>OZ005659.1:147217333-148497333 GCA_963930645.1 Salticus scenicus
GCAAAGTTTACTTCCAGAACATTTGATATTTTCATTACCTATGTTAAAAAGAATATATTAGCAACATTTTCAGGTTGCCCCCGAAAAGTTGAAACGAACTTGTTTTTAAATGACATGTTTAGCTTATGGCCCACGGTCTTTTTGGGCACTTTGATTAATAGACAGCAATGGGACAACCACGTGCGTGTGGTGTGATTCTGGCTGGCCAATCAGCATTCATTTTCAGTCGTTTGTCGCCTGTGCCGGTACCTGTGGCTTGCGTCGCGTTATTTACGTTTTCCGGTTGTCTTTGGATGTTATATAGCTTATGTGCGACAAATGCTTATTGATGTATGTCTTAAATTGACTTTAGGATCTGTTTATTTAGTGTTAGTGATTTTTCTATAAAATAAAATTCAGGAACAGTTAGTAACTGATGTCAGTGACATGAAGCATCGTTTTAATGAACGTCTGGATGAATTATGTTCATCAAAAGCTCAGAATACACAAATTCTCACAAAGCCACAATACTTGGAGTTAATAGAAAAAGTTAAAACATCTAGAAGCAAAGTGGTAAATAAAAAACCCGAGGATTATCAGCGTTTACGTAGGTTTGACGTAATGACTATCGGAGAGAAGGAAAAGTTGATAGTTCCTGTAGAGGAAGGTAAAGAGCAGATAAGATTTTACGTACATCGGGAAGAGATATTTCAACTCTTACATGATGCACATATAGCAATTGGGCACGGAGGTCGAAACCGTATAGAAAAAGAGCTAAATTCAAAATATAGAAACATTACAAGGGACATATCTAAATTTATGTATGACCTGCGAAAGAAAACACAGTGTGCCAAAAAAGGTTTAGTTGTTAGACCAATACTAAGTAAGAATATGAATTCAAGATGTCAAGTCGATTTAATTGACATGCAGTCACAAGCTGATGATCAATATAAATTCATACTTGTATACCAAGACCATCTTACTAAATTTATTCAACTTCGACCTCTTAAAAGCAAAAGAGCAGAATAAGTAGTTTATGTGCTTTTGGATATTTTTGCAATTTTTGGTGCGCCCAGTATTTTGCAAAGTGATAACGGGAGAGAATTTGCTAACAGTACTATTAGCGAACTATGTAGCATGTGGCCCGAGTTGAAGATGGTGCATGGGAAGCCCAGACACTCTCAAAGTCATGGTTCCGTAGAACGTGCGAATCAGGACGTGGAAAATATGCTTTGTTCGTGGCTAGAAGACAATAGCACCAGGAAATGGTCAGAAGGCTTACGTTTTGTACAGCTAATGAAGAATAGAGCTCACCATAGTGGCATCAACTGTACTCCGTATGAGGCCATGTTTGGGACAAAGTTAAAAGTTGGTCTAAAAAGTTTTTTACCCACAGACGTTCTGCATAATATAAATTGTGAAGAGGACTTAGAAGTTCTAGTAAAAGATCAAAACAATTTACAGTATGTAGAAGAAGGTCCACTGCAAAATAAACCTGAGTCACAAGTGTTAGCGGAGCTACCAGGTCCAAGTCAACATGATGAGGAGGAACTACCTTCTCTTGATAGTTATGTTCAAACTTCAACTTTGCTAGCTAAACCAAGCCCTGATTTACATAATAAAGAATTTCAAGAATCTTTCGGGCATGAAGATTCCCCGGAAGAACCCTATGTGAAAAAAAGGAAAGCCGACATATTAAAAATTAGGCAGATTTCAGCAAGCAATCTAAAAAAACAAGCTGAAAAAATGGTTCAAACTTCTAACTCAAAATACCCTGATGCTAAAAAAGGTGACACAGTTAGAGTTCGAGTCCCAGATGTCGAGAGAGGTCGCACCGATGGAAGAAATATTTTGGCATTTGTTCTTGAAGTAACAGATGCTAATCTGTATAAATTAGGCACGAAACACGGAATTCTAAATCAACTTTATGCCAGGAACCAATTTACAATATGTAATTAGAAGTTTATGTATGGCGAAGATATTCCACAGATAGATATTTCACTAACAGAATGTGCAAGATTGTCTACCAAGACAGGGGGCCAAGGCTATAGTCTATGTGGCTGTAAAGGTGGCTGTAAATCCGGCAAGTGCAAGTGTCGTAAAGAAAAAAAGCTATGTAACTCGAAATGTCACCAAAGTGGAAGCTGCTCTAATAAATGGACCCTCTATGTATTGCTACATATTGACATTTTGTGTAAACATAAATTTGTGAGTACGTACATATCTAATACATTATTTTTATTTGGACTTAAGTTTTGTTTGTACTTATTTCATCGCCACCGGTTTGTTTGTCAGCATGTGAAATTTTATTTGTTATTTTTTGTTTGTTACTTTGTCAGTTTACGCTTCAAGTGCTGCCTCATTAGGCGAATAACAAATAATTTCAAATGTTTTAGTTCAAGTGTTTTAATTTAAATCATTATGAAAATTAGAAATAATATATTTTAGTAAAAAAAAATTGATTGGCTTAAATACACGTCAAGAAGATCAGGAAAAGCTTCAAGAATATATATATATATATATATATATATATATATATATATATACTATATATATATAATATAACCTTTTTTTCTTATTTTAGCATATATTAATAATTTCAAAAGGCTATATATTCTATGTAACATATTCAATATATTAGGTAGAATATTTGAAACACGGAAATTTGAAATTAAAATGTTAATTAATTAAGCGTATTATATATGAGTATCTAATGGTATATGGGTGTTAAATATAAAAATGACCGTATATTATTCAATTTATGAATACAAAAATACAATAAAATTTTAATTAATGTTAGATTTAAATACAATTTTGTGTTTAAACTGAATTTCTAATTTTATTACACGTTTATACTTACATAAATTAAATAAAGTAGAAATTATATTAATATTCGAATTTGATATTGCTTATCATAGTTTCTAGAGAAATTACTTATTTCAGTTTAGAAATATACATAAAACATTTTCATTATATTAATTTATATCTAAAATTATGTATTTATAATAAATAGTGTTCAATTATGTCTTTAAAATAATTTTATTCATAAAAAAAAAAAAAAAAAATTATTTGATATATGATCGAAAATATTATTTTATTCATAGACGAGGGTATTATTTTCATAAAATAAAATATAGAATATTTGTTGACATGACATATGTCAAAGATCAATTACCTCTTAAAATGTTCAAAAACCACTTGCAATTTGAGAGGGATCATATTGTTGTATAGCCTGAAGGGTTGTCTACGAACATATATCTGTTTCAATCACTATTGTTTGATGATATTAATGGAGTCTATGTCACAGGGTTTATGACATATTTGACAATATACTTGTTTTAAATGTATGGCTGTGATTTCCAAACTTAATTTAAATGTTTTGTAATGTCTAAAAGTTGCTATTCTATACATTGTGTTGGTGGCAGTGAGTTTTTAAATATTATTAAATAGATTTAGGTGATGTATGTTAGTTATTGATTTTTCGAAATGAAAATATTTTTTATTACGTAATATTAAATTTAGATATTTAAAGAGAGGAAAATTCTGTAATTAAAACTAATTAATTTTTTAATTAATGAAATATAACTGTTTTAATTAAAATAGCTCAACTTCTCCTTAGGGCACTTGAGATATCCTAAGGATGATTTGTCATTGGTAGGACATCCTAATTCAGTTATGTAGAGGAGGTGTGACATACGTGCTAACAAATAAACTTCTGTTTTTCATCTTTTCATTTTTTTGTCAAAAATTACAAACACACATACGCACATATATGTATATATATATATATATATTTTACCTCCGAAAAAAAAAATGACAAAAATCGTTTCGAATAAGTTATATTATTTTGCCCAAAATATATGTATTTAGTTAAATTTATATTCTTTTATACGTTTCAGTTAAAATAAAACGAACAAAGTGTAATATTACATAATATATAGAATTAAAAAATCCTAAAAATTATGGATTAATGAATTTCCTTTGTCGTATAAATAAACATTTCGTTTGTAATGTAGATTTTTTTTTTTTTTTTTTTTAGATATAATGTAGATATTACATGCCATGGTTTTATTTAATTCTAGATTTATGTAAATTGTAATTAACAAAAATTTTCAAAGTTTTTGTTGTGTAACATTTATATATAATCTATATTATTTACGTAATCTACATAACTTACGTCCATTATTTACGTAAAACGAACCTGGAATTATTTACAAGCAATAATATATTTCTATTCACCGTTTATTTTATCCTAGGTTTTTCCACTTGTGTATTTTTAGAAAACCATGTCCATTAAAAATAAATACTTAGAAGTTATAATAATATTTAATTTTCCATTACCTAAGTAAATGACATATTTTTATAAGGGATTTTTTAACGAAAGACTATATTTTCTTTTCAAAAATTTTTAAAAGAATAAAGATTTTGTAAATATAATGTTGAAATTACAATAATTTTCTTTCTGTATTTATGAATGTAAAATGAAGAATTCAAAATAAAATCACAAAAACATAATAATAATAATAAGAAGAAGAAGAATGCTTAATTATAATAATAATAATGCTGACTTACAAAGTCAAATAAATTGTATTTCTTTCTACCATTGTTTAATAGTGTTTTCCATTACTTGCGGCTTATTTCTGTTGAGCTGTCTACATGATAGACCAGATGTTTCTGCCTAAAGGTTGTCTGAGTGAGTAATGCCGACCGGTTGTCGGCCTGGATAGCTCAATTGGTAGAGCCTTGACTTTGTAAGTCAAAGATCCGGGGTTCGACTCCCGGTGCAGGCATTATTTTCACTCAGTCGGAAAAATAAAATTTCAATAAATATGATTTTCTTCCAATCAGTTGATTGTGTGATTTTAATATAAATTGTACACTACTTGTTTCAAAAGTGTTTCTGAATTTTTTATATGCAACATGAACGTAATAATAGTTTCTCAAATTAAAACCTTTATTTTAGTACTTAATTAACAACAATTCTTCAGGTACATTTATTTTATTCAATCAAAGAAAACTCATTGAAAATAAAGTTTTAAATGCAGAAGCATTAAACAATTTAACTGAGATTCTCAAAACTAATTAAACTGAGATATTTTAGAAAGTGTATTCATGCATATGTTTTCAGAGAATTCAATTAATTGCTTGTTTGACATTGTATACCCTTTGAAATTCAATGTATCACTTGTAATTGAATATTTGCTTGAATTACCTTGAAGTACAGAAACATTATTATGTAACATTTACTGTATATCATTTAGAGTAAACACAATTTACTAGATATTAAATGGCAGAAATATAAATGAAGGAAAACCTTAAGTTTCATTAAAAATATATAATGAAAATGCTATAATTCAAAATTCATTTTAATATTTTTAAACGTTTAGGCCGAATATTGCATAAACCATTTATTAATAAGTATTTATCAAATGTCATCATATGATATAAATAAATATTAGAAACACTAATTATTTTTGCATGTATGTTAAGTGTACAAATATTAAAAACATTTATATATGCAATATAAAAAAATAAAAAAATAAAATAAAAAGATTGTTTATTACACTAACTGAACATTAAAACTTTTTAAAATGATGTTCCCTGTCTCCTCAAGTACTAACTCTTATCTTTAAAGGCGCAAAAATCGTTATCGACCTCTTTCTAAAAGCTTTTTACTCTCTATAGACTTTCCTTTGCTAAAAACTTTTATTCAAATAGGCCTGTAGAATCACTGGAAAATTATGATCTGTAGACTGGAAGTATTTCAAATAAAACGCACATCGTGACTTTATTAGAGAATAAAAGAAGAATTTATAAAGTTCGAAATAGGTCTTTTTTTACCAAGAAATTAGAGAAATCTATATAAGGATTTGATCGGTAATTGACTTTCACCCTTACTGGACCAGGTGGACAGAGCCCTCTGCAGCGTGCAGTCGGTAACAAAAGTGTCCGAACATTAGCGAAAATTCCTATGTAAAAAAGGTGCACTTCATACGGTTTTGTTAAAGAAATCCTTGTCAAATCCTGATCTTAGTCAGTGTAAGAACATGATTCGGCATGGATTTATTTAGCAAAACTGTATTAAGCGTACTTTTTTTTACATAGGAATTTTCGCTAGTGTTCGGACACTTTTGTTACCGACTGTACAGTAGCTTCACAAAAAAATGTGTGACTCTAATTTCCGGACAGATCATATAGTTTACTATTTTTATTTATACAGTATATCTATATATATTGTCTGACCCTTCAGGAATTCTATGTATTTTCTATTATTAAAAATAAACTTGAAAATACAGCATATAATTTTATAAAAAAAAAAAAAAAAAAAAAAAAAAAAAAAATCTCTCGAATTATCTTTATAAGAGTAAGTTGTATGTGTGACATATTAGATTGTAAATACATAGGTCCCTCCATCTAGTTTCTCAGTTAAACATATTATAATAACGAATGAGCTGATAAATCGAAATATTTTCTAGATTCCAACATTTATTTCCAATAACAATAAAAAAGAGTACTAAGTTTCAATTTATCTTTCCGATATACGATTAAAAAAGTATAATATTTGGGTGAAAGTTTTTAATTTGAGTTTAGATTTTTTTTCACACGTTCCGAAACACAATTAATCAAACAAACATATTTTTAGAGTGAGTCTGTGGAAAGTCTCTGAATAGGAGAGATTTTACAGTTTCAAATATTGTTTGCAACAACAATGTAATAGAGGATCATTTGTTACTTCACCGGCAGAAAAAGCATTAATTATGGGTCAAACTTTTGAAATTGTGTTTAGATTTTTTATACATTTTTAAATCCTTGGATATGACTTTTTTTTTTTTTTTTAGGCTGGTGTATGAAACTAAACTTCTCTGTATATGTGCATCTATTTGTCTCTGTCTCTGTCTGTGGGTATATATATGTCTGTTACGAGCATATCTATAGAACAAATGGTAGCAGGACTTCAAATGCCGTATTCTAAATTTGTATCATAAAGACATACTATACTAAATTTTCGTTGGAATCGAGCAATTGGTTCGTATACACGAACATCCTTAAAAATTCAAATACATTATATCTATGGGGAAATTTCTATTAGGAACATTTTAACATTTATTATTATGTTGCACTAAAGAAAATGGAATACGCATTTATTTTTATTACTGTAAAAATATGTTTTGTGTAGTATATTGCATCAAAATCATATATTATTCGTTTAAAATGCTACACGAAAATTTGGGGTATTCGGGATATATCTGAAACTCTTGAAATTAAATTTCAAGTTTCGTTATGACTTTTAATTAAATTTGACTATATAAAGTAGTGTATGCATAAATTATAACTAATATGCTGCCTACGTAAAGCTAGATGAATAACTTTTCTTTCAATTTAATTTATGGATGGTCATTGCTTCATTTTGCCCTGCAAATAAAAAAAAAAAAAAAAAAAAAACGGAATAAAAGTTTATATCGCCCATATTTTAAATACAGCATTATATTCAGTTAAAATTTTAACGTTTTTTTTTTCTTTGTATTCATCGTGTTTCGAATACTTTGAATACAAAATTTAAATACTAAAATGTCTATCGGTATGTGTGTATGTTAACACTATAACTTAAAAACACTGAGAAAAAAAATATACCGCCTTCATCTAGAATGAATAAGTGACCATTTTCTATATCCCTTAACTAGAAATCTAGATTTCTGAGCTATGTGCATAAGGAACGCCAATCCACTGAATACTCGAAATGATCGAGAATTTCTAGTCTACATATTTCTAGAGGGTGAAACAATATTCTGAATCTTTTGCATGGCGAGAAATTCTCGCTTGATTATCTCGAATTGGGTTATTAACCAGGATTATAGTTGCTGAAACCCGCCTCTTGTGTTCGCATTTATTTGAAGATATTTTCAAATAGGTTTGACTTCTATAATTTCGACAAACTCTCTAGAATTCCAATAGTGGTTTCTAAAATACGCTTTCAAAGGGGAATAGAATTTTTAAGGATGACATGGAACAATTTTTCCTATAGCCACAATTTAGATTCTAGATGACAGTTACAGAATTTTTCTCAGTGAAAGAATAATTTCACGAAAATCAAATTTTATATCCTAAAGTTCATATGAGGTTAATGCATGTAAAGCTTGACCAATATTTGTAATATTCAAAAAATGTTTCCTGTGAATTTCGCCAAATATTTTGGAACATCTTCATTATTATTATTACTGTTATTAAGGAACAGTCTTGGCTTTTTTTTTGTGTGTGTGTATGTGTGAATGCATGTACTACAGTTAATTAGAGTAGAGTTGATATGGTCAATATCTCCTTCTATCACACATAATTGTATATTAAATTAAATTGTTCCTAAACACATTTTATTTTTTTCTATGTTGGTTCATGAATAGTATTTTTTATCTTACGTTTTTGTGTGAAATCTCATATTATATTATTAAAACCCAGGATAATAGAAAGTTCTGTGAGTGGCACGCGAAGTTATTTAAGATAGAAAAACACTTTTTTTTTTTTTTTAACTGAATATTCTTTGTCACAAAAGTTTAATAATTTTCAATGATGTAAGTTAAAATACACAAAGTTTTCCTTTAATAAATACTTATTATTATTATTATTATTATTATTTTATTCCGTAGGTAAGTTTGGTTAAAATTCACAAGAATTCCTAACAATTGAAGAAAACTATTGCGGTTAAATGAGTAACGTGAAAAGAAAAGTTACAAATGCTTTATCTAAATAGTACGAACAAATACCATTCCATTCAAAGCCTATCCACGTTTTTACAATTTCGAACAAATCCTATTACATCTATTGTTATTTACAAGTAAACTAGTGTTTGAAGAAAGGAATTAGATTAATGATTTAAAAGATAAGCTTTCAAAGGATTGATTCCTTATCAAAATGCAATAGAACATAGTAATTGATTTTATGCATTTCAGTCTTAAAGAGCCTAATTAAATATTAAAATACTTTTTAAGTACTTCTTCAATAGTTTATTTATTTATTTTAGTTAGCATAATACATAAAAAAAACTCTCTTAATTATCATTTCGTAAATAAATTATTTTTTATACGTATACATATAATTATTTCGTATTTTTTAGACAATTTTTTTTTTCAAATTAAATTAGTATTTTTAGAAACATTTTTATTATATGGAATGGAATATTTCTTATATTTAAAAGTACAGTTATCCAATCATTATTACACCAGTAACAAATAAAATTCCGAGATTTGTCACAGTTTATGCGGTTTTATTCAATTTTCATATATCTTTGTAATACTAAAAATATAGAATCAAGAGAAAAATAAATGTGTTTTAAACAATATAAATAAAATAATAATAATAAAAATAAATAAAATAAAAATAAAAAAATAAAAAAATGAAAAATAAACAAATAAATAAACGAAATTTACATGTCACTTGAATTATTTTTTTTAAATTATATAAAAATCTCATTTTTAATGGCATTAATTAATTAAAAAAATATATATATAAACTTTCTTTTATTATATATGTAGGATATTTTTCTTTAACGAAACCATTGAGAATAGATTTTCCTAAACACAAGGAACTATATTATGACAACATAACGTTGCGTACTTCGGGGTTCGTGAGTTGTCCGAGAATAAAAGGCCAATATTACAAAAATTCAGTAATTTATTCACAGAAAGGTCCAGAAAAATACAGGTCTATAAACCAAGTATCAGCTTCAATTGAACAAGTAAACACAGCTTAAACAACAGCTGCCAATAGCAAGTCCACAGTACAAACTGTCTAGCAATAACATTTGAAGCAAGTCTCTTTCAGAGAGGCTCAAAGCAATGCAAGCATTAGCGAAGCTGGCTGAGAACTGAACTGACTTGGCGGAAAAACGCTTCTTATATACCCCTGTAGAACAGTGTGGAAGGTTCCGGAAATTTCCGCATCTCATCAGTCAATGAGATTAGAGCTTCCATATTTGGTATATCCCTTATAAGTATTTTCTCGCTAAGATCGCCAAAAATCGCTAAGGTGGGAAAAAGTCGCCAAATTTGGCACCAAATCCATTACCTGCCTTATTGGGGTTTTTAAGGGAAAATAAGGCTATTTCAACGCTAAAACGACTAGAAATGCACAAAATTAGCACTTTATCAACTTACTAAGCCTCTTTGAAAGAATTTATACAAAAATAAACACAATTATTTACAATTTAGTAACACTGCCCACCCCCAGGGAATGCACGTCACGGGCAGTGCAACCCTTGGTCAAGAGGCGAAACTAAACAAATTTACACAATCTAAAATACAAAAACTAAGTTGCAAATAACGACAAAATAGAAACAAAAATCAAGTGAGAAATATTTACAAAATTCACAAATATGTACAAGTATTTATACACAAATATTTACATTACGCATGCGCAAATTTTACCAGTATTTACATTTTAAATTTTAATATTACCGTTAATTGTGGTACTTGGCTAGCCTGTTATAGTGCACCACCTCTGGTTTTGATGAAGGTGTTTTAGTGAACCACACCACTACATCATTCAGCCCTTTTAAGACTGTGTACGGTCCGTCCCAGTTGCACTGTAACTTGGGGGAGAGTCCTTTGCGTCGAACAGGATTCCACAACCAGACCTTGTCTCCTTCCTGGAACTCATGTTGTGTAGCCTTTAGATCGTACCTTGTCTTCATTTTCTCCGTTGCAATGTGATTCCGCTCCCGAGCAAAGTTGTGTACGTCCTCAAATCGTGCCAGGAGATCTTGGATGTACTCCTCGGGCGATGAAGGCGCATCGGGTGCACAACCAAACGGGGGATCACATGGGAGACGATGTTCACATCCAAACAGCATATGGGCTGTAGTATAGCCGGTGGTTTCATGAACAGCACTTTGATAAGCCAGCAGGAACAATGGCAACTTCAAGTCCCAATCTTGCTGGTTCCTTGATACTAGAAGAGAGAGGTTATACAGGATGGTACGGTTGAACCTCTCGACCATGCCGTCTGACTGGGGATGTAAGGGTGTTTTCTGAGTTTTGTCTATGCCTAGTAGTTGACACAGTCCTTTGAAAACAGCAGAGGTAAAGTTCCTACCTTGGTCGGTATGAAGTTGTAGGGGCGTTGCGTACATTGACACCCATTGCTGCACTAGGACCTCTGCGAGTGTGCATGCTTCTTGATCGGGAATTGGATATGCCTCAGGCCACTTTGTGAAATAGTCCATCACGGCGAGGATGTATTTATTTCCACTGGAGGTCCGTGGCAAAGGACTCAAGATGTCCTGTGCAATCCGATTAAATGGTGCTCCCACGTTATACCGTTGCAGTCTTCCTCGACTTCGTTTCTGCGGGCTTTTACGTGCCGCACAAGCATCACAGGATTTACACCATTTCTCCACATCCTCCCTTGCCTTGCACCAGTAGAAACGTTTCCGAACTTTCTGCAGAGTCTTCATTACCCCAAAATGGCCTCCGGTAGAGCTACTATGCAGTTGTTCAAAAACAGCTGGATTTTTTTATCTTGGTAATACAATCTGCCATCTAAAGATTTTCCCATCATCAGATTCCCACTTTCTGTATAAAACGCCGTTTCTGATATGAAGAGAGTCCCAAAGTGCCCAATAACTTTTCGTAATGGGACTAAATCTGGAAATGTCCTACCAGGTAGGTCTGTTGCTGGTTGTCTCCTTCAGCTGTAATATTGGCTTTATCTCAGGATCTTCCAACTGGGTTTGTCTAAGTTCTTCGTCACACCATGGATCAAGATATTGTTCTGATGGTGTTGAGGCAGTAACTTGGCAGGCAACCCGGTTTATCGGCAGGTATTTCTGTTCGGCTCTAGAGCAGTACTTGCAGCTTTCCGAGCAGGGCTTCCGTGACAAGGTATATGCATTACCCTGTAGAGTCCCTTTACGATGGCGTATCTCAAAGTCATATTCCTGGAGGCGTTATATCCACCTGGCAATCTGTCCTTCCGGGTTCTTGAACTGGAGCAACCACGTTAAAGATGCATGGTCAGTCCGGAGCAGGAAGCTTCTGGCATAGAGGTAATGATGGAAATGGTCTATGGCTTTTACGATGTCGAGTAGCTCTTTCCTGGTGGTACAGTAATTTCGCCCTGGTTTAGACAGGCATTTACTCCAATAGTCAATGACATGTTCTTGACCATTAATTTCCTGCGACAGAACAGCACCGACGCTCTCATGGCTGGCATCTGTATCAAGTATGAACTGTCTGTCGGGCTGTGGATACGTCAAAATAGGCGATGATGTTAAGGCCTCTTTAAGTCGCTTGAACGCATGTTCTCATTCCTCTGTCCACAGGAACTACTGTTTGGCTTCAGTCAGCTTGTGGAGTGGTCTGGCAATATTTGAGAAACCCTTGACAAACTTCCTGTAGTAAGTGCATAAACCCAGGAAACTTCGTAGTTGGTGTACATTTTCAGGACGACTCCAGTTCTCGACTGCAGAGATATTCTCAGTATCAGTTCTCACACATTCGGCAGGGATGATATAGCCGAGGTAGCACACTTCACGACGGAACAAGTTACACTTGCCTGGATTCAATTTGAGGTAGCCATTCTGAGTTTCTCCAGCACCTTTCGGATGGTTCGTAGATGGTCTTCAAATGTGCGCCCCACAATGATAATATCATCCAAATACGCCAAACAGGCTTCATAGGAAAGTTCTTTTAGCACTGTCTCCATCAGGCGTTCAAAGGTGGCAGGTGCATTACATAATCCGAACGGCATAACTTTAAATTGCCACAGCCCTTGTCCCGTGCTGAATGCAGTTTTCTCACGATCATCAGGATGTAATTCTACTTGCCAGTAACCGTTCTTCAGTTCCAAAGTCGAGAACCATTTAATGCCAGCAAGTGTGTCTAATGTGTCGTCAATTCTGGGAAGAGGGTAACTGTCTTTCTTCGCGATGTCATTCAAACGACGATAATCCACGGAAAATCTTGTTGAACCATCCTTTTTCCGCACCAGTACTATGGGAGAGGCCCATAGACTCATTGATGGCTCCATGACATCATTGTGCTGCATTTCACTTAGAAGTTCAGTGACCTCTTCCTGTTTCGCAAATGGAAGTCTTCTTGGATGTTGTTTGATTGGAGGATTATTTCCTGTATCAATTCTGTGCTGGGTGATGTTCGTTCTCCCGACGTCTTCAGGTGTTCGAGAAAAAATGTCTTTAAATTCTTGGAGTTGATTCTCCGCAGCACATCTCTGTTCCTTTCCTAACTCTGCATTCTTGAGTAATTCCGTCATTAATTGTTCAGAAGACTTAGATTCGGTTGATTGCGTGGGGCGGTTGATGCATGTAACAGGAGTGCAAGTTGCTAACACCTCATCCTCCTTCACTGTCCGGACCTTATCGCTGATGTTTGCGACTCTCACAGGAATAGCACTCTTTGAGAAATCAACTAGAAATGAAGCTACCAGTACTCCTCTTGGGCTATTGTCTGTATTCGGGTATTCAATCAGTCCATAGCGGAAGTATTGCTTGGTAGGAGGTGTTCCTGAAACTATTGTCTCTGTATGTGGAGGGATCGAAATTTCAGACTTGCCTGTTATCTGGCATATTGGCTGAATGTCTTGATTTTCAGTGCTGAACACAGCTATGTCTTCCGGACTCGAATGCAGTTCATTATTCTTGAAGTCCAATTTTAAGTTAAATTTTCTCAGGAAATCAATTCCAATGATTACAGGATCTCTTATATCTGCCACATATGCGATATAATGGTAACTGGCATTCCCAAAAGTGATGATCAAGTTATTTTTTTCATATATTTTGATTTCGTCTCCGGTCACAGTCTGGAGTTTAACGCAAGGCGGAGTCCAGATGATCTTCTCTTTTAGTTCTTGAGCCAAATCCGTTCTAATGATGGTCACGTTGGCTCCCGTGGTCGGAATCATCCGGCAGGCGGTGTTGTTAACTTGGCCATAGACATAAAGTCCATTATCGCCGCCACCCATCGATGAAACATGAAATACTGTAAACTGGGGCTCTTTGACTTCAGGCAACCTCCGCCCCGCGAGATGGCCTTCTCCTAGATTTCCTGCAGTGATGGTGAAGCCGGATGATTTCCTTTAGTTGGTCGTACTGGGCAGTTCCTCTTTACATGACCATCCCCTCCACAGCCTCAGCACTTTATCTTCCGATCCTTTATTTCCTTATTATATTCCAGGCTGCGCAATCTCTTTAATATCTCTGCGAGACTTCTCTTCATTTCATTTTCATCAGCAGGCGTATTTAATGAGACTGCTCTTATGGTATGGTGGTTTTACGGGAGGCTTGTTGGGCTGCGTCTATCCTAAGTGCATAGCCTAAAGTTGATTCTACGTCTCTGATGTTGGAGAGTCTCACCGCTTTTTAAATTTCTGAATCACGAACAGCATCGATAAAGTACTGAAGAGCTAAGTCGTTTCGTGTGTCAGCATAGCAGTCTGAGAATGCTAGGTGTGACAGTCTCTGAATGTCCGCTGCCAGCTCTTGCAAACTTTCGCCCGTTTTCTGGTTACGGGTTTTTAGCTGGAGGCGACTATAGTCCTTAGAACACTTCTCTCCGAACCGTAGCTCCAGTGCTTTAGTCAGGGCCTCGAAGTCGTCTCTTTCTTCTTTAGAAACGTTTCCCTGTATCTCAGCTGCATCTCCCCGTAATGCTGCTGCTAAGTGGACTGACTTGGCGGTAGAGTCCCAGCCGTTAGCTTCAGCTACGATGGAAAACTGCGTCTTATATACATGCCAGGAGGAACTGCCGTCGTAGGTGGATAGCTTTATCAATTCCTGATTCTGGATTTATCTCTCTTTCTTTTCAGTTTCCTGAGGCATGGATTCTAACTTTTCTTTGAGATTCCGAATCTTGCTCTGCAGTTCATTCCCTATTACTTCTCCGTTCCACTCTTCTTTCATTTTTCTCTCAAGATCTTCCTCCATTCTCTTAAACTTGCTTTCTATCTCTGAAACTCTTCCTTTCAGCTCTTCATCAAAGTTTTCTTTAAATTTCTCCTCAAAATTCCCTTCTATTTTCATAAGTCTCTCTTCAAAATTCTTTTCTACTTTCATAACATTTTCCTCTATCTTCATTGCTTTCTCTTCAAAACTCTATTTTCGAAACTATTTTCAAAACTTTCTCTTCAAAACTTTCTTCTATCTTTATAACTTTCACTTCAAAATTTTCTTCTATCTTTATAACTTTCTCTTCTATTCCATCCATTCTATTTCCCATCACCGTTAATTTACCCTCGATTGATTCTTTCACCGCTGAAAGCTCTCTCTTCATCTCATCTTGATTAGATTTAATTTCTTCGGCCAAGCCGTCTTTTAGTTCTTTTTGTCCTTTTTCTATTTTCTCTATAAATCCGGTTTCCGTCTTTTCCTGTCCGGCTTTCATTTCATTCATCTCTTGACTCAGGCTATCTTTCATTTCTCTTTGTCCTTCTTTCATTTCATTCATCTGGGTACCTAAGCTTTCTAGAAGTTTCTTCATCTCTTGCTCAATAGCTGTAGTTATCACCATTCACAGACAAACCCACTTCTGACCAGAAATGTTGCATACTTCGGGGTTCGTGAGTTATCCGAGAATGAAAGGCGAAACTTACAAAAATTCAGTAATTTATTCACAGAAAGTTCCAGAAAAATACAGGTCTATAAACCAAGTATCAGCTTCAATTCAACCAGTAAACACAGCTTAAACAACAGCTGTCAATAGCAAGTCCACAGTACAAACTGTAGAGCAATAACACTTGAAGCAAGTCTCTTTCAGAGAGGCTCAAAGCAATGCAAGCATTAGCGAAGCTGGCTGAGAACTGAACTGACTAGGCGGGAAAACCCTTCTTATATACCCCTGTAGAACAGTGTGGATGGTTCCGGAAATTTCCGTATCTCATCAGCCAATGAGATTAGAGCTTTCATATTTGGTATATCCCTTATGATTTTCTAGCCAAGGTCACCAAAAAAATCGCCAAGGTGGGAAAAAGTAGCCAAATTTGGCGCCAAATCCATTACCTGCATTATTTTGGCTTTTTAATGCGTTTTTATATGAAGATAAGACTATTCCAACGCTAAAACGACTAGAAATGCACAAAATTAGCACTTTATCAACTTACTAAGCCTCTTTGAAAGAATTTATACAAAAATAAACACAATTATTTACAATTTTGTAACAATATTTTCACGATCTCGAGATGCTAACAGTTGCAAGAGTGATTTTAAAAAAAAAGTAAATGTATTAGCAGTCCTAAGATATTGGATATGTAAAAATGTAGCAATGTAAAAATATAACGTATTTATTATTCAAATTCTATGTGAATAAAACTGCTATAGGAGCAATGCATTCAGTAGGTTTCTTTAGATACGTAAATCCTACATATATAAAAGATTTATCAAAAGTGCAATTTCTTTATTCCCCCTTTAGCAAAGACAAAGGTCATCATCCCCATGACACTGAAGTTTTCTTCTGGGTGTTTTGACACTGTTATATTTTCTCCTGAAAGTTTTATTTTATCCTGTTTAAAATTACTCCAACAGGAAAAGTGATAGAATTTAAATATCGAGAGCTTTGGTAAACATTGATAACTGATAACGACAATTGACCATTTCTAGAATTTTTGACAGCAAACTTAACACTTTCTGCGCAAATAACGATATGGTCAGTGTTATATGTATATGTATATATATATATATATATATATATATATATAAACGCTATAACAAAAAAATCGACGCACCAAGAAGGAGTTGTCCAATTCAGACGAAAATTGGTATATGTGATGTATATGCAAAGAAAAACAAATGATTACAGTTTCAGACAATTTGAACGGTTTAATAAAGAGAAACCGCCTCACAAATGTCAACAAATGAATAACGCATTGGTCCAAATCTGAGCCATATATAAGCAGTTATTTGACTTAGCATAAACTGATAGATTTGGCAGATATGCTCCTGCGAGATATCATGCCAAAATCTGTCCAATTGGTGCTTTAGATTGACAAACTCCGAAGTTGGTTCTAGGACACTTTTCATGATGATCCAAACGTCGTCAGTAGGAGAGAGATCCGGCGACTTTACTGGCCAAAATAATGTTTGGCAAGCAAGAAAACAAGCAGTAGAAACTATCTCTGTGCGCGGACGGGCTAAAATAAATGGTCAGGATTGCGTGATATGAAGGGAAACACAACGGGACATAGAATGTCGTCGACATACCTCTGTGCTGTAAAGGTGACTTGTATGGCAACCAAAGTGGTCCTGCTTTGATATGAAAGGACATTCTAAACAATCACTCATGGTTGTCAGGCCGTATAGCTGGCGACAGTCGGGTTGGAATCTCTTCTCTTTTCGGATCGTCTCCAGACGCGTCTTCGCTGGTCATCGGGGCTCAAATCGGAGTGGTACTCATCACCGAAGACAATTTTACTCCATTTAGCGACAATCAAGTTTAAACGATCCTGATATCACTGTAAGCGTGCTTGTCCGTATACAAAATTTAATAGTAGTCCGCCCAAGGGGATCCCAGAGCACAACACCATTTCTCTGAAGCTCCTATTAATTGTCTTTGAAGTCACTGAGGATCGATCATAATGATAAAATTGGGGCTTTTAGTACCGCTCTTACGATTAATCGGTTCTCATGTCCTGTTCTCGTTCTAGGCCGACCGCTTCTTCCCTGACGCTGTGTTCGACCATGATCCACCCATTCCTGTCAATATCATCTAATAGTGGCGTCGCTCCCATCCAATTGTCAAACAATTCACAGATTAAACCAACTGGCTTCTTTGAGCCGAACTATATAACTCTCTCAAACGCTGTGATTTGCGCATATTGCTTGCACACCTTAATAATTACTCTCTATCTGGGTAGACGGAATGAAATTCTCGAAGAATTTATGACCTGGAATCAAAATGTCTCAATTTTAATATTCTGACAATTGCGCAGTAAAGATGCACTGCAGCGTCATATGCTCATTCGAAGGCAGCCAAATTTTAAAGTTTTCCTTTTTACATTGAAACCTGTATGCATGTCAATTTGTGTCCAGTTTGCATTACTCCTTCTTGGTGCGTCTCTGTTTTTGTTATAGAGTGTATATATATATATTTACTTGCGTTCTGTACTTGTATAAGAAGTTTAAGTACCATGTCATTTGCTTTATTTGAGTTAAATACGATTAAAATGTACTATACGTACAGACATGTACGTACGCATAATTAAGATTTTTTTAGTATAAAAAATTGCTGTATATATATATCGTGGCGTTCGTTTGTTTTTGCGCTTGCGTCACTTGAGACTCTGCCGAGTCTCTTGATATATACATAGATAGATAGATAGATAGATAGATAGATACAGTCATTTGCAAAAGATAAGACCAGTAGCCGATTTTCAGTATTTTAACACATTGCATCATTTGAGCAAATTATTGCGTTATCTCATGGGCTGACTGCATCAGATGTATTCTACTACTACAAATAAAGCTGCCTAGCACATTTATCGGCAATTGTTTATTGGATTTGTCGTAGACAGTGCTGTTGTGTAGTTATTGTTATGGGTATAAAACCTTCACTAACTGTTACAAAAAGGTTTTAAATATTCACCATGCATAAAATTGCATTTTCTGAACGTCAAATAAGTTCGAGAGTAAATGTGAGCAAGACAGCTCTGTGTCAAGCTATTAGTATTTGGGGAAAATTTATGGACCTTAAGAATCGTTTCTTTTTCATACTTGGCATAAGTCGAGGTTTCCTTGCAAGTTTATGGGATGATAAACCAAGATCTTTGGCAAAATGTCTTGAAATAGTACTCAAACTCACGTTGGTGCCTTTTACAGCCAGATAATGTCTTATCGTAGGGGAAGCCGGGGTAATAAGAGACAAGGGTTATAAGAGACGCAGTCAAAAAAACCACCAAAAAATATACTTAGACAGCATTAAAAATATGTAATATTATGTATCATGTGTATTCTTTACTACAATAAACTTATTGAAAAGTTTATAACATATTTTGAATTATTTTTATACGACGAAAAAAACCCTTCACTTTGAACTTACCTGAAAGTTCGTGACTTTTTCTAAATTTTTCTTTTTTTTTTTTTTTTTTGTAAGTAAGATGTTTGGGATTTATTAATGTGTAACCTTTTGACCAAGACTATGACTTTTGATGAACAATTTTTTAAAACCTTGAAAGCATTCTTTATTTAGATGTTCTAGGCATGTTTCTTATTACCCCATTTTTATTTTTTGTGGGGGTAATAAGAGACTCATGTCTCTGTTAATTCCTGTGTCCCCCCCCCCCCAATTGTAGTTCTTGTTAATTCTGCCTGACTAGTTTACGAAGAGTTTACCTTGTGTTAGGCTCAGTCTAAGTTTACCAAGAGAACATTTTTTTTTCACTTTAAATCAAAAAGCAGTTTCACTCATCAGGCTAGACCATATTTAGACCATTGATATGATTATGTAAATTTATGTTTAGAATGTGTATAAGTTAGTATTTAGTCATTAATACTTCCTTACATAATAAATAAGTTCATTTAAAATTACTAGAAAAATATTTTATAACATTTTGTTCGCTTGTATACACTTCAAAGATACGTCTTTTTTGTCTATTTTCGACTACACTTTAGAAAATGGGTGAAATATTTTCTGCCCATTTTAGAAATTATATTGATGTTTTTGGTTAATCCCTAGGTTATGTTGATTATGTAGAACTATCATTAAGTACAATATTACATTATTTAGGACCTAATAATAAAAGAAATGAATTTCACAAACAGATTTATGACAGTTAATTTTCGAGCAAACATATTTTTTGAATGGATGTAAATAATAAAAATTGAAAACTATCGGCTGATTCAGAATTGTTTCCAGATATCTTTAATTATCTCACATGATTTTACATTGCTATATATGGACAGTTACAAGCCTGGTCTCTTATTACATCGCGTGGGGTTATTAGAGACAAGGTTTTAATGAAAATTTGAAAAAAGAATTTAATAAAAAAATTAAGTTCAAAAATCACCTAAAAAATCAAGAGGAGTACATTTAATGAAATTAATACGAGACATTTATTTCAAGTTATTTAGATTAATAGTATAGATTTTATTAATTTTTTTTTTTGTCTCTTATTACCCCTTTTGTCTCTTATTACCCCTGCTTCCCTTAATACAGGAGGTTTTTGGATCTTGTACAACCATCCTTCTTATCACATGATCATCGCGTGCGCTCATTTTTCTAGGGCCCCGCTTCACTTAAAGTCCGCAAACTTCCGCGAAATTTTAAATTTCCTAATAGCTTGATGCACAGTTGTTTTGCTCACATTTACTCTCGAACATATTTGACGTTCAGAAAATCTAATTTTACGTAGAGACAAAATTTCTCAGCTTTTTGTAACAGTAAGTGAAGGTTTCTTTACTCATTACAATAAATACATAACAGCGCTGTCTACGAAATAATCCAATAAACAACTGGCGATAAACGTGACGGGCACCTTTATTTCTAGCAGTAGAATGCGTCTGACGCAATCAGATCGTGAGATAACGCAATAATCTGCGCAAATGACGTAATTTGTTAAAATACTGAATATCGGCTACTGGTCTTAAACTTTTGAAAATGACTGTATAAATATATATACATATATATCACGTCCTTTTTCTAAAAAGTGGCGCTACAAAAAAAAAAAAAAAAAAAAAAAAAAAAAAAAAAAAAAATTAAAACTGATATCGAAATGTTGCAAGATCTGTTGCAAAAAAATGAAATAACGGTGTTTGCAATGGTAATTTTAGATTGCGTAGCAAAATACCGACTAAAGATTATGTGGATTATATTTCTGTACATATATCACGTTGCTGCAGCGCCATCTTTACACGAAAATATGAACTACATTAAAAAATTGGTTGGATAAAATTTCTTTTTTTTTTTCCCCCAAACGTAAGACCACAAACGATAACAACTAACGACATCCATTTTTTTTTTTTTAATAGTTAGTCGTTTTCTGGACACCGGATAGATATGAGAGTCCTGCTAGGGAAGAGATTTTTTCGACTCATACCCTGAATATCAATTTTAATCAACCTGAAACCCTACCCGAACCCGACATAATATTTTTCATCAATCCAAACACCATTTCAAACACCGATTCGAACCCACAATAGAGAATTTTAATTACCTACAAACTGCAACAAAAATGAACCTGGTGTTTTATACCGGAACCCACCCTGAAATCTGACTTCCATTTTATATTAAACCCGACTTTTTTTTACTCAATCCAGACCCGAAATCAGAAAACTAAATAGAAATTATCTCTAAAAATTATGCAAAACTTTTTAAGTTATATGAAAAGCAAATTTTCATTGTCACATAGTTCTTAGATTGCTTTAAAAAATTAAAAATGTAATTACTTATACACTAAGTTAAAAATTTAACTATCTTGAAAATAGAAAATTTAACAAATTGTGCGTTTTGTATACGTGAACTATACAGAAATATGTTTTATGTTTAGTGTTTGTAATTTATCGTGTATTGTTTATATTTTTAAATCACTAATAGCATCTCTACGTTTTCTTTTTAATTGTTTTTGACCAATATGAGTGTTTTTTTTAAATAATTTGGGCACTCGTATATTTCATGATGGGTGCATGTTATTTGTTTACTACAGTTATACAGTTATAACAAATAATATCTGCTGATACTGGTAAAATTTTTTGAAAGACGTTCTCAAGTCGTTAAGATCTAAACCTTATTTGAACCCGAAACCGACCGTAAGTGAAAAAAACTTTGATCAACTCGAACCGAATCTAATCCACAAGAAAGATAAATCCGTCAAAGCAACCCGAACCCGATCTGAAAAAAAAAAAAAAAAAAAAAAAAAAAAATTCAACCTGACCGGAAACCAATCCGCAGGTGGTATTGGATTCGGATGAAATCGGATTACTTGACCCAATACATAACTCCAATATGTGTGTATATATATATCAGTACAAAAAACCCTTAGCGGCTTAAAAGTTTGTGACGCCGCTACTTTGTGGCTATAAGAATTTGAAATATGAGTCTTAAAAATAATGATATTAAATTTTAAGTGACGCTTTGTAATTAGTTAAAATATACATTGATTTTGTTATTTGAACATTCACTTTTATCCTTTATTTATATTTATAATGCAAACGTAATATTTTTAACTTGAAGATCAGACAGATATATAAAATACACTCACTGATGCTTTTCATTCGCATTTCAAATTCAAAATAACAGTTTTAAAAGGAATGACATAAAAATTCCAGTGGCGCCTCGGTGTTATTTTAAAAGATTTGTTTTTAGATTCCATTAAAATTACTTTTGTTTTGTCTAATAAAGTATATTTACACATTTAAACAGTGCTTTTAGTTTTCAAATATACTGTCAAATAATTATACTTTCACTGAGTTAGCATTATAAAGTAAAATTATTTATTTCAATAAATTGATTTATCTTTTGCATCATGCTACCAAAACATAGTATCATAGTGTCCAACTAAGTGAAAATTTGCTCAAAGAGGTAGTGTGACGTAAAGAAAACATTTACAGAAATTTTACTGCAGTTTTGGATTGCGTGACGCAAAAGATAAATCAATTTATTGAAATAAATAATCTCACCCGTTTTCACCCGAAGAAACACATGTAATTGGCGGAGTAATATAGTTCCATATTTAAAGCGATTTATATAAAAAAACAAGAGTTTTCCTGAAAAAACGAAAACGTTACTAGATTCAGAAAGATCCTATTAACAGCATATATTAATTATATAAAAATCCTTCGAGCCGTTTTAGAGATATTTTTCATTACATCCTTACATCGTTACACCACACATTTTCCCTTTTTGGCTTTAAATTGAGATTCAGATCTCAAAACATACTGCATGTAGAAATGTAAAATTTTCAGGATAGATTAAGACCGAAGATAAAAGACTATTTTGAAAAGATGAGAACAAAATATGGCATATTTGCTGAGATATTAAGTGTCGGCTTTTACAAATCTCTTTGATGCCGAACTAGCCGTATATATGAGTTCGCAGCGTCCCGTTTGTCCCTCCGCTTGCGTCACTCAAAAAACTGCCGTTTTTCATGATATATATATATATATATATATGTGTGTGTGTGTGTATATATATACATATATATATATATATATATATATTATGTGCGTGTTAGTGTGTATATAGAAGAAACAATAATATTTAAAAACTAAATTGTATTTTTCTAACCCGATTAAGTAAATATATTATTTAATCGTCTTTATTAATAAAAGATTTGCAGATTATGTAATTTTTAAATATACTTGTTTAATAAGAAAATATTTATCATGAAAAATTACTTGAAATACTTCATTATTAAAAATATTCAATTATATTTTCTATTGAAATGCAATTTTACTGTTATGATTATCTGTATATAGAATTACAGATAAATCTCTAAATATGCATTTAATATTTTTCTATCTTCAGTGTTATTTTTGACACCATTTTATGCGAAATATTTTTACCGCGAAGAAAATAAAAGTTTGTATTCATAACTTTATATTTAGAAAAAACTTCTTCTGATGAGCAAATATTAGGAGAGTTTAGATGGTAAAAACGTAATAAACTACCTAAAATTTGCATTTACAAATTTTGCATTGATCCAGTTAACTTTTTTAGGCAGAAAAAAAATAATACGACGTGATATGTATAAAAAATGCTTTGCAAATATTAACGTTTTTATTTGGAATATATTTATAATGTATTCTTCATAAAGATAACTATTTTAAATGCATTGTATATCACGCCTTCAAAATCAACATATTGAACTTTATGCAAATTACAATTTCTAAAATAAATATAGGGATTTAAGGGAATATAAAATTTAATCTTAATTTAAAAATTTAAATTAAACTAAACACGGAACGAAAGGGTTTAAATTGTGCAAAGAAGGTTTTCCCAACAAATAGAAAATTTCATAACAGATTTTTTTTCTTTTAAATAGATATCGCCGAATATCATTGATTAGTTAAATCTAAAAGTGCTGCAGAGAAATACTGATACTACGATTTTCTTATTTGGAAACCCGGATTTTAAGGGCTAGTATTGAAACATTTACAGTTTATTCTAGAGCAATGGTACTTTTAGAACCTTTTTTTAATATTTTCATTTGACTGAAAAACAGGCTTCATTTAAAAAGAGTAAGTCTTATTTATTTATTTATTTTAATGAACTGCCCCTAACAATGAAGATGAAAAGTCGAAAGGTCTAACAGAAATACTGTGTAGATTTAAAAGTCGATTTCTAGCTTACTCTATCTGTTCTTGTCTAATTTGTCTGTATATATCCCGTTTCCAATACGCTGATATCCATAATTACTGCGAAAATCATTCAGAAGTAAATTACGTAGAGTATTTTTTATATGTTGCACAGTTTCATTTACGCGAAATTTATAGTTACGAGCAAAATTTTGAAAGGGGGAAATTTTTCCTTTCTTGCTGATATTTAATTCGTTTTTTCTTTCGGGCTTAAAAAAAATCTCCTTTCTTATATTTCTTTAACATTTGAGAGAGTGTGTCTTAAGAATTTAGAACTTGTATGTCTAGAAAATTTTAGGGTAGCATTGTAAACGGAATTATATCTACCACAGCAACAAAATGTATTTGCAAATTAGTTGCAGTATATTTTCAAGTTTGCATAAGAGAAAAGTAGCGGATTTCTCAAAAAAGTACATACAACGATTGTATAATTCCTGCCGTAGTTTTGTTTAATATATGGCATATGGGAATGTATATTTAATACTGTATTCTTAAACAACAAATGTAGATTTTTCTTACAAACTTCTTGAAGCTACAGTTTAAAACCATATTTTTGCATCTCCTATAATACTATACTTTAATACATTAAATTTAATTGCATATTCAGTTTTATTTATAACAAAATATTCATTTAACTCATCAAATAAATCATCTACATTATTTTATCCTGTAAAGTAAAGTCTCGAGAGAAGGGTATCGAAATATTTGTGACACCAAAGGGAGGCGAGCGCCTGTATGAGATTATATCTTGTGCAACTCTCCTTTACCTCTCCGTATCTTTTGTGTGATAAATCAAAAGAACACAAAAGAAACGGTTTTAAAATTAAACAGAAAACTTTATATGAAACTCTTAACTGAGAGGTGAATTGGGGCAACTTCCCCAGACGACTCATAAAGTATAAATAATTTATATGCTTTACTTAAATAGAAACTATAAATTATCCCACTATTTCAATGGTTAAAAGCCACTGGACAGCAATTTCACTTTACTAAAATAACATAATTAAATTTATGTTACCCATTTTTTCTTTAAAACGGCATAGCAGGTATCTAACTGGACTATACTCTTTAATACTGTACTTCAGACACTAAAAACTATTACGAACATAAAACTCTGTATTTGAAGCTGTCGTACTGCCTAGATAAAACAATGTCATCCTAAAAATATCCAGAGAATGTCCTTTTCAGGAAAACCTGATATCCTCTGGACTACAGAAATTGTCTTTTTTCCTTCGTAGGATATTTTTGGGGTATCAAAAATGTCACAGAAATATACATCCCAAAGATGTATTTTTATGATTCTTATAAGACAGTTATAGGAAGAATGCATACATCCTTTCGATGCGAACTGACATCCTTAAATTATCCTTAAACTATCCGGAAAATAGCATATACAATATTACCTGACATCCAATGAATAACAAAAATTCTCCTGCAGATAGTTAAAGAATATTCTCTGATTAGTCTTCGTCTCCATACTGAAAATATAACAAACTTTAAAACTTCCATTTTGAAAGCCTAAATTTAAATTGGTTAAAGTTTACGACTAACATTAGGCCAAATTCAAGTAATCACAATGTAGGGAATTTATGTCTATAAACTGTACAAACATAAAAAAAAAAAAAAAAAAGTACAAAAAAAAAAAAAAAAAAAAATGAAAACATTTACTTTATGTATCAATTTAAATTTCCGAAAAAAAAATCGTGCGCAACTTTCTGTTTTCTACCTTGAAATGTAATGGCGACCAAATGGAACACTTATCTCTTTCTCTAGCGTAAGATTGTACGTGCCTCGATAGTGCGTTCGGGTCCTATCCGAAAATCAACAAGATTTTCAAAGTTTAATTTCATAGGATTATCCGATCAAAAAATCCACCTGCTTTACGTTGGAGAAGAATGGTTGGATAATTCGTTTACTGTATCTTTCGCGAATTCAGCGGATAGTTTTCATAGAATGGGAAAAATAGAGTGTGTGTATGATAAATATAGTACATCCACAGGAAAATTGCGGTTGTATGGGGAATTGCTCACAAATTGGAACTAAAGCTTAACTAAGTCACCACAAAAGTTATCCCAATATGAACACACTATGAACCACAGCTAAACCGCAGTTGAACCGCGAACACGATCTTGACTTTCGTTTTATGCGCTAAATAATTTGCATTTCTAGCACATACCTACTCAATTTAATTTATTGTTAAATCTCTCAAAATATGAAGATTTCAATTTAAGCACATAATTGCTAGCAATAGAGCGCTTTAGTAAGATGTGTAAAAACTATTGATTCGGCTCAAAAATTTTTGGACTCTCTCTTTGTGAACTTCTTGTGAAAAAATTTTACCAACTTGAAAAACTTTATGAAATTTCAAATCTAGAAAATTTCTAAATATAGTTCTTTTTAGCGGATGTTTATTAATCTTTACACTATTCAAACGACCTTTTAAAATAAGTTACCCAATTTACCTATCCTGAAGTATTTTGCGCATGCGCAGTAAAAGCAGTAAAACTATATTTATTAACCATTATCTTTGACAATATTATTCGTGTTAATGTTATGTTTCAGAATAATATTTCTCTAAGGCTTTTTTTTTTTTTTTTTTTTGTAAAATTTTGATGAAATCCATTCTTGTTAAAAGCAATATAATCGTCAAAACATTTATAATCATTCTTGAAAGAAAAATGTATTTATCTGAATAATTGTCTGAATCCCACAAATACAATTACATATAATATGTATAGTAAGCGTGGCAGTGTGTTAAAGATACAAGTCATGTGCAGCTTTTTATGATACTGAGTGATGGAAAGTATTTGTGCTTTTCTTCAATTTATGGTTGGTACCCTCAATGCACTAGTGACTAAACTGACATTTAAAATTGTGGTGTTGCTAAATTGTCGTTGCAAGTCTGAGGTTCAAGGTCATTTTGTCCAGTAATATTTTTAGAAAAAAAAATGTTAAAAAAAAATTCTTATAGTTTGATTTCTCACCATGTATGTATAGTTATATATATATATATATATGTGTCCGTTTGTTATATGTAAAATATTGCATTTTAAATCAAAAGATATTTTAGATATCATTTAAAAAAACATAATAATAATATATTGTTAAAATTTATTTTAAGTCGATGGACTGTGCAAATTCAGCGCCTAAAATGTAACTGCAAGAATCGTATATATCTTCTCTATTTTAAAAATAAAACATATTTCGACTGAATTAATTGGGATTTAGATATATGTAACTTCAAAATGAATTTTAATTTTTTGACATTTTATTACATGTCAGTTATACTTTCAACACCAATCAGATTTAAAAATCTCTCCCATTGATTCTAGGTTTCTAGATTTTTATTTTTATTTTTTATTTTTATTTTATTTTATTTTATTTTTTACTTAACCCGGTAGTAGTCGCTATAGACAGCGCCACCTATTACAGATTGCGCACTTTTTATTTAACTGACACCAATAATTTTAAGAAGTGATGTGATCGACGTTTCTTCGATTTTATTTGTGTTTTATGTATACCAAATGCCACTTCTAAAACTTTTTGGTGGCAGTTGAATAAAAAAATCTGGAAACACTGAAGGATGGGCGGCAAATCGACCAACTAGCGACTACTAACGGGTTAATCAGCGCGGCCCAGAAACCTAGAACAGTCAGTTGACATTATTCTCAAACACCAAATAAACCTTAATCAATGAATAGGGAATTTATGTCTATAAACTGTAAAAGCATAATAAAAATGAAAACATTTACTTTATGCATCAATATATATTTCCGAAGAAAAATCGTGCGCAACTTACTGTCTCTTATCTTGAAATGTAGTGGCGGCCAAATGGAACACTCATCTCTTTCTCTCGCTTAAGATTGCACGTGCCTCGATAATGCGTTCGTATCCGATCAAAAAAATCCACCTGCTTTACTGTGGTGAAGAATGGTTGGATAATTCGTTTACTGTATCTTTCGCGAATTCAGCGGATAGATTTCATAGAATATGATAAATAAAGGGTGTGTATGATAAATATAGAACATCCACGGTGAAACTGTGTTTGTATAGGGGATTGCTCACAAATTGGAACTAAAGCTGAAGTAAGTCACCACTAAAGCTAATCCCAGTATGAACACACTATGAACCACAGCTAAACTGCAGTTGAACCGCGAACACGATCTTGACTTTCGTTTTGATGCCCAATTCGCCTATCCTGCAGTATTTTGCGCATGCGCAGTAAAAATATATTTACAAAGGTATTCATTATCTTTGTGAATATTATGCGTGTTAATGTTATGTTTCAGAATAATATTTCTCTAAGGCTTTATCTTTTTTTTTTTTTTTTTAATTTAAATTTTCGGTTGCCTATAAAGTTACACGTTTTGAAATTTCCAGAATTCAATTCGATCATTTTTGAAAAATATCTTTCTTTTTGAGTTCAAACACTGTCCTTTATGAACCAATGGAATTAATTTAACGGAATTTGATATTTGGTTGGACCTTGGTTTAACATGGTACCGATTAGATTTTGGGCTGTATCACCCAACAAGTGGGTTTTTACGTTGCGATTTTCTCTCATTTCAGGAAAGACTCAACATCTACAGAGAGAAATATATTAAGTAAAACTCTGCTGATTCAGTTAGAGTGCATAGCGGCAAATAATTGCCTCAGCTGTGTTGCAATTTAATTCCGTTAAGAAAAGGCAATAACATTGATTTGCCTTGCTTTGAAAAAAAAAAAAAAAAAAAAAAAAAGGTCGAGTTTCAACCACTGGGCGATAATAGTCTGAATAATTGTCCGAATCCCCCAAATACAATTGCATATAATACGTATAGTAAACGCGACATTGTGTTAAAGTTACAAGTCATGTGCAGCTTTTTATGATACTGAGTGATGGAAAATATGTGTATTTTTCTTCAATTTATGGTTGGTCCCCTAAGTGCACTAGTGACTAAATTGGCATTTAGAATTGTGTGTCGCTAAATTGTCTTTGCATGCCTGAGGTTCAAGGCCATTTTGTCTAGTAATTGTTTTAGAAAAAAAAATGTTAAAATGAAATGAAATCCTTATAGTTTGATTTCCCACCATGTATGTATAGTCATTTCTATTTATAAAAAAATATTTATAAATGTCCTCTTGTTATATGTAAAATATTGCTTTTTAAATCAAGAGATACTTTAGATATCATAAAAAAAAATAATAATGATAATATATTGTTAAAACTTATTTTAAGTCGATGGAATATGCAAATTAAGAGCTTAAAATGTAACAGCAAGAATCGTATATATCATCTCTTTTTTAAAAGTAAAACTTACTTCTTATGAATTCATTGGGATTTATATATGAGTAATGCAAAAATGACTTTTAATTTTTTAACATTTCATTCTATGTTAGTTATATTTTAAACACCAATCAGATTTAAAACTCTCTCCCATTGATTCTTGTTTTCAAGATATATATATATATTTTTTTTTTTAGATAATCACTGCGGCCTAGGACCCTAGAACAGTCAATCGAATATATTCTCAAACATCAAACATACCTTAATCAATGAATATTGCACACACCCCTATTAAAATTTTACTATATTTCTACAGTGTAAAATTCTTTTAAAAAAAATCTTGATATTCCCTATGTATGGAGAAAGCAAACTTTTCTTATTACAGGAAAATTTCCTGGCTCTGAGAGAAAAAAAAAAGGGTGGAAAGAAACGCGTTTGTATAGCTTGCAGTAAACACTGTATCACATCTATTTCATTCACGCAACGCTGTACCCGGTAGTCAGTTTTAAACTGAGCTTACTTGAGTAAAACGACTTTTTTGATGAATACGCCTTAGGTCTAATGAATATTTTATTTATTTGTAATTTACTATTTAACATTACTGGTGGTAGTATGTTAAAATTCTGTTCTTGCACAACTTGAGTTTCACAGAGTTAAAAAACTACTTTTTAACATTACTTACGAATCTGCATCATTTCAGAAAAAAAAGAATAATAATTTGAGTTTCACACGCACGGCTTTCTCTTACACTGAAATTTAGTAATATGCATACAGATTAGAGATATAGTTGTAAAATAACGAATAAGGCTTTATAGCCTTAGGTTAAAACAAATCAAATTAGGCTTTGAAAAACCTTTATTTGACAAATAACTCTATGTGAGGGGGCTAAAGCGCACTCAACCCCCCGTTTCATTATTCTACATACATTTATATAGAATTCACATATGTTATAAAATTCAAAAGCTCATTTAAAATTATTCAGATAACTTTCACGCGCAACATTCCTTGAAACTTATCAGTCTTGAACAAACATTTCAAGTAAGAAACGTATTCAAAATACACCATTTGGATCGCCATTTTTTTTTTTTTTTTAATTACTAACACAGACAAATATCAAACGTTAAAAACTTAACTTCGGTATTCAGGAAGCTTCAAAATGTGTAAATATACAAAAAAACAAGCGTTGAATATTAAGCATAAAAAATGCATTATTTACCATATGACTATGGGGAATCCATTTTAATTTCTGAGCAGCTTCCCTGGAGGTGATAAAATAACATAGTAAAGTCCTTCTATGAGCAATATAAAAGTTTTGTTATGGCTTAAATATTGCAAGCACTATATATCTTCTGAACGTTTTGTATACATCACATGATGCATATAAATATAATCTTATATAAATAACACACGGCACAACCTGAATTACATTTTCATCAATTTTTAAGTATTGTTGCACTACAATCTAGTTCTTTTGCATAACTCTGTAAACGAAAAGTGAATGATTTCTATACCATTTCCTACGTGAAACATGTTTTCATACATATAAGAAATATATATTCATTTTATTTGGTTTAGTTCAGTTTATAGATGTTAATTTCGACCCACCGCCGACTTCCATTATAGATATAATGTATTTGATTTTTATTGGACATTCCTGTATACGAAACATTTGCTTGATCTCAATAAAAAATTTAGTGTAGCTTCCCTATATGATACACGTTTAAAATACCAAGTTTAGACTTTCTGCTATTATTTTTGATAGATAATACTGGTGAATATCTCAGTACCATTGCGTAAATTAAACAAAATAGAAAAATATCTTTAATTAAAAATGAAATTAAATTAGGTTTAAGCTTACCTTTTGAAGACTGCACTGCCCCACATTAGAATCTTCCAACAATTCTTATATTTCAATCTTCTTAATATTGTTTACTGAAAAAAAAAAAAAAAAAAAAAACTTAATTTATTATTAATGATTCTGAAAGGCGAAGAAACAGATCAAATCGTTAATTAATTTTAAACTTGATGGTTTAATTAAAAAATAACAATTAATTAAAAGATATTAAAAGAAAGGGACAGGCAGTATTATGACTCTCAAGTTACATTGGTGAAAAAAAAAAACTAAATACAAACAGAATAGCATAGAGAGAATAAAAATTAGTCAATAGAATCACGTGATAAAACTGTTCTATTTTAAATCACATCTCTCTAAAACGGGGGAGTAAAAATGGATGGAGTAATGCCTCTTTTCTTTTTCTTTCACGGTTCGTTTTTCATGAGCAAACACATTTCAGTAGTAAAAAAGTTTTTTCAAGTTTGTAATTTTTTTTCGCCTCTCCTCAAACTCAAAAAAGTGTCATAGTTCCATGTTCTGACAGCGTCACAGGAAGATTGTCCATCGTGTTGTAGGCTTTGTTATCATGTCGGCCGTCATTAATTTGCTTTACAGGTATTGTTGTACAATACTGCCTTTATCGCATTGAATCTTTAAACCTGGAACCTCATGTCAATATGTTTTGAGCGAGTAGTGTGTTTAGGGGATTTTAGCATTTTTATTGCTGATTGAATAAAACTAATAAAGTTACAGACAGTTCCTTCGGCAATTCAATGTCCTCTACTACCTGATCAACCATAATAGCTCTTGTGCGGCACTAGCAGTTACAACGAATTTCTATTCTGCTGAAGACAGAGCGACACAACTTTATTTTCTTTAAATCCAGTGAAAAGCTGTTTTGCCTGTCAAGAATAAGTTCCCTGTGATCGATTTGCGATCGGATTTTACACCGGCACAGCCAGTATCGGTTTAACAACTTAGAATTGTTTTTTCTTTAGCACTAATAACTAGGTTTAAATTTTCAGTGATTTTTAGGTAACTTATAAGCTTTTTCGCAGCATCCCATACTTGTTGTCTGGGCTTCTCATTGTGTGTGCTCAGAATGTGAAGTGCTGCTGCAATATCTGTTCTTCAAATGTTGCAGTATAAAATAGGAATCCGATAGCTTTTCTGAATTTTGTGTTATTAGGAAGTAAATTTTCATCGCATGTTTTATCCAGATAACCGAAATTCGTGGTATTTTGTATATTTATTCCAAGGTAGGTAACTCATTTCTGCGAGAGTTTTAAGTTTGTAGTTTTCACACAATTTTTGTATGTTTTTCTCAATTTGTTTTTCAGATCCCCATATTAACATATCGTCAAAATAAATAATTGCGTGCATTGGACTTGCTTATTTTTTTTTCTGAAAAGGCATGGATGTGTTTTACTCTGACTGAAGCCAAGTTGTTTTTCGAGATTCACAAATTTTAAGTGCCAAGATTGAGCAGCTTGCTTCAGTCCATAAATAGCATTCTCTAGCTTCCACAATTTGTTCTGATTTCCTGGTAAAACATAACATCGGGCTGTTGCATGTACACGATTTCCTCTAAATCCCCATGTAGAAATGCTGTTGCACATCTATAGTCGGTAACAAAAATGTCCGAACACTAGCAAAATTCCTATATAAAAAAAGTAGAGTAATACTGTTTTTTAAAATAAATCCTTTAAATTAAATCATGTTCTTAGTCAGTCTAAGATCACGATTCGACAAGTATTTATTGAATAAAACAGTATTAAGTCTACTTTTTTTTTATATAGGAATTTTTGCTAGTGTTTGGCCACTTTAGTTACCGACTGTACATGGTGAACTCTTATTTTTCTGTAAGCGGCACTAGCCAAGACAGCTCGTATTGTGCTATGTGAAACTACCGTAGCAAATGTTTCGTGATAATCTTCACTGTACTTGCTGAACCCTTTAGTCACTAGACTGGATTCACACTTTGCTATTCTACCGGAGGAGTCATATCTAACTTTGTATGTCCATTTGGACCCAATATTTTTTCTTCTCGTTGGAGGTTAAATTAAAGTAAATATTTTATTTTCTTTCAGAGTGTTCATTTCCTCTTGCATAGCATTTAGCCAATTTTGCTTTTCTTATGGGTTTGAAATGTTGAGAAAATCGTTATAGTATTTTTGTTCGTTGGTCTCAAAGTTTTCTATTTAGTATATTAGTCTATCAGGTCAAGGGGTACGATTTTATTGCATCTCGTTGATTTATATTTGTGTTGTTCTTTTTATTTGTGGTATTTTGGTGTGGTGAATTTATGACGATTTTGACAATTTCGCTTCTGCATCGGGGTGTTCATTTGTGTTGTTTTGTGGGAGTAATCAAATTTCATTAATTTCTCATTAATTGTTTATCGTGTTTTCAATGAATTTATTTGTTGTTACAAATATTACGAAATCATTTTTCAGGTAGATTCTATATGATTTGGCGATGTTGCCGTAGTCGACAAAAATGCCTTCTTGTGCATTGTCGTTTAATTTACCTTTTTTAATTTTACGAATGTATGCTTAGGCTTTACAGCGAAAGTTTTTTAAGTAGCTTAGATTTGGTTTGCCATTGTGCCATAATTCATATGGAATATTTATTGAGGCCCTTCGTGGGTATTTTATTTTGCAGATAATTGCATTGTGTTTATAGCTTCGCCAAACATTTTTTTTTGTCTAAGTTGGCTTCTAATAAAAGTGCATATGTCATTTCGACTAATGTACTGTTCTTTCTTTCGGCAACCCCATTTTGAGCTGGACAATGTGGTATGGTGATCTGATGGTGAATACCATTTTCTTACGATACTCTTCTACGTTTTTGTTCACGTATTGCACGATATTATCTGATCTTATTGTTTCTGTTTTTTTCACAAATCTATTTGTGGTGAAGTTGACATATTTTTTTTAGTTTCTCGATTACTTCACTCTTTTTGCTTAGAGGGTAAATCATTGCACACCTAGAGTATTCATCAACAAAATTTAAAATGCATGATTTACCGCCTATTGTTGGTACTTGCATTGGTCCCCAAACATCTCTATGTACTAATTCTAGTATCTGATTCACCCCTGTTTTCTGCAGTTTTTCAATATGGGGTGTCCAAGAGTTCAGAACATTTTAAAATATCTTTTATGATCATGGAAAGAACCCTATTGGTTTGCAATGTTTAAATGAAAAAAAAGAACTTTGTATGTTATTTGAAACTTACGATTTTCTTAAATAGGAAGAACAGGGCAAAGTTTCTCTTAAACGTACAATAAGAATAACATTTTTATCATAGAGATGTCATATTAGCTTTTGAACGTCAGCTAAAATGCTGAACTGATCATCATTAACTAGGACCATACTGTTTTTAATATTTTTAAGTTATTCGAAATGCTCTCATTCCATTCGACTGAATTGTATGTCAACCTGATCCATAGGAAAACTGTTTAACGGAATATGACTCAAGGTGCAGGTTTCAAGAGATGAAAGATTCTGGGAGATGAGGAATTAATTCCTGGCTTTCCAAGAAAAACTGCGGTGGCTCTTTTTAGAGGGTTAACTGAACATGATTGTTTACGGAGCCCTGTAGAATTGGCGTGAGAGATTCCCCAGACTGTGTTTTGGGTGACTCTGGTCAACCAATGACTTTTGAACATAAGAATTATTGTAATGTACTGTTTCAGTGTGAGAATACTGTTAAGAAGTATTGGAGGGCCGTGAACTGATGGCTTAAGCGCTAATGTTCGGCATTTTTAAAATAATTAAATTAATATGTTAATCGAGATTTTCTTAACATTGCAAAATAGAGCAAAATTCCACATAAACGTCCATTTTTAGGAATATTTTCATCATAAAGATAACTCACTATTTTCAAAATCCCATTTAAGACACGATCCGTTAAACATCAAAAATCCTCCTACAGATATCTATTAGCATGTCAAGTGTCACTCTTTTTTTTACATCCATTAGGTGTCTGTTAAATATCCAGTAAATCTCCAAATATACAATAATTGGACTTGTTATATCCTTGTTGTGATTCAACATGTTACATCGATCAGACATTGAAAAATACATGTCTAAATGTCCTCTACATTAAAACATCTAATGGATATTTATAAATAGTACAGAATATCCATGACTTTTAATGGACATTTTAAAGATATTTTGAACCTTTTATGGATCACTGGATGTAATTTATATATATAATGGATATAAGTGGCTTTGTGGAAACTAGGCTAAATAGAGCAAAATTTTGCGTAAACATCTATTATGAGGAATATTTTCATTGCAAAGATATCAGTTCACTTTTAAAATGTGACTTATGATACTCATTTGAACGTCCTTGACTACGAATATTCTAATTTGAAAAATGTGTAAGTTATTTAAAATTTGACATTTTATAAACATATCAGAATAAAGGAATAGTTCACCTAAAATTGTATTATGGAGATCACTGCATTGGAAGAATTATAGTATTTCTTGAAAACTAAAATACGAAACTGTCCAAAATAACACTAATTAGCAAAATAGGATAAGGAAAATGATAAGAATTGAAAATAGCCTACTACACTGATGTATTTCTCTCTGTGACTGTATTTCTGTCTATTACCAATATAAGAAAACTGCAGTACATGAATATTGCTCTGTAGTAGAAATTTATAACATCAAATATGTGGTTGGGAACTGAGAAAAGTGTATCTAACCAGTAAACCATCCGATAGTGTAATCATAAAAAAAATCCAAACAAGCATTAATCGAAAGAGCTTATATAAATATGTTTTTTGACGCATAAAACAATAGCCCTCCTCGGCTCGTTTTCGAATTATAAATTCTGAAAGTTCGCCAATAATCGGTGTAACCACGCCTTACTGAAATAATGAATGAAATCCAAAACAAGCAGAAATCGAAAGAGCATGTGTTCTTTAATGCAAACGTGTTCTTTAATGTATTAATGAATTGCCCATTTCTGCTTTGAGCCTTACTGAAATAATGAATGAAATCCAAAACAAGCAGAAATCGAAAGAGCATGTGTTCTTTAATGCAAACGTGTTCTTTAATGTATTAATGAATTGCCCATCTCTGCTTTGAGCCTTACTGAAATAATGAATGAAATCCAAAACAAGCAGAAATCGAAAGAGCATGTGTTCTTTAATGTATTAATGAATTGCCCATTTCTGCTTTGAGCCTTACTGAAATAATGAATGAAATCCAAAACAAGCAGAAATCGAAAGAGCTTTTTTTCTTTAATGCAAACGTGTTCTTTAATGTATTAATGAATTGCCCATTTCTGCTTTGAGCCTTACTGAAATAATGAATGAGATCCAAAACAAGCAGAAATCGAAAGAGCATGTGTTCTTTAATGCAAATGTGTTCTTTAATGCATTAATGAATTGCCCATTTCTGCTTTGAGCCTTACTGAAATAATGAATGAAATCCAAAACAAGCAGAAATTGAAAGAGCTTGTGTTCTTTAATGCAAACGTGTTCTTTAATGCATTAATTAAATGCCAATTTCTGCTTTGAGATATATTCAACCGAAGTATAATGCCTTAAAACTAGCTGAAGCAGAATCTAAAAATTTATAAAAGTCATGGTTCTGACAGGTTTTAGTAGGACTGCTGCTCCTTTCTCGTCACTACATTTTTACTCAAACTTAAATATAGATTTCTCGAGGCTTACGAGGACTAAAAGGTTATACTTCAAAATTCACGTTATATTATGGCCTTTCGAATGAACATAACTCATATTTATTGAAATTTTATTTTTCCGACTGAGTGAAAATAATGCCTAGACCGGGAGTTGAACCCCAGATCTTAGACTTACAAGGTCAAGGCTCTACCAATTGAGCTATCCAGGCCGAAAACTGGTCAGCATTACTCACTCAGACAACATTTAGGCAGAAACCTCTCTGGTCTATCATGTAGATAGCTCGACAGAAATAGGCCGCAGGAAATGGAAAACACCATTAAACAATGGGAGAAAGAAATACAATTTTTATTAAAATCACACAATCAACTGTGTCTGAGTGAGTAATGCTGACCGGTTGTTGGCCTGAATAGCTCAATTGGTAGAGCCTTGACCTTGTAATTCAAAGATCCGGGCATCGACTCCCGGTCTAGGCATTATTTTCACTCAGTCGGAAAAAAAAAAATTCAAGAAATATGATTTTCTTCCACAGTTGATTGTGTGATTTTAATAAAAATTGGAACATAACCCAATTGCTTTATATTATTACACTACTGGGATGGTTTCCTAGTCAGCCAACTATATATATATATATATATATATATATATATATAATCTTATGTGGATATTTTTGTATTTTTTCCATTAACTACTCCCATTTTCTGTCGATTTCAAATGTTACTTATAAAAAGTAAAAAACCATGCATTTGAAGTTTAAAATTTTGTACGTTTTGTGAATGATGCACGGAGATCAACTACTTTTATTTAACGCAGCCATTTTTTATAGGACTCTCAGGAATAAGTTAATGTATTTAACGATTTTCATGTTTTATTGCAGAATTTTCTGTCAACAATAATTCTTAAATTTTACTGATTTTTAAAAAAGTCTGTTAAAAACAGGCTTTTTTACTTTCTTTCTTGGAAGAAAGTCAGAAGTTTTGAGTAATATTGAAAGATCGAATTTAATTTTAAACCTTACGAAACTAATCTAAAATAGGGGGACTGGGACACAGTGGACCACCCCTATTTATATCTCTTAATATTTAACTTTTTTAGTTTATATTGAGACTCATAGATGACAGCATAGTAGTACTTGTATACATCCAAAAAAAACACATGGGAAATGCTAAGGTATACATTTTATACAATTTTTATGTTTTGAGCAGCTCAAAGTAATTTTTCAAGTTTGAAGTTTTTTTAATTTTATCTGGACTGAACTATTGACTACAAGTATTGGATACTTGTTAAGAAAAGTTAAGAAAAGTTAAGATATTGTTGTTTTTAAATTCATAAAAATTATTAGCATATTTATAGTCTATATATAATTTTAATATAATTTTTTTTTTGTCTGGACATGGGGCACAGTGGACCGCCTTCCAGTGTGCTTAAAAGTCCAAACTATATTTAATACCTTATTTATTTTAGTTAAATTTACATATACAAATTTAATGTGACTCAAAATAATCAATAAAAATGATAATCTTAATGTTATAATAAAACAAATTTCTGAAAAGAAAAAATAGATGAATAGTAGTATAATAATTAGGAATGCCTAAATTTAATAACTATTTGAATTGTTTAATATACAAAAATAAATAAAATCATTATGTGATATAATAAATAGTAGATTATATAAATTTATTTTTGCTGTTTTTATAAATAACATGTAAAAGATAAAAGTAGAATATTTTTAGTTAAACGTATCTGACAAATATAATGCAAAGTATTAATATCTCAAAATAATTAATAAAAATGTTTGAATAGTAATATAATGTTTAATTATATATTTCATAATTTTTATAAATATATAATATTAATAAGCAAATTAAAAATATATCTTATTGTTTCTAGTGACGACAGGTAAAAGACAAAGGAAATCTGATATAGGATTTTTCTTCCTCTAAATTTGATTTCTTATTTATTTTGATTTCCATTAAATTTTGGTAATTTTATTTCATGAAAATGTTCGAATTATGTTATTTAGACTAAAATTGCATAAGAAACTAATTTTAGAAAAAAAAAATGAGTAATTTATATTAATTGAACATGAACAATAGATGGTGGTCCACTGTACCCCGGGTTGTGGGCCACTGTGCCCCGGTGATGGGGCACAGTGGTCATATTTGTGAGAGCACACAATTTATTTTTTTATTCGTAATGTATTAGAAGTAGTGTCGTAAAAAAAATAGGACATGTCAAGAAAGGTTTAAAAAATGTTTGCTTTTTTTATTTTTTGTGAAAAAAATTAAAAGTATAAATGTGGTCCACTGTGTACCGGTCTCCCCTGCTTTACCATATTAGATTACAACGCATAAGTTTAATGTATAATAATTCAGAATCCAAGCAAATTTGATGGATATATAGAATTATGCGTACATTGCGTGGAGGTAATTTCGAATACATTATATTCTAATTATAATGTATTCACATTCTAGTTTAACGTTTACCATACAATTTATTATTAGTGTACGTTGTGTCAGTCTTTAACTTAAAGCTATTTATTTATCCCTGGCATTATATCTCTTTTTCTTGCGAGGAGAGTATTTGTAATAATATTTCAGCATTAGAATCACTCAAGAATTGCATTTGTATAATTTGGTTTATTCGCCAATTATACAGCATCAACTGTCCAACAAAACCTGTGTGTAGTTTTTAATATACAAACACAATATGGTTTTTAATGTTTAAATTAACTCAAGTTTCCATATATCTCTGAAAGAATCAATTATACATGAAAATCATTGGCGTAGATGCTAATATACAAATGCTAATAAAATAAATATCTTCCATATCCTTAAATTTCTTTAAATAAACTACTATAATTACTTTATAGATTAATTTCATGAAAAAATTGTATAAATAGAAAAACTGTTTTTTTTTTCTTTTTTTTTTCTATTTAATTAATAAAATTATGTATATGTTCTACAAAAACGGCGAAAGAGCGCTTTCTTCACTTTTCTTTTTCTTTCTTTCTTTCTTTTCATTTTTTTTTTTTTTTTTTTTTTTTTTAACATAAATATTGTATTTCTATTTAATTTGTGTTTAATGATAGTCAGAGTATTACAAAAAATAGAAAAATGGATAAATAAGAAGATATCTTAATTAATTAAAAATTGGTGGTCTGGAAGTGCAAATACAAAAAAAAAAATGCAGTTTATTGTACATTATATAGATTATGTTATACTTGCATTAGGGAATTATTCACATATATTTTTTCTTTGAAATTATTCCTTTGCTACAGAAATTATGAACAATTTTATACTTATTTTATATTAATAACATTAATCTACAGCTGAAATTTTGATTTGATAACATTAAATGATCTTTCTTTTCTGGTGTTTTGAAACCAAAACTGATGCCAGTACTTATTTATTTATTAATTTATTATTATTATTATTATTTAATCCCGTATAAATTTTGTCAATACAGGGTGTCTAACGACATAAATTTTTCCATAACTCTTTCATCAACATAATTATCTGGCAACTTTAATAGCACTTTACCATGCCCAATTATAATTAATCGTGTAAACATGCGAAAAACAACCGAATATGAAGATGTGTTAGTAGACACCCTGTATTCACAAAAATCTACACGCGACAGAGAAAAAACTACCTTCATTTTCTGTTTCAGCACACTTTTTTGACGTACATATCAGCTAAAATTATTGAAAAAAAAAACTATATAATATTAATATTGGTAATATTAATTTTGAAGACCCGTGTAATCGGCGCATTTTTCTGTAACGTTTAAAAGATGAATTTGCATTACCGTATTTTAAGAGAGTGAACACTTTAAAAGACATAAATAAGCAAATCTCCCCCCCCCAAATAAATAAATAAATAAATAAATAAATAAATAAATAAATAAGTAAATAAAATAAATAAATCAATAAGTAAATGAATCACAAAAAAAATGATTCGACTTTTTTTCAATAAATAGAACCAAAAATAATAAATAATTAAATTAAATAATTAAAACATAATATATGTATATATACAGGGTGGTTCAACGATAATGGAACAAACTTCGAGGGGAAGTAGGACGCATCATTAGGAATCAGAACTGAATAGGAACCAATGTCCCCAAACGTCATTTTAACCCTTTACGAACCATGTGTTTTCTGTGTTTTTTACCAGTAAACTCCGCCTCCTGCCGTTCCTCTTCAATGGTGTATTATTTAACAGAAAGGTTCTGTCTTTTACTGTTAATCTTGCAAAATACTCTTATCAAAAAATTTTAAAAACAAAGAATATCAGGCAATACAAATGTTGTATTCTGAAATTATTGTAAGTTTGTTACTTGAAAGATTTGATGAAGATTTATAAGTTTCAAGAAAAAGTGCATGTGAAAGTTGTCTGAAGGATTGTTAATGAAAATTTTAAACTAATAATAGATTTCAATTCTTTAAAAAAATGTGGGTACAATAATGAAACAGGGGGTTGAGGGGGCGGTTGGTAGCCCACCTCACACAGAATGATTTGTTAAATAAAGCTGTTCGGAAATTGAATTTGAATTGTAACGTAAGTTTTTATAATAGTACTCGTTAAATTAAGCCTTAACTTTTACACGTCAATGTTTCCATTTGGAAACATATAATTAAAAATTCTTTAAAGAATTAAATTTCATGAGTACTGAATTGAAAAAAATTATCAGATATAATAGAGAGATGACTTGATTTTTTGAATAAGAAATTACATTACGATCATAAAAGGGATAACGTACAGAAAATCACGAAAATGGCCTATTTTACTATTTTACCTTTTACCCTAAAATTTAAAATTTCACATAAATTAGAAAAATAATCATGCTTCTGGGCTGTCATGTTTAAAATAGTTCACATTATTAAATTAAAATATAATATAATCGTAAAATATAATCTTAAATTAATAATATCAAATTTAATAAAACTAAATAAAATAATAAATTAATAACATCAAATATAATAATGTTAAATTATATATATATATTTACACATTCGAATGATAGAGTTCTTTAAACAAAAACATCAAAAGGCACAATATGCAAAAAACGATTTTAAATTACACCTGAATCATAATTTAGCCTGTAAATCTCCAATCTGTATATATATTATTAAATTTCAATGCCAGAGAAAGTCTTGTGAGTACCACATTAGGTTATTGTTTTATTTATTTATTTATTTATTTTTTATTAAAAAAATAAATAAAAGTCAGATATACCGTCCTCCATTTAAATGTTTGAAAGTTTTTGAAAACAGTATTTTTGTGCGTTATAAAATCATAAATAAATTATTATGAATACAATTAAGATTGATAACTTACTGAAATTTATAATCAATATGCTTAGTGATTATAAGCAGCAGTTGGTTCATTTTCAAAACAAGTAATATTAAATTTATAATATTAAGTTTAAGCAATAGTATCTATATGTTAATTATTCATTTATGCACGGTTACCGTGATTGTACGAGGTAAAGCTAAATGCATGTCACGCACTTAGCTTTTAATATGATTGATTATAGTTTATTTGAATTACTACACACGCATGTAAGTACAACGTTGCCGCCTAGAAATAGGTAAAAACCGTAATGTTGCTTTAACAGTAATGTTTTATATAGTAAAAATACGAATGTTATATCCTCATCACATTAAAAAAAATACACATGTAATTCGACAGTAAATCTTTTGACTATTATATACGACCTTCGTACTTCAATCACTGTAACTGCAGGTATCTTAATTATATTTAATTAAAAGATGTCTCAAACGGATAATCACAGATTAAGTGATGAAGAATGTCTTACTTATCAAAAAACATTTTTCCATCTGAAATTCAGACATTACAAATGTCTTAGAACACCGCATAACTAGTATTTAATCTCTTAAAACTAGATATTAGAATTTTCCAGAGTTTAAGTTAACTATCAATTAAAAAAAAAAAAAAAAAAATCCTGACCCTGCAATTGGTCCACCTAGCAAAATTATCTAAGCCCAGTGTCTTACCATTCTACCATGCCACCACGGCACACGACAAAGTTTGTTTGCATGATAACATATAATCCAGTATTTACGAAACAAATTTGAATTTTGTGGTTTAATCACTATTTTGCCATAAAACTGTCGTTGATAGATCTAAAGGTTAATGTACATTATTATAATTAATTTTATCTCTAAATGCTTTCAAATATTTTGTAAATTGCACAACAAACATGCGATAATTGGATCTCTCGGTGTAGGGATAGTTTTTTTTTTTTTTTTTTTTTTTTTTCATTTAATTGATATATAAAAGGAAACAAACTATATGCATGAATACCAGAAAATTTGTTGTTCTACATTTAGGTGCAAGTAAATATACGAAAGAAAACAGTATTTTAATTAAAAAAAAGTTAAAAACCAGTTATGTGCAAATTATTCAAAATTGTTCAGTTATAAATATGCTATATTCGCTATAAGTTAGTATTTTCTACGCTCATCTTAATACACTTTGTTTTAATGGGAGAAAACTTTAAATAGAGAGATTTTATTTCTTAAACCAAATATAAGTTTCATGTATAAATATGTTGTACTATCAGGCATGTATCATACACATCTTTAGAGTTATTATTCCTTTAAAATTTAATTTCATAGAGCTAACAGGGTTTAAAGAGCTTAACCATATATTCTATAAAATATTATAATATTTTTTGAATCTAGAAATAAGTTTAAACCAGTTAAGGATTTTGCTTAAAGCAGGTAATTGAATGATAATTTAAACAGTTAGATATGATTATTTTAGTATTTCTAAAATCAGGTAGATCGTCGGTTTCTATGGCATGTTGTACTATTATAGAACGTATATCGCCGTTTTTGAAATTTCTTTTATGTTTGAGAATTCGGGTATGAAGGGAACGGCCAGTTTCACCAATATGAACCGAACTGCAAGATTTGCAAGGAACATTATAAATAACACCTGTACGGCAAAGTGGGATAATAGGTTTAAAATTAGACAGAAAATTACAAATTAGAAATTGGGTTTAGCTTTAATACTGTTTTAGTAATTTCCTAAGTAAAGCTAGTGTCTGAATATCTTAAGAGTTTAAAAATTCAAACGCGTTTGCTGTCTGTATTTTCATATATTAACGAGCTTCATACATTTTTGTCTCTAAATTGGTATTTCAGACTTATTTCCGTCTGAATTTAAAATGCTTTTGTTTACAGAGATTCCACTAAGACACACATGTTTTCAAATTTATATATCTGTTACCTCTAAGCTCAAATATTAAGACATTTACGCGTCTTAAATACCTTTTCATTTTTTTTTCTTTCACCTCTTTTTACAATTTCAAAAAGCAAAACGTTTATAATTAAATAATTCAAAATATAAATATATTGCTGGAAAACAAAAATGCAGGTAATTGAACGGACATATCTATATATCGGAAGTAGACGTCAGAAGGTTAAGTTCTGTTTAAAGATGAGTTATATATATACATGTATATTCGGCTATTAAGTATTCGGAAAAATAACTTGATTTTAAACAACTAGAGTAATGTCAAACAAAGTTAAAGCTTTTATTTTTGCAACCAAGAAATGTCCTGCAATTGTTTTTTATTATGAGTTTTGGAAATTGGGATCATCGCCTTTGATGCAAGCTGCTATCCTCTTCGGAAGTGAGGTGACAGCTGCGCAATCATTTTGAATATAAATCGTCCGATATTTTGCTTAGGAATTTCTTGAGTCTATCCAAATGTATGATTTTTCATGTTCGTAATTGTTCTTCAAACAACCCACACACTGAAAAATCCACTGGATACAAATCACAGCTATTAGAAGTACACCGTTTTTTGGTCAGGTACCTTTTCACTTTGACATCGCTAAAAAAAGCGCTGATTTGACTCCATGGGCCAGAGCACAAACTTGCTCAAAGACCATAACCAGGTGATTTTCTTTCCACTAAAATACAGCTTCCTATAAAACCCCTTTTTGATAAACTTCCGATTTAATTTCCACGTTGTCTTCGATAAAAACCAGTTGAGACTTCCCTTTAAAACTAATCTCAGTCCAAACCATAATTTTTTTTTTCTATAAACAAAGACTTTTATAAATAAATCGTCCGATATTTTGCTTAGAAATTTCTTGAGTCTATCCAAATGTATGATTTTTCATGTTCGTAGTTGTTCTTGAAAGAACCCACACACTAAAAAATCCACTGGATACAAATCAGAGGTGTTAGAAGGACACAGTCTTTTGGTCAGGTATCTTTGCACTTTGACATCGCTAAAAAAAAAAAAAAAGCGCTGATTTGACTCCATGGGCCAGAGCACAAACTTGCTCAAAGATCATAACCAAGTGATTTTGTTTCCACTAAAATACAGCTTCGTATAAAACCCCTTTTTGATAAACTTTTGATTTATTTTCCACGTTGTCTTTGATAAAAACCAGTTTGACTTCCCTTTAAAACTAATCTCAGTCCAAACCATAAAAACTTTTATAAACAAAGACCTCGTTGCATTTTTTATTTCATTTTATGATGTTTAAGAGAGATGGAACCAAAAGTTTGCGATAATTTTGAGAGTTTTTATCCACTTCAACAGTAAAAACATTCTCATTGTACCACAAAATACCTAAGATGCGCCGCACTTTGAATAATAATTAAAAAATAAATAAATCACGACATTTTTGCATTTATCTAATAGATTTTGCTTTCTCAGATCACTCAAAAACCGCCCGTTGAGTAAATGCAAATTACTTTAATGAAGAATATTTAAAGGTAAAAACATTACAACATCAAAAAAAGTGATTATAATGAAGTAGGTAGACCATAAAAACTCCTCGAAATTTTTCCGTATATTTAGTAACCACCCTATATATATATATCTATATATATTTATATCTATATCTATCTATCTATCTATATACATTTATTTATTTTAATTGTGAAGTAAATTTATCTGCATATGCATTCTATTTAATAGACAACTTTCTATTAAATTGCTTTACCATTTAAATTATCCATTAAAACAGTATGATAAATATAAAAAAAAATATTTTTATAATAATAATTCATTACCAGTTAGTCTCCGTTTATCTATTGCTATTCAAAACAGGCTTTTTAATGGAGAATAATGATTTTACTACCACACGCACTGATGATTTATCATCGCAGTAACATTCCTATTAATAATCTTTCTCACGTAACTTGAGCATAGTCTTCCTTTTAAAATTCTGCCGCTCATGTGGAATTTGGCATTTAATAATACTATCATAAATTTGCATTGGGTTATCATTTACTAGTCAAATTCGAAAGAAATATTATATAATTAAATCGACTACTTATACGTCATTAGTGTTTAGTCTTCATTTTCAAATTCCGATGTTCATGTGGATATTTATCATCCCAATAAATTTGAAACTTTGATCACAAACTTGGATTGGTTGTCATTTATTATTACATTTGAAAATAAATTTTATTTTGCTAATATGATTGACAATTTGTAAGCCATTCTTTTATTGTCATCACTTCAAAATTCTGCTCCTCAGGTGAACATTTATCATCTAATTACAATTGAATGTAACATTACAAAGTTGGATTAGGTTGTTATTTATTAGTATATTTGGAAAAAAAAATGTAAACAAAGTGACAATTTGTTCGTCAATCGATACAGTCTTAATTTTCAAATTCTGTTGCTCATGCTGACGTTTATTATCTCATTAAATTTGATACTTTTCAAATGCAGCTGCTTATGTCCAGAAATATTATTGCATGAAATTTTAAATTAACATCATAAAGATGGATTAATTTGCCATTTGTCAATAAATTTCAAATATATATATATATATATATATATATATATATATATCTAAACAAATCGGTAATTTCTACATCATTTGAGTACAGACGTCTTATTGAAATTCTGCTGCTTATGTGCAGATCTGTTATCTCATTAATTTCAACATCGTAAAGTTAGACTGAGAGACTATTTATTAGAATATCTGAAAACTAATATTCGATTTGTAAATACATTAATATTATGTGCGGCACATAAGCATTCACTTCCTTTTCAAATGGCGCTGTTCATGCGTATATCAATTACATGATTAATTTGAAATCAAAATTATACAGTTGGGTTGGGTTGACATGTATTAAAATATTAGGAAGAAGCAAATGTTGCTTTTTTTTTATGAAATCACTGTCTTGTCTCCCGTATTATTAACCACAGCATTTTTAATAACAAATTGGAAAGATAAATATTGAACAACGAAATTTAAATATATAAAATTGCATGTCAATCTCATTTTAATGAATTTTAAGAAATTATTTTAAATATAAAACTTTTTAATATTTCTGAAACCAGTAAAAATAGCTACATCTGAAAACTTAAGGTATTTCTCATACTTCCGTAATTTTATTGACCCTTCCTCAAATTTTGCTTTATACCAAAGAATTGTTTATTTCTTTCCCATATAGTTCTAATAATAAAAATGTATGTAACACCAAATAATATCTATTTAAGAAAAACGAAAATTAAAAATGTAATACTTATAATGCTTGAAAAATTATAAAAACGAAGAGTGCGTTTTGCAGAAATACATCAGTTCTGATAGTAATCACAAAACTAGTACAAATATAAAGTACTGCTGCATCATAACATTTAGTTTTTACTTCTATTTCCCAACTACCGTAGGTAATGGAAGTTTTGTATTGGGTCAAAAAATTTTATATCGAATTTTTACCTAATTTACACGTTTTAAGGTCTTCTGATTAAAAAAAAGTAATTTTTGGCAATTGGTTAGTGTGTGTATGTGGGGAATCTTCTGGCTATTTTATCTCCGAAACTAATAAAGATAGAACTATTAAAATTCAAAATTTAGACAAGTCTGGAGTACAGATTAATTTTACAAACTTTGATGGACATTGGAACACATGAATTGGGACGTCTTGAACCAGAAGTCGAACCGTAAGTCCGTATCTCAAAAATGGCTCTAACGATTTTATTCAAAATTGCTACATAAACACTCTATTAGATACTGTTCAGGAAAATGGATAGGCGTCCTGTATAATTTTCTCAATTTCAGATCTCGCAAGTGCGTTCCTTAGAAAACGGCTTTACAGATTTTTTTTAAACTCACCATGTTAACTCCCTTAAAAAAAAAAAAAAAAAAAAAAAAAAAAAAATGTGATTATTGTTTCCGGGTGATTTTGCAGTGTTTTCAACTGATTATGCCAAGTTTTGGTGAAAGTTGGTATCTAAAAACGGCTCTAACGGTTTTCTTAAAAACTCTTACATAAATTCATTTTAGATATCCTTTCTCGTATATAACGTGCTTATAACAGGAAAATTAACAGCCATCCTGCATAGGTGTTTTAGATCTCGAAAACTGGTTTTTCAAAAAATAAATCTACCTTTTTTTTTTTTTTTTTTTTTTTTTTTTTTTTAAACTCCCTATGTAAACTTTGCTTTATATGTCTCCACTCAAGTTTCTCTTACCAGAAAAAAGAATTAGTTATGCATATAATACCTGTAATAGTGGGTAACGGAAGTCGTGTGGTTGTCTCACACGAGAATTTTATGTTGAAAAAATAAATAATAATAAAATAATAATAAAATAAAATTTGCTTTTTTTTTTATTTCATTTGACATCCAAGTTTGTTATTTATTAAGCTACTCATCTAATTTCATTTTCTAGAAAATGAAATATGATAAATTATCTGATATCAATATTTTTTCATTATGACATTTAATATTTCGAGATATATTTAATCAAAGATTCGTAATTTATTATATATCATACAGAAAAAAAAGGGGGCTCTTTTTGGACTCTAAAAAAATATTATTTGATTTCCCCGTATAAAAATAAACACGGAGATATTAATTTCCGAAATAATTCTTGTGGAATATAAAGCTAATTCTATGTAAAAAAGGAGTGGTTAAAAAATGATCACTATGATATAAAAAGTAGTACTTATGCTTAAATTGCAGTATAATATTTAACGTTTAATCATAGTTGACATACACACACACACAAAAAAAAAAAGAAACTTTATGTAAAGTTTAATTTCCTTTATGTTTAATTTTTTATTGATTAATACAGTTTCCTTTGTATTTTCTTTTTTTAATCTCTTTCTTTTCATTTCTTTTCATTCCTCTTCGATAAATTTCCCCCATTGGCATTGTATTAATTAATTTCAATATATAATTTATTAAACTTCGTCTGATATGTATATATATATAAATGGTTAAATATTTGCATACATTTGATAATACAGAATGTGTTTTAAATTTCTTGTTTTTTTTTTTTTTAATTTACAGATTATAAAATTAAGAATTTACATCTTGCTTTCTTTTTAAAATAAGATTTACTTTGCTATACATTTCATTCATTGAAATATTTTATAGTCAGTCAGTATAACTATAAATAAAAACTATTCATATGATTTTTATAGAAAAAAATATCAACTTTTCGATAGGCATAAATTATATCCAAAGATTTATTTTTAAATAATAGTTTATGTCTTCCGATGTAAAATTAATGTAATATACATTCATAAATACTATGATATTTTTTAATTATTTTTTATTTATTGTAAGAATGTTTCTAATAAATTAAGAGTATAATGGCTTAGCCTCAAGCTATTTGCAATGGTTTAAGAGGCCTAAGTATCTTAACCCTCACCTTCCCAAGATCAAAGCGTTACTGTAGAAAAATTCCTTTTAGGAGCCGCTTGGGACGTTTGGCGAAAATAACAAGCACCGCGCATTTTGTATTGTTTAGAAGTTGCAACATTCCATTGGTTACGTTTGCTATCGCTGGCGAATTGGCACACTTTTTGAATGAGGCGGGCTTAACTAAATTTCAAGTTCAAAATGGGGTAAAAATGACCCCATCTTCGTAAAGCGAGGGCTGGACATACAAAAACCATTTTAGTTTTTCAAAATACAAAATAAATGTCAATTTTTTGTTGATGATAATCAACTGAGACGTTGTCGAGTTTTTTTACCGAACCAAGTTCGGTAGAAAAATGTTTCTGTAATGAGCATACACAATAGCGTAATTTCATCATTTGTGGGATATCTTTATAGAGATTCTCAATTGCTTGCTAAGCTAAATTCCACTGGCAAACTTATACTTAAGTAACCTGACACACCATGGACAACTTACACTTACAGTCTCATTGCTATTTAGTACATTTGTGTCAATGACACCTTACAATATATCACAACTTATATCTAAACTTTAAATTCATTTAAAGCTTTTTTTTTTTTTTTTTTTTTTTTTTTTTTTTTTTTTTCAATTTTTCTGAAGAAGTTAAATTAAAATTTCTTTCTTGCTGCTTTAAAGATTTGCACACAAATTTAAAAAATGTACATTTACAATATATATATTTAAACTAAATAAATTTAATTTCAGTATACATTAATTATTATTTTTTTTTATTTATTTTTTATTTATTTTTTTTCCATACTTTTAAATATAGTCAACTTTAAAATATCTTTACACTGTTAATTAATTTTCTAAATGTCCTAAGAGAGGAAAGATTTTATTTTATTTTTCAAATTGTTGAAAATAATGGTAAACACTAAATGCTACTGGAAATAGTCAAGAGCACATTTATAAATAAGAAAGAAAAAAGGATTTAAAATTTGGAAATGCAATGGAATTTAATCTTAAGATCATTTAAAATATTTCTACTAAGATTTCAAACAATGTTGGTCATTAGTTTACAGGGCTACACAGCATCATCCTGATGAGCTGTATAATCATTTGGATTGAAATTTGGTACATGTACTTATGAGTTAAAAAGAGTTAACACGAGGCTTTGTGTTACAATGAAATAAATATGTATGTGTGTGTGTGTGTGTGTGTGTACACATATATTCAGATAGATGTAGACATCTCGAGATACAAAGCGGGGTTGAGGGGGAGGCACCTTCATATGTATATATATATATATATAATATGGAATAAATTAAAATTATCTGCTGAGTAATGAGATATGAAAATATGATGTTCAGGCTCCTGATCTGCTGATCCACTAGTTTACAAGATTTCCTAGTAATTGAAAGTGATATTTTTGGGGTTAAATCTGTATTGTTAAAATAAATATATAAATGTGCTATCTAAATAATGCGAAAAAATACTTCATCTATAGCCTATTCACGTTTCAACAATCTTAAACAAATCGTATTACATGCATTGTTATTTACAAATAAATTAGAGTTTGAAGAAACGAATGAAATGAATGATTCAAGAGATAAGCTTTAAAAGGATTGCTTCTTTACCAACATTCAGTAGGATACGACAATTTATTTTAAACATTTCAATCTAAATGAGAATAATAAAGCACTAACATGTTTTCCGAATACTTATTTAGCAGTTTCATTTTACTAGTGATATTTATATTCTACATAGTTTAAAAGAATATTCCGTAAAGCATTTTTTCAGTATATATATATATTTTTTTTAACATTTTTTTTTTTTTTTTTTTTTTTTTAGAAATATTAAAAACATATCTAGCAAAGAAAAATTCTCGAATAATTATTGCACCATTAAATATTATAAACGTTTATTTCACCTCAGCTTGATCATTTTTATTATTTTTCCACTTCGAAATTACATTTTACATAATTCAGATTTCCTCAGTTATTTAAACACGTGTAAAAACACAACAATAACTGTAAGAATATTACATTATGCCAAAAAATTCACGATGTTACACAAATTTAAAATAAATTCTAATTATTATCTCCAAATTCAAGCCTTATTTATATGCGCTGAAATATGCTGTTTAAAAGGTATATATTAAATAAAAATATGTTTAAAATGATTCTCATACCGAAAAAAGAAACATAACAAGACAAATTAGTGTATCACAAAACCATGAACAATATCTATTTTCTGTAGCATGATATAGAGAAAATTTAATATGTAATTTTTGATATATTACTTTGAATGAATTGAGAAATAAAATACACCATTGGAAAAAGCAAAACACGTACTGTGTAATTTCTCGCCTTATTTAACACCAAACATTATCGATGGGTCATTTATAATCTTTAATTGAGGAATACTGTTTACCATTTAAAAGAACAAAATTTAATACAATTGTTTAGACTTACTTTACAACTAAATGTTAATTTAATTATATATAACAGATGTATTTTCAATCTGCGATTTTCATGTGGGATTTTAGTCTGTGATGTTGTCCTTCTAATAAAATAAGCAAGTGGTTTAAAAATAAGCTAATAAAATAAGCAAGGTTTGGCAACCATTGGTAACTGATCGATATCGAATACTTGACAAAATTTTCATTGATGTCGCTATGCTTATTGGTACCAAAAAATATCCGGTTTCCTTTGCTCGTCAATTTTTCTTGCATTTTGTTACTCATGTTACTTGCTTTTTCCACATACTTGTAAATGAGTTTTTTTTTTTTTTTCCTATTTTCGTTCTTTATCCAAAATTTTTTTACGTCTTCCTTCCCTTTTTTCATAATTTAATATCCGATGGTTGAATCATTCAATAGTAACAATAAATTGACATGTTATTACTATAAACGGAGAAAGCAATTGAAGAAATTAACAACAGAGCTGAAGAAGCATAGAGATCGTCCAGAATAAATAACGCTATATTCACTAATGATCTCCCAATGTGTTTATTTAATAATTTATTTACTTATTTATTTATATTTATTTATTTATTTTGATCAGTGTACATTTTCTGTATTAATTCAAGCTTCAGAAATTTGGACATTAACTTGTAAAAAATACAAATGCTTTAACAAGCCCAGAAGAACATGGGGGAATGCATGTTCAAGACAGACGACAATTCACCCGAATAGACAAAAATTGAAACACATTGATAAGGGAGCAAATACAAAATAAAATGAAGCTAGACTGGTCATTTTGACATAAGAAACAATAATAGGCGGACCACGAGTTGATAAGGAAAGACAGAGGAAGAGACCACAGTGTCGTTAAAAATATAAGATTGTTAAGTTTGGAGGAGCATAGATGAAAAGAATTCCAGTAGACAGAGCAGATTGGAATCCCCTAGGAGAGGACTTCATCCTGTAGTGGATTGATAATGGCTGAAATTGACAATGAGGATGATGATATATTTGCGTGAGTGTATTTTGAGTGCTGAATGTTATTGTACAATGAAAAATGTATTAATGTGCATAAATTACTCTTATAGTAATTCATAGTGATTATCAACGAAATAATTTTATTCTTTACAAATTTCTCTTGATAAGAGCATGTAAATACATAAAGCTTTTATGTGAATGTATAGTATTTATATATGAATAAAAATGTGCTTAATTTGCTGTTCTAGAAATTTAGAGTAAAAATTATCATATTAAATGGTAAAAATGTATTAAAATATAATACATTTCACATAAATTTTATTAAAAAAAAAACGAAATTAAACTGTATTTTTCTAAACGAACTAAGTAAAAGTTAAAACAAAATGTCTTTGGAAAAAGACGGAAGATTATGGCTTTTATAAGATTACCATTATCCATTACATATAATATTACTACATAGTTTTTAAAATAATTTCTTGTTTGTTAAAAAATTAAGAATATAATTAAATGTTTATATATATATATATATATATATATATATGATATTAAGATCTTTATTAAATAGTAACACCATGTTTTAAAATGCATTTTTTAGTCACTATTATTTTTATATTTAGAACTACATCTAATTCTGAAAATGTATTTTTTAATGATTTTATCATCTGTGCTTTTTATATTACGTTTTATGCGAAAAGTTTCTACAACGAAAAAATATATATATATAAATTTGTATTCATGTCCTGATGTTTACAAAGAACTTTACTTGATGAGTGCATATTAAGAGAACCTGGATGATAAAATAAAACAGAATTATCTACGTAAAACTTACGTTTACAATATTTTGCATCACTAGAGTATATTCTTTTAGGCGGAAGAATAATAACACGTGACATGTATTGAAATTGGTCTGCGAAATTTTTGATGTTTTTATTTGAAATATATTTAAAATATTGCCTCCATATAATTTTACATATTTTAAATTCATTGTAAATCACGTTTTCAAAATCAACATTTCATGTATTATTGAAACTATCGATTATAATATGGTTACTATATATATATATATATATATATATATATATATATACAGAGAGAGAGAGAGAGAGAGAGAGAGAGAGAGAGATTAATTTCTGAAGTTAAAAAATTGAAATACACACATATATATATATATACTAGCTGACCCGACAAACGTTGTTTTGTCATATAAATTATTTCTAGAGAATATTTTGCTAGAAAAAAATAACTAACTTATTGTAAGTGTGTAAGGATGTGGTATATAAGTGGAAGATGTATGGAGCGCTGTGAACGGTGAAAGAATATAAAAATAACAAAACACCAATCATTTATTTTTTTAATTTATTAAAATTGATTCTTTAAAATTATATACATATCGCTACTTATAACAATATTACTAAAAAGCATTATCAATCCTTTAATGCAACAGAGTGTACAATATTTTTTGTTATCCCATCTTTCGCCAATACAAACAAACTGGATGGTTTGCCAACTCGAGAGCCACGTATAATTGTCCGTGTGAAAAACATGATGTGCTCAAATCTAAGCCACAGACAGACATCGTTTGGCCCTGAGACTTATTGATAGTCATTGCAAATGCCAATCTAATTGGAAATTGAGGGCGTTTAAATTGAATTGGCACATCTGTGGGTATAATAGGGATTCGCAGTAGTAATATATTTTCACCTCGGAATTTGTCATTTAAAATGATGGCTTCGATAACAATTTTCATTAATTTTTTTATGACTAATCGCGTGCCGTTGCACAACCGTGGTGGGTTCAAATTACGAAGCAAAATAACCGGAGATCCAACTTTCAGTTGTAAAATATGTGGTGGCATGCCTGATAAATCCAATGAGTTTAAAATCTTTGTTGGATAATTTACAGCTTCGGTGGCATCGCAAACTGTATCATTAGATTTGTATGACACCAAGTCTCCTGGTAACAAATGTTGTATCTTGAGATTCAATTCGTTGACGTCCACATTTTTTCCTGCTAAAATTGCTCTTTCTGCCAGCCACTCATGATTTGTGTATCGTCTGTGTACATCGGGAAATATCTGGTCAATAAGAGCATCTTGAGAATCAATGATCGAAGATAAAAGCACTCAGTCTGCCTTGGATTGACTGTAAATACTCGTCCCAAGGTGTTTGATTTGAATAAACCGGGACATGCATCAATCGGCGTGCTTTGATTGCGGGCATCCATTTTTTTGTTGGAGCCCATGTGAAATAGCGTGGTACTTCTGAATAGAGTAATGTCCGTGCAAAAGCACCAAAAGCATCCGCACGAGTACGCAATTCAAAAAATTCGGTGAGTGTAGTTTTTGGTGGATTTATAGCACGATCAATCGCTGTCTCGCTCGTGAAATATACGCGCTGGCCATTTTCAAGATGGACGGCTAAATGAAGAACTGCAGGATCCCGTTCATGAATTGGGAAACCAAAGATACGCCAAACAGCTTCATTGGAGCTGACGTACCGGCCAATTTGGTAAAGTGTTATTTCATCGTTGTTATTCACCGGAGGAGCATTCACATTGGTATTTTCAACTCGAAATACAGCCACATCACTGCCTTTATTCACATACTTGCAAATGTATTTGATGCTCTTCACTGAACTGCAGAACTGAACATTAATATGAGCATTGAATGTTTTGCTCAGCAGAGGCGAATATGGGACCACCCAACGGTTATCAATGTCAATATCTATGTTGTTGACATAGATGACCGCCATAGATGATAAGACTGTCCGCCATTATCGGGATTTCTTCGACGATATATTAGATATCCGTCAACATTTGTGATCGTGAAATTTTTCGGAAAAAATTTAGTACATTTTCCATCTGCACAAATAATAATGGCCTAAAAATTCATTTTTCATTTTAATATAAAATAACTCCGTCGGATATTGACGAATTTTTTAAAAGAATATTCCATTTTAACTAATTTTAACATTTTAACAATATTAACGTTGAAAAAATATTTCAAACACTTACGGTTAAAAATTCATTTTTCATTTCAACATTAAATAAATTCTGACATCGTGTTTACGATTCTAAAATATTAACTTTGAAAAAATATTTTAAACACTTCGTAAGATACGGTTACGATTCTAAAAATATTAATTTTGAAAAAATATTTTAAACACTTCGTAAGATACTGTTAAAAATTCATTTTTCATTTCAACATTAAATAAATTCTGACATCGTGTTTACGACAACTCACGCCATCTAGGTGGAAAAGTTGTTGAAAGAGTTGGTTAAAAATTAATTAAGGAAGAACTAATTAAGTTACAACTTTCATTTGTAAATCTAAACCATTCTCGAATCCACCTGAAGACACACACAAAATTTCATTAAACTCAGTCCAGCCGTTTAGGAGGAGTTCAGTGACATACACACACACAAAAGAAATATATATATAAAGATATATATATATATATATCAACATTTCGAATTCAGTTCGGTACGTTAGATCTTCTCTTTTTTTTTACAACTCTTTGTTTGTAGAGTAATTTTCCTTAACATGTACAGCACTTTAAAACCTGTAGATGTCAAAATTTACAATGGTTGTTCAAGGAAAAATAAAAAATAAATAAACAGAATGAGTTTTCATTGGGCAAGACAACTAAACAGGACTTCATAATAGTAGAAACAAAGTACACTCAGGAAATTAATGTGAGTTTTGCATTGATTTGTCGCATCATTTCTTATACATTTGTGTATTGCTGAGAACCAACGATTAAAAAAAGATAAAAAAATTTAAATTCTTTTAAAATAAGAAAGATACAAAAATAAAACAATGCATAAACATGTTAAATGTTTGGTTTTCAATGCGAGACAAAACAGTTTTAAAATTCTATAGAAGCATCAAGATAGAAATTTACGTAGCTTAATTCCACAGTTTTACCTTTCCTAAGAATCCATATAATATATATGTGTACATTAAGGTGTGCAGAAAAATGACTATTTTTGATAAGCGATTTCTAATAGCAAAATTAACTTGTGTGGCATCCTCAATGTGGGAAAAAACAAATAAAAAATAAATAAATATACATATCTTTAGTTCGCGCATGACCTTCAAAGTTCGAAAAAATGAGGAAAAATGGCCATATTTGAAATATTTTATTGAAATACAAATATGTTTACTTTTTGATCTAATACCTTTTAAATGCTTCCTTTTAACTCTATTTCCATCTGCTACCAAATTAATGGATTGTAGATTTAGATCGTTTGGCAGGAAAATTGTTTATTAGCTTCTGTCGTTCTAAAAGTTGTTGGACTGATCAGTGACGAAATACCTTTTTTGCTAACCCTGGGAACTTGTTATTGACCACAGCAATTGCCGACAGGCAACATATAATGGAGTTAGCTTACAGTAGAATACTTAAGGCAATAGACCAACTGCCGGGAAACACTTCTGTAACTATAAGAGAATTTCTTGCACAAATATTAAATTTTGAAATTTCGAACTATTAAGTGTTGATCAGCTGGTCAACTTGTTCACTTTCTCTCTCTTACTCTATGCCTCCAATGAAGAAAAATATGACAAACAAAGGTCATTTGATATTTCTATAAACTAAACAATTGCCAAAGTTTAAATTTATAAATTTCACATATCACATTGAATGAATCTGCAGTGTGAATCTGCAGAAACAATATTTGGGGAAGATCCAAGAGGTGGATTTATAACAAGAACGCGATGATCAATTCCAAAATTCAGTAATATATTTTCCAACCTTAATTGAAAAATAGAAACTTTTTCTTTTTAAATCATATAATAAATGTAAATGTAAATGGACTATAAATATGTAAATAATGTAAATACGGAACCACACAAAATAATTCGGATGACATTTTGTAATCATCCACATGATGTCAAATTAGATTGAAATATTAAACAGTTATAATTAATTAAATAGGTGTATTCTTTTTTAGTATATATAGCTACTGTGGCTCCTTTTCGTGGATGCTTAAAATAATTTTGTAGCATTACGATCCATAGTCGGTATTTCATAAAAGTGTATTTTAGAATGGTTACGCTCCATTAAATATACAGAAATTTTATTAGAATTTTAAAAGTATGTTTTTCTGTGGAAAAGTTTGGGCATAGAATTGGTAATTAATTTACAGGGTTACACAAAATATATCCGATGCGTTATGTAATCATTTTGCATGGAACTTGGTACAAGTATTTATAAATTAGAGGGAATTAATACAAGGCAATCAGTTAGTAGGAATACATATATATACAGATAGTTATAGAAAGAGAGATACAGCAGCGGGTTGCGGAGGTGACAGTCCCCTTCAGAAAAGTTTCTCTTTATGTAGGAAGTCAATTGATTCCATATATATATGTATATATATAATAAGAATAAATAAAAATGATCTGTTGAATAATGCGTGATGCAGATAGGACCTTGAGGCTCATGATCTGCAGATCCACTTGTATACGTAATTATTCTGATAATTATTGCTAGCAATTATAGTGTATTGTAAAATACTTAGTACTTTGAAACACCTCAATAAGAATTTTATGTTAATTATACGATGGCTTCTGAAATGCTTTTGCCATTTGCACTCTAAATGTTAACTTCACAGCAACAACAATTCAATATTATTTGATAGGTCATAAATACATAAGTATTATTGGGATTTTTTTTTTTCCGATTACAAAGAAAGATAAGAATTATCATATAGCAATTCATTCAAAAAAAAATGTAAGGCTTAAAAAATAAGACTTTAAAAATGATTTTCCATAAAAATTTGCACAAGTACGAAACCTGAAATACTGAAAAGGATAATCCGATCGAGACTAATATTTCTTTATATACTTTTGTAATTTTTTAAACAATAAATAAAATTAATTTTCTAATAAGAAAACAATTTCTTTTTTCTGTTAAAGAAATTAAAATTATCAAATAAATGTAAATTGTAAATTGTAACTCTTTTATTTCAAACAAATGTAGCATAATATTCCACACTGATTTTTCATACACTTCAAGAAATTCCTATCAAAATATCATGTGTTGGGTTACAATAAAAACAGATTGTTGTATATCAGGAGAAAGATACCACTAGACGTGATCTGAATAAAAAATAGGTTTTCTATTCATTGCAAAAATATTTGAAATAACTACTAGTATAAGAAAAAACTGCTATATTACAGTTTTTTTACGGAGTAATAAGAAAACATTAAATGCACGATATTAGTAAAATAGTATATATTATTGTTAATAAATTAATTATGCATAAGTTAGTAATTACGTGAAATGCTAAACACTTCTATAATTTTAAGGAAATAAACAATTAGCATTATTCTTCAATACTAACACAATAACATTATAAAACCCAGGATTGTCATATACAACGCAACGAAGATTTTTTTTTTCATTACTATTGGGTCTCAATAATTTCAATATTATATGAATTTCCCTATATCAGTGAATAACTCGCGAGGAATTTGTCTTAAATTATAGCAGCAGTAATAATTGTAGTCTGGACCATCTAAATTATTATTAATATTTTTATTCTACAAATATATATATATTCATGTAGAGTTTCAGGACATAAATAAAACAAATTCCTCGTGAATTCTGCAATAAGAATTTGGGAGGTCGTTCCGTTATGGCCTGGTAGTTTGGGGCGCTATGCCATACGCAGGAATATACAATCACCAAAACGTTGAGGGGGAATTAACTAAAACAGGAAACAACGGATGGTATTTCGGAATCTAATGCCCTTCGGATCACTTGAAGGTTCGACATGGCACTTCCTACAAGACAATGTCCCTAGTCATGCATATTAATCAACAAAAGAGAGGCTTAAGAGGAAATATTGATACTATGCATTTGACAAGTAAAAGCCCGACTTAAAAACCGAATAAAACGTGCGAGGTAGTTTGTCTCACCAAGTATATCAGAATAACAACAATATCATACAGCCCACGAATTGTAAGTTACTCTTACGAAGAAATAAGACAATATTCCCGAATCTTTTATTATAAAATTAGTTAACTCTATGCAAAAACGTGTTTTTCAAGTTATTCAGAGAAATGGTAGGGCATCATCTTATTTATTTTGCGAAAACTGTACGTTTTTAAGTGTGGTCTTATAATTTTTTAACAGTTATTTTCTACACTTATTTGTTCTATTGATGTTTTATTGATGTTTTTCTAAATAAATGCCGTTTATGTTTGTTGCACCATTTTACTGAAAACAAAAAGTACTGGCATTCAATGTTTTTGGTTTTCATTGAAATTTTTCTTTTATTACCTATATAGTAAAATATGTTGGGATCTTATAATTTTTCAAGAGACTTTATTATGCTGTTAATAAATTAATATATATATATATATATATATATATATATATAGTTTATTTTACAATAACTGACTATTTGCATTTATTTAATTTTTTAAATATTATAATAGTATAGAAAAAAATAGTTTTTTAAATGTTTTGCTGTTATATATATATATATATATATATATATATATATATATATATATATATATATATATATATATTACATGTATTCATAAACTTTAAAAACATATATAAAAAAAGGACATGTCAGAAAGCAATAAGTAAATACGCAAAATAATTATTAAGTATCTCAGAGATATATTTTGTTCTAAATTTATGCCTCTAATTCTCTACGTACTGTCAATTTAGTTTCGTAATCTGAGTTTCAATCAAGAAAGTTTTGGATTACGCTAGTCTTAAAATTTAAAACTTTGAATTTAGATTCCAGCTGCTACCGTGATTTTAGAATATCATAAAGATGTCTATGTTTACACTAAATAGACGCTTTATTTTGAAATATTTCTTGCAAAATAAAATGTAAATTAAGTTGAAAATCCTAAAGCTGAACACAGGACATTAAAATAATTTATTAGAAAGTTTATTGTAGAATAGAAATAAATAGATAAAAAAATATAAAAAATAAATAAATTATTAAATTATTTAATGTTACTGAGATTGGCTTTATATGATTACACTGCGCTGAAAAAAAAAAAAAAATAAATAAGAGTCCTTGCTGATTTTATGTAAAATGATCCCCTGAATCCGAAGATGACCCCGAATTCCCCATCACCCACTATTTTCTCCGGACACCACCTCCTCCTCCAATTTTTATCACTCTTTGGTAATTTTATGATCATAAATTTGATTTGGAGAATGGAAAAAAATTATTTTAACTCTTATATATATATATATATATATAGTATAATAAGTGATAATAATAATTGATTAAAAAATATAATAAATGTAACTTATAATTTCAGCGGGAATCTTCCCATTGCTGCAAATGTTCATGTTGTAACCTTTTTCATCTCTTTAGGCCCTCAGAAGATATTTACAGTATAAATATTTCTTTTCTCCACTATAAATCAAATTTATACCCATAAAATTACAGAAAAGTGGTAAAAATAGTGGAGTGTCCCCAAAAAATGGTGGGTGTTAGACCAAAGTGGGTGACATATTTGGATTCAGGAGGTTATTTTACATAAGAATTTGCAAAAATGGTGTTGGAGGTAATTTTCATTATTATTATTATTATTATTATTATTATTGCTGATTTATTTTATATGCAATTTTCAAAAGTATCGATGCATCATATATTCATAGGTCCACTTTTGTAAAAGCATAGATACTTTTTGTAAAATAACATTTCATGAAATATTATATGTTATATTAATATTAAAATTTTAAATACTGGTAGATACCACTCGATTCTTAGAGAGGAAAAAAATTGCATAAATTTCCTCAAATTTATTATTATCATTATTATTATTTATTTTGAAATGTGTTTATCAATCTCACACATTTAAATTTACAATATGAATGTTATATTAAAAAATGAACGTTTTTCTGATTTATTAATATATATATATATATATATTTATATTATATTTGGACGGATGTGCACCTATTAAAACAGTATAATATCTCTTACAGAAACCTTTTACTGCCGAATAGTTATGCCACCGTTATATTAATCGCGTCTATGTAACAGAGAGAAAGCTTTTGTAAATTTTCATATTACAATCAAATCATTTATTATATATCCTTATCTTTACGGAAATTTACAAGCAGATATCAAGTCAAGCGTACAAATATCATATATAAATAAAGCAGCCATAAACAGAATCACTTACAATGTACCACGACAGTTGCACACTGTAACAACAATTGTTACTTTGGAATATGTTCAGATTTGAAAACTGTGAGTCCGGAAAAACCGTGTTTTATGCTTCTAACCTGTTACAACAACAAATGACAATCGATTTATAGATCTTTAGTTACCAAAGAACAGTACAAAAGTGTGTAGTGTTAACACATTTCTTGAGATTAGCAGTAGGGACGAATCCAAAGGCTTGGAGGGGTGCCAAATTGAGCGATAGAATATGATTTGGAGAAACATCCACTCATTTGGTGTTCCCTTATCGCTAATGTTTTCTCAACTGCAAGGTTATCACCCCTATTTTACGTTCACGCCGCACTTGCGCAGAGGCTTTAATGGAAGCAAGAAATGTGGGTAAAGAATAAGAATTTGAAAAACAAGTATATACATTGCTGCTCTAAGGATGTACATGCATCTAATTTTAGCTTAATGTAGGACTCACGTTTTTAATACAAAAAAATAATATAGTGTATATATATATATATATATATATATATATATATATATATATATATATATATATATATATATATATATATATATATATAGATAGATAGATAGATAGATAGACTTTTTTAATTTAAGGTTTCGTAAAGAAATCATCAAAAATATTTATAGTTATCCGCTTAGGCAAATCGCTTTTCTGAATATTATTGTCGAAAATATGCTCAGATTATTGTGAAAAAAAAAAGCAATAAATATTTAGGGACAAAATACTTTTTTTTTTTTTTTTTTTTTAGGACTGAGGGCCTATAAGTCTCAATCTGGAATTTTTGCGTTGTCGATTTCGATAGTTGGACATTTGTCGAAATCTAAAATTTATCGAAAACTTAATTGAATAATTTGAAAGCGATGTTATAATTTGAAAAAAAAAAAAAAAAAAAACTAATAGTCATCCGTCCTAAACTAAATACTTCTTTTGCCAGAATTTCATCAAAATCTTTTTATTATTATTATTATTGAAAGAAAAAGAAAAGAAAATTAATAATAATCAGTATCGTTACAAGCGATATCATTACAAGCGATTTTTTTTTTTTTTAAATAATTTTGAATTAGGAAATAGAAAGTGCGCGTGAAATAATATGATATAAAAATAAGCAAAGAAAAAAATGAATTTAATGATTTAATGTTTTTGTTTTTCGGGGGCTGCTCATGCATGTAAAAAATGCGTATTAAAACGAGTCGAAGAAGGAAGCGAAATAAGTATTGAGTTATATTACGATAAATACGATATATAATATGATACGATATATTAGACCTATCGTGCAGGTTTAGTAGGCATTTTCGTTGAAAGAAATAGTTTGTTCGTTCGGTGCAACCAGCACATTAGTCCCGTGAGGTACAACTTTCACTTTAGTCCCATCAGGCACAACTTGCACATTAGTCCCCCCCTTTTTTTTTAATCGAGACTGATAATTTATTTTTTGTTATTAGTTTATAGTAAGCCATACTAATTTCCTCAAAGACTTCAGTGACCAATTAAGGTTTTTTTTTTTTTTTTTTTTAATAAGGATTGACACAAAACTGAAATTATATAAACTTTTTCATATTTTAAAGGTTGCATAAATTACAGTTTTGCATTTATAATACTGAAGTTAACTTGAGTATTGTATTATTTATTTTTGCATATATTTTTATATTCAAATAATTCATCTCATCCTCATTCTTCATTTTTTTTTTCTTTTTAATTTCTGAATAAATTTAGTCTGTATTATTTGAAATTTGGAATTTTTTTTCCGAAATTTTATATATATTTAGAGGCATAATGGAAACTTATGAAATAAGTAAATAACTTATATATATATATATATATATATATATATATATATATATATATATATATATATATATATATATATATATATATGTATATATATATATATATATATATATATATATATATATATATATAATAGCTAGTACTGCGTCAAAAGTGGACGATTAAGGGTTAGATGTTAGTAAACATATCGTGAATGAAAATCTCTATTCATTAAAGATAAATTTCGTTAAAGAGAAGTGACAGAATTTAACTACTCAGTTTTTTTAATAAATCAAATAGATATTTTTAAATTTTAAGAACGATGCAAATTATAAGTGTTTTTCTAAGGAGTTGATAGAGTAACTTCTATAAAAAATCAATAAAAGATAAAACACCTCTACTAAGACGAACAGACATTAAATAAATAAATAAAAAAAATAACATGCACTGTGTAAACATGCTTTAGTTAAATTTTAATAAAGAATGCGAATCACTTCACACATTTATTTCGTTTCATCTCTCCCTTCTCTTTGCTATTTGCCATCTCCGATTCACACGCACTCACACACACACACACACACACAAAAAAAAAAAAAAAAAAAAAAAAGGGAAAAGAAAAATAAAAGAAAACGAAAAATGAAAACGCTTCTTGTTCTTTAAAGGCAGGATCATCTTATTATCGCCTTACAATCTAAAGCATTTTTTTTTTTTTTTTTTTTTTTTTTATTATTATTATTAATATTTATAAATCTGATTCACTATTATGTATCTTGTATAATTATTCATCTATCATAATGGGAATTTCATGATTCTTTTTTTAAGGGGAAAAAAATCAAGAAATTATTTTTTAGATTTGGCATTTTTAAAAGAAATGTACAAATTTAATTTTATTAACAATATATGAATAACCAAATAAAATTAAAATAAATCTCTTGAGAGTGATTTTTCTTATTAATATTTAACATATATATATAATGCATCGATTTTTTCTTTCTTTCTTTCTTTTTTTTTTTTTTTTTTTTTTATAGGATATGTTAACTAGATATAAAAAACCACATAACAGATATAATCTGAAGTTAATAACGTGCTCTTCATAAATTTCTGCAAAAAACGATGAGTTAGGTCGTTCGCAGAAGTAATATAACGTGAAAAATTACCTTTTTATCGACTCTTCCTGAATACACGCTGAGTGGTTTTATCTTAGCATGAACATAAATCATCCACAGGTGACACTGGATGCGAAGTGCTGTAATTTACTTTGGTTTATAGCTGTAAAATATCGAATAAAAAACAGGTTTTTTCGACAAATTCCTATCAGTTGGAAATTATAAAATGGTATTTGATGATTTTTTTTTGTTGTAAAAGTATTTGAAGAAAAATAAATTAATATATGTTAGAAGATTAAACTGAATTATGTAACTAAAAACACTCATTTGTGTAATTTTTAAAGCTTTTAATTCAATGCATTTTCGGTTAAAAATTTATTTATTTATTTTTTACGATAAAAAACCTTAATTTTATCTCTAATGTAAAGTTATAAAAAATGTAATATTCAATTTTTTTTTTTTTTTTCTTTTCTTTTTTATTATATCGAGGGGAGACAATAAACGTTATTCATTCAAATGCGGAGTAAATTTTTAATAAATATTTTAACACAATTTTTAATATTTCATATCACGAAAATGATTCAGTAATTAAGTGGAAAATATATTAGCAAGGGTAATCACACGTTTTTATTAAAGGAAATATTGAGCCGCATGGCAAGCTGTATGACTTATATAATGTATTAACTGATATTATTTTGTAAAATTATTAGAATACACCAGTTTGAATGAATATTGGTGAAAAGCTTGTGGCATGCTTATAAAAGTTTAGAAAAAAAAAAAAATAATAATAATCTGGTGTGAAACAACCACACGACATCCCTATTACACATATTATATGCATTTTTTGGAGATTATATGCATTTTTTGGAATTTTACAGTAAAAGAAATTTGATACTGCCCAATCAGGATGACGGTTAATTTTCCTGTAATAACCTAGCAATATATGGGAAAACGTATCTAAAATGGGTTTATGTATTTTTTTTTTTTAAGAAAATCGTTAGAGACGTTTTTGAGATACTAACTTTTACCAAAAATTGGCATACTGAAATATTAAGCGAAACACATTAATTACATATAAAAGGATATTTAAAACGGATCTTATTTATCTAGTTCTTATCTCGACTTTTAAATTATTCTGTTTGAATATTGATTTATTATAAAAGAAAAGCCGTTATTTAAATATTGAGTCAGGTGAAATTATTTGAAAAGAATATTTTACATAAGTAAAGCTTAGTTTAATACATAAAGCAAACTTTTTTTTTTTAGTATATATTTTAGTAACATGCATATAGAGGTTCAGATAATAGTTATGGAAATTTTATATTTAAGAAAGAGGATATTATGAAGATCAAATTGTGCACACGAGATTTTTTATTTATTTTTTATACTTTATAGATTATAATATAACAGAAACAAAAATTTAAAATAGATAAATTATTATTATTGTTTTTTTTTTTTTTTTTTTTTTTTTTTTTGTAACTATAGAAATATATAAATACTACAATAAAAATTTAAATTTTTATAAATAAATTTAATTTTTGATATTCATCTAAAAACAATTATTATTTCGTAAAATGTCTTTTATAAAATTATATTTAAGGACATAATCGCGTAAATTGAGATTCTAAAAAAATAATAATAATCATTTAATGAAATGTACAAGTAAAGAGTTAAATATGTTGCTTGTTTCTTTCGAAATATTTTACTTTGAAATATTATATATGCATCTATGAACTATTTCAGAAAAAGATTGCACAAATACTCAAATTCCCAGTGATAGCCTTTGTTTATTTCACCATATCTACAGAATTTGAAGTGTAAAATATAAATAAACCTATTAATTTATGATTGATTATGAAAATTTTATCACCATATTTTCTTCTTTATATCTTTCTTTCTTTATATGCAGTTGGTAACAAAAGTGTCCGAACACTAGCAAAAATCCCTATGTAAAAAAAGCACACTTCGTACGGTTTTGTTAAATAAATCTTTGTTGAATCCTATTCTTAGTCAGTGTAAAAACATAATTCAACAGGGATTTATTTAACAAAACCGTATGAAGTGTACTTTTTTACAAAGGAATTTTTGTTAGTGTTTGGACACATTTGTTACCGACTGTATATATATATATATATATATATATATATATAAGGCGTACATGAGGGATTTTAATTTATAAGTATAAAGATAATAGCATTAGTGTCTAAGTAAACAAGAAAATTTTTGCTATTATTTGAAAATAATTGCCGAAACGTCAGTGGAGGCCCTACATTGAGACTCAAAACGGTTTTGGGCTGTGTCTGTGTGTCTGTCTGTCTGTCTGTCTGTCGCGCGATAGCGGCCGCACAAATAGCGCTATTGACTTGAAATTTGGTACACATGTTCATGAGCCCCACGAAATCACCTGTATAGTTTTTGGTATGTATTCCATTTGTAGTTCGTATACAGGGACACTCCAAAGTTTTTCTTATCATTACGGCCAATGGGAGGAATTTGTATGTATCGCGATAGCGGCCGCAAAAATAGCGCAATTGACTTGAAATTTGGTACACATGTTCATGAGCCCCACGAAATCAGCTGTATAGTTTTTGGTATGTATTCCATTTGTAATTCGTATACAGGGACACGCCAGAGTTTTTCTTATCATTACGGCCTAAGGGGGGAATTTGTATGAATCGCGATAGCGGCCACAAAAATCACGCTATTGACTTGCAATTTGGTACACATATTCATGAGCCACACGAAATCATCTGTATGTTTTTGGGTGTGTATTCCATTTGTAATTCGTGTACAGGGACACGCCAGAGTTTTTCTTAACATTACGACCTACGGGAGGAATTTGTATGTACCGCGATAGCCACCGCAAAAATCAAGCTATTGACTTCCAATTTTTGAGGAAACGTCAGTGGAGGCCCTCTGTTGAGACTCAAAAGGATTTTGGGTGCCGTCTGTCCGTCAGTATGTCTGTCTGTCGTGTGATAGCGGCCGCAAAAATCACGCTATTGACTTGAAATTTGGTACACATGTTCATGAGCCCCACGAAATCAGCTGTATAGTTTTTGGTATGTATTCCATTTGTAGTTCGTATACAGGGACACACCAAAGTTTTTCTGATCATTACGGCCTATGGGAAGAATTTGTATGTACCGCGATAGCGGCCCCAAAAATCACACTATTCACTGCAAATTTGGTACACATGTTCATGATCTCAACAGAAATAACTGTATAGTGTTAGGCGTGTATTCCATTTGTCGTTCGTGTACAGGGACACGCCAAAGTGTTTGTTATCATTACGGTCTATGGGAAGAAATTGTATGTACCGCAATAGCGGCCGCAAAAATCCTTCGATTGACTTGCAAATTGTCGCACACTTTTCAGCTTTGCATATAAGTAGCTGTATAATTTTTATTGCTATATTGTTTATAAACTGTGTACAGGGACACGCCAAAATTCTTAACATTACGGCGTATGGGGTGAATTTCGTTTAAACGTATTTCAATACCATTACTTTGCAATCAAAAAAATGAAACTAGCGTACGTGAGTAAGATGCTTAAACTTATGTTGTTTGAAGAAAATATGTGCTTTCAAGATTTCTAATTAATGTACAGGACCTTACAAAAGTGTTCTGACAATGTCACGGTGTCATCCAAACGATGTTAAATTTGGAACAATTATTAATTTTAAATGCAAAATAAGCTGAATAGTTTTTACTGGTGTATACAATGTTTATGATTCGTTTACAGAGACACACAAAAAAATTTCGTAACATTGGAGCCTATGGACGAATTTTTATTTAAGCGCGCACTTTAATGCGTTTATGCTGAATTGAAATTAATAAAATTAACATACATTATAAAGATGCTTAAAATCATGTTTACTCTTAAAAAAGGGTATGTATCGACTAAATAATTAATGGGACCACACAAAATAATTACGAGTATGTACTGTAATCATCCAAATAATGTCAAATTAGTTTGAAAAATTAATGAGTTATAATTAATTGGGTTTATTCTTATTATTGGCGTTTATAATGATTGTGGCTACTTTACCGGGATACATAAAAGAATTTCGTACTATTACGGTCTATAGTCGGTATTTCTTAAGAGTATTTTAACATGGTTACACTACACCCCATCAAATATAATTTTATTAGAATTATACATTTTATTAGAATTTTAAAAGCATTTTTTCCTGTGGAAAATTGTGGTATAGAATTGGTAGTTAACTTAAAGGTTACGCAAAATATTTCCGATATGCTATGTATTTTTTTTTTTTTTTTTTTTGTATGAAATTTGATAGTTATTAAATTTGGTAATTATGAATTTCAGGGAAATAATACAAGACCGTCGTTTATTAAGAATACATATTGTTGCGTACTTGGGGGGTTCGTAAGTTGTCCGAAAATGAAAGGCGAAACTTGTAATAATTCAGTGATTTATTCACAGAAAGTTCCAGAAAAATACAGGTCTATAAACCAAGTATCAGCTTCAATTCAACCAGTAAACACAGCTTAATCAATAGCCGTTAACAGCACAACAACAGCACAAACTGTTTAACAATAACACATAAAGCAAGTCTCATTCAAAAAGGCTCAAGGCAAAGCAAACTGACGCAGATCTGAGACTGACTGCCTCGGTGAAAAAAATGCTCCTTTTATACTTTTCTATCGAACCCAGGCTGTTCTGGAAAATTCTCGTATCTCATCAGCCAATGAGATTAGAGCGTCCATATTTGGTATATCCCTATTAAGGAATTTCTCGCCAAGGTCGCCAAAAAATCGCCAAAGAGGGAAACAGTCGCCAAATTTGGCGACAAATCCATTTCTTCCCTTCTTGGAGCTTTTTAATGCGTTTTTAAGGGAAAATTAGGCTATTTAAACACTACAATGACTAGAAATGCAGAAAATTAGCATTTTATCAACTTACTAAGCCTCGTTGAAAGAATTTATGGAAAAGTAAATAAAATTATTTATAATTCCGTATCACTTTATGTAATATACAGATAAGTATACAAAGAGAGATAGAGCAGGGGGTTGAGGGAGGCTGCAGCCCCCCCTCAGGAATGTATCTGATTATGATAACAAGTCTATCGAATCGAAATATACTGTTATATAATAAGGAATAAATAAAAATGACCTATTGAATAATGTCTGATACAAATAGGACGTTGAGGCTCCTGATCTGCAGATCCACTAGTTGCCAAAACGTCAGTGGAGGCCCTCTGTTGAGACTCAAAACGGTTTTGGGCTGTGTCTGTGTGTCTGTCTGTCTATCTGTCTGTCTGTCTGTCTGTCTGTCGCGCGATAGCGGCCGCAAAAATAGAGCTATTGACTTGAAATTTGGTACACATGTTCATGCGCCTCACGAAATCAGCTGTATAGTTTTTGGTGTGTATTCCATTTGTAGTTCGTATACAGGGACACGCTAAAGTTTTTCTTATCATTACGGCCTATGGGAGGAATTTGTATATATCGCGACAGCGGCCGCATAAATAGCGCTATTGACTTGAAATTTGGTACACATGTTCATGAGCCTCACAAAATCACTGTATAGTTTTTGGTATGTATTCCATTTGTAGTTCGTATACAGGAACACGCTAAAGTTTTTCTTATCATTACGGCCTATGGGAGGAATTTGTATGTATCGCGACAGCGGCCGCATAAATATCGCTATTGACTTGAAATTTGGTACACATGTTCATGAGCCCCACGAAATCAGCTGTATAGTTTTTGGTATGTATTCCATTTGTAGTTCGTATACAGGGACACGCCAAAGTTTTTCTTATCATTACGGTCTATGGGAGGAATTTGTATGTATCGCGATAGCGGCCACAAAAATCACGCTATTGACTAGCAATTTGATACACGTGTTCATGTGCCCCACGAAATCAGCTGTATAGTTTTCGGTGTGTATTCCATTTGTAATTCGTGTACAGGGACACGCCAAAGTTTTTCTTATCATGACGGCCTATGGGAGGAATTTGTATGTACCGCGATAGCGGCTACAATAATCACGCTATTGACTTGCAATTTGGTACACATGTTCATGAGCCCAACGGAATCAGCTGTATAGTTTTAGGTGTGTATTCCATTTGCAGTTCGTGTACAGGGACACGCCAAAGATTTTCAATCATTACGGCCTATGGGAAGAATCTGTATGTACCGCGATAGCCACCGCAAAAATCAAGCTATTGACTTCCAATTTTCGCCGAAACGTCAGTGGAGGCCCTCTGTTGAGACTCAAAAGGATTTTGTGTTCCGTCTGTCCGTCCGTCTGTCTGTCTGTCTGTCGTGCGATAGCGGCCGCAAAATCACGCTATTGACTTGAAATTTTGTACACATGTTCATGATCCCCACGAAATTAGCTGTATAGTTTTGGGTGTGCATTCCATTTGTAGTTCGCGTACAGGGACACGCCAAAGTTTTTGAAGTGAAAACTTCTTTAGGCACGTTGAGCACTTTTGGGTGAACAAAAATCTTTGAACTCGCGTCATCGTCAGCTGACGCTTTCCATTTGAAGTGATAATTTTGGGTGAACAAAAATCTTTGAACTCACGTCATCGTCAGTTGACGCTTTCCATCCTTGTGTGATACAAATAATGTATCATACAATTAACTTGCTAATGTGAAATGTTAATAATCATATACTGTATATTGTTTTAAAATCTGGTGCGGCTCTACACGACTTCTCTCATCTCCGGGCACTGCCTCTATTGCAGTTAGACCTCACAACACCGAGAGAAAGGCCAAAGCCGCCATTTTTCTCATGTTTTTACAATCTGGTGCGGCTCTACACGACTTCTCTCATCTCCGGACACTGTCTCTTACAGATTGCAGCCGGAAACGTTGCAGTTAGACCTCACTAAACAGTGAGAAAGGCCAAAGCCGCCATTTTTCTCACGTTTTCACAATCTGGTGCGGCTCTACACGGCTTCTCTCATCTCCGGACACTGTCTCTTACAGATTGCAGTCGGAAACGTTGCAGTTAGACCTCACTAAACAGTGAGAAAGGCCAAAGCCGCAATTTTTCTCACGTTTTTACAATCTGGTGTGGCTCTACACGACTTTTCTCATCTCCAGATACTGTCTCTATTCCAGTTAGACTTCACAAAACCGTAAGAAAGGCCAAAGCCGCCATTTTTCTCACGTTTTTACAATCTGTTGCGGCTCTACACGACTTCTCTCATCTCCGGACTCTGTCTCTTACAGATTGTAGCCGGAAACGTTGCAGTTAGACCTCACTAAACAGTGAGAAAGGCCAAAGCCGCCATTTTTCTCACGTTTTTACAATCTGGTGCGGCTCTACACGACTTCTCTCATCTCCGGACACAGTCTCTTACAGATTGCAGCCGGAAACGTTGCAGTTAGACCTCACTAAACGGCCAAAGCCGCCATTTTTCTCACGTTTTTACAATCAGGTGCGGCTCTACACGACTTCTCTCATCTCCGGACACTGTCTCTATTGCAGTTAGTCCTCACAAAACCGTGAGAAAGGCCAAAGCCGCACTATCTGGTGCGGCTCTACACGACTTCTCTCATCTCCGGACACTTTCTCTATTCCCTGATGCAAATAGGACGTTGAGGCTCCTGATCTGCAGATCCACTAGTATAATAAATACGGATAATTTCTTTAATCAATCGGTAATCTTTAACACAGCATGTTTAAATCGCAACAAGAAGCAATCCTATTACGAGTATGATTATTACCTAGTGTCTCTCGAGAGATTTCACCATAAATTTGTTTTGGTTTGTACACGTGAATAAATATATTTAAACAGATCGTATTTATTTATTTGTACATGTTAGATTTTAAAGTGTGAATTTTTATTATTATTCAAATAGTTTTAAAATCTGCAATTAATTTTACAAACGTGATTGCATAAATGCATTTAAGAACTTTGCAATAATTATTATAATTTGAATTCATCAGAGAATAATCGAAAAGTGTACATGAGAAAAATAAAGATATATCTTTAATTTATTATTACTATTTTCGTTAACTTCTTCTGAAACTATTAGCCTTTCAATTATATAAAAAAATCGATTGAGAATCTGTAGTGTATCGATACTTTTTGAGATCCTCTAAGCTCCTTTTTGAAATGATGCGTATAGGTGTACGGCTACGTTGTAGGCATGTGATTAATTAAATCCTCTAACGTCTATAATAACCAAATAGGCTCTATAACCGGATAGGTCTCCGTTACAAATACATTTTAATAATTGAACGAATTACAACAATTCTACAGGGACTCAAACTTTTTTTTTTTTTTTTTTTTTTTGTCATTGTGACCTACAGATTCAACACTGAGAAATATATACAATGTATGTATATATATATATACTTCTTCTATGTAGAACGAATTAGTAGTTGTTTCACTGGGGAAATAAACTAGAAATACAGATTTACAAGCTATGAGTATAAGGTAAACAAATAAACTCGGTAAACCCGATGGTCGGGAGTTTCTGGTCTATACTTTTCTAGATGGTAAAACAATATTAAAATTATTATAGAGATCACGAATATTCCGTATCGCGAGAAGTTCTCGCTTGATTTCCTAGAATGCTTCTTAAAATCGCATTTATTTGCAGAATTTTTTTTTTTTTTAAAGTTTAAACACGATAATACAGGAAAACGATCTAGAATTATAATGAAGGTTTCCAGAATTCGCAAGCAAAAGGAATCAGAATTTATAAGGATGGCATAGAACTATTTTTACCAGAGATATAATTCAGTTTATAGATGTCAGTCACAAAATATTTTCTCAGTGAAATGCTTTTAAGAACGATAGTGTCTAAATGCTTTATTTGATTGAACTAAAAGTTGATACTACTACTTACAAGCTTTGAATAAACACCATAAACTCGCAACAATTGTTTCAGGTCGAAAAAACACACGACCCTTCATCAGGCGAATAAAGTAAGCATGAGTGCTGTGCCGCTTTGACTGCAGCACTCGTGCTTAATTTATTCGCCTGATGAAGGGTCGTGTGTTTTTTCGACCCGAAACAATTATTGCGAGTTTATTGAATTTTATGGTGTTTATTCAAAGCTTGTAAGTAATAATTTTTACAACGCCAGTTTTGTGGTGCTTTATTATTAAAAGTTGATAGTTATGTTATAGAACACAATCGCACGAGCCGTATTATTTTTGATGATTATATATGTTATATACATTTCTGTATACATATATATATATATATATATATATACACGGACACATTAAAAAAATATTATGGCCAATGGACACAGATTATTTAAAGCGTGGTAGCGTCAAATCACCTTTTTCCTTTGAAATAAAAGTAGGCGGTTATGATATCGGTCACAGTCGCACGATTTGTATTGGTTTTAATAAGTGTTAGACTTCATTTACAAATACATAAATATTTAGTTTAATTATTATTATGGCTAATGAACTTAAATTATTTGAAGTGTGATTTTAAACAAAGAAACCTCAAGTTTTATTTTCTCACTTTGTTAAATGACAATACATTCATAACATAATAATTACATACATAAACTATTTTGATTGTCTCTTTATATTAACAATAATTAGGATTTAGAAATTTAAAAATAAATTGAAGAAAAGATATTTATACAGATATCTCTAATTACAATATTTAGTTGTTTTTATAAAAATAAATCGTAACCCAAAATTAGTTAATAGTATTTAAATCCATATATTTAATTAAAGTTCAGCTAGTAGTCATGTGAAATACTTTCTTTGACGTGTCAAAAATGTCTATTTTATTTACTTAACTTTATATCTCTTACCACTTTTTTTGACTCTGCACGAAAATGAGATATAATAACATTACGCGTATAACATTTTCACAATCTCTTTTAAAATATGTATAAATGACTTCTCAAAAGAAATTCATTGTCATATTAGAAGTAAGACATAGATTTGTACAAAACATCTCACGTCAGTTGATTTTCTCCTTTGTCAGAAGTATTAATTTTCTATTCAGCAGGAAATTTTTTATAGCACGTCTTTGAAAGTACTAAATCTAAATTAAGACGCCTCACTTAAATTGAATTTTTCTTCGAAAGACATTTATATTCATTGTTGAATAAGTTACATGATGAATAATAAGTTATTAAAGTCTTTTCTTTCCATCTTTTTTTTTTTTTTTTTTTTTTAATTTTTAATCTCACGTAGATTAAGTATCAATTTTTGTGAATTATAGCAAATGCCTAACTTGACTTTTAATTTGAATATCAGCCATAAAGTATTCTAATATTTATTAATTATTGCATGATGAAAAAATAATAAATTCTTAAAAAGTAAATAAATTATTAATATTAATTAATATTTTTATAACAAGTAATTTCTATAATTACGTAATTTTTATTACTTATAAATTTTAATACTTGTTCACATTTTGTTTTTTCGTTATGTGTTTTTAATTCGCAAGGGAAAAAACTAGAATGCACTACAACGACATAAGAGCAAAATACCATTAATTCTTTTTACGATAAAATTCAAATGTATTGTTAGTAAATGATTAATTGAATATTTTAGAAACTTCGTAGAGAAAAATACCTCATGCAATTATACAACTTTAAGCGTTATAAATTTCCTGAAAAACACGTATTAAATAAAAGAAGCATGTTTGATCAACCGAAAATTAAACCAGTCCATTGGCTAAGGTTGTAAAAAAATTACCAATAAATCCCCGATTCATACTTTCTATTGCTACGAGGGTTGTAAATTAAATAGTGGCAACTTAACCTTGAAACTCGCAGAAGGGCGGGCATGCGCAAATAGGATATGTGAGCCGTGAGGTGGCGCTGTTGTCGATGTGTAGAGTGCAAAAAACAGTCGATCTGCTAAGAAGGGTACTTGTTGTGTGGCGTCAAAGTGAGGAGTTTCGTTTCTATCGCTCTAATGCATGTTTTCAAAAGGTGATCAGCTGTCGTAGCTTAAAATCGAAGTTGCCCGTGGCAAAAATGCAACAGAATGCTATCGAGGATTAGTGGAAGCCTGTGGCACAAATGCTTTACCGTATAGGAGAGTAGCACGATGAGGTAGCACGAATACTTCGATTTTAAGCGACGACCGCTGATTACCTTTTGAATATGCTTTAGAGTGATGGAAACGAAACTCCTCACTTTAACGCCACATAACAACTACCCTTCTTAGCAGATCGACTGTTTTTTGCACTCTGCACATCGACAACAGCACCACCTCACCGCTCCCATATCCTATTTGCGCATGCCCGCCCTTCAGCGAGTTTCAAGGATAAGTTGCCACTATTTAATTTACAACCCTCGTATTTAAAATTTTAGAAGAATTCTTAAATACTCTTTTTCTTTTCTGAAGAAAAATGCTAATTAGATCTGATCCAGGCTTCCGTATGGATCAGATGTCTATTTTTAATGTTATCGTTTCCCATGCAAATGACTCCAGTCCTATACCCGTTACGTCATACATGAATATATATTTTTTAATATGTATGTGTTGGAGGTTGCATGTAATAATTACTTCCATAACCCTACTGCCGTAGGTAATGGAAGTATTGTATTTGGTCCAAAAATTCGATATTGATATTTATAGGATTTACACGTTTTAAGGTTCCCTGAGTCCAAAAAATTGGTTTTGGCAGTTGTTCAGTGTGTGTGCATTTGTGTATGTATGTGCGGAATTTTCTGGCTATCATATATCCGAAACTAATAAAGATAGAACTACAAAACTTCTGAATTAAGACAGGTATGGTATACAGATGAATTTTCCAAATTTTGGTGAAAATTGAAAAACCGGAAGTAGGGCATCGGAGACCGGAAGTGGGATCGGAAGTCCGTATCTCAAAAACGGCTCTAACGATATTCTTCAAATTTGCTATATAAACACTCTATTAGATGTCCCTTCGAATTATATAGTTGGTTACTTCAGGAAAAATATAGGCGACCTGTATAAATAGCTCAATTTTGTGTCTTGTAAGCGCGTTCCTTAAAAACGGCTGTACGGATTTTTTTTCAAACTCGCCATATTAACTCACTTTTAAATATCCTTTTGTATGCAAATATTGCTTTATGGCCAATGATTGATTTTTTGTAAAAGTTGGTATCTCAAAAATGGCTCTAAGGATTTTCTCTTCAGATCACTTTTATGTTTTCTGATCACATTATCTCTCAAAAATGCATATAATACATACGTGTAATAGTGGGTAATGGAATCGTGTGGTTTTTTCACACCAGATTTTTTTAAATATGTATGTGTTGGAGGTTGGATGTAATAATTTAATATGAGGTTGCTGAGTGTTTCTTAAAAAAATCAAAATCATGTTTTTTTACACCACTCTTGAAATTTACCGTACTAAGATTAGGTGATGTTTTATAATGTCACCACCGCAAACTGTGATATATTCTAGATTTTTTAAGTATATATGTTTTGTTTTGAAAATTAATGTATTACTTTTTAAAGGATTCTCAAGTAAAATCACATTTGAAAACGGTATACAGTAGTATTTGCTGTCACTGCAAAAAACTTACACGAGGTGTTTATGGAGCACAAAAACGGTTCGGAATCACACAGTAAGGCAGAGTAGGAAATGCAATCCTAACGAGGTAGGCCAGTTTTTAGGGTGTATAATTATTTAGAAACTCGTGATTTATTTTACGATAACTGTCTTTAAATGTCATTTTGCGACCACTATGTGTTCATAATTTTTATCCTAGCAATTTCTGTGAGTGGCTGTTGATAGTTTTCCTTTAATTGCCCTTAATACCTTATCTCTCGTGTACGTAAAATCGATGTGATTTGAACAAGCCTCCTGTTTCAGATATTTTAAAGAACTAAGAAATGCCAATGAGCATCATACTATTTAAAATGTATTAAAAAATATCAGGTTAATGAAAATCTCCATCATTCTTTTGCTTATTTTAACACAAATGTCTTGAATTGAATAAAAATAAAAATTATTTGGATATGTCTTTAAACAATTATAAAAAAAAAACAGGTTAAAAAATCCCCTATCTCATTAGGATAACTTTTGCTAACTTACATTCCTGTGTGATTCCGAATCGTCTTTGTGATCTCTACATCTTCTGCAAGTTTGTCGCACCGATAGTTAATCATCCGGTAGAAATATTAAAACATTTTTATGATAGCTTTATTCTTCGTGTTGCTTTCGACACGTAATAACATGTAATTCGAATTTTTTTTTTACAACCTGTATAAATGTTTGAAATTCAAAATGACTGAATTATCCAATTGCTTGAATAATTATGACAAGTTACGTGTACTTGGAAAGTGTTTCACAATGAATGCAACTGTATGATTATTTCATGTCTTGTGATTATACAAAAAATCAATTAAATGTATGGATATATTGTGTATACTGCAATGCATATTAAATTATTATTTTTTTTTTTTTAAGTTTTGGAACATAAATTGAAATGTGTTACCAGGATTAGATACAGTTCCGAGAGATGAGTTATATGAATACGAGAAACATAAAATACATATGAGGATTTTTTTTTTTTTTTTTTTTTTTTTTTTTTTACTTTTGTAATAATGAACTATATTGCATAAATTCTTAATCTTAATTAATATCTCTCTCTCTCTCTCTATATATATATATATATATATATATATATATATATTATATATTAATAAAACATAAGATGTTTGAAATATAGAAGATGCTTAAACAGTCACTTTAAATGATGTATGGACAAACAATTATCTTAAAATATAAACAAAGGTGAGATGTAATTATATAACATAAAATATTAGATGGAATTTTACTTTCGATTTGCAACACCGGACCTTATAATTACACACTCACTATTTTAAATAAAATACTTTCATTCAGTATTTAATTGTTCCAGTTGTTTTTTGTATTTCACACACAAGCAGCAAACATAATTTTAACTCTATAGGAACCGGATGTTTTTCATGGATATGGGCGTGCCTCTCGAAAGATTTATTTAAAAAAAAAAAGTGTTTTAGATGCTAATGTTTACATAAATAAATAAATACAGTTTTTTATAGATTTATTTTATCGCACTGATTGTAGTAATAGACCACTGTGTATCATTTTTCGAAATAATGAAGCATAAAAGATTTAAAAATTAAACAGTAGGAAGTACACACAGTTTGCAGTACATACTAGCCAAAAAACGTCAAATTCTTAAACGGTTAAAATTACGTTTGCGGTCATGGATATCGTATGCAATTACCGATCCTTGTGATGTTCTCTACCTCTCCTCGACGTTTGTCCCACGAGATTAAAATCACCATATATATATATATATATATATATATACTGAGAGAAAGAGAGAGAGAGAATTTTGGTTTTTATCGATGCATTTTATTGCACTGGTTGTAGTTATACGACCATTGTGTATGACTTTGCGAAATAATTAAGCATAAACGATTTAAAATATAAACTCTGTAGCCAAAAAATATCAAATTCTTAAAGGGTTAAAATTACGTTTGTGGTCATGGGTATCGTATACAATTACCAATCATTGTGATGTTCTCTACCTCCCTCGACGCTTGTCCCACGAACTTAAAATCTCTCTCTCTCTCTCTCTCTCTCTCTCTCTCTGTATATATATATATATATATATATATATATATATAGAGAGAGAGAGAGAGATAGAGAGAGATATAGATATAAATTCGGTTTTTATAGATGCATTTTATCGCACTGATTGTAGTAATACGACCACTGTGTATGACTTTGCGAAATAATGAACCGTTAATGAATTAAAAATTTACACAGTTGGCGGAGTTGCAGTAGACAAAAACATGAAATTCTTAAAGAGTTTATATATATATATATATATATATATATATATATATATATATATATATATATCATACAGAAACTGCATACGTATTTATATATATATATATATATATATATATACATTTTACGAAATTACAAATGAAGTTATTGCTCACATATGTTAATAAAAAATAATTATAAATTAATTTTAGCGTTTAATGTATACAAAGCAAAATTTTCAATGCGCATATTTTAATTAGTATTTTACATTTAAATTAATTTTATGGAAATAATTAATTTTTAATAACTATCACTCCATTATGCTAAATTTCGGAACAATAAATTAAATCCTTTTTTTAATCCCTTAGTAGTCGTTAGTTGGTCAATTTTTACCCATCCCTTCAGTTTTTATTCAACAGCCACCATAAACTTTTAGAAGTGGCATTTGATATACATAAAAGCGAATCGACTGAAATAATCGTCGATTATGTATATTAAATGCCGATTCTAAAAATTTTTGGTGGCTGTTGAATAAAAACTGAAGAAATGAGCGGCGAATAGACCAACTAGCGACTACTAACGGGTTAATGGTTCAATCAATATTTAAAATACTGCTATGTAACAAATCATCCGTATAAAATTTTGGTGCCGTAAATTAATATATATGCCTTCTCAAATAAAACATTTCTTTGCTGTTTTCTTAAAAGAAAATACATTCTTCTGTCTCTATTGTTTGTTTTTTTATAGATAAAAATGAAATAAGAGAGCAAAACCCGAGCATTTGCGCAACAAAAATAAGATTCAAAAGACGAAAGAAGTGGCTCTCAAGAGAAAAAGCATGAGCTTCATGAATATGTTATCTTAAAATATCAGAGCCTTCGTTGGATTTCTGCAGGATTTGCAGCTTAATAGAAAGCATAAACATAAATTTTATATTTCCAGACATATTTCTTTCAACATATATGCGTAAAGTTATCGATTTAGATTTTTTCTCCGTATTCTACCATTGAAGTGTGAGATATAATATAAGCTTATCCTTGTTTGTAAAACTAATACCCAAAGATTTTTTAGTTTAATTTACAATACATTTTTACTTAAAAGAAAATATTTTATGTAATTAATACTTATGAGGTTACATCAAATAGACGATATATTAAAAAAAAATATTTTAGACAAAAATAGTCTACAAATGTACACTAAATACATTTTTAATCAATGTATACCAAACTGTTTAATTATTAAAAATATCATTAAGTATTTACAATACGTTATTTACAATTGTTAGGTATGATTGTAATTTTATCGTATCTTAATTTATTAAAAGAAGCTCAGACATATTAAATGTTTGTATTTCTTAGAAAATCTATTTAATAATAGTCACTGATATTTATTTAAAATTGCCATCAATATTAACATAATTCACTGCGTTTTCAAAATTATTATTAACTAGCAAGTCTACTTGGTGCTGCTGAGGCTCAACTAGTGCTTATAAATATTTTAATTAAAGAAAAAACGATGTAAAGAAAATATGAGATGAACTTTAATTTAAATTAAATAATGATCTTCCACTTTTAAGATTTCATGACTGAAAGTGATTTCAAACAATGGATTTCAAATGGATTTATCAACAAATGGATTTCAAACTCAACCCAGGAGGTTGGTTAAACATGATGACGATCTATAGAACTTCTGTGCAAAGACTATGCCTTTGCATAAGAATTAAATTTATTTGGCATTGAATTTATTCCTCATCAGTTTCAGAATTTATTTATTGTTTTACTTCCAAAATATTATTAATTTTATTATTATTATTTTTTTTTTATAACCGATATTTAATCTATTGTTGAAATACGTGTAAAAACACATCTAAAGTCGAATAATTCTGAAAATATTGTTATACAGAAATTATTGTTATGACAAAAAATTGACGAAGTTATACAGGTTTCAAAATAAATTCTAATTGTTTTTTCCAAATTCAAGCCTTAATTATTATTTTCTACAATATGTAGTTTAAAAGATATACATTAAATAAAAATATGTTTAAAAATGATTCTCATTCCGGAAAAAGAAACATAACAAGAAAAATTAGTGTATCGCAAAAGCATCTATTTTCTATAGAATGATTAAGAGAAAATATAATACTTAATTCTTGATACATTAATTTGAATGATTTGAGAAATAAAATGCACCATTGGTAAATCAGAACAAGTTCTATATAATTTCTTACATTATTTATCAGCAAGAATTCTCATTGGGTTATTTATCGCTTTAACTAAGGAATATTGCTTATATTTTAAACGAATATAAGCTTCATATAATGTTTTAGGCTTACTTTACGATTGAGTGCTATATAATTATTAATAAGCAGATATATTATCAATCTGAAAGTATTGTGATTTGGAAGTTTAGTCTCTGATGTTGTTCTTCTAAAAACTTAAGCAAATAGTTGGGCTATTTAATCACAGAATTTTGGCAAGCATTCATGACTAATCGATATCGGATAATTGACAAAGCTTGCACTGATGTCGCTATGCTTTTGGTACCAAAATATTCGGTTTCCTTCCCTCGTCCATTTTTCTTGTATTTTGTTACTTATATTATTTACTTTTCTCACATACTAGTAAATGAGTGTTATAAATATTAAAAATGAGTGTTATATATTTTTTTTTTTTTTTTTGTGCTTTATTTAAAGAAATTTTGACATCTTCTACCATTTTTTGCATAATGTTCGGTGGTGGAATCATTCAAAAGTAAAAATAAATTGAGAAATTAGTACTATAAATGGAGACATCAGGGGAAGATATTAACAACAGAGTTAAAGAAGCATGGAGATCATCCGGAATTAATAACGCTGTATTGAGTAGTGTCCTCCCAATGTGTTTATTTATTTATTTATTTATTTGTCAGTGTACTTTTTTCTGTATTAATTCATGCTTCAGAAACTTTTCCATAAACTTGTAAAATAATACAAATGCTTCATTGAACCCAAAGGAGAGTTGGAAAATGCATGTTCAAAACAGAGGACAATTCATCCGAATAGATAGAAATTGAAACACATTGGTACGGGAGCAAACAAAAATTACTGATACCATTTGCAGAATAATAACAATAATAATAACTGGGCATTTTGGCATGAGAAATAATGATAGGGACACCACTATTTTGGATACTGATAAATAAAGACAGAGGAAGATATCTCAGTATTGTTAAATAGATAAGATTGTTAAGTTTGGAGGAGAAGAATTCAGAAGAATTGCAGTAAATAAAGCAGGTTGAAATCCCCTTGGAGAGGATTTCATTCTGCAGTGAATTGGTTTTGTTGATGATTCTGGATGATGCATTACCGAGAGTGTATTTTGATTGCAATATGCTATCGTACAATTCAAAATGTATTAATGTGCTTCAGTTACTCGTATAGAGATTTACAGTGTTTATTAATGAATGAATTTTACTTTATTTTTATTTTCTCTTGATAAAAGCATATAAATATATAAATCTTGTATGTAAATGTACACTGTTTATATATAAATAAACACGTGCTCCTAGTAATAAACACGTGCTGTACTAGTAATTTAGAATATCAATTAATACAAAATTATGATATTAAACCCAATAATGATCAAAAATATAATACATTTAAAAAAAAAAAAATATTTCAAAAAATAATAAAATAAACTGTATTTTTCTAAACGTACTATGTAAAAGTAAAAAAAAAAAAAAAAAAGATAATGACTACATAAAAAAAACGGAAGACTATAATTTTATAAGATCACTAATATTCAGTACATATAACATTACTGCATAGTTTTTAATTTTTCTTGTTTGTTAAAAAAAAAAAAAAAAAAAAAAAAAAAAAAAAAAAAAAAGTGTTTTTATGCACACACACACACACACATATATGTATATATATATATATATACATATATATCATAAAGGGAATTTAATGTACATTATTATTAAATACTAACAACATCTTTAAAATTACATTTTCTTGTCATTATCTTTCTTATTTAGAACTATATATAATTCGGAAAATAAATCTTTTATAATTATTTTATCATCGGTTCTTTTTATATTACACTAGCTGACTCGTCCGGCTTCGCACTGATGAACAAATTTTAGTTAAAGATGGATTGATATGTAAAAAATCAAGAAATATATCAGTTTATATGTTATAGTCAGGCAATATTATTAACTGGAAAGTCAAAATATAATTTTACAATTATTTTTTTTAATTAGTTGTTAAATGTTGGCAATTTTTACTTAATGCTATTTATTTATTTATTTATTTATTTCACAAAAAGAAACATTTCTTTACTCATGAATAAAAAATATTGAAAAATAAACCTATGACATGAAAATGTTTTTGATAAAATTGACGTCATAATAGCTTTAATTATTATTTATTTGTTCATTTCGCAAATATATTTAATTATTTCCATAATTGATTATTATTTTAATAATATATATTAAAGGAGAAATCAATAATATGAAACAATATTCGTACAATATATACTATTACAGAATCTGGTGTGAAACAACCACATGACTTCCATTACCCACTATTACACGTAATATATACAATTTTTTGGAGATATTACTTGCATTTTTTGAGATTTTCGAGTAAGAGAAACTTGATACACGTATAAAGACACATACAACAGAGTTTGCATAGCGAGTTAAAAAATAAGGGGAAAAAAATAGATAGTTATTTTTTTAAACACGAATTTCCGAGATCTAAAACTGAACTACCTAATCAGGATGACCGTTAATATTCCTGTAATAAGCACGTAATACTTGAGAAAGGTTATCTAAATTGGATTAAAGAAAAAATTTTCAAGAATACGTTAGAGCCGTTTTTGAGATACCAACTTTTACCAAAACTTAGCATACTCAATTATTGACCTAAAAACAATAATTACATACAAAAGGATATTTAATAGGAAGTTAACATGGCGAGTTTGAAAAAAATCCGTACAGGCGTTTTTAAAGGAACGCACTTGGGAAGTCTGAAATTGAGCTGTTTATAGAGGACGCCTATCAATTTTCCTGAACTAAGCAACTTTTCAATCGAAAGGGCATCTAATATATTATTTATACAGCAACTTTGAAGAAAATCATTAGAGGTGTTTTTGAATATGGGCTTACGGTCCCATTTCTGGTTTTCGATGACCCAATTCCGGTTTTTCAATGTTCACGAAAATTTGGAAAATTTATCTGTACACCAGACCTGAATCACTTGTGAAGTTTAGTAGTTCTATTTTTATTAGTTTTGGAGATATGACAGCCAGAATATTACACACACACGTGCACATATACACACACACTGAGCAATTGCCAAAACCTATACCATACTTCCACTACCTACGGTAGTAGGGTAATTGAAGTAAACACATACATCTCGTATTTACTACGATAATATACAGATTTTCGCATTACGTTTTCGATCACCAAATACAAAAATCGCCAATGACGATAGATATCAAATCTATGCTTTGTTTTCAATTAAAATATTGAAACTTTTAATTAAAAATTTATTTTACCAAAATTTATTATAGCTTCTAGCACTTAGAGAGAGACAGTGTAATTTTGATTATTGAAAGAAAAAAAAAAAAAAAAAAAAGCAATCGGCTTTTTAGTTCTAGCGATCATTCTCTACATATGCATATAAACCTTTCTTCTTTTTATATTAGTAAAGCTATAGAGCATAGGTATATTAAATAGGTTTCCAATCAACATAATGTAACTCAAATAATTAAATGCTATTTACATTTCAGTAATGGCTATATGCGCTATGTATATTGAGCTACTTGCCATAACTGTTAGTTGCTAAAAATAGTCGCCAAATAAATTTAAACATCTCAATACGCAAGCGAAGTGTGACATTACTGACCGCCCATGGATGCAAGAAAAAGATTTTCCATGTTAATCGCTCATTGGATTTTTTTTTTTTTTTTTTTTTTTTTTTTTTTTATTAAAATTCTAGAAGAGTTATTTCCCGATTTTAATCCTCATATTTGGGTATAGATCTGTATTAGTTATTGTATGCATGCGTTAGATTGAGTTATTTTGCTGTCAAATTGACAAAATTTTAATTTTTAATTTCAAAACTGTCACCCTTGGCGTTTTTTGTATTTGGCGATCAAAAAGTAATACGAAAATATACATGCCAAATGTATATTTTCGTAATATGTATTGTACGAAATATTGTTTCATATTATTCGTTACACTCTTAATGTAAGTTTTTAAAATAACCATGATTTTTGAAAGGAATTAAATTATATTCGCCAGATAATTTGGCGATATTTTTTTTTTCTGCCAAGGATGACGGATATCAAATCTATTCCGCTGCAACATATTAGTATATTATATCAGATACTTTATTTAGACATTTGAAAACAAATTTGACTTCAAATTATGATAGAATATTTATCCTTTCCCTTTTAATTAGTTTATTAGTTGGATGTTTATTGTGTAAATATCATCCTTTGAAATGAAATGTTTATGTTTTCAATCGAATATGGAAATTTGCCATTTTTTTTTGCCTAGAGTTTTGAAATTTAAAATTCCAATTTTATCAATTTTACAACAAAAACAATTTAATCTAACGGATGCACATGATAACTAATACATATCTATATCCAAATATGGGGATTAAAATGGGGAAATAATTTTCCTCGATCTTTATTATTTTTTTACAAAAAATCCAGTTCACTTTTTATATTATTGTTCGCGTGAAAATATATTTTATTATATGTCTAAAAATAAATTAATTCGTAAATCTTTTTGGCAACAATTATAAATTAAAATAAATAATATTATAAAATAGAATTTCTTATTTTATTTATTTATTTATTTTTAAATTCCAATTTCGTTTTCACACATCAGTTTAAACCACGGAGTAATAAAGACTCCGTGATTTAAACATTGATGCTTAGATCATTATATTATATCATATCATATCAAATTAAATTATTAGAAAAATAAACACTTTTAATTCAATAATGACGTCAGATTTAACGTGTAAGTTTAACAATTAAAAAAGCTTTATATTAATTTCAATTTAATGCACGTGCAAATATATTTCTTTTCTTTTCACGTCAAGATATTTTAAAAACGAAATGAATATGTAAATGTTTCTTTTATGTTGACAGCAGGTAATTTTTTTAATATTTCATTATTTCCATTTCTATTACGGCTTCTATGGGGATTTTAATTAAAATGCTCAGATTTTAAACTAAAATTTATTTTATCAAAATTAAATATAGCCTATAACAATATGGCATACTGCAGCTTTCGGTCAGTGAAAGAAGTTTTTAAATCGGTTCAGTAGTTTCAGAGATTACCCTCCACAAACAAACAATTTTTTGCGCTTTATATAATGATATAGAAGATTTATATGCGAAAAGTTTCTACAGTGAAAAAATAGGTAAATTTGTATTCATGTCCTGGTGTTTAGAAAAAACTTTTCTTGGTGAGGGCATAATAAGAGAGTCTGAATGATAAATTAAAACAGAATTAACTACATAAAACTTACGTTTACAATACTTTGCCTCACTAGTCTGAATTCTTTTACGCGGAAAAATAATAACACGTGACATAAATTGAAAATGGTTCTCGAAATTATTGATTTTTTTATTTGTAATATATTTAAAATACTGTCCCCATAAAATTAGATATATTAATTTCATTATAAATCACGTTTCAAAATCAACATTTGAAGTATTATTTAAAATGTTGATTCTAAAAAGGTTCCAAACCATTTTTTTTAAATTTAAATTCTGAAGTTAAAAAGTAAAATTAAAATATGTATATATATATATATATATATATATATATATAAATTTAACAAGAATTAAAAAAAAAAAAAAAAAAAAAAAAAAAAAAAAAAAAAACAGGGTAATAAAAATTACAAAATTACTGAGATGCAACACTCACCATGAAGTTCTCCAGGCGTTATGACGCTGAGATAATATGCTCCAACCAGCGTATGTGAAGACCAAGTCATTGAGAAACTCTAGGAGGATGTTAGGAAGGCCCTAGGGAAAACAAGAATGTTGAATACTCGAATTAGTACCAAACATTCAAATGTACGTGTAGTCGGGCATTTGGAAAGGGACATAAAGATGAAAGAGGACATAAACTGATTGAATATGCAGAATGGGAAAAAAAAATATCTCATGAATTTATTTTTTAAAAAGAATCCAAAGAAGAAATGGACATCGAGGAGTCCTAGTGCAGGAATAAGTGAAATAGACTACATTCTAACTGGCAAGAAATACACTCTTACTGACTGCGCCGTGATAAATAGATTTAATTCTTGTAGTGATCACTGACTGGTACGTTGTAAGGTAAAGTTCCATGTTGCATTGGAAAGGCAGAATCTGGGGCAAATTCGAAATAAGCGAATTCATCCACAGCTTCTGGAAGCTAAAACACAAGAGTTCCAGCGTGAACTAAAGTACAGATTTCTCTTGCTTGAGGACACTGAAGACGTCAATGAAGTTCACTGTGAATTTTGTCGATGTTGTTCTGGAATCAACAAGAATGTTGTTGGTTCAGAAGAAGATAAAGCTGTTAAAAAAAAAAAAATCTCGAAAGAGACAAGACAGCTTATTAAAAATAGAAGAAAATTAAATATAACAAGGAGAATATTACTGTAAAAGTTGCATTTTCATAATTATATAAACCTCTGATGAAAAAGCTTGTAGAAGACGCCAGGAAATTCAATTGTTGTATGATCCAGCAAACCATTGAAGACAATAAAGTTTTGAAGATTTCAAAGAGAAATATTACGCTTGGTAGGAAAATTATTCTAGATTTGAATGCCAAAAGTGGAAATATATCTCGGAATCAAGAGCAAATTGTAAAAGAGGTAGCAGATTTTTATTCAGAATTGTATTGCTCACACGAATAACTCAGTGGTTCACCTATCTCATCAAATAAAAACGACGCTATACCAGCAATATGGAAGGGAGAAGTAGCTATGGCAATAAAAGTAATGGGAAATGGGAAATCTACAGGAGATGACAAAACCACTGTGGATAGTTTTAAAGAAGCAACACTGAACAAAGCCACTGACAAAAAAAGCCACTGAACAAAGCCACTGAAGTTATTACCGAATTATTCAACAAATGCATAACATTTTGTGATGTCCCCAATGACTGGAAAAACGTCACCATAATATTACCCTTTATAAAAGAAGAAAAAGAAGATACTAGTAACAATCGTCCAATCAGCCAGCTCTCAATTTTGTACAAAATTCTGATGAAAGTTCTGATAAACCGTTTACAGAAAATATTAGATGCACCGCAACCAAAAAAACAAGCAGGATTTTAAAGTGGTTTTAGTACCATCGGTCATATTCATGCATTTAGAGAAATTATTGAAAGTAATGAATACCAACTTCCTTTGTGTGTGGTTTTTACGAACTACGAAAAAGGTTTTGACTCTGTATCATCATTAGGAGCTATGGATGTATTAATGAATACTAAAATTCATTCAGGAATACTGAAATCCATTCATAAAATTCATTTTTGTTTGTAAATATTGTTATTTATTTAATTACTTCGTTCATCACTTTCGATTTAAATATTTAAAAACAGAAACAAATTTAAAACCGTACTTGTTCTTATTATTAATGTACCATTTAAAGTAAATCAAAATTATTTATATAAAGAACAAATTATTTTAATCATTTCTTATAGTATTGAAACTTTTTAGTACTTTATCCATATATAGAATAAATTGTAAATTAAATATTCAAAATAAAATAAAGGCAAAATTTAATTAAAAAAAAATGTAAATGGTTTAGCGAAACAGAAATACCAATTTTAAGAACATAATGTTTCATATTTATCATACCTTAATAACATCCAAAATATTACGTATGAATGAAAATATTAAATTCTAACTTCCATTAATCAAGAGGAAAAATATGATTTGAATAAAATATACGTTTTTATTGATTGCAAAAATATTTGGAAGTAACTGCAAGTATAAGAATAACAGCAATATTACAGTATTTTTTTGCAAATAATGACTCCAAAACAAAATTAAATAAAATTCTAAAATGAGTAATATTGTATTATATTTTACAGAGCAATAAGAAAACAATAAATGCGTAATATTAAAGAACTATTACATAATAACATTATTAAATTAATTACGTATAATTAAGTAATAACACCAAATGGAAAACACTTTTATAATTTTGAGGAAGTAGACAATTAGCATAATCTTCGACACCAACGTAATAACATAATATAGTTAAGATTCATGTACAACGCAACGAACATTTTTCTGAATATTTTTGGATCTTAATAATGTTGGCTCATATAATATTTTTTCAATAGTATATAATTTTCTCAATATCAATTAACAACGTGAGAGGAATTTGACTTAAATTATGACAGTATTTGTAATTGCCGTCTGGACCATCTCACCTAAACTTTTCTCGTCGTAAAATAATATATTTCTCTACGTAGAGTTCCAGGACATGACTTAAAACAAATTCCTCGCAAATTGTACAATAGGTAGATCGGAGACGGTTTCGTAGTGGTGTGAGGCGCTATGTCAAATTCAGGAATATGCGATTGCCAAAGAGTTGAGGGGAAAATCAACTGGGACAATTAATAACGCAGGGCGCGAAATTTCCACTCGCCAGCTCGCCATTGGCGAGTGGAATTTTTACTGTGTCGAGTAAAAATTTGGTCTAGTCATAGATAAAATTTTTACACGATACGGTGACAGAAAACATTATTTCAACAACACTATCTTGTAAACTCGTATTTAACCTCCCCTTTTTAAATTCTCGGAGAGCCGAGTCTGTGTGTGCGCTGCCCAAGATTGCCCCAACCTAGGAAAGGAAAGATGCATGCATAAAAGTTTTGATGCCTTTGACAATTTCGTTTCTCCACCTGTCCAAGCAGAGTGAGAATAGACGAGTAAAGAACCTCTTTGCCCATCGCCCACTATCCAAGAGATGAGATAAGCGAAAGTTTGCCTATGCGATATTGTCACATAAAAATGAACCCCAGCCCTTTTAAAGAAATTCTATGTATATTTTGTTGAATAATGATAAAAAAACAGTTCATATATTCAAGTTTTTACTGAAACTCCAGTGATCTGCGCTTGTAATGATTTGTATAAGCAACGGTTTTATCGAAAAAGGTATTCCGAAAGAGCTATTTCAAATGACAATAATGAACAAGTTATACACATCGACATTCCGTCTGATTACAAAAATAAAATGGACGAAGAAGACATTTTTATAAAAAATTAAGTAAATAAATGGATAACAAAGGAAGCATAATATTTCATAATAAAAAGATTTTCACGGGATATTATTTGACAAAGACATTTTTTTTTCTTTATTTTGTTCTTTAATCACTCTTTGCATTTATGTTATTAGATATTTTAATCTTTTTAAAATCTCAAATACGTTATAATGATTTTTAATTATAGATGATTATGAAACATGATGATATACGACACACTTTTAATACATATAATTTTAGACATATTTGTAAAAGCCTTTCAAATAGTTAGGAAAAATAAAAAACCCAAAATGTGTAAAAAAGGAAAAAAAATAACAACTCTATTTAGTGGCGAGTAAAACTTTTTTGCCGGCAAGTGTAATCTGAGTTGAAATTTCGGGCCCTGAATAACGTATACTATTTTGGAATCTGATACACAACGGACCACTGTTAGAAGGTGCAAATTGGAAGTTTAAACAAGATAATGCTCATAATCATATATCTTAATCAACAAAATAATGTCTTAACCCTTTAACGTTCAATGTTTCGCAGCGAAACCAAGCATTTGACATAATTAATTTTTATGCAGTAGTTTTTTTTTTTTTTTTTTTTTTTTTTTTTTTAACATTTCCCCTTTGATTTAATCAGGTTTAAAATTTTTGTTTCTTTTCTGTTCGGAAGATAGCAACACTATTCCAAAATTTAACAAATAATGCTTTAAAGGAAGCTAAATGCATCAGTCATTTGAAGTTTCTGAGTGTGCGCGAGTGCGAATTCCTGGTTTGATGATGCACTCATGTCTAGTTTTTTTTTTTTTTTTTTTTTTTTTTTTTTTCCATTTAATGAAGAGCTGGACTATTATTTTCACCTGAAACAACATTTACGAGTTTCTATAGACGCTAATGTTTACTTATAATGTGTTTATTTTTTAATTTAAATATTATTTGAATTTTATAAGGTTAACTTATAAATTTTTCAATACAAAAATTTCTAGAAAAGGAACAATGCTAATTTTTTCTTTTTTAAATATTTATGATGGTCTATGTGTCTAAAAGCCATTTTTTAAATTAGTTTAGTAATTTTTAAGATAAATTAAGTAGCGAACGTTAAAGGGTTAAAATATAAAATATTGATACTATAGCTTGGCCGAGTCTAATCCCGACTTAAATACCACAACAATCTGTGGGATTATTTGTATGAAAATAACAAGTAATATCTTTCTACACATGGATTAGAAAGGAACACTATGGAGAAATAAGACAATATTCCAGAACCTTTTCTTATAAAATTAATAAACTCAATGCAAAATCATGTGTTTTAAGTTAATCAGAGAAATAATGGGGCAACATCTTACTAATTTTGTGAAAAATGTACTTATTTATTTATTTATTTTTATTATTTTTTTCTTATGATCTTATACTATTTAACAGTTATTTTTACACTTTTTTGTTCTACCGATGCTTATATATATAGTACGTTTACAATTGAACATTTGTATTATAATTTATCTTTATTTATAAAGTATAGAAAGTTTTTTTTTTTTTTTTTTTTTTTTTTTTTTAAATTACATGTATTCACATGTATTCACATATATAAGATATATATATATATATAATAAGGGCAAGTCAGTGAAAAATAAATAAATACGCAAAATAATAATTAAACATCTCGCAGATATATATTGCTCTAAATTTATGCATGTAATGCTCTACGTGCTGTCAATTTAGTTTCGTAATCTGAGATTCAATCAAGAAAGTTTTGGATTACGCTAGTCTTAAAATTTAAAACTTTGAATTTGGATTCCAGCTGCTACCGCAATTTTAGAATGTCATAAAGATATCTAAATTTGAACTGAGTAGACGCATTAGTTTAGAATATTGCTTGTAAAATAAAATATAAAGCAAGTTGAAAATGCTAAAGCTTAACAAAACACATTAAAACAATTTATTAAAGATTTATTTTGTTCTAGAATACCAAAGAAAATAAATAAATGGATAAATAAATAAATAAAATAAAATAAAATAAAAATAAATTAATAAATAAAAATATTTAATGTTACTCAAATTTGTTCTACACTATTATTACTTGTTAAAATTTGCTAATTTATTTTATATGCAGTTTTCAAAATGTAGATGAATCACATAGTCATTTTCCCACTTATGTAAAATAATAGATATTTTTTGGTAAAATTTTATTTCATGAAATGTTATACGGTATATTAATATTATAATTTAAAATAATTCTAGATACCACTTGATAATAATAATAATAATAATAATAATAATAATAATATATATATATATATATATATATATATATTTAAAGGCATAAATTTCTTCAAATTTAGTATTATTATTATTTTGTTTGGAAATGCGTTTCTCAATTTCAGACGTTTAATTTTACAATATCAAAGTTAGATTAAACAATGCTCGTTTATCTGATTTTTTTTTAAAGAAATGTTATATTAAGTTCTATGGACATGCACCTATTATAACAACATAATATCTTTTAAAGGAGATTTTTATGGTCAAATAGTTATGTCACCATTACGCTAAATAGGACATTGGGCTAAGATTATTTTTCCAGATTTTCGTTTTGCAATCAAATCAAACGCAATATATCCTTATATTTGCGAAAATTTACAAGCTGTTTTCAAGAAAAGCATACAAATATCATGTATAAATAATGTACCAATAACGCATTATCTCTTACAGTGTAGCGCAACATTTGTACACATTTACGTTTGTTTTTAATAAACTATGGTGGGTTGAAGGGGGGGGGGTTAACCAATTAACCGGCCACTGTAATTTCTAGGAGCTAGGTTTTCCCCGTATTATCGCGGGATCACGGGTGGGAAGGTTAAGATCACTCCAAACTGCTGTACAGTGGTGAGCGGCCTCCTCCCGTCTAATAAGCCAAGCATATTGTACATAAGTAATGCTCCAATAAATAATATCTTTTACAGTGCAGCGAAACCGCTGTACACTATAACAACAGTCGTTAAAGTGTAGTGACTTGGGAATATGTTCTGATTTGAAAATGCTGATTCCAGAAAAATCGTTGTTTTATATAGCTAACCTGCTACAACAACACTTGACAATCGTTGTTTTATAGCTCTTCGATTACCAGAGAACAGCACAAAAATATATAATGCAACTACGCTTTCTAAGACTAGCAGTGAGGACGAGTCCAAAGGCTTGGAGGGAGGGGGGGGGGGGGCAAATTGTCCGACAGATTGAGATTTGGGAAACATGTAATCATTTGGTGTTCCCTTATCGTCTATTTTCACTCAAAGATAAGGTTATCACCACTATTTTAACACTGCGCTCGTTGAGACCGCACTTGCGCAGAGGCTTTCGTGGTCGCAGGAAAAGTGGTTAAAGAATACGAATTTGTAAAACGAGTATATATTTTGTTGCTCTTGGTATGCACACGCACCTAATCTTACCTTGATGCATGAACTATGATTTTAATGCCAAAAGAATAGTGTATTTACATCTGTATATATATAAAAATTACGTGTCACGATGTTTGTCCGCGATAAACTCCTAAACTAATGAACCGATTTTAATGAAATTTTGCACACTGTGTGCAGTTTGGTCCAACTTGAGAGATAGGATAGTTTTTATCTCAGTTTATTGTCACAATATTGTTTTATTGCAATTATTTGTTAATTATAGACCTTTGTTAAAGTTGCTCCAAAATATCTGTGAGTTCCATAAGTTTAATTGTTGCCAAAAAGAAAAAAATACGAGTTCATTTTCTTTCGACATAAAAGTAAATACATTTAATCAAACGTGAACGTTAAAAAATTATAAAAAGTTAAATTATTCATCTCACGAAAATTGACGTCATAATCAATTTAAAGAATTTATTCGCATTGATAAAGTATGTAGTTATACACAAGCGAAGTGTGACGTCACTGACCGCCTGTGAAATCAAGAAAAAAGATTTCTTATGTTAATCGCCCATTGTATTTTTTATAAAAAATTGTTAAAAAACGAGAAAGATATTTCAGGATTTTAATCCCCATATTTTTGTATAGATATGTATTATTTATCATGTGCATACGTTAGATTGAGTTATTTTGCTGTCAAATTGACAAAATTTTAATTTTAAATTTCAAAGCTCTGTCGTCCTTGGAGTTTTTTGTATTTGGCGATCAAAAACGTAACACGAAAATATGCAAGCTAGATGTATATTTTCGTAATATGTATTGTGCGAAATATTGTTTCATATTATTCATTACTCTCTTAATATAAGTTGTTAAAATAACCATGATTTTTGAAAGGAATTAAATGTGTGCGCCAGATAATTTGGCGATATTATTTTTTTCCGCCAAGAATGATAGATGTGAAATTTATTCCGCTGCAACATGTTAATATCTTATGTCAGTTACATTATGTATATGCTACAATTTATTTCACGTGACACGTGTGTTAAAAATTTATTTACGACATAACCTTGCTTTTTCAATTTTTGTTGCATTATTCTAATCTGTATCACTTCGTTTTCTTTAAGAAATTTGTGATCTATACATAACGTTCTAATCAAAAAGTAATTATTTCAATATTTTAAAACTTATTTAAAAGTCTGTTTTATTTAACATTAAATTTTAAAAGTTAATTTAAAACTTATTTAAAAGTCTGGAAGAGTTTAAGTCTGTTTATTTGTTTTGTAACGCTAATCTATATGATCGATGTTCGAAACTTTAGTTAATTATTTCTCTTATTTTTCTTTACTTTTTCTTTAATAACTTACCAATTTAACGTTCCTGATTAAATTTGTGATTTATATATGTATTTTGCATTAAAGTTTGACTCATATTTATTGCTGAAAATGCGATCGTAAAAATCTTGCAATTTTCTTATCTTAATCCTCAATGCTTTCCTTCTAGATTAACTTGAATTTACTATTAAAATTTTAACATACTCAGAATCTTCTCACCACTTCGTTAAAATATATTAATCTTTTCAGTAATATATTAATCAGTATATCCCCACAACGATATTTGGCGATTTTTTGTTGGCGATTATGGCTAAATCATAAATCTATAAATCATAAATGATAATCTAAATCATAAATCAAAAGCATAAAATAATAAATCCAAAATAACAACATATAGGCTGCCATATTATATCACAAACAGTCCAGAGCGACATCGTTATCGTTCAAAACGGCGCCAAAGAAAAATCGCCAAATTCAGCTGTGGGGATATACTGAAGTTATAATTATCCGAATATAATTACTGAAGTTATATTATAAGTTATAGTTGTGGGTAACAACTATAGTATTTCCCCACAACTGGATTTGGCGATTATGGCTAAATCATAAATCTAAAATAAAAGCATGCAGGTTAACATATTTCATTGCAAATAATCCAGAACGACTTCGTTATCGTTCAAAAAGGCGCCAAAAAAAAAAAAAAAAAGAAAAAAAAAATCGCCAAATCCTGTTGTGGGGAAATACTATATACCTTATCAAATTATCAACGTATTACTCAGCCGCAGCAACGCGTGGCCGGGTCTGCTAGTATATATATATTTATATATATATATATAAAATTATGGTTTCTTAAAAAGATAATCAAAAATATTTATGATAATCCCCTTAGGTAAATCGTTCTTCTACGAATTATTGTCGAAAATACGTTCTAATTATTGTGAAAATAACAATGAATATTTAGAGTGGAAATGCTTAATTTTTTCACCATGATTGACACAAATCTAAAATTATATAAACTTATTGTTATTTTAAAGCTTATAAAAATTATAGTTTTGCATTTCTAATACTTAAATTAACTTGAGTACTGTATTTTTTTTTCTTTCAAATTGTTCTTTTTATTCTCATTATCCATTTATTTTTTACTTTCTCTTACCCATAAGGTAGAGAAAGTATTGTTTCAGGGTCAAATCTTCGTATTTACACGCTTTGAGGTACCTGAATACGAAAATCGTGTTTTTAGCAGTTGGTCTATGCGTATGTGTGTGTCTGTTACGACGTTATCATCATATCTCAAGAACAAACAATAGCAGAAAGTCTAAACTTGGTATTCTAAATGTGTATCATATAGGGATTCTGCACTAAACCTTTCGTTGAGATGAAGCAAATGTTAGTGCACAGGGTCACACAAGAGAAATCATATGCATTATGTCTAAGTGGGAAATTGCAGGTAAGTGGAGCTTAACGTCTATAGAATGCACTAAATCAAATGAAATTAATAAATACTTTTTATATGCGTAAAAATATGTGTCCTGCAGAATATGGTAGAGATATAATTCACTGTCATTTACAGGGCTACACAAAAGAACTAGTAGTATGGCAATAGTAGTACTATAGTACGGCAATAGTTGAAAATTGGTGGAAGTGAGCTTCAGGTTGTGCCGTGTATTATTGTTACAGGATTATGTTCAGGGGCACCATTTATTTTTTACATAATCTTCAAAAAATATACAGGGCTGCAAATATTTAAGCGATAAAATTATTTTTTATTGATAGGGGTTTTACTATAATATTTTACCCTGTACAGGAAAGCTGCTCAGGAATTGAAAAGAATTCTTCATAGACATATTATAAATAATGTATGTTTTTAAGCTAAATATTCATCGCTTGTTTTTTTTTTTTTTTTTTCCATATTTACACGTTTTGAGGCTTCCTGATTACCAAAGTCAAGTTTTTAACGTTTGATCTTTGTTTGTGTGTCTTAGAGTAACTAAAGAACGAATAATTTCAGGAGATCCAAAAGTTATTTTTTCAAAGTAATATAAGATTTTTGCTGTAAAACATGGATAAAGATTAATAAATTCCAAGGAATGTTGCATGCGAAAGTTGTCTGAATAATGTTAAGGTAACTTTTAATTTTAATAACAGATTTAAATTTTATTTAAATGCATGTGCATTAATGAAACCGGTGGTTGAGGGGGGGGGGGCTACTGCCCCCTCAAACAGAACTAATTATCATATAAAACTCTTCCGAAGCCTAATTTGAATTGTTTTAACATAGGTTTACATAACAGAACACGTCACGTTACCACTTAATCTCCACCCTATATTGATAGCATTAAATTTCATGATAAGGGAAAGTCGTGTGAGTGACACATCAGATTATTAAATTTATTTCTAAATAAATTCACTCCTTATTATTTCAAGTTTGATTTTTTTTCCGGAATTTTATAAACATTTGGAGGTATAAATAAAACTTATGAAGTAAGTAAATATATTATTTTTAAATAGCTAGTAACTGCTTCACAAATGGACAGTTTTGAGTTAGATATTTGTAAACATATTGTGAATTAAATTCTCTATTCATTATAGATAAATTTTGGTAAAAGGGAGTAAGGTAATTTAAATTCTCAGTTTTTATAAATAAAATAAAGAATTTCAATTTTTAAATATGATTTAAAGTATAGGTGTGTTTGTAAGGAGTTGCTTGAATAACTTCTTATAAAGAAACAATAGAAGATGAAATACGTTTATGAAGACGAACCGACATTTTGTATAACGATAATTGCAGGAACTATGTAAACATGCTTTAGTTAAAAATAAATAAATAAATAAATAAATAAATAAATAAACAAAAACAGGAATCGCGTCACACATTTATTTCATTTCATATCTACCTTCTCTTCGCTATTGTCCTCTCCACAATACACGCACACACACACACACACACACACACAGAAAACAAAATGTTTCTGGTTCTTTAAAGGTAGGACCTTCTTATTAACGCTTTACACTGTTATGCATTTTTTTTTTTTTTTTTTTTTTTTTAATATTAATATTACTAATTCTGATTCACTTATGCACTTTGTACTTGTATAGTTGTCAATTTTTAATAATGTGATTTTCAAAACCTTTTTCAAGGGAAAAAAAAAAAAAAAAATCAAGAAATTAATTTTTACCTATGGCATTTTTAAAAGAAATATACAAATTTAATTTTATTAACGATAATGTAAAAAAATAAATAAATCTCTTGAAAGTGAATTTAAAAAAAAAAAAAAAAAAAAAAATGTTATTCATCGATTTTTTCTTCTTTTTTCATAGGATATGTTAACTAGATAGAAAAAACCACATAACAGATATAATCTAAAGTTAATAACGTGCCCTCCATAATTTTCTGCAAAAAACGATGAATTAGGTCGTTCGTAGAAGTAATATAACGTGAAAAATTACCTTTTTATCGACTCTTCCTGAATACACGCTGAGTGGTTTTATCTCAGCCTGCACATAAATCATCCACAGGTGACACTGGATTTGAAGTGCTGTAATTTACTTTGGTTTATAGCTGTAAAATATTGAATAAAAAACAGGTTTTTTCGACACATTCCTATCAGTTGGAAATTATAAAATGGTGTTTGATGGTATTTTCTGTTTGAAAATTATTTGAAGCAAAATAAATTGCATAAACTAATATACTTTAGAAGATTAAACTGAATTATGTATTTAAAACTCATTTGTGTTGTTTGCAGTTTTTAAAGTTTTTAATTTAATGCGCTTTCGGTTAACAATTTATTTATTTATTTATTTGATATATATATTTTTTTAGAATATTATATTGAGGGAGACAATAAGCATACACTCAAATGCGGTGTGACATTGTTAATATTTTTACATAATTCATAAAATTTCAAATCGTGTAAATTATTCCATAATCAAGCGGAAAATGTATAAGCAAAGAGTATCATACATGTTTATTAATATATATATATATATATATATATATATATATATATATACATTAAGCAGCATTATTTATATAATATTTTAGAAGATATTATTTGATAAATTATTAGAATATGTCAGTTTGAATGAATATTATTCATTAAAAATAAGTGATATATAATATGGTTTTAGGGAAAAAAAATCAAGACTAATTTATAGGCAGATTTTTAAATATTGTCGAAATATCACCTGTTTTATAAGATACACGTTTTTAAAGCTCTCCATTATAGAAAAGCTTCTCTTTTTAAGTCATTTATATATTTACGTAAAAGGAGAATATAATGCATTCATACTCGTTGTTGGCTGGTTAGTTAGTTGGGTTTAACGTAGCACTAGTACTGTGCAATGGGTAATTGGCGATGGTCTGGGTCGCAACTCTAAGGATGGTTCGTAGACATGCCATCACAATTTGGATTTTTCACGGAAGAGTTGGCTCACCTGCTTTCATTTATACTCTTCAAGTTAAACTACTAAACAATTGTAAAAATAAATAAGTAAATAAAAATATTTTTATATACCATGCTTTTAAATTTTCTGTTGAATCATAGATATAGAACTGCATTAGCACTTTATTAATGTGTATAAATTTTTTAAAGTAATAATGAAGTCATTCTTTGGGAGATGCATAATTTAGTTTTTTATAATTTTTTAAAGCTCACGTTTAATTAAATTTATTTATTTTTATCTCGAAAGAAAATGACATCGTATTTTTTTTCAACAATTAAATTAGAGTTGATATTTAAATGGCTAATTTTAAAGCTATTAGGAGTTTATTATTTTCCTATTTTTAATAATTAAAGGAAAACAAATCAGAAATTCGAAAATCGGGCTTAGAGGTATTGCGTTACCATCGTGTTTTGAGCTATTCTAAAAGTTTCAAATGTCTAGCTCATTGCGATGTTAGTTAAAAATCGATTGCAGGATTTGTACTGGACAAACAAACAAACAAACAAACCAGAAAGCGAGTTAATAAAAACATGGTAAAATAGATTTTTTAAAGATGCTTAAGTTTCAATACTCACTTTTGAACTAACCCAAATTTTAATAACACCACATTTTAGTAGTAATTTTTACAGAAAATATTTTCCGTAGAAAGAGAAAATTTTCTCTGAAGATGCGATTAGATAGACACATGGCATAAAGTGTGGTGAATTTTTTTTTAATTGTTGCTATTTCAAAAAAAATATTTCGTGCAATCCACTTAAAACGAGCATTCGCAGACGATTGATCCATCGGCAGTGAAGGTGTCATTCATTTTAAATTATCAATCAAATTCTCACTGTCCCAAGATTAAGGATATAATTATTTCGTCGATTTTTTAAAAGTACCATTTAAAGGAGAATATCACGTGATATTTTAAATCGCTAAAATTGAATAAATCTTGATTTTTTTTTTTCCGGTCATCCTCATTCAAAGACACCTGGTTATAAATCATTCATTGATACGGTATCATATACATAATTTCAAGATCTTGTAATAAATGTAGTTATATTTTAAGATTTCAGTTTATATTGTTTTGTTCACTACCATTGAAATAAAGAGATAAATGCCATTTTGCTTGATAATTAAAGCACTTATTTATTTAATATACTAAATCTATTGTATATAAATAATAACGCATAAGAAAATGATTAATTTATTAAAAAATTAAATTAAATTAAATTAAATAAATATTTATTTTTAATTGTTATTATTATATTTAAGTAGAGCTATGCGCCAGAAAATACCCATCAGTTAGATTTTTGAGGGTACAGATTTGATTGTGCATTCTTTACAGTCTAGAAATTTAAAAAGAGAGGGAGATGCAGGAGAAGATATCTAAAACTTTTAGCGTGAAATTATAGCATTAAAAAACTAGTTAATTCGTTATGTGGTATAAATAATTTCCATTATGTATGCTTCAAAGCTATAAATTGTTTAGAGACCAGATAGCGAAGGGAAGCTTTAAAAAAAAATAATAATAAATATAAAACACAGATAGAAGATCTAAAAATCTGTTTATGTTTTTTAATGGTCAGGAATAGATTGCGCATACATTCGAAGTTAAAATTCAAATGAGTTGGTTAAAGGTTTCAAACTAGAGCTGCAAAACATAAATAAAATAAATAAATAAATAATAATAATAATAATAATAATAATATATATATATATTATTATTATATATATATTATTATTATTATATTATTATATATATACAGAGAGAGAGAGAGAGAGATAGAGTGAGATCAATACTTTGTGGAAGTTAGAAACAGATTATTGCAAGTACCTTCATATTTGTGTAATTAAGAGTTGGAAAACAGGCAGTAATAGGTCTGGATGACATTAGAGATCTTTCCTAGGATGCATACTCACTTAGCGCGAGTTTCCAAGAAAACCACGGAAAACCTCGAGCGGTTAAGTCGACGAGCTTTTCCTGTGAATCCAATCTAATTTCAGGGTTGATGAATTTATCAATAAAATTTTTTATTTGAAATTTCGTAGTGTATGGAGTTTTGCCACGTTTAATATTCTCACCTGTTATATCTGCATTTGCAGATACGGGGACTTTGCCAAAAGTTATTATGTGAGAAATGCCTAGCTTGTTGCCATCCAGGGTGGCTCAGTGGAAGAGCATCCGCACGTTAAGCGGGCGACCTGGGTTCGATTCCTAGCTCTAGCATTTTTCGTAAAGTTTTTATAAAAACCAAACTTACGTACTACAAATTATCTAAATAATAATAATAACATCTAAATAACAGTAATTAAAATATTCTTAACAGAGATCAGTATAAAATTTTAACCAAAATATTAAAATAAAGAAAGCAATGGTTTCTAAATGACAGAAAAAACTAAATTTTTTATTAAGTACCTATAACTAGACTTCCAATTATTACAAAATAACCATTTGGCTCACACATTTTTTTTTTTTAATTAAATCAATTTGAATATATATATATCAGTGGCGTGTCGTGAATGACAATTTGGGTATGCTCCACTCGAGTAGTTAGAAACAGTACATTAAAAAATATATTCAATCGTCTTATCGGTTAATTCGCTTATTTCGAGAATCAACGAATGTGTGACGACATTGCTACAGTCAATCAGAAAAATGAGCTTTTCATGATAACGAGCTGTTTCTAGCCACCAGTATGGAGCATACCCAAAACGTCATTCACGATGCGCCACTGATATATATATATATATATGATTCATTTCTCAGCAATTAAAATAACTCGTTATTATTAAGCGATTTAAGCATCTTGATTAATTTAAAATTTAAAATGAATGAAATATGTTTCGATCATGCTTTTTAGGTTATTAAAACACGTTTAATATTTTTTCTATTCTTTCTAGGAATGCTGTGACATTTTACAGACCAAATGAAATCATGAAGCATTAAATGTAAAAGTAATTCGAACGAAAACGTGTATTGATGCGCAGGGTGATTATTATTAAAATTACGATTTCAAAACTCTATAATTTTAAAACTACCCTTCAGAGCGATTTGATACTTTACCAGAGTAATCGTGAGGGAAAAAAAATTGTTTGGTAAAGACAAAAAAATAAAAAAAATAAAAGTTCCAATATATGCCGTTAATTATTCGTAAAGTGTTTGTTCTAAGACGCTCCTCTTTTTCTCTTTTCACTATGACTTTTTTCGCTGTAAACAGGTATTCTTTTCTATTTGCTAAAAAAAAAATGTAGTAAACACTTGATGTGTATTTCTTCCTGTTTTTCTATTGTGTTGCTAACAACATTCCTGTGTTTAATGAATCCATTTTGGCGTTTCCCCTGACATTATCCTGACACTGCCATCTATAGAAACTTGTTGGAACTACTTTTTTAAGCCCCAAACAAAATTTCAATGCCTCACGATTGCTCTGATAAAATATCAAATCGCTCTAATGGGTAATTTTAAACCTATTGCATTTTGTAATCGTAACTTTAATTATAAACACCCTGTATGAATAGTACATAAGTTGAAGCACAACTTATTATATTTCTTTCTTTTATTAATATTAAAAATTATCTATAGTCCGGAAACAAATATTAGGTAAATTAGATTTAAAGTGATCTTTAATTAATAACTTTTAATTAATCTTTAAACTAACTTACCATTCATTAAAATCTAACATCTTTTTAAATGTATTTTATCCAGATTTTCATATTTTAAAAAACAATACTTTGGATTTTTTTTCTCATTTTGCGAAATGGCAAATAGTCTTATAACAAACTTCATAGATATAAAAATTTACTCAATTATCTCTTCTTCATCTTAACAATGATTTTGATTTAGAAGTTTATTTAATTATTTATTTATTTATTTTTTTGAAAAGATATTAATGAAGGTATTTCTAAATGCATTCTATTTATTTATTTATTTTTTAACAATAAATCTTAATTTAAAATCAGTTAATAGTACGTAAAACTGTATAATTACTTAAAATTCAGTAAGTAACTGTATAAAATATTTTCTTTAACGTGTGAAAAATGTCTGTTTTACTTACTCAGCTTTACATCCCTTACCACGTTTTTAACTTTGCACGCAAATGAGATATAATAACATTACATGAATAACTTTTTTAAAGAATGTAACGTATAAATGACTTTTCAAAAGAAATTCATTGTCATATTAGGAATAAGACATAAATTTGTACAAAATGTCTCACGTCAGTCGATTTTCTCCTTTGTCAGAAGAATTAATTTTCTATTCAGCTAGAAATTTTTTATAACACTTCTGTGAAAGTACTAAATCTAGATTAAGACGCCTCACTTAAATTGAATTTTTTTTAAAAAGACATTTATATCATTGTTGAATAAGTTACATGATGAATAATAAGTTACTAAAGATTTCGTTCTCAAAGATTTTTTTTTTATTCTCATGTAGATTAAGTACCCACATTTTTGATTTATAGCAAATGTCTATCTTGACTTTTAGTTTGAGTATCTACCACAGAATTAGTTAATATTTTTTATGAGAAGTAAGTTCCTTAATTACATATTTTTTATTGCTCAATGATTTTTATTACATATATTTGTTTTTGTTACGCTGGGAAAAAAAGAAAACTAGAATGCGCAAAACATAAGAGCAAAATACTGTTATTTTTATTCACGGTAAATTTTTAAATGTGTTGTTAGTATATGCTTAATTGGACATTTTAGTAAGTCTGTGGAGAAAAATACCTCCTGCAATTATACAACTTCAGGTGTTATAAATTTTCTGAAACACACATATTAAATAAAATCATTTGATCGACCGAGAATCGAACCAGGACATTTGTGAGAAAGTTACCAATAAATATCCGATTCATACGGCATATTATTATTTAAAATTTTAATATAATTCCTGATCAGTGTTTTTTTATTTTTTAAAGAAAAATTCTAGGTAGTAACGCATGAATTATATGTCTATTGTTAATATTATCGTTTCCCATGCAAATGGCTTCGGTCCGATACCCGTTTCGTCATACATGGATATATTTTTCTTTAATATGAATGTTTTCTAGAAATTTTATGGTAATGTATGATCTAAAATTGCATGAGGTTGCTGAGTGTTTCTTAAAACTTCAAAGCGTGTTTTTTTTGCCTCATGCTTAAAATTTACCGTACTAAGAATAAGTGATTTTTTTTTAATCTCACCACCGCAAATTATTGTGTATTCAAGATTTTTTAAGTATATATGTATCTTTTAGAAAACTAATGTAATGCTTTATAAAGGATTCTCAAGTAAAACGACATTTGAAAAATGTATACAAGGTGGTTCACTACTGGTGCCACAAACTAACAGGGGATGTAGGGGGACTCGAAGACAGTCGGAATCACACAGCAATACGGGTCGAAAATATAATCCTAACGAAATAGGGTGGTTGTTAGGGAGTATAATTCCTAAGAAACTCATAATTTGTTTTATGAGATTCTGGTCTGATTTTTTTTACTCCGGTCATTGAATGTCCTTTCGTATGTATTCATAGTTTTTCACTATGTATTCAAAAGTTTTACCCTAATACATCTAATTATTTAAGTTAGTTATAAACTTTGTGTTGTGTGTTTAGTGGTGTTATCTTTAATAATTATTTATTATTGATCTTATTAGTTTGAATACTGAAATGTCTTAAGTGATGTTAAAGTGTTGTGTATGCACTGTTTTTTCTGTATTAATATACATATGAACTATAAGATTTATTGGTGTTGTTTTGTTGAAATTTGTTGTCGTGATGTTGTTTATTGTTTTTTATGTTGTGGTGTGTTTATTATTTATTGCTTACGAGTTTTAAGCAATTTGGTTTTAAATAAAAATAAAAGAATATTAGTGTTTGTTGTTACTTGGGAATTGGGTTATTATTTTGCGTATTTGGTGAACAATTTGTATCGTGCCTCTGACCTGGCTTCTTAAGTTTAATTTTGCCTATTTCCCCTTTCACCCACTACTAGTTATATTAGTTGTATATACTTATATTGTATTTTATTTAAATAGTTGTTTTATGGTTGTTTTCTTTGGCTTGGGCCTGTTTTGTGACCTTCTTGTCGGAGGGTGTGTCTTGGTGGGTGGTGGTAAGGTGCCGTTCGCTGCGGCGGCGCCTGGGCTTTACCTGGGTGGTTTGCGGGCGGTGGCGCTTGCGCCTTGCACCTGCTGGGTGGGGTGCCGCTCTGCGCGGTCCCTGGCTCCCGCTTGGTGCGTTCGATGCGTGGTGTGGTGTCTGCGGTGTCGGAGCCTGTGGGGCTCCTGCTGGGGGGATGCTGTCGTCACGATGAGACATCTCGGTACTCGGATGTCTTCGGACGGGGCGAGTAAGAACTTTCTTACCCTAATACATCTGCAAGTGACTGTTAATAGCTTACCTGTAATGGCTTTTAATCCCTTAACTCTCGTGCATGTATAATCCATGGTGTGAAGAAGTTTCCACACATACATTAATTCTCAGACTATTTCTTTTAAAATCTGAATAATTAAATTATTTCATTGTTTATGAGGAAAATTTCCTTTCAAAAATTAATTTTATTTCAAATTATAAATGTGAATGCTAAAATAATTTGCATTTCGATTCATAGTAGAAAAGGATTATTTTTAATATAGATTTATTAGGTAAACCTTTTTAATATACAGCTTTCATAAATCAAAATATCATTCATTTTGGAATTATAAATGTAATCCATTACCCTAATACATCTGCGAGTGGCTGTTAATAGTTACCTGCAATGGCTTTTAATCCCTTAACTCCCGTGCATGTATAATCCATGGTGTGAAGAAGTTTCCACACATACATTAATTTTTAGACTATTTCTTTTAAAATCTGAATAATTAAATTATTTCATTGTTTATGAGGAAAATTTCCTTTCAAATTTTTTTTTTTTTTTTCAAATTACAAATATGAATGCTAAAGTAATTTGCATTTCGATTCATAGTAGAAAAGGATTAATTTTAATATAGATTATATAAGTAAAACTTTTTAATATACAGCTTTCATAAATCGAAATTTCATTCATTTTGGAATTATAAATGTAAACCATAAATTAAAATTTATTTTTATTTAAAATGTAAATATAGCCCTTTATTAATAATTTGTCCTTTAAAATTAACTTAAAATTCCTATATTAAATAAAGCTAATAAAATTTGTTCTCGGTTTTTTTTTTTTAAGAATTCTTATCGGTTTGCAGAATAAATTGTTCTTTTAAATTAAATTATATTCCGAATAGTTCTAATATTTCTAATGAAATCACTTTTTTTTTAATTGTGCAATGTAGATGTAACTATTAATTCTTGTAACGTAATATCATAAAATTACCCCATCAATATGGCTGTAATGAAGCATGCCAACAATTAAATTAAAATAAAACCCTCAAAATTCTAAAGTTTACATTAGATTAATACCAAGAATAAAGAAATATGTTTGGTGATCGTTTGCCTATTATTACGCAGGGTTAACAGTTTTGGCTGCTAAAAACGTACTTCCTAAGCTGACAGCCCTACACGTTCGCCGCATATCTCTTGACATAATAATACATACATGAAAAAACCTCTCTCTCACAAAATTTTACTTGTAGCACATCCCTGAAAACATTTCCATATATATTTAAGGTAGTGATTGTATTAATTTTTATCCTTATATAATTAACTGTATTTTGGAAAAAAAAAATATTGATGCCATCTCTGCAAACTTTAGTTTTTCATTCTGCCTAGAACTGTGATTGTATTGATATGAATATGGAGGTACCCACTTCATCAAGAGCCATCTGTAATTCGTCAAAAACTTTATCGTGCATGGTATTTGATGAAGACCCCTGATTAATTTTTTCTTGATATTTAAGAGAAGAATATAGCGTGAATCAGCATCATACTATTTAAAATGTATTAAAAAATATCATGTTAATGCTAGGCGAGTCGTATTAATCCTGGTCGTTATATTTATCGCCCCAGCCCGCCCGTTACCGCTCTTCGTTGTCTTTTCTAGTCAATTTTGTCCTTTTCTTACTTCCGGTGTGAGTCGTTTTTTTTTTTTTTTTCTTTTCTTTTTAAACACACTTGATTTTGTGAGTTTTTTTTTTTTTTTTTTTTTTGTATTCTTCCCATGCTATTTCTATTGGTTTTTAGCTTCCCCCCCCCTCTTTTTCGACACTCTAAAGTGTGGTGGAAAACCACCACCTAGACATATACTAGGCTCTTCGATGTGTTTTTCTAGTCACTTTTGTCCTTTTATTACTTTCGGTGTGAGCCGTTTTTTTAAAACACACTTGACATTGTAAGTTCTTTTGGTTTTCTTCCCATGATATTTCTATGGGTTTTTAGTTTTTTTTCCTCTCTTTTTCTGCATTCTAAAGTGCTTATTATGTTTAAAGAATTCAAACAACTCTCTTGAATTCAATAAAAAATGGGAACTGTTTGGGTGTTCCTTTAAACAATTGTAAAAAGGCAAAAAAAATCTCCTATCTCATTAGGATTGCATTTTTTTACACGACATTGTATGGGACCCCGAATCGTTATTTTGTTCTCTACATCTCCTATAATTTGTTGCACCGGTAACGATCACCCTACAAAAATATTAAAACATTCTTATAATAGATTTATTACTTGTATTTCACACAGCGTATAATTCGAAATTCATTTCGAACGTGGTTGAACAATAGTGTTTATAAAGGGTTTAAAATGGTTATAAATGGCAGGTGTTTATAAATGGTTGAACTTCAAAAGGACTGAATTATCAAATTCTTTGATAAATTAAAATAAAGTTAGGTTTTATAATAAATACTGATGATTTCTTGCTTTTTGACAATACATATACATACATATATATATATATATATATATATATATATATATATATATATATATATATATATATATATATATATATATATATATATATATATATATATATATATATATATATATATATATATATATATATATTGAGTACTGCACGACAGACAAACATAAAATAAAAATGCTAATTTTTCTTTCTATCAGATATTTTACATAATCTTTAACAAAAGCTGATGTGGTTTGCAAAGGTTATATATATATATATATATCTATATATATATATATATATATATGTGTGTGTGTGTGTGTGTGTGTGTGTGTAACAATAAAATATGATAAAAAATATGCATTACATAAAAATGATAGTTTTTACATTATATTATTATTATTATTATTTAACAGAAGCTATTTCACATATAGAGGATTTTTATATTATGAACTCACAAATATTGGTAAGTAAATAAAAATATGTTAAAGTTACAAACTTATACGGATTAATAATAATAAAAAAAAAGTTTTGCAACATTGTTTAAATAGTTGAATCTCTTAATTAAATATGCGGCGAGTAAAAAATACCTTATTAAATTTAAACTCTGGAAAAAACCTAAAGTATAGCTTGTTCTTTAGAACAAATTACTTAATTTTTACTCTATTCAAATGAATGTTTGACAAAAATTGCCCAAAATACATAGCTTTCAATCCATATAATAAATTCTTTCTACATTTCGCGCATGCGCAGTAAGCAAATATTTACTACAAATGCTCATACCTAGGAATATTAAACGTTTGAATTGTATGTTTCAGAATTAAATTTCTCTAAGGCTTTGCCAGTTTTTCTGCAGGTTTTATTGAATTTTATGGAAATATAATCTAGTTTTAAAGAAAAAACTCGCAGAAATATTTATAATTTTTAACAAAAGAAATTGTGTCTGCCTAAATAATGACTCAATTCTCAGAAAGAAAAAAAAACATACACATATTTTACATAGTATGTGCTACAATGTGATAAAGTTACAAGTCATTTGTAACTTTTTATTATACAGGATTTTCACGCTTTTCTTCAATTTGAGGTTGGTACACTAATTGCACTCTTAACTAAATCGATAATCAAAAATGTGAGTTTTTAAATGTTCTTTGCATGCTTTATTGTGATTTAAAAATTTGTATGAACACATATTTTACAAAATTACAAGGGAAATAATTGCTCATACATTTAAAAAAATTAATAAGTACAGATTAATTTTAGCGTTGAATGTATACAAAGCAAAAAATTAAATACATATAATTTAAAATACTTTTCTGCAAAAATTATATTTTCAATAATTCTATTTTCTTTGTGTTAAATTTAATAGCAATAAATTAAATTATTATTATAATTATATTATATTATATTATATATATATATATACATACACAATAGTATAATCCACATTTAAAATAGTATTACGTAACGGATGGTTGATATAAAATATTCGAACCATGATTTTACATATACGCAATCATAAATAAATCATTAATTTGCTCCTTTTCCGAAAAAAAGAAGCCATTCTTCTGTCTCTAGTGTTTATTTTCTTTCTAGATAAAAGTGAAATAAGAGAGCAAAAGCCGAGCATTTGTGCAATAAAAATAAGATTCAAAAGACGAAAGAAGTGGCTCTCAAGAGAAAAAGCAAGAGCTTCATGAATATGTTATCTTAAAATATCAGAGACTTCTGCCTTTGTTGGATTTCTGCAGTATTTGCAGCTTAATAGAAAGCATGAACATAAATTTTATATTTCTAGACATATTTCTTTCAGTATATATGCGTAAAGATATCCATTTTAATTTTTTCTCCATATTCTACAATTGAAGTGCGTAAAATACTATAAGCTTATTCTTGTTTGTAAAACTAATACCTAGAGTTTTTTTTAATTTATTTGGAATAGTTTGTATTTTTACCTAAAGAAAAAAAAAAAAAAAACTTTTTGTAATTAATATTTTTTAAGGTTACATAAAATAAAATAAAATATATAATAAAATAATAAGTTATTAGAGAATAGTCTTGAAATTATTGTAATAAATCTTTTGAATTAACGCATATTAAATCTATTAAGTATTAAAAATATTAAAGATATAAATATATATATATATTACAATTGTTAAGCAGGTATATAACATTATAGTATCACCATTTATGAAAAAAAAAGGGTGGGTTGGGGGGGGGGGGCACGAGAATTATATTTATTCATATTTGCTAGAAAATGCACTAAATAATAGACATTAATATTTATTTCAAATTATTATCTATATTAACAATTAACTATTTTTTTTTTAAATTATTTTTCATTAGCAGATCCAACCCGCTCTTTTGAGGTTGTAGTAGCGCTTATATATATATATATATATATATATATATATATATATATATATGTATATATATATATATATATATATTAAAGTAAAAACAAAATAGAGAAAACTTTAAAAGGAATTTAAAGTAAATTAAAATAAAATAAAAATCTGTCAGTTTTAGAATATTGCGACTAAAATTTTGGAACAAATATATTTCAAACTGAATCCGGGAGGACGATAAAATATGTCGAAGGTCTTCAGAACATCTGTGTAAACAATATGTCTTTACATATTAAAGACGCATTTTTAGAAGCATTAAATTTATTATTTTTGCAGAGATAGTAAGCCTAGAAACAAACAGGAATTAGTTATTTATAAGACTGTTGAGTTTTAGTATCAAATTTATTTAAACGTCAAAATAGTGAAAAAAAATTTAAATAACACAGGTCTGCGATGAAATATTTTTCGTCAAAGTGACGTGTCCTTCTAGTGTATTTATGGGTGCTGATTAAGGGAAAACTATGCAGCAATTTCCGTCACGTATAGTTTTGGCAAAAAATGAGATTTTTTGAGCTTAAAAGCTCTAATTTTTGGACACTGATCTAAGATATTTCTCATAAAATATAGGTGATGTATCTGAAGAACAAGGGCAGCTACTCACCAAGACTTTAAAGAAATGTATGTAGAGGAGTTGCTAGGGGCGATGGAATGTTAATATGTTGGCGGAAAATTGTTGGATGCTGCATAGAGCATACTCCCCCCCCCCCTTACAGGACCATCAAGCAAAGCATAAGATAAAAAGCTCTAAACAGATCTTAGATATAAAGAAGTACCTTTAAAAATAATACATAAGTAATAGCTTTTTTCACTTTGTTTTACACATAAAAAATTCGAACATATTATAGGCTTTGTGTAAACTATTTCAATCTTGAACATTACTTTGATAAACACCCTAATGTGATACGAAGTAAAAACAAGCGCTTCTGAATTCAGCACACGTTACAAACAACCAAAGAAAAACGACATTTTTTTTTTTTTTTAATACTGCAGCACTAACTAAAACAAAAGTTAATCATTGTTTTTTTTTTTTTTTAATTCACGTGAAGTCGACGTCGTCGGGAAGGGGAGGAGTTCAGCAAAGAGTCTTACGCAACACTCAGAGCTTTAGAAAATAATTGTTTTAATAGTCAATATCATAGAGGATAATATTATAGTTTTAAAAAATTAAAGAATACGCTTTTATAGAAATGTGAATTAAAAAAGCACAAAATATCTGTCTTAGTATTAAAATACAGGGTAAGAGAAAATCGTGTAAGTGAGACATCATAATATTTACATACATTTAAATCTTTCATTAAAATAACTTAGAATTAAACAAAAAACATTTTTAAAAAATCTCCCCTGACTGGGATCGAACGCTGGACCTTTAGGTTTGTAGAGCTGAGCCTTACCTCAACACCACATCGTTACCGTAGGGAAGGTATTTTTTTTACAATATAATTTTTTTGTTTGCTTCCAGAGCAGTTACAAACATACATACAAACATATATAAATACAGGTGAAGCTAATAAAAGCGTGTTAAAAAAAGACAATTGCGATTTTGCAGACCTGTACAATAAAACATAATATTAAATCACTACATGTACTACCTAATTATAACAGTTTAAACTCATTGCGAGAACTTAATCAAATAAAACCAAAAATGAATGGGTAGATTAAATAAATAAATTAAAAAAAAAAGTTTGTAATCTCCCTCTCACTCCCCCCCCCCCCCCCCATAAAATGATGAAATATATTTACTTTTACGTAAATAATAATAAGTAAATAATTAAACTGATTTTTTTTTTCAAGAGTAATAAATAAAAATATTTTATTTTATGCCTGAATATGTGTGAATGAATATGTAATTTATTTATTTGTTTGTTTATTTTTGGCATTTTTTTTTTCTTTTTAATAATTTTAAAGTTAAAATGTTTTTTTTTTTTTTTTAAATACTTTTTGAATCAATTATTCGACTAATCTAAAAATTATGGTGTTACTTAATTTTGTCCCTACTAATAGGAGTACAAATTTTGGTAGAGATAGGCTGAATGGTGTAGCTTTGTACAGTAAACTGCAAATCTGAACAGTTACGATGAGAAATTTTTTTGTGACCGTCTGTAAAAATTTAAAACATTTTTTTTTAAGTATATAAAAGAATATAGCTCATATAACTGTGTTCATAAAAGCAATATAAATCAGTGCTTTATTTTTAAAAATGGCATATGTCAAATTAAAAACATTGTAAATAATAAATAAGAAGTATAAGTATATTAGCTAAATATTATCTAAAAGAAGCATATAGTGTATAAATATATATAAAATATACATATGAATTCATAAATAAAAAATTAGCTTGGTCCTTAAATATATATATATATATAAATAAATAATAATAATAATAATAATAATAAATAAAACGCGTTCTTCCTTTTCTTGTGTTTTTCTTTCTTCCTAGACTAAAGTGAAATAAGTGAGCAACATCTAAGAATTTTTGCAATAAAAATAAGCTTCAAAACATGAAAGAACTGTGTCTTAAGAGAAAAAGCTCAAGCATCATGAATATGATATCTAAAAATATCAGAGAATGTGGGAATTTTGCAGAATTCACAGTTTAATAGAAAATATAAACATAAATTTTATATTTTTAGGCATACATCTTTCATCATACATGCCAAAAGATACTGATAGTCTGTGTATTACATACTGAAAGTGTAGGAATTAAAAGACTAAATTTATGCTTTGTTGTATTATAACATTTACAGATTTTTCTTTAACATTTATATTAAAATGTTTTTTTTTCTTTGCTTAGAAAAAATAATTTGCCTAAATAAAGCTTTAAAAATATACGTCAATTAAAGAATTTAAACGGAAAAAAAAATATCATAATTATTCCATAAACTTTTATTCAATCTATACCTTAAAAATATAAAAATATTCAATAAATTTAATATCAAATTGGTTTAATTATTTCTGTAATAAAACTAAGAAAGTTATTTAGTGTAATCTGTCCTTACAGGATAGTAGTGATTGCTCACATGGTTATGAGAGTTTGTTATTAATAATAACTTGAAATAAATTGTTAACTATAATAATTGCGCTTAAATGATATCTTTGTAAAATTTTAGAAGTTTTTGTATAGTTTTATACATTAATGTCCACGTTTCTGAAGCATAAGTTAAAACAGGCAAACATTACTGATCAAAGACTTCTTTTTTTAAACAAATTAGGGGGTTACTTTTGAATATAGCGTTGTTATTTCCGAATACTGTCCATACAAGTTTAACTCGCTTGTTAATTTCTTCCATGATGTTCATCATACACAAGTCATCATATCACACAAGTCGTACAAGTCATCATAAGGACTTGTCCCAAATAAGTTCAACTATGTATTTTTTGTAATTCATCCATATCAACTGTTATCCTCAGAGGAGAACAAAGGAAATGGACATAATCTTTGTCTCGTTGAGGTTCATTTTCAATCAAACGAATTTGCTTTCTCTGCATAATTCCTGAAGAATTTCTTGTAAATCTTCGAATGAGGAAGCAATTAGTAAAATTTCATCTGAAAAAAAAAATGCACATATATATATATATATATAGAGAGAGAGAGAGAATGATATGTATATAAATATATATACCTATAATATTTCTTTCATTATGCTTATTTCCATATGCAATATTTTGGTTGATATCGAGCTATTAAAAAACATTCCTTCCTGATTCTAGAACAGGAAGCAGTTATACAAATATCATAGCACGGTATATATTTTCTCTGAAAAGAAAATATTTATTATTTTACTAATATTATTTTTTCTTTCCTTAAAATGAAATAAAGGCGCAGAGAAACCAAACATTTGTATGATAAAAGAGGTTAAAAAGACAGAAAAATAATTTAGAAGAGAATATGCGCCAGGTTCATGAATATATAATGGGAAAGTATCATAACATATTTCATTATTATTTTCGGAAGATATAGCCAGTATAAAGAGAAAGATAATCTTGAAATATGTGGTTGTTTGCATTTATAGTGTTCTTCTTTTATAAATTTGTATATACATCTGATTTATGATTTTTTTTTATGAATATCTTACAAAATATTGTAAAAATATTCATATAGACATAGATAACAATGACTGAGATATTTTGAACAATTTAAATTATTTAATATTTTGTTACTTTTATAATATGTTTATACTGAATTCATATATATATATATATATATATATATATATATATATATATATATTATTTAAACCTGCCAAATGAAATATGTTTATTTTTAATTTTAGTATACAGAAAGATATTGACTCTTTCTTACCCCCTTTTTTTTCCATTATGATTTTTTTTAAATAAATGTTCATAAAGTACGCTTAAATCATATGAGGAATCATAGAAAATACTTATATTTACCCAAGTGTCAAATACGTTTATTAATTACCCTATCGGAAAGTTTTATAGACTGGGATTCCAGATGGTTCTCTATTTCAGTGATTAGAATATTCTACGAAATGTTACATACGCTACAATAATGAAAAGTTTTTTAAGGTAATGAAATAACTGAATTGTATTTTTTTTTTTTTTTTATACACTGAAGAGAGAGAGAAAAAAAATGTAAGATTAAAGGGAAAGTTCGGCTGCAGAGATTCCAGTCAAAGCCCGTAAAAAAAAAAAAAAAGTTTAGATCGGCAATAAAATATATAATGACCTTAAATTATGTTAATTCTTTTCCTTTTTTTTTTTTTTTTTTTTTTTTTTTTTTTACGGGCTTTGTCTGGAATCTCTGCTACTGGGCTTCCCCAGATTTTTTTTTCATAATAATCTATCACTACTAATTACGAGACTTCCCATGTGATATACTTAAAAATAATCCCGTAAAAATTCTTGCATTATTTTGTAAAATTGGGAGTTTAGTGTTATCTTATTCGGAAAAACCCTTGAAAAAACATGTATAACATAACCATAACTTACGGATTTTACGCATTAAACAAGAACAAAGGGGCCTTCCTTAAGAAAAACAGCAGATATTCCGAATTTTGAGTTTTGACAGTGCTATATTCTAAAGTGTTATATTATAGAAAAAGCAAAACACATCTACTATTTAACTTTTTATTAAAAATAATTTTAATATGATATAATGGGTGTGAAATCTTATGAAGTGATTTAATTTATCTAAATATTTTTTATTAAAATAATATATTCTTACAAACTTCTAAAATATTTTGTGTATTGCTAACCGTATTTTATGAAAGAAAATATATTGCTAAAATAACAAGAACAAAAAAGCATGGGATGAGCATTGTTTATTAGAACTTCCCAACTGTACGCACTTGTTGTATCGCATAACTTCCAATGTTCCTTGACTACTTTAATACAGAAAGTCTGAAGACAGAAAGTCTGAAAGGCATATAGGTAGACTAATGGAATATATAATCACTCTTAAACACCGTTGTAAAGCGTTAAAAATGCTTAACACAAATAATAAGTCATCCTCTAGATTCCAGTTTCAACCCTTAATGTATGTGGGTAATTTAGTGCAACCCTGCAAATAGGTAAGTTAATTATATCTTATTCTTTACAAACTATTATTTTATTATATTAAGAATAAATGCAGCACTTTATGTTTTTCTTTCTTTTTTTTTTTTTTTTTTTTTTTTTTTTTTTTTGAGCAGAAACATATTCATATGTGATTTATTTAAATGTCTGTCTTCAAACACAATGCATTGGGGTATTTTGAGTGTCCCTATACACAAACCAGTCACACAGGACCTATTAATGCCATTTTAAATAGGAAACGTTCCATACTGAACTTGAATAACATATATCATTTTGTAAATATCCTGAAAATATTTACGGTCGCTGGAACCGAGCAGGTGGACAGATAGACAGATGGACAGTCGGTCGGAGAGATACAGAAATTCAAATCATATTCAAACTTAAAAAATGTTAGAAAGTGTGAAAAACGCTTAATGTAAACGAAATTGCACACCAGCAAATTTCTAATAATTGCCCTTAATGTAACTGAATAGTATTGTTTGCATCTGTAAATCCTAATGCTAATCATACTATATTCTATAGAAAGTGCTTTTTGTTTATATGAATAACATATTTTAATTTCATTAAGATTTGAGCAAAGTAAAATTATTAAAAGTAGGTTTATACAAATATTTCTCTTAGAACAAAATGCATTGGAATACTTTCGGGTGTACCTGTACGCAAACTAGAGGTGTTATTTACTATATTTTGAGTGTCCCTATACACAAACCAGTCATACAGGACCTATTAATTCCATTTTAAATAGGAAACGTTATGTCCCGTTAATATTGAAAACATCTACAATTTAAACATCTGGAATTTATATTGAAAACATTTGATAGTATACCGGAATAGCATGTTTCATTTTCATTTATATTTGTATAAAGTAAAGATATAAAAATATGGTTTATAGAAATACCTCTCATAGAACACAATGCTCTGGAATACTTTCATGTGTCCCTGTACACGAACCAGAAGAGGTATTCACTCCATTTCCAATAGTGATCATCCGATTGCAAACTTGAATAACATATATCAGTTATAAGAAATCCCATGCATATTTCCGGGAGTTTGAGCGAAGATAAACAGATAGGAGGACGGACAATTAGACAAACCGAAGTCATTAACACATTTCAACCTTGTTGGAAAGTGTTAAAAAAATAACCACCGCAACTAACTGTATATAATTTCCAAAATTGTAGGTTAATTGGTTAAATATACTAAGCAAACACGTAAATATATTTTTTGTACATTGACAAAGTTTTTTTTTTTTTTTTTTTTTTTTAATAAAAGAACAAAATTTAATAAAATGAAATAAACCATAAATTTTATTTTTCATATAATTGTTAAGTGTCCATATTATCAAATCTTTTGAATTTTAAAAAAGAACATGTAACTTAAACCGTTGAATTCAACTTCCAATGCACAATTTACATAGCCCTCATTTTTTAACTTGTACTTTCTGTAAAATATGCTATGATCAGCATTCAGATTTATAGGGCTGTACAAAAATATTAAAATAAATAAATTTATAATTGAAAGTTATTTGAATTCGAATTTGAATTGTGTTAAGCTTTTTCAACACATATTTTTTCAAGTGTCTTCTAGCACATTTTAAACTCTATGAAAATTATTCTTTCGAGTATATATATATTAATTTTCAATTACCATTTTTCTCGGAACAGGTCTGTACAGAAAGAGTTAATTAATTTATGGAGCACTATTTATAATTACAGCTTTTAAAGTTAAAAAACGCTACACAATAAATAAGTACAAAATATCCATGAAATGTCCATATTTGGTACATATAGTCTGTCTTAATAATGTACCTAGAAGTATTAAATTAATGAAAAGAAAATTATACTTTATATATGCTAAAACTATTTCATTTAAAAGTATCTACTATATATATTTTTAAATGTTTTTAATTTTTATTCTTAAGATTTTCTGTTAAATTTCCGCAAATATGGCTTATGACCATTTAGATAAGCTGAAAACTAGATTTGTGCCCGAAGTTTAGGTACGCAGAGTCATAATCAGTTTTAATTCCTACATTACGACCAGTCTGTTTCATTTATATATAATATAATATATGTATATATATATATATATATATATATATATAAATCTCGTGTCACAATGTTTGTCCTCAATGGACTCCTAAACCACTTAACCGATTATAATAAAATTCGCACACCATGTGCAGTTTGATCCAGCTTGAGAGATAGGATAGTTTTTATTACAAAAACTCGACCCCAAGGGGGGGAGGGTGGCAAAACAAGATTTCACAAAAAAAAAAAAAAAAAAAAAAAAAAAATAGAAATGCAGTTAGACCGTTCAGAATTGGTACAAATACGTTTTAGAGGCCTACAAATCGAATGAGGATATTTTCGAAGTGTAAAGTTATTAGGAGTGGCGGGAAAGGGGGCGGAGGGGCAAAAAACATCTTAATATATATAAATCTCGTGTCACAATGTTTGTCCTCAATGGACTCCTAAACTACTTAACCGATTATAATAAAATTCGCACACCATGTGCAGTTTGATCCAGCTTGAGAGATAGGATAGTTTTTATTACAAAAACTCGACCCCAAGGGGGGGAGGGTGGCAAAACAAGATTTCACAAAAAAGAAAAAAAAAAAAAATAGAAATGCAGTTAGACCGTTCAGAATTGGTACAAATACGTTTTAGAGGCCTACAAATCGAATGAGGATATTTTCGAAGTGTAAAGTTATTAGGAGTGGCGGGAAAGGGGGCGGAGGGGCAAAAAACAAAAAAATAGAGTTAGGTCTTTCAAAATTGGTACATAGCGGTTTTGGTACCTGCAAATTAATTGCCAATATTTTCGATTTTGTAAAATCATTAAGAGGGGTGGGAAGGGGGACAGAGGGGCAAAAAAAAATAAAAATAGAGTTAGACTGTTCAAAATTGGTACAGATAGGTTTTAGAGGCTTGGAAATCGAATGAGAATATTTTCGAAAGCGTAAAGGTATTAGGGGGAACGGGAAGGAGGTCGGAAGTAAAAAATATAAAAATAGAGTTAGATCGCTCAAAATTGGTACATAGAAGTTTTTGATACCTACAAATCGATTGCGGATATTTTCGAATTTGTCAAATTATTAGGAGGAGTGGAAAGGGGGGGGGGAGAGGGGCAGAGGAGCAATAAATAAAAACGGAGTTAGATCGTACAAAATTGGTGCATAGAGTTTTTGATACCTACAAATCGATTGCGGATATTTTCGAATTTATAAATTTATTAGGAAGGGCGGAAAGGGGGGCAGAGGGGGAAAAATTAAAATAGAGTTAGATCGTACAAATTTGTGCATAGAGGTTTTGGATACCTACAAATCAATTGCAAATATTTTCAAATTTGCAAAATTATTAGAATACACGGGAGGTGGATGGCAAAGGGGCAAAAAAATAGTAATAAGAGTTAGAGTGTTGAAAATTAGCATTATTAAGTTTTAAGGCCCGATAAATCGATTGTGGATATTTTCAAAAGTATAGAATTATTAAGAAGGGCGGGAACGGTGGGCGAAGGAACTCGCTTGCCGTGCGAACAGGTATAGGCTGCCGCAGGGAGTGTGGGTCCAGGCAGATTATTCCACCGATGAGAGAAGATTTTTTTCTATTTTATATCATTTCACTTTCGATAATATAGGGATTCATTATGAGTGTCGAACATAAATGCGCGCGCGCAGAGCACAATGGGATCTCGATGCGACATTTTTCTCGATCAGATTTTTTTCTCTTTTCACATGATAAAAATTAATGCAATTTTGAGAATTCTTTAGTGAATCATTTAAAAATAGGGACCTGCGAAGCGGGCTAAGCCTTCTAGGATCAAGGATGTTATCAAGGACGGTCTTTATTCGTAAATAATAATTTGAATATATTGAATATTTTACTACAATATAAACCAACGTATAACATAGCCACAGCAACGCGTGGTCGGGTCTGCTAGTATATATATATATATATACAGATATTCTGAATTATGAACTCTTCATCCGTAAAAATTGTGTGTATTTAGGCTATTTGTGGCTTTTTATTTTTAAATTGTAAATAAATAAATAAATAAATAAGCACATAAAATTAATAAAATAATAATAATAAATTAAGATTGCTTTATATTGCTTATCCGCACACGCGTGCTTTATGGGATTATTGCTTTTTACAACTTAACATTTAATTCTTGTTGTTAACATTAATATTAATTAAATATATTTAAAACAGTTTAAACACACGTAAATATAAATTTATTTAAAAGATGTTAGAATTTTTTTATATAAGGATAAAAAAATTCTAACATCTTTTAAATAAATTTATATTTACGTGTGTTTAAAGTGTTTTAAATATATTTAATACGAATGACACGTGTTCAATTTAACTCTTTATTTTTTAGAGATTATTTATATTAAGATTAATCACTTCAGGTTTAACAAAATTCAGATCAAACTAATTAATTAAAAGGTACCACATATTCACTTACATCATCAGGGTTCGTACGGGCATTATTTTTTTCCTGATTCTCACACCAGTATTCTGAAGCAATAAAATTCACCTTAATCATATAGATTTATTTTATACAGAAAACCGTTCTACAAAATTGCTGGTATAAGACTCAGGGAAAAAATAAGGCCCGTACAAACCCTGATCATAAAATTTAAACATATTTTATTAAATATTACTTAATAGCAGTTGCTTGTTTAATAATAAATTCTTTTTAACTGAGTTTTAATGTTTTTCTAGCTTCACAGTAGATGGCACTAGCACACTGATGTGTTAATGTTTGTTGTCTTTAAATTTCTTTCATGAAAGTTTTTAAGTTATTTGATTTAAGAAAAGATTAAAATTTAAATAATTTAAAATACAATTACAGAGTGTATTTTATTGTTATTGAAATGCTCAGTTGTTAATTTTTTATCGAATAATCGATGTATGCAAGGATTTAATTTATTTTTAATTTATTTGTTTCGATGGCAACAGTTTACTCTCCATGTTGTTTGATAGCTTTACATGTGGTTACTCTTTTTTTTTTTTTTTTTTTTTCTGGTTTCATTGATCGTTTGATTTAATATTTTATTTCATTTCTCATTCAAAATGATTTTGCAGCTCGACTGAAGCATGAACGATATACATCTGCTATTGTCAGCTATATTGTTTTACGAAATCTTGCAGCTCCATCTGCTTTGAAGAAGTGAATGCTTCTTGATGATTTAATACTTCTATTTTTAAGCATTTTTTAATTCCAATTATTATTCTTGTGGTCCTTTATTTTTTATTACTTTTTAACTGGATTACTAATTCCTGAATCACTTTTAAAACATTTAATGTGTTCCTTCATCAATTTTCTCCGTCAATTGGTATAATGGTCCTTTTAACTCCCGTGGGCGTAAGTAATTTAAATTGGTTTTGTTTCTTATTCGATCTAAATATGACATTTCTGTGATAGTTTTTTTTTTTTTTTACTGTGTTAAAATCAATTTTATTTTTGTTGTGTTGCTATTGGAATGTATCTATTAAATGATAGAATTTTAATGTTAAAATTTATTATCATATCTATCATTTATATATTATTTAGTTAGTTATTTTGTAAGTTGAAATGAATTTAACATTATTTGATAAAATTAAGATATAATTTAATTAAATTTTAAATATCGTAAAATTTTTATTTATATTTCATTTTATTATTAAAATAAATTTTTTAATTCAAAGATCAAAATATTACATTCAAAGTATCATTATTAAAATATATGACTCAACGTTAGAAAAAAAAAAAAAAAAAGAAAAGAAAAGAAACAAAAAAAAAAAAATAAATAAATAAATAAAATAAACAATTAACTTTTTTTTCGCTTTTTATTTTCTAGACTGCTTTAAAAATCTAATATTTTCGCTAAAATGTACTTTTTAAAATAAATTTATAATGCATGTTATTTTAATATTTTAACATAACACATTTTATTAAAATTAATAATTCATTCCGTTATGAATATTTGTGCTCTGGTACTTACTTAGAAAAAATATTTAATTAACTAATTTTTTTGCATTTCATTTTATCTTCTTTATTAAACTATTCTATCTTTAAAAATGCTTTTTGATACAAAATTAAATCACCGAATTATATATTTAATTAAATTGTTGTAAATATTATTGTGAAAAACATTACTGTGGATAGATTTTAAAAAAAAAAAAGATTACTTTAATAGCAATAAAATGTGTACATTACATTTTTAAATTAATAATTTTAGAGAGTAGTAACAAAAATCGCCTTATTCTGTAATAAAATTAGATTTAATGAAAGTAAATTTGAAAGTAAATATTTTATCTCGTTTATTTAATATTTTATATATTAAATTTAGATGAGATTTAATGTAGTAAATATGCTAAGAGATGTATTTTCAGTAAAACTATCGCTATGTATTAATCGCACATTCACAAATAAATAAAGATTATCTATCAGCTCGGATTATCATCCTTGCATTTTTAAATTCCTATATTAACAATTAGTAATATTTTACACAAGAATACAGACAAAAATTCCTTACTGATTTCACACATGCTACACATATATTAAATAGATTAACAGCACATTTTCGAATGTCTATTCATGTTTTTAATGCTAAAAAAATAAATACATTTAGATTATTGAAACAATTTCTTATCGAAGATGTAGATTTTATATCAATGGTTATTATATTTTCGACACTTTCTGGAAGATGCTAGTAATAATAATAATAAATAAATACATGAAATAAAAATAAAATTAAAATAAATAAATAAATATAGAATAATATTATTACAACAAGCTACGCGTCTTTATTACAACACGTTATTTATGATCTAATTTAATTTATATATATTTCCTAAAATGAATACATATATCCGAGAATACATCCACAGAATTTTAGATATTCGTGCACTAAACTAAGGATTTTTATTTTTTTTTTTATTTTTTTTTAAGGTATAAATAAATTTGAAATATCATTTATGTTACTAGCAAAAAGCCCCGTTGTGTGTGTGTGGGATTTTATATTATACTTTTAAATCTTTATATAATATATTTTTTATATTGTAAAGCTTCCTGAAAACTTTTCTTAAATCACTCTTAGAACTTCCATAATCTTTCCTAATAGGAGGTATTTCATAGAAATTTGTATTATTAAAATAGCATGGAGTTGTTTGCATGAAGAGCGAAGTAAAAAAATTGTCAATAGTATGCATTCGAACCACGTTAGCATGGACACGTTTAATGTGAATTGCTTTTAACATGAAACGTTTTCACAATCCCCGCAAAATGAAGATTAGTTTCTGAATTACTGATAACATGAACATTTTTTTTTCTGTATTCCTCTTGAGGTTCACGTTAACGAGGTTTGACTGTAATACCGTGGAAAACTGGAACACGAAAAAATGACTCTAGCAATGAAAAGGGTAGCTGGTTCGATAGTGCATTTAAGTCTTCGATCGTACTAGGTGATAGCAGAATCTAGTTTTTCTTCTTATGAAAGGACTGGCTGAGAGTTCTGCGTGGTGCGAGTAAACTTGACTAGTAGGCGAACCGATCTGCAAAATGGCTTTTGATCTGCAAATGACTTTTGATCCGCAGCTTCTGACTCACTAAATAGTTAAAATTGTGTTATATAAGAAACCGAATAATAGTTCTACGACACAAAATACAGTTATAATTTAGAAGAAATCTTTCAGAAAATCGAACATCTCATAAAAATGTATTTGTCTAATTATAAGCAAACTTTCTGCTGTATTGAAACTTTTATTTAAAAAATCCACTATCCCAAGTACTTTGACAGTAAAATTAGGAAGCAAATATAGGTTGAAGAAAAAAAATAGTTTTCCATATAAAGCGTTAAAGTTAAAAATTAATATATATATATATATATATATATATATTATTTTTTTTTTGCGAATTTTTTGTGTCCCTGCGTTTCGTCTATTGCGAATGAAAGGGTAGAAAGTATTACTACTAAGACCGAAAAATTTTTTTGCAAAGAAATAAAATTCATATGGGTTTGAGTTGAGTTGCTTTTTCTGCTCAATCTCACGAGAAAAACAAACTTCGTTCAGCTCAAGTTCACAGTTTAAAAAACGAGCGAAATTCAAATCAAAACTCAAAATTTTTTGCTAAACTTATGAACGCGCTCAAATGAGCGCGGACACCCTGCACAATGCTTTCGAATACTTTTGGGTGTCCCTGTACACAAAGGAGAAGAGGTATTCACTCCAGTTTCAATAGGGAACATATATCGGTTTAAACAAATTCCATAAATATTTGCAGGAATTAGAGCGCAGAAAATCAGACAGAGAGACAGACAGACGGACAGCAGAACAGTCAGACAGATACACAAATTGAAATTATATCTACACTAAAAAAACGATAGAAAGTTTCAGAAAAGCTTAATGTAAACGAAAGTACAATTCTAGCATTTTTTATTAATAGCTCTTAATATAACTGAATATTTTTCTGTCACCCTGTAAATCTAATGCTAATCATGCTGTATTCTATGTAAAGCATTGTTTTGTGCATATAAATAACATATTTCAATTTTCTAAAACTTAGTGGAAAGTAAAGTTATTAAAATTTGATTTATAGAAATATCTCTCATAGAACGCAATGCTTTAGAAATACTTTTGAGTGTCCTTGTTTATAAAACATTATTGGTATTTAATCCATTTTATACAGGAAACATCCAATAGTGAACTTGAATAATATATTTCAATTTTATTAAGATATGTGTACAGTCAAGGTATGAAAATATGATTTATAGAAATACCTCTCATAGAGCACAATGCTTTGAAATACGTTAGGGTGCCCCTGTACACACTTTAGTAAAGGTATAAACTACATTTTCAACAGGGAACATTCGATAGTGAACTGGGATAACATATTTCAATTTTATTAAGGTATGTGTACAGTGAAGGTATGAAAATATTATTTATAGAAATACCTCTCATAGAACACAATGCTTTGAAATACTTTTGGGTGCCCTGTATACAAAACAGTAGAGGTATAAACTCTATTTCCAAAAGGGAACACCCCATGGTGAACTTGAATAACATATATCAGTTTCAAGAAATTCCACAAATATTTACGGGAATTAGAGCGCGGACACACAGACACACGGACAGACAGAGAGACAAACTAAAGTCATTAACACTTTTCAACCTTGTTTGGAAGTGTTAAAAAAGTATTAAAAACGCTTAATGTAAACGAAAGTACACTTTTAGCAAATATTTATTAATAGCTCTTTATATAACTGAATATTTTTGTGTCACCCTGTAAATCTAATGCTAATCATGCTATATTCTATGCAAAGCATATTCTTTAGTGCTTATAAATAACACATTTCAATTTCATAAATCTTCGTGCAAAGTAAAGTTATTAAAATTTAGTTTATAGGAATATCTCTCATAAAACGCAATGCTTTGAAATTATTTTGTGTGTCCCTGTACACAAATCAGTGGTGGTATTTACTCCATTTTATACAGGAAACAGCCGAAAGTGAACTTGAATAACATATTTTAATTTCATTAAGATTTGTTTACAGTAAGGATATGAAAATACGGTTAATACAAATGCCTCGCACAGAACACAATGCTTAGAAATATTTTCGGGGGTCCCTGTACATAAACCAGTAGAGGTATAAACGTCATTTTTAACAGGGAACATCCATTTCTGAACTTGTATAACATATTTCAATTTCATTAAGATTTTTGTACAGTAAGGGTATGAAAATATGGTTTATAGAAATGCCTCCACTAGAACACAATGCTTTGAAATATTTTCGGGGGTCCCTGTACACAAACCAGTAGAGGTATAAACTCCATTTTCAATAGGAAACATTTGATGGTGAATTTGAATAACGTATATCAGTTTCAAGAAATTCCATAAATATTTACCGAAGTTAGAGCGCACACAGACAGACGGACAGACAGACAGACGGACAGACAGACAGACGGACAGACAAACAGACAGACAGACAAACCGAAGTCATAAACACTTTTCAACCTTGTTAGAAAGTGTTAAAAATCGAGGTTCTAAGAATTTTTCTATAAGAGCAGACTAAGACATCTATCGTGGTAATATATATATGAGAGTTTACATACCGAGTTAAAAGGAAATCAGTTAAGAAATTTTTAAAACATCTATTTCCTAGATTAAAAATTGGCTTACCTAATTTAGGACTGTTTTCAAACTTTCAATATTAACCAGTTAATGTATGATGATGGACACTTACGAAAATTTTTTGTAACAAATTCGAAGAAAATTATTTGGTGCAGTTTCTGAAATAACGTCGTTTGCTCCTACTCATAGATATATTAATAAGACATATATTGGTCAGAGAGAGGGAAAAAGTGATGCATTTTTTTCTCGAGAAAAGTCACTCTAATGGTTGCCTTTCTCCGAATAAATTACACACAGGAATGAGCACGGATAATTTAGTAAATAAAATTTATGAATAATTTATTTACTAAAGGCGAATGAAAAATTCCAGGTACAGTTTCAAATTCATTTATCCTTTTTTTTTTCTTTTTTTTCAATACTCCCTAATGGCTGAATTTAGAACTGTTTTTCGGCATCAAAAATTTTTGCTCAATAACATGGGGATGATAGATCTATATATATATATATTACTATATATATGGTCCTACTTCCAACTTCCATTAAAACTTTTCAAATTCACCTTTTTACCGAAACTCAACACATACCTTAGGACATCTAAAAAGGAGATAAAATAAGAAAAAAAAAATGAAAGTTGTGAAGACATTTATAAAGGAACGTAGACAACTTGCGAGATGTAAAACCGATCTGCTTATACAGGACTTTTGACAATTTTCTTGAAATAACCATCTGATATATTCGAAATGATATCTAAATGATATCTAAATTTGCAGAAAAGTGTTAGAACTTTTCTTACATACCCAATTCTAGTTTTAAATATCCCACTTCTGGCATTAAGGGTTTTAAAAAATATTGTAAAAATTAACTATATACTGAATCTGTTTTAATTTTGAAGCCCCTTCGTTCTACTTTTATTTGTTTTTTTGTGCCTACGATAGTCAGGAGTTTTTCCATACACCTAAAAACAATCATACAAGCATACACAGTGACTAAATGTCCAAAAATATTTTTTCTTAACTCTACAATCCTTAAAAAATGTGAATAAGGCAAAAACTTGGTATATAAATTTATTAACGAATACAAAATTTCCAATACCTATGGCAATCATTTAATTGAAATAAAAGGTAACAGGTATCGTCGGAAAACTAGGAATCGTGGTATGGGAAACAGAGTAGGAATCGTTATTATATATTTGCCTTCACTCTATATAAGACTTCACTGTGTTAATATGAAAGTAAAATTATCTAATGTTAAAAAAAAATGGAAAATTCAAACATAATTCGATTTTTCTTCTTATCATTTTTTTATTCATATATATATATATATATATATATATTTAGTTTTTTTTTTTTTTTTTTTTTTTTTTTTTTTTAGAAATCAGTACTATTAAAAGTTACATATACTTATTTTATTAAATATCATGAATATGTAATTAAACGTATATATAGCTGAAAATATCAGCTTATGTTTTGCAGCTACAAATGAAAAATGTCTATCTCAGTTACTTGATTTTCAAATCCATAATATGAAAATTATTAATGATAGCACGATTCTTAAAAAGCCACAAAAGTAGATTTTATATTCAAAATTAAATTATCTAAAAGATATTTTTTTATTAATTTTTATTCAAAATTTATTTTATCAAAAGTCTTAAAAGATTAACTTAAGATATTTATCCATTTGCCTTGAGAAATATGGATTTAATCATGAATATTATCCTATATCTTATGATTATAGTACACCAAGAAAATAATTAAAGTGTGTGAAGTGACAAGTCGTAATGAAAAGCATGCACCACAACTAAATAAAATACACCACAACTTTTAATGAAAATGTCATTTCGTTCTGTAATACATTTAAGTGTGTTAAAAATAAACGCTATTTGAATTTGTAAGTATAGCCATACACTAATAATAATAATAAATAAAACAATTAGTTTTGCAACACAATTTGTTGCATTTTTTTTACAAAACACATATGCATTGAATAAATACGGCCAAGGTTAAGTAAACCTCAATCGAACCAGGAAGGTTTTCTTAAGAAACGAGACCTTATCAATAGGCACTGATCCAAATATATAAATTTAGACTTATTAAGAAATTCCTTTGATAAAATAACTAACTTTTTCAAGAATGCTTGTAAATTAGTAGCAAATAGTATAACACACACATCTTTTTTTTTTTTTTTTTTTTTTTTTTTTTCGGTATCAATACAATATTATTACTGCTTTATCAAAAGTAATTTTAGTTTTAATTGTAAAGTATGAATCGATAATTTTATGCACAAAGTAAGGCCTAGTTATTAGTCATGTTTATTTATAAAACATGAATTAATAATTTTATAACACAAAAGTTGGCCTGCCACAGGTTATTAGATGTATGGTCGAATTTCGATTTTACAGAAGATAAAATAAATGTGTTTTGAAATTTTCTTCAAAAGGAGATTCTTTAAGAAATTTTCCTCCGGAAGGATACGCGTTGTGAATGAAATGTAAATATTTGAATAATGCATTTAGAAGTAAACAAATATAGTTAAAATATTTCATTGGTTGTATATTTTCCTATCTAAATTATAACTTTCTATTTTGTACTTTTTTTTTTTCTAACAGCAAGTGATGTCTATTTGTAAAACTTAATATCTATTTATCTATCTATCTATCTATCTATATATATATATATATATATATATATATATCTTGAATTTTTATTATTTTATATGTTAAAAAAAGAAATAATTTAAAGAAAGTGTTACTAAAAAATAATATTAAAATTTAAAAAAATATGTATAAATGTCATATCGTCAAACTTTACAACTTGGAATTTATCATACTTTTTTCTAGATCTGATTTTATAATATTAAAAGCTTAAACTAGCGTAGTTCGTGTGTAAAAGTTTAAAACACTTTATTTCATGCAAGGTAAAACATTGTTGGTGATTTTTATTTATTTTGTTTTCTTTTTTTAAGTAATAAGCGTTATACAAAATTTCACGTTTGTGATATTTTCTTAATAGAAATTTGTATAGCATAATAACAGCAGGCGAAAGCTGATAACATGTTTCAGTGTATATTATGATTACCAAATATAAATTTGCTGCTATGTTTTCCTTTATTTTGACATTATTTAATTTGCTACGTGGAAATAAATTTACATATTCAAAATAACGTAACGTACATAAAAATCACAAGAAATTTCTTCGTAGTTTTCTGCTAATAAATATGTTTTATGTTTTAGTGGATTTACATTTACAAATAATGTGTTTCATATGTTGAATAATTTTGAATTGTACCTTTAATTTTTTCTGAATAATTAGAGTATAAAATAATATTTAACAAATTACAAAAAGGTTACTAAAAAGTAGAAAGGTTTTTATATACTTAACGACAACATATGACTAATAAATGTAATATAAGTGATGGTTTCAAAATGTTTATTTATCCATATTAATGATAATTCTTATTAAATGAAAGATACATCCATTTACATTATAAATGAATATTAAGAAATAAATAACGAAAGGATATTGTAAATCGTATATAAAATAACGGTATAAGCGAAATTTGTTCGAAGGAAATGTAAAAGAGAGAGTCATAAATGCAATTTTTCTATTTATCAAACTTCGGTGCATGCAAATTTTGTGCTTCACGTCAAAAACGTTGTTTTACAAGCAGTGAATGAAATACAGCTTTCAACTTAATGAAGGACAAAGCGGAAAAGGAGGATCAACATTCAGTAGATGCGTTGTTTCGATGAGTGTGGTATCTCAACGATTTCGTTTAATTTATTCAGAAGCTTGTAGACTTATTTGTCGTTTAGAGGGGTGGGGAGCAAACACAAGCAAAGTAACTGAAACCACTAAGGCTACATAACGTATGATTTCCAGGTTCTGAAACCGTTTTTCAGAGATTACAAATGCAGGATGAAGATCATTGCAAAGTCGTAGACGTTCAACAACGTACAAAGAAGATCGATATTTAACGCTAACGTCTCGGAGACACCGAAATATTAATGCCATTATTCTTCAAAAGCACATTCGCTCAGCTCATTGCAGGAAAAGTTTCTATTCAAACAGTCCGAAACCGTCTCCATATTTAGGCCTGTATGCTTTACGACCATTGATGTGTGTTATGAAAAGATTGAAATGAAGTGTTGCTATCTAAATTCCATGCTTTAGTTAATTTTAAAAAATCTAACTGTCGCATCGAAAAACTGTTTACTTCCTAGGATTCAGAAAAATCCCCCCTTTCATTTCGTACTGAATTTGTAACGATAGGTCTGATATTTCTAATTTATTTTTCTTTTTTTCCGTTTTTCCGTTTCCACTTAAATTTCATACTTTAGTTATTTTTTAAAAATATAATTGTCGCATCGAAAAACTGTTTGCACCTCTGGATTCAGAAAAATTGCCCCTTTCATTTGGTATCAGATTTATAAATATAGGTCTAATATTTCTAATTTATTTTACCCTTTTTTCGTTTTCAACCCAGATTCGGTAGAAGGTTTTATATTTATATATACGCTTTTATATATTTTTTTTATTTTCCAGAAATAAAATAAAAAATTTTTAATTTCACGTGAATAATAATAAAAATTAGAGAGAAAAATAAATAGCTGACCTACAAAAGTTGGTGCCTTTTTTTTTTTTTTTTTTAAACCAGGAATTTGTATTAGGATAAATATTTTATGGAGATATTTGGCATTAGTTTAATAATTTTATTTAATTAAGCAGTACTTTTCTTCCCTGCAGTAAAACAAAATTTTTTGTTGTTATTATGTACCTTATGAGGTTCTTTTATGTTCTCCCCTTAATTGTAAGTGATCATAATTTGGATTTCATTAAGATTTTTTATTTTTATTTTGAAAATACCAGAAAAGTGTTTTTATTTTATTTTATTTATTTATTTATTTATTTTGTGTATGGAACAGCTTTAGTATCGGATCCCTTTGGCAAAATTTGAAATTTGGCACCGACGTAGCTCGGACGTTTCTCGTTAAGATCTTTAACTGCTCAATTGAAATAGCCAATTCAATTCATCGCGAAAATGGCTTAAAATATTTAAAGTCGCCAAAGGGGTCCCATACTAAAGCTGTGCTTTTTGTATTTATTTATTTATAATATTTTCTATTAAAGAATTCTGTGGTCACGAAATTCGGTGCGTAAATTGTTTGTATGCACCGGCACTTATTGTAACTATATTTCACGAAATTCGAAATCCCCCCCCCCCTTCTCGGAGTCGGAAGGCAATAAACATTTGTAAAAACATGTTTTTCCGTTTGAATTTGCTTTGAATTATCTCAGAATGGCGAATTTTGGTGTATGGATATTGATTAAGTGTACGCATTATGCACATTAGTGGGATTTTGCAAAACGTCGAACTCACCCGCTGAGGAAGTGGAAGTAAGAAGTGGGTAAGTTGCTGCCGAAGTCAGTGGGGACCCAGACTCCTCACGTTGCGAGCTAGAAAACCTCTACCATATACCGGAAAGTTGATTCGACACCACTCTTGCGTTTTTTTTATCTTTATGAACTGGAACTGGGGCTCAAACTTGTTCCAATATTGAATGTTCGTTTTTGATTTTTTTTTTTTTTTTGACCAAAGGGGGACATGTTCCGAATTTTACTTTTAGTAGACTTTTTGATTGTTTTCACCTCATTTCATTAAAAAAAAAAAAAAAAAAAAAAAAAAAAAAAAAGATGAATCTTTTGTGTTGAGCAATGATTCAGGTTCTTGGCGAGAGATTGTGGTAAATCTCTGGACGTCTATTTTAAATATTAAAGTTCTGTTCTATGCGGTGAAGAGTTTTTCGTCAATCAGTAAACAAAATGATTTTCCATTTGTCTGCTACGAAACGACACAACAGATTTCGATATCTTTGAACCAGCATATTTTTATTTTCATTTCAAAGCAATTGCCCTGTATGTTGCTTGTAAGGCTTATGTCCGAGATTAATTTTAGTAATTTTTCTAACAGTTTTATGGTTAGCGTAATATCCATGGAAAATTTTTTCATGGATATCCTGGGATTTCTCTTCACTCTACTAGATAACTTCGGATAATTTTCATGAAGGTATAAAATAGATTTTTTTTTTTTTTTTTTTTTTTTTTTTTTTTTTTTTTTGGCTGTGCCTGCTCGATCACCGATATGACCTAACTCCAAAAATATCTTTATATAGATTCGCTAGATATTTGTTTCGGAATATCAAACAAACGAATAATTTCACATTATCGTTTCCCTTTTTCAAAAAGGGGGGTAGTAGACCGGCATTGATTTGTAAAATATCTTGTAAAAGATGTATAGTTAGAAATCATATATTGTCTATAAAGAATAAAACTCTCATGATTAATTTGAGGCAAAATTTATAGCTGAATATCATTATTATTTTCCTATGTAAATTAAAACTTGTCTCTGTGTTTTCTTGTCATACTGCACTGAGAAAAATTCTGTAACTGACATACAGAATCTAAATTGTAGCTCTAGGAAAAATAGTTCCATGTCATCCTTATAAATTCTAGTCCCCTTTGAAAGCGAGTTGTAGAAACATCAATTAGAATTCTAGAGCGTTTGTCTATATTATCGAGGCCAAACTTATTTAAAAATCTCTGCAAATAAATGAGAGTTCAAGAGGCGTGTTTTAGCAACTATAATCTTGATGGATGACCCAATTCTGGAAAATCAAGCAAGAATTTCTCGAAATAAAAAGGACTCACAATATTCAGAATATTCAGAATATTGTTTCACTATCTAGAAATGTATAGACTAGAAATTCTCGATCATTTCGTCTATTCAGCTTATTGGCGTACTTTATACGCATAGCTCAGAAATCTATATTTCTACTTTAGGGATTCAGAAAATGATCTCTTATTCGTTCTAGATGAAGACGTTATATATATATATATATATATATATATATATATATATATAATTAACAGAAATTTATAAATATATAAATTTTACAGATTAGAAAAACCAATAGGAGAATTACAAACCAATGCGCAAAAATTGCAGCGAAAGGAAATGCAAAACTTAGATGTAGGAATATATAAATGTAGAAATATATAAACAAATGAATGCAATTAAACCCCCCAAAACACTAAGATCTTCATCAGGGAGGCCCCTCAGTGAATGGTTGAACGAAAAGTTTCTGAAAGGACATTAGCTATAAGCTAATAACTATCCTTAGCCCCCAACTTCTCACCAAACAGAAAACTACCAATAACTGAAGAGAAATCAAACATACATATAATGTATAAAACTACTAAAATTTTTTTATAAAATTATCAAATTGTAAAAGTTACAAAATCACATCAATTCATTAAAAAATATATACAATACAATAAAGAATTACTGAAGGTACAAAAGAATGTATAAAAAGAAATAAAAATACAACCCTTATTATTGAGAGTTGTATTTTTATTTCATTTTATACTTCCTTTTTTACCTTTAGTAATTCTTTATTGTATTGTATATTGTATATTGTATAGTAACGAAAAACATGAAGTTACTACGAATGAAATATAATTTTATTTTAAATCAAATACTATTACTTATGAGTGAAATTATAATGGAATTTTATATCAGAATTTAAAAAAATGTTTTATTATATGAATTTATGAAATGAAAATGCTAGCAAGAACATACCCCCACCTGACACATTCGTCTGTTCCGCTTTTATTATATATATATGTATACAGTCGGTAACAAAAGTGTCCGAACACTAGCAAAAATTGCTGTGTAAAAAAGTACACTTCATACGGTTTTGTTAAATAAATCTATATCGAATCATGTTCTTCACAGGATTCGACAGGGATTTATTTAACAAAACCGTATGGAGTGTACTTTTTTACGTAAGAATTTTTGCTAGCGTTCGGACACTTTTGTTACCGACTGTATATATACATATATATATATATATATATATATATACCAAACTGCAACTAGGAATAGAAAGGGAAACGTATTCGTGAAGACTGGAGAATGTGAGAAATGCTTACAGTTCTTCTACGAAATAAAACTTATCAACTCATAAATACATTCAATGTAACATTTAATGCGTAAAATAGTCCTAGCTCATCTACGGTGCTGTATTGTATATATATGGTGACTTTTGAAACTAGTTCTATTTCAAAATCTACTAGCGTTCATCCTACAAATAATAATCAAGAGGCGATAAATCAGGTGATATTACGGCCAATGCGAAAGTCATTGGGTCATTTATTCACCATTTACTTAGTGAGACTCTTGAGCGTGCTGACGTTGAAAACTCGGTTGCATCGGTATCCATCCATTTTAAAACATTATTTACCATTTGATTCTGATTCCTATAAATGCTCTTTACTTCCTCTCAAGTCTGTACGCTGAGTTCAGAAACACATAATTACACATTATATTAAAAAATTGCTTTATTTATTTTAACGTAATCACTTTCAAACGTCTGGGGTTATTAAAGGCAATATTTCAGTAAGATAAATGGTTAACTTCTCAATAAAATATAAGTGACATTAAGAGATATCTTTTAATAATTTTAATTCAAGGGAATGTATTAAAAATATAAGGAACTTAACAAAATAATTTGTTAACCCTTTCATTCCCAACTTTTTCCCTCCATAAAACAATAAATCTTATATACAGTCATAACTTTATTTCAAACGTAATGTATATAAATATTTTTTTTAAATAGGAGTTGTAGCAGAGTACGAATTAATATAGATAACAAAGCAACTGGTAGATGTTTATTTATGTTTAATATAATCACTGATGCCATTAAAAATCATAACTTTTCAATAAATAAATATATCAAAATTTTGGAGAATAACATATTGTAATTAATTAAAATACATATTATAAACATTGAAGAATTAAAAAAAAAATATTTCAAACAGTTAATTTACTTAAATTGCCCAAAACAGGAAACTGATTCCGATATTATTATCAGAACAGCGTAAAATATACTTTCAATTATCAACAAAGATAATGAAGTCATCCAAAATAGGTATTTTTCGAAGAGAAAATGTATATAGATTTTAATATTGTTCATTTTGAATCAGCGGGAGTGTTAGGTGGTAAGAAAGAGAATCTGAAATGTTATGATTCCAATTGGAATCACGGGGAAGGAAAGGGTTAAATAACTTTAATGTAATGGTTGATATCATAAAACTGTTTTTATATAACCGTTCTAAAATTACGAAGTTTTATATGCATGCGTATTAGTATATAACACTTAAAAATATATTATTAGTATTAGCATTAGTCTTTTAAAAATACTTTAAATTAAAACTTAAAAATCAAAAGTTCATTTCATCTGGAATATTTGTAAAAATTCTCCAACATCACTTCTACTTTCCTTTTTTGCCCTTAATTTAACATTACTGTTGTTCAAATATATATTCTCAATATATTTGTACGATAGGGTAAAATCATGAATACAGGGCCCGCTAATGGGCTTGGATACCATACTAAATCCATGTTTTCTAGTTTCTGCTTAGGCTGTAGCATCGTTCAGTGTTGGCATTGCATTCTTCTAGTATTTGTCTTTTGGGCTACATACATTTATTTCTAGCCCTCAGCTTTACAATAAGACTAATTTAACTGAAAAAGTACAATTTTTTTAGGATTTTTCTGATAGTTTTCAAAGAAGAAATAAAATTATGTTCGCTTGCCTTTATTTATTTTCAACTAAATTTTATGCACCGTTTGCTATCATACGGTTAACTCATTAGTTGCCAAAGTTCCCGCTGTGAGAGCAATTTTTGTAAGATTTTTTTTTTTTTTTTTTTTTTTTTTTCTCGGCAAGTAATTAAGATAAATGCATTTTTTTTCTTTTTAACATTAAATATTGAAACGCCTAGCTTCGTCGGTAATTTTTTCAAAATGTTTGTAATGTAACTTGTATTCCCTTTTTTCAATTATTCAAACAAAGATGTTTGTTTTTCTGCAAAACATCAGAAAAGGAAAAAAAAAATCAATAAAAATAACTCATTCTAGTGCAGGGGTTTAAAACAATGTATATGAAATAAAACAATTATTTACTTATTTTATAACTCACAGGGATCAAGAAAAATAATTTAAATGGGTTTTGCAGTTTTTCAACATTTGTTCTATCCCAATTAGGTGTCAAATCTCATTAGGTGTCAAATCTCATTAGGTGTCATTAGGTGTCAAACATATCATATCTTCCAACAAAATATTTATTCTTAATTATTTAAACTGTATATGAAATGCACATTCAAACCCAAAATATACGAAAATTCATAAATTTTCAGTGGGATTCATATAGCGGCGTTTCATGGGTAAAAATAAACAAATTGAATTTATTTATAGTCTTAAATATTTAATTCCCTATTCACAAAAATCATTTTTATTTATTTTACTTCTAGTACCACCCAAAGACCTTATTTACTGTACTGGACCTTATTTACTACAACTGGCACATTTGATATTTAAGACCAGATCCAAGCACAGAAAAAGCTCAGAATTCTCCCAACATCATAACGTGAAACAAATACCAACCAATTTTACTCACAGTGTAATCGGAATAGTCCCTTATGTTACAATGTGTTTAAAATTCTTTCAAAATTTATAGAAGAGATTTGCTTTTATTGTAAATGAATACAGTATGCACTAAATATGTAAAAGAATATTTGGATACATTTGATATTTATATAATTTAAATTATATGTTAATATTCATTAATATTAGTTATTAAGACACGTTTTAAATAAATCCAGGTGTTTTTGAAATCATTACAAATTTCAAACTTAATCGGTTTTTAATTTATACTACTCGTTTACATATTTCATTGTTCTATTAATGCATGAAGGAGAAGAAAAAAATATGTATTGCTATTTAAATATTCATTTTCGGTAACTTTTCATTTTATTTCAGATTTTCTGAATTTTTTTAAATGTGTGAACTACTCTCTTAAAATGTTCATCCGGATTTGTTACTCGAAAACAAACGCAATATTTTTAGCAATAAATAGAGAAGATTTTTTGAATAAATCAAATTTCAGTAAAATCAGTCCTTTCCGATAAAAAATCTTTTCAGTCAATAATAAGTATCAGCTCCGTTCTGAAGAAATTTTATTAATTTTCATTTGGATAAAAAAAAGTGTGGTGTGGCGCCATCTGTCAAACATATTTTGAATGACACATGAAAAATATTTGTTAGATGTATATAATTCAATAATTCATATATTGTTTAAAACATTTTAGGACTTTTGATGTTTAGAAAAGTAAAATATTAAATTAAAAAAAAAAAAAAAAATTTGTTGATTATAATAAACGTTTTATATACAACTGGCAAAAAATAGCAGCGTTCTTAAATCATGAGCGTTAATCATATAAATAAATATAAATAAAAATAATAAATGATATATATATATATATATATATATATATTAACTGTGTCTTAAATAAACCTGTGAAATATAAAGAAAATATATGCATATAACCTAGAAATTTATTTGTGTCTAAGGTTATCTAATACTTTTATTATATTCATTGAAATTAATTTATTAAAATGCACGTAAAACGTTCAAAAAATGAGTTATATATTTTTTAAATTATAATTAGAATCAGCACTGGAAATAATATGCATAGATTTTTGTAACTCATAATTATTCAAGAAACTCCGTAACTTTGCATGGCAGAATTTATTTTTCTGAACGTATTAAATTTTATTGAATTAAGTTGCAAGACACTATAATCTCTGCTTGTCATAGAGCTTCTGTTTTTAAGATTTTTTCTAAATGTTAAATCAATAAAGTTATTTTAATGGAGTTTATTGGGTTACATAAAATTTTATGCTATGCATAAAATAAGTAAAAATTGATAAATAAAATGTTCTCCGTTTGAGAATGATTGATTACTGCTATACCTTCAAAATAAAATGGTAATGTAGTGGTGTGCGTTCTTCCGCCATGGAAGAGTACACGAGTCATATTCAGGCGAAGGGAAAATGATTTTTTTTTTCAGAATCAATTACAGTAGAGCTCCGAATATTCGAACTTCAATTAACCGAACTTACAATTATCCAAACAGCTTATTTCACTATTTATTTTTCTTTATCCGAACTTCCAATTATCCGAACAGTGTATTTCTCCCCCTAAAATAATTCCTAACCGAACTTCCAATTATCCTAATTCCTGATTCCCTTATCCTAATTCCGTTCCCAACATACGAAAACTAATTTGAAAGTTTGTTGCATTTTGGCTGCTGATTCTTGGAATCTAGAAAAATCTTCAACATTAAAAAAGGCTTGGAATACAATTTTAAATAAAGAAAAAAAAATTATAGTGGATTAGAAGAATCTAGTAAAGAAAATGAGGAATGTAAAACAGTAAAGGAGATGGGAAGAATCCTATGTTATGAAGAAAATGAAATTAACGAATGGTTAAATAGTGACATTCATGACCCTGGATAACAGATTTTAAATGATGAAGAGATTGTGGATAAGATTCAAGGAGAAAAAGAAAATGATGAAAATGAAAACGAATCCTTTGAAAATGACCCAGGGCCATCACATCATCTTTGAATGTTTGGAAAGAACTATGAAATGGTTCGAACGGCAGAACGACGCAGATCCTCTTCAATTAACCTGTCTAAGAAGAATTCGAGATGTGGCAGCATTGAAAGAATGTCTTCTTTGAAGCAAGCAACAATCAAAAGCTTTTTTGCTTAAATTATAATATCTAAAGTTTAAAAAAAAAAAAAAAAAAAAAAAAAAAAAACATTTTAAACACGCCAGCACAAGTTGGTACAGCCAGTTCTAAGCCTGGATAAAGTGTGATGGTTTTTCTCTTGTCACAATATCCCTTAAATTGTCTGTCCAATTATCCGAACTAGGGTCTGTCCCGACGTGTTAGGATAATCGGCGCTCTACTGTAGTTTTACACAAATCTGTACGACTTTGCTCAAAAAGAAAAAAAAAAATCAATTCGCTCAAGTCTGAGCCTTTCATAGCAGGTCAATGATTTAAGAGGATTTCTCTGAATGTGTGATCTTCCTTTTCATTACGATGAGGGAGTAAAGTATGACTCAAATTGATCAAATATTCTTTTTTTTTTTTTTTTTTTTTTTTTTTTTAATGAGAGTATTGAAACATAAAATGTACCCATTAGACTGTATTGGATCGCCTACTACTGGCGCAACTTTAGAAAAAACATTTCGAGCATAAAACTGATTTCATTAGCATTTTTTACAGAACAATTATTTACAAAAAGCGTTAATTCGAGTATTAGACAGTCAATAGAGTAAGAGCTTCTGACATGACAAACAACATCACACACACACACACACATATATATATATATATATATATATATATATATATATATATATATATATATATATATACAGTCGGCTGCAAAATTATTCGAGCACTAGCAATAATCCTTGCCAAAAAAAGTACACTTAATACATCTTTGTTAAATAAATCCTTGTCGAGTCATGTTCTTAATCAGTCTAAGAACATGATTCGACAAGGATTTACTTTGCAAAACAGTCTTAAGTGTACTTTTTAAATATAGGAATTATTGGCTAGTGCTCGAATAATTTTGCAGCCGACTGTATATATGTATATACTGTGAGGTAACCCGAATTTCGAATCTCTTAAGAAAGGTATTTGTGTATTTCAATGATGAATCGTCATACGAATATGAAAGTTTGTGAAAAACTTGAAAATTTATTTCAAAGTTTAATTTAAGGAGGTAAATAAAATACATACAAGAATTTATTTGACTAGTTATAAGGAGTCTTTATAGTAAATTCATAGAATTTAGTCTAAAATTTAGTTTCGGGTGACTTTTTAAGACACAAAACTGTGAGATTAATCGTTTTGTAATAAAGTTGTAAAAAATCTTGAGAATATAATATAAGAGTAATGTTAACACTCATGTGAAAAATTCGATCTTATACAGCAATAAATGTTACATTTTTCCTAATTTGTCGAAATTTAAAAATATTTTTTTTTAACATTAATATATTTAATTTTTGATAGTTTGGTGATAGTTAAAAAACAGGGTTTACTTAAATAACAATTAATTTACTCAATAATATGTATTTACTTGCTAAGTATAGGGAAGCATTATAAAGTTAACCTTAACAACATTTTTCTTTTATTATTATTATTATTATTATTATTATTATTGTTATTGATGTGATATTATGACGCTAATCTAACCATACATAATTAATTGTTTTTAAAGTTAAATCCACGCATTCATCTGCAAACTTTGGGAATACAACACAAATATTTCACAGCAGATTTCGTTCTTTATGGAATTGACAATGATTATACTGACTTAAAATATAGTATAGAAAACAACTAGTTTTCTTTTTTAGGCAGTTACATGCAGTTTGATGCAGGGGTCTCAAAAATTCTGCAAAATAGATATCACACTGACTATTTTCCTTCATTTACAGAATAATACTTGGATTTTGTCCTTATGACCAAAAAAAAAAAATAATAATAATAATAATAATAAAGAAACCATTAATAAAAATGAAACCGGCCAAAAATTTATATTTTATTTTATTTTTACAAGGTTCTATAGGTTCCTATACATACAGTATATTTTATGGAATACATAGATCCATTTGAAAAAAAAGATGTAGATTCTAAAGCTCCTTCTATTATTTATTTACATGTCATTTGACAATCATAAGTCATTTTGTAAACTGTATACAGCCAATTGAAAAATACATATAAAAAGAAAAAAAATAGAGTAAAAGAAAAAAAAATCCTATATGTTTACTTTAGAAATAGTTTCATTCATATTGGTGTAAAAAGAAATCATGCTTTCTAATTATATGCAAATTAATATCAGAAGTTTTTATTATTTATATTATTATTATTACTTAATACTGGAAAAATTGATTTTACTTAAACTGCCTGAAAAAATTAAATGTAAAGAATATTCTTAAAAAAAAAAAAAAAATCAATGGAAGCGAAAAAAGTTATTAAAATATACTACACGTTTATCTGTGTACTGTTCTTCTTTCATGATCATAGGAAAACTACCACAATAACTTTAAATAAACATGGTTTAAATATTCATAAATTATTCATACGTTGTTTGAGAGGAATTTTCTTTATAAGGTAAACAATCTTAATACTTTTTTTTTTTTTTTCATTTGTTATTATTGTTGTTGTCGTTATTTCAGACACTGAATTAATTTGTGAATTGTTTAAAAGTTACCAATTGTATTTTCTTAAAAAAAAAAAAAAAAAAAAAAAAAAAAAAAAAAAAAAAGCGTAAAAAAGCATTTTCCTCCCTTTCTTTCAGAGTATTGTATTCAAATTTTCTTAAACAAAAGCGCTAAAATGAACTTTGTAAGCAGAAAAATAATCTCTTCAGTTCATCGGGTATATATATATATATATATATATATACATATATATTAACTTCTTCAAAATTTTAAATTTATTCATGAAGATTTCGTATGCATCATATAAGAAACAATATTTACAAATTTAGTAAGATGATAATTTCATAACTAGCATACTGTTAAAAGAAACATAAATGAAACTTAAAAACAAGCATGAAAAAAAAAAAAATCTTAGTTAATATATATATATATATATATATATATATATATATATATATATATATATATATATATATATATATATATATATACACTTTTTGGGGGGGGAGGGGGGCTTAATTTTTACTTTATTATTTTTACATTTTTGAAAGGATTACATGAATTTATACAAATAGACGCTTTATGCATTACAATATCAATCAATCTCTATAACTTATATGTATATATATATATATTTAAACTAAATAAAGAATAAAAATTAAATAGTCATTCATTTCATTTTTTTTCTTGCTGTGAATAAATACTACAAACTTTATGAAAAATAATTTTATTATAATTATTATTTTGAAACATATTAAAAGCGGACGTGATATGGTATTTTTAAAGCGTAATTCAGAACTTACGCAAATAAAGACAAAAAAACATTGTTCATTTTATACCGGATTGAAAATAATTAAAAAGTAGTGTTATTAAACACCTTATTGATATATATATCTATCTATATATCTATATATATATATATATATATAACGATAAATAAAAAAAAAGTAACAGATTTAGCTTTTTCTTTATAATTTTTTACTTCTTAAACTTATTACATATATCTTCTAATGTTTAAAAAAAGAATAAAAAATCCATAATAATAAAGGAAATAAAAACTATCAAATGTCATTTAACATCTCCTGCTTTTTTTCTCTTAATTCTTCCACTTGAGTATCTAATGTTAATTCAATGATACGCTTAAAGATTTTATTGTTGGTCATGTTAAGGCTTTCCTAACTCGAAACATTCAAATATCTTTTTTTATTAGGTTGTTCACTTGATTTATTCTCCAGATTCTTTTTTTAAATGTTGTAAATGTTCTTACTGAATTAATGAATTAAAAGTTTTTTAACAATGTTTGATGTTTTATTTTTTAGAATAAATTATATTTAATTAACTTTTACCTTGAAAATTTAGTATGTTTTTATGCTATTTAACGTTTTACGATTGCTTGCATTTAAATGTTTTCCTGAATTTCACTAAAGTAAAAAAAAAAAAAAAAAAAGTTTTTTTTTTTTTTGTTTTTTTTAAATACATACATACACTCACACACATACATATATATATATATTAAACTTAACTACAAAATAATTATAATAATAATAATAATAATAATAATAATAATAATAATAATAATTTAAGGTAAAGACGTTTACGCTCAATTAAACAGAATGATATAAAAAATTCAAATATTATTTTTTTTCTCTAAATTATTGCTGAATAATTTTCTATTCATTTGTACTCCTTGTATTTCTGTTCCTGTCTTGTTGTCATGTTATAAATTAAAGCAACAGCTATAATAAAACCTATTTTGTGCAATTTCTTGTTATAGGGTAGGAGTAATTGCGCTCATATGTAAGAGGGATTACGCTAAATTATAACTACAATTAAATTGTTAACAATAATAATTAAAACTAAATGACGTCTTTGTAAAGTTTTTATAAATATATATTTTTATATTAGGACTGGATATTTTGTTTTCATTATTAGAAAAATTTAATAAATAAATAAATAAATAAGTTAAAAAATGATTTAAACTATTTTATTTAAAGAAATAATATTAAAGAAACAGGAAAAAGAAACCAGATTAAAAAAATAACTACTGAATTGTTCTCATATCTACATTATTTATCAAAATAAATAAACCAACAACAGGTATAAATATTCCAATATAACATACTGCAAAATAGTAGAAGTTCAGATATTTTAACTATAACAAGTTGTTTTTATTTTATATAAATTATTTATACATAATTTTCTATAAAATGTAACTTACTTTTATTCTTATGTTTAATATCGACTTAATATTTCAAAATAACAATTCACTAATTCGTTTTAATTATTCTCAAATATAAAATTCATTAAAACTTATTACCCATGTCCCATTGTTTTAAACTATTTTTGGGCTTTCATACATGATCTATTGCGAATAGCTTAAAAGTAAAAATGTTAAATACTATGCTGTGTTTTTTATTCGCAAACATCTTTGTAAAAGATAATATAATATAATAAAATTATTATTTTTTTTTAATTTCTTCTTGGATTAATTTCATATGAAGTTTATACCGATATATTATCACTCCACTTTGAGTTTACCTAAGTGTCCAATATTTCATAAACTTGTGACACAATAGAATGGAGGAGGCGTAACATTCAATTCATTGTTCTTGACTTATCTTCAGGCTTTCTCAAGAGTTACAAGAGTAACCAGCTCTAACATCAAATAATCATTCTCTTTAATGTATTGTTACTGATAAAAAATTAATGAGTGAGGGATAAAAATGATTTTTTTAGGATCAACCACTAAAATACCAATGTTGAAATTGTGTAATATGTCACTTAATTTTCTTCTGGAATAAAAATGAAAAAAAAAAAAAAAAAAAAAAAAAAAACTTGTTGCTAAGAATTCATTTTAAATATTTTCTTTTTAAAAGAAAAGAAAATAATGCTAAAGAGGTTTTTTTTCGTATGTAGAAATCCTAATAAAATAAATGTTTTGTGATTTAATTTACTGTGTAATTAACTAAAAATAATATATATATATATATTATTCTTTTTGCGGTATTTACTGTCAAAAAAAAAAAAAAAAAAAAAAAAAAAAAACGAAAAACCGATATTACATAATAGCTGACTACTTTAAAAATATGTAAAAAAAAAAAAAAATATATATGCGGCCATATTGTATGTATAATATGAGATTGTACAAAAATCAAAGTGAAGCATATAAAAGTGCTATTCAAAAGGGCTTGCCAGAAATTTCTTAATCCAATTAAACATTAAAATATTTAGTGATTTTATATAAATTTACCTATTTTGATAGACTCCTTATAGAATTGACTACTTATAAAATTAAACAACTCTTATAACACTAAATAGCAAAGGAAATATTTACACATTAAATCACATAATTATGATTTACATTTATGAATTATTTGCAGTTACTTATAATATGGATAATAGGATATCTATTTTGTTTAACTGTTTTATGTATGTGTGTTTTTAATATTGATAAGAAAACAAACATATTGGTGAATATCCAAAAAAGTAAAATTTTTGAATCACGAATTCCTTAAAAACAAATATGATTTTAAATACCTAATATATATACTTCTTCAGTATAAGGCACTCAACAAGAGAAAAATAAAGGGAACTCGCTAAAACTGTACTAACTATCTGGCCTTGCTTATCTATAGGGGAGAAGGTGGTAATATGAAACAGGGTGGTAATATGAAACAGCTTATTTCTGCTTATCTACTGGCACCATTTGTGTTTACTAAAGTAAACTTAATTAATGGGAATCATAATAATTGCTATACCACTTGGCATCAGCATAGCTTGTTTTGTTTATGGTGTAACAGGCGGATCTTTGTTTATGCAGTTCTAAAAAAATTCACAAGGTGAATTCATGAATATTTTTCACATCCTTATTGATAAATATAAGATATTGTTAGTGTTGTTTTTATTAACTGTAAGATTGAATAGTTAAATAGCAGGAATAAATTATGGATAAATATTTTTCAAACTTAAAATTCATGGGATCGTTTATAAAATGGTGATTGGTGGTAATATGGAACAATGTGTTCCACATAACCACCTCTTTGATTTTCCATGCCTTAATGTTAATTCTCTTTGGATTTTAATATCAAATTTATTTCATAACTTCACCATAAAGCTAATTTTGTTTACAATTAATGTAATATAATAAATTTTTATGATTATGATTTTTTTTTTTTTTTTTTTTTTTTTTTTTTTTTTACAAACAATATTTTACAGAAAAAAAAATATTTCCTTTTTATGTTTTTCGATAAAATATGCGTAATTTTTACAATACTTTCCTTTAGATGTTCAGTTTTGCATTTTTTTAATAATGTTTTCTGAAATAAATAACCCAATAAATATTTTTTTGTTTCACTTTTTATTGTTCCATATTACCACCCCACTTTCTAAGACAGCTATTTTTGTATTATGTTTAAAAAAAAAATCAATGGTCTTCAAATCGTTTAATGTTTTACCTTCTAAAAACTTTAAATGTTCAGTGGAAGGACACTTTGTCAAATTATAGTAGTTATTGTTGAAAAAATTCCATTAAAAAGTGCAATTTTTGTTAAAAAAAAAAAAGTGGTCCATATTACCGCCTTCTCCCCTACTATTTATTCCAGGAGAGTAACACTTGCCTGTCTGAACAGTCACATTTTCTCATTTTTGCTTGCGAGGAGAGTGATATTTTTCTTCCCGTTACTCAAGATTAGAGCCACATTTCTGTTTATGAAAATTTGGTTATTATTATCACCGTTGAATTACATAAATTAATAGGTATTATATTTAAAACATATTTTCTGTATAATAGAAATGTTGTACAGGAGAGTGACAAACTAAAATGCTACATACCTCAGTTCAAATCTTCAAAACTATGATAAAAACGCTCGGTGATTCAGATCATCAAATAAATAATTTTATAAACCCAACAAAATGGTGTAAATAAATATTATTGTTATACACCAGACTTTTTTTTTTCTGACACGAAAACTTAAGACAAAGTTTAAAATGTTATACCTTGATGTATTAAACAATTAAATGGAATTAAAAAAATATTATATTACACTTTAAGTATATACGACTTATTGCCACGAATTTAATATGTGAAATGTTGATATGAAGTTTTTAATTAAATAAATAACACTGCTCGGCATGAAAATTGACCCAACAACAGTGTTGCAAATTCTTATGTAAAATGACCTCGTGATTTCGAATGTGGCGTCCATTTTCCCCTATCGCCCACCGTTTTATAGGAAATGTCTCTTATTTTTATCCCTTTTCAAAATTTTTATGGCTATAAATTTGGTTTTTAGAAGTGAGAAAATTATTTTAACTGCTATATGTCTTCTAAGGGGCTATAGAGTTGAAAATTCTAATACATGAACCTTTGCGGCAAGGGAAAAATTTAGGGGGATTTGTCACTGAAATTATGTATTATATTTCTTATATATATATATATATATATATATATAAAATTACCGAACAGTAAAAAAAAAAAAAAAATGGGGAAGAAATGGTGTCCCTACAAAACTTAGTGACTGGGGAAAATGAGAGTCATATTTGGATTTAGGAAGTCATTTTACACCAGAATCAGCAGGAATGGTATCAGAACTCGATTTTTATTTCATTATTATTATTATTGGAGGGCATTGTAATGTTTAAGGAAAAGGTTTGGATAGGCCTGGAGAATGCCATTCCAGCTACTTTATATTTTTTATATTAAAACGTCAATGAGTAATATTTTTTTTTAAGAACGGAAATACGCTAGTGAAATATGTGTTAATATATATATATATATACCAATTTTCTATATCCAGCAATGCTTGTAATAATTTTTGCGGGAATGATATTGTTAGGTTTCTGGAGAATCACCAATATATAAAATTGCAATTTTCATTGTAATTTGATTCAAGGACGCTGGCTTTAAGAACATTAAAAATAGTTTTATAATACCTCTTACTTTCAGCTTCGAAAAATCTGCTTCATATCATCCCTATACTAGGATAAAAACGCATTAATTAAAGTTCTTGGTAATCAGTATATATGTTTTTTCCATGCGCAGCTATTTTCACTATTCAGTGGCATAATACCTGTAATTAAATGTGAACATCTGTCTGTATTATCTCATCCATGTTAGTGCCACACGTATTAAAAAATTAAGAACCAAGAAAATGCAGAAAAAGAAAATATATTATCTAATAAAAAAAAAAAAAAAATAATAATAATAATAATAATAATAATAATAAATGACTTGCAGTATAAGGAAAAATTTAAAAGTTTGGTTAAAAAATAAATGATTGCATTAATATATTCAATCTATAACATGAAAATACACTAAAAGAACATGAGGGTTTGAACTCAAAAGCGAATATGTCAAACAATAAATTCATACAGAATATAACTGTAAATATTTTATATATGTATTTAAAACAATTATAAAACATTTGCAGTTATGTTAGAGATATAATTATGTGATAATTCTGCCATGTCAAAACAAACGGAAGAGCAAGTCGTATACTTTTGTGACTTCATTTTATAATTTTCAGTTAGGGTTCTATACATGTCATGCACGAAATATGAAGTAACAATTATATATCGATATCTCCAAGACCACTAAAAATGCAACCTACACTGTAAAAAAATAACTATTACCAGCTGCAATAAACTCTCTGTGATTGGAGAAAATAATTATTTTCTCCAATCACAGAGAGTTTCTTGCAGCTGGTAATAGTTATTTTTTTACAGTGTACGGGGGTCAACTGAGCTGCGGAGCCATTACGTTCCTTGAGGATCAAAATTGTTATGGAACGTCTCTGGATCACAGCCTGGGGATCAGTTCCATGCAGTCGCCTACAGCCCTTATCGCAAACATCGTGTGAAAAAAAAGTCCAAGCAACTAGCCAACTACAAATTAAGTATACTTTATAGATATTCAAAAAGAAAAATGAAGAATAGCCTTAATAAAATTTTTCATTTTTCTTTCAATGCAAAAAGCACAATAATTAGGTACTTTACTAATTGATCAGCACTCCATTTTATTAGGAAATACTTAAACGATTCACTAAAATATGCAGAAAAGAAGAAAAAAAAGAAACAAAGAAAGAAAAAGATGACAAATAAATTAAACGATTATCGCTATGTGCATTTCTACGCGTGAAAAAACTTCATCAATTTTTTATTGCTTATTAAAATTTTATTCATTGATTAATCGGTTGGGAAAAAAAATGTGTATAAATATTTTCAGCATTATTTTGCAATGAAAACGAAAATAATAATAACAGTATGAAAAACTTATATTAATATTTTAATTTTCATGTCTTTGAAATAAGCATTACATGATGTGATTGGAACGTACTAACGTTATTTATTTAGATTCAGATACAGAACAATCTATTAAATACATTTCATAACTGTTTTCCATAACGATAAATAAAAATAAATATATAAATGCATTAATTTCTTTTATAATAAATTTTAAAATTTCCTTTATTTCCTTTTTTTACTTTGTAAATTTGTTAAAGTTGCTTGCAAATATAATATATAAAATTAAACGGGAAAAAAAAGCTCTTCATAATATTTTAATATAGTTTTTTCTTCCACATGAATATCTACTGTTTATTCAATTATACACTTAAAAGTTTTATTGAAAGCTATGCTAAATAAATGCTTTTCTAAATCGAAATATTCAAATATCTTTTTTTTTATTAGGTAGTCCACTTGATTTGTTTTTTCATTTATCTTTTTAAAATGTTGTAAATGCTTTTAAAAAAAGTAAAGAATTAAAAGCTATTTATCAATGTTTGAGGTTCTATTCTTTCCGGGTAAATTGTATTTAATCCCTTCCTAATGTAAAAAATTATTCTGAAATTATATTTTTTCCGCAACAATTCATGAACATTTGTGTTTTAAAGGTTTTCCATATTTTCAATGAATTGTACAGAATTATGACTGTTTATTATTATTATTATTATTATTATTATTATTTATTTCGTTTTTAATTTAAATAGAGTTGGAAACAGTTGAAGAATACATTAAATACATTAATAAATTTATTCTAATTTGTAGAATTCATAAGCTTAAATTAATTTGAAGAATAAATGAAAAATTAATTAAATTCATAAATAAATCTGCCGATAAATTTTAAAATTTTATTATTTATATTTATTTTGCTTAATAAAGAAATAACAAATTCAGACGCTTAAACTATATATTTATGCCACTGATTTTCTTCGATTATTAAATAGAAGTATACTCAGCAAAACATTTTTTTTTTTGTAAATTAAAATGAAAAATTACATAATTTTATTTATTAGCTTAATAAAATTATCTATAGTAATAATACATACATTTATGCATACACAATAAACTCGCTACATAGAAGCTCATGCGGAAAAATTCTCTTTCTCATGCACATTTTTAGAAAAATCATGTATCTTTTATAAAAGTTGCAAAACGATTTGTATGAGAAAATGCGGTAGTATAACCGTCAGTAACATATTATAGAAAAAATAATTTAAAGATTCCACAATGATTTGTTTTCTAAAAATCTTGATAGAAAGCTATTGATAATTATTATACCGCTTACTTTAAACGAATATACGTTGAATATAGTACTTAACTTATAGTACTTTGTTCCAAATTGACAAGAAATATTTAAAAATATGAAATCTATAAACACTATACTTCAATAATAATATCATTAAATTTATTAAGCGTTTTCTAAATCAGTCTAACATTTCCTCTGTAAGTTGCATAATAATGTTGTTGGAAGAATATTTTATACGGCAATTGGAAAATATTACTTGTAAAATGAGTCTCAAGTATTTATTTAAAAAAACGTGCACGGGATTATATATCAACCTAACTTTGTGAGGATAGCGAAATGCTTCAATTAAATTTCGCACTTCACAATTAACACATGAATGCGGATGTTTTAGGATTTGATAGAGTTAGTTCCTATCCTAAACTAAAATTGTAATTGAGATTATGCTAATAAGTTTGAAAAGTGATTTATATAAAAGGAGAAGGAAGATTTCTTTTGGGATGTTAGTTGGAAGGAGAGTAAGATAGTCGTAGGAAGATTGCTTTTACAATGTTAGTTGGAAGGAGTGTTAGTTGGAGGGAGTTAGTTGGAGTGAACTAGAGAGTTAGTTGGATGTAAGTCGAGTAGGTACCATGGTCAGGGAATCCTCCTGCTATCGAAAGGTTACTGAGCCGCGAGGATGAATAAAGATAAATGTAGTAGTTAAATTTATGGGTGATTAGTTCAGTAAAGTAAAGTAGCGGTGGTTATTTATTGATGCTAAAGTATTTGTGAAGGCCGCTCATTTAAACGTATCAAATTGATGTTACAAAAAAATATGCTTGATTAGCATATTCGTTGAGCGGAGAACCGAGAGAGTGGCATAGATTAATCGCCTGCCATTCGCTTGGCCCCAATCCCACGTATGATGATCTAAAAAGTAGAGTAATCGACCTCTTTGCCACTCGGTCTAATAACTTAAGATTGCAGCATGACCGCTCCCTCCCCCCTCACGAACGTCAGTGGGAAACAGTAATAAAACCAGTGGAAAAACCACAAGAAGTTATTAAGTCGCAAGAAGTAAGCTTGAGCACATTAAATCACCCTAAAACTCGCGACGAAAACTGTATTTCTAGTGCCAAAAGTCAAATGAAAGTTAATGAAAACGAGCAAACTACGCCTTTAACCAGCACGACAGACAAATCTACGTCTCTTATTCAGAATTTAGATACGGATAAAAAATCCGATAAAATATTTAGTATAGCGACGGAGATTGAAAAGGAAAGTACGATCGAATCTAATTGTGCAAATCAATCTTTTGCTTTAGATGAAATGAATGCTCCGCTAAAGTCTACTGTTCAAACCTCGCATATCCCTCATTCACATTTAAATGCTAAACCGGTTCAAGCCGAAATATCAAATATAACTGAAGCTCGGATAGCAGACATTGAAAGTCATAAAAATAAAATACCTGCGGCCGCTGAAACCGTTAAACGGACCGACAGTGACAAATTAATAAACGTTGCGGCTAACTTTTCTAGCGATTCAAATTCCTCTCCTGATAATTTAAATTTAAAAACAGTCAAGTCGACCGATTCGTTTACTTTCACAGACACTGTGGTAAAAGAATGTGACAAGTTTAACCAGTGTGCTTCTAAATATCTCGCAACTACTTTTAAAGAAAATCTAGTATTAAATGAAAGTACTACAGTTCAATATGCAGTGTTCACTACTTCTAGTTCTGCACATCAAATACGTAAATTCAATGATAAAGTCTTAAATCAAACGGAAAAATCAGATACCGGGGTCGCTAGTTTAAATGACACGCCGCCTACAGTAAAAGAAAATGCAGGTATTTTAACGAATGTGATTTCGAAAGTGCAATTCATCTCTTGTACGGTTTCACCGAACTCTAGCAGCCATGCATTCGACAGTATGGAACGAAAGCAACCCTCTTCTGGAACTATGAACAGTGAAAAGGCTCTGGGTGTGGAACCCCCTCCGGAGAGGGACCAGCCATCCGGTTCGAACCCTGCTCAGGTCAACAGCGATCCTGCAACGTCTGACCTAAATCTACAAGCTACCAGCGCTGAAAGTTCAACAGCGACTCCACCGACCAGGCTGACCAGCATCTCCAATTTTGCTGATATCAAGGATGCCAGTACAATCTGTCAGGTCGTATCTTCCATTATTTTATTTTTTCTCAAGTATTGGTTTATCAGAGCTGTGATAAAGTCTACGACATGTAGTAAAAACTTCTGGACTTTCATTTGGACTTTCAACTATGAGCTCAAAGCCTTGAATTTTCTAAAAAACCAAAATTCTAAATTTAAACTTGAAGCATGAACTTTCAGTTTCGGAAAATTCATGTATTATTTACATGCCATAAATTTTTGTTCTGTTATATAATCTATGCATGTATGTACTTTAAAGTTCTTTTATTTTTTAAGCCATCACCTGCAGTGGTTACTAAGATATGATTTTCTCTTTGTATATACATTTACCCCTTTTTAGTTTTTGAATGTACTTGAATGTTATGATATGTATGTAACTTATGATATGTATGTACTCTAATGTTTCATTCCTAGCCAACTCCGGCGGTTTTGGAAAAAAGTTTTTCAATAATTTGTATATATATATATATATATATATATATTCCTTACCTATATTTCTTTACATGTCTTATAAATTGTATAAAATGAAGTTTTGTAAGTGTATATAAATATTTTCTCTATAGTTTTGTAAATGATCTATATGTATGTACATTAATCTTTTTTTTCTCAAGCCATCAACTGCAGTTTGAGAACTTTTCGAAATATTTTGTATCCTTATTCTACGTTTTTCTAAATGTCGCAAATTGTGTAAAATGAATATTACTTATTGTAAACTTTCGTATTTTTCACTAACAGTTTATTTTATGTATGTATTAAGTTCTTTTACCTTGTAGCCATCACCTGCAGAAAGCTGGTAGTATAAACTGTTTTTTTAACCTTTGTAAATATTCCCCCCCCTTTTCGTATTTCTATACCTATTGTATTTGTATATATAACTAAAATGAACTTTGATAAATGTATAAAATGAATATTTTTTTTAACTTTTGTATTCAACTAAAAGTTATCTATATATATATCTAGGTGTGTTTGAGTGGGGAAATATTTTTTTTTGCTATATGCGTAAATCACGCGTAACTTTTAACTAAAATCACTAACAAATTAATTTTTTGTCGTTTCGCATGCTATAGCCCAGGAGAAAAAATTATTGTATATACACTATTCTATGTATTCAGAGACAATTTGTCTCGTTTATCTACCTACAAAATGTAGTTTTATATTTTTGATACTTTACCAAGTTTCCGTTTTAGAAATACCTTTGATGCTCTAATCTGATGTCAGTTCTTAATCTCAAGCTCTCCTGTTTGTTACTTTGAAATGAAATGCTGAAAGAAGTATATTTTTGGAACTGTGCCAGTGTTTCTCTTTTCTAAAGTCAAAGATGTTTTTTTGGACGAGTGCCAAGAGCGAATCTCTTCTTTCAAGATTCAAGCAGATAGTGGACAACTGGAATTTTGCTCTTTTTTTTGCAGATGCACTTTAAATTCTTTTTTCCTAGCCGAGGATACTGGACCTAGACTGGTCTGCAATGGCTCCCTACAGTTCAAGTTTCAATAAAGTTATTTTAATGTTAAAAATCTTTTTAAAAAAATCAAGTCAACAACTGTTACAAGTTAATTTAATTAATTACTGATCGCCTTTTTTGCTTAAAGCGAGCCTCCTGTACTGAATTTTTTTAAATTTAATGAAAATTTTTCCTTTCCATTTAAGGAAAGTTGATCTGTATTCCCCGCTGTATCGTTGGACTTTAAATAAGTTTAAACTAAGTTAGGGCATGGAGTTTCTGCCGTAAACCACCTCAGATGGAGCTACAAAAAAAAAAAAAAAAAAAAAGTATTTTTATCATAAATCTTTCCTGAGTGGGCAGTTTTAAGCTCGGCCTTCCTTTTTTTTCACTATTACAATAAAAAAAAAAAAAAAAAAAAAAAAAAAAAAAAAAAAAAAAAACCATTAGTTATTCTTGGGCAGTCTAGTTTACATTTAAGTTTCCCCCCTCTTTTGTTCTCTAAAGTCTTATGCAGTTCATTTTAGCAGTCAGTCACTGCAGCTAAAATTTTTATTTGCATAATATTACTCTAAAATTTTCACGGGTAAAAACCCGTTGGGGACTTTTACGTGCAAATTTGTTTTTTTGGGGAGGAGCTGTGAGGTTAGCGAAATGCTGCAATTAAATTTCGCACTTCACAAGTAACACATGAATGCGGATGTTTTAGGATTTGATAGAGTTAGTTCCTATCCTAAACTAAAATTGTAATTGACATTATGCTAATAAGTTTGAAAAGTGATTTATATAAAAAGAGAAGGAAGATTTCTTTTGGGATGTTAGTTGGAAGGAGAGTAAGATAGTCGTAGGAAGATTGCTTTTAGAATGTTAGTTGGAAGGAGTGTTAGTTGGAGGGAGTTAGTTGGAGTGAACTAGAGAGTTAGTTGGATGTAAGTCGAGTAGGTAACATGGTCAGGGAATCCTCCTGCTATCGAAAGGTTACTGAGCCGCGAGGATGAATAAAGATAAATGTAGTAGTTAAATTTATGGGTGATTAGTTCAGTAAAGTAAAGTAGCGGTGGTTATTTATTGATGCTAAAGTATTTGTGAAGGCCGCTCATTTAAACGTATAAAGATAATTAGTATAAGTTAAATATTATCAAAGTCCAACGCCCACCTTTTATTTAAGCTCTAAATAAAGCTCCATTGATCTTATAAATCTGACTTTGTGTTATTTCATAACTTTATTAAGTAATTAAGCAAGTTTCAGCATTCAAGTTAAAGTTAAATTAAGATCATTTAGAAGTTTAATTCTCTACACTGGCGCCCAACTTCGCTCGAATCCTCCCCCGAGCAACTATTTTTTGATGGCACTACGAGTGTGCTTCAATTTTTTGAGGAACTTGAATATTTTTTTAACTTTTATCAAATTGATGTTACAAAAAAATATGCTTGGTTAGCATATTCGTTTAGCGGAGAACCGAGAGAGTGGCATAGATTAATCGCCTGCCATTCGCTTGGCCCCAATCCCACGTATGATGATCTAAAAAGTAGAGTAATCGACCTCTTTGCCACTCGGTCTAATAACTTAAGATTGCAGCATGACCGCTCCCTCCCCCCTCACGAACGTCAGTGGGAAACAGTAATAAAACCAGTGGAAAAACCACAAGAAGTTATTAAGTCGCAAGAATTAAGTTTGAGTACATTAAATCACCCTAAAACTGGCGACGAAAACTGTATTTCTAGTGCCAAAAGTCAAATGAAAGTTAATGAAAACGAGCAAACTACGCCTTTAACCAGCACGACAGACAAATCTACGTCTCTTATTCAGAATTTAGCTACGGATAAAAAATCCGATAAAATATTTAGTATAGCGACGGAGATTGAAAAGGAAAGTACGATCGAATCTAATTGTGTAAATCAATCTTTTGCTTTAGATGAAATGAATGCTCCGCTAAAGTCTACTGTTCAAACCTCGCATATCCCTCATTCACATTTAAATGCTAAACCGTTTCAAGCCGAAATATCAAATATAACTGAAGCTCGGATAGCAGACATTGAAAGTCATAAAAATAAAATACCTGCGGCCGCTGAAACCGTTAAACGGACCGACAGTGACAAATTAATAAACGTTGCGGCTAACTTTTCTAGCGATTCAAATTCCTCTCCTGATAATTTAAATTTAAAAACAGTCAAGTCGACCGATTCGTTTACTTTCACAGACACTGTGGTAAAAGAATGTGACAAGTTTAACCAGTGTGCTTCTAAATATCTCGCAACTACTTTTAAAGAAAATCTAGTATTAAATGAAAGTACTACAGTTCAATATGCAGTGTTCACTACTTCTAGTTCTGCACATCAAATACGTAAATTCAATGATAAAGTCTTAAATCAAACGGAAAAATCAGATACCGGGGTCGCTAGTTTAAATGACACGCCGCCTACAGTAAAAGAAAATGCAGGTATTTTAACGAATGTGATTTCGAAAGTGCAATTCATCTCTTGTACGGTTTCACCGAACTCTAGCAGCCATGCATTCGACAGTATGGAACGAAAGCAACCCTCTTCTGGAACTATGAACAGTGAAAAGGCTCTGGGTGTGGAACCCCCTCCGGAGAGGGACCAGCCATCCGGTTCGAACCCTGCTCAGGTCAACAGCGATCCTGCAACGTCTGACCTAAATCTACAAGCTACCAGCGCTGAAAGTTCAACAGCGACTCCACCGACCAGGCTGACCAGCATCTCCAATTTTGCTGATATCAAGGATGCCAGTACAATCTGTCAGGTCGTAGCTTCCATTATTTTATTTTTTCTCAAGTATTGGTTTATCAGAGCAGTGATAAAGTCTACGACATGTAGTAAAAACTCCTGGACTTTCATTTGGACTTTCAACTATGAGCTCAAAGCCTTGAATTTTCTAAAAAACCAAAATTCTAAATTTAAACTTGAAGCATGAACTTTCAGTTTCGGAAAATTCATGTATTATTTACATGCCATAAATTTTTGTTCTGTTATATAATCTATGCATGTATGTACTTTAAAGTTCTTTTATTTTTTAAGCCATCACCTGCAGTGGTTACTAAGATATGATTTTCTCTTTGTATATACATTTACCCCTCTTTAGTTTTTGAATGTACTTGAATGTTATGATATGTATGTAACTTATGATATGTATGTACTCTAATGTTTCATTCCTAGCCAACTCCGGCGGTTTTGGAAAAAAGTTTTTCAATAATTTGTATATATATATATATATATATATATATATATTCCTTACCTATATTTCTTTACATGTCTTATAAATTGTATAAAATGAAGTTTTGTAAGTGTATATAAATATTTTCTCTATAGTTTTGTAAATGATCTATATGTATGTACATTAATCTTTTTTTTCTCAAGCCATCAACTGCAGTTTGAGAACTTTTCGAAATATTTTGTATCCTTATTCTACGTTTTTCTAAATGTCGCAAAATGTGTAAAATAAATATTACTTATTGTAAACTTTCGTATTTTTCACTAACAGTTTATTTTATGTATGTATTAAGTTCTTTTACCTTGTAGCCATCACCTGCAGAAAGCTGGTAGTATAAACTGTTTTTTTAACCTTTGTAAATATTCCCCCCCCTTTTCGTATTTCTATACCTATTGTATTTGTATATATAACTAAAATGAACTTTGATAAATGTATAAAATGAATATTTTTTTTTAACTTTTGTATTCAACTAAAAGTTATCTATATATATATCTAGGTGTGTTTGAGTGGGGAAATATTTTTTTTGGCTATATGCGTAAATCACGCGTAACTTTTAACTAAAATCACTAACAAATTAATTTTTTGTCGTTTCGCATGCTATAGCCCAGGAGAAAAAATTATTGTATATACACTATTCTATGTATTCAGAGACAATTTGTCTCGTTTATCTACCTACAAAATGTAGTTTTATATTTTTGATACTTTACCAAGTTTCCGTTTTAGAAATACCTTTGATGCTCTAATCTGATGTCAGTTCTTAATCTCAAGCTCTCCTGTTTGTTACTTTGAAATGAAATGCTGAAAGAAGTATATTTTTGGAACTGTGCCAGTGTTTCTCTTTTCTAAAGTCAAAGATGTTTTTTTGGACGAGTGCCAAGAGCGAATCTCTTCTTTCAAGATTCAAGCAGATAGTGGACAACTGGAATTTTGCTCTTTTTTTTGCAGATGCACTTTAAATTCTTTTTTCCTAGCCGAGGATACTGGACCTAGACTGGTCTGCAATGGCTCCCTACAGTTCAAGTTTCAATAAAGTTATTTTAATGTTAAAAATCTTTTTAAAAAAATCAAGTCAACAACTGTTACAAGTTAATTTAATTAATTACTGATCGCCTTTTTTGCTTAAAGCGAGCCTCCTGTACTGAATTTTTTTAAATTTAATGAAAATTTTTCCTTTCCATTTAAGGAAAGTTGATCTGTATTCCCCGCTGTATCGTTGGACTTTAAATAAGTTTAAACTAAGTTAGGGCATGGAGTTTCTGCCGTAAACCACCTCAGATGGAGCTACAAAAAAAAAAAAAAAAAAAAAAAAAAAGTATTTTTATCATAAATCTTTCCTGAGTGGGCAGTTTTAAGCTCGGCCTTCCTTTTTTTTCACTATTACAATAAAAAAAAAAAAAAAAAAACCATTAGTTATTCTTGGGCAGTCTAGTTTACATTTAAGTTTCCCCCCTCTTTTGTTCTCTAAAGTCTTATGCAGTTCATTTTAGCAGTCAGTCACTGCAGCTAAAATTTTTATTTGCATAATATTACTCTAAAATTTTCACGGGTAAAAACCCGTTGGGGACTTTTACGTGCAAATTTGTTTTTTTGGGGAGGAGCTGTGAGGTTAGCGAAATGCTGCAATTAAATTTCGCACTTCACAAGTAACACATGAATGCGGATGTTTTAGGATTTGATAGAGTTAGTTCCTATCCTAAACTAAAATTGTAATTGACATTATGCTAATAAGTTTGAAAAGTGATTTATATAAAAAGAGAAGGAAGATTTCTTTTGGGATGTTAGTTGGTAGGAGAGTAAGATAGTCGTAGGAAGATTGCTTTTAGAATGTTAGTTGGAAGGAGTGTTAGTTGGAGGGAGTTAGTTGGAGTGAACTAGAGAGTTAGTTGGATGTAAGTCGAGTAGGTAACATGGTCAGGGAATCCTCCTGCTATTGAAAGGTTACTGAGCCGCGAGGATGAATAAAGATAAATGTAGTAGTTAAATTTATGGGTGATTAGTTCAGTAAAGTAAAGTAGCGGTGGTTATTTATTGATGCTAAAGTATTTGTGAAGGCCGCTCATTTAAACGTATAAAGATAATTAGTATAAGTTAAATATTATCAAAGTCCAACGCCCACCTTTTATTTAAGCTCTAAATAAAGCTCCATTGATCTTATAAATCTGACTTTGTGTTATTTCATAACTTTATTAAGTAATTAAGCAAGTTTCAGCATTCAAGTTAAAGTTAAATTAAGATCATGGAGAGGTTTAATTCTCTACAACTTGAGCACTATATCTAAAGTAATTCAGGTAATTGCATTTAATTACTTTTATAATAAAGTAAAATTACAAATCACTATTACATTATTGCGCAGGCATTTTTATTAAGCAAATTAAGACCATCAGTACAATAATTATGATAAATAAATATTTTTATAAAATTTTTGAAAGCGTAGAAAAACAATTTAATATCAAGGACTGTTCTTAAAATTGAGAACATATGGTCAATATAAATGTGTTTAAAACGAACAGTAATAAAATAAATATTAATTTTTTTAGACTCAAAATGTTTTCTCTCATCTTAAATACACTAACAGAAGTCAGCATGGGAGAAAATAAAAATATTGCTATTAAGCTATTGCAAACTCTCATCCGTTATTATACGAATTCTAATTGATTTGTTATGATTTTGTTCAACGAATAATGATTTTGGAAATCTCTTGCATATAAAAAATTACCAGATAATACATGAAACTGCATTTTTTTTTTTTTTTACTTCCGTTTAATTTACTAACTTACATAATATGTGTACTGGAGTATTTTAAAGACGACGCTAATAATAAAATATTCCTTTTTTTTCTGTTAATGACAATATTTATGATCTTCCTGCTGCTCTTCCATATCTGTACTTATCTTTTAATACTCAAATGAGCACAGTTTAGTTATACATTTTATCAACAAAAGTGATACAAAATCTTGTATCACTTTTGATACAAAGCGTTAATTTGTGTAAAAAGTGATACAAAAGCTTTAATTTGTATGTTTATAATTAAGTTAACCAAATTCCTTTTTGTCATATCTATAAAAAGCTTTAAAAAAAATGTGTACTTTATTTTTGTTCATTAAAGATTCTGGATTTTCCTAAATTTGAACCTTCTTTTTATATCGCAAATATTTTCAAATTTTCTAACGGTAGCTTTAAAAATTGAAACGGTAAAATAAAACGGATTTTATTTAGAGAAGTAAAAAATAAAAATTTGCTCTACTGCATGTCATATACAGTCGGTAGCAAAATAATTGAGGCGCTAGCAATAACTCGTCTCGTATTTAAAAATGAACATCTGATTCTGTTTTCTTAAGTACATATTTGTTGAGACATAATCTTAGTCTTTATGCTGTTTTTAAAAAGGAAACTGATAAAAAAATCAATATATATATATATATACATATGTGTATGTTTGTGTGTGTGTGTGTTCTCTTGAAGATTTTCCTCTACATTCTGAAGATTTCATTATTACTAACTTTATTATTATTATTATTATTATTATTATTTACTGTTATTTGCTATTCGTTTATGTAATTTCTACTTCATGAAATAAAGTTTTTATTATTATCATTATTATTATTTATTTTGTTATTGTTAGTTCGATTAGAATACTCCTTTTTGTATGGACTGCATTTTAATCGGAATAATTTTAATCTCAGTATTATACTTGTTTTCATATCTAAATTAAAATATTACTGGTACAAATTATTTAAGTTAATTAGTAATCTATTATGCATTTATGGGTTGTTATGGCAATTTAATCATTTGTCTATTTTGCAATATATATATATATATATATATACAAGGGCATTCCATAAAAACTGAGAGTAAAATCATAAAAAATCAAGAAATATATTTACAGCAAAAAATACATCATTATTTTTCAAAATACCTTCCGTCAGATGATATGCAACAGTCCCATTTTTCAACCCACTTTTCAAAACAAGTAGAGAAGCCCTTTTCTGGAAGCTGCTTCAAAGAACCCTCCACTGCTGAAATAACTTCAGAATCTGTATTAAATTTTCTGCCACGGAGCTTCTCCTTCAACATGGTGAGAGATCTGGACTGTAAGGGGGATGTGGCATGATTTTAATATTGCATTTACTAAGATATTGCTGAACAGAAGTAGCGACATGCGGGCGAGCATTATCGTGATGTAATATCCAATTCCCTACCAGTTCTTGTCGCTTTCTCGATATGTGTTGTCGCAAATTTTTCAAAACTGAAACACAATATTCACCATTCACAGTAGTTTTTGGAGGCACAGAATGCTGATAGATTACACCTTTATGATCAAAGAAAATAATCATCATGACCTTTCCAGCAGATTTGGTTTGTCGGATTTTTTTGGAGGCGGGGAATCAGTATGTTCCCATACACTTGTTGTGGACTTGGTAAGGGGATAATTATGATGCACCCAAGTTTAATCACCTGTTACTACAGTCTTTAGGAGATTTGGATCATTTTGAAGCCTCTGTTTCCATTAACAACATTGGTGATTTCTTGTTTTCATTTGTTCTTTAGTAAGTTGATGAGGGACCCATCTGGAACAAACATAACGAAGCTGTAAATTGTTGCGTAGAATGCGAAATATTGACGTTTTCGAAATGTTTGTTGATGTCGCTATCTCCTCATATGTCATTCGCCGATTTTCTTGAAGGATTACCCACACAGTGTTAACATTTCGATCATTCACAACACTTTTTGGTCGCCCAGGCCTAGGAGCCAGTTCTGCAGACAAACGGCCTTTCTTGAAATCACCCTGCCATCTAAAAATCGTAGACTCACCAAAACATTTGTCTTTGTAAGCTTCTTTCATTAACTTAACTGTTTCTGGAGCTGTTTTGACGAAACGGTAGCATTATTTTATGGCACAACGAATTTCGTTTTTTAACTCTGAATCACTCATCTCAATTTCTGTGGGGCAAATAAAACAGTTCTTTAAACAAGCACGGAAATAGGAAAAAAGAATCATCTGCTTCGTTTAGAATTTTGTATACACGTACAGTTAACAGTTTGAAAAAATCCCCTGCACTTCTATTTTTTAGTTTCGCGGTGTTGCCACTACGTAAAAAAATAACTCTCAGTTTTTATGGAATGCCCTTTGTATAAATATATACAAACGCATATTATCTATTACGAATATATCATAAAAATATAAAAATGGAAAATTTGTGCTCATTACCGGTATATATGCGTATCCACTGGAATAAAAATAAATAATTTTCCCATAAAGAAATATACATTATCTTTCTTTTTTACTTTTACCTAGTTGCCCAATATTTTATGGAATACTGACACATGCGAATGGAAGAGGCGTAACTTTCTATGTACTGCTCTTGGCTATCAATAGCATACCATAAGAGTTACAAGTTTTAACCCGCTTGAATGTATAATAGTCATTCTCTTTCAATGCATTGCTACAGATAGAGAAAAATGAATAAGTGGGGAATAAAAAGGATTTTTATCTATTAAAAAAAAAAAAAATAACTAATGTTGAATCTGTGTAAAATGTCAAAAATTAATCTTTTAGCACATGAAGACAAAGAAATAATACAAATTGTTTGTGTTTTTTGTTTTTTGTTTTTTTCCTTTTGATAGATGAAAAAATAATACCATTGTTTTATTTATTTATTTATTTATTTTATTCTCATTCTATTTTATTTATTTATTTAATTAATTCTCATTTTATTTTATTTTATTTTATTTATTTATTTATTAATATTAATATTATTATTATTTATTTTTTTGCCTATAGAGTTTATATATATATATATATATATATATATTATTAATGCTAAAAATTTAAAAAGTAAAAGCATTTATATTCTTATTTTTTTACAACTTATACAATGTACAAATAATTAATAATATATATACAATGAAAAGTTTTTGTGACTGACATCTAGAAACCAAATTGTGTCACTAGTAAAAATAATTTCATGTCGTCTTTATAAATTCCAGTTCCCTTCGCTAGGGAATTTGAAAAATCCCTATTGGAATTCCAGATAATTTTGCTATACTATATTGATCCAAATTATTTAAAAATAACAGCAATTAAATGCTAATTGAAGAAGCAAGTTTCCGTAACTATATTCTTAGTATATGACCCAAATCTGAGAAATCAAATAATTTCACCGTTTAGGAAAGTGTAGAAATTCTCGACCATTTCGTCTATCCATGTTAGATCCTTATACGCGTAGCTCATAAATCTATATTTCAATTTTAGGGAATCAGAAAATGACTACTTATTAGTTCTAGATGTAGGCGGTATACTTTTTTTTCTATGTACATTAATGAAAGTCTACAATTTCGTTATGAGATAGGAATTGTGAAAAAAAAGATGTGAAAAAGAAAAGAACATTTTGAAGTGTAAAAAGTATAGGAAATCTGGCATTATGTAGTTAACATAAACAACAGTTTTTTTTTTTTTTTTTTTTTTTTTTTTTTAATTATGTGATATTTTGACGCTAATCTAACCATACATAATTAATTGTTTTAAAAGTTACATCCACGCATTAATCTGCAAAAGGTGGAAATGCAACACAAATATTTCACAGCAGATTTGTTCTTTACGGATTTGACAATGATAACACTGACAAACAATATACTATAAAAAACAACCAGTTTTATTCCTTTTTAGCAGTTACATGGAGTCTGATACATTTATGTAATATTTTTGTTTGTTGTGGGAATCAAGGCCGATTGACTGTACTAGGGTCCTAGTCTTTGTACTTGCTTCTGTAATACATATACTAATATTGGTACAATACAGAGAAGATTAGCATGGCGTGATATTTTAACGCTAACCTAATCATACTTAAGTAATTGTTTTAAGAGTTAAATCCATGTATTTTGTCTACAAATTTGGGAATACAACACAAATATTTTACAGCAGATTTTGCTCTTTATAGAGTTGATACTGATATTTATCAATACTGACTAAAAATATACTAGAGGAAACAATCAGTTTTATACTTTAAAGTAGTCGCGTACATTCTATTGTAGGTCTTTCAAAAGTGTTTAAAAATAGATTTCACAAATATCATTTTCCTTCATTTACAAAATACTACATGAATTTTTTTCTTTTGACACCAAAAAGCATGAATAAAAAAGAAATTGGCTAAAAATAATTATTTTTGTTTATTTTTACTAGGTTCTAAAATTTTCTATGCATATACACCCCGCGACAAAAAGATAGGTACAAAGGGTTTTTTCTTTGATTTTTCATAAAATAAAATTATCTAAATTGTGCTTAAAATTTATTATTATCATAAAATAAACCTATTCACGGACTAATTTTTGTTTTAAGACTAATTTAGAAAAGTTTTAACACTAATTTTTTTCTAATTTAAGGTTATACTCCGCGACAAAAAGATTGGAACAAAGGCTTTTTTTTTTTTTTTTTCATAAAATAACATTATCTGAATTGTGCTGATTATTTATTATCATAACAAACTATTATCGTATCAAAAACATATTAAATATTTGAATCATATTCAAAGTATTCATATGCAAAACAATCATATGCAAAATAAATAAATAAATAAATAAATAAATCTTTGTTACTATCTTTTTGCCGCGGTGTGTTGTCTTAAATTAGAAAAAAAATAGTCTTAATTTTTTTCTAAATTAGTCTTAAAACAAAAATTAGTCCGGGAATAGTGTTATTTTATGATAATAATACATGATAAACACAATTTAGATAATGTTATTTTAAGAAAAAACCCTTTGTACCTATATTTTTGTCGCGGGGTGTATATATTGCCCATACGATTGTTTTCTTTTCTTTCTTTTTCTTTTTTAATATATATATATATTTATATATGTAGATTCTAAATTTCCCTCTTTTACTTATTTACACGTCTTTTTGAAAATCATAAAATTTTTTAAGAGCTGTATACAGCCAACTGAAAAATACCTATAAAATAAATTTGTAAAGAAAAATGTTTATAATGAGAGAAAAAAAATATGTATTAACTTTAGAAAGTGTTTATTTATCTTGATGATTTATTATTATTATTATTTTTTAATTCTGGAAGAAATTGATTTTGCTCAAACTACTGAAAAAATTAAATATAAAGATAATACGTTTTCAGAAAATTTCAATGGAGGAGAAAAAAACTTATTAAAATGTACTACATCTATGTATTTTACGGCTTTTATGTTCATAGGGAAACTACCACATTATGTTTAAATAAACATGGTTTAAAAATTCATAAATTATTCATAGGCTGCTTGAAAGAGATTTTCTTTATAAGGTAAACAATCTTAATGCATTTTTTGTGGCTGTTGTTGTTGTTTCAGCCATTGAATTAATTTCTGAATTGTTTAAAATGTACTAATTTAGTTTTCTTTAAAAAAAATATATATTTTTTTTTTTTTCTAGAATATTGTATTTAATTTTTTCTTAAATAAAGACATTAAAATAAGTTTTGTAAGCAGAAAAGTAATTTCTTCTTTTAATCGGATATCCATTTCTTAAACTATAAACTTCTTCAACATTTTAAATGTATTTATGAATATTTGATTTGCAGCATAAAAAACAAATATTTGCAATTTTAGTAAGATAATAATTTCATAACTAGCATGCAATTAAAACAAACATAAATGAAATACAAAAAAATTAGGAAAAAAAATCTTTAGTAAAAAAAAATAAAATAAATGAATTGAAAAATTTAAGTAATTTGTTTCATATATATATATATATATATATATATATATATATATATATATGAAAGAATTACATCAATTTATAAAAATATGCATTTTATGCATTAAACTATCATTCTATCTATCGATCTATCTTATATACATATATTTCGTGGTAAATTGTTACAAAATGTATCAATCTACGGTAATTTAATATTTATATATAAATTTTAAATGGCGAAAGTGAAAATTATAAATTTTAAAATAACAAATTATTATTTAAAATGAAAACATTAAAACTATTGCAAATTGTATTACTACATGTAAAGCTATTTTAATTAAACATTCATTAAATTATATACAATTAACATTTTTTTGTATCAGGTTAATGTGTGTTTGCAGTTAATGAATTTTAGGACGACTAAATCGGTGAATTGTCTTTTATTTATTTATTTATTTATTTTTTAATATACTAAGAGAAATATATATATATATATATATGCATATATATATACACATATATAAACACGTTTTATTATAGGTTTGTATGTTATACTATAGTTTATATCGATGGACAAACTTAATTTTTATTCAAAATAAATGGAAAGTATAGAAACATTTCTGTAAATAATTTAGGATATTATAATATTTTATTTGTGAAAAGATTTTTATTGTAAAATGTGTGTAAAATTTCTATTTTACAAAAGTTTTTTGCAAACATAAAGTTTACAAAATATTAAAATCATAGTTTCATATTTTGACGCAAGATATCAGTGGATTTTAATTATTCAGAAAAAAATCGATTTAGTTAATATGATTCTCAATCACTTTTTAAAACTGTGTAATATTCCTTAAAATTATTTGGAATTGGAATTCAAGGTTTTAACTTGTATAAATATAGACATATGAGGTTAAAATTACGATAAATGTATGCTTTAAAAATCTTATTTACAGAAAAGTAAAGTTGTTTTACTTAAACATTCATTCAATTACATACAATTAACGTTTCTTTGTATCAGGTTAACGTATGTTTGCAGTTAATGAATTTTAAGATGACTAAATCGGTGAAAATGTCTTTTTTTTTTTTAATCACTTCAATTTTTCTAGTTGTTTAAGGACATAGAATATATATATATATATATATACTTTATTTTTATTCGATTATTCGTCTTCATATTTTCTTTTATTCGAGTGCTTTATAGTTTTCGTAAAGCGAAAATAACAATAATGGGATTTAATTTTTTCCACTTTGGAACAAATAGTGGTATACTTTTGTGATTTTATTTTATAATATTTAGTAATTGTAATTTTACATGGTATGCAGGAAGTAAGATATGGTATTATTTTGTATATGCATTTCACCGAGACCACTATCAGAATAACTTTATATCTATGTCTATATCTATCTATTTCTCTCTCTATATATATATATATACATATATATATTCAAAGGTGTTTATTCCGCTTTATTTATTTATTTTTATTTTTTTAGTAAAGTCGCTACATACATTCACATCACAAATTATAAAGGTGATTTATAAGACCATGATATTTCGTTACTTTACTATTTATACTGTACATTTTCGACCAAAAATAAATTTAAGCTTACTAACAACAAAAAAAAGTGAAGAAAAGACATATCAGTGGCAAAATTTACTACCAACATATATGGTTTAACTCGAGTCTGATACCCAAAGTCTCCTTTTATGCATCGTTGCATCTCTCTCTCTCTCTCTCTCTCTCTCTTTTTTTTTTTTTTTTTTTTTTTTTTTTTTGCAACAATGAGTGGTTCTTCTGGTAGCTGCCTCAATGGTGAAATCCTTTGAAGGGGTGAATCAGTGAAAATATTATAAAACTAGGTACATAAATATATCCAATCCAATCATGGTTATGTCACACTCAGTGTGAGCATTTTTTTAAATTTATTTTTTAATTAATTAATTTATTTATTTTTGGAGTACAGATTGACGCATATAAATTATTTTATCTCTATATCGTATTATCGCATCATGAAAAATTCGATATTAACAAATGCGTTATGATGAAGATATACGAAATATAAGAGAAAAAAAAAATGGATACTTTTCTTTGAATTAAGAAAATGTCTTCTTTGAATTAAGACAATGTCGAGGAAATTAATGAAACCCTCGATACAAAAGAGCCAAATCGTGAAAAATATCACTATGCTCCCCATTTTTGACTGAAATCGAATCTAGTACAGGAATGGATGGTCCCTATTGAAATGAAATTGACTTTAGCAGAAAAAAAAAAAAAAAAAAAAAAGGCCACACGCTTTTGAAAAAAAAAAAAAAAAGTTAGAAGCTTGGTCGTATTGCAATTGCAGGATACATCATCTCTTTCTGGTTGATATTGTTTAAGTTTCAACAATATATAATTCATTTGCTTAATTAAAAAAAAAAAAAAAAAAAAAAAAAAAACTAGATATCATTCAAATTTGTTTGATGTGTTCATACTAAACGTACATACTAATAATACTTCACAATAATAATTATACTAATAACTATAATAATTATTAAAATTATTAATTATAATAATAATATTAATAAGAATAATATTATTAAATTTTAAAATTATTCACCAATTTCCTAATCATAATGACTTTATCATCACTTGTTGACCTATTATTTTGTTAGTTTAAGACTATTATTACAAATAATAATTATTAAAATTTTAAAATTAAAATTATTCACCAATTTCCTATTTCATAATAATAATAATAATATTAATAACAATAATATTTTTTAATATTAAAATTATTCACCAATTTCCTAATCATAATAACTTAATTATCACTTGTTGGCCTTTTCTTATGTTAGCTTAAGACTATAAATTACACTCATATAAATAGAACATATATCGTACACTTTTTCTTAAATCACTTAATAGTAACTTATTTTTTCCACGTTAGATGGCGCGCTCATACGTTGAGTCGAACGTATGAGCTACTTTGAATATCGTATTAATCTTATTTATACTTAAATTTACCTCTCGAATATTATTTAATTGTGAATTCAGCTTTTAAATTTTAAGAACAATATTTATCACTTCATGCTTACATTTATTTCATTTCAGAAACTTTCGATTAATCGATTCTCTACATTTAATTATTTCTTTTCAGTTTGTTCGTTTTGGCAACCGCCCGGATTTTTATTTGATTTGGATTTGATTTACATGTGGCCAGCTCCTTTCACGAATTCCAATTTTCATTATGGTTAAGTTATCAGCCAATTTCCTTTTATCTTTCTTTCTTTCTTTCTTTTTTTTTTTTTTTTTTTTTTTTTTTTATGCAAGATTGAAACTAGTGTTGTATATTGCTGAAAAGCTATACAATATTCGAAATCTTGCATTAATTGTTGACAGTACCGCTAGTTTCCTGATGGGATCGGTACTGGATTTCAGCATTTTTAACTCCATTTTTCCTTCATGCATTCCTTTTTATTTCAATAGTCATTTTGGTTAATTTCTTTCCATTCTTATCTTGTGTTGCATGAATTTACTGGACTAATGGATTAAGACTACTAACTCACCGTTTAGGTTTAAGTGATATACGTCATTTCTCTTATGCGTAAGTACTTTAACATGTTTTTACTATTCAGTGAAATTTACTTAAATGGTAATTGTGACAATAAATTTATACGTAATACATCTAATTATTAAATTCATTGTTGGTATTTTAATCTTTCTCTCATTTGCTGAGTTTTGTAAAGGAATTAAATAATTTAATATATATATATATATATATATATATATATATATATATATATATATATATATATATATTACATTATGTAACGAAAAAATAAAATAATACTACAAGATTTAACTTTTCATTTATTATATTTTAACTTGTAAACTGGTTTTAAGTATATGTCAATTCAAAATCATAATAAAAAAGAAAATAAATACCATCAAAAGTAATTTAACATCGTTTATTTTTCCTTAATTGCTTCCACTTGAGTATCTAATGTTAATTCAACGATACGGTTAAAGTTTTTATTACTGGCCATGTTACATTAAGGTTTTTCTAAAAGGAAATATTCAAATACCTTTTTTTTATACGGTTGTTCACTTGATTTATTTTTCGCATTTTTTTTTTTTTTTTAATGTTGTAAATGTTCTTAGTGAAGAAATGAATTAGAATTTATTTAACACTGTTTGAAGTTATATTTTTTATGGATAAATTGTATTTAGTACACTTTTATCTCAAAAATTTGTTATCCTCTTATGATATTTACCATTTTAGGGTTATTTGTATTTGAACGTGTTCTGAATCAAAGATAAGCTGAACGAATTTATTATTATTATTATTTTATTATTATTTTTATTATTTTTTTTTATTAAATTTAACTTAAAAAAAAAAAAAAAGAAAAAAAAAAAAAAGAAAGAAAAAAAAAAGTTTAAGGTAAAACTAAAAGAGTTTGCGCACAATTCAACAAAATGATTTTAAAAAATCAAAATATTAATTTTCCGCTAAACTATTACTGAATTATTTTGAATTCTTTCGTATTCTATGCATTTCCGTAACTGTTTTGTTATTATGCTATGAATTAAAGCAGCAACTGTAATGAAACCAAGAAAGCTATTTTGCGCAATCTCATTATTTCGCACATGGACAGGAGAAGACGCGCTTACTTATAACAACAATTGAATTGTTAACAATAATAATTACAACTAAATAACATCGTTGTGATGTTTTATAAATAAATATTTTTTATGTTAGGACTGGATATTTTCCCTTTCATAAATAGAAGAAGGAAACAAAAGTGTTGAAATATTTTATTTAAAGAAAAAATAAATCAGGGGAAAAAATAAATAAATAAGATATCAAAATTATATTCAGTTATCGTTTTCGTGAAAATACCTGACACAAGTAACATATATATATTTGTTCATGAGAAATCGTATAATAAAAAATTATTTTGTAGTACTACCATTCTATAGAAATTTCTACGAATAGTTAAGAAAATTCGAGCATTCATTTTTTTAAACTAAGACAAAATATCATGTATTATCTTTCATGCTTTAAACAATCAACATACACATTCAACTCGCCACGCTATTATTGATGTTATACAATTACCTGCAGACTCAGCGCGCCCACTATACTCCTTCTCGCCGACCCGTTATGTGCACATTCTCCCCTACTTCTTTTTTGTGCGTAATTAATTAAAAATTACATCTAAGGAAATAAATTATTTTGTCGTTTTTTATCTTTCGCTCATTTCTGTGTTCTTTAGAAATGCTGCTGAAGTACCCAAATTAATAATAATAAATAAATAAATACTAATAAAACAATTATTACAGTTTAAAAAAAAAAATTACATATAGCAGGAAAAAAACAATTAAAAAAAGAAAAAAAAGTGTTTCTGTATATATATATATATATATACCAAATTTGATGTTTTAATAATGTTTTCTTGTTTTAATTCAATACATATAAGACAATAAATATTCAAATATCTCTCACGATTAAACCCACTGAGCGTCTTAGAAAATGTTAAACTTTTAAAGTTGTTTCCTTTGTATGGTTTAGTAATGTTTTAAACTATGTTTAAAACATTTTTTATTGCCGATTGAATTTATAAATGCAATTATTCGTATAGAAAAAAAAATATCCTCGCGACTGCTATGTGTATGTTAAAATAATAATTACTAAAAATATTAATACTAATATCGACCTAATATTTAAAAAAAAAAATATATATATATATATGTATAAATGATTTTAATTATTATCAAGCGCTGTGAAATCATTTCCCGCAGAACTGTAAAGTTAAATGCACTTTTAATTAAATATGAAGGTCATTGCAAATAAAAACCTATGTCCCATTGCTTTCCAATATTTGTGGCCTTAGATATATGATCTATTGCGAATAGCTTAAAAGTAAAAAATATAAATGAATTTCTGTGTTCTTTATTTTCAAACATCTTTCTAAAGATTAATATAATGTAATAAATAGATGTTTTACATGAAGCACGATATATTACCTATTTTACTTCGAGTTTATCTAAGGCTTCCTTCAAACTCTGGCAACATACAGAGCTTCAAAAATCAAAAATTATCTATTGTCCGAAAGTGACCCTTGAAATTTTGCACACATTTACAATGAAGGACATTACTTTTTATTGGTCTTTTACAAAAGAGACCCCCTTCTCATGCAATTATCGCACTAGGAGGTTTGTGAGCTTCGATTCCAGCGAGCGTCGATCTCCTAAACCATATTAAAGAAATATCAATAGGGCGGACTTGCAGCTTTCTATGTTGCCAGAGTTTGAAGGCTCCTTTAGTGTCCAAATATTTATAGACTTTGGACACAATAAAATGGAGGAGGCGTAACATTCAGTGCACTGTACTAAACTTATCAACGTATGTTATTGTTACACGTGGTAACCCGATCTAACCATACAATATTCATGCCCTTTCAATGTATTGTTGCATATAAAAAATGAATACATAATTGAGGAATAAAAAGACCTTTTTAGGATAAATCACTAGAAATTGTGCAACGTGTTACAGAAGATTCTTTTTGAATAGAAATATAAAGAAACTATTTGTTGATAATAATTATTTTTCCATTTATTTCTTTTTGCGAGATCAGAAAATAATACTAATACTATTGCTTCTTTTTTTATTTGCGTATATAGAAACATAAAAAAAAAAAAATAAATAAATAAATAAATGTTTGGTAATTTAATTCACAATGCTATACTCTCTACCTACCTTCTCCGAAAGCCGAAGTCAATGTTATTCTCTGCGAAATTTTGCCCCGTTATAATTTATTAACTAATACATATTTTTAAATTCCGTTTTCACACACAGAATATTCACAACTATTAAACAATTTTTCGCTTTCTAAAAATTGATTTTTTTTTTTTTTTTTTTTTAAGATTTCATTTTTAAGCTCAAAAAGGAAAATTTTCACATCGTGAAAATTTACAACCTCAAAATATTATTTTACAACCTCAAGTTAAAATATTAAAAACTTTAAAAAACAATTTTTAGAAATTGATAAATTGTTTAATAGTTGTGAAGTTTCTGAATGTGAAAACGGAATTAAAAAAATATATATATTAGTTAAAAAGTTATAAAATGGGGCGAAATTCTCCATAGAATAACAATGGCTCTGGCTTTATGGGACGATAAGTGGAGAGGCCACTTAACTAATATATATATACATATTTCTTTTACAAAATTTATTGTGGCCAACAAATTAACAAAAAAAAAACAGATATTACGTAACAGATAATTAATTTAAAAATATGTAAAATATATATATATGATGATATTGTATGTAAATATGTGATGATACGAAAAAAAAATGAAGTGCTTAAAGGTGACCTTCAAAAGGGCTTTTCAGAAATTTCATAATAAAATTAAAAATTAAAAGATTTAGTGATTTTCTTTAAATTTGCCTAATTTTCATGCACAACTTAAGAACAATTAAACAACTCTTATAACAGTAAATAGCGATGGGAATATCTGTGCTTTAAATTACATAATTATGATTAACAATTATGAATTATCTGCGGTTTTTAATAATATGGATAATAGGATGTCCATTTTATTTTTTATTGTTTTTTTTATGAGTGACTGTTTTTCATATTTATAAGAGATCGTATACTAAAACGACAGTTCTCATTGTATTATTATTATTTTTTTTTCAAAGACACTATTTTTAAGAACAATGAAAATAGTTTTAAAATACCTCTTACATTCAGTTTTTAAAAAAAAATCTTCTTTATTCCATCACTAAAATAGGATAAAAATGCGCTAAGTAAAGTTCTTATTAATCACAACGGATGGTTTTTCAATGCGCATGCGTTTTCCCGATTCAGTGACATAATACCTGTGATTAGGAATATGTGTACATCATGCGTGTGCTATCTCCGTTTGTTCCAGCAATAATTCAGCTGCTGGTTTCACAAATGACGGATGTGACAATAGGCCTATAGCAGCGATTGTTTCCACCAGCAGTGCTGGAGGCAGTCGTCTTTACCAGCCTTGCAAATCAAATGTAAGAAATGGTACCACGAAGATTGCAATGGTGAATATTTGCACTAAATTAAATGTTGTGCAGGTTAAAATTCAAATGTATGTCCTTATTCGTTTTAGTAAAGTAAAAAAAAATTCATTAATTATTATTAATAATAATAGCAATAATAGTAATAATAATAATAATAAAAACCGGTTACAAACTTGTTGTTTCCCTATAATTATCCTTAATTTACAGGTATTTTTTTTCCAATAATTGTCTTTTTTTTTTTTTTTTTTTTTTTTTTTTTTGATCTGACGTTGCAGTTTAACTAATAACATCTTCCCCGTGTTTATGGAAGAACACTGGTTTATTTAATATTAAATTTGTTAATTGTGTATATATATATATATATATATGCACAGACTGAGAAAAGAATGAATAAGCATACAGAATTAATTAAACATTGAACAGCCTGTTGCACTTTTCATTATTATATCATTTCAATCTTTAGTTGTACTAATAAAAACATACTTATATGTGGCGTCAATCCCCGATTTCTTATACGTATACTCAACAAACACAAGCCTTTCGGGATAGAGTCGGTCTGCAGTCGGCAATGTCCGTTTACTATCTGCAAAGGCGCACTAGAGTCGGCGAGTAGTCAACAGAATGCCGGAAACCGTCAGTACAAAACAATGTCGGTTGCTGTTACCGGACCGCTTACGGCTAAACATCGGCAAACCATTTCTATCGGCATATGATACTGGGCCGATATGTGATATCCGGTAATGGGCCGAAAAAAAAACATGCCAACGTCGGTTCAATTTTGGGACAGTTTGCTTCAAATTCGAATTTTTAAAATTAATACATATAAAGGTTATTTCTTATTAATTTTTAAGTTTCACTTTTGTCAGAAATGTTGAAAAATTTTAGAATAATAAATCGATGATTATTTGTCATAATAATATTATTATTAACGTCCGTAGAAATCATTAAGATTGTAATATTTTCTATGGACTTAAATATTTCCATTAAACAATTCACAGATAATAATGATAATAAATATAATAATAATATATATATATTATAATTATTTCATATTCAAATCATATTCTAGAACTTATTTGATCTGAAGCACAACTCAAAAATGAAAATCAATTAAACTCAATATTTAAAACTTATAACTTCGAAAGTTCAAAATTACTTCACTAGATTGCAGCTCTCTCTACCCTAAAATTGACCCTATAATTAACAGTAAAAATCTATATAGATTAACATTAAGTAGGTATTTAATGGAGATTTTTTTTTTTTTTTTTCATTTTTCATTTTATAAAATGAAAGTTTCTATGCGTTTCTTAATTAAATATTTTCTTAATTAAATTGCCTTTATTAATTAAATCATTTCCATGTATTAATTTATTTTTCTTTTTTTACAATTTATTTTGCAAGAATTAATGAATTTTGTAATCTGTCTCAGAATTAACGATAAAATTTGTGTTGCTAATGACTTAAATATATTTTTCGTTTGACTGTCAACTGTCTCTACAAGGGAATTTATACTTAATGAATTATTAAAATTTACTAAAGTATTAAACACAAATATAAAATTTTATTAACAGACAAAATTTTAATAATTTCACTGGACTTAAATATTTTCCTTAAAAATGTGTAATACATATTTATTTTATGTAACTATTTAATATTCTAATTTTATTAAATATATATATATATATTATTTTAACCACAAAATAAAACTAATTTAATTATATTTATTTTGATTATTTTTAAAGTGTTATTTTAATTATAACATCTCATAAAAGTATACAATATATATCTAAAATAATTAATAACGAAACTACCCTTTATCATGATGCAATTTTATAAGCGCGGATAGTCCAGTGGTAAAACGCAACCACAGAGCATAGAGAAACTACTAGTTGGACAGTTTGGTGTTTCTGTCCTTCTCCTCGGGTAGGTAAATCGGAAAATAAAAACATAAAAGTTCAAGGTCCCTTTAGTAGATGACAGCATTGAAAAAGTGATCGGGCGGGGAGGAAACTTTTTTATTTTTTTTTTTATTTTTTTTTTATTCGAAACTTTTCTATTTGTTGACGCCCCTCCATTACCAATATACGTTTTTTTAGGAAACGGTTTTGTTGACGGCGCGGTGTCATGGCGGCTTCCTTGTCGGTTTTGTCGGCAACGCACCGATTGCGTACCAGCCAATCTTGCAACTGCCGCCGAACGACCACAAAAAATACATATCCGGTTCGACAGGCGGTGTTGATCGGTAACGGTGTTGATCCCTGAAACGGCCACCCAGCAATGTATCGACTGTGTATCAATAGCTCTGTGTTTGTTGTGTATACATATAGAATAAACATTAAAATGCCACAAAAATTAGAGAGAAGGAAAAAGGAAATAATATAGTATCTAAGTTTTTTACTTCCATTACCCTACTACCGTAGGTAATGGAAGTATTGCATTCGGTCTGAAAATTCGATATCGAGATTTCACATGATTTACACATTTTAAGGTCACCTGGGTCCAAAAAAGTGGTTTTTGGCAATTGGTCAGTGTGTATGTGTGCGTGTGTGTGGGGGGGGGAGAAATCTTCTGGCTATCATATCTCGAAAACTAATAAAGATAGAACACCAAAACTTTGGAAATGAAGCAAGTCTGGTGTACAGATGAATTTTCTAAATTTTGGTGAAAATTGAAAAACTGTAAGTGGGAGCGTAAGTCCGTATCTCAAAACGGCCCTAACGATTTTCTTCAAATTTGCTATATAAACACTCTATTAGATGTCCTTTCGAATGATATAGTTGGTTAGTTCATGGAAATTCATAGGCGTACTGTATAAATAGCTCAATTCCAGGTCTCGCAAAGGCGTTCCTTTACAAACGGCTGTAGAGTTTTTTTTTCAAACTCGCCATATTAACTCACTTTTAAATATGCTTTTGTACGTAATTATTGTTTTCCTGTCAATAGCTGAGTTTTGGTAAAAGTTGGTATCTCAAAAACGGCTCTAACGATTTTCTTGAAAATTGTTATATAAATCCATTTCTTTCTTATGTATCACGTAGTTATTAGAGGAAAATTAACAGCTACCCTGCTTAGGTAGGTCAGAAGTTTAGGTAGACCTTGAAAATTGGCGTTTCAAAATATAACTCTACCATTTTTTTCTCCTTATTTTTTACGTCGCTGTTTGTAAGCTTCGTTTTATATGTCTTTACGTGTGTATAAAGTTTATCTTACCAGAAAAATGCTAGGTTTCTACTTCTTTAGGTGATTTTTATATCTTCTGATTACATTATCTCCAAAAAAGCATATAATCTGTGTAATAGTGGGTAATAGAAGTCGTGTGGCTGTTTCACGCAATTTTTTTTTTTTTATGATTGATAAATGATATATATATATATATATATATATATATATTCCCCACTGAAAAGAAAAAAAAAACTGGTGCTATAAGGAAACATTTAAATGACTGGGTAAAAAATGAAAGATACTTCTATATATTTCAATACAGGGTCCGTAAAAATGTTATGAACTATAAAGCAAATCTATCGAGTAGTAACTTCGAGTAGTACAGAAAATACCTGTAAATATTCTGTATAAGTATATAAAACATATACAGATATATATGATTTTTTTGCGCTAATTTTGCCATGCCAGCAAACGGAATAGCAAGTCGCATACATTTGCGACTTCATTTTATAACATTCTATAAATGATTTGTAAATGCTATGTCCGAAATATAAAGTAACCATTTGTTACTCATATATCCGAGTCTACTAAAAAGTATTTTTTTCTGGGAAAAATGTGGAAAATATATATGCATGGAATATATCACATGTATCGACAGGAAAAATTTAGAATAAATATAACTGTTTTTATTTATTTATTTTATTTTATTTTATTATTATTTTATTTTATGTATGTTTATTTTTTTTCTCTTCGCTTTTTTTTTTATACTGATTTATGTTTCATGTAAATATTATTGTGTAAAACAGAGAGAAACCACCACGTGTATAACCTACCCAGTGCGAGTATTCCCGTTCATTTTTCTAGTTTGATTGATACCGTTTTAACATGTTGTGCACTTTTCATTATGCTCGGTTTTTTTTTTCCTAAGCCTTACATAGTTTTGAAATTTGGGCATCATATTCATAAAGTTTCTTACATCTTTAATATAAAGCGAAATAAGGGATAAAAATTATACAGTTATTCGTTCATTATGAATTTTGCTGTGAGTAAAAAATGGACACGCAATCAAAAAGAATTTTATCACAATTATTATTTTGCAATATACTAAAAGCTTACGCGATATGGTATTTTTAATGTATAATTCACAAGTTATACGAACAAACACATGAAATGTTATTTATTTCAAACCGTATTGAAAATAATTGATAATTAGTGTTATTAAGAACCTTATACAATTATTTTGTATAACAATTAATATATATATATATATATATATATATATATACAGAGAGAGAGAGAGAAATTTTTCATTCTTATTGGTCTTTGTGGTTTTGGTTATCTTGTGTCTGTTGCTTGGCTTCTACTGCGCTTAATGGGTCATTATTGTTCGTTATAGGGTTCTCTTTTTTACCTTGAAGTATTGTCCTAGAGCCAACCTTCTTTTGATCAGAGTCTAATTACACTGTTCTATTTCAATTTTCAACAGGTATTGTTGTACAGTGGATTGGCGTCAGTGCTATTGTTGAACTTAATCATTGAATCAATTTGGGAAATCTTGTTGCTTTGTTTGGCGTGTGTATATCTCTTTGGTGAACTGTTTGACTAACTATTCTTCGTTCTCATTCTTTGCTTCTACTATCAAATGGATAATATAAATATATATTATAATATTTAACTTTTTTTTTAATTATTTTTTACTTTGTAAACTTGCTATAATTATCTTCTAATGTGAAAAAATAAAAAATAAAAAATTAATAATAAAGAAAATAAAAACCACCAAAAGTTATGTAACATCACTTATTCTCTCTTTTAATACTTCCACTTGAGTATCTAATGTTAATTGAACGATACACTTAAAGTTATTGTTGGTCATGTTAAATTAAGGCTTTTCTAACTCGAAATATTCATTTTTTTTTTCTATTAGAATGTTCATTTGGTTTATTTTGCCGGTTCCTTTTTTTATAATGTTGTAAATGTTCTTAGTGAAGTAGTGAATTAAAACTTATTTAACAATGTTTGAAGTTTTTTTTTTTTTTTTTTTAAGGATAAATCTTATTTAATTAACTTTTATCTCGAAAATTTTTTATGCCGTTATGCTACATAACATTTCATGATCGTTTGCATTGAAATGTTTTTTTTTTTTTTTTCTTAATACTTAATCATCTCATTTTTCAAAATATTAAAATTAACTACGAGGAAAAAAAAAATAGTTTATTTTATCAAGGAGAATTTACGTACAATTCAACAAAATGATATAAAAATCCAAACATTAATATTTGGCTAAACTATTGGTCACATACTTTTAAACTGTTCCTTCTTCTATCCATTTTTATTATTATTTTGTTTTTCTACTAGAATTTAAAAACGCAACTATAATAACACCAAGAGAGCTATTTTGCGCAATTTCTGCTTATAGGTAGGAGTGATTGCGCTTAACTACAATTATATACTTAATTGTATCAATTGTACTTGAATGACATTGCTGTAAGGTTTTTATAAATAAATATTTTTATATTTTATATTTCAACTTCATAATTAGAAAAATAAAAAATAAATAAATAAAGTTTAAAAAGATTTAAATAATTTTATTAAAAAATATATACATTAAAAGTTCTTAAAAATAAAAATAAAATAAATAAAATAAGATTACAAAATAGCATTAACAAGCTAATATGTTTAAATTACAGTACTAGTTAACATGTTTAAATAAAATTAGTAAATTTTCTTTTCATATTGAATGTTTTCTTGTTTGCTGACCTGATTTGTTGTTGTCCACAATCGTTGCATTTATTTCTATAAATGGTAGAGTTTTCACGAAAACACCTGACACGAGCAACATATATAAACTAGTCCATGAGAAATCGTTTAATTTTAAACTTTTTTGAGCTACTACAATTCTATAAAGTATTCTACGTAGAATTACGAAAATGCAAGCATTCAATTTTGAAAACCAGACAATATAAACACGTTTATATCTTAGACACTCGCAGAAATCGACATGCACTTTCATCTTGGTACTCTATTACTTATGTTGTACAATTACCTGGAGTCACAGCACCCACTCTGCTCTCTCCCGCCAATCTGCTATGTGCGCAATCACTCCAATTTTTATCTTATGTATAAATTTAATTATATATATATATATATATATATATATATATATATATATATATATATAGATAAATAGATAGCTTTGCATAATTCGCACTTTTTTATGTTGTTTATAAATGTTGTACATGTAAATAAAAGAAAAATACTAATACAAAACAGAATACAGTTTATATATGTATATATATTAACACTATGAAATTATTTCACAAAGAACTGAGAAATTAAATTTACTTTTAATTAAATATGAAATACATTAAATATAAATGTCCATGCCCCATTGTTATCATGTTTTTGTGGGCTTTCATATATGATCGAATAGATAGCGAATAGATTAAAAGTAAAAATGATAAATTGAATTTCTGCCTTCTTTATTGGCAAACATCTTTCTAAAAAATAATATAATATAATAAAAATATATTTTTTATTTATCCTTGGAATAATTTCATATGAAGCACTATACTTCTACTTTGAGTTTACCTAAGTGTCCAATGTTTCACAGAATAGAGGAGGCGTAACATTCATTGCATTGCTATTAACTTATCAATAGAATTTCTCAAGAGTTACAAGTGGTAACCCGCTCTAACATCTAAAAGTCCTTCTCTTTCAATGTATTGTTACAGATAAAAAATTAATAAATCAGGGATAAAAATATCTTTTTAGTATATATCACTAAAATACCAAAGTTGAAACTATGTAATATGTCACAGAATAGTCTTCTTGAATAGAAATACAAAGGAAATATTTGTTGCTAATAATTCTTTTTTTTTTCCCTTTTCTTTTTGAGAGAACAGGAAATAATAATTTTCCTTTTATTTTATTTGCCTATATAAAAGCCACAAATAAAATAAATAAATAAATGTTTGACGATTTCAGTTAGAATGTACTCAACTAAAAATAAAAAAATATTTTTTTATTTATTTTGCAAGATTTACTGTACTGAAAAAATAAAAATAACAGATATTACATAACAGCTAATTAATTAAAAAAAATATGAGATGATGTTGTATGTATAATATGTGTTTGTAGGAAATACAAAATGAAGTGCATAAAAGTGCTTTTCAAGAGGGCTTGTGAGAATTTTTTTAATCCAATTAAACATTAAAATATGTATTGATTTGATATAGATTTACTTATTTTAATACATAACTTAAGTACAATTAAAGAACTCTTATAACAATAAATAAGTGTGAAAAATCCTGTGAGTTAATTTAGGTGATTATGATTTTTAATTATGATCTATGTGCAGTTATTGATAATATGGATTATAGGATATCTATTTTGTTGAATTATTTTATGTATGTGTGTGTGTTTTTTTATTGATAAGAAAACATATGGGTGATTCTCTAAAAACGTAACATTCTCTAAACACAAATTCCTGAAACACAAAAACGCTTTAAAAAATCTGGAAAAAAAAAAAAAAAGAAAAGAAAAAAACTTCTTCTGTAAAAGGCAGTTAACAAGATTAAAATGAAGGTAACTCTCTTTAAATGTTCTAGTTATCAGACTCGAAAAATGCACAAAGAGATGCAGAAATAAACTTAAAAAAAAAAAAAAAGTTGAATGAAATAAACAATTATGACCATGTACATTTCTGCATATAAATGAACAGCTGAAATTTGTTATTATTTATTATAACATCAATAATTGTTCAATAGATTGAAAAAAAAATATCTGCAGTAAATATTTTCAGCATTATTTTGCTGTGAAAACGAGAATGTGATGATATTAAAAATTCATATTGATATTTTATTTTACATATATTTACATTGTAATTGGATTGTGAGAACATTATTAATGTAGAATCAGATGGAGACCAATCTATTAAATACATTCTATAAGTGTGTTTCATAAGACTCAATAAAGAAAAAAGCAAACCAAATTCGTTATAATAAATTTAAGCTTTTAATTTATTATATTTACATTATAAATCTGTTAAAAGTACTAACAAATAGAAAGTATATTTAAAAAAAAAAAAAAAAAAAACTAAGTAATAAGGCCATTAAAAACCATTTATTATTGTTTAGGTTTTTTTTTTTCTTCCACATGAATATATACTGTTAATTCAATTATACGCTTGAAAGTTTTATTGAAAGCTATGATAAATTAATGCTTTTGTAATTCGAAATGTTCAAATATCTTTTTTTATTATGTTATTCACTTGATTTATTTTTTTCATTTTTCTTTTTAAAATGTTGTAAATGCACTTACAAAAGCAAAAAATTAAAAGTTATTTAACAATGTTTTAGGTTATATTCTTTCCGGATGAATTCTATTTAATCCTTTCTTAATGCAAAATTTTATTCTGATTCTAAATTTTTCCCCCAGCAAGTCATGAACATTTGTTTTATATATACATGATTTATTTATTTTTAATTCAAATAGAATAGAAAACAGTTAAAGAATACATCACATTTATTAATAAATTATTTTAATTTGTGAAGTTGATAAACTTCTACTGATTAGATGAATAAATGGAAATTCAATTAATTCCCATACTTTTTTAATTAATAAGTATTATTTAATTAATAAATAAATTCGTCGATAAAATTTAAAATTTTATTACTTATATTTATTTTGTTTAATTAAGAAATAACCATTTCAGACGTTTAAACTGTATAATTAAGCACCTGATTGCTTCTTCTATAGTTAAAAAGAAATATGCTCAGCAAAACAATTATTTATAAGTTTAAAAAAATTCACAATTTATTTAATTTGCTTAATAAAAATATTTATAATAATAATACATGCGATTACGCAAATACAGTAAACACACAACACAACTTTTTTTTTTTTTTTTTTTTTTTTTTACAGAATTCATGTGGAAAAATTCTCTATTTCTCTTACGTATCGTTCTGGAAAAATCGCCTATCATTTGTAAAAGTTTCCAAATGAGCTGTATTAGGAAATACTGCAGTATAACAGCCAGACACATATTCTAGAAAACATAGCTGTATAATTTAAAATTTCCACAATGATTAATGTTTTCCCAAAATCTATAGACAATTATTATACAGCTTAGCTTTAAGTGAATATAAGTTGAGTATATTTAAACGTTTTACAACTTTCTTTAGAATTGGCATGGAACCTTTAAAAATATGCATTATATAAATGCTATACTTCATTAATAAGATCATTAAATTTAATAAGGGATTTCTAAATCAGTCTAATTTTTTCTCTGTAATTTACATAATAATGTTATTGGAGGAATTTTTCATAGGGCCGGGTGCCCCATAAGTCTGTAGACATTTTTAAAATTCATAACTTATGAATGAATTGATGGAATTGAACACGGTTTGCGAAAAAATAATTCTCGTGAAAGGGAATTTTTTTGGTAATTTTTTTGTCGACGACAGTCAAACAAATAGTTAAATCTTTCGCACGGATGTGAAAGAAAAATCTGCAAATGAAAGTCCTATGAATTGCACAATTTTGTGATTAGAACAGTTTATTTCGAATTTTGCATTCTACTTGCGCATGCATGAAGTTTTAATTGCAATGCTGACTTGGTGGATAAAGCGTTATTGGTGAAGATGTTTTCCCTCAGGTAAGAACCGCCGACTGAAGCGGCAGTTAGCAGTGTTATAAGTCATTTACAAACTGTAATTTCTGGTGACGACGGACACATAGAACAGGTTTTACATGCCTGTAAACATTTGCATGCGAATAAGTACAGTTTTTCATGAAATGTGATCTGGTCACGTACAGTGCCCTGTATCGACAAATAACTTTATTATTTTTTCTTTACCAAAAAAAAAAAGAAAAAAAAAAACACCTTTCACAAGAACGATTTTTTTGGCAAACCGCGTTTAATTCTGCGTATTAATTCAAAAGTTATGATTTTTAATTGTCTACAGTCTTATGGAACACCCGGTATATTAATCTAACTTGGGTATTATATCTAAGGTAATTGTATTGAACTACATTTATAGTAATGTAACGTTAAAAATTACTATTACATTATTTCGCAGGCATTTTTATTCAAAACAAATTAAGACCAGTAATATAATAATTATGATAAATCAATTTCTTGATAATTTTTTCATAACTTTCAAAAGCACTTTCAAAACTGGAACTGTTCTCAAAATTCAGAGATATGCGGTCACCTTTTTTTTTTTTTTTTTCAGACAATAATAAAATTAATATTCTATTTTTTACTCTCAAGATGTTTCCTTTGAATTTAAAGATAATACCAGAAGCCAGTATGAGAGAAAATGAAAGAGTTGCTATTAATAAGAACTTACAAATTGTCATAAATTATAATACAAATTCTAAATGATTTGTTTTGAGTCTATTCAATTAATAAACATTTTCCAAATCTCTTGCATAATTAAAATTACTACACGATTTATTTAATTACATTTTTTTTCTTTTACTTCTGTTTGATTTCCTTTCTTAAATAAATTGTGTACTGGATTATTTCAAAGACAATGCTTTTAATAAAACATTTCTTTTTCTTTCTGTGATGACAATATTTATGATCGTCCTGCTACTTTTCCATATTTGTAGATTTCTTCTTCTTTCCAAGACGTACTGACAACAGTCTTAGATATTTCTATTTCTTAGCAACAAAATCGATCCACACCCGGATTAAATTTAAAGCATTTATCTGTATATGTTAAATTAAGTTAACCAATTTCTTTCTTATCATATTTATAACAGCTACAAAAAAAAGTGTATTTTTATTTTGTTTAATTTTTCTTTGATTTTAGAGGTAATGGATTTTCCTAAATTTGATTTTTCTTTTTTTATCACATATAATTTCAAATTTTCTAATGGTAACTATAAAAATTGAAACTTTCAAATTAAGCAGGTATTATTTAGTGAAATCATTTATTAAAAATCTTGTCTATTGCATAAGTCTCATATACAGTCGGTAGCAAAATTATTGTAGCGCTAGCAGTAACTCGTATTTAAAAGATGTGCACTTAGTACGCTTTTATTAAGTAAATATTTACGAGTGATAATATTTGTCTTCATGCTGTTTACAAAAAGGAAACGAATGATAAAAATTAGTGATTAATAGTACACAGCGGCCCAAAACACCAAGTTCTTAAAGGGTTTAAATGACGCTTGGGGACATTTGTTCCTGTACAATTCTGAATATTTGTGTTTTCCCTTCTTCCCTCCAAGTTTATCAATGTCCTCGGAATCCTCACATATATATATATATATATATATATATATATATATATATCGTTCCTGTAAAATTATTTACTTGTTTCATTTATTATTAATTTATAATTAATCTTTAATGTATCATTTTTCTGTAAAACGTATTTATTCATATATTTAATTTATTATTGTTGTTATTATTTTTTTTTAATAAAGCAATTAAAATAAGTTGCTGAAAATTTATTATAAAAATTACCTTTTTGTGTTTGAATATTATAAAAATCTCTTAAGACATTTTTAAAATAGCTAAATATCTGTATGCAAATTTAAATTTGTATAGAATCGTTAAAAAAGAAAAAGAAAAAAAGAAAAAATAAATAAATAACTGAGCCTTATTCTTATCAATAATGTTTCATTGGCATGTTTAAATTTATGAACATCTTATTTCTTTTTTTCATTCAAATGTAATATTTAAATTTCAAGATAGGCTCACTTAGAGCCATTGTGCGTAATAAAGCTCTCCACAAAATGGAAACTTGCATACTTTAGCTCAATGTAGAGATAGTGATCCCTGAAAATTTATCTCTAAGTTCTGAGGATTTCATAATTATAATTAATATTTATTAATTTATTTAGTTTATTTTCCATGAAATAAAGCTTTTCCCATTTTTCTTTTGATTCGTTTTGTTATTGTTAGTTCGATTAGAATACGTTTGTTTACAACCTTTAAAACTCATTTTTGTTATGCTTCCTTATGGATTGTATTCTTATCAGAATAATTTTACGCTTAGTATTATTCTTGTTTTCATATGTAAATTAAATTATTGCTGGTCAAGTAAAACATATATATTTTAGTTAATTAGTAATCTATTAGGCTTTTGTAGGTTCTTACGGTAATTAAATCTTTTTTTTTTTCGCAATATACTTTTTTTGTTAATATACATATATACATATATATATATATATATATATATATATATATATATATATCACTAATATTATCTATTATGAATACTATACAAATATATAAAAAAGGAAATTCTGTGTTCATTATTGGAATATATTCGTATCCAATGGAATAAAAATTACATTTGTTCACATAAAGCAATCTACATTATCTTTCTTCTGTACGTTTACCTAGTTGCCCAATTTTTCATAGAATACTGACACATAAGAATGGAAGAGGCGTAACTTTCTGTGTACTGCTCTTGACTTATCAACAGTATACCATAAAAGTTACAAGTACTAACCCGCTTGAACATATAATAGTCATTCTCTTTAAATGCCTTGTTACAAGTAAAGAAAAATGAATAAGTGTGAGATAAAAATGATTTTTATCTTAAGGAAAAAAAAAAAAAAAAAAAAAAAAACACTTAAAAACTAATGTTGAATCCATGTAATATTGTCACAAAATAATCTTTTAGCGCAGAAAGACAAAGAAATATTATAAATTGTTTCTGATATTTTTTCCTTTTGATAGATGAAAACAAAGATGATAGTTTTGATAGAAAAAACAATATCATTGCTTTATTGATATTTTCATTTACTTGTTAATTTTTATTTATTTTTTGCACATACAATTTATAATGATAAGATTTTTTTTTTTTTTTTTTTTTTTTTTTTTTTTTTTTTTTACTATTTTTACTATATACAACTAATTAATATTATATATACACTGAAAATTTCTGTTACTGATATCTAGAAACTAAATTGTGTCACTAGTAAAAATACTTTCATGTCACTTTTATAAATTCCAGTTCCCTTCAGTAGATAATTCTAAAAACATCTATTGGATTTCTAGATCGTTTTGATATATTATATTGATCAATCTTATGAAAAATGAGGTCTGGCACCATGTACAATGAGGGTGTTGTACCTAGGGTCATGAGTGAAAATATTTTAAAAATATTCTATTTGACGGAATTTATTATCTTATGTATTTATATTAATCCCAATTGGAAATAATTAGTTCTAAAGATATGTACATATCAGTTTGATAATGTTTAACAGGTCAATAGCTCTATTTTTGGGTATTGAAAGAAAATGGCCCTAGGTACACAGGTCTCCCCTAATGTTTTATAAAGACACAAAGAAGGATTTATTATCATTATGGACTATGGATCAAAAATATTTAAATTGGGATAGCGTCTAAACGCCTTATTCGAATGAGCTAAAAATTTACATATATTTTAAAGACCGCCATCGAACGAATTGCATACATTTTGGTAAAACTAGCACGAATAGAATTTAACAAGGACACAACGAAATTTTTTTTATAATTATAATATATGGGCTCAAGTTATTTGAAGTGCAATAAGTAAAATTAAGCAATAAACTATATTGAGAAAAAATCTGTAACACCCTATTATAATTTTCGCTTTTATTTACTTAACAACTTATCTTACTTTAATTTATGTACACAGCTGTTACTACATAATGTTCTGAAAATCGAGTAGAGTCAATCCAGATTTTTTTCATTCTAAATTCAAATTAAATTAATTAAATAATAATAATAATAATAATAATAATAATAATAAAATGAAAACAATGCTTGCGTAACTTGCTTACATGATTCCTTATAAAATAATTACCACTTGAGATTCTGCATTGAATAAGCAATTATTAATAAATAGCAGTAGAAGGTTGTTTTTTCTAAAATGTAGTAGAATATTCAGGTAAGGCATTAACAAATTTCTGTATTTCTAATTTTATTTACATTGTTGCTAAGAAACCACTTTGACACTAAAACATGTAGTGTTGCTGCTTTGTTGCTGCTCTTATGGCTATTTTTATCGCTGCTGCAATTCAACCGAAATAATGGTGTATACTAAGAAATAGGTAATTATCTCCATTAATTGTTGTCATTATTTTGTAATTCATTGTTTCCTTTAAGCAATTTCTCGTCAAAGACAAATTTATTTGGCAATTGAAAGAAAGGACGAAAATAAATGCTTTAGTTTTCAGGAATTTACTAACAACACTTTGAAAAAAAAAAATATTTTTAAACCACTACTCTACCGACAGAATTTTTATAACAAAGATTTCTTTTCTTTCCATTCATCATCATTAGGTAAATAAAAATATTTCTCTTTTCATAAGTTTAAAAGCTTTTTCTACTCTTAACTGTTAAAGATATAATATATCAATTGATATAAAGATAAAGGAGACTTTACTCTGAAAAATGTTGAGAACATCAAATTACACGTTATAAAGATGAATGCTTTTTTTTTTTTTTTTTTAATATTTTCCAATTTTTAAATAATGTATCCTTAATTTTATTGTTGAATTTTCTATGTCGGTTCAGAAGCCTCTTTCTATATATATCTTTAATATCTTTATATATATATTTCTTTTGTGCGTGTGTATGTCACTGAACTCCTCCTAAACGGCTGGACTGAGTTTAATGAAATTTTTTGTGTGTCTTCAGGTGAAATCGAGAATGGTTTAGATTTACAAATGAAAGTTGTAACTTAATAAGTTATTTCTTAATTAATTTTTAACCAACTCTTTCAACAACTTTTCCACCTAGATGGCGTGAGTTGTTGTAAACACGATGTCAGAATTTATTTAATGTTGAAACGAATAATAGTATAGTTTTAAAGAATTAAAGAACACGCTTTTATAGAAATGTGAACTAAAAAGCACGAAATATCTATCTTAGTATTAAAATTCAGGGTAAGAGAAAATCGTGAGAGTGACACACCGTAATATTTACATACATTTAAATCTTTAATTAAAATAACTTAGAATTAACAAAAACCATTTTTAAAAAATCTCCCCTAACGGGGATCGAACGCTGGACCTTTAGATTCGTAGCGCAGCGCCTTACTTCGACGCCGCATCGTTCACGTAGGAAAAGTATTTTTTTTACAATATAAATTTTTTGTTTGCTTCCAGAGAAGTTACAAACAAACGTACATACATACATACATACATACAGGTGAAGCTAATAAAAGCGTGTTAAAAATGAATTTTTAACCGTATCTTACGAAGTGTTTAAAATATTTTTTCAAAATTAATATTTTTAGAATCGTAACCGTATCTTACGAAGTGTTTAAAATATTTTTTTCAAAGTTAATATTTTAGAATCCTAAACACGATGTCAGAATTTATTTAATGTTGAAATGAAAAATGAATTTTTAACCGTAAGTGTTTAAAATATTTGTCAACGTTAATATTGTTAAAATGTTTAAATTAGTTAAAATGGTATATTCTTTTCAAATATTCGTCAATATCCGACGGAGTTATTTTATGTTAAAATGAAAAATGAATTTTTAGGTCATTATTATTTGTGCAGATGGAAAATGTACTAAAAGTTTTCCGAAAAATTTCACGATCACAAATGTTGACGGATATCCAATATATCGTCGAAGAATTCCCGATAATGGCGGACAATCTTATCATCTATGGCGGTCATCTATGTCAACAACATAGATATTGACATTGATAACCGATGGGTGGTCCCATATTCGCCTCTGCTGAGCAAAACATTCAATGCTCATATTAATGTTCAGTTCTGCAGTTCAGTGAAGAGCATCAAATACATTTGCAAGTATGTGAATAAAGGTAGTGATATGGCTGTATTTCGAGTTGAAAATACCAATGTGAATGTTCCTCTGGTGAATAACAACGATGAAATAACACTTTACCAAACTGGCCGGTACGTGAGCTCCAATGAAGCTGTTTGGCGTATCTTTGGTTTCCCAATTCATGAACGGGATCCAGCAGTTCTTCATTTAGCCGTCCATCTTGAAAATGGCCAGCGCGTATATTTCACGAGCGAGACAGCGATTGATCGTGCTATAAATCCACCAAAAACTACACTCACCGAATTTTTTGAATTGTGTAATCGTGCAGATGCTTTTGGTGCTTTTGCACGGACATTACTCTATTCAGAAGTACCACGCTATTTCACATGAGCTCCAACAAAAAAATGGATGCCCCGCAAGCAAGGCACGCCGATTGATGCATGTCCCGGTTTATTCAAATCAAACACCTTGGAACGAGTATTTACGGTCAATCCAAGGCAGACTGAGTGCTTTTATCTTCGACTGTTATTGGTTAATGTCATCGGCCCTTTGTCATTTCAAGATTTACGTAAAGTGAATGGACAACACTATCCAACGTATAAAGATGCATGCCTTGCACTCGGCTTGCTGGAAGACGACAACCAGTGGGAGTGTATGCTTGCTGAAGTAGGACTGAACTGTACAGCAAAACAAATTCGTCTACTATTCGCTATAGTGTTGACTACATGTTTCTCGGCCAAAGCAGAGACATTATGGGATAATCACAAAGATTCAATGACTAATGATATATTGCATCAACATCGTTCACGGTGCAACGATCTAACGATAGTATTCAGTGACGCTATGTACAATGAAGCATTGATTGCTATTGAAGATCTTTGCATTATCATTGCCAAATTACCACTCAGTCATTTCGGTATGCATTTAACAAATCGAAATGCAACTGATTTAATAAGCACTGAATTGAATCGTGAACTACAATACAATACTGTAGAAATGGCAGCGATTGTTGCTCGCAATGTCCCACTAATGAATGAAGAACAAAGAACCATTTACGACCGCATCATGCTCGCAGTTTTGGCAGGACAAGGTGGATTCTTTTTTTTTGGGGGGGGGTGCACCAGGTGGAACTGGCAAAACATTCCTTATTTCGCTAATTCTCGCCGAAATACGATCAAATAATGGCATCGCATTGGCTGTTGCATCATCTGGCATTGCGGCAACTTTATTGGATGGATGCAGAACAGCTCATTCATTATTTAAACTGCCACTAAATATTCAAAATAACCCAGACGCAGTGTGCAACATAAAAAAACAATCGTCCATGGCCACAGTGCTGAGATAGTGTAAAATTCTTATCTGCGATGAATGCACTATGGAACACAAACATTCGATTGAGGCGTCGAACATCGAACAAGACATTGAAAGATATAAAAAACAACGACAAACTATTTGGCGGCACTCTGTTACTCTTTTCAGGTGATTTCAGACAAGCATTTCCGGTTATTCCGTGTTCAACATACGCTGATGAGATCAACGCGTGCTTAAAATCATCGTCATTGTGGCTTAATGTTGAAAAAGTACAACTGAAAGTAAATTTGTGCGTTCAAAAGCTTCAAGATCCATCCGCTGAAACATTCTCAAAACAATTGTTAGATATCGGCGATGGAAAAGTTACTACAGATGAAACTGGATGCATAAAATTACCGACCGATTTCTGCAAAATCATTGATTCTCAAGATGCTCTTATTGACCAGATATTTCCCAATGTACACAGACGGTACACAAATCATGAGTGGCTGGCAGAAAGAGCAATTTTAGCAGGAAAAAATGTGGACGTCAACGAATTGAATCTCAAGATACAACATTTGTTACCAGGAGACTTGGTGTCATACAAATCTAATGATACAGTTTGCGATGCCACCGAAGCTGTAAATTATCCAACAAAGTTTTTAAACTCATTGGATTTACCAGGCATGCCACCGCATATTTTACAACTGAAGGTTGTATCTCCGGTTATTTTGCTTCGTAATTTGAACCCACCACGGTTGTGCAACGGTACACGATTAGTCATAAAAAAAATAATGAAAAATGTTATCGAAGCCATCATTTTAAATGACAAATTCCGAGGTGAAAATATATTACTACTGCGAATTCCTATTATACCCACAGATGTGCCAATTCAATTTAAACGCCCTCAATTTCCAATTAGATTGGCATTTGCAATGACTATCAATAAGTCTCAGGGCCAAACGATGTCTGTCTGTGGCATAGATTTGAGCACATCATGTTTTTCACACGGACAATTATACGTGGCTCTCGAGTGGGCAAACCATCCAGTTTGTTTGTATTGGCGAAAGATGGGATAACAAAAAATATTGTACACTCTGTTGCATTAAGGGAATGATAATGTTTTTTAGTAATATTGTTATAAGTAGCGATATGTATATAATTTTAAAGAATCAATTTTAATAAATTAAAAAAATAAATGATTGGTGTTTTGTTATTTTGATATTCTTTCACCGTTCACAGCGCTCCATACATCTTCCACTTATATACCACATCCTAACACACTTACAATAAGTTAGTTATTTTTTTCTAGCAAAATATTCTCTAGAAATAATTTATATGACAAAACAACGTTTGTCGGGTCAGCTAGTATATATATATATAAAGGATATAGAGGATTTATTTACTTATTTTTAAAATTTACAATAGCATAAATAATGAATAAAAATTAACACATGAAAAAAAGTATAAATATAAATGTGACTTTTTTTCTATTGTCTGCTACACAGATCTAAACAAGTTTAAATCAAAAATTATTTTACTTAGTATCTCGAAGAACATACCTAGTAATTAGACAAATTTAAAAACTATTTGAAAACAGATATGTTTAAAAGAAAAATACCGTTTATATGTTATTTTACTTAAACTCATGTTATTGCCTTTCTTAGATATGCTATAAAGGTTAAATTAAATATTTAACTTTTTTCTTGTATACAGGGTGATTCAAAAAAACGTGGACAAAATGACATGGTAGATCAGTCATACAACAAGGATCAGAAATCGCATTGGAACAGAGGGTCGCAACTGCGATCCGGAGACGCCACAGGGCGTCTAAAATAATACATAACACAAAGAGAACAAAGAAAACCATTACAGATCATTTTATTGATAATTTCTCACTCACATGCGACTAATGCTAGCCAAATGTTGAGTCTACTGGAGATGCTCAAAGTTTTTGCCAGATGCATCGAGACAAGCCTGGCATCTACGTTGCATAGAATGCCGCACCTTCTCAAAGATACCAGGTGTATCTCGAACACATCCTGTTGCCCCAACGATTCTTCCTACCAAGTCTTCCGGCGTTGCAAAAGGTGTTTCATACACAAGTCCTTTTAAAAATCCCCATAAGAAAAAATCCAAGGAAGACAGGTCTGGTGATCGTGGTGGCCATACGATTGGTCCACCGCGACCAATCCAGCCGCCAGGAAAAATAGCCTGCAGTTGTGCTCTGACGTCTGTGCTGAAATGTGCAGGAGCTCCTTCGTGTTGAAATCGAATTCGTTGACGAATAGGCATCGGGACATCATTCAGCATTTCTGGCAGAACCTCTTGCAAGAATGTTAGATAAATATTTAAGTCTTTCTTGCAGAATGTACGGACCAAGTAAACAGCCTCCTACAATGCCAGCCCACACGTTAACGGAAAATTTTCGTTGTGCGCCGTGCGGACGTGTAGCATGCGGGTTTTCATCCACTCACGTTTGCAGGATGTGAAAGTTCATCACACCCTCTACTCAGAACGCAGCCTCATCCATGAAGAGAACACTTGCTGCGAAGTTTCGGTCTGCAGCACTTTCTTGCAAAAACCCCCGCGTAAAATCCATTCGATTGTTGTAGTCTCCCGGTTCCAGTACCTGGACACGTTGTAAATGATAAAGATGTAGTCCTTCGTCGTGTACGATGCGCCAGACGGTAGCTTGGGGAATATGGGTCTTTCGAGATACAACTCGTGTACTTGTTGAAAGATTACGCTGGAGTTCTTGGACAACTCTTTCTTCAGCAACAACTGTCCGAGTTATTCGTTGGCGACCAGCATCCAGCTTGTGCACGTCGAACGAGCCGGTTTCACACAATCGTCGATGCAGAATGGCAAATAATGAGCGGCTAGGCACCTTTCTACCAGGATATTTCTCACGATACGTTCGCAAGGCTTCTCGTCCATTACAGTTGGCCATGCCGTAAATTAAATGCATGTCAGCCATGTCACGGTGCATGTAACTAGCCATGTTACGCCCAACGCATCCACGGCTCGAATGAAGACAATCTCCGTTTACTCAGCTCGTGTTTGTATCGCAACGCCCTCTCGAGGCTCTAGTGCGCTCTACAGGCGTTTGCGACCATCTGTTCTTATGTGAATTTTGATCCTTGTTGTATGACTGATCTGCCATATCATTTTGTCCACATTTTTATGAATCACCCTGTATATGTTATATAAAAATTGTACAAGTCTAATTAATTGATTCTTTCAAACAAGCTTTTTATTGTTATATATTAAAGTTACTTTTCGGTTTTAATACTTTCCAACGAAGTTGAAAAGTATTAATGGCATCGGTTTGCCTGTCTGCTGATCCGTCTGTATGTCTATTCGCGCTCAAACTCCCTTAAATATTCATGGAATTTCTTGAAACTGATATATGTAGTTCACGTTCACCATCGGTTGTTCCCTATTGAAAATGGAGTCAATAACGCGTCTACTTTGGGTACATGTACAACCGGCATTATTTCAATTATTGTGCTCTATGAGATATATTTCTATAAACCATATTTTTAATACCTTTACATTGCACAAATCTTCAAGCAATTGAAATATGTTGTTCAGGTTCACTATCGAATGTTCTAGGTTGAAAATGAAATGAATATCAAAAATGGATTTTTACAGGAACACCTGAAAGTATTCAAAAGAATTGCGTTCTATGAAAGGTATTTGTGTAAAAAATACTTTAATATCTATACTTTACACAGACCTTAATGAAACTGAAATATGTTATTCAAGTATACGATCAGATGTTCCCCATTCAAAAATAGAGGAAATATATCATGACTGGTTTGTAAACAGGGACCTGCGTTCTATGAGAGGTATTTATATAAACGAAATTTTAATAACTTTACTTTGCACAGATCATAGTGAAATTAAAATATGGCATTCATTTGCACAAAAGAATGCTTTCTATAGAATATAGTGTGATTATCAGTATAGTTACAAGGTCGTACAAAAATATTCAGTTACTTTATGTGTTATTATTGGAAATTGCTGGAATTGCATTTTCGTTTATATTAAAAGTTTTTAACTTGATACATGAGTTAAATAATCTAATTAACGTAGAATTAACTTTCAAAAATTTCATAAAGTATCAGTTATGAAACATCAATCAATATGTATATATATATATATATATATATATATATATATATATATATATATATATATATATATATATATATATATATATATATATATATATACTGGTGGACAATAAAGAATTCGCACTATTTCTGATTTTATTCTTATATGATAGAAAATGAAAAGGTAAGAAAATAAATGCATACGTTTTCTTTATTTGAAATCTAATTACGGATTTATAACATTCTTAACATCGCACTATTTAATCTATCGAGAAAGCGCAGTATGATGTATCATGGCGTCACTCTTTCTGACAACAAACGGAAGTAATCGTTGTTTACATTCATTTTCGTGCTTTGCTTTGCTTCTTAAATCATTGAAATAGGGTTTGCATTTTATAATAATGTCGGATATTAAAACATCGTAGTATAAATATTGTATTTAACCACTCTGCACTAATACAACGGCTAAATTCTTCTCAAAAGCTATTCTTAAGCGTTCCACAGGATCCTTCTAAACGAAAACATTGGACGACCGCCATGAAAAAAAAAATTGAAAATAATGATAATGGAAAATGCTGATAATGATATTAAATGATTATAAGATGAAAAAGAAAGGCTCAGAAATCAGATAAACGATTGATTATTACGTAAGTTAAATCGAATTTCTGCTTGCTAACTAGGCTAACAAAATGTAAACATTGAAGCATCATAAAGTGTGACGTCAGGCAGCGTTTTGAAGTCACGTGATTTTTGGTTAATTTTAAAGTTTTTTTTTAATTTAATGAGAACTTTTTTTTGCATTTTTAATAAACTTTTTGAAATTTATGGACCTAAAACTACCAGACAATAACTAAGCTATTGTCATCCGTCCTTAGCACCATAGCAATTGTCCACCAGTGTATACACACACACACACACACACACATATATATATATATGTGCGTAAAATTAAAAGCAAATGTCTCTGTTCTCCCTCGAAGACAAATAGAGTCTTGTAAAAGTCCTCATGTTTTTAAAGTTGGAATTTGCGTAAAAAATAATTTTTGTGGTATACTAAATGTTATGGGAATTATAATTTTCTACAACTAAACAGATTTGTGATCACGTCGGCTTCATGAATAAGATTCACAGTGTTTAAATCGTATAATCAAGTAAATATTTAAAAAAAAAATACTGTTACATTATTTTTCGTTGCATAGTTTAAAAAAACTTAAATAATAATAAAAATAATAATAATAACTTTCCCAAGTCAAGTGATTAGAACAATTGAATACAAAAGATTTTATACGTTTATATTATAGATTTTTTTTTCCTTATTACTTTCTGAATATACATATGAAAGGACAGTATTGTAATCATGACAAAAATCCGTGTTTGAGATTTTCGTGTATCTACAAATAGAGGTGTCCTTATTTCATTTTTCCTATTTTTACGTTGATATATGTATGAATGTGTGTACGTATATGAGTGAACACGATATCGTCTAAACGCGCAATTCAATTGAGCTGAAAATTGATACACAATTTAAAGGTCACCATCGCGCGAAAGGTGTAGATTTTAGCAAATCTAGCACTTATAGTTTTTTTACAGAGATACAACTAAAAAAAATGTCATTATGGCCTACGGGCTAAAATTATTTAAGATGAGATTGCGGTTAAATTCCTTAATCGATACAGTTCTAAAATTGTATACATATTATATGTACCAGTCACACGAACTGTATGGATTTCGGTGAATTTTGCAGCTACATATTTTTACAGAGACGCAAATAAATACCATAATCCATAAGACGTACGCACTGAAAACATTTTAAGTTCAATAGCGTTAAATTAAACATGATTCCTTGGAGAAAACTACACGTGCATCCTATTATAATTTTCTCTTTTGTTTATTTACGACATTCTTATTTGAATTTATTTAAAAAACAATTACTTTCTTAATATTCGGAAAGTGGAGTTAAGTCAATTCTGACTTTTTAAAATAATCCGTTCGATTCAAATTTTTACAACATAATTCATACATGGGTCATTCTCTGAAAAGTGGGCTTTTTTTTTTTTTTTTTTTCTTTTAAAGAAAAAAGAAGTTAGCCCAAATAAAATTGCTCCATTATTTTTTTTTTTTTTTATATATATTTTTTAATTTTGTGCATGTACACATACGTTACAGGTAATAAAAAATAATATAAACCAAATTGCATCTGATAATTTTTTAAAATAGCATTATTTTTATTAATTAGAAAAATGAGGGAATGATTGTGAGGGAATGACAAATTTCTCCTAGAAACTACTTTACAAAAATATGATTAGGTCTAGTTGTATTTTCAAACACTAAATATTTATTAAAACATATTTTTCTTACTACAATAACATAAAAAAGAAAATTTGATTTCTTTTAGTTAACTTTATAATGAATGAGTGAATGACGTATAATAAAAATACTGTATTTCAATCTAAAGTTTGAGAGCCTTATGCAACTCAGTGTAAAAAGTTTCGAACAGAACACAAAATGCCTTTTTACTTTGCTGCTATACAAATTAAGTTTGACTTATATAAAGCACGTGCTGCCATTAATGGAGTAAGTAGGGGTGTAATTATAGTTTGATGAGGGAATTATATCTAATACCAGGGACAACAATAAAGTGTGTTCTAATTTCTTTCATTGCATAATATATAAATGTAGTATAATGGATAAATATTTATTAAAGTATGTTTAATAAATTTTCAATTAAAATAATGCAAATATACGTGCTTTAATACCATAGAAACCATTTTATTTACTTACATGTGTGAATGGGGACACAGTGAGGGAATGACATTTTTCATTTCAAAAAATATTTTAAATTTATATTTAAATTCCAGTAACGAAAGAATTACAGTTTATATGTATAACTAATTAATATTGATAGTTCTGACAGCTTTTTGTTTTTGTGATTTTAAAAATATGCCCTCAAGATTACTGGCACATGAAATGACTTCTTTTCAGAGAATTACTCACATATGAAATGGAAGCTAAATTAATTATTCAATCATGAAAATGACAAATTATTCATGAAACTTTATTGTTTACTTAATAAACCAACAAAAAGTTAGCGAAGCTTGAATTGACAATTTATTTAGACATATTGACTCTTGAATTATCTGTTTCTTCATTAAAAAGCAGTTCAGCTGCATAAACAAACACTTTTGTTTGTATAAGTTAATAAGTTAGCCGTCTGTAACTATAAAACTAATATTTATTTTAACTGTTTTTTCCTTTGAGGTACTGGCACTTAGAAAAAAAAAATCTATAATAGATAACTGAAGAATTTTATTTATTTATTTATTTTTAACTGCGACAGTTAGATAATTGAGGAAATTTATTTTATTTATTTATTTATTTTTTAAAGCTGAGACAATGAAATAATCACGTCACAAAAATAATTTTATCAAACTTTTTCTGTTTAAACAATACTTTTCATTGAAACCAAAGTCTTAAAGTAAAACAAATACAAAAAATATGCAGAAAATAATATATGAATTAAATTGAAACAAACATATTAAATTATAGTGAGATTAAATTATGTCCTTTTATTTTAACAAAAATTTTGTAACATTTCAAACGAACATTTCTTACCTCCAACAATAACAACAACAACAAAAGGAGTCTTAAGTACAAATCATAATGCAAAACCAAGTGGGAAAAGTTTCTCTTCGTATTTTTTGGTTTTATCGTGTGATATTCCTATTATTAATACTATGTCTCATTTAAATAATAATAAAATTTAACCATGAGTTATAAAAAGTGTTTTAATTTTTTATTTAATTTTCACTGAATCAAAAGCAATTTTCAAAAGTTAACTAGTTATTTAACCAGTTTTTTTTTTTTTTTCATGTTTACAACGATTATATTTAGAATATAGCGAAAGTTTTCATATTTAGAAGTCGCCGAATTCCTTGAAATTCTAATGAAAAGCTCCAAGTTCTTAAATGAATCGCCCATGCGTTCTCCGTCGCCAATTGATGCCAAATGGAAGGTTCTGGTAACCCCGATTCAATTTACAACATCGTTCTACACCTTTCCTTAACTTAAGCAGCTAACTTTCAGAATGTGAATTTTCTAAAGGTTTTTCTAATACCCGTACCAATTTCATCGAATTCTATGAGTTCGTTAAAGAACGTTTGCTTGTGAGAACTGAAACATTCTCACTGCTTCCAAGACACGATTTTTATGCACGGAGTACAGTTCCGAATATTTTTTATATCGATCCATAGGGGTTACTTTAAACTTTCTGTGTTGCTCAGATGAATCTGTGGTTCAATTTTATTTATTTATTTATTATTATTAGTGCTAGAGGCCTATTTCAGTCGGTACAGTTGTCGAATTTTTATACGTCACTCTTAATAGTGCTAAGGGCCTATTTCAGTCGGTTTATTGAATGGGGATTTATTGAATGAAGTCCCCCCAAGGCACAACTTTGACATGAGACCCCCCAGGCACAACTTTGACATGAGTACCCCCCAAGGTACCCCTATTTCAGTCGGTACAGCGTTGTCGAATTTTTATACGTCACTCTTAATAGTGCTAAGGACCTATTCCAGTCAGTTTATTGAATGGGGATTTATTGAATGAAGTCCCTCCCAAGGCCCAACTTTGACATGAGTCCCCCCCCAGGCCCAACTTTGACATGAGTTCGCCCCAAGGCACAACTTTGATATGAGTCCCCCCCAGGCCCAACTTTGACATGAGTCCCCCCCAAGGTACAACTTTGACAAGAGTCCCCCCCCAAGGCACACCTTTGACATGAGTCCCCCCCCCAAGGCACACCTCCCCCTCATTGGGAAAAAGAGAAAAAACGTTGTTTTGCGGCTATAAGACAGTTTGGACTTCCAACGTTATTTGTTACAGTATCTGCAGCTGAAACACATTGGTTTGATTTAATGAAAACTTTATCATGGAATTTAGATCGTCACGAATTAACTAAAGAAGAATTTGTCGATATTAACAAGTTTAGCAGTAGGCCTCTGGCACTAAATTAAAATCTGTCAATGTCAGATTTTCATGTTTTAAATAATGAAATAATGTCGTGCCTGTATATATATATATTTTTTTTTAATTAGTGCTAGAGGCCTATTTCAGTCGGTACAGCGTTGTCGAATTTTTATACGTCACTCTTAATAGTGCTAAGAGCCTATTTCAGTCGGTTTATTGAATGGGGATTTATTGAATGAAGTCCCCCCCAAGGCCCAACTTTGGCATGAGTCCCCCCCAGGCCCAACTTTGACATGAGTCCCCCCCAAGGTACCCCTATTTCAGTCGGTACAGCGTTGTCGATTTTTTTTTTTTTTATGCTTATGTGACACAAGTTATCATAAAGCGTTATGGCGTGAAATATATTTTTCTGGAAGCACCAAACTGTGTACAACCAGGGCACAAACACAGAATTTTTAAAGGATATTTTGTAGCATTTAATGCTACTTTTACAGATTTATCGTACTATTCTGAATAAATTAGAGTAGGTGCTCAGGAGTATGTGATGTCCATATTCCATGCCATTTTGTCTTATAGTCGGCATGATCTACTGAAAAAGAAGAAAAAAATGATTTATAATCAATTTTAAAATTAAGTATATAAACTTAATTAACAGCTTTCTAACACTTTACGATAAATTATACAACTTTAAAAGTTTTAATTATTTTTCTCTGTATCTACAATTATTTATCCAAGACAGTTTTAGTGTAACTGTCTTGAATAATAATTAAAGAAATTAAAAATACTGGACAATGTTAAACAAAATCCTGGTGGGGAAAAAATAAATATAACATATAATTCTGGTTACCATTATACATTTCATTTATGCAAATAAAAATTTGAAATAGCATATAAAATAACGCGGTGGAAAAAAAAAAAAAAAAAGTCGTTACACATTTTGGCCTTATCTTTGAGCAACACCACTCGAATTTCTTTTCTAAAAACTCCTCAGGGAAAAATTAAAATAAATATTACTATATTTTGAACTCTATGTAGTCATATATAAAGGAAACGTCTAGCATTGACTAAATTGAAAAACACATAAAATGTTTGTAATATAATGTGTAAACTTTAAAATCTTTACGATTTAACATATTTTCAGCAACATAAACAAAATTATAAATAATAGAAAAAAAAGTAAATTTAAATGTAAATTTTTGTTTTTAAGCATTTTAATTTCACTAATTAAAATTAAAATTCTAATAATTATGTGCAATATGGTTATTTATCTCTCTCTCTTTTTTAAATAAAACTTTGATTAGAAATGTTTCATAAATTTTTATGAACGTGTTTGTTTTATTGTCACCATATCCTCGTTTACACATAATTTTTATTTTTATTTTGCGACATTTTTTTAAATAATCTCTTTATTCAGAAGCAAATATTGAAAATTTTAAAAATTATCAAATTAGGTCGTAAATATTGAAGAAATTAGCGATTATAGAGACTTCTTAACTGTCTCTTTTCTTTCTGTAATTGCATGCTGTCATACATTTAGAGATATATAAATGAACATTTAAACATCTGTAAGTACATACTTAACTGAATTTAAAACAGTTTTTATAATAAGCGATTTGGAAGTCCTTTCTGCATTTTATCATACTTTACTATTCAGAAAGTTGTAATACAGTGAATGTACATATATATATATATATATATATATATAGGAATAAATTATCAATGAATAAAATGAAATAAAACCCCAAAAAACACTGAGGTCTTCATCAGGGAGGCCCTCCGTGTAGGGGTGAAAGAGAAGTTTCTGAAAGGACAGTAGAAATTAGCTAACAACTATCCTTAGCGCCCAACTTCACACCAAACAGAATACCACCATTAACTGAGAAGAAATCTGGCATACATATAATTAAAAAATTCCAAAAACAATTATAAAATTACCAATTTTTGACTCCATTATATTAAAAATTTTTTTTGAAAGCTTGTGAAAGTTTATTTCCTTTAAGAAACAGTTTTAATATAAGGATTGCTAATAGATATGACAAAACTTTAAAAATATATATAATTTGTAATTACAATCAATATAGCAAATCTATTGTTTTAATTAAAGAAGAAGAATGTTACTGCAATTCAAATAGTTTTAAACTTTATTGACCCTTATTACGGTCATATTATCTCAGGAAATTTAAATGTAATTGCAGATGATCATTTAAATGGTATTATGAATTAGGTATGAAGTTTCAGGATGAATTTTAATTACACCAATGAAAAAGGTATTGATTTTGTAGAAAAAGATTTAGACGTTTTTATTTTAAAAATTTCCTATAAATATTGCTGGCCTTTTGAAGATTTCAGAGAATAGAAATTTAAATTTTTGAACCTTTTTGAGAAACAATCATTGTTCTTTAGAAATTATTATGGTAAGTTTAATCTAGATGATATTAACTATAGTACTGAGCTTGAAAAAAGTATTGAGATTTTAAAAGATAAATTTATTATTGCTACAGTAGATAAAACAAACAGTAATTTAGGGGTGAGTTCCCCAAAACGGGATAGGCGGGCAAAACGGGATATTTAGCCTCGGATCTTGACAGGTGGTGCTACCTCGCGGGAGAAAGGCTAAACTGGTACCCGACCGCCATGACAGCATTCTCAGTTGATCTCTCAACGCTAGCCACGTGTTTCGCAAAGAAATATTTTTTCATAGTTTTCAAGTGAGATTTTTACTTACTTTGTACTTTTTTTAGACTGCAGAAGAACTATCCTTGTGCTTCTCAGTCCTTCGGAACAATTCCGGTAAGTACTGTGTTTTGTTCATAGCTATTTTAACAACAATTTTATGTATTTAAATATTGCTAGTGAGTGACGGTTCTGGGGTCAGCCATTTATGTTGTCAAAAGCATCACGGTGGGGCAAAACGGGACACTTTTGGGGTACCCAAAACGGGATACAATTTTGATGTGTCCAGTTTTACCCGACCATTCCCATTAATGTTTTGGCAATGTGTTTAAGTTATTTTAATTGAAATAAGTAATGAATTAAAATATGTATAATCAATTACACCAATTTATTTTAATTTTAAATAATTATATTTTCGAAATAAAATAATTTACTTTACTTTTGGGGTACAAATAATTGGCCTGAGTTATGTACTAAATTTAGTTATAGGTTAAAACTGTAAGTCAGAAAAATGTTTTGACCAAAAATTTAAGTTTTAAATTAAAAAAAGTTGAGTTTTTTTTTAAATCTTTTTTAAGGGGGCGGCTTATACAAAGATAAACCAGAAAACCACACGTTGTGCGCACTATAATATTATAAAATCATAAGCTAATCACAACTAAACTTTGACCATATTTTCTTTGACAATTTTTAAAAAGCTAATAATTTATTTTGGTTTCAGAATACAAGATGCCTCGCAAATATCAGCGAACTTCATCTAAAAATAGCTGGAACGAGCAGAGCATGGCAGAGGCTGTTCGAGAAGTTTTAGAAGGGAGGATGGGTTTTCTGAAAGCTGCCCATTCATTTAATGTCCCCAAATCTACACTGGAGAGAAAAGTGAAAAAAGGTCGCTTAAATGATTTGACACCAGAAGTGGCTGCTGTAAAAAATCTGGGCAGGTTTGAAAACGTCTTTACTGCAGATCAGAAAAAAAAAGCTAGCTCAACATGTACTGATATTAGAAGAAAGGCTCTTTGGAACTACCCTAACCGACTTGAGAATCCTAGCTTTTGAGTTAGCTGAAATTAACAATATTCAGGACTGTTTTAACACCGTTAAAAAATGGCGGGTAAACACTGGTTGTACAATTTTCTTGGAAGAAATAAAACCCTTAGTCTGAGAAACCCTGAAGCTACATAGATGGCTAGAGCAAAAGGTTTCAATCGCGTTGCCGTGAAAAAGTTTTATGACCTATTGGCCTTTCTCTATAAAAAGTATAAGTTTGCTCCCAATGACATTTACAATGTTGATGAGACTGGGATTCTCACAGTTCCTAACAAACCTTCTAAAGTTCTTGCATTGCGAGGTAAAAAGCAAGGGGGAAGTTGGACATCAAGTGAGCGAGGAGTCTTGGTCACAGTAGAAACCTGTGTAAGTGCTGTAGTGAATTATCTTCCTCCCATGTTTGTCTTCCTCAGGCAAAGGGAAAACCCAAGGCTAATGGATGATACTCCACCAGGCTCTTTCGCGGCATACAACAAGACAGGCTGGATAAACAAGGAATCATTCATTGTGTGGTTCAAGAAATTCGTTCAGATAGCAAATCCTTCTCATGAAAGACCTGTTCTGTTGTTGCTTGATGGTCACTGCAGCAACACTAAAAGTATCGAACTAATAAATCTGGCAAGAGAAAAAAATGTTATCATGCTGACTTTCCCTCCCCACACTACTCTTCGGCTTCAGCCATTAGATGTTACAGTTATGTCTCCATTGAGCACCTTCTACGAGCAAGAAGTTCGCAAGTGGATGTTCAACCATCCTGGCAGAGGGATTACTATCTACGAAGTAGGAAAGATGTTAAATGCAGCATTTCAACGAGCAGCTCTTGTCCAAACTGCTGTGAATGGGTTCAGGAAAACAGGCATTTTTCCATATAACCCAGATGTCTTTCCTGAATATCTCTTCGCTCCTTCTCTTCCAACAGATCACCCGTTGCCGGATGATCAGAACAGGACGTCCCAACAACCATTGAATCTGCAACAAAACGAGGCCAGATCCAAAGGATCTTCAAGTTCAGTCATAGCATCTAAGAGTTTGCATTTATGACAACCACTAGAGACAGTATTGAATGAATCACCTAGTGATGGGGGCACCGATAACACTAGCTCAAACGCTGGACTTATCCAACCGTCCACTTCAACCGGAAACAAAGGACTTGGGCTATACTATCGTCCTTCACTGCCATTTTCTATATCATCCAAAGAAAATCTACCTCCACCACGAGTGATTGGGACAAGACCTCAAAATAAAAACGATAGGAGAAGAGGGAAAACAGCAATTATAACAGGAAGCCCATATAAACTTGAGTTGGAAGAAGAAGAGCGTGAAAAAAAAGAGCGAGAAAGAAATCAAAAGCTGAAAAAAAGGGCTGCCAAAACAAGTCTCTTGAATGTTCCGAAGAGAAAACAAACGAGGCGTAAAAGAAAACCAAGTGGAGATGCAAAACAGGCCTGAAAAAAAAAACCCACAATCATCATTTGCAAAAATCGAAGAAAATGGACCTAACATAAGAAAACAAAAAAAAAAAAAAACCATCAGTTAGCCAAGGTTGGTTGGTTGGTTGGTTGTTGGATTTAAGGCCGATTGACTCCTGATGTGTCCTAGGCCTAGAGGGGGAATGCCCTCCGTGGGGGTCTTTCTAATAGCCAAGGTTGGACGTCGTCGTCTTCAGAAAATGAAGCTGAAAAAGATGAAGCATGTATTTTCTGCAACGCTCTGTATCTTGAATCGAAATCTGGAGAAGGCTGGATACAATGCTCGAGCTGCCAGGGATGTGCCCACGAAGCCTGTTCCAGAGCAGAAGAAGAAGACGACACATTTTTATGCGATTTGTGAGTTATGTAATTTTTCAAATTTACAATTAAAAAGTTTCTTCCTATAAAAACGTAGCCTATTTTTGTTCTAAAAACTAAATCAAAAGTAAAATCAGCAAAAACCTAATAACATAAAAATCCTTATCCCTTTTTACCCACCCTTGGTAGGATAAAACGAGATCGTGTAAGACTTTGTGAAACCAGTATTTTTCACATAAATATTATTGAACAAATGTGACAAAGGTATTTTAAGTAGTTGAAAAGGTGTATACTTTTAAATGACGTCTAGCTTTGGAATCTACCTTGTACACAATAAGAAATAAAGCGAAGAATAGATAAGCTGTCCCGTTTCGGGGTACTTTTCCCTCCTTATTTTTTTTTTATCGTATAATTATTTTCATTAAACATGCCTAATTTAACGCTTTTTAATATTTTTTAGACGACAAATATCTTCGTGATCAATTGGAAAATTGTTTTTTTTTTTTTTTTAAATCATGAATGCCAGTTTACATTCCCTGATTATTGCGACGTCATAAGACTGAAAGAACAACGATTTGGGGAAACAGTCTGCATGTTGACAAATAGAGTACCTTTATTAACCGGTTGCTTTTAATTAATAAGGGAAACTTCTAAACAACTGAAATAGCTGCCTTGGAGTATTCGGCACACATTGAAGGCTCTCCTAACGCGAAAAATAAATAAATAAATAAATATATTAAAAATAAATAAATAAATAAAGACGCGAGCGACAGTAACTTTATATATATGCATCTATATAAAGAAAGAGAGAGAGAGAGAGAGAGAGAAATTAGTATTTAAATTTTATTTGTTAATGTGAATTTTATTTTCAATAACGATATTATTGTAAAGTTTTATTGTTTATTATTTATAGAAAATTAAAACTAATCATACTTAAATACATAAACGCAACATACTTTTTCCTTAAAATGTAAATTATCCGTTTAATATGCTATAGTTTTAAGCTATTATTTGAAGTTATTGTCAAACTTGTCAACACATATGTAAATTTGAGAATTAAACAATCTGTGGCATATTTTGTAATACATAATGGCGGTTTAAATTTGTGAAAAACCTGATTGAACTATTGCATTTAAGTGCTAAACAATGTCAGGTATAACTGACACGTTTATGACTACAGGAAATACAACAATTAATGAGTCAGAAAATATATATTTTATATTTGACATTTTAAATGTATCCTAAGTACTTCATATAATATATTTATTTAGAAGTACAATTTTTTATTGGTATCTTATTTTATTAAGCTTTTACGTTCTAATAAAGTAATTCGTAATTTTTCTCATTTAGTGCGCTATGCAAGAAGAGCATCTGAATAAATAAACAAGGTTTTACATTTCGATAAAATGTAAAACTCATCTTACAAATAATCAAAAAAATAATGAGGTTGCGGTAATTGGTAACACGCCGAACTCGGAGCCGCTCATGCGTCTTAGTGTACATTAACCCTTTGCCATTCCTAACGCTCTAAAGCGCTCTAACTAGTGTTGCCAATTTTAGGTACTCTTTTATGCAACTAGCACCAGTAATTTTGCGGTGATACTTGATAAATATGCTGGACGAATAATCTTCGAAGTGATTAGGTAGCCGTTACAGTAAAAATTTAGTGGTGGATATTGAATAAAAATTTCCCTAAATCAGGCAACACTTATCAGAAGAGTAAAATTTTATTGGACAGGAAAAGGGTTAATTGTGGCTGGTGCAGGTAAAATTGTATGGTATGTGTGGTGTCGGGTTGAAAAATTAAAAGTCTCCAGTTGAATTTAGCATTGGACCATTACCTGCGACCACGATGGTGTCGAATTAGAAATATTGGATTGAGAGTAAAGGTCGCCCGTTAAATTTAGTATTGAAGGTGGTCTAAAGTGATAACGTCGAGTTGCGTTAGAAATACTGGGATGAGAAAATAAAAGTCATTAACTGGATCTAGGATCAGGAGGCGATATTTTGGGTGTGATATCAGATAGAATTAAGAAGTGTCGAGTAGAGGTACATTTGGGTTGGCGTAGAATGTCTCTAGCTATTGGAGAATTAGTTTGACAAATTGAGAATAGGACTTATGGATATTTCGAAAGTAAAAAGAAATTGACTATAAGTAATTTATAACGAGTATTTGGTATAAAATGAAGAGAATCGTTTAATGAAATTTACTTTAAATTGACTTCAAAACTAAGGAAGTTGTGCTTATTAAATCGCTTGTCGGAGTGATTATTAGCGTGTTTATTGATTGGCTTTAAGCCGAGTTTATATGACGGTACATTTATGATATTTTACTGGTTAGTGCATATTTATGTGTTCTTACAACAAGTGCTACAGTTTTATGCCATCGAAATTTCCCCTAACGGTGAGCAACCCTTTTGATATAGTCTAAGTTAATGTATTGTATTACAATTCGATTGACTTCATTAAAGGATTTCTTCCACATCTTATTTGCCCCTTTCCTTTCGAGTTTAAAACAAAAGTTTGATGTTTTTAAAATTCTAGTCCTTAATTCGACTTCTACACACATGGCATTATGACTGAAGAAAATCTTCTAGTTGAGGCTATAGCAAAGTCCTCACAAAATCCGTTGTTGCCTCTGTGATATCCCAACTTCCAGTCCAAATTATAACCACTCTGGGTCACTCAAGCACCATAGTCCTCCGTAGAGGATCAAAATTGTGATGACATACATCATTTTTATTCATCCATTGGCGCTCCTTGTGCATAACTCACTAAATGAAAAAGAAAAAAATAATAAAACGAATAACTTTAAATAAAGGTAAAGTTGGTTAATTGATTGCGTTGCGTTTTACGTCGCACAAATGCTGCGCAAAGGGGAATTCACTTTGTAACAAATATATTAAATCACAGACCGTCAAAGATTGCCCATAGTGTAGCATTAGTGCAACGTAAAACTCCCTCAGTCATAAAATTAAAATGTGTTTTTTTTTTTTTTTTTTTTCTCTATTTCTCCTTCATGTAAATTATTTGACTTTAGATTTTATTAAAAATTGTTTCTTCTAAAATTAGAAGAATCTGTAATTATACCTCCAAGCACATTATTAATGATTATAGCATTTCAATATTTTTATAATTTACATATTAAAGAAATATATTTTTCATTAATTTAAAATATAACATATTTTTGGAACAGTTACAAATCACTTTAACGTATGTAGATTTAAAATTATAAATTTATATAAACACAAAAATTTAAATTATTACGATTAAAATACAAAATATACAAAATGTAACATGTAATAATATTACTGAGATTTCCACAACTATTAGCAATTGCATTTTCAGGTGATACATCACCTGTTAATCCTGTAATTCAAAAAATATCTATCTATCTATATCTTTTTATCTACCTATCTACCTTTCTATATTTCTCTCTCTCTCTCTCTCTCTCTCTCTGTATGTGTGTATATATATATATATATATATTTATATATATTTATATATATATATGTGTGTGTGTATATATGTATATATATAAGTCAGGTTGTAAATTGTTAATTTTGTGCATTTCTAGCTTTTTTTCCCCTTAAAATAACTCATTTTCTTTTTGAAAACAGTGAAATAGCTTCACCAAGGCAGGTAATTTACTCTGCACCAAATTTGGTGACTTTTATCTATCTATATATATATTAAAGAAATATAAATATCTATATCTATCCATACGTATATATATATATATATATATATATATATATATGTATTATCATCATCATCATCAAATATTTATATATATATATATATATGTGTGTGTGTGTGTGTATTAATCTTAGTGTTTTTTTTTTTTTTTTTTTTTTTTATGTTAGCCCACCAATATTATTTTTTTAACTATATTTATAGAGATTTGCAGATCAGTATAGAAACTTTTATTTAATAGTTTTTACAAATTATATATTTTTAGACTTTCAAGCCTCGTAATATTTTTACGGGGTGCATTTATTTATTTATTATTGCAATTGGATATAATCACTCATCGGAAGATTTATTTAAGTCTTTTTATGAACGATTGTGAAACTAAAGGTTCATAGCACTATATCATAACATTTCAGATATAGTTTAATCGGAAGGCTGCATTTTCTTATGTTATTCATTTTATTAATTAGAATTTTTTAGAATGCTTTTTTATTCACCCGATTGTCTGTCATCGAGCCACTTTTCTGCTATATTTTGACTCAAGTATCATCCCTATGATATGTGTGACCATGGGTGACCATGAGTGACAAATGAGTGACCCATGAATGACCTGTGGGTGACGAGTGAGTGACATGTGAGTAACCATTGAGTGACCCCCTGGGTGATCAGTGAGTTACACAGAAGTAACTCAAGATATCGGAAAAATTTACAGTATTTGAAAGATTTCAAAACCTTCTCGTCATGCTTCATTTCGTTTTTTTAGTTTTCATTTAAAAATAACATTAAAAAAAATTAAAAAGCATGCTTTTTTATCTGCGTCATAAAAAGTTGTAAATAAACTTTTCTGTACTCAGACCAATTAAAAGATTAAAAGCATTCATTGATGACAAAGTATGTTATTTTATAGTAGGATATAATCATCAATGAATGTTTTTGATCTTTGTCACCAGTAAATGCTTTCGATCTTTTAATTGGTTTGAGTACAGAAAATTTTGCCTTATTTACTACTCGTACTTTTTAGGATGCCGATAAAAAACATTCTTGTTAAAAATCTATTTTATTATTATTAGTAGTAGTAGTAGTAATTCTTTTCACAAGAAACGGTATGAAATATAGTATAGATATGTAGATGACTGAACTTATATTTTCTTTAAAATGTAATACAGTATTATTTTATACTCTTACGTTGAATTACACGAAATCTAAATATGTGATATTCTAAAATTATTCACATAAATCTAACGTATGTTTATGAAGAAAGTACTTAAATATATTCACCCCTTTATGACTCATCTTCAGAAATGCATAAAGATATAACTGCTGCAGATGGAAAACATTTTGATTGATCCATTGTGGGATCGTGATACTTAGCATAGTGACCATATAAAGATAACCACTCTGCATTCATTATATTAACGAGAGTTGTCGAAAGCTTAATGTTCTCAGAATTTAATCGATCGATTAATTTTCTCCGTATTTCAGAAGATCAGTTTTGTAAACTTGTGTAAATAGGCCCTTAAATTCCGAATAATACATTATCAAATATTATATAAATCATTTAATATATGCTTAAAATATGTTAGTAGTAGTTATTGTAATATATATATATATATATATTATATGTTGTAATTCTGACTTAGAAGTACATGTTTACAGCAATTGATTTTTAAGTATGTAACAACCTAATATTCTTAAATACACTGCTCGACACTGAAAATGCAGTACCAAGAAGGAATGATAATAACGGAATGAAATTTGTTGAACACATACATTATAGTAGGAAGAACAATTGATTAAAATTTCAGGAGTTTTGGAGTAATATGTACTGAGAAAACAGTACATAAAGCAGCGACCACTGTGAGCAATAACAGTACATATCTGCCTAGGCAGTGAATCGAACAGCGATTGAATGACATGTACGGGTAGAGCACTTCATGACGTTTTAACACGATGCCACAATTCATCGATCGAAGTCACTGGTGAGTGGTGGGGGGGGGGGGCAGTCGCTTTTCAACGATTAAACAGTCATTTTCATTGGTGCGAGATCAGGAGAACGCGCTGGCCAGAACAACAGTCGAACACATTCTGTATGAAAGAAGGTTCGGAAAATGCAAACAACTTTCGGTCGTGCATTATCTTGCTTAAATTTTGCGCTACGGAGGCCTCGAATACAGGGCAGAGGGTGGGGCTTGATAAAATTGTGTACAAGTTATTAGAGTATTCTTCATAATCACATGCTACAGCCAAAATGCATCACAAGCATTGCTCTTTACAAGGTTTTACAAAACAATTTGATTTTTGTTTAATTTTATACTCGTCCTAATCTCCTCTTCAGGACAAAATGTTATTTGAAATATACATGATATATCATGTTCTTTATACAACCAAAGTTCAAGATAATTCCCAAAGTGTTTTTGTAGATATTCGATAAAACCTCTGTATTAGAAAGTGTCCTGGGTGTATTAGAAAGTGTCCTGGTAGACAGTGTATTTTCATATACCTACTTCTTATGACATAGAAAACATACATTTATTCGTAGTAAACTGCAGTTCAGCATATTATAAATAATTTTCTTTAGAAATACAGCATTTTTGGATTATATAACCAAGAAAAGTATTATATTTTATGTTTAAATTTTGTAAATATACTGGCAGAATACTTTTCCTGTGCAATATGTGGACTTATTTTCTTTGCTTCATGAAATTTAAAACTTTAAATTATTTTATATTTTGAATCGACAACTAAATGGCTGAATGATGTGGTTTATAAAAAAATATCAATATACAGCATCACAAAAATATACATAAAATATACTTTTATTTTACCTAGAATCGAAAATGGCTATAAAATAGCGTAAATAGAAAGAAAATTAAGACCTATTTCAAAAATGCATAAAATACTTAAACGCATTTTATATTAGAAAATTCTAGAATTGTAGATTATTAAGCTAATTTAAGTCATAAATTTTTGATTTTTTTTATACTTACGCGCTGATTAGTAATTTAATGTTTAGTAAATTATGAAGATTTGGACCTTAACATATTACATATTAACCTTAAATTACTTAACCCTCACCCCACCCCAACCCCAAAAAGATCAGTTTCTAAAAATAACTATTTGTGTGTGTGTGTGTGTGACATATGTCTAAAAGCCCTGATTTTGTATTTATGCTGTTTTTAACCTTGAGATGCAAAGTTTATAGATAATTCGTTTGTTATTTGTTTTCAGAAGTTTAATGTTAAATCATTTCAAAAACCATTTATGTTAAAAGAGCAGTTTTTGAAGGTGTTAGAAAAAATAATATTAATTAATATTCTAAACATGCAAAATAGTATTAAAAATATGTATCTATTTGAAATTTGCACGAAAATAAAACTTTACGACTAGAACATATACAGATAAGTTTGTTGGAACTGTCTTATCATAATTTCGGGCATTTCTGAAAGTTATATTTAAAACCTATCGTTAATTGATTAAATCAGCAAAAATATATGATTTTAAAAAGCATATCAAATGCTACAGCAGTAGATTATACTCTCTCTCTCTCTCTCTCTCTCTCACACACACACACACACACACATATATATATATATATATATATATATATACATACATATATATATATATATTCATTTCTTTACTTTGGATATTAAAACAAATATAAAATACTCTAGGCATTGCTAAATATTTGCTTTTCTGAAATGCAAATATGTCTAAAGTTTTCATTCCTTGCGCAAGCAAATAAAATATATTTATTTTCAGATGTGCAAATTTTACACTAACTTTGAAATCATAATAAGATAAATATTAGTGTTTTTTTTTTTTTTTTTTTTTTTTTTTTCTAATTAGATCACTTTTTGCAAACTAAAGAAAATTAACTGTTGGAATCAATTTCTATTCCACAAAAAAGAGAACAATTTAGAGAGTAAAGTGTGTATTTGAGTTTACATCATCTATGGCCTAAATTTTTTAATAATATATACTGCTCCTTCATTTAGAGTAACCAATATTGAGGTAGATGTAATATTTAAGCAATCGTCTTTTTCTTCTTCATTAATCATGTCTTTATCATTAAGCATGTTTACAAGCATTTATAAGTCATCATTAAGCATGTTTTATTGATGAAGCTTTAGCATTTCTTCATTATTAAGCATGTCTTCAATGTTTGCCTTTCTTTCTTATATATAAACTCTTCATTACTTGCAGAAGTTTTTCTCTCTTTCTTCTGTAAAGACATGGTAAAGAATTTTTATATGGCACTAGCAAATCCCTTAAAAAACATTTTACTTTTTTTTGTTTGTTGTTTTTAGACTGACATCGAAGCGTGAAGAAATAAGATCCAAAGTTTTGCATGCATGGTTAAAAGAAAAAAAAAAAAAAACTTTTTTTTAATTGTTTTTATTTTTGACTCTGAATGAAGAGTGTCATATATTAACTTATTATTTTCTATTGCAGATTTTTGTTCCTTATGTTCCATGTACACGTTTTCCCAGAAACGTTTGCACAGTTTGACAAAGCAACTTTGAGTTGTACCGTTTATTAAATTTTAAATTGCCTGTAAATGGAGAAAAAAATTGGATTTCGTATAATTAATGTATGTTATTATTATTAATATTATTATGAATGATAACATTATTATTATGAAATCTTTATGAATAAAGTGACATAAAATGTGAAGAAGTAAGATCCAAAGTTTTGCATGGATGGTTGGAAAATAATAATGATAATAATAAAAAAAAAGCGAAGGAAGTAAAAACATCAATATGGACCTTGTAAAGGACAATATACAAGTTTCTCAAAATTCATAGTATAAAGGAAAATACGGGAAATACAAAACCAAGTGGAATAATAAAAAAAAAAAATAGAATAAAGAACATTGAAGCATATCAAGATGACACCTTCATTATCTGTAAGAAATTTAGCAAAAAAATAAAAAAAAAATTAACTAAGAGAACTGAATTTGAACAAACGCTTGGCACAGTGACAGAATGAAATTCCGACCTAATTAGGTTGACCATATCTGAGTACCTTTATAATAGAGAAGCGTTAAAAATTGCTACAATTATGTACGGATGTACTTTTTCATTCCTAATAAAAAATGACTAAAAATGAAATATTATTGTTTAATAATCTATTTTCTACAATTTTTTAAAACTTTGAAAAATGCCTTCAAAATAAAGGCTGTCTCCAGAAAATGGGGACATCTGAAGCTTACACGTAATAGGCTATCCACCGTTACCTTCGATATATTTATCTTATTCTAACCTATTAACTTATATTATTAGGGTCAATTTCGTTTTTTTTAGTTTTCATGCTACTGTTTCCAATGCAACAATCCTCAAAATGCCTATTTATACGGAAAATTTTCAATTTTGCTATGTTGATAAAATCTTAAATTACGAATAACTTAAGAAATTTTCCTATTAGGATATTTGTAGTCAATCATGTTTAAACAAGCATCACAAATGTTATTTTGAAGTTGTTTGATATACAGGGTGGTCCTAAACTGTATGACAAAAATCTAAAGGCAAGTAGAGGAGACCTAAATAAGCACATTTCGTATAAAAACTGTGTGTGCAATGATGCCGGTAGAGATCGCTGATGACTGCGGCGTATAAATGTTATTTGCTAGTTGGATTCATCATTTTCCGCGCGGATCTCGAGCAACATATTTCGAAGCTGACCAACATGCATTTCATGTATGGGGCTGCACTAGGAAGTGGATTAGCTTATAAAAGTATGTACATGGAGCGATTCCCAGGTCAGCTGGATCGTCGAACATTTGAGCGTCTTCATTGGGAGTTACGCACGAGTGGATCGTTTTATGCTTCCAGACGTGAAAATGGAATTGGAAGTGTGAAGTCGTTCCTTCACATATATGAGTTTTAATTATAACTTAATATAAAGACAATGGGTAATTATTATATTTTCAATAAATTAAATGGCTAATAAAAATAGATAACGAAATTCTAAATTACTTTTATTTATTCGCTTTTGTCTATAATAAATATCTTAATTCTAATAATACTTTATCCCTTATGCTATTAATAAATCGTCTGAGAAAAAAAACATATTCCTTTTAAATGACATTTATAAGCTCTTCTAAATCATTTAATAAATAAAATATAAAAATAATATTATTTCCAGTCATAAGCCGTTGGATACATAATTACATTTTCATTCTTTTAAATTGCGTATGTTTATTTATTCGAAGCTAAATTAAGCAATACATTTCCGTTCTAATATCATTAAAGAGTAATTTATATATTTTTATCACGGGATGTGCAATAAATCCTAGTCTGAGTGTCTCCCTTAAATAACGGCCTTCTGGCGATAAAGTTTGGCATTGAGGATTGGCGTTAGTTTTTTTTAACGGTCGTGCTAAGTTCAAAATATTTACATTAAATTATTCTACAAACAAAGGAATATCTTTGGCTATAAATTTGGCACTTTTTCAAAATTCTTGGCGTAATTCAACAGTCTGATCTGAGTTGCAATAGAATCAACTTCAAGAATTCGCTCTTAAATCTTGACGTAAGAACACGTAATCGCGAAACCCTCTCTCTCTCTCATCTAACCCTCTGTATGTCTGTTAAACTTTATAATAGACAGTTGAAAATATTTTTTATTAAAAAAACTTTCTTGATTTCCATATTGCCTAAATAAAGATGTTTGATGCGAAATAATTGATTCTTATTCTTCACGGCCTACAGTTTATTTTTCCTTTAGTTATTGCGACTGCTTATTGTTCCTGGAGTTTATTGCGTACCCTTTTCCTATAGCTCAAGTCTTCTTCAGAATTCTTCTTGATAAACTTTGGTGCCAGACCTCTTCAGAGTGGTTACGAGATAAAAAAAAGAGAGAGAGGGGCACCTACTTAAAAAAAAAAAAAAAAAAAAAAATCAATGAGTATATCATCACAGCTGTTATCTTTTAAAGGATAAAGGACTGACTTTTGATATACCTTTTAATATCGACTAAAGAAGAGAAGTGTTTGATTGATTTGACTCATCATCGCATCATATGTAAACGTCAATGGCTCAAAGTATTACGCCGAGAAGTGTCTGCGGTTCTTCAATCAGATCGACGTGATTCCTTACCGGCTGGAATGGGAGGCCTGCTAGCGATCTTTTTCTTCCGATCTACTCTACATTTCTCGAATGTCATTATTTTTTCCACCCTTGACATTCGGTGAGACGGGCCGAAGCGAAATTTTTCAATATGTGGATACCCCGAAGCGCTACTCCTTACCTCACGTTGGATTTGTGTGAAGTGCGTGATTTTTGTGTGCTCTCTCGGATGCTCTGATTTATTTACGCGTCTACACTTTTAAGTTTTTTAGAATGAAGTCAGTGGAGAAGCCATACCTTTTTAGTGCTCGCCTTTTTAACATCTATCTACGCAAACAAAGTTTTGCAAATCATGATTTTTGTTATATATATTTTTTTTTAACAACAGATATATCGTGTATATGTAATACACTCCACGTCTTCTTCTTCTACTGTGGGCTATGGAGGCTCACTGTGTGTTTTTAAACCGCATTTAGGTAATGTTTTCATTTTTTATTCGAATTTTTCATGTTTTTTTTTTTTTTTGGCAGGTTGTGTTTATTCATACTGGACATGAAGCTAAAATGAAGGACTGGAAGTCTACAAACTTAGGAAGTTTTTAATTTTCCACGAACGTTCATTAAAAGAAATAATAATGGAAAATAATTATTTATTGATAATGAAAGATAATAAAAGAAATAAAACAAATAAATATTTTTTTTTTTTCACAACTATGGTAAGTGTCTTCCATATTTTTACTCTAAGTGTCCTTGTTAATACATAATTTCTCTTGGCACATTATTAATTAAAATTTTTAGATAATACAAACGACAAGGATACTTAGATATTTTCAAATCTCTGTACATAGTTTTCTGTTTGTATACATATGCTAATTTTTCAATCTTAAAGATAATGATTAAGAAAAAGAAATGTTTCATATATTTTTTTGCTAAATTCAAATGTTGTTTTGCTGGTAATTTTTATTAAATAGGTTTGGAATAAATTAATTTTGTATATCATGTGTAAAAATAATTTTTCATTGATAATTTTGGTAATAATAATTATGAAATGGATCAATTAATATTCTAGAAGAAAATTAGGATATTCACATTTAGTGCAAATTTATTTCGAGATTTATGACATGAAGCACATATTATTTTCACAACGTAAATTTAATATTGAATTTGTTTATCACAGTGAATATACATGTGTAAAAATAAAAAAAAAAGTAAATAGATAAATAAAGAAGGGAATAAAGTAATTACATAAAATTATGTAATGTTTACAAAATTTTAGCGAATCTTTATTTTTTTTAAATTCATTAATATCGCAATACTTATTATGTTTGAGGTGTTTAATTTTACATGAAGTAAATTTCTTGTCTTTTAATCAAATGCTTAATAAAATTCGTTCTTGTTTGTTAAGTGAATGTTTTATATATATATTTTATTGTAAAATAATTATCACTGTTTATTAATTGAATTTAATTAATATTTTTGGTTTAAGAACTAAACTTGAAGTTATTTCTCATGTTGGTGTTTTTCAGGCAGGTTGGAAATACACATACTTTTTATTTAATTTTGGGAGATGTGTCGCCAAATGTTGCTTTGATATCAGTCGATATCTTGACACCTATTTCTCCTCTTTTTACACACATATTTTTTTTTGTTCACTGATTTTAACCTGCTTGGAACTGCCAGTGCATAACAAATTAATAAATAAATAGAATAAATAGAGTGATAATTTCAGGTATTCCCATACCTTTCTTTCATAAATTCATATTTTGCATTGTTTTTAAGGTCATATTTTGAAGCAAAATTAAGAAAAATACATTTTAGAGAATTTAGTTGATTTTTTTCTTTCGTTTTTTTTTTTTTTTTTTTACTCAGTGTATTACATGTATAACTTTAGCACCTTTTTTTTATTTTAAAGATAATAGGTTTTTATTCTTATCATGGTTATATTAAATCAAGTTTTTTTTTTTTTTTTTACAATTGGTTTCTTAAAGATTAGGGCTGTATAATATGCATCACTGTGTCTTAAAAGCTAAATGTCAACACAATACACTTATTCCCTAAGTGTCATTATTTATCCTTTCATTTAAAATAATAAAGGAAATAAAATAATTTAGGTTTATACATTTAATTTAAGTCCTTGAATTAAAACAGACACAATTAATATGTTACGATTTAAGTTTATGTAATTTTGTGCCACAATGTGCATTAGTAGCGCGCCTAATTGCACTTGTGTTGTTGACATTCAGTGCTGTTTTCCTTACCTTGAATTACTGGCCAAGTTTTTCTTGGTGGGGGGACCTACATTGATTGTCTTTGCTTGCATGATTTTACATTGAACTTCACTGAATTTGAGTATTACTATAATTAACTTACATTTTTACTATTTAATTTTTACATTAAATTTAACATTTTTTTTTCAGAAATAGATTAGAATTGCTTGTATTTAGGGTATTTTTTTATCATTGTTTACTAATATTGTTTCTATAAAAAGATCTTTCCCACAACGCATAGGTACATACATACTTACACAGTGACAGAATAATTAAATAAAATAAAACATTGAGGATAAATATTAATCAATTAGTTATTTCTCCAACAATTTTCTTTTTTAACACTATATGTATTCAGGACAATATGTAAATCCAGTACATAATATATTTTATGAATCTATACTGGCCGTATCTTGTTGCATGCAAGTGTCCTAAATAAATTTAACACACAATTTTTCAAATTTACATATTTCTTTTCTCATTTTTTTCGGATATTATGTACATTGACTTTCATGTAAACCTAACAAATTTGTTAGTCTTGAACATAAGGTTCAATGTTTTATTTATTATACTTACCAGGCATTCTTAAATAATCATGTACAATCACTTATACAGAAAGGGAGTTGGTTGTATGTCTTAGATACCTAAACATATAAACATAATTTTATTTTAATATTTTTGGTTGTCGTATATTTTTTCAAGTTTTAATTTTTATAATAACATAACACAGTGTTTTCTTTGCCCATTTTAACTAAAATGTTGCATTTTAACACAAATGTTTTAATTATATTTTTTCTAATTTCACAAACCTTGAGAAATTTTATAACACATTATATATTTTTGTAGGTTAGATGTTATCGCATAAATCCAGGTGCTATTATGCTGGTCGTGAAAATTGACATCTAATGTAATTTTTCATTTCACACATTTCTTTTCACATTCATTCAACTTTGTAAGATGAAACCTCTCATCATGTTCTGAAATTTTAACTCTTAATTACCTTTCATAAGAAATTTATTTTATATGCATAATAGTTTTATTTCGTTCATCTTTCGTACAAAAAAAAATTAAGAGCAATCGTGATATGATAAAAAAAAAAAAAATAAATAAAGAGAAAAAGGAAGTCTGCTTGATTTTTTTTTTTGTAACATAAATAAACATCTCGCCGTTCTGAGTTTTATTTGTGTTTTAATAATAATAATAGTGATTTTTTTCATCATTCAGTTCAAATACGCTGATTGAAGAGAAGTTTTTTTTTTTATTTTTTTTACTGTACATATGATATATTTTATCGCATTTATTCGATATTTCATGTTTGTTTATTGGTGTTTATGTTCAATATATATATCGTATATATGTAGGAATATTTCTCATTGCTAGCTAATAATTATGACAATACATATATGGTAAGCTTACTTTAACATCGAATTGGGCCCACTGCTGAATAATTGCAATTATTTTAAAAAAAAAAAAAAAAGATAAAAACATCTTTTGCACATGTGTGAACAGATTTATTTTACTGTTCTTTTTATCAGCTGATTTGGTGAAATTCTTTTTATTCACCTTTTTGAAGTGAGATTACACTTATTGTACTCGAGTCTTTTTATTATTATTTTACTGAGCAATTTATAGCCTTTGAAGCTATTTCTTATATATCTATTTTATGCGCATTTTTAATCTTTGAGGCCTCATCTCAGCTCATATCGCAGCTCATCTAAGTTCATATATGCTCAGTTCAGTAGATAATACTGTTATTTTAGTCATGACTTTTTGCTTTTACTTTTTGTTTATAATTTTCTGTGCACGTTAAATTCGCAATTTTAGCGCTTTCATCTGCGGCAATGGAAATTTATTTTTGTGGCATTTTTTTTTTTGGAAATTTTAATATTTGTTGGAACACTTACAGACATATACTAAATTTTTAATAGTTCAAATTATTTCACTTGATATTCATTTTTTACAATATTGTTTAAATAGTTTAACATATCACCCATTTAGTTATTTTTTTAATTTTCACATATACACATTTACCCTCTAAGCACAATTGTGTTGCTCTGGTTGTCAATATATTAATGACTTCTATAATCTACGGATTTTGACCATTATATTGGTTTCAACACTTGTAATTGTGTAGGGGATTTCACACTTTCACAACAATTTTTGAAGGTTATGTTTTATTGGCTTTCAAGTACACTTATAATTCATTAACACATGTTCTATAAATATTTCGGGTGACCAAAATAAATAATTAAAATAATGAAAATAATAATAAATAAAAAGATATTGATATAAAATTACTTAATAGATTTTAAATAAATAACATGAGGATGTATGTGACTTTTGGAAATATTTGGATTGTATAATTTCCTAATTATATTTTCATTGGTTGTCAAAGATTCTTTGCGTGAACACATCGCCTCTTTCACAAGATTCATTTTTAACAAATTCACACTATTTTTTTTTATCTCATTTGAATAACATGATCAGTTTATTTTAACGTTTGCAAACACTATAATTAATAATTCTCTTACACACACACACAAAATTATAATTGTTTTCCCCTATGTTTCTACATGTTTTCCTGTATATGTTTTCTTTTGGGTCAGAAATTTATTGTATTATTGGCTGGTTTCTCAGTTTGTCAGTCATAATGCAAATTTATCCAATAGTATTCCATGGTCTTTCACATGCATGTTTTCCATGCTTTTCTTCGTTATTCTCAAACATGGCCTCACAACCCAATGTTTGACACACATACACACTCTCACAAAATTTTATCTGACCTATTTAGTTGCTATTTAATTGTTTCACATGTGGAGATAATTACATTTTCTTTTATTAAATTTTCACGCGATTTTTTTTTTTTACAAAAGACTAATTAGAATAATAATACACACATACACAAAAGTAAATAAATTTTTGTCAACTTGCAATAAACTCTGTCATGTTTTTTTGAGCCTATTTGTTTTTCAAAGAAATACATAAAAAGTGAAATTTCCGTACATAGTCTGTACGTTTTAAAATTTTGTTTTTATCAAATTTTTCTTTTCTTGTCTAAAGAGTAAAACCCTTGCAGAAAGTTTTCTTTCAGCTTAAATTAAATATTTAATTATTTAAAATTTCTTAATTAAAATAATTCCTTTTTGGAAGGTTTGCACCACAGATGTATTTTATATGGCCGTGAAATCATCTGTGCGTTGTAAGAAGTAGTCTGTGCAGAAGTATGTGGCTGGTTCACTCTTCTTTTTTTTTTTTAAAGACTATTTCTTACTGAGCAGTATTATGGAATTATCTGTATAACATACAGTATCCTTTTTAAGAAAGATATTGAATATTAATTGGGCTCGATAAAATAATAGTTCAATTGTAATTATAAAACAATAGTGTATTTAGATTTTTTTTTTTTTTTTTTTTTTTGCTGTTTTCGACAATTTTTATGAGTTGTATTCTTCTTACCTATTTCAGGTATACTCAGAGTTTATGCATTAAAAATTAACTTTTTATTGAGATCATATTTTTTTTTTTGAGAAATTCAAATGCTAATTCATATATTAAAATTTTGTTCAGGAAAAGGAAATTATTTTATACGAGTAAATTTTAATTTTTTTTTTTTTTTTTGACCAACACAAGCTATTGAAATAAAGTTGGTTCATAAATTTATGCAAAACAAAATAAATTAGGAGGCATAAAATAAATAAGAGTTAAAATAAAATAAAAAAATAAAATAATTTCTTGAACTCTTACATGTGCGCTTTTATTCTGACATAGGGCTAGATTTTTTTTTCTCTACACATTTTTACACATACAAGGGACATTTCATTATGTCACTTTGCAGAATGCGGGTTGTCATTTTTGCACAACATAAAGCCTCTTCTGCTTTTCACATATTGTTCAGTATGCTATGTTCAGTTAGGCATCACAAAACCATCATATCTGTCATAGCTATTGTTCCATTATACACTATCTGGCTCAATTTGTTAGAATTTAATTTTTCACGTGTAGGATATTTTTTTTTACTCAAAAAAAAAAAAAAAAAAAATCAATCTTTTTCATATTAATGCAATATAATTTTTTGAAATTTAACAAAATACAAATGTGATTGTTTTTCATATTTCTGGTTACTGATTTCCTTTTCCTTATTATCAAACATACATACACTGTAATAAATGATTGTTTTTAATATTTTACACATTTTATATGTCACATTTATATAATTTATTGATTATGTGATTTGTTTCAGAATGTCACTTTAGCATCACGATGATTGAATATGTCTCATTGTTTCATAACTCATTATTATTGATTTTTTTTCAAATTTATTGTTATATGCCACAATTTTTTTTTATTGTTTAACAAAAAGTTACTTTAGATGTTCCACAATGGTATGCAGAAATTTTTGGAATTGTATTACACTGTTGTGAAGGTGAGAGAGAGCGTTCTATATTTTTATAATTTTCGTCCATTTTGACGATTCATTTTTTTTTTCCTCGTCGCTGGGGAGAAATATGTGAAGTCGTTCCTTCACATATATGAGTTTTAATTATAACTTAATATAAAGACAATGGGTAATTATTATATTTTCAATAAATTAAATGGCTAATAAAAATAGATAACGAAATTCTAAATTACTTTTATTTATTCGCTTTTGTCTATAATAAATACCTTAATTCTAATAATACTTTATCCCTTATGCTATTAATAAATCGTCTGAGAAAAAAAAAACATATTCCTTTTAAATGACATTTATAAGCTCTTCTAAATCATTTAATAAATAAAATATAAAAATAATATTATTTCCAGTCATAAGCCTTTGGATACATAATTACATTTTCATTCTTTTAAATTGCGTATGTTTATTTATTCGAAGCTAAATTAAGCAATACATTTCCGTTCTAATATCATTAAAGAGTAATTTATATATTTTTATCACGGGATGTGCAATAAATCCTAGTCTGAGTGTCTCCCTTAAATAACGGCCTTCTGGCGATAAAGTTTGGCATTGAGGATTGGCGTTAGTTTTTTTTAACGGTCGTGCTAAGTTCAAAATATTTACATTAAATTATTCTACAAACAAAGGAATATCTTTGGCTATAAATTTGGCACTTTTTCAAAATTCTTGGCGTAATTCAACAGTCTGATCTGAGTTGCAATAGAATCAACTTCAAGAATTCGCTCTTAAATCTTGACGTAAGAACACGTAATCGCGAAGCCCTCTCTCTCTCTCATCTAACCCTCTGTATGTCTGTTAAACTTTATAATAGACAGTTGAAAATATTTTTAAACTTTCTTGATTTCCATATTGCCTAAATAAAGATGTTTGATGCGAAATAATTGATTCTTATTCTTCACGGCCTACAGTTTATTTTTCCTTTAGTTATTGCGACTGCTTATTGTTCCTGGAGTTTATTGCGTACCCTTTTCCTATAGCTCAAGTCTTCTTCAGAATTCTTCTTGATAGGAAGATATCGCAGAACTCTTGCAGTGGAAGAAAGAATGTTCGACGATCCGGATGATTCCTATTCGATAATCGCTCACTGTACATCCTTTAAACAGCTAATTCATTTCTTTGTGCAGTTCAATACATAAAATGCATGCCGGCGAGCGTGACACGACGCATACTGCTCGAGATCCGAGCTGGAAATGATGAATCCAGCTAGTGAAGCGATTTTATACGCCTCAGTAATCAGTGTTCTCTAGCGGCTCAAGGCGGCTTTACCGAACACACATTCCTATTCGAATCCTACTTATTTATGTCCCCTGTGCCTGCCTTTATAATTTTGACACGTAGTTTAGGACCAACCTGTATTTATAATCCACAAAATGGACGCTTATGCAGAATTTTGCCCTATTCTGCCATGTTACGTAAATCGTAAATTCCAAATAACTTACGATTTTTTTATATTGGAAAATTATTATTCAATGATATTCGTGCCAATATCTAAAATAATATTTCAAAAGTGGTCTGACATCCTTTAAGATGAAAATATCCCTCAAAATTGACATTTATTTGAAATTTTGCCCTATTCTGCCATGTTAAGAAATTCGTAAATTTCCAATAACACTCTAAATTTCCAAAGTAGTATATTCATAATTAATGGTGTTCATTCCGGCATCAAAATTAAAATATACGAATTGGTATGACAATTTTTACAGATGTTCCATTTAATGCATGTTTAAGTGGAAGTTTGTCCTAGGGTAAGTGTTCTAGTGATTGACACTTTTAGAGCAATTTCTGATATTTTCAATATTTTACTCATCTGAAACTATTTTTAAAAATTTTAAAATAATGTATATGGCATGAAAGAATTTCAGAGCCACATATATGTTAAATTATGTACATTTGATAATTATTATTTTTTTTCATGAAATTTTATCCTACGCCCACTCAATCTTCAAGTAGTTGGCACTGCCAGCTTTCCATTTCACCAGTAATTGTCACCATATGCTCCAGTGTTTAAAACTGCCAGTTTTTCATTTTACCACAATTGACATCCTATGCAGCAGTGTTAAAACTATTGTATGTAAAGTATTTGTTTAACACAAAGTAATTAATTCTTCTATAACGTATTTGCTTAAAATAAATTTATTTTAGGTATTGTTTTTTTTTAAAGTATAATACATTCTCACGTACAAGATATTGGTAACAACAGAATATATCTTAAGATGCAATATGCTAACTGCAAATACAAAATGAAATATACAAGGCTATACGTAACTTAAAAACATTAAATGAATAATAGTACTCTCTACTATATAAAAATGTAAATAAAAAACTACGTTACTTTCAAACGCATGCCGATATTCTGTCGGTTAATTAGAATCAATGAATGATTCAATGTATGTCAAATATTTAAGATTTCTTTTTAAATTCACTTGTGTTATGTTGTTCATGCTTACAAGTTTACTTATAACTGTAGTACAACCACGTTTGCATTTACTAAAGTCGACACTATCAGGATTAAATGGGGAAATTCCATATCTCCGAAATCCATTTACTGGGAAATCTGGCGTTGAAGTATTTATTACATTTTGAAATAGGACTGCGAAATTTTACTTTGTAACTGCTCTATGAGAATTTAATATTTTCTTTTTATGTACAGCCCTTTTCCATTTTGCTCCTGTGGCTTAAACACGCTTATATCACATGGCTGTAAAATGAGTGTTTTATTGGGTAGTAGAGACACTTGTGGTTTGCCACGTTTTGAACAAATCGCACTAAGGTGGAGAGTTAAATGAAATTTGTGACCATCCATAAACAGAATAACAGAAAATGTTACTTTTGGCTTAAGAAGCCACAAATGGAAAACAATCGGCACATATTCATAAAAAGTTTCTCCTGTCATCCAAGCACTTTTATCAATATCCCAACAATTAGGTGCATATTTCACAATGTCATTAGGCAAACGCATATATAATAAATGGTGGAAGTAAAATATCATCTGTACAGATGTTAACCAAAACAGTTAAAGATTATTTTTCTAATCCCTGTATTATCCGAAACATGATTTTCCCTTTTGCTCCAAGTACTTGTCCAGCCATGGTCAAGTCCTTGTTTCTTAACAGCATTCACAGCTTCAGTCATGTCCTTTTTATTGTACTGGAATTTTGGATTTTTCCGATTTTTTCACTGGAAGGCATTTTCAAATCAAATTAATATATATAAAAGACGACTGTTAAAATACGTTACAAATTAAACGTAAAAAAAAAAAAAAAATGTTTAAACATGTTAAACTGCATTGGGAAAAAAATATTTTAATTTATGTTCCAGTATTCGGCATATGTGTTCAAATAATTGACATCTTTCTCATAAAGGGGTGTCAATTACTGGGAAACGTAAATAAAAATTCAGAAATGATATAAATTTAATTTTTATGCAAAACCCTTCTAGCTTTATATAAAACAAAGAATGTCAAACAACTCCAAGTGAAGGACATCCCATCTCAATTACTGCATAGTTTAAAAAATTATCCAGTAACTGAACATAGCTTATTAATACACCAAAAATACAAATAACCACCTAAATTAACATTTGATTAGTTAAATATGTATATTAATAGATTAACTATTGTAACAATTTAGAAATAATGCTAAGTTTAATTAAGATGCAACAAAAATAAAGCATTGATACATCTTAATTCTCCAAACAAGCTGAACTTGAAAATTGCCTACTTTCTTCACTTCATATGTTTTACTTGCATTTTATAATAAAAATGCTATCTGGTGAGCAATGAATTAATAAAAAAAAAAAAAATCACTAGTTTGATGGACTAAATATAGATGACAGTTTCTCTATATTAGAATATTTATTTATTTATTATTTCTGGAAAAGGTGTCAATTACTAGAGCATGTAATCACTGTAGCACCTACCTTATTCTCCCATGTTAAGAAAATCACAAATTTCTAATAACTTACGAAAGTTTTTAATTCGAATGTTGCAAACGAATAAGTTCCTTGCCAGTGTCGAAAGTAATATTTTAAAACAGATCTGACTTGTCTGCGGCAATTTGTCCTTCAGATATCGTGTACACAGACTAAAAAACTAACGGACTAAGAGACTAACCGACTAACCGAATAACAAACTAATAGACACCCTAGAGATGGGCATGTTACAAATTCTGTATTTTTCTGATTCCTCACACCAGAAAACGTGTAAAAAAGGTAAAAAAACCGAGGTCGAAAATCGTTGCGACTATCTAATTTCCCTGTACCAAACATACAAAACAAGATAACAAAACAAGATAACAATCATATTTACAAAAAAAATTAACAATTATATTATTTTTTAAAAGTTGTGTTGATAATAACATGTTTATTTTATCCTGTCCTCGTGTTAACATGTTCAATGTCTTAAAGTTAATATGTTTGAAATAACGTATATTAAAAGAAATATGATATTCAATATAAATATTCTCATATATATTTTTACACGCTTACATAATTAATTTTATACTGTCAAACTTTGAATTATCAAGAACATCTCAATCATCCGTTTTAATAACCATTAAAAAATCGTATACGCTTTGTTAAATGAATGAAATATTCGTGTATAAACTCGTGCGTGACATTTCCTGAGACATATTTTGTGATGTATAAGAATTGTTGTGACAAACGTAATTCAACTATCTCATTTATATCTGAAAGATCGTCATATGCGTCTGTTTAATTCATATCTGAAAGTGGTAAGGAATTTTATGCGGAACAGAAATTTCTGTATACTTGACATATTTAAATGTATGAAAAAAGGTAAAATTAACACAAATATATAATAATATGATATTTTATGTGAATTAATAAATTCATTTAAGTCATCATTAAAAAATATAATGCCTAAAGAAAAGTTTTAAAAAAGTACTAATGTTAAAAGGCGGTCTCACGATTACTTTTTTTCAGATCCAGGAGAGTGTTTCTACTCAAATAAGAACTAATATATAATAATAAAAGGAAAGGTTTGTCTGTCTGTCTGTCCGTCTGTCTGTCTGTTCTTTTATAAGTTTAGCCCCTACTGAACGCAGAAGTACAAAAATTGACATACGAATGCTCAGGAGCCTTCCCGAGGGGCTCCTAAAAACAGAATTTAAAAATTTTAATTAGTTGTGGAGATATTAATTGAAACGTCCACTCCTGTCTAATCTAAAAGCGATCTTAATGACTGAGAATTCACCGCCATTTCATAAAAAAAGATATTCTAACGGAGTTAAAAGCAGAAAAAGTGGAAAATAAATTAGAAATATTTGTCCGATCGTTACGATTTCGATAACAAATGAAAGGGGCATTTTTTCTGAACCTAAGTGTGCAAGTGGCTTATCGGTACAACAATTAGATTTTTTAAAATTAACTAAAGTATGAATTTTTTGTGTTCAAATGCCAGACTATCGTCTGCCAGGAAAAAGGAAATGATTGTAACCGATCAAGATGTCACGTGTTTTACAGTGGGGAAAAAAATTGCAATTTTCAATTTTTTTTCAAATTTTAATTCACGTTACATTTGAATTAATATTCGGCCTAGACAGCATATTATAAAGCTACTGTTCAATTTTCATGAAAATATGTGGATAAACAAAAAAAAATAGATTAAATTTTGTATTATATTTTGCACTATTTTAAATTGCGATATGCCGTTGAAATTTCGTAATATTTGGTTTTAACGCCCGATAATTCCATTCTGAATATTTTTGAAAGTGTCAGTGGCGGATTTAAGGGGGGAGCTAGGGGGCTGAAGCCCCCCTCCCATCCCCCCCAAAAAAATGACATTAACAATTGAATATTGCAATTGTAAATTTTTTATTAGTCTAGAATAACACTTTGGAAAATCTTAGAATTATTAGGAAGGGCTTGAGGGGGAGGGGGGGCGAAGAGGCAAAAAAAAAAAAAGAGTTACAGCGTTTGAAATTGTTATTATTAGGTTTTAAGGAAAGATAAATCGATTGCGGATATTTTCTAATGTAAAATTATTAGAAGGCACGGAAAGAGGGGGAGGGGCAAAAACGTAGAAAAAGATCGGTTGCTTCGGAGAAAACAACGGAAAACCCAGAACGCCTTTACTCTTTTATATTTTGCAGAGTTTCGAATTCTGATACTCCTTTCATATTTCATACTAGGGATTTTCAAAAGTATTTAGCCCGGAATTACGCAAGTTTCGGAGAAAACCACGAAAAAGTCAGACATGAATCGTTTTCTAATATTGTTTATATCATTTTTGTATCTCAGCTTCTAATTAGCATAATTTCAAAAGTAATATGTCATTTTGAAACTTATTTGAATTGAATTTCAAGACTAGACGCCACAAAATTCTGTCTCCTTCCATTAACCGACTACCGTAAGTAATGGAATTCGAGATTTCACGTGATTTCCACGTTTTAAGGTCTTCTGATTAAGTTTTCTTTTGTATCTCAGCTACTAATTAAAATAATTTCATAAGTAATACATCATTAGAAAGCTTTTTTGATTTGGAATCGAACAGTGCAATACAGAAATTTGTACCGTCAGATGGCGCTGTAATATTTTATAATTCCAATATTTCAATTTCTAATTATGATTAAATTATTTTTAATAAATCATTCGAAATATATTTTAAAGTTCTTTTAAATTATCGAAAGTTTTCACTAGATTTACACGTTTTGAGGTCTCCTGAATCAGTTTTCTTTTGTATCTCAGTTATTAATTAAAAAAATTTCATAAGTAATACATCATTTGAAAGCTTTGTTGTGTTGATACACATTTTAAAGTACTTTTGCATTATCCAAAATAGAATTCGAGATTTCACCCGATTCACCCGTTTTGAGGTGTCCTGATTAGGTTTTCTTTTGTATCTCAGCTACTAATTAGAATAATTTCACAAGTAATGCATCATTAGAAAGCTTTTTTGATTTGGAATCGAACAGTGGATTACGGAAATTTCTATCACCAGAAGGCCCTGTAATATTTTCAAATTTCAATTTCTAATTATGATTAAATTTTTTTTTATAGATCATTCGAAAGATATTTTAAAGTTCTTTTAAATTATCGAAAGTTTTCATCAGATTTACACATTTTGAGGTATCCTGAATCAGTTTTCTTTTGTATCTCAACTACTAATTAAAATAATTTCATAAGAAATACATCATTTGAAATCTTATTTGAGTTGATACACATTTTAAAGTACTTTTACATCATCGAAAATGGAATTCGAGATTTCAACCGATTTACGTGATTTGAGGTGTCCTGATTAGGTTTTCTTTTGTATCTCATCTACTAATAACAATAATTTCATGAGTAATAGATCATTTGAAAGCTTTGTTGATCTGGAATGGAACAATAGATTACAGAAATTTCTACCGCCAGATGGCGCTGTAATATATTTTTTTTAATTTCAATGTTTCAAATTCTAATTATGATTAAATTATTTCTAATACATCATTCGAAAAATATTTTAAAGTTCTTTTATATTATCGAATGTGGAATTCGAGATTTCACCTGATTTACAATTTTAAGGTGTCCTGATCAGGTTTTCTTTTGCATCTAAGCTAATTGAGTAAGACCGTTCAAAATTGGTATATGTAAGTTAATTAGGAGGGGCTGTAAGGGAGGGGAAGGAATAGGCGCGCAACGCACACGAGACTACACTGCCGAAGGCAGTGGGGACCCGGTCCGGCAATTTACCTGATGAGAAATGACTTTTTTAATTTTATTTTTTTAAGAATAAGAGTTTGATATCAGAAGGAATATGTGCTCTCACCGCACGTATATCTTAACATGTGCGCGCGCAGCACCCATGGGTTTGGGACCCGGTGCGAGTTTTTACCCGATGGTAAAAGACTTTTATTTAATTTTATTTTCTTAATAATAAAAGATTGATTTGAGAAGGAATATGCGTGTACAGCGCACGTATATCCTCAAACGTGCGCGCGCACGGGTCTGCGCGGCCGAAGGCAGTGGGGACGGGTGTGAGATTTTACCCGATGCTAAATGATATATTTTTTAATTCCTTTTCTTAATTATGAAAGTTTATGAGTAATAACATGGAATTTTGAGAAGTCATACTGATGGTGAAGGAATACGTGCGCGCAGCACACGCGTCTACGCTGCAGAAGACAGCGGGGACCCGGTGCGACATTTTGCATTTACTAACCACGACCACGTTTGCATTTACTAAAGTCGACACTATCAGGATTAAATGGGGAAATTCCATATCTCTGAAATACATTTACTGTGAAATTTGGCGTTGAAAAATTTTTACATTTTGAAATAGGACTGCGAAATTGTACTTTGTAACTGCTCTATGAGAATTTACTATTTTCTATTTATGTACAGCACTTTTCCATTTTTGCTCCTGTGGCTTAAACACGCTTATATTACATGGCTGTAAAATGAGTGTTTTATTGGGTAGTAGAGACACTTGTGGTTTGCAAAGTTCTGAACAAATCGCACTAAGGTGGAGAGTTAAATGAGATTTGTGACCATCCATAAACAGAATAACCGAAAATGTTACTTTTGGCTTAAGAAGCCACGAATGGAAAACAATCGGCACATAGTCATAAAAAGTTCCTCCAGTCATCCTAGCACTTGTACTTTTCCCAATATCCCAACAATTAGGTACATATTTCACAAGATCATTAGGCAAACGCATATATAATAAATGGTGGAATTAAAATATTATTTGTACAGATGTTAACCAAAACAGTTAAAGATTCTTTTCCTAATACCTGTATTATTTCAAGCAGGTTTTTAACTTTTGCTCCAAGCAATGGTCAGGTGTTTGTTTCGTAACAGCATTCACAGCTTCAGTCATGTCTTTTTCATTGTATTGGAATTTTAGATTTTTCCCGTTTTTTTTCATTGGAAGGCATTTTCAAATCAAATTACAGACGATTGTTAAAATACCTTACAAATTACACGTAAAAAAAAAAAAAGTGTTTAAACATGCTAAACTGCATTGGGAAAAATATATTTTAATTTATGTTCCAGTATTTGTCATATGTGTTACAGTAATTGACACATTCCTCATAAAGGGGTGTCAATTACTGGGAAACGTAAATACAAAGTTCAGAAATGATATAAATTTAATTTTTATGCAAAACCCTTCTAGCTTTACATATAACAAAGAATGTCAAACAACTGCAAGTGATAGACACCCCATCTCAATTACTGGTGCATAGTCTAAAAAAATATCCAGTAACTGTCATAGCTTATTAATACACGAAAAATACTAATAACCACCTAAATTAACATTTGAATAGTTAAACATGCATATTAATAGATTAAGTATTGTAACCGTTTAGAAATAATGCTAAGATTAACTAAGATATAAAAAAAATAAAGCATCTTAACTCTCCAAACAAGCTGAACTTGAAAATTGCCTACTTTCTTCACTTCATATGTTTTAGTTCCATTTTGTGATAAAAATACTATCTGGTGAGCAATGAATTAATAAAAAAAAATTAATCACTAATTTGATGGACTAAATATAGATGACAGTTTCTCTATATTAGAATATTTATTTATTTATTTATTATTTCGGGGAAAGGTTTCAATTACTGGAGCATGTAATCACTGTAGCACCTACCTTATTCTCCCATGTTATGAAAATCACAAATTTCTAATAACTTACGAAAGTTTTTAATTCGAATGTTGCAAATGAATAAGTTCCTTGCCAGTGTCGAAAGTAATATTTTAAAACTGATCTGACTTGTCTGCGACTATTTGTCCTTCAGATATCGTGTACACAGACTAAAAAACTAACGGACTAAGAGACTAACCGACTAACCGAATAACAAACTAACAGACACCCTGCAGATGTACATCTTACAAATTGTGTATTTTTCGGATTCCTCACACCAGAAAACATGTAAAAAAGGTAAAAAAACCGAGGTCGAAAATTGTTGCGACTATCTAATTTCCCTGTACCAAACATATAAAACAAGATAACAAAACAAGTTAACAATTATACATACAAAAAAATGTTAACAAATATATTATTTTTTAAAAGTTGTGTTGATAATAACATGTTTATATTATCCTGCCCTCATGTTAACATGTTCAATGTCTTAATGTTAATATGTTTTAAATAACGTATAATAAAAGAAATATGATATTCAATATAAATATTCTCACATATATATTTTTACACGCTTACATAATTAATTTTATACTGTCAAACTTTGAATTATCAAGAACATCTCAATCATCCGTTATAATAACCGTTAAAAAATCGTATACACTTTGTTAAATGAATGAAATATCCGTGTATAAATAAACTCTTCCATGACATTTCCTGAGACATATTTTGTGATGTATAAGAATTTTTATGACAAACGTAATTCAACTATCTCATTTATATCTGAAAGATCGTCATATGCGTCTGTTTAATTCATATCTGAAAGTGGTAAGGAATTTTATGCGGAACAGAAATTTCTGTATACTTGACATATTCAAATGTATGACAAAAGGTAAAATTAAATACAAATATATAATAATATGAGATCTTATGTGAAGTAATAAATTCATTTAAGACATCATTAAAAAATACTATGCATAAAGAAAAGTTTTTAAAAAGTTCTAATGTCAAAATGTGGTCTCGTGATTACTTTTTTTCAGATCCAGGAGAGTGTTTCTACTTTTATAAAAACTAATATTTAATATTGACGTAAATATAATAATAATAATAATAATAATGATAATAATAATAATAATAATAAAGATTTTGATCAGATTCTGACAAAAGCAAAATTTAGTCTAGTACGGAGGACTATCAGTATATATATATATATATATATATATATATATATATATATATATATATATATATATGTATATATATTTTTCAAATTATAACATCGCTTTCAGAATTTCAATTATATTTTCGATAAATTTTCGATTTCGATAAATGTCCAAACATCGTAAATCTGGCGACAACGTTTTATCCGCAGATTGAGAGTAATATTCCTCCGTACTACTAAAAAGAATATATATAAATTAGAAACGTCCTTGAAGGGACATTTCTCGAAAGTAATAAGTAATCATAAGCCGAGTAAGCGACAAAAAATTAATAAATAAATAAAAAAAAAAATACTAAATGAAAGTTATATTTAAAAAAAAAAATTAAACACGTAAGTATTAGATAATTACTTAGTTGGCTCCAAGATGTTTATTCAGTAATTAAAAGTAGTATATATTACAACTTCTAAAACAATTTAATTGTAGGAAATAAAAAGTTTTTAAATGTGGATATTTTAACAAAATCTATTATGAAAAGAAATGCAGTTATATATACTTAATAATCAATATTAGAATCCGGGAAATATGAATCATTTTAAAGTACGATAAAATAGACTGTTGGGACGGATATTTCACTAAGCACAGAACAATGGGTAAATTTTTTCAAGGGTTTGTTAATTAATAAAAAAAAAGAAAAAAAAACCCTTCATGTAAACTATGTTTATCGTATTCTTAGTTTTTAAAAAGACAATGTTTACTATTATTATTATTTTATATTTCAGTTATTAAATATATTACAAAAGATCAGTTTAGGAATAAATAAAACAAAATTTTCCTTAAGACATTCTGGGTAAATTAATACAGGCGAATCTCCTCAACGTGAATCTCAAAGGGGACAAAAATTTTGTTCATCTTATGAGTAGTTCGTGCTACCACTTGATCAGAAACTAATCTTCTTTTTCACAAAGATTGCGGAAACAGTTTATGTTAAAAGTAATTCACGCTAAGCGTGTTCAAGTTCACGAGGTTCGACTGTATAATAGCAGATATATTTCAATGACATTTAGAGATGAAAAATGAGCATTCAGCTCAATTTACGCTTTATTTTCGATCAAAAAGAACATCTCTCTTATACATTTTTTTATCCGTTTTCCTGTAACGCTTTGTTAGTAACACCGAAATAGAAATGTTTTCCAAGATTGTTTTAAAGTAGATACTTTCTAAACTGCAATGAGATGGTCTTCATTTATATATGCATATATATATATATATATATATATATATATATATATATATATATATATATATTATATTAATCTCATGGTCAGTTGTTTCAATATAACATTAAATTGTACATTGCGCTCACTACTAATTTTGTATCCGTATCATTGTAATCTTTTATAAGAACAGCTTTTATTTTTTCGTCAATTTCCGGAGAAAAATGCATAAACATCTTACACGTTCCAACTGTCCTACCTTTGGACAACACGAAGGAGTTGATACTTATTTTGAAATCCAAATACTGATATACACATTGCCTTTTCTTATGAATACTAAATACTTGGAGTAATTTTGAACGAATGTCAGCAAATGAATCTGCTTTTTATTTTTTAAGTCGTTTTGAAGAATCAAACTTGTAAAAAAATAATCAAATAGATAAATAAATGAAAAAAGAAACTATGTGCATCATTATTATTATGTTGTTTGTTTGTTTGTTTCATTCATTACATCATATATACAACCACAGTTTTGCGTTATATAATTTTATTTTTTTTTATTTTTTTTTATGTATGATCACTTGCATGTTGGAGAAATAAACGATTGACCATAACATGCAACGCAGATTTTGGTGTAGCACTTCCTGTTTAAAATGGAATTTATTGATGAATTGGATAAAAATTGGCAGTTGTGAAGAAACAAATTTATTTCTAATTCGTGCCAGTTTATCATCAGGTCATTTTTGACATCTGTATTTAGTATTATCATGTCGTCTGAATTGGAATATTTGTTCTGTCTAATTGCAAAATTGGTCATCTTTAAAAAAGAAAATTTTGATAAATTGTTGATTTTTTGCCACACTAAGCCAAAACAAGATAGGAACCAAAACTCTTTAGTTTTATAATCGTTAGGGAAGTATGACTGAAAACTCGAAATAAGGGGGCAGTGGCACGTAAAAGGAGGGGGTTATATAGGATTTCATTTTGGATTTAGCTGCTTTTGTAAATCACTTTGGAATTGGCCGATTTTGCAAAAAGAGAGCTTAATTTTCGCTAAATTTAATATGAATACTGGATCTTTAGCGTTGTAAATACACAAAATGTTTTGTTCAATTAAATTTTATTTAAACAGAAATAATTAATATTATTTGATAAAAAAAAATAATCTATAATTAAAAAAAAAAAAAATCTAGTAATGAAAATGTACCACAGTTGGTACCAAATTCATTAATCATCAGCTATTCTTTAATAGAGAGGGATATCATTCGTTTGTAAACAAATTTACATAAAAACGTAGCTGAAATTATCATAGGTATGTTATTAAATTAATAACATATGATTAATTAATCACCATACGCTAACTATGATGCGATTATGTGGGCATTAATATTCTGTCTTTACAAAGTGATAGTACATTTAAACTTTTTTTTTTTTCCTTTACCACGCCGTAGGGTCACTTTTCTTCTTTCTTGATTGGTTAGGAAATTTCTACAAATTTCTCCATAGTCGAAAGAAACACGAAATTCAATTATTAGAATCTGTTTGTGCACAAAGAAAAAATGATCACAGACGAGAGAAAACATGGTAACTCTAACCCAATCAGGAAGTGTGCTGCTGTAATCGAGTGGAGCAGAATCACGATAAGGAGGTGACCGGTTATGAAACATTTCAACTATAGGATTGACCAGTTTTGCGTCACACCGTGATTTTCAAGTGGAATTAACATGGGGGTGAATCGGTTTTGGAATGTTTTCTTGTTTCCAGATAGTGGAAACGTTTATTTAGATATTTAAAAAAAAATGAACAAAATGGTATTTTTAATTTTTGAGGAGTTGTCTGGTCTTACAACTAGACGAAACATTTGGAGCATAAGAATCTGGCGATAGATTTAAATTTGTAAAAAAAAAAAAAAAAAAAAAAAACGATTATATACACAGTTTTTCTTTTCAAATATTATTTCAAGAAATATTATGCTCACAAATTAATTTTTTTTATTCAACTATTAAATTTATCTGAAAATTAAATTTTTGAAACGTTTAAATGTTAATGGTACAATATCAACATTTTTCATAGCATAATGCGCAGTGTGTGGTATTAATGAAATTTCGTTTTCGAATTAATTCATCAGTGTGTTTTAGAAGAATGCCATATCATAATTATTTTTATAACATATAATCTTATAACATATAAAGACAAAATGTAGAAAAATGTATTTTTAACTTACAGTCAAATTGAATAAAAGAGAGAAAACGAAGAAAAAATAAAATAAAATTGCATATATATATTATAAGATAGATTATACATATTTTATGTGTTTGATAGAAAGAGATAGTATTGAAAAAAAAGGTTTATAATTATTTTAATATTAATTTTCAAATTAAGGAATTAAATGAATTAAACAATAATGTAATTTGAAATTATTAATTTTATTATTATTATTATTATTTTCTGAGAAATATCACTGAGATCCCAGAGAACACTAATGGGATACATAAAAAAAAAAAAAAAAAAAAAAAAAAAGTACGTTTTTGTCACTGCTAATTGTCGTAAATTTTATATCTAAAAGATAATTGATAATCTTTTTCAGACTATTGCGTAAAGTACTTCATGTATTATCAAAACGTAATATTGGCGTTTGGGCCACATGGTAGTAAGGAAGCTTATTGTAGTATAGAACAAAAAATATACTGTATTTCGTTAAGTGATTGTTTATTTTAAAGTCTATATTGTCGTGACTTGACGCTAAAGAGATACTTAGAAAATTTACATCAACATTAAACAGCCAAAATATGAATATAATTCACAAACTGCAGTTTCGGTGATGTAGAAAAATAATCGTATTCAATGCAAAATAGCAAGACGAATTAATGCTCTTTAATAAAATAGGGAATCAGATTATAGATCCTTATTAATAAAACAAGATGATCGCGGAGACTTCGGAAAAATTAATCAATAGGAAATTAGTAAGTATTCTGTTTTGTAAATGATAAATGAAAATTAACATAATGAGATTGTGTCTGAGATTTATTGATTTTATTTCGTATGACTTGAATAAGAAAAAAGTTGAGACTTTTAAATCAATTCGGCAAAAATTTAAAAATGTAACAACAATTAAAAATATTTCTAAATCATTTTGAATTTTAAAATAGTATTTTTTAATTCTATATATATATATCCCTATTAAAATAAAGAGCAATTATGTGTTAATAAACCGAACTGCATATATATATATATATATATATATAGTGAAATATTCAAAAAGCAGCATAATGGTCTGTTAACTTTAATATATAACTATTATTAATCCACATTATTCGTAATAAAAATTTTTAAAAATATACAATTTTGTTTTTTTAATATACGTATATTAATTAATCATACGCATATCATTTACATGGCATTTCGTCTATAAATTCAATTATTTTTTTAACACATTTCCAGTTTTATTTAGAACATCGTACATCCTGAATATGTGTACATATAAATTATTAAATATTAAATGTAGTACCCTAAAGAATAATATAAGCAATAGCTCTCATTACTAAGTAAGTTATCACGCTCTTTAGAACACTACAAGCCATATATGGAGGAAAATGTCTCCCACAGAAATGATTTGTTGATTTCGTAAACGATAAAACTACGATTTTTGTTCTTTAAATTGCAGACTTTTTGGAAAATTAATCTAGAAACCTGTAGTGTTTTAAGGTGTCAGTGTCAAAATTATTATTATCTTTCAGTTTATTATAAAATATATGTGGCAGTATTGATAATAATAGGATGAAAATTATGAACAAAAGGGATTACTTTAAAGTTAGAGCTACATATTATTCAAGAAAATGCTATAAAACTCAGTTTTCGTTTCTTTTCTTTTTAGTTATCTAAGTTTAAATGAAGGAAACATAAGAGAATTTTAAATCATTTTTTTTTTTAAATCTAATTTAATTTGATACATTTTATTATTTAATTTGTATATAGCTGTCATGTGCTTATACCTGTAAATGTTTATAAAGTCAATAAATGTATAAATATATATATATATATATCAAATACATCGCATTATATTTTATTTTACACGGATAAAACAAATTAACTTAGTATAACATTTAAACTAAAATATATATATATATATATATATATTTAATATGATTAATATAATTTTCTTCCACTGTTGAATGTGTGATTTTATAAAAAAAATTGTATTTCTTTCTCCCATTGTTTAATGGTGTTTTCCATTACCTGCGGCTTATTTCTGTTGAGCTATCTAAATGATAGACCAGACTGTTTTCTGCCTAAAGGTTGTCTGAGTGAGTAATGTCGACCGGGTGTCGGCCTGGATAGCTCAATTGGTAGAGCCTTGACCTTGTAAGTCAAAGATCCGGGGTTCGACTCCCGGTCCAGGCATTATTTTCACTCAGTCGGCAAAATAAAATTTCAATAAAATATCAAAACCTTAATTGCCAAAACGTCAGTGGAGACCTCTACTTGCAGAGTCAAAACAATTTTGGATTATGTGTGTTTGTCTCTCTGTTTGCCCATATGTACCGCGAAAGCACTTAAAAAAATCTCCTTGAAATTGCCACACATATGCATAAGCCATGCGAAAAAAGCTGTATAGTGTTCGATGCATATTTTGTTTCTGGTTCGTGTACCAAGACATGCCAAAGATTACTTATCATTACGACCTATGGGCAGAATTATTCTGTACAGTGATAGAGGCGTCAAAATTCACCCATTTGGCATGCAAACATTCATTATTGAGATTCTTAATGTAGCATGTTTTCCTTAGAAAAATATGGGCTTAAACGTAATAATCTATTTAAAATATTTTACAAAAGTGTTTCGTCCATGTTAAAAATCATCAAAATTATGTCAAGTTTCAATTAATAATTCATGAACTACATGGAATCAGTTGTATAGTTTTACTGGTCTATGCAATTTTTTTTGACTATTTATAGAGACATACAAAAGAATTTACTGAGATTAGAGCTTATGGAATCAATGTATATTTTTTGTATCTGTGCATCTGTATGTACCGTGATAGCCACCGTAAAAATCACCCAAATAATTTGCAAATTGGTACACATATCCATGCGCTACGCAGAATTAGCTGTACATTTTTTGGTGTGTATTCTGTTTTATGTTCCTCTAAAGGGAGACACGGAATTTTTTCTTATCATAAAGGCCCACGTATAGAATCTGTGTGTCTTGCGATAGCGGCCGCGAAAATCACCCAAATAACTTAAAATATTTAAACACGTGTTCAGAATCAGCTGTATATAAGATTTTCTCTGTGTGTGTATCGCGATAGCGTCCTCAAAAATTACCCTGTTGATGTCAAAACTGGTACACATATTCATGAGCCCGCAAAATGAGTTGTATATATTTATGAGCATATTTTTTACAGTTGTTGCACAAGTGCACATCATATTGGTTCTACTCATTACGGCTTATTAATGGAAATTCGTTTAAATTCCTTTATCTTGATTACAGTGCCTCCAACATAATAAAATTAAGGTTTATTGTCAAGATGTTTAAAATTATGTTTTTTGTAGAGAAAATGTATTCATACAGTTAAAAATTAATATACAAGACCACACAAAAGAGTTTCGATAAAAGAGTTTCGATTTAAATACGTAATCTTCCAAATAGTGCAAAATTTGGTACAAGCCGATATGAGCTGCATAGAATTAGTTGTTAAGTTCTTATTGGTGTTTATAGTATTTGTGACTCACTTACGAGGATACACAAAATATTTTCACAACATTTGCAACCTATAAACAAATTTTCATTTTAGCGCATTTAAACATGATTCATTTGATTCAACAAAATGAAATTAACATACATTAATAAAATGTTTAAAAGTGTCGTTTCAATAGATAATGTAAGGTATAACATTAGTAATTAGTTTGCAGTGCTATGTAAAATATTTCCGATCCATGATGTATTTTTTCTTCGGCTATGATATTTAGTAAAAGTGCTTACTAGTTACATAGAATTAGAACACGTCTTTTGAATTTATTGTGTGTCCTGTACAGGGATACAAAAAAAAAAAATGAACAATTATAATGTATACATGGAAATTTTAAAATGCATTTTAACAGGGTAATACTCCATACAACGTAATGGAATTAGCAGAAAAGTGTTTTTTTGTAAAACAATTGTGTGTATATATTTATTCAATATATATATACATATACATATACATATACTGTAATAATAACAATAATAATAATAAAATATTAGTTTTCTATTGGTCAGCTGGCGGAAATGTCCATAGGAAATGGCTTGCGAGAATGCAAAATGGTGGTAATAGGATTCATGATAGTCGCGAGATTTTCTTACAACGGGAAATAAAAAATAAAAAAAATAAAGACTCAAGTAAAGCCAAACAATTAATACATTATTAATATAAACTAAAATGTGTTAATAGTTTATATTAATAAAATATTAATATATTTTTAAGAAAAAGTTTGTCATAAACCATAAATCATAGGATTTATTAGCTTGAACGTTTATTCACATTTTACACAATTGGAGTAACAAGACTTTCTTATTAATATTGTGATATTTATTATAAATTTTTGTGCGTAAAATCCAATTATATCTATTTTTACCAACCATTCAAATCTAATGATTTAACATTTGTTATTTGTGTTGAATTTAAAATGTAAAAAAAAATCTGCACTGAGAAAAAAATCTGTAACTGAGATCTAGAATCTAAGTTGTGGCTCTAGAAAAAATAGTTCCATGTCATTCTTATAAATTCTAGTACTCATTGAAAGCGAGTTCTAGAAACCCTTCTTAGAATTTTAGAGCGTTTGCCTTTATTCTCGAGGGCAAAGTTATTTAAAATTATCTGCAAATAAATGAGACTACAAGAGGCGGTTTCTGCAACTATAATCTTGGTTTTTTACCAAATTCTGGAAAATCAAGAGCGAATCTCTCGCAATACAAAAGATTCGGAATACTCTGAATATTCAGAATATTGTTTAGTGGTCTAGAATTGTGTAGACTAGAAATTGTCGATCGTTTCGTCCATTCAGTTTATTGGCATGCATTATGCACATAGCTCGGAAATCTATGTTTCTAGTTAAGGGATTTAGAAAATGACCGCTTATTCATTCTAGATGAAGACAGTATATAATTTTTTCTGAGTGTAATGTAAAATAATAATATTTTTATTATTATTTATTTTTTTAATTATGTGTTTCTTACCCGAAAAAAAAAAAAAAAAAAAAAAAAAAAACCTGCTAAGTTTCTTCACATTAAATATATATTATAAATGTGTAATATGAATTACGTACGTTATATATAATTCGATTTAACAGTTTTTTCTGTTTTATCAGATAATTGTTTTAGATATTTCAATATATTTCATTGCCTGTGTTTGCTGCATTTATGTTAGCATAAAAATTGATATCCTAGCAAGAAACATTTTAATTTTTCCTTGGAGGTTTTACAGAAAAAAATTTCAAGTTCTGCTTTCCAAAGATAACTCTAAAAGGATATATAAGAGGCAATTTGTGTGTTTTCGGATATTACATAAAGCAGTTGAAATAAGATTTAGCAGCTAGTTAAGTTTTTCTTTTTACTTCGTAAATATGTTTTATACATAGGGGAGAGTGGGGATGAATGGGACATTTTTCATGTTTTTACTGATAACGTTCACCATATGTAATTCAGAATTTGCATCATTGCTCATAAGTACACTTCAGTAGTCAGTTATATATAAACGTAGTAACTTTAATAAAAATTTATCATTTTTAAGTAATTATATATATATATATATATTACATACATGCGCATTCATCCTCAACACTGAGGATTAATGGGGCAGGACTGAAGTTAGCAAAGAGAACAGAACAAAACGGAAAGTAAATAAAATTTTAAAGTTAAATTGGTTTATGTGATTTTATTACACACTATGAATTTATTGAAATTAACATAAACTAATGTATTGACTCAAATTAACGTCAAAAGGCGAAAGTCCTTTGGTTCGCACACTTCCAAATGCTCTAGGCTTTGGTAATTTAATCTAATAAGATCTAATCTAAAAATAAATAAATAAATAAGACACTAGAAAGATAGAAATAATTATAATAGAGAAAAAAATATCCAAATAAATCTTTGTTTCCGACTGATCGGGAAAAATAAGCATCATATTCTGTATTACATTAATAATCACCAGGATTTATTTAATTAGCTTAATTGAAATTGTGATTTTAATAAAATTATTATCAGTTTATTTATTTATTTTAAATTATTGATTTAAGTTGCATTGAATATTCTAATTTATAATTTTTTTAATCATAATCTATTAAAAAAAAAAATCAGAACAATTAATTTCAATCTATTTTTTTACTAAATCCATGCTCCTTTTATAATTCCCTGTTATAACTATTGAGCTAAATGTTATAAAAATATTGAAAACTATTTAAGATTTGTTTTAATATAATTCTTGTGTACAAATTTAAACTTGCACATAGTGGGGAATGTCCCATTCATCCCCACTCAAACAGTCCCATTCATCCCAACCACCACATGATCATATAAAACAGTATTATTCTTGAATAGCATAAACATATTAAAAGATTATGCCTTTTAACCATATAAGAGTAATATTAACTTTAAGAAAATAGTTAATGTCTTAACTACTACCTAATTGAATCAGTAAAAACTGACTTTGTCAGCTGAAAAAGATACTTTAATTTTTTTTCCGCCCTTCAATGGATAGTACAATTCTGAAACTATACTTGATGAATGACCTCAGTGCTGCCATATATCAGAAAAATGTCCAGTGCTTGCAAAACATAAAAATTTTGCTATTGTCCCATTCATTCTGCGTCCCATTCAATACCATATCCACTTAATATAAAAAATATTATTAATTTATACATAAATATGAAAGTAATGGGTAGAGAGTGCAAAAAATCGAAAACCGTAAAGTATGCCAATGCAGCTATCAACCTGTAAAGATTAGTTATGGGACTGTTGAAGTTTAACAGGAATTTCATGTAAATAATCAGATATGTGTCATTTAAGCTCAAAATAAAGTAATTATAATAATATTAAAATATTTTTTAATAAAATTATGGAAATAAAAGTAAATATTTTTTTTCAGACATGATAAATCGTATATTTGTAATAAGAAAACTTTTGAAATATATTAAGGAACGAATCCAGTATACACTCTGCCATCATTCTGAACAAAGTTGTTAAGCAGCTGTAGCAGATAAGCAACTGCAGGTTACTTCCCCCAATTTTTAGAAATATACATTAAATTAATAATATATATATATATATATAGATAGATAGATAGATAGATAGATAGATAGATACATATATAATCACGATTTTATTGAACTTTTTATTAATTGTACTTTCAAAAATAAAAGTTTTGACACTTTTATGTAGGCAACATTTAAATATGTTTTGTACTCGAATAATATCGTAATTCACAAGTACTTGGAATGTGGTGCTTTCAATTTTAGTTAAAAGTTAAAAATTCGGAGAATTCAAATATAGCAATCAAAATTAATTTCCTTAAAATGCAGTTTTTTTCTTGCTATACATTTTTAGCTGCATCTAAATATTGTATGACATTGCAATATCTAAATATTGCAAGATATTACTAGTCACTATTTCTCCCAGAAAACGATACCTCATCATACTGAACGATACATACTGATACATCCGTCTTTGTCATCCTGAATATTATTCAGATGCAACTGTATTTCAGAATGACATTTAGATATTTCAGATACTAGCATCATATTGCTGTATGGAACTAATGTTCGATGTTATCTATTTATATTTTTTATAATTGTTTTTTAATATTATTAAAATTTTATCATCTTCTTGCACAACTGAAACAATTCTTATTTTTATTTTTTGAATAAGAGTTCAATGCCTTGAAATATGTAAAGAATGAAAAGGTTTCAAGTGTTAACTACTAGTTTATAGATACATTAAAAAGATAAATTTCTCTCTATGATGATATAAAATTTTTATTCTCTTAATAATACAAAGTCAATATTTTATTCAGAAGAGAACAAAGATATATTAAGTGTTTTATTACGTAGAAACAAAATCATGGTATCTAAGCATATATATTCATTATATTAGTTATTTTGTGAAATAATTAATTTTATAATTTATATATATATATATATATATATATATATATATATATATACTAGCAGGCTTTGTCCGCTTCGCTAGTCACTAAATTTAAAGGAAACCCTTTTCTATATAGCTTTATAAAAATAAAATAAAATAAAATACTGAAATTGTTCAAAAGATCGCTTCAGGTCCCTACTGCCTTCGGCAGCGATTTGGTCATCCACTGCAACTCGGGCGCTTGTCCCTATTACCTGCGACAATGGTTTACCAATGAGCTTCCATTTAGGTGCTTATTATATAACAGTTTCGAAATAGACAGTATCGAAAAAATTGGAGTTTCCCTTTTATATTTGAATCCCAGTTACATGTGAACAACACTATACGTAGTGCACATAATATTTGCTTTTACGTTATTTTCTATGTTTATTTTGTTTATCCAATCAACCATAAAATGACAGCAATTTCACGCCAAATATTACAATATGCTGTGACCGGCTACGTCTGTCGCATGAGACAATTAATTTTTTGTGTTTATATATAATCATGGTTTGTAAACCTGATAGTACAGCCTTAAAATAGTTCTCTTTGGCGACTATTGAATTTTTGTCACCATTTAAGACTTTTAATCCATTGTAAGAATAAGACTTAACCCCTTGTAACAATATGCTATGAGCGCTATTTCTGCCGTATTTTAGACAACTGATCTTTTTATTTTTATATTTATTTCCCATTAAACATATTTTTATTCGGCATCAAAAATCTTTGCAGGATAATATGGGGATGATAGATCTATATATATTATTATATCTATGATCACATAAATCTTTTCAAAGTTAGAATAAAACTTAATTTGAAAAAAAAAAATATATTATAAAAAATATTATATAATTTTTAATTAAATATATAATTTTTATTCATTATTTAATATAATTTGTTGCATAATTTTGATATAAATACTAAAGCTGTTCATATGAACAACTTCTATTTCAAAATTAAATTTGTACTTTAAAGACAATTAAGCAAGTGTAATACTATAGCTTTGATTAGTAGAGCCAGGTTCTGTTTTCACAAAGGCCGGATCGTAAATACGTGGAAAATAATGTAGAAGTCCTTACGTCTAAATAATCAGCACACAAATCCTCTTTACTGGTTTTATATTGTTGTAACATTCCAATAATTATGTTCTTAGGCACAAATAATTTTGTATTTCATCTCTCTATTGGCAAAGATGGCAAAAATATTCTACCCCAGTTATTTAGACAGAGAGGGAGGAGGAGACCAATAAAAATCACGTCTTACACCAACGGAGTCAAAAGCGAAAAAAAACTCATGAGATCTGACAGTCTCAGAGTCGTAAAGTGCAACCCCAAAAGGTTGGCATCGTTAAAATTCAGCCAAAAGAATGCCAAGCTGTTTCTTTGTCTTTACAATATTTTAATACAAAATTTTGAATATAAAAAATGTCGTTACAAAAGTCAGATCGACTTGGCATTAAAAAGCATCGCCAGGTGTCAATCATCTTCAACGTACGAAAACCGACGGTTTTTATAGACGCCATTCATGCGGTGAATATTCATTAGAAATCTATTTTTAGAACTCTAATGATTTGCTCGAAATAATAATAGCTTTTAATGTAAACACAAGCATAACAGATATGAACTGAAATGACTATTTTTATTTTATTAATAGCTACTTATGCTAGAAATACGCTGATAACGACTTTTGAATTACATTCTCAAAATAAATAATTATAGCTAAAATGATTTTTTTTTTTTCGGGGAAGAAGTATAAACACAATTACTTTTCAAAAACCCCGACATAAAAATTGCTTTATTTTATTCCGAGAGCAATGTGTTTGTAACTATTAAAAGACAAAGAAACCGCTATTAAATGAAACATTTTTGATATGTAAAGAAAACGGGAATTTCTATATAATTATTTAATTGAATTACATAAATTTAAAAAGATTTTTTTATATTACCTATATTAATCCCTCCTTTTGTTATATATTAAATTTGAATAAATAAATAAACTTTAAAAGAACATATGTGTGAACACTCTCACAAATACATTTAGTGCTTTACTCATAAAATATAAATAAAATCGACGTATCTGAGGGCTAAGCAGATTTACACTTAGCTTTTTGCCATAGATGCTATAATGTAAAAGAAAAATGTCATCGTAAAAAAAGAAAAAGAAAGGAAATTAAATGGGACTAATGTGCAAGTTGTACCTGACGGGACTAAAGTGAAAGTTGTACCTCAAGGGTCTAATGTGAAAGTTGTACCTCACGAGACTAATGTGAAAGTTCCACCGAACGAACAAACTATTTCTTTCAACGAAAATGCCTACTAACCCTGGACGATAGGTCTAATATATCGTATCATATTATATATCGTATTTATCGTAATATAACTCAATACTCATTTCGCTTCCTTCTTCGACTCGTTTTAATACGAATTTTTTATATGCATGAGCAGCCCCCGAAAAACAAAAACATTATATCATTAAATTAATTTTTTTACTTATTTTTATTTCATATTATTTCACGCGCACTTTTTATTTCCTAATTCAAAATTATTAAAAAAAAACTTTTTCGATATCGCTTGTAACGATACTGATTATTATTAATTTCCTTTTCTTTTTCTTTCAATAATAATAATAATAATAATAAAAGATTTTGATGAAATTCTGGCAAAAGCAGAATTTAGTTTAGGACGGAGGACTATTAGTTTTTTTTTTCTTCCCAATTATAACATTGCTTTCAAATTATTCAATTATATTTTCGATAAATTTTAGATTTCGATAAATGTCCAACTATCGTAAAATTATTTCGACAAATGTCTAACTATCGAAAACGACAACGCAAAAATCCCAGATTGAGACTAATAGGTCCTCAGTCCTAAAAAAAAAAAAAAAAAAAAAAAAAAAAAAAAAAACATTTTTGTTTATTAACCAAAAAAAATTGATGAAATTTGAAATGCAAGTTCGTCTTGTGGGGTACAGGCTGTATATTACATTTTTGTGTTCGTGAGAGAAAATTTAAAAGAATTTGAAAACTGCAATTTTTAATCCCACTTCAAAAACCTGTGACTTAATGTGAAGTAGACTTTTTATTTTTTTTCTCCTAACGGTTTCCATACAATCTTCTGCTGTTGTCACCTAAAATTCATATTTTAAATAATTTTGAAAAATCTAATTGTCCGATTGCTAAGTTGTTTAATGCATCGGATTCACAAAAATTTTCCCTTCCATTTGGTATCTTATTTGTAACGATACGACTGATATTTCTTATTTATTTTCGAATCTTTCTGATTTATTTTCCTCATTTTAAATAAATGTACGTTTTTTTTTTTTTTATTATTATTATTATTATTATTATTATTATTTTGTTGAAAAAAAAATTGGCAACAATTAAATTATGGATAAAATTTAAAAGGCTTATTTATCAGAAATTAGAATGTTATCATTCTCACATTTTAATTAATTAAGAAAAAAACTAATAAAAAATTCGAAAATCTGACTTCGATGTTCGCAATGACCCTTCGGGGGGCACCTTTGTGTTGAATCTCGTGACTGTCCGAGCTACCGTCTTCGAGAACAGTGAAATATATATACAAAGATTGCTCACTTAATAGTATAAGATATATATATATATATGATTTAATGATTTGTGTGTATGTGTCTTTATATGTATATATGTATGTGTATGGAGAATCTCCTAATTATTACATAAACAAAACAAAATAAAATAAAAATACGAACGACGAATCTTGAGATGTGAAACAGTTCTTATGATGAGATGTTTTTGGAAACTTTTGGTGTAAACTAGAAAAAATGAAATGGGGTCGTAAGGATGAATCTCAAAAATGTCTCTAACGGTTGTTTTTAATATTGCAGTAAAAACACACTTTCGGTGTAATACGTGTGTATTATTTAGTTACTCCAGAGAAAATGATAGGAATCCTGAACATGCAGATAAATTTTACATCTCGTCAATGAGTTTATTAAAAAATTGTTCTAAGAAAATTTTAAAACGTTATCATGTAAACTCTGTTTTTGATGTTTTATAGCATGTGATTGTTGGTTTCCAGCGTACAGATAAACTGTAGAAAGTTTGACAAGTTCGATGGTAAATATGTATCTCGAAAACTTCTCAAACAATTATCTTCAAACGTTCTACAAAAATGTCTGCTCAGATGACCAATTGTATATATTACTTGGATTTTAAAGAAAAAAATTACATATATCTTAATTAGGTGTACACATTTAGTTATAGGAATTTAGTGTTTTAAAAAATGCATCAACCAATAATCTTTCAATTATCTATATAACTCATTAGAACTTTTTTTTGCGTTCGCTACAAGAGAAAAAATATTTAGGCGACTGATTAGTTATGTCATTTTTAGCTCAATTTTGAAATATATTCAGTAGTAGTGGTTAAAGGACGTGATTGTTACAAAAAATGTAATTTTCACTAAAACTTTCTCATTTATTATTATGTATTGTTATTTCTAATTTAGTTAAATAAAAAAAAATATCTTCAACATATTTGATTACTATTTAAAAGTAATTGAAAGTGAAGCAAAGAAGTTTAATAAGGTTGTGAATAATTATTATAATATCTATATATTGTATATGTATGTATGTATGTATCTATGTATCTATCTATATATATATATATATACATTTACATACGATTAAGTCTAGAGTGTGTGTCAAAAAATTTAAACAGAATAGAAATTTTCAGAATAAAATTTAATTATTCGTTTAAATTTAATGTAAATATTTATCCAGAGTCTCTGTAAATTTACAGTAATTCTTAGTTAAAAGTGAATAATCGTGATTCTCGGTCTTTATTATGTATTTTAACCTAATTTTATTATTTAATTTCTTAATTAAAGTTAAAAATGACTGTTTCTACTTTAGAAAATGGATTCTAATTCCGAAATATATTTTCAACAATAATTACTTTAATTAATATTAGGTTTAAAAATGAATGTTTAAAATAAGATTTTAACATCTCCGCTTATTTTTCTCTGTAATTTTATGTAAGACTTAAGATAATAGATTACACACAGTTTTCTGTTGAAATTTTTAACAGTGTGGAGCGTTGATGCTTTGCCGAAGTAACATGTAATTTAGCAATTACAGTAAATTTAAACTATATTTCTCAAGATTGTTTGACTTGTGCCCTCTACTGTTTTTATATGTTGTCACCTTCATAAATGACTAAAATCCTGTGCAAGTTCGTCCCAAACTGAATATATATATTTATATATAGATAGATAGACATGTCTTTCACATGGTTAAATAAGAATATTTTTTATCTCTCTGATTAAGATATGTAAACCATAAATGTAATAAAAAAAATATAGGGATGCCGTCTTGTATTTTATCGAAAGTGGTATGATTTAATAATGGACGTCCTATTGCTTTGGTATCATAAATATATCATATTTTAAATAATTCGAAAATAATAAATCACACAATACATTTAATTAGCATAGTAATGTTTTAATAAGTGAAATCTTACTTTTCATATTGTAAATTGTGCATATATTCTAGATTTTCAACTGTCTTCTTTAAGTCGCTAAAATAAATAAATAAATATATATAGAGAGAGAGAAATCTTGATCCGATTATACGCTTTTTTGCACAAGATAACACAGGGGTTAATAGATACATTTAGAAAAAATATTACAGGATCCTTTTCATCCAGAAATAAATTTATATCACTGTAAATTATATTCGGTCTTCCATTATACTACATTTTTTTTCATATGGTAGAGAAATAAACGTTTCATTACTTCACAAATTAAGAGATATAAACCATAAATGCAACAATTAAAGCAACAATATATATTATAAATGCAACAATGTATATTATATGCACAGAAATGCAACTTTATATATATATATATATATACATATATATTGTTATTGTTTCAGATCACAAAAATCCGCTGACACTCAGAAAATTGATGACAAAAAATGGAAATGGAACAACTATAGTATTTCCCCTCAGCTAGATTTGGCGATTTTGCGTTGGCGATTATGGCTAAATCATAAATCTAAAAATCATAAATCATATAGCATAAATGATAAAATCGTAATCTAAATTATAAATCACAAATCATAAAATCATAAAATCATAAATCTAAAATAAATAGCATGCAGGCTGCAATATTATATCATGAATAATCCAGAACGACATCGTTATCGTTCAAATCGGCGCCAAAGAAAAATCGCCAAATCTAGCTTAGGGGAAATACTATAGTTGTGCCATGGAAATGAATAAATTACCTGCTATAGTGACCCAAACAGTTCAAAGTGTGTTCCCCAAAAGCCTGGTGTTGTTGGCATTTTGGGCAAAGTGGGTAGGTTTTCTTACTCTTAGAAAAAAAAAAAAAAAACATTTCATGTGGCCGCTAACAAGTCGCGAGAGGCTGATGCAAGATCTTCTTCTGTCACATGAAAGGGATAAAGACCTTACTGTCAAGGCCATGGTGCTTTTTACAATTTCATTTATTTATTTTTGAGTGGCAACGGAGGTTTTTTTGTTTTTTGGTTTGTGTTCGAATGTAAAAATTGTCCGATGCTAAATGTTTGAGTTCTGTGATGTTTTTCCTTTTTAAATAAACCTCTTTTTTTTCTGAGTTTGCATTTACAGTCCTTTGATATGCGGATAGCATAATAGATATTCTTTATCAAAAAAGTAATAACGTAAAATTTTTGGTACCCTCGGCGGGACTGTAAATGCGGTTAATTGTGAATATGGCTAATTTATAAAATTTGAAAAAAAGCTAAAAAGTCTGAAAGAGCCGCTTTCTCGAAAGCATATAATAAAGTTGAAGAATTGATAGCCTCACAAGATGTTGACCTTGCAGAACTGGAATCAGAATTGAGTGTTTTTAAATCGAAAGTTGATCGCCTGGAAATAACGCATGCAAGTATTCTTGAAGTTCTCTCTGGAAAAGAATTTGACACAGAATTCGAAATAATTGAAGATAGTATGAGACGAGAATTTGTAAGATGGTTTGAAGGTTTGAATATCTTGAAGAATTTGACTATTGTTCGTTGTTTTTTTCCTGATGTAACTAGTCAATATAGCATTAGCATTCATACGTTTTGCGACGCTAGTCAATTTGCTTACGCAGCAGCTGTTTTCATTCGCATCGAATATGCTGATGTTTATGTAACTCTTTTGGCAGCGAAATCAAGGGTTGCCCCAGTTAAACCCATCACTATTCCTCGTCTCGAATTACTAGCTGCAACGGTGGGAGCTCGATTATGTAAATCCGTACTCAGTGCACTCCAGTGGGAAGGTATTGAACAACATTTCTGGACAGATTCAACTACTGTATTGAGCTGGATTCAGCGTGAAGAAAATTGGGCTGTTTTTGTCAATAATAGAATACAAGAGATCAGAAAATTTACTGATTCTACCCTTTGGAAACATCTTCCTGGAGCTCAAAATCCAGCCGACTTGCCTTCAAGGGGGTGCTCTGCCCAACAACTCTCAGACAGTAAATGGTGGGAGGGACCTACTTGGCTTCGAGAAACTAAAGAAAAATGGCCTGTCACCAAACCCATTTTCGATGAACAAGCTATTCTAAAAGAAAGAAGAAAAACGAGCCCAACGTCCAATAGCGTGCCTATCATTTGTTTTTTGAATCAAACTGAAAATGATAAATGCAGCAATAAAAAACATGAAGAAGAAGAGTATTTGAATAGAAATAGTTCAGGTTGGTACTATTTTTATTTTTTGAGTTATTATAAAATGCTAAGAATGGTTGCCTGGATGAAAAGATTCGTTTTCAACTGCAAGAATTCAACTTCACGAATCACTGGTGAGTTATCATATAGAGAAATAAAATGTGCAGAATTAAAGATAATCAAGATGATACAAGACGAATATTTGCTTCTGACGTCAATAGGAAAAAACTGAGTTCTTTAAAAACTAGAAGTGGGAGAGTGGTTAAACCTCCTCTAAAATTGGACTTATAAAACTTTATTTATCTTCTGAACTTTAAAATTGTTGTGAAAGTCCTTGAAATATCAAGTAGAAATGTGTTGTTTTATTGTATTTTGAAATTTTCATTTTATTATTTGTTTTGTTATATAGTTAAGTTGCCTTCCGCCAACTTAAGGTGGGAGGATGTCAAAGCCATGGTGCTTTTTACAATTTCATTTATTTATTTTTGAGTGGCAACGGAGGTTTTTATGTTTTTTGGTTTGTGTTCGAATGTAAAAATTGTCCGATGCTAAATGTTTTAATTCTGTGATGTTTTTTCCCTTTTAAATAAACCTCTTTTTTTCTGAGTTTGCATTTACAGTCCTTTGATATGCGGATAGCATAATAGATATTCTTTATCAAAAAAGGAATAACGTAAAATATACTACAGGGCCTTACTAAAGGGCCTTACTACACTTATATCACTGATGAGTGTGGTACACCAGCCAATCCGTCTAAATTTCAGATTTGTTTCTGAGAGAAGAGTTTTTAAGCAATTTATAAATGGAAAAACACTAATTAATTTGAAACTATTGTTATTCACAAAACCTAAATCTAAGATAATAAATGATTCAGTTTACTTTTTGTATTAAATGAAATATATTCGTAAATATTAAAGGTTATAAATAGTTTCATTTTTATATTACAAAAATGAAATGAATTGTTTTTCACTTAATACAAAAATTAATATTTTAACATTCAAAGGAATCTTCCATTGTAAATCAGAATAATGTAAGTAGATACACTTTCTTTCTAAGACATTCATTATTTTTCCCTTTTAAGAAATATATAAGTAAAGCTGTAAATATAACTTGCAGAATGAAAAAAAAAAACTTATATTCCTTTCGCTGACGTTAGACATTCACTGGAAGAAATTGGTAATTTAATCACTGTAAGAAAATTGTAAGAGTCTGCTTTTATTAAGATAGCAACGGAAAAGCTTTTAATGTGGTCCTAGAACCAGTTACATTTCGCTTTATCAGAAAACCGATATTATTTATAATTGAAAGTAATGTACATTATTCTAATGCAACTGTTATTTATTTATTTATTTATAAATACTTAGCTAAGCAAAACAAAGTAAAATATTAACCAATACAAATAATGTTTTGTGATGTAAAATGAAAGTTTCTTGAGTAATTTATAAAATATAATTACTGGTTTTTTTGAAAGAAAGCATTGACACTGTAAGTAAATTCAGTTCAATTATGGCCATTCTGTATATATATATATACATACATATATAATTAATTAATGATGAGTGTAATATATATTTATCACACAAGAAAAAGTGTCTTAATAAAGAAAGTATAAAATAAAATGCTAATTTATCAAAAAATAATGCCGTATTATCTTCGTTATATTAATGCTGTAAATTAAAAAATAAGAATAACTAATAGTAATTTCAAAATGTATCTGTTACGAAACCGAACATTCTCAATCCATAAACTTTATGAACTGAAAGACTTATTCGAACTCTTTATTTTATTACTGTTTATTTCTTTTTTTGTATTGGCAACAGCCACGTTTTTGTTTTTCTTTTGAGGTAGATTGAGAATTGTGTTCGGAAAGGATAGAACGCTGAAATGGCGTATGAAAGAATTGTAATATACTTTATATAGTCAACTAAATTGTAAATACATGTACACAGATTTATTAAATAATCGTGTTTTTTTAAGAGTCATGAAATAATGTTGAAGTTACCACACAATTCGGCAGGATATTAAACCAAGAAAAAATGAAGACATCTGACCCAAAAGGAAGCATTAAGTAAAGTTATTTTATGCATTCTATTATCATTATTTGATGCTATGTTTTATCTGGCGCCCGAACAAGTACGACCAGATGTTTCTCATTTTAATTTGATATTGCATAATTACGTTTAGAATAAAAATGATAAAGAAATTACGCAAGAATTTCGATTTAAAGAAAGAAAAAAATAATGATCGTTTTTATATGAACAGATAATTTATTTTAAGTGATTTGTTTCTGTTGCTAGTTTGATTTACTGCAAAGAAATTTTAATTGTAAAATTGAATGTAATAAAGGGTACCGAGTATATTATTACAGAAATTAACATAAGTTATAGAACTTGCTACTCTTTTTACATATTATGGATGCAGTAATTAAAGCTAAACGTTCTACAGTTAGAACGCAGACGACAAAGTTATTTAAGAAAATTGAAACGAAATTACTTGAAAAGAATTATACTGAAGATGACCTTGAAGAATTACTTGCCGAATTAGATCTTAAAGAAAAAGAAATAAATAATTTAGATTCTCACAAGTAAACCTTCTCTCCTTTGATACCGGTTTTCCGGAAACCCATATATTTTCTGAAAGCTTATGTCACAAGTATAAAAATTGTGAAATCTTAGGGGCAGAGGGACAAGCGTTTAGGAGATAGAGGGCCCACAAAGTATCAGTAAAGTGTGTATAGAGGGACATATTCCCATAAAAATGTCTCTATTCCTTGTATGTTCCCGTATATTGCTGTCAAGTACTAACGTATTGTATGTCTTCTTCTTACATTGCTTCTTATTATATGGATACTATAGTCGTTGTGGTGGCCTTGGTCTCCCGATTCGGAACAAGTAATCGGTCTCCGAACATCCAGGAATCGGAGATGATAAAACACATAATTATTCTCCTGGAAAATGATATGGAGATTGTGGAAGGGATCCGGACATTAGGGTTTGCTAGAGGCGATGGAGAAGAACGGACGAGGATATGGACTTCGAAGATGATGGTGTCTATAAGGAACAGCAATGCTCGTCGCAACAGTCACAGTCTCCACTTCTGTCATGACATATTTTGGTCAAGTATGGCTAATGACAGGAAGAAAATTCTGCTTTTAGTGGATTCATGGTGTTCTATCAAAGATCATGCATTGTCTGCTTCCGAAGTACTTGATGATAAAGTCCTACAAAAAGAATTGGTACCTGAAGGATGTACAGGAAAGATTTAGCCTCTGGATATTCATTTTTTCAGACACTAGAAATCTTTTGTTCTTTACATAATGGAAACAATTATTATCGAGACACATGAGCACATCTGGCACCACGATAGTTTTCTGGCCCTGCAGTCTTTTACCCCATATCAGTTCAATGCTCCTCGTCTCAAGAACTTGATTAAGTATGCTTTCTATAAAAGCGGATACTTGGACGACAAACCTGGGATGTGGATTGCGCCAATGGATTACTGCTTCAATTCATTGACAAATGATGAGTTTGCAAATGTGCGGCTATCGCTTTTGTAAAATGTGCCCATTGTCAACTGTCTTTCTGCCCGTCTCCCTGTTTATTTGGTGAATTGTACATTGATTGTCTCTTGTAATGGACTTCGTTTGAAGTCAGTAGCAAGTATCCCAACGTATACTGTTTCTTTTCAACGAGTTGTTTCTTCCTTTATAATGATACCTCCACCTTCTTACCATATTATTAGTTCATATAAATACGTGAAACGAACATTTTAGCGACTTTTGGTGTCATCTTTCCAACATCTTATGTCCTATAACTCCTAAACGCTTATCCCTCTGCCCCTAAGATTTCACAGTTTTTCTACTTGTGGCATAAGCTTTCAGAAAATATATAGGTTTCCGGAAAACCGGTATCAAAGGAGAGAAGGTTTACTTGTCAGATATTTTCGAATATTACTGACGTAAAAGAAGTTGAGTCTGAGGTACTAAAATGTGATGAATACAATACGAGTATTGTCATAAATAAAACCAAAGTTAAAAAAGCACTTTCTAAGTTGGAAAAACCGCTTGTTCCTATTTTAATGCAAAATAATAAGATAGAAGAGAGTGCAATAGTTCGCCCGTTCGAATCCCCTTACGTAACTCTTCCTCGTCTTACTATAGAAAAATACAGCGGCGATCCGTCTGATTGGCAGAGATTTTATGATCAATTTGATTCAGCAATAAATAAAAATTGCGCAATTTCTAATGTTGATAAATTTAATTACCTTCGCAGTTATTTGACAGGTGTGGCGTCCGATGCGATAAAAGGTTTTAGCTTAACGAATAATAACTATCAGGCTGCAATTGACACTTTAAAAGAAAGATTTGGGAAAAAAACGGTAGTTATAAATTCTCATTTAAATAAGCTTCTGAATTTAACTCCTGTTAAAAAATCAAATGATATAGTTGCTCTTAGGAAATTGTTGGATACTTGTCAGACTGAGATTAGAAATTTGGATGCGTTGGAAATAAAATCTGATAATTATGGTTCATTACTCTGTCCAATACTGATTAAATTATTACCTCAGGATATTGTTTTGGAAATTGCAAAACAATGCGATTTAGATGAAAATTGGGATGTTTCAAGGGTTCTTGATATTTTGAAAACTGAAGTAACTTACAGGGGAAAAGCTCAGTTTTTGACAAAAGATAGTCGCGAAAGAGAATTTAGTTCTCAATCGTATTCTTCCTTCCAAAGTGCAAAAAACGAAAAGCTTCTAAATAATAAGAATATTTCTAAATACCCAACTGCTTCTAATTTGTTAAATGAAACAGATAAAAATTCTAATTTGTGTTTCGCTTGTAATGGGGAAAAACATGTTTTAACTGAATGTAAGGTTTTTTCTAGTTATCCATTACAGAGAAAGAAAGATTTTTTAATGAAACATGGATTTTGTTTTATATGCTTAAAACGGCGGCATACTGCGAAATTTTGTAGAAGTCAGATAAAATGCGAAGTGTGTAATAGAAGACATTTAAAAATTTTGTGTTCGGAATCTAAAACAGTTAGCCAAGTTGAGGATAAGAAACCCGTTTCTAAAGAAAGCGAGGTTATTAATAATAAAGTACTGGGGAATAGAACACATATGAAAGATGTTTTGTTACAAACTGTGACTGTTAAATTAAGGAATGGTAAGAAAGAAATACCTTGTAGGGTAATTTTTGATACAGGATCAATGCGTAGTTACGCAACTAAAGAAATTATTTCTAAAATGGGTTACGATGTATTAGGACACGAGAAAATGACACACAGCCTTTTCGGAGGCGTTGAAGAAACTAGGACACATAATAGTTACAGAATACATATAAGTTCTCTCTCTGAAGATTATATGTGTAATTTTGAGGTCTATGACCTGGAAGTAATCTGTTCTGATATTCCTAAAATTAGAAATGGCCCATGGGTAAGGGAAGCTGAACAGTATGGGATAATATTTTCAGATGTTGAATGTTTCAATAAAACTCTTGACAGAAATAACAATATTGATATACTAATTGGTGCAGATATTTATGGAAAACTTTTGACGGGTAATCATATAATGTTATCTAGTGGGTTAGCTGCTGTAGAAACTTTACTGGGATGGACCCTAATGGGTAAAATTACTGAAACTAATTGTAATAGCGATAGCTCTATGCTTGTTGTCTCTTTATTTTCTAGAATCAAAAATGAAAAAATCAGTGATTTATGGGAGTTAGATCTTTTGGGCATAAGGGATTCCGTAGAAAGTAAAAAAAGAGATGATCTAAATAAAGAAACTCTAGATTTATTTAATTCAACAGTTAAACGGGATTCGAACGGGAGGTACGTTGTTTCTCTTCCATGGCTTAAAGATCATCCTCCAATACCCTCAAATCGCAAAATAGCAGAAAAAAGATCATTATCAACATTCAGATCATTGAAAACTTCTGGAAATTTAGAGAAATACCAAAATGTATTTAATGACTGGCTACATGAAGGTATAATCAAGAAAATATCTGATTTAGGCGATAGTGGCCATTTTTTGCCTCACAGAGCTGTAATAAGGCAACATGCCACAACACCTGTGCGTCCTGTCTTCGACGCTTCAGCTAAAGAGAAATTTTCCTATTCGTTAAATGACTGTCTCGCAAAAGGTCCAAATTTAATCGAATTAATACCTGCAATTTTACATAGATTTAGAAAAGGAAGAATAGGAATAAGTGCCGACATCAAAAGAGCATTTTGCCAGATTGGTTTGAACAAGAATGATCAGAACTTTGTCAAATTTTTGTGGTTCGAAAATGGTGATTCTAATAAGTTACAAGTATACCAACACTGTCGCGTTGTCTTTGGACTAAATGCTTCTCCATTCTTTATAGCTGCTACTTTAAAGCATTTATTTGACAAAATTGAAGAAAAGCACAAAGAAATGGATCATGCAGGAGTTCAGATTCTCATGTCAAGTTTAAGAGAAGAATTCTGGATAATTAGATGCAGAAGAACAATTAGGAAAATTCTACAAAGATGCATTCAGTGCAAAAGATTCTCCTCAAAACCAGCAGAAGTTCTGAGTGCTCCACTTCCAGAAGATAGAGTAAGAGATGCTAGGGTATTTGAAATTGTTGGAATCGATCTATTCGGTCCTTTGTTTTTAAAAAATGGACAGAAATGCTGGATAGTTTTGTATACTTGTGCCATTTACCGATGTGTACATTTAGAATTAGCAACATCCCTATCAACAGAAAACTTCCTTCAAACGTTAAGACGCTTTGTAGCGAGAAGAGGCCGACCACACACTGTATACAGTGACAATGGAACAAATCTAGTTGCAGCTAATAAAGAATTAAGATCTATAGATTGGAAACAAATAGAAGATTACGCAACTGTTAGAAAAATTAACTGGAAGTTCAACCCCCCATCAGCTCCGTGTTGGTGAGGCATTTGGAAACGTATGATAAGAATATTAAAAGCTATTTGGAAGAGAATTCTTGGAAAAGCACAGCTTGACTACGAAGAGCTATATACTTTAATTTGTGATTCAGAAAGTATAGTTAATGCGCGACCTCTCACATACATGTTGGAAAATCCAAGTGACTTAACACCTCTCACTCCCGAAATATTCTTAAAGGACATACGTGAAATAGGAGTCACTGATTTAGACTTGATTGATAAAGTGAAGTTCAAAAAGAGATATGCCTATAGGCAAAAGTTAAGAGAAGATCTTCGACAAAGATTCCGTAATGAATATTTAGGAACACTTCGAGAATTTGCTTCGGTAAAAAAATCTTCCACATTTAAAGAAGGTGATTTAGTGCTAATTCAGGATGATAATCTAAAACGTCTTCAGTGGCCTATGGCTAAAGTGTTAAAATTGTATAAAGGTAGAGATGGACAGTTTCGTGTAGCAAGACTGAAAACTAAAAATGGTGAACTGCTACGTCCATGTCAACGTTTGTGCCCCTTGGAACTTCATGATGAAAGCCGCTCTAAACTTCAACAGCAAACTCGATATGGTCGCTTAGTGCAACCAGTGCAACGCCTTGGTGTGGACAATAACGATCCAGATTGAGCATGTCGTATGTCCTCCCCTGATCAAGGTGGGGAGGATGTTACGAAACCGAACTTTCTCAATCCATAAACTTTATGAACTGAAAGACTTATTCGAACTCTTTATTTTATTACTGTTTATTTATTTTTTTTTTTTATTGGCAACAGCCACGTTTTTGTTTTTCTTTTGAGGTAGATTGAGAATTGTGTTCGGAAAGGATAGAACGCTGAAATGGCGTATGAAAGAATTGTAATATACTTTATATAGTCAACTAAATTGTAAATACATGTACATAGATTTATTAAATAATCGTGTTTTTTTAAGAGTCATGAAATAATGTTGAAGTTACCACACAATTCGGCAGGATATTAAACCAAGAAAAAATGAAGACATCTGACCCAAAAGGAAGCATTAAGTAAAGTTATTTTATGCATTCTATTATCTTTATTATCTTTATCTTGTTTTACTATCCTTCAGAATATTCAAAATTAAAAAGTTTAAGTTTAAACTTTTACATCAAGTGTATTATATTATTTTTATTTTTTAAATACTAGGGGGCTCTGCCCCCTGCACGCTCTGCTCACCAACCCCCGAAGGAGGCTTCGTCTCCCCATAGACTCACATTACTTATTAACACATGCAGAGCTCTGTCCGCCTATTCGCTGCTCTCTTTCACAAAAAAGGAATATTAATAGTGCATATTACAAGACAAAAGCAGAAATTTATTATGGATATCCTTATACTCAATGTCAAATTGAAATATATAATATTTATATTTTTTTAAATAGAAAGAAATTCATAATATCTAGACCATTTTGCTATACAGTTTTAGTACATGACTCTATTTATTTCTTTTTTACAACCTCAGATCCGTACTACGGTACCCCAGTCGGTAGAGCGCCGTGCTCGTAATTGGAAAATTTCGGGTTCGGTTCTCGAGCCAGCCAAAGACCGTTGTGTACATTAATGGTGGCTGGTGCATATAAAATATGTCGTGACTGTAATATCCTCCCCTTCTCCGTAATCAAACATTTGCCCACCCAACCGCCACCTTTTTTATTGTCTTTTATTATTTTATAATTTTTTGTTAAGATACACTAAAGTGTACACATTTATTTATTTATTATTTATCTTTTTTTTTTTTTCTTTATTGTACTGACAGAGACATGTTTATGGATATAAAATAGAAAATACAAAGTTTTTAGGAACACCCTTTTTAGCAGTGGCTGTGATGACTTTATTAAATTTTTTGTTTTTACACTTCAGAGAGCATAAATTATTAATTCGAAATAAATGGTTAATGATGTCGTTTCTAAATACCGAAAGACGCAGACAGAAATTAAAATGTGTAAATAAGTTTACTTTAAATCTAAAATCTTGCAGTTTGTCATAGATATCTGTGTAAATTTTAGTACCATCAAAGATTATTTTTAGATCTAAAAAGTCAATTGATTGATCAGTTAGTGTATTTTGATGTAGCTTTAAGTTAGATGGATAATTTAACGAAAAGTCAGTTTGTGATTTCTTGGAAATATAAAATACAATAATATAATCTATGTAAAGATGATCCGGACATCATCATAACAAAATTGCTTTTCATAATAATAAAGATAGCGATATGCCAAAATACGGGAGCTACTACATCCTTGTGGGATTCCAACTCGTTGCAAATAGATATTGTTGTTGTGGAAGATATAATTAATATGGATAACAAAGTTAAGAATGTTTTGAATTTTTCTGCTTTAAAATTGCGAGGAAGATTAATTTGAGTTTTATATTCGTGAAAAACACTGTAAATGATATTACTAAGATCTGAATATATATATATATATATATAAGTTGGTAATCCGGAGCAGTAGTAATAACATGTGCGATAAGAAAAAAAATATGTATTAAAGTACACTATAATAAGTGACATATTTAAACTTATCCGATATATATCTCTCCAATACATCTTTAACTTTTTTTTTAAACATTTTTATTTAACGCGCTCTGCAAATAGTTCAAAATCTGTACTAATATGAGACCTACGTACTAGTTAGAGGTAAAACCTTAAAAAAATTAATAATAATTAAAAAAAAAAAAAAAAAAAGAAAAAAAAAGAAACTTTCCACAACAAAAGAAACTTAAGTAAGTAAACATTTAAATTTGAATATATATATGTATATGCATATATATACAAATACTTCGATTGAAATGAACGGAAATGTGTATTTTTGTACTGCAAAGCCATTTTCACAGTTATTAATAATAAATATTAAAATATTATTTTTTTCTTCTTACAGTTATCAGATTTTTTTTTTTTTTTTTTTTTTTTTTAAAGCATCTATCGAATAACATTTTTTTTTTTTTTAATTAAACAAAACATTTTTATAATTATAAGTATGCATTTTTGTAATAAAATACAATATTGTTTCCATTACAAATAGAATTTTGTAGAATTTTACTTAGCGTCAATATATTTTGTTATCATTTGAACTGAAATTGAAATACACATTCGAAAAATTAATTAATTTGTTAAAATAGTAGACATGATTACTAACTAACCAACATAAAATATATGCATCTGAAAAAAAAAAAAAAAAAAAAAAAAAAAAAAAAAACACGTGATTTTTATAAAATAATTTTACGTACTTGAGAATTATTCTACATTAGTGAAATCTAACATTTTGTAAAACGCAAACAAAATAATATGAAAAAAGAACATGAAATTGTTCTAAAATTATATAATTTTAACGAATTGATTTGCACCTTCCTACCGAATAAACTTCCTTATTCTAATATATTATTCAAAATAATTAATTATGTTTATATCTATTTTAACGAAACCTTTCCAAATTAATAAGATTCCGATATTTTCTAAATAATTAGTTATAAAAATGTAAACTGTTGAAGAATAAATCGCGCAATTTATCACAAATGATACCAGGTCATATAATTGATTTTTTTTTTTTTTTTTTTTTTTTTTTTTTATCACGACTCTTTTTTTTTTTTTTTTTTTTTTTTTTTGTGTGTGTGTGTGTGAAAGTTTTATTATATAATACAGTACACAAATTTATTAAATGAATTAATTTAAATAGTTTATTAGTTTGAAACTTAAGTTCAGTAAAAGTTTAATATTCAACTCCTTATATAATAAGTTATCCTCGGTTTTCATACGCAATTTCTATTTCAAATGCAAATTAAATATTAATTGCTATACGTTGAAGTATTCTTAAACTTAATAATTCAAATATTTTTACGCATTTGAAGAAGTTTATAAATAGTAATCCTTTTAAAACATTATATGTTATTAGAATCTGCATGATACTTATATATAAGAAGTTTTAGTATTCCGTTATATTAGCGTATATTTATATCATATATGCTTTAAAATATAATTAAACAGTCTTTCGTTCTTCCCACACATATAGTCTTAGCTCTCTAAATATTCCAAAATCTTTTAATATAACATTGGTTTTTATAATAAATTTTCTAATCCTTTCTTTAATTAGTTAAATTAATTTAGTAATAACGAACAACATTAATTATATATTCGATTTACATATTAAAAAAAAATATTAAAATATAATATAACTAAAATGACGTATGTGAAGAGGTTTTATTGTCCGTGAAATAGTGAATCAATCAAGTACATTGCTTACCACGATAACCAGGCTGGAAGTCCATAGTTCTTTAAAAAATGTGTCACTTGACATAAATAATAGAAGTAACCCAGGTAGCACAGCGGTATTGCTCAATATTGGCTCAATGTTGCCCAACCACGGCAAGCATTGGCATCAGTCGGTTGTTTCTTTTCAATATTGGCCAACATTTGCCAATGTTGGAATGACAGTATTGAAATTCGGAACTATTGATAGTTAGCTTTTTTTAACCAAAACTTTTGTTATTTTTCGATACATAGTGGACAGAAATATATTTAACAGTATTTTCAGTTCTATAAAATAATTAATAGAAGCATTTTATAATGTTGTAAAAACGGGAATATTGGTCAATATCGTCCAATCTCGGCAAAGAACGGTAAGAAAGATAAGGTCTGTTCTCAGAATTTCTTGCTCAATTTTACGATCAGCTCGTCATTGAAAATATTTAGCACTGTTAAGAAAAATTCTTGAAGGAAAAAAAAAAAAAATCTGCTGGTTGATAGATCTCGATCGATATTGATGGATATCTACCAATGTTGTTGATCATTGATACTACAACTTTCTGCAAACTCTAATAGCCAATCAGAGAGAAGCAAGACAATTACCAGTATAAGAAGCGAGAGCGAGATCGAGATGGAGGTGTATTTGTTCTTCTATGTTTGTGAAAAGTAAGTAATTTTAAATATTGTTTCCGATATAGAATATAAGATAACTAAAATTTACACTATTTAAAATTATAGATGTATATTGATTAAAAGTCGTAGATAATATATGTGATTCAAAATAAATCTATCTTAGCGTACTCTGTGTAAAAATATTAGTCTTAGTATTGTAAAATTTGATTAGCATTTTAGTTAAGAATTAAAATCTGTAAAATTTAAACAAACATTATTTCATATTATAATGCAGAATAATAATTACGACCGAAGCGGAGATGATATTTCATAGATTCATTATTTATGTGTTGTTTTTATTGCTTTCACGATATTTCTGCATATTTCAGTTAGTGACGAATAATTTTATGTACTGGAAAATCTTCACTAAAAGTAGTGTTCTTTTTAACCTACTTTTTATTTATTTATTTTTTTCAGGTAGGATAATCAAGTAATTTGTTTGATTATTCAAATTTTATTTTTTCTTAGTTTAGAAATTAAAGCATATTTACAATTTCTCTCAATCAAAATATCCTCTTTAATTATATTTCATATATATTTTTGTAATGGTTAGAAGCTTTATTTTCTCATTTTGCTGTTTGATGCTTAGTTTATTTTTTAGTTTTTTATTCATTACTTAAAATTTAAAGTTTTTTCTTAGGAGGAAAAAAGAATGTTTTAATGTGTATGCATTTACTTGAAAGTAAAAAAAGTTAATAATATTAATATTTGTCATAACTTTATTGTTGTACTAAGAGTCTCATTATCACGTCGACATATGTAAAACAATAAGCGCCCCCAAAATTCAAATACTTTATTCGTGTCATTCACTAAAATAAAAACAAAAGCTTGCTGAATAAATTATATTACATTTGATTACAGTTAGGTTTTTAGCATGTGGCATTTTTTTACAGTTTACATAGTCATCAAAAACCACATTTATATTCATAATTGATAAGTATTTGCTTGAATTTAATGAAAGATATTGTTTTTAAACATATTATTTAAAAAAAAAAAAACTTTTTATAAACATTGTCATTATATTTTGATTTATACAAGAAATAAAATCTGTTTTGAACCACATCTTGTTTTAAAAATTCATATCTGACTTATTATATAAAGTATAATTGTTATACGTATTTAATTATGCATTGATAGAAAATTATTTCTAAGAAATTTATTGTACTATAAGTTTGTTATATTACATAATTTACTTTAATCAAGTTTAATATAGTATATGTTTGTTATTTATTACTAAGAAATTTATTTATAACTAAGCTAGTACATATGAGGTGTTGCAAATACGAAGGGCAAACTCAACAAAAGTAGATTTTGAGAAAAACACATTTGAAAATAATTTTTCTGCATCATATGCTTGAAATATGCATCGTGCATGCATATTTTGGACGGAAACAAGGGTATACCAGTAGATTCTCTGAAGGATCTAGAACTGGATGGAGAAAAAAAGAAAATTGACCTGATGTCGAGTTCGCCTTTCGTATCCACGATGCCTCATATACAGTACATATTTGTTGAGATTTTTTTTTAAATAGGCCACACACATGCTTTTTTTTTTTATTCAGTTTAACATAACAGCAAAAATTTAAATGCTTTCTGGACATGCACCAATTATTTCATATTTATTCCTAGTATTCAGTCTACTTTGCTTTTGAGCTTAATATTTAGTTTAATTGCAAGCAATATGCAAATATGTTAAATATGTAACTATCCTAAAATGATGAATTACTATTTTTATTTTCTTTATTTAATGACTTTTTTTCTTCCTAAATTTATTAATTGATGTAAAATATGAATATTTATAATTTTATTAATGGCAAAAAATTACAGATAAAATGATATAATATTTAAAATTATTTTTGAATTCAGTTCAAATTAACATTACTTAATAACATAATGCGTATATAATAATGCATTACCTAGCCTTATAAGTTTCTTATGCATATACCCAAATAAAATGTTAAACATTGGAAATTAGCTTTAATTTTTTTTATAAATTTAAAATAGACAAATAAAATGAAAGTCTGAAAAGTATGTTCATGCAGGCAATCAGTTATGAGAACTTTCTACTTATTGGCGCCGGAAGCCAAAGCCAATGTTATTATTCCATGTGGGGAATTTTGCTCCATCAAAAATCATCAACTAATGCATATTTTTTATTTGCATTTTCACATTCAGAAACTTCACAATTGTTAATAAGGTTATCTCTTTCTAAAAATTATATATATATATATATATATATATATATATTTTTTTTTTTTTTTTTTTTTTTTTTTTTGAAGTTATAAAATGTGACTTTTCACAATGTATAATTTTGCATTTTTTTTTTTACTTAAAAATGAAATATTAAAAATAAAAATTAAGGAAATCAATTTCTAAAAATTTATTTATTTTTCTATTAAGCATTTTATTTTAAAATATTGAAATGTGAATTTTCACAATGTGAAATTTTATGTTTTGTCATTTAAAAATAAAATATTAAAAATTAAGTAATCAATTTTTAGAAAGCGATAACCAATTTAACAGTTCTGAGATTTCGTATATTTTGCTTTAATGTTTATCTTTTTTATAAAGTTTTATTTATTTATTTTTTACACTTTTGTCGATCTCATCCTTGAATTAAAGAACTGTTATATGAAAGTGCATTAAATTTTATTGTAGCTAAAATCTTTTACATTCAGAACTTCTAAAAATATTCCATAATTGTAGTATTGAGTTTTCATTAAAATTATGTAAATGGTAATAACAGGATTACTGCGAGTTGACAAAAATTTGTTTTTTTTATAGTGAATGTTAAACCTAACATAACATGTCTTTCCTACACTTCAATGATAAGAAATAAACTTAACAATAAAATTCTTAATTTAATGAATTAAGGAAAAATAAAAATAAAAAATCTATACAATAAAAAAGAGTTATAGGAGAAGATTTAAGAAAAAATTTAAACTTTTGGATTATGTACTGGAATATTGCAATCCATTTGAAAGTTACATATTGAATTATAATTTACATTAAAAATTTTAAATAAAATTAGAAGTTTTATAGCTTTTATTAAAACTAAATTTTCTTTTTTAAGAAAACATTCTTCATTGGATGTAGAATCTTTTGTGATTAGAATTACTTCAACATTTTTTAATACTTGGATATTAAAATTTTTAATGTCATTTTCTTAATTCTAGTGCTGTTACATTTTAATAAAATAATTTCAAAATGTCATTGAATGGAGAAATATTTTCATGAAATTTTAAAATGGAAAGTTTTTTTTTTTTTTTTTTTTTTTTTTTTTTTTTTTTTAACTGCTTGAACAAATTCTAATGCAGTTCCTTTTTTATTTCATAATTTAAAATCAGTACATCTTGATTTTGGATTTAGTATAAAGATAAGAAAATAAGCTGCTATTAATTACCATATTATAACAAATATCATATTCATCAATTTTTTTTAAGACCACTTTGTTCAGTTTTGAATAAAACAAAGATGAGAGCAATTTTTCTAATTACACAATTTTCACATTACTATATCTTATACAAAATAAATGTGCTTTCCATTATTATTTATTTTATTTTACTTTACTGCATTTAGCCTTAGACCCTTTCATTTATAATTTTTTAAGATAATTAATATAGAGATTTTTCTTCTATAATTTCTAGATACCCCCCCCCCTTTCCAATATACAATAACTTATAAAGCCAGCCAATGCCAATCACACATAAAGCACATAATTAAAAGTAAAAGACATTTACATTAAAAAAAATTATAAATTTTAATTAAAAAAGGGACAATATAGAATAAAATTTTGAATTTTTTGGAAAGGAAAAAAATCAATTGATTTTTATGGGGGGGGGGGGGAGTTGTTTTGAACCGTGTGACTGATTATAGAAACACACAATTATTTTGCCGCTAATTTAGAAAGATACATTAATCTGAATATATGCCCCATTTACCTTTATATGCCCCATTTCTATGTTAATCGATAAAATTTGTTCTTTTTTCAAAGATAATTCTGATATGTATGCAGTAATTTTGTGACCAATTATCAAAATGGGGAATCATCTTACCACTAATTGTTGAAATTTATGTAATGGCAATTAATTGCTAATATAGGCTATTATTTTACTACTAATTGTTAAAATTTGTATGTTTTTCAAAGATGAATACAGAAAAATACTTTTCTATTACAAGTAATTAATAGTAATGCTGCACCGAGTAGCACTTTGGCTGAATACCGAGTAGTTGTAAGTAGTGTTCATGTTATGCATTTTTCAAAGGGTGCCACGCCCTGCCCTATTTTGTTTCAGCGCTGATGCATCCCACCCACCCACCCTTTTTTTTTTTTTTTTTTTTAAATAACTGTATATTTCGGTATTCATTTTTGAAAGAAAAAAAATTACAAAATTTAAGTTAGTTGCCATTACATAAGTTTTGAGAATTAGCTGTAGGTAATTCCATAGGGAATTATCTTTGAAAAAAAAGAGGACGAATTTTACCGATTAACAGAGAAATGATGCCTATTTCAGTAAATAATTGCAATTAAAGTAACTTTATTAATTAGCGGTGAAATGGTTGCGCGTGTTACAATCAGGGTTCGCGGCGATCAAATGTCCTACAAAAGCTTCTGATTCCTAATCTTTCTCCATCCACAACATAAATGTCAATATCCATTTCAAACTTGCTTTATGAGATTCTAGAACCTGTAAATAAATACAATTGTTAAATATTTATTGCTTATGTAATTATTTTTTGCCCACCTCCCCCTTTATTTATCTCCATCTAGCGATCAGCAATCAAATGTTTTGCAGAAGTTTTGTTTCCCAATATTTACCCATCTGAAACATAAATTATATTTATAATATTCATTTTAAACTTGCTTTATTAGATTCTAGAAGTAGAATTGAAAGAGTTTAATATTTCTTACTCTGTAATTATATTTTTAATCCCCCCCCCCCCTCTTTCTCATCTCCGGAATACGGATTGTGGTCAATGATCAATTTTAAAAACAATAAAGCAATGGAAGTGCTCAATATTTCTGGCATATGTAATTATTTTTAGTGCTGAACCTAATGAATCTATTTATTTTTTCTCAATTAAATTAAATCTTTATGGGGTGTCATACCTATACCCAATTTGTAAACATGGGGGAAATGAAGAATAGATTTTTCAGGTAAGAAAATTTTTTCCAAATCAATTTAAGAAAATTAATACTCAGTTGGTTTTATGCACATTTGAAACTAATAATTAGTTACTGCTACTTTTATATGAATGATTAATGTACATACATAAAAATCATATTCTATATTTGCTTGAAAAATTTGTTTTACTCTTGGTGTGAAATTTTAATGAGATTTTAAGTAGATATAAAAGTTATTGCCGGTATATTGAAACATTTTTTTACGCTAATGAAAAAATCCTGAAAATGCTTAATATAGATTTAAGAAAAAAACTATATATATAAATGTTTATGTCATCATTTTATTGAAAGTGGCGTTATCAATATTCAACTAATCATCCAATCAATCACATTAGCAAAAAAATTTCAGCTAATTTCTAATTTCAGCAACCACATGTCTGTAATTTGCATATTTCTTGAAAATACTTTTTTTCTGTAAAATGTAATTACTGGCTTAAATTTCAAAAATCTCACATAAATTTTCAAAATCCCACTTAATTTTTTTGTTAGAGTGGGAGAATCCCACGCATTTTTTTTTTTTTTTTTCCTTAGTGCGAACCCTGACAATAATCAACTACAAAACATTATGAATTTTGGAAATTACCTTTAAAAAAAGTGCAAATTTTATTGATTAATGCTGAAATAATATCGTATTTCAGCAACTAGTTGTGTTTAAGCAAAATTTTTTTATAATTGGCAGTGAGATGGTCCCTTATTTCTGAATTAGGTCGCAAAATTGTGTATTTTGGGATTTAGCTTTGAAAAAAAAAAAATCATCGATTATTAGTAGCAAAATAAATGAGTATTTAGAGATTCAACTTTGTAAAAAATGCAAATTTATCGATTAAGGCAAAATAATAGCAGATTTCAGTAATCGGCTACAAAAATATTGTGAATTTCTGGGACATTCGCCTTTGTATAAACATTTATTTGCATTATGTTAATTATATGAAAATGAAAGAAAACCATGAGCTTCCTAAAATAGCAGCAAATATTTTAAAACAATTTCTTGGAAAAGAGAAAAAAGTGTTGTCTGAATTTTTCAGGTTTGTTGAATACTGGTTAACCAAGAGTTTGCTGAATTTAATTATCATTAGAACTTAATATATATATATATATATATATATATATATCTGCTTTGTTTTTAAATCATTTTTATGCTATGCCACTTAATTTTAGTAGGAAAATACGTGCCATTTTTTGTATTTTTCTTGTAAAACTGTTGTAGGTTCTGAAGTGGATAGTAGGTGCCACCGAGCAGTGGTTTAATATGGTCTGTCTTTTGAAGAAACTCAAACCAGCTGGTCACCGAAGGCCCAGTAGCAGAAAATTTTCTGTCAATCTGTGACAACTATTTAAGTATTAGAAAATAATCTGCAACACTCTAAATAACAGAAAAAAAGCTTGCGGGATTCAGTAAGTATTTTTGTCAGAAGTTCGTATTTATGTAATACTAGTAAACTTTGCTTGTCACTATAATTAAATAAATCTTCAAAAAATTTAAATCACTATTTTATTTTATTTAATCATTTTATTAAAAAATCCTTTAAAATCATTCTTTACCTCAGTTCAGGTAGCATCTTCAATGAGCATTTTAAATCAGGGTTGGCAAACTGGGCCCAGCCCAGAAAAACCCGCTGGGTTTTTGTAAATAACTGGGTTTTTCTTAAAAATTATTTATAATTTACAAATCCCATCTATAAAGTATAGAAAACACCTTACCTTTTTAAAAATAAACTCTTATTTTTAGTATTAAACATAAAAAGTAACTACAGTTATAAATATAATAAAAGCAAGTTTATTGTCTATAATCGGTTCAATTTTCCTTTTCCTGTAAAACCAAACAATATTTTTGTTTAACAGCGGACATAAGTGTTGACCAGAATCAATATTTAACTAATTAAATTGTTTAGTTTTAAAACTTTATAATAATTTTATTTTTAGTAGCAACATTATTATAAATCTAATAAAATTTTCTTCTATAACTGTTTCAACTATTAAAAAAACTTAAAAAAGGAAAAGAAGGAAAAAAATAAAAAGTGCAACTTATTTTTAAAATTAAAACTAGTTGGCAATGGTGGACTCTGCTCAGATCCCCATCATATATATGTTCTCATAAACTTCTAGTACAGGACATTCTCTTAACATGATTATCATGTTAAGAGAAATGAATTTGACAAAACGCTTGACACAGTGACAGATTGAAATCCCCGCCTAATAGGCTATCCACCGTTCACTTCAATATATTTATCTTAGTCTAATCTATTACTTAATTTTATTAGGGTCAATTTCGTAGTTTCATTTTCATATTACTATTTCCAATGCAACAATCCTCAAAATACATATTTACATGGGATATCGCTCCATTTTGCTATGTTGATAAAATCTTAAATTACGAATAACTTACGAAATTTTCCTATTAGAATATTTGTAGTCAATCATGTTCAAACAAGTATCATAAATGGTATTTTGAAGTTGTCTGATATATTTATGATCCTCAAAATGGACGTTATGCTCAATTTTGTTCTATTCTGCCATTTTAAGTAAATCGTAAATTCCAAATAATTTATGAATTTTTTAAATTGGAAAATTCATACTCTATAATATTCATGCCAGTATCCTAAATAATATTTCAAAGGTGGTCTGGCATCTTTATGCTGAAAATATCCCTGAAAATTGACGCTTATGTGAAATTTTGTCCTACTCTGCCATGTTAAGAAATTCACAAATTTCCAATAACTTGCGAAATTTTCAAAGTCGTATGTTTCTAGTTACTGATGTTCATTCCGACAACAAAACTCATATTTTAAAATTAGTCTCACATTTTTTTCATTAAAAATTTTCTATTTAATGCACGTTTAAGTGAAATTTTGCCCTATTCTCCCATGTTAAGGAAAGCGTAAATTTTTAATAACTTCCGAAGTTTTTTAAACCGAGGTCGAAAATTTTCACGATTACCAAGTTCCCCATACCTATAGTATGATGGGGAGCTAAAAAATTTAAATGATATGTTTTGTACTTAAGAATTTAAATTATTTTATTTTATCAGTTATTATCATTAAGAATATTTAAATAAGCATACATTAACATAAAATATAACTTAATCTTACTAATTAACACTATTTTAAATTAATATTAGAATCAAACCAATTTTTATTTCTGAGATAAATACTAGATTAATTATTAACTTGTAGTTTAATATAATTAGGTGTATTACAACTAATATGCTAAATAACATATATCTAACATTACAATGCAAATGTATTCAAGCAAAAAACCACAAAAGCCCAGAAAACCCCGCAAAAACCCAAGTGGGTTGGGTATTTATCGGACAACAAAAGCTGCTATTATTCAAGAACTAAGATTTGGCTGTATCTCAGCACTTATTGGTACCATGTATTTTATATCTCTCGCTCGTTCTGGTATATTATCATTTGATTATTTAATTTTGACTTACAAAAAAAAAAAAAAAAAATAAGAGAGAGAGAAGCTATTCCTTTCAAATGAATTATAGAAGCAAAAAATTAAAAATAAAATGAATTTTAATTAAACTTAAATTGTAATCAGTTTAGTCATTTCTACTATACTAGCAAAGCCCGGTTTGGGAACGAACCAAATTCCGATAGCTGGAAAAATTTCAAAATCAAACTCAAAATGTACAAAACTCAGCCTGATGCTGCCAGCATGCAAAAAAATCACAAAAAATTATTATGAGTGAGATATTGAACCTACTTCAATATAGGTTCTAGATTCTAATATAGTAAATTGAAAAAAAATTGTAAATCAGAATACTTTTACATAGCAATTGTTTGCTGTTCATTAGCGGGAGAGGGGGGAAAAGGGGGGAAAGTAGCAATAAGTTCTGGAATCTAATTAAATAAGATTTAAAAGAATATTGATATTTATGTTGCAGGTGAATAAAGATTGGAAATCACAATGATTCTGGAAGATGTCTAATTGCCAATCGTTACAGAAAAGGTGGGGATAAATACGTAAGTGAAAAATATTGACTAATTCTAACGCTTTGTAGATTCTAGAATCTAATAAAATGCGTTTAAAAATGACTGTTGGCATTTATGTTGTGGATGGAAAAGGATTGGAAATTGCAATATTTCCGACCAAAATTAGGAAACATGAAATTTCTACACAATACGTTTTTGAAAATAATCTGCAGACTAAAGAAAAATCTGCGACGTATGTCGCGCGTCTCACATTTTCTGCTATGGTGACCAAAGGTAGCTTGTTACTAATAAATACTATTTTAATAACACTATTTTCACACTTTATTTATTTATTTTTTTAACAAATTGTATAGTTTAATGTTTGTACTGTTATATAGCATTAATAATAATTCTTTACAAGTTTCTTATGAGGTATTGTCTAGTCATATTTTAATAGATACTAGTGAGCTTCGCCCGCTAGCGGTTCACTATTTTTAAATGAATTACTATAATGAATGAATCCTCAAATTCCAAATTCTCGGTCATAAAAAAAAAAAAAAAAAAAAAAAAAAAAAAAAAATATCGAGTAAAAACTTGCACCGGGTCCCCACTGCCGTCAGCAGCATAGACCTGTGCGCACTGCGCTCGCACAGATTAAGGGATACCAGGGGTGAAACTACCTAGCATGCAAAAACCCTGAAAACTGATATTTGCATGCAGATAGGGAAGATTAAATAATGAAATATCATATAGCTACCTGTATTAATTGATATTTGGAGAGTTCTTAATGCATTATAAGGCAAATTAAACATTCAAAATAAGAAATTTCTGTAAAAACAAAATAATTTACATGAAAATCAGAAACAGCAAAAATTTCAAAACCCCCTCCCCTTAAGTCCTTCTCTAATTCCTGATAAACCAAGACGTAAGGCAGTTGCGACTTTCCGCCTGTCTACAGGACATGACTGCCTTGCCGCTCATTTAAAGCGCATAGGTATCTTAAACGACCCTATTTGCCCACTTTGTAATTCTGGAGAAGTAATGGACCAGGACCATCTGTCCCGTTGTAGGGCTCTTCGATGTCCTACAGAAGAGTCGAGATATTGGGAGGCAAGATCGCTCCTTAGGCAATGACTTTGGTCTTTTGTTCTATGTTATATTGTCTATAATTTGTTTCGTATCTTTATAGTCCTCTGTATGTTTTGCCTAGCCATTGGGGAAAAAAAATAAAAAATAATAAAAATGTAGCACTTTCGAAAATATCCTCATTCAATTGTAGGCCCCAAAACCTATATATACCAGTTTTGAATGGTCTAACTCAATTTCTATGTCCCCCCTTCCTACTCCCTAATAATTACACTTTCTAAAATATCTTCATTAGACTCCTAGGCCCCCCCAAAACTATACATACGAATTTTGAACGGTCTAACTCAATTTCTAATTTTTTGCTCTTCCTGCCCCCCCTAATAATTTTACACTTTCCAAAATATCCTTATTCGACTCAGCCACCAAAACCTATAAATACCAATTTAGAATGTTTTAGCTCAATTTCTAATGTTTGCCCCCCCCCCTTTAATAATTTTACACTTTCGAAAATATCCTCATTTTACTTTTAGACTCCCAAAACCTATGTATACCAATTTTGAACGGTCTAACTCAATTTCTAATTTTTCATTCCCCGCCCCCAATAATGAAAAATATCACTGGAAGGATTTTTTTATTATTATTAAATAACGAAGGATAAATATTAAATTATTTCATTATGCTTTGAAAAAAAAATCAGAATTTGCTTGTATGGTTCTGTTGGGACAATTTTGAATAGATTAATTTTAAATTTAACCGATTATGTTACAGATACATGTTTTGCACTTATTGACGTAGCATAAAAGTTTTTACATGATCCTTACATTAGAATGGTATGATAAAATTTCATTCACGGTATGAAAGGTTTTTTTTTTTTGAGGGGGGGGGGAATAATAAAATTTTCACAAAACATGACAAATATAAATTCTAAAATTAAAAAAATTTATTGTGTAATATAATGTTTATATTGAGTAACTATAAACATTTCTTACAGAATTATTCGGGTCTGGGCCGAATAATGGACTTGATATTCGGCCGAAGCCGAACATTCGGATTCGGCTGAATAATCGTTGCATCTCTAAAAGAAACATCTTTATTTTATTGCTGTCCAAAGTAATCCCATAATGGCCAATGGTACCATGGAACCCTGTGTCCTATCTAGAAAAAGAAAATTGATATGATTTTATGTTCATGTATATTTTATTTATAATTATTTTTCTTTCTTTCTTTTTAGGAAGTGTGAGAAGAAATTGTAAAAAAGTTCAAACTGTTGTCTTTAACAGAGTTTCCCCCAGACAGTTTTGGGAGGGTGCTGCCTCCTGCCTGCCCTTTGATTGGAAAAATTCTTCCCCCCTTACTCTTCATACAAAAAAATTTCACCTTTCTTGCCCGTTATATAAAAAAATTGCACTTTTACTGCTTTTTGTAGAAAATAGATTTTAAATCAAACATAAATGCTAGAAATATAAATAAAACAGGGATGCCGCTTTTCCACACTACTGAGCGGCGGATTTCTGCTTTTTATAAATTTATTCTGTCTGCTTCTTCTCAAACTAATAATCGCCGATCCATCATACAATTTCCAATCTTTCTCCATCAATAACATAAATATCAATGTGCACATTAAACTTAATTTACTGGATTCTAGAACCCTTAAAAAGGTAGGATTGCTCGATATTTCTCATATACATAGTTATATTGTCCTCTTTCGCCCAGTAGCAGAATTTTTTTTGTCAATCTGCGACAACTATTTAGGCATTAGAAAATAATCTGCAGCACTATAAGTAACACGAAAAAGGCCTGCGAGAAACAGTAAGTGTATTTCTGTCATAAGTTTGCATTTATTTAATACTAGCAGGTTATGCCTGCTTCGCTGGTCGCAGGAATTAAATGAATCTTCAAAAAAATTAATCACTATATTTATTGTATTAAAAAAAATCCTTTTAAATCATTCTTAACCTCACTTCACATACTCGTGGCTTACCTAGCATCTTTCCTTGGCACTTCAATTTGAGTATTTATTAGACAACAAAAGCTGTTTTTATTTAAAAAATGCAACTATAAAGATTGCTCTACCTCAGCATTTATTAAACATTTCAGTTTTTGGCACCGTGTATTTTATAGCTCTCGCTCTTTCTATTATATTACCATTTGATTCCGACTAATGCAATAAATAAAAAAAAAAAGGAAAAAATATTCCTTTCAAATGAATTAATTATATAAATAAAATAATAATAATAAAATTTAATTAAACACATTTTAATCGATTTAACCCTTTCTACTATATTAGCAGTTTTTTTAATAAATACATTTAAAAAAATAATAAAAAAGATGGTTTCCTTTTCAAATTAATTAATTAAATGAAAAATAATCTGGTGTACCACTCACATGACTTTCTCTTACCCTGCATTTTAATACTAAAAAGATATATTGCAGATTAAGGTGTAAGCTTGTAAGATCAATAAAGTAATAAGATCAATCTATTTTAAAAATAATGTAAAATAGGTTTAGGAACAGTTTTATTTCACAAAAAATTCTGAATCCCTCATTCACCCCCCCCCCCCTCCCCCGTTCAACTATAATGCCTACATTGAAAAAAAGAGAAAAAGAAAAACACCTTAAGGCCGTAATTAATTTGCATTAAAACTTGCCAATCTTAATCAAACTTTTCAAGTAGCAACTTAATATGAATCTCCAAATACCAAATTTGAATATCCTGTAATCATTTGTTTTTAAGTTATGCTGATAACAGATATAGAGATCAACTGCTAAAAATTAGACTTTCACATTCGAGATGCCTCAAAATGGATACTTTTAAAAAAACCAGAATTTAAAACAAAACTAAAAAAATACTTTGTTTATAGTTGGTATAAAAAATTAATTACCCTTGTTAATGTGGGGAAGGGGGGAGGGGGAATCACAAAAAAATGTATGAGTTGGAGATATTGAGCAATTCTACTTCATTACATGTTTTAGAATCTAATATAATAAATGGAAAGAGTTATGGATGGAAAAAAATTGGAAATCGCAATACTTCTGAAGAGCAATTGTTTGCTGTTCATTAGCAGGAAAGGGGGAAAATGTTGGGAGGGGGGGGGAGCAGCAAAAAAAAAAAAAAAACATAAGTGAGAGATATTGGACAATTTTACTTCTTTATAAGTTCTGGAATCTAATTAAATAAGATTTTAAGAAAATATTGACATTTATGTTTTGGATGAAAGCAGACGGGAAATCACAATGATTTCATGAAATGTCTATCGCTGATTGTTAGCGGAGAGGAAGGGCGGTGTTAAATAATTACGTAAGTGAAAAATATTGAATAATTCTATTTCTTTGAATTCTACCTATCATTCTTTTATATTGCTTAAAATATAACCTTTTGACTGCAAAGTAACTATTTTTAAATTATTATATTCAAATTATATTTTATGTATTATTTTGTTATATATTAATTTACAGAATTCGCATATAAAATTACACAATAATTATCACAAATTTTACTTCAGGCGTGATTTCCTCTTTCTTCGAATTTTTAGAGTGGCATCCCTGATAAAACTACTGTGCATGATGATCAACATTTGTTCATACATGGGTAAATTTTTTCTTGTATCAAGTGTGTTCTTAAGGATCCAAAACTGACTTCAAAAATCTAAAATGTGATTTTTTTTACTAGCCACATCCTTTCATTTTTAAACCTGGGAGAAACTCTGCATTAGCAACTGTGCTACAAGTCTTTGCAAGAGCTCCAGATTGTGATAACAAGTAGGTTAAAATAAAACAGAAATCAGATGTAAAAATATCTGAAAATACAGAATTTTTGTAATTTTCAAAAACATATGTAAAATCATGCAAATAAATTTAATAAATTGTTTTATGGAAAAAAAAGTTTTATTTTATTTTAATTTTTAATGAATTTTTTCTATACTCAGCAAAGATATTTAAAAATAAACCTACTTGAAGTTTAAGTTAAACTTCAAATAGGTTTATCTTAATTTTTATTTATTTTTCAGTTTTGAATAATAAAAATTTTTATATTAATTTATGTAATAATGCTATTAAATTTCAGACATTTTAATAATATATACTTAAAGAATTTAATCAAATATATTAGTGTTAATTAAAAATAAGCAAACAAATGAACACAAAATAGAGGAAATTAGTTGAAAGCATGTGAAGTAAAAAGTTTAAATTATTTTCCTATCAGTAAGCATTTTTATGTTTAAAAAAAAAAGATGCTTTCTGAATAAAATTTTTTGTTAAAGATATTTTGTATTAAAATAACCTACATTAGTAGCTGAAAGTGATTGTGAAATTTCCTTCTTCATTATTTATATTTATAAAATTCAAACTTTTTTAGGTATAAAATGAAATGTAAAAAGATAAAATAATCAGATATTAATTTATAAACAGAAGTTTTAATTTGTGAATTTCTTAGTATGGATCATTATTATTATTTTTAAATATGCATTTTTCATGTTTTTGCCAAAGATAATGTGCATTCAAAGTAAAAATATTTAGTTTGAATGGAAAATCTGAAAATAAAATCAGATGTAATTTAAAGAATGGATTTTAATAACTACGGTTAATTGAAAACTAAAAAAGCGTTCTTGGTTTTCGTTTGGCATGGGACAAACTTTTTCTTCAGCTAGGCTAAGATTTTTTAGTCATGCCAGTGTAGGTTCTTATTTCATAAAATTCTATATGTAGATTACAGCTTTTTCTAAGGGGTTAATTGGGTCTTTATCATTTCGGATTGTTCTGGAAGATTTTTTGGTTAGTCTTTATCAGGGTAGTACTAATACCAATATCAAAGGCCATAGCCAGAAAATTTGCAGTGTACAAGTATTAGTGCATAATATTGTGTTAAAAATGATGTATTACTCTAAAAATTTCCGCAAATTTGCAATATTTTTAGGGGGAGTTAAAATTTTCTTCCCCCCACCGCCAATGGCTATAGCCTTGCTACATCAAAATTATACTACCAACCACATAACTGTCGAAATCTTAACAGGTACATGCATGTAGAGATGTGATCCTGATGTGAAATCTGGACGCAAGGTGATGTTTTGAAATTACAACAGAAGAGAAGAAACAGTCAGTTCATTTGTGCATTTAATGAAAGGTGTGTGTAAACGATGTGGTAAACCATGTAGTTGAGTGTAAACTGTAAATCAGTGGCGGATGTAAGGAAGGGGGCTGAACCCCCCCCCCAAAAAAAAAAAAAAAAAACACTGACATTCACAATTGAATATTGCAATTGTAAATTTTTTATTGGTCTAGAATAACACTTTGAAAAATCCTAGCCCCCCCCCCCTAAAGTTCTGGATCCGCCACTGCTGTAAATCATATAATAAATAGAACTAATGCGAAATGTGGACTAACGTGACATTCTGCAATTACAACAGCAAAGAAGAAACAATCAGATTTTCAGAAAAATTGATGAAAGCTGGGTACTTAGCAAAACAGTTTCTGAAAAGAACTCAAGGTATTTGGATTTGGTGTTAAGAAAATTTTATATTGCAAAGAAAAACCCCTGACAGTTCATTAACTTCTTCCGGGATGATTTATTTATAGTAAGAAAAAAAATATAACCTTTTGTTTTACTACGATTCGTTCATTTTATATTGATACAACTTAAAAAAAATAAATTACTCAAAAATCCATAACATCTAAATTTGTGACTGATGAAAATTATTTCATACATTCTGGGTATATCAATTTTTCACATATCTTTAAAATGTAATGAGTTTGTCTTACACAATTTCAGTTGTGACATCCTTGAAAGATTATTATTTTATTTGTTAAGATAATGACGCCTATACCACCAAGTTCTGATTTCAAGATCAACTTAAGTTCAGCTTTTGGATTTTTTTTTTTAATTAGTTGCAGTTAAACAATAACATGTGAATAATATTTTTATCTTTTTTTTTTTTTTTTAAATCTATATGTAAATAAATACAATTCTTATGTAAAAGAAAAATGAATGTGTGAATTTTTTTGGAATCAGCCTGATATATGTTTAAAGATAATATAAAGGTGTCTGTTTTCGCATAAAAACTAAAAAAAAAAAAAAAAAATCACATAAAACAAAAAAAAAATTGAAAAATCTAATACAAATATCAAAAGTTTTAAAGGATGTAAAATTTCATGCATTCTTTTATCTGCAAAAAAAAAATACATGGCATACAGTTGGTAGCAAAATTATTTGAGCGCTAGCAATAATTCCTATATTTAAAAAAAAAGTACATTTAATACTATTTTGTTAAGTGTACTTTTTCTTATATAGGAATTATTGCTCGCACTGAAATAATTTGGCTGCCATCTGTATTTTTTTTTTTTTTTTTTTTTTTTTGCAAATAGACAAGATTTGTAGTTAATATTGACCTGTATTGTATTGCAACACTAGCCAATGTCGAATATCAATATTGCCCATTACTGTTGTGATTTGCAATTTTATATTGGCCAGTGTTGTACACAATATTGGCCAGTATGTGATACCGACATTGGCCTATATTGGCAAAATTTAGTGTTTTATATTGGCCAGTCCAACTTTAACCGATATTGGCCAGTATTACATGCAATATTGACCAATACAGATTACCGATATTGGCCAGTATTGTAAAAAACCTTGACATTTTTGCACTGGCCAGTCCAGCAGAGTCCGATGTTGGCCAATATTGAAATAGTCTTATTTCCGACTTTGGCCATTATTGTTGTGCTACTTGGGAACTTGCAAAAGAAACAGTTTTTTATTCTTATGTTAAAAACATGAGTTTTCAAGCAAACACTTTCAATGGTCCTCATATGATCTATAGGGCAGAGAGAAAGAGGGAGAGCAAACTAGGAGAGATGTTTATTAAACCAGTAAACAAGAGATATTGACTGTTTGAATGCCAAAGGTGTACTCAATTGCATTCCCCAATTCAGACCCGAAATTAATAAACCAATGCCAAATAAAGCGCCAAAAGAATGTTCTAATTGGTTAATTTAAAAATTTCATCCGTTATTCAAAAGACAAAGCCAAGCTTGGCAACATAAATTATACTAAAGTAATTACTTTTTATCGGCGCCACCAATATATCATTAAGAATTTATTTGTTCTTTATTTTATTTTATTATTATTATTAAAAGAAACGAATCCACATCTGTTGACGCCAATAAGACTTAACTAAGCTATTATGAAAGCATAAATCACCGGAAATGAAATAAATTTTGCAACTTCTGTTTATATTATAAAGTAATTTAGACAAATAAATTATTTTCTATCTATAATTAAATGAGATATTGAACATACCGTTGATGAAAAGGGGGAAATGTATCTATCTACAAACGAATAAGTCCCCTAGTAAAAATACAAATTAAATTAAATAGAGATTGCCTTTTATAATAGAATGAATTGAATTCAGAGGATATTACAGAATAAAATATTCTTTTTATTGGAATAAATTAAATTAGATTTTATATGTTAAATGAATGAATTAATTTTATAACTATTCTTAATAAATTGACTTTTTTCTTTAAAATTATAAATTGAATTATTTAGAAAGAAATTAAATATTTAAAAGAACATATGTGTGAACTTGTTCTCACATATTTCTCCCAAATGCCCTAAAAAAAAGAAAAAAATGTTTGCTCTCTCTCACCTAGAAACAGCACATGACAATTTGCATATCTCAAGTAATATTGCTGAAAACAATACAAATAATCTTTTGTCAAACAACAATAAAAACAAAGGTGGCATATAAGAATAAATTTGAAAATCTGAATAATATACATAGTTATAGAACAACTCACAAGACATATCATTGTTATAACACTGTGTATTGAACATAAAATAGTTATCTAATAAGTGAAGTGTACTAGTAGTGTGACACAATATATAACTTGTTGAAAATATCAAAGTTCCCATTCACAAAATGACATATATGCTTGAGAAAAGGAAAAGGAAATCAGTAGCAAAAAAATATGTAAATCAACTGATTTAAATTTTTAATTATTAACTTAAATAAAATAATATAGCATTAATATGAAAAATATTCCAAATAGTTTTAGAGTATATAAAAAAATTTATTATGCACGTGAAAATCTAAATTTTTAACAAAATGAGCTAGAGAGTGTAGAATAGTACAATAGCTATGACCAACATGGTTTTTTGATGCCATACCGAACATAGCATAATGAACTGTATGAGAAGCAGAAGGGGCTTCATGTTGTGCAAAAGATGACAACCAGCATTCTGCAAAGAGACATAATGAAATGTCTTATGTGTAAAAAAATGTGTAGGGAAAAAAAAAATCTAGCCCTATGTTGAAATAAGATCGCACATGTAATTGTTCTAGTAATGTTTTAAAGAAAAACAAATTATTTTTATTTTTTGTATTATAATTTATTTTCTCTGCAGAAATTCTGAACAAACTTTATTTCAATATATTGTGTTGGTCAAAAATTATTAAAAATTTACTCTTATGAAATAATTTCCTTTTCCTGAACAGAACTTTAACCAGTAATTAGTATTTGAAAAATTAATTTATATAATTTTTTAACAAAATTGGCAGCGATAAAAATTAAAGTCATTTTAGTATAGATGTAACAAGACAAAACCATGTAGAAAAAATGTAAAAAACTACAAAATTTCTAAGTATGTATTGTTTTAGAAATAATTTGAATTATTGTTTTATCAAGCCTAAGCAATATTCCATATATTGCCCAAGAATCATAGCGTATGTTACACGGATAATTTTATAATACTGCTCAGCAAGAAATAGTCTAAAAAAAATGAAGAGTGAACCGGCCACATGCTTCTGCACAGACTACCTCTTGCAACACACAGATGATTTCAAGGTACCATTCAAAATGCATCTGTGGTGCAAAACATTACAAAATGGGATTATTTTAAATGAGAAATTTTAAACAAATAATTATTTAATTTAAGTTTAAAGATTTTTTTTTTTTTTTTTAAAGCTTTACTTTTTAAACAAGAAATTATTTGTAAACCCAAAAATTTTCTAACACGTTCAGAATATGTACGGATATTTCACGTTTTATCAATGACTTTATTTTTATTCGAAAACCACATAGACTCTAAAAAAGATATCAGAATTTACTGTAAGTTGACAAAGAAATAAAAATTATTTATCTACTTATTTACTTTTGTGTAGGTGTTTTTTATTAATATAACCAGTTTTTTTTTCTTGTGTAAAAATGCTTGTAAAAATTTAATAAACAAAAATGTAAAACTACATCACCGCATGTGAACCAATAAAATATCAACTAAATAGGTCAGAGAAAATTTTGTGAATGTGTGTGTGTGTGTGTGTCAAACATTGGGTTGTGAGGCCAAGTCTGATAAAAAAAAAATGCAGAAAAGAATGGTAAAACATGCGTGTACAAGAGAATAAAATAATACTATTGGATATATTTGCATTATGACTGACAAACTGATAAATCAACCAATAATACAATGAAATTCCGACCCAAAAGAAAACATATACAGGAACACACATAGAGATCTGGCAACAAAAATACATAAATTTACACTCTTTTTATTTGTGTGAATTAATTATTAATTTATAACTTTAAAAATTGTTGTAAAAAATTAAAGGTCCCCTACACAATTACAGGTGTTGAAACCAATATAATGGTCGAAATCCAAAGATTATAGAAGTCATTATTATACTGACAACCAGAGCAACACAATTGTGTTTACAGGGTAAATGTGTAAGTGTGTAATTAAAAAAAATAATCAAATGGGTGATATGTTAAAATATTTAAACAGTATTGTAAAAAATGAATATCAACTGAAATAATTTGAAATATTAAAAAAAAATTAATATATGTCTGTAAGTGTTCCACAATATATTAAAATTAAAATAAATTGCCACAAAAACAAATTACCATAGCTGTAGTGAAAGCTCTCTAATCACGGATTTAACGTGCACTAAAATGTAAACAAAAAGAAAAAGTAAACAAAAATGTTTATCAGTGTACACATAAAAAAATATATATATAGGCCTTTTCTTTCTTTAATTATTATTTTTTTTCTTTTTTCCCTTTTTTTGTGTGTGTGTGTGTGAGGATCCTCTTAAAATAGCGCCAATAATATGTAAAGCATGGCCATAATAATAACGGTTGACCTTTTCAACAGAATACGTCACTTCAAATAAATCAGTGCATATGCAAAATATATAAATATTAGTTGACCTTTTCAACAGAATACGTCAACACAATTTAAATCATCAGCTGGAATAAAATTAAAGGGAAATTATATTTGCCTTCAACAAGTGTACACAAAAATATAATTCATATGATTGAATCTGCTAGCATATTTATTCGTGAATTCTCATTGACAAAAATCAGTTGATCTCATTGATCATAAATCAATTCTTTTTTTTTTTTTTTTCCTTCTTTTTTCTTTTTTCTTTTTATTTCTCTTAAACAATTCTCTTCATCAACAAACATTCAACTGCTATCACCATGTGTTTATACAAAAATAGTCAATTAAGTTAAATGAGAAAAATAAAAAGAATATGTAATTCAAAATATTTGATCATTTAAAAAAAATAACATCAGTTAACTGCATTAATTATTAAATATGGTAAATTGACAAATGAAATAAATAATGTATTTTAAAATGAGTAAATGTGTGATTGTATTTTAAGACATGATGTGTTTAATTCACGACTGACATATTTTCAGATCTTGATGATCCAGCCAGGTTTATGTGAACACATCATAAGTAAAATTTTAATCTTTGTGTGTGTCAAAATAAAACTTATAAATAACTTTATGTAACCAAAATCACATTTGGTACAACAATTAATTGTTCGTTATAATGTAAAAATAAAAATAAAAATATGTTTTGAAGAAATGCAATTTCTGTGCCAATACCATAAATAAAATTGTAATGTGCAAAATAAAAAATAAAAATATTGAAAAATATGAAAGGTGATAAACTTATACCTGTATGAAAATAAAATTGCATTATGATTTATTCAAAAATTATTAGCATATCAAAAACAATCTGAGCAGACCAAAAATAATTATATATTATGCAGTAAGAGGGAAAAAAACTGAATATGATTTGTAAATGTTTGAAAAAATTTAATGTACAAAGTATTTATTTAATTTTTTTTTTGACTGAGGATGAATTATTTTTCTCATAATTTATTCAAGACCCAGTACCTGCAATACCACTTTTAATTATTAAAATATAAATAAATTGTGTAAATAAAATTACAAACTTTTGTGTTTCCTTAAAGGTTTAAAAAAGTGCAAATAGATATTTTGTACAACTGAAAAAAAAAAATATATATATATATACATGTAAAAAATGGTGTATTTTGTAGAAAGTATATTAGATTGTGTGTACTATGCACATATAACACTGTGACTAGCAAAGTTTTCCCTTTTTTTAAATAAAACAGATCAGGCTAGATTTACACAATCATGCATAGTTTGTTTTGTAAAATAAGAAATCAAAACTAGCAAAACAGTTTTAAGCTACTGAGACGGCTAGAATTTCTTGATATTTTATAAATGTTAAATTGTGAAAGTGTTTATAGCTAAAATTATTTTATGAAAGTGTAATAAAATGTGTATTATGCAAATTAAGTTACTCAAAGCATACCCTTACTCAAGACAAATTTTTGGCCAGAAATCAAGAGAAAGGATTATGCACTGCGCATCAAAATACCATTTCTGCATTTAAGCCGGCACTCAACACAGCAATGGGGCACAAATACGCAAGATAAAAATAAAATGCAATTATGATAAATTGCCCAAAATTGAATTTATTAAAAAGGGTGAATATTATCAATTCAGTGTGATACATGTTTATAGTGTACAGATTGTTAATCTGTAAAAAAAATATTGCAGTGTAAAACCTTCGTATGTAACTTAATTAAAGCAGATAAAATCAATCCTAAGCCCTGACCTCAGTAATGAGTTAAAATGAAAATCATCTATCAATGTATCTATAAACATTATCTATCAATGAAGTAAAAAAAAAATCTTTTATCATCAATTCTTGGTAAATATTCATGTAAGTGACTTAATTTGTAAATGACATGGGTAAAAGCATAATTTTAAATGTCCATAAATATTCATATCAATAAAAAATTGGCTAAAAAATACATAATCATTTTATGCAAAATACTTCTGAGAAAATAAATATATTACTACATATCACTGAAAATCAGAGTGCATGCACAATTTCTTTTCTTTTCTTTTTTTTTTTTTTTTTTTTAACTATAATTTTAAATTGTTACTTTGTGTAAATTTATGTAAAAGGTTAAGTTATAAATTAATAGTATACTTTTTAGGAAACCGTGTGTAAATGCGAATTTAAATGGGAAGTACAAATGTACACATTTGTTGTAAATATATTATAATTATACACTTCCCTAAAAATAGTTTGTTTGCAATAATAGTGTAAAAATGAGTTTTACATCTATGCAAATTAAATTATTATGTTTACATTTCAAAATTTCTCAAATAGGTTGCTTAAAAGTGTATGTGAAAGTGTAAAATAAAAATAGGAAACATCGGTGTAAAGTTATTTTAAACACTATAATGTGCATTTTCTAATATATTTAACACATTATTTACACTAGTTCCTAAATAAAATAAAAACTAATTAAAAAAAAATATGTGTATGTTTATTATTTAAACCCATCGAGAAATTCCGAAAAAAAAAAAAAAATCATTTGTAGAAATTCAAAATCCTAACAAAATCCTAAATTCCAATAATACATTTTCATGCACACCATTTTCAAGCAATAGTATTGAAAAATTAGATTTAATAAAATTTCTTCTTCATAAAAATTGACCAGATCAAATATAAGTATAAACACATATATAAACACAACAAAGAAAAATAGATAAATTCTCATATCAATTATAAATGACTCGACAATAACTCCCAGTGTATTCAATCTATCTACATATGTATAAATATGCAAGACAACATGAAACGATATATTAATTAATTTTCCTTTAACTGTATTAAAACAAGACACAAAAAAAAAAAAAAAAAAAATATTCAACATTAAAAATACCTGAAAATTTACGAGCATAACCAAACATAATATATATATGAAACACTTGCAATTTAAACGTAAAGAAAACGCTTTAAATACTAAAAGTATACCAAGTCTATGGAAAAATTCTGTGATGGAAAAAATGGATATACTCACATGAAAAGAGTCTTGGAGAAATTGTATTCAAATCATCCTAAAAGTTCACTAATTTTTGTAATATGTTTTTGAAAACATATTTAATATTCCCCAATCATCTGATGAAGAAATTGTTTGTATGAAAACAAAATTCTGGAATTATGTCTTTAACAAAAATTAAAAAAAATTATGAGCACTGATGTTCATATAAAAGAGGCAGTTTTCTTCCCGTTTACAATTTCTCTTTTGCGCAATACATATCTGCTTTTCAATAGTTTGCACACGTAGGATACCTGAATGTATATTTTCAATCGTCAATATAAGATTTCACTTGATTAGGACGTTCCTTAAAAAAAAAAAAAAAAAAAAATGTGCACAAACACTAGAAAACGACAAAATAAATCCAAACGGCATGGCTTGAATACACAAAATTCGGAAATGAAGAAGATCGGATTGGGACAGAAACAGCTGCTGAAATATCAAGAGATCGTTAAACTTTCCAAAGCACTGTACATTCACCGACATCTGGAAGCATCATATTACAGGTAACTGTTGCTCAGTGACGAAGCTTGGTGACATATTCGGTCGAACGGGGGACAGCTAGTAGCGCAAATCGACATCCAGTTCATCAACGGAGGCATTGCCGTCCAGTAATATAAATTAACTTGTTTCTTTTTCCTTGTCCGATAAGCATATGCGTAATCCATGAGAAAAGTTCGAGTATAATGCGAATAATTGGAACAAAATAAGAATAAATACAGCCCCTCCCTCTCTCTTGACCATTGTAGAAAATAGGGAACCACTGGTCACGCAGACCAAGATTTGTGAAGAGGTTTTATTGTCCGTGAAATAGTGAATCCATCAAGTACATTGCTTACCACAATAACCAGGCTGGAAGTCCATAGTTCTTTAAAAAAAGTGTCACTTGACATAAATAATAGAAGTCACTTGCAAAAGAAACAGTTTTTTATTCTTATGTTAAAGACATGAATTTTCAAGCAAACACTTACAATGGTCCTCATATGATCTATAGGGCAGAGAGAGAGAGGGAGAGCAAACTAGGAGAGATGTTTATTAAACCAGTAAACAAGAGATATTGACTGTTTGAATGCCAAAGGTGTACTCAATTGCATTCGCCAATTCAGACCCGAAATTAATAAACCAATGCCAAATAAAGCGCCAAAAGAATGTTCTAATTGGTTAATTTAAAAATTTCATCCGTTATTCAAAAGACAAAGCCAAGCTTGGCAACATAAATTATACTAAAGTAATTACTTTTTATCGGCGCCACCAATATATCATTAAGAATCTATTTGTTCTTTATTTTATTTTATTATTATTATTAAAAGAAACGAATCCACATCTGTTGACGCCAATAAGACTGAACTAAGCTATTATGAAAGCATAAATCACCGGAAATGAAATAAATTTTGCAACTTCTGTTTATATTATAAAGTAATTTAGACAAATAAATTATTTTCTATCTATAATTAAATGAGATATTGAATATACCGTTGATGAAAAGGGGGAAATGTATCTATCTACAAACGAATAAGTCCCCTAGTAAAAATACAAATTAAATTAAATAGAGATTGCCTTTTATAATAGAATGAATTGAATTCAGAGGATATTACAGAATAAAATGTTCTTTTTATTGGAATAAATTAAATTAGATTTTATATGTAAAATGAATGAATTAATTTTATAACTATTCTTAATAAATTGACTTTTTTCTTTAAAATTATAAATTGAATTATTTAGAAAGAAATTAAATATTTAAAAGAACATATGTGTGAACTTGTTCTCACAACGTATTTAAACGTATTCAATACACTAACTCTGTAATACAGGTCTTAAACAATATTATTTAAATTTTTATTTAACGCTCTCTGCAAAGATCTCAGAATCTCTTGCTTTAGCATCGGTTTACATATTATCATTTATATTATTATCGTTATTATTTACCTAACTAATTTTAATGAAAAAGGCAAAAAATAAATAAAATAAATAAATAATAATAATAATAAATTGTTTTCTTAAGGAGATAACGAAATAACATAAATTTATGATAATATTTATATATATATATATATATATATAAGTTTGTCTTTTTAACTCAACATAAGGAATTAACTCATCCTTAAGGAATTAACTAATGAAAATATTTAAAAATTTTGATGAGCTGTGAGCTTTATAGGGAGTATCCATTACAGGACGTTAATGGTACTAATAAGTTAACAAAATCCCTCATGAAAGTATTTAAAACTGACAGTCGAATTAACATTTTATTGACGTATATACAAATACTTGAATTTCATTTTTCGTGATACACATATTATCACGTAATATTATAAATGAGTGTTGAAGAAATTTCACTCTAACAGGTATGACTGTTCTTGAATGTTTCTGTTACAGTGCACTGTTACATTAACACAAACGTATAAAATTGTTTTGAGTAATTTATAGTTTTAGAATAAATAGTTCAAAAACAATGTACCGCTCAAATCGAAACGCCAAATAAATAATAAATCACTAACTATAAAATTATATCAAGATTTTAAAATAAATCATGCTTTTGGGAGAGGGTGCGAGAGACGGATTGATTAAGCGCCGAGTTCATGGTCCAAAAAAATAATACCTATTGAGTTTAGGGACACAGGCGATTCCTCTCCTCCGGGGAGTATGAAAAGTACGATGGCATGTCTCTGGTGCACCCCTTTGGGTTAATTTCAGACATAAGCTAATAACCCATTGAGTAGATTTAATACGATGTATAGCCCGTATAATCACAATCTCTGCCTAAATTCTTTTAAGATTTTGACGCAAATTTAAGGATGCAATCTGTGTCACCTATACCCTTGTAAAAAAAATAGCTTTTAATAGTACTAAGGAATATAGTAATATAACGAAAGAATCTGTAATACATTTGTCCGCAAAAATTTTCTAATATTATTTAATAAATTCAATCGGAATTCCCATTATATACATCGAATAAATAATCAAGGTATTTAGGGATAAACACATGCGTTTTAGGGCGATTTTACAGGCAATAATAGTCGCATAAAGACGTTCTTGTTCACCCAATCTTTATTGACTAAATTTTAGAAGCTATTGTGGTCTATTTAAATAAATAATTGCTGTTAAAAATCTTATATAATGTGTTAAATATTATAAAAATTTGTTGGAAATATGATGGTGGATAACATGATATTATTTACTTAATAATTATATATATCTCGTATAATAAAAATTTATATATGTAAAAAATTAATAATTTCTGCAACATATCAAATATATTTGGTAATATACCTTTAAACTTACTATATTTAAATAATTCCTGATGTAATAATTTGCTTGGATAGTGCCAGAAAAGCAATTTCTTTTTCCAATGCAACATAAACTTTTATTAAAATTTCAACATTAGAAAATATGATACGATTAAATTGATTAATTTTACTTATTTCTGATTCTTTGCTTCGATAAAAATTTATGAACTTCATTCTTATAACCAAAATAGGTATATAAAATCATTAATTTTTGTGGTTAAATTTTGTTGTTTTACCCCAAACGAAAAAGAAATTTTCAATTAGACATTTTGTAACATTTCAGACATTTGATTATATTATATTATATTATATTATATTATATTATAATATATTATATTGAATACAAACATATTCGAAATTGCTTTGTAATCAAATATAACTAAAGTTAGAGGTAACAATAGAATTGGAATCACTAACAGTAAGTATTTATGAACTCACGCTAGCAGAAAAATATACACCTAAAGTCGGCAGAAAAAAAACCTACAGTCAGCAGAAAAATGATTGAAGCACGCATCCATATTTTTCATATATATACAGTCGGTAACAAAAGTGTCCGAACACTAGCAAAAATTCCTATGTAAAAAAAGGTACACTTCATACGGATTTGTTAAATAAATCCTTATTGAATCATGTTCTTACATTGACTATGAACAGGATTCAACAAGTATTTATTTAACAAAACCGTATGAATTGCACATTTTTACATAGGAATTGTTGCTAGTGTTTGGACACATCAGTTACCGACTGTATATTAGTTTGATCGCTAATTTATATCATGAACTTACTTTTTTATAAACAGCATAAAGACTAAGATCATGACTCGACAAATACTTACTTAACAAAACAGCATTATGTGCACATATTTTAAGCACGAATTATAAATAGCACTTCAATAATTTTACTTTCGACTGTATCACCATACTGAAGATTACTTTTATTTCAAGCTACTTATTCGCAAAGATTGGAGTGTTTGATTAAAGGTATCGATTCAGACAAAGGTCATGAGAGAAAAAAAAATAATAATAACATCACAGATTTCGCAAAATGAAGCTGGCATCCAAGGATGCATTGTCACTTCGAAGTCAAATTTCGTGAAGTGGGGTGCTCTTTTATTTCATACTTGCTATGTATTGATATATGTAAGACATATTCAGTATCGCACATAAAAATCACGAAAGCATTATTCACGTTTCTAGTAACAGAAAAATATATAAATAATAGTTTCTAATTTAAGCTAAAGTACATGTGCTACATACGTTAATTTCCTTTCATATTTATTTAATACTAAAATTACATAACTTATTTCTGATATTACGTTTTAAAAATTACAGAATTTAGATACGTACAATTAATTATTTTTAACTGCTGATATTGTCTACTTGCAATTTTTTGGTACAATAAGCAACGTTAATATCTAAATATATTAAAAGCATTACGGTGTATTTAATGCTGTTTAGAACTCAAAATTGAAGTATCAGAAATGAAAACGAACACACAAAAAAAAAATAAATAAAGGCTATTTTCTTGCAATATATAGTTAAACTTTTTAAATAACCCTTTTACTCTTCACGATTTTTAAATCTTATAATTATCATTGTGACAATAATTATATCATATTATTTACATTTAGCACGTTATATACACTAATAATATATACACTAAGCGACAAAAAAAGCCGCACTTGGATATTTTCCTTTTCTCTTTTTGCAACCGCCAATTTTATCATTAAAAAAAGCAAATTTTCGAACAGACTTTATTACATCGCCTTCCACGTACACATTAGGATTGATCCCAGTGTTAAAAATAAAATGCATCTGTCGGGAAAGTTATAATTTTAGAAAGTATTTCAAAAATGGCAAGTAAAAGGCATTAATTTATGCCACAAAAATTATTAATTTTAGAATGAAACTCAAAAAATATTTTAATACGTGCGATGGTAAATTAATTAAATGTTAAAGAAATATTCCTGAGATGATTTTTAGGAAGATATACAATTTTTTGGCTGTTTAAATGGAAAATGTACCTTTAGGCGGCTATGTTGCCCATCTAAGCGAGATGATGGCAAGCTAAGAAGGAAAAATTTTAAAAAATTGATTTGTACATGCTTATAACTTAGAACAGATTTGTAAAAAAGTGCATAGTAAAATAATTTCTTCAAAAACAGTGCGGGGACAATTAAACAAAGTATGTTAAAAACCAGAAGATCTAAAAAAAAAGCCATTACTAAGGAAAAGAATTAAAACAAGTCTTCAGTTGACCAAAAATTAAAGAAATATATATATCAGTTAATTATTAGGCCGAACTGGCTTTCTCTGATGAGTCAAATTAAGTTTATTTCGGGCTGATTAAAAAAAACACAAAAAAAAACTAGTAAGTTGATAAAAATGTGACCGAATTATTGAAAATTACATTAAGAAAACAGTGACACATTCTCCGTACATTATGGTACGGAGGTGCATAAATTTTCCATCAGTCGTGCAAATGTTTATGCTCAAGGAATCAGTTAACTTGAAATAAAACGCGGTCATTATAAAAATGGCGCCTGACCGATTATTTTGAAGGTATCTCAGAATTTTCCTCAAACAGAATTTCAAGATGATATTGCACCATACTAAAGGGCGTCTGTGGTGCGTTTATTCGATTCAAATTGTTAAAACTACCTAACTTATCCCATGAGCATCTATAATTTCGTAAGCAATCTTATCTTTTTTTACAGAAGCATACTATTGTAACAATCGAAGCTATCATAGATCACAAGTCGGATCGTACACTCTGCAGCAAAAGTATCCGATCACTAGCAAGAATCCCTGTCTAAAAAAAGTACACTTGATACTGCCTTGTTAAATAAATCCTTGTCGAATCATGTTCTTAGTCAGACTAAGAACATGAATCAATAAGGATTTTTTTAACAAAGCACTATTAAGTGTACCTTTTTAAGACGGGAATTATTGCTAGTGATCGGATACTTTGTCTGCAGAGCGATAGCTGTGATTGTTACAATAGTATGCCTCCCTTAAATTTAAGTTAAATCCCACAAAAATATCATAGAATTTCTTTTTCATCAGACTTGGAAATAGTCCTAATCTCAATCCGCTCGAAAACGTTTAGTCTATAAAAAAGCGCGGGAAAGGGGTGAAGATTAAGAAATTTCAGCCTACAACTCTGCAAGGACTAGAAAAAATTATTTATGATATTTAGCACAGAGAAGTTTCTGATATTTATATTAAAACGCTGCATAATACTATGTCATTGCGCATTAAAGCAGTAATTCCATATAAAGGTGGAATAGCTCAATGCAGAATACATAATTTTATTAAAAAATTGCTTAGATCTAACAAATAAATAGTTTTATTTCATGTATTAAAATATAACTTGTCTATATCATATAATAAATCATAATACAGTAGAACGTATATGTTTATTATATTTCGTTTAAAAAAAAAAAAAAAAATGTGTTATGTAGATTTATAATGAATACTACGTAGAGTGTAATAAAGTGAATTATTAAATCAAAAATGTACATAGATATGATTTCATCTCTTTGGTATCATGCAAACATGACAGTTTTATTTGTTTCAACCATTAGTTTTGAAGTTATTACAAATAAAAAAGGTATGAGTAAATATTTTTGCAGAGCGGCATTTTTTTTTCCTTTTGTCGCTTAGTGTATATATATATTTAAGCATTGTAATGGAGACATAAATCTATGATAAGAGACACACATAAAAATCGTTAAACATACAGTGTTCGGTAATGAAACGCTGCACGCAAGGACACATAATACATAACCTTAAAACATGAGGGTTATGCGTTATTGTATACGTATCCATAATTTTATGTTATACAATCAGTAAATTAATAAACAACAATAATATCAAAAGTTATCTTTGTTTATGAAATCAATATTACGGACAGCAGAAAATAATCGTGTTTTAGTTATTGATATTTTTCTTCAATTCTTTGACAGAATAATTAGTTTTTTTTTCCTTTTAATTCTAAATATTAATAAATGTATGTACCTTAATCAGTGACAATAATAGGATTATTAATTTTCGTTGAATGAGTTTTTTTTTTTTTTTTTTTTTTTTTTTTCGTTTATTATAAACAAAATGAAAACAAATATATTATTCTCTTTTTCGCGTTTATTTTAATAAGAAGGAATAAAGCAAAGTGCATGTAAAATGTGTTAATTTCGAGATATGGGCTGTGACAGTAGTTGCCGCTCTTCACTATGCAGCTGTAGAAAAGGCCGTCTCTAAAAATTAACATAAAGATTTTGTTAAAATTGCCGTTCCTATAAGTTCGAAATTTTTTATTCGACATATTTTCTTAAATAAATTATAAAAAGAAAACAAAAGAAAAATCAGAATTATGTCAACGTGCTCCTTAAAAAGTTGCGTGACTATTTTGTGATTGCTACAAGGTGTGAAAACACTATTTCCGCTCTCAATATTGTGACATTTGTCATTTTTCGTGAAAGCATGATGCTTAGTCAGACTGCCACAAAGAGTAAAGAATCATTCATCGCATTTATATAGTATGATCAATTTTCTGTAAAAAAAGAAATTGCTGACGGCATTTAAAAAAAAAAAAAATCTTTCGAATTAAATATAAGGAACGATTTTCGACCAATTTTACGCTTGTATTTGTTTCACTCTGGCCACCATTCAAAAGGGTAAAAAATTATTGTTTTCAAACTAATTGTTTTCCGTGCAAATAGTGGTTTTCCTACTTAATGTATTTTGAGATAGCGAAAAAATAATAATAATACTGTTTACAAGTATATAATCAACATAACTGACCAGTTACATCCGTCCAGAACGGACAGATGGTGAGTAGGAAATAAACATACCATTGATAGTATAAAATTATAAGATATTAAATCAGTTATGGTTGCGAATAAAAAGCATAGATATTTATTAAATATAGAAAAATAGTGTGTGTTTCATAATACCATTAAAATATGAATATATTACTAGATTAGCCATTGTTTGTGTAAAGATAATTTATATGACTACAATTAAAGAAATGATATAAATTAAAGTGCTTGCGATGTAGCAGAAGTTTATTATTTCAGTATAAAAATGAATAAATAATTAAGCACACAATAATGATCATAATTTCATTTTTAAAGAAATTTTTAATGAATGAAGGTATTATCTTCATTTTCGTTCATAAATATAAAAGAAGGAGAGGGAAAAATTATAATATTAAATTTCACAATAAATTTATTTTGTGAAAAAAAAAAAAAAAAAAAAATGAAAAATAAATAAAAAATAAATAAATAAATAAAATAAAATAAAAATAACCCTGAAGAACATATTTAGACAGATACAAGATTAACATTTTTGAGTAAAAATGTAATTACAACAATCGCAAAATTCTAATGAGACCATCATTATATACAGATAAACTAAATTAAAATAGTAATAAAAGTTCAATTACTCTCGCGGGTATTCGAACTTACTTTAATTAAGCTTATTTGCATATAAAACAAACAATGTATGCTTCGAAAGAAAGGGTTTTGTTAAAAAAAAAAAAATGTCTAGTACAATTATAGTTGCAAAATAAAGGGATTTATCTGAAAATTAAGCAATTTTTAAAAAAGGCAAAATGCTTTCTTTTGTTTCGACTTATGTAAAACACTTTTTTTAAAATAATCTTTGAATTGCACCTATTGTTGAAATCCATCTTATTATTATACATTTTACATAAGAAAAACATTATTAATATAATTAATTTTATTATTATTTGTGATATAAGGTGTTGTGTAATATGCATAAATTTAATTAGCAAATTATTATTTATCTAAAGCTTTATATATATCAGTGTTCATAATTGTAAAGTTATACGAAAATTTAAATAAAGTTTTTTTTTTTTTTCTTTTTTTAATGCATTTTCATGACACATTTTTAAACGGATAGACTTTTTGAATAAAACCATTGTATTCATATTTGTAATTGGAGAAAACCAGAAGAAAGCGTACGCCCGTATGGGGACTTTTTCGCCACCAGATGGCAATACTGTACTTTTGCTTAAAAACTTTCACGAATTGGTTTTTCTCCGGTGGTTGAAATGGTTTATTTTTTAAGTGTTTAATCATGATCCGGTTTAAGTAAATAATTAAACTAAATCTATATTACATTCGTTATTCGAACCATTCATAATGTTTTATTTCGGGCTAAATTTGAATGCCCGTATTCAGTATCTATATTCTATATGTGTAATTAGTGTCAAGTAAATAATTAAATACTGGAAAATGTCAAGCGTTTACATGTTTTTGTTCGTGTGACAATACTGATTATTCATCTGTTCCCGGATGCTGAATTCTGGAGGATGGGTAAGTGCCCATTCATTGTTCATTTCCAATTTAATACTAAATGCTATTTTATAATGTTGTGCGTATTCTTTAAGACGTTAATCGCCACGATAATATCAGAAAAATTTTCACATGGGCCATGGTAACTTTATTAGACAATTTAGTTAAAAATGCGTGTTAAAAATGCGTCAGGCACATATGACTGACATGGCGATTAACGTGTTAATAATTACTCGGCATATATCATATTCCTTTTAGGGCTATATCCTAGTTAAAAATGCGAGTTAAAAATGCGTCAGGCACATATGACTGACGTGGCTATTAACGTGTTAATGAAGTCTTAAAAACTAGTCTGTTAGAGTCAGAATCGGGTTTGGCTTCTAGCCACTATTCTTAATACTATAATTTAATCTTTTAGGCTATTAGCCACCCAGTAATAATAATGATAAAAAAAAATAATAAATCTGGAGTGGCTTCATTCAACTTTCCGAACTGTAAGTAACACAGGCCTGCAAAATCGTACATTTGAATTTTTTTTCTGCTCTACATTGGGTGCCTCTAATTGTGACACGCTGAATTCAGAAACGATTGTCTCTTCTTCCTATAATGTAAGGAATTTTCACAAAGTAAGGATGAATTCATCCAGAGGCTATTGCAAATTCGAAGCAATTTATGTATAAAATGCATTAAAATAGTATATTATTTACACATTATCTTTTAAATGGGTTTGGAGCTTTCACCTTGTGCACAGTTTGAGGGGCTTGTGGTTGGAGAGGATCTCTGTGCAGCATTCTACAATAATCTGCTAACATTTAACATTCATTGTCTGTGATACCTCATCTACAAATCTTTGATATGTTGATGAAATAAGGATTCTATGTTCTTCACCTACATCTCCCAGATTTTATAAGGAATAATCAGATGGGAGTCGAAAAAATGGTGCATTAAGCTCCACTTTTTTCCAAGTTTCTGTTATTAAGATTATTGTTTTAATGGAATCCTTAGAAAAACTATTATGACATTGAAATTACGACAATTCAGTAAGAAAGTTGAATCCGAAAATTGTCGCAATTTTAATGTCATCCCAGTTCTTCTAAGGATTCCACGAAAATCTTATGTAAGAAACGTACTAATGCTCTTATAAAAAAAAAAAAAAAAAAACTGATTTCCGTATGTTAAGTTCCACTATCAGCTATTTACGCCAAACAATATCTATTTTGGAACTTGAATTATTCTACTACCACTTGGAAATTTCCGCAGAACTTCCTGCATTTAATTTCAACTTAATTATAAAATTAATAACAGAACGGATCATAATACAACATGAAATTATAACTGCTAGAAGTATCACAAAATTAAATCAACTAACGTGAATGTCACCTATGCATAACAAGTAAGAAGATAAATTCAGCAATTTAACTGAAATTGTCTTACCATCAAATGTTACAGTATTATCACGGACCCAAATATGCACCTGGGTTACCTTTAAACATTGAGCTATGCTTATTGTATTTTGAAGCTTGTATGTATAACGTAGACACCTCTGTACGTGGATATTTTATATGGACTCTCATCAAGATTAAAAGAAAGGAAGATACTAAATCTGAAAAATTTAAACGAATTTGTAAACCTATGCAATAATTAAAGAGAAATGACCAGTTTATTGTTATGTTAGCTGATAAAGAACAAAGATTTGTTTTAGTCCACAATGAAACATATCATAAGAAATTAAAAGAATACGTCAATGAATTAGACGCCACATTACATGAAAATTATTTATAATCAACTGAATTATTATTTAAAGACATTAAGAAATTATGTAAATTTTACCCCCATCATCAACCCGAACTTCAGAATTTATCATTGTATCCTGGCATTCCAAATCTAAACGTAAATATTAAAATACATAAAAATAATAAACCCTTTCCACCTATTGTCAATGGAACCAATTCCCCTATTTATTATCTTGAGAAGAAACTAAACACTTTACTTAAACCTTTAATTGAAAATTCCCCTTTCACCACAAAATCTAGTACACATTTCGCGGGTGATATAAATAATATTAAACGCGAAAGTATTTCTAAATTTTATAGTCTTGATGTCGTTTCACTATATGCAAACTTGGGAAAAGTGTAACCGCAGCCTACCATATACGCAAACCGTAAGCGAAATATTAAAATCCCTATTTCATACCGGAAATAATTTAGAGCAAATGATTACAATAGTATTGCTTTGCCTGTTAATTCAAGTACATGTAAAGCTGGGTTTTAAGATTTCTCTAAACTATTCATCTGTAATAATGTTTCGGCTGTGGGTGGCCAGTCAAAGTCTATTTTAAACTAATCTTGATTCAGATAATTAATTGGATTTTATTTATCATTAACGTTTAATAATGATAGCAAGAAATTAAAACTTCTTCACACACCATAAATTTTAAATCAGCACAACCGGTTTCGAAAGAACGTAGCCTTTCTTCATCAGGTGCAAACACGTGCAACTGCCTTGGAGGCAAAAGCGTGTTTGCACCTGATGAAGAAACGCTACGTTCTTTCGAAACCGGTTGTGCTGATTTAAAATTTATGGTGTGTGAAGAAGTTTTAATTTCTTGCTCTTGTCTGTACGCCAGTTTTTGAATTTATTTTTGGTTTAATAATGATGTTTATTACCATATTTTTATTAACTCTCTCTCTTGTTTGTTTGTCCAACTCGGTTGCTTGTTTGTTTGTCCAGTACAAATTTTGTAATTGATTTTTAACTAACCTTTCGAAAACATGGACTTTAGAAACTTTTAGAATAGCTGAGAACACGATGACAATGTATTCTTTTAATATTTTTATTCAATTAATAAATGTTTGAAAATTTCTTATAATTGTTCTCTCTTTATTACACATTTGATCATTTTCTTTCAAAATGGGTGGAAAATTCATTTTTTTTTTTTTTTTAAGTATTTATTAGAAGAACAAAACTGTCAAGTTTACATGATTCAATAGAAAATTTAAAAACGTGGTAGATAAAAAGTTCTTTTTTATCTTGAAATTATCTTTACAGATGAATTAATACACAGTAAGATAAAATATAAGCAATGTTCCGAGTGTTCAAAAGTCAGCAAGATTCACTCTATATATATATATATTTTTTTTAATCTAAATTTTATTATAAACCATAATTTCTGAGACCGGTGTCTCTATTTAAAAATCAGCTACGTAATCGCTTCACATATCTAGATGAGGATTTATCCCATTCATTTCGGGATTCTGAGACTGTCTCATGACAATAGATGTCGGAAAAAATGCCTTTCCGGACCAATATCCTATCAAAAACTCAACTCTCTTCTGTCAATTCGGTCGAAACCCCATCTCTCTTGGTCTGATTGTTTATAAAAAGTTGATTTTGTTCATCTATTGTCATTTGTTTAGTTCTTGATTTGTGAGAAAAAACAAAGAGAAAGGTATTTGCTCCAACATTTAGTTGTTTTCTTTTAAAACCGGGAAAATCATTAAAGCATCGAACGGCTAATCAAAAATAAGAATGTCAACAGGATAATTTATCCAATATAGCCGTATAATTAAAATAACCAATTCTATTAGTTATATTGCAAATACATTTTGTAAACACTTCACTTTTCACTTTAAAACAGCCATGATTAATTCGTAATAATCATCACATGCTTTAAATCTGTCGATTCTTAGTAATTAACATCTATTTATGTGAAATAAAAGTATAATAAACTCTGAAGCTGTCAGACTTTTGTAATCGAAAAAAGTCATTTATTCTTTTCAAGTTTTTTAATAGTCTCCAATGTGGTAAAAGAAAGCCAAATGCGAAAGCCGAAAGCATTATGTATCATAAAGGGTGACCGTTATACTCTCCAGCAATGTACACTGAGAAAAAAAATATATACCCCCTTCATCTAGAAAGAATAAGTGGTCATATTCTAAATCCCTTAACTTTAAATATAGATTTCCGAGCTATGCACATGAGGCATGCCCATAAACTGAATATACGAAATAAACAAGAATTTCTAGTCTACACATTTCTAGACAATGTTATGAATATTCTGAATCTTTTGTATTGCGAGAAATTCTCGCTTAATTTTCTAGAATTGAGTCATAAACCAAGATTATAGTTGCTGAAACCCGCCTCTTGTATTCGAATTTATTTTCAGAGATTTTTATATAACTTTGTCCTTGAGAATATACCCAGACAGCACATCGCTTCCCCAGGATATCTTCAAGATGTCTTCTGGATGAAAAGGCATCCCAGAAACGTCCTTAAGATGTACTGTGGATAAGTTAAGCCTAATTGTGCTGTTAGGGTAGACACCCAGACAGCACAGAGACGTCTATAGGCATCCAGAGGATGTCTTTTCTAGGATGTTCTGACGTCCTCTGGACTGCCGAAAACGTCCGTCAGACTACGTCCGTCAGAGGACGACCACTGGACATCCAAATGTCACTCCTACGTCAATCCACAGGACGTCTTATTTTGACATTTCTGGGACAAATCTAGGACTATCATAGGACAGTTTCGGATCTCTACACTGTCCTACATTAGTCCTGTTGTTGTCCTATAAATGCCCTCTGGATAAACACAGGACGGATTTTGGATTTATATGATTGTCTTGAAGTTGTCTTTTGGATAATAATGGGATGATTCAATGTTTCCTGGAATCGTCTTAAAGCTTATTTATGGACGATCACAGGATAACTTTTGGATTTATATTATTGTCATAAAGTTGTCCTCTGGAGAATGACGTAATGAATTAAGGCTTTCCAAAATCTTCTTATAGTTTACTTATGGACGATTTACAAGGAGACAATAACTGATACTGCAGACAGCTGTTGTCAATATTATTGGGATAATTTGTTTCCACAATTACTTATTACCTAATGTATTTTTAAAAATTCCATTTTTACAGTCAAGAAATTTATAACTGTTAAATTAATACCCATTTTCAAAGAATTGATTTTATTAAGTTTTTACATTTTAATTTTGAGGTCAAAAAATGTGATTTTTTTTCTCAAATGCGATTTCTTCATTATTAAGTAGCAAAATGAAATACTAAAAATTAAAAAACTCAATTTTTTGAAAAAAAAAAAAAAAAAAGTACCAATTTAACTCATGAATTTTCTGAATATGGAAACATAATTGGAAAATATTCATTAGGTAATGTGTAATTATAGAAACAAATTTTCCCATAGGGTGACAGATGTTGTTGGGATTAGGTATTGTAAGCTCGTTAGCTTATCTCTAGAATAATCTAGAGTGAGCTAATCTAGAATTTCTTCACGTTGGTTGACTTATCTAGAAAATCATTTGGAATTTGTACTGTATCAAAAAGCGTTTATTTATTTATTTTATTATTATTTTTTTTTTTTCACACTGATATATTATAATTATTTTAAATGTTATGAGACAAACTTTAAGGCTTAAACTGAATGTTATTTTCCTACACATTTACATTTAACCCATCTACAATAATTATTTTTTATTTAACTTTAAGCATTTAATTATTAATTAATTATAGCTGTAAGTTATTAAATATTACAGGTTTAATAAAGTATATCGCTGAAATATTAAAATCAAGTACATTAGAATTCCGTTAATTCAAATTAATTGGGACTGGTGCCTATTCGTATTAAAAAAAATTCTAATTACTTGAAATTCCAATAAAAAAAAAGAAGAAAAAGATGTATACTAGAACAAATGTAGGTTGGTTATTAGTACTTTGTAATACTATCTCTTGATTTCTTTCATTCAAAAGATAGAAATAAAAAGAGAATTTATTTAACCTTTTCATTAGAATTTGAGAACTTATGGTGAAGTCAAGAAGAGATTCATTCACACGTATATGTAATGCGTTGTTTTTTGTGAAATGTAAATGTGATCCTTGAATTATTTCATTAGTTTTTTCAATATGTGCAAAATAATGCATGCTGAAAAACTATTTTTTTTTTTTTTTTTTTTTTTTTTTTTTTGAGTACAATATTATAAACTTTTCAATTATAATTTGAAAATGAATCCGGTTTGCATTAACCGGAATTTCGGATCAGATAGATTCTGCCGTATTACAAAAAAAAAAAAAAAAAAAAAATGGTTGATTATAAATCTTGAAATACAAAAGCATGAAAAACTTCTCTGTAAATAAAATGACAATTTAAAAATTTTTGGAATCTCATTCCCAAAGATACTATGAACTCCATGCATTAATTAACCCTTTGCTGGTCCTAACACTCTTTAAACAGTGTTGCCAAATTTAGGGACTTTCTTATTCAACTATTACCAATAATTTTAAGGGGTGTTATTTGATATATATAATCGACAAATATCCTTCAAATAATTAAGCAACCGTTACAGTTAAAATTTAGTGATAAATATTAAATAAAAAAGTCCCCTAAATTTGGCAATAATGACCGGATGAGTGAAATTAAATAGGAGCTGAAAAGGGTAAAAGTACAAAAATTAACAAAAGGTTTTTATCAACATTTTTTTTTGTTGTTGTTGTTCATTTGTTTACTGATAAATTTTCAAAGTACTTAGTAATTATAACATACTGCTTACTATACATAGAACAGCCATGTATATAATACAGTTGTCAACAAAAGTGTCCGAACACTAGCAAAAATTCCTATGTAAAAAAGTACACTGCATACGGTTTTATTAAAAAAATTCTTATCGAATTATGTTCTTACACTGACTAAGAACAGGATTCGACAAGGATTTATTTAACAAAACCATATGAAGTGTTTTTTTTTTTTTTTTTTTTTTTTTTTTTACATAGGAATTTTTGCTAGTGTTCGGACGCTTTTGTTACCGACTGTACATATTTAAATGAATACGAATTATTTGATATAAATATTTTGGAGATCTATTGGATAGTGTCAAGATAAATCAATCGCAACTAGCTTGCAAGAAAACCGCACCGTTAACTGCATAATTTGCAGCAATAACACAAGCATGTGGAATCTTACTTTTTAATTATTTTTTTCATACTGTTTTGGGTGTTTTTTATGTGCTTTGATACGCTGAATTCAGAAATGCTTGTCTTTTCTTCCTATCATGTAAAGATTTTTATCACAATGTAAGGATGAAAATCTGAAGAATTCACACAGAGGCTATAACAAATTCGAAACCATTTATGTACAAAGCACATAAAAATAAGTTATTATATTTACACATTACTTTTTAAGTGTTGTTTCTTTACATCAGAGCTCCATTTAAAGCTCTTTCTTGCGAACGGCTCGGGAGCATTCAGGAGAGGGGTTAACTATGCAGCATCCAACAATAATTTGCTAACATGTTTACACTTCATCGTTCTTCATACCTCGTCTACATTTCTTTGATGTCTTGACGAAAAAGCTATTTTATTTATTCATTCATATCATTTAGATTTTCTCGGAAATAACTTTGATGGAAGTTCAAAAAGTGGAGTTTTTAGCACAAATATTCTCATTTTTTATCAAAATTGTACATGATGAAAATACCTGAATAGTTTATCCGTAATCAGCATTTTAAAATATATCAGAAAAACACATCAACTTGATGAAAAGAGTTTCATCGCGGATCTGTGTAATTTAAAACTTAATAGTTTATTATTAGTTAGTAATTTCAGAGGCTGCAATTTCTCTTATAACTTGTCTTTTATGACTGCAGGATTGTTGGTAGTTAAATATCTTTATTTCTCCTTTCCCATGGAATCCAATGGAATTTTTGTTGTATTGTTCAGTATATATTGTTAAAAAAAAAAAAAAGGCAAATTCCTTTTATTTTTTATTCCATCCTTTGAATACAATACCTTTTATCTTAGGAAGTAAAATAATAATAAAAAAAGAAACTTCTTTTTGAGATTGAAAATTAGACTCTTAAGTTTACATAATGAAATGAAATATTTTAATTTTATTCAATTATTTTTTTTCTCCTTAAACAATATCCCAAATTTAAGATAATTCTCTCCAAAAAAATTTTTCCCTCAAAAAAAAAAAAAAAAAAAAAAAAAAAAAAAGTTATACGTTCAAAGAGTGGAATTCAAAAAATTATCTTTTTTTGTCATTTAAAAGTTATGAAGCTTAAATTATATCATGTTTTAAATCTTTTTACTTAAAATGACTGTAGATAACACAAGCTTTCCTTTCATAAACGACTGCATGGCAAAAATGCGTATTTCTGGTAACAGTCAACACTTTTTACAAAAAATTTGCATATTGCAACATTTTAATAATAAATTTTATGACTTATAAAACACTAACCTTAGAATAATATTTAAAGGTAAATATCTTCACAGTTCAAATATGTTATTTTGACATTGTAAAGTGAATTTTTTAAATCAAGGTAAAGACTTAGCCTGTACTTTTATGCATAAAAAGAGTTGCTGTTCCAGTATTAATGTTCAAATGGACTCAAACCTATTATCACTAATAGTTAGACTCTATGTGGAAATTTGTTTATAAAATTCCTGTTTTTATTATTATTATTCAGAAAATTTACAAACGTTGTTCTCGTTTCTTCAAAAATTTTAAATTTATATCTTCGAGTTTGTTCATTTCAAATCTTTTGCTCTCCCCCCCCCAAAAAAAAAAAATATATATATATATATATATATATATATTAAAATTGCGGTCAGTGAGAATAGGTACTGAATCGTCCTAAAGGTTATAGAAAAAACTTATGTAATAATGCAGAAATATACCAAAATATGCAAATGTGGCACATAATTTTCAAAGTTTCTTGTCAGATGAATAATTTGAAATTTGCACTATTCAGAAGAAGATTGTGAATTCATGAAAAAATACTGGAACTTTTAGCGGCAAAAAGTTCTTGGATGAAGAGAGCATATATAAGTTAATGCACAGAAGTCCAATCCCCTCATTTTTATGAAAAATATTTATATCTATTTTGTGAATTTAGCTATCAGAGAAATAGATTTCTACCACTGAAAATGAAATAAATGTCTGAATTTAAATAAATTACCTGATTACAATCACCCCATTCTAGTTCGCTTAAAAATAATAAAGATCGGTTATGTTTCATATACTAGAGACTCATGGAAAAATCCCTATAAAATGAAATTAAATTAATGAGGGAAAACTCTGTTCAAAAAGGTCATCAAATGCAAAAAACTGATTTATTTTCTTTCGTAGCAACATAACATGACGTTTCAGCAGGCGAAAATAAAGTATGCATGATCTTTGCCTTTTTAAGCCTACCTACTTTCACATTAAAATGACAAAAAAAAAAAAAAAAAAAAAAAAAAATACTATGTTTTGTGTTAAGTTACTTTGATCCTAAATTAATTCTGTAACATCATTGTTTGAAAAAAATATTACAATTCCACATTTTTTTTTCTTTTTTTTAAATGCAAAAACACTCATGATATTAACAAAGATTACTTATTTTCTGTTAAATTACTTAAAATTCTTGCATGTGTTTATAACCATTAACTTAATTTTTATCTGCTTTAAAAATGAACATAAAAATGAGAATACGCCATTTGTATAAGTTTTTTATGAAAAAAGGAATTGATGTTATTACTGGAAAATAATCAAACTTTATATACTAAGTATGTACATAAATATTAAATTCTCGCTATCTTATTGACAAAGATTTTTTTCTATATGGATTAAACTATTAATAGGAATTGCATTACAAATGTTTTTGATACAAAATATTAAATAATACAAACATAAAAAAAACATTCATTTTTAATATAATTTATTTTAATATAATAAAATATTTAATAAAATTTCTTTTTTAAAATATTTATATATATATATATATATATATATATATATATATATATTCCTCTTTTGCACGATTAATCCAGAATTTTATGACATCTTCGACTTGAACTCTTTCACCCAAACATTCCTCCATCAGACACTGAAAAAAAAAGAAAAAAAAAAAAAAAGCCCAATTTGAATAAAATACAAAAGGCAAGATAAAGAAAATTATCTTCACAAAAGTAAAATTCACTGTGTAGTATTACAGAGGTTATTTCAATGTCAATTAAAAATTTTAATAAAATTTACATTTTATTTAAGTAGTTCGGATTGTACAGTTGATTTTTTATATCAAGTATGTGGAAAATGCCCGAGGCGGGGACCAAACCCGGGCCCTCCATTTAGTGTAGATGCTTATCCACCCTCGCTGATAACCAGCTCGATCTTTCGCACATAATAACCGCTGGCAAAGTCACGGTAAATGCAAACACAGACGTAACAGGTGAGAATATTAAATGCGGCACAACTCCATATTCTTTTTCATATAGAGTTGGTATGTATAAAAAATATGTATAAAAAATATAGTTGGTCTTACACTCCAACCTACTTAAATGAATTTCAACAGTTGATAAGTTTATTAATGGAATTTAAATTTTATTTTACTAGCAGTTTAATTTTTTATTGCAGTTGATTATTCCCCAAGCGTTCTTTCTATTATTGACTTTTCCTCTTTTATTTTCAATAATGTCCAGCATATTTAAATTTTGAAATTTTTTATATAAACAGTAATCAAAACTGTATCCTCCAAATGAACTTTTTATATATCCTAAAATACATGCATTTTAAAAACTATTTTAAAAAGCAAGAGATCATTTCTGCCTAGCTAAAAGCTCGCCATATATACAGTTTCTCTTTTTTTCCCTTGACCCTGACTTATGTCTGGTTCTCTTCAAATTCGATTATTTTTCTAGTTTAAATAAATATATTTACATTAAATACTGACAAGGACAATAATCACTTAAGCTTAAAAAACTAAAGGAACTATATATGCAAAAATGAATTTTAAATGTAAATACTAAAATTAATATTAGACTATGATTAATATTGACGTAAGCATTTTCATTATATATTTAAAAAATAATAATCTGGTGTGTCACTCACACGACTTTCTCTTACCCTGAAATTTAATACTATAAATACAGATTGCAGATTAATAGGTAAGATAACGAGTACTGTTATGTAAACCTATGTTAAACAATTCATATTAGGCTTCTAAAGAGTTTTATATGATAATTAGTTCTGTGTGAGGGGGCCCCCATTTCATTAATGCATCTACATTTATATAGAATTTAATTCGGTTATTAAAAAATAATTCTCTTTTTAAAAAGTAATTTATTAAAATTGTTATTTAAAAAATTATCTTTTATGATAAGGCAGACGATTTCCATATTAGAGAAGTAGTATAACACCAAATATCCAAAAAAAGTCAATTTTATTCTTAATATTTAAAAAAAAAAAAAAATCGATAACTTTGTTTTAAATTATTGCAGATCGATGGTTCAACCATTTGTTTTAAAGGTATTGGCGAGCACTTTTGAAAGATTCCCATCATGAAAATTTACTCCTCTCGAGGGGGGACTTCCCCCCCCCCCCTAGGCGAGGAGGCGAGGCTCCTACATACACAAAATAAATTTTCCCTGTTAACTATCTCTATTACAAAAAATATATATTGGTTTCATTTGGTTTAGTGCAGTCTATAGACGAACTCTACTTTCCTGTAATTTCCCCCATAGACGTAATGTATTAGAATTCTCTTGATTGTTCCTGTACACGAACCATTTGCTTGATCTTAACGAAAAGCTCACTGTAGTATCCCTATATGACACACATTTAGAATACTAAGTTTGAACTTTCTGCCATAATTTGTTTTTGAGATATGCTGATAACAGACAAACACACAGACACACACACATACACACAGACCATTTGCTAAAAACATGATTTTCGTATTCAGGGGACCTCAAAACGTGTAAATATAACAAAATCTCACGTTCGAAAATTTGACCCAAAAACAAAACTTTTTCTACCTTATGGGTAATAGAAAGTAAAAAAAAAATCTGGAGTAATTCCACTCGACTTTCCGAACATTGAGTAATTAACAGTTTTGTAGATAAAGTAAAGAAAGAGTAGTTGTTAAACAAACAAAAGAGAGAAAACCATAATAGAGTGTTTGAGTATTTTTCTCCATCTATTACACGTTGTTTTATTTAACGCTACTGAACTTTGAATAGATCATATAATGACAAAGAAATTTTCGTTGTGTCCCTGTAAAAACCTATAAATGTTAGATTCACCAAAATGCTTATAGTTAGTGCAACAGTGATTTATAATACTCATATAAATTTTCAGCTGAATTCAATAAGGCGTTTAGATGCTATCGTACTTTTAAAAATTTAGTCCCATAGGCCATAATGATAAAGAATTTTTCTTTGTGTTCCTGTAAAAAACTGTAAGTGCTAGATTCACCAAAATCAATACAGTTAGTTCAACTGTGATCTATAACATGTGTACAATTTTTTTGCTCGGATTAATAAGGCGTTTAGACACTATCACATTTTTAAAAATTTGGCCCCATAGGCATAATGATAAAGAATTTTTCTTTGTGTCCCTGTAAAAAAACTATAAGTGCTATATTCTCCAAAATCTATACAGATTGAGTATTTGTGATCTATAATATGTGTATAAAATTTTTGCTCAATTGAATAAGGCGTTTAGATGCTATCGCACTTTTAAGATTTTGCTCCCATAGGCCATAATGATAAAGAATTTTTCTTTGTGTCCCTGTAAAAAAACTATAAGTGCTAGATTCACCAAAATCTATAGGGTTCGTACTATGGTGACTTACAATATGCGTACCAACTTTCAGGTTAATCGAACGAAGCGTTTAGACGCTAGCGTGTTCACCCACAGACATACACACATACACACATACACACATACACACACACATACATACATCATCGTAAAAATAGTGAAAACGGACTCAGGGGACCTCAAAACGTATAGAAACATCAAAATCTCGAATTCGGATTTTTGACATGATTACAATACTTTCCTCACTATAGTGTTCGGAAAGTAAAAAGTTACTGCAATCGCCCTGATATATATATATATATATATATATATATATATATATATATATATTGTCTCCATTTTGAACTTAGCCTTCAATACCGGCTGATTCTCATGCCATTTGCTGACAACTTAAGAAAGCAGCATTAATTTTAAATGAAGTTGTGCAAGAGAAAAATAATTTAAATATATTTGAATTATAGATGAATATATATTAACAGACTTATTTTATAAACTCTCATAAAACTGAAATAGGAATATATATATAATATTTCCCAAAATAATAGACTTTATTTATTTTCTCTCCTTTCTAATTTTATTTAATGAAATTTCCAATGTTAGGGATAAATATCATTTATTTTTTATACATTTTCTCATTTTTAAATGCTTTCATGCTTATTTTAAAGAATTTTATTTGTTTAGATTGTAGGAACTTTAAATCCATAAAATGAATGCTTTAGAAATACGCAACGTATATTAAATTCAGTTAATTGATTGCTTTCAAAATAATAAAGGCATTTTCTTAATATATACATTCTATAGGAAATTTATCCCCCTACCCGCCTACCTCAAACTAAATATGTTTTACTTGGAGGTGGGGATGTAGAAATTATAGCTTGATGACTGATATAAGACTAGGTGCAATGCGTCCGTAGTGGGTAATTTTCAAAGGATTCTAGCCCATATTTTCACAAGTTTTGAAGAAAACCACGGAAAACTTATAACGGGTAAGTTGGTGATCGTGATTGTGGATCGAGCCAGACACTTCACATCAACCAGTTTATTTTGAAGAAAGAAATTTAACTGATAAAGTTTATGCCTTGTATGCAACGTAAAAGTCACTTTGAAATTTTATCTAAACCGAATTTGCATTTTTTTCTATGGTAAAATTATTTTTTTTTAGTCAGTCCAAAATTAACTCAAAATTTTCTACCGTTAACGTTTTTAAAAGTGATAACTATTTTAATCAAAAGATAAAAAGTGGCAAATTAAATCATTTAGTATTCCATTTTACTTAATTTTTTTACTCATAAAAAAAAAAAAAAAAAAAGTATTTTAGCTTCTGGAATGTTAGGACCCACTCACAACCTAGAGGTTCTATCCTCGAAGATAGTAAACTTGAGTTGCTATGTGAGATCCCTGGCCGCGCTCGTCGGCCTAGTCGCTAGAAGTGTTCTGTGGTTTTCTCCATAACTAACGTAAATACCGTCTAGGATCCTTTAGAAAAATTCCCATGGAGGGCACTTTGCCTAGGTCCTAGTGCAATTAATCGGCTTCAGTCCTAAACTACCAACATCTTTTAAAATGTTTAATAATTAAAAATATAAATAAATAAATAATAATAATAATCAGTTTGTAAAAAGATTCGAATCCTTGAACTGAAAACCTGAGAAATTTATAAAATATATTAAATGCTCCTAGACCTCGGTCGTTTGCATTCGTATTGGTCTTTTTAAAAGGACCTAGCCTGTATTTATACTTGAATTTAAACCAAGGAAAACTCCGAACAGCTAGGCTGATGAACACGACCTGGAAGCGAGCCCAGCACTTACCACTTATCAGTTTTTAGAGCATAACTTTTCTGTTACTAGTGGAGCATATTTTATTTTGGAAGAAAAAAAAATAACTGATGAAATGTATGCTTTGTTTGTGATGTAAAAATGACTGTAAAATTTTATATAACAAATTTGCTTTATTTCTATGCTAATAAAATTACTTTTTCCAGTCATTTAAATTTTAATTCAAAAATTTTTTCAATCACCCTTTAAAAATATTAACAATTTTATTTAAAAATAAAAAGTGGCTATTCAAATCACTAATATATACATGTATACTCATTAATATATATTAGCTTCAAAGATGAAAAAAAAAAAAATAAATAAATAAATAAATAAATAAAGCATGAAAATTTTCAAAATTTTCAAATAATCTCTATGTTTTACTTAATAATAATATATACAAAAAATGAAAATTTATAAAATTAAAAAAAAAAAAAACCTTGGGAGAAAAAAAAAATATATACATTTAGTTTGTATAACGAAAATATAATATTTACGTACCCGATTCACTTATTTGGCGCATTCTGGATTCTTGCCATGAATCTTCGGGCATCTTTTCATAATTTTTATTATTATTTCATGGTAAACTGGTAAAAGTAAAAAAAAAATAATATATATATATACATAATTTAAAGTGGGAAAAGAGGAAGTTTTTTTTTTTTTTTTTTTTTTTTTTTGGAAATATAAAAGAAAAAATCTATTTTATTCTATACTTTTTATTTTCAAAGAAATATAAAATATTAAAATTACTTTATAAAGTTGCAAAAATAAAAGATACATAATTTTAAAGCAGTTACATGATTTATACATAAATATTTAGGTATACCTACCTGAAGTCAAAAGTAAAATGATACAGTGATTCTACAATTTACTAGTAACACTTTTGTTTATTTTCGGCAAAATAATCACATATTACACAAATGAACTTTGAGAAAATTAGAAAGCCAGAACTGATTGTGAACCTACACTTAAAATTCTGAAATTTCATAAAAAGAAAAAAGTCCAGGATGCGATTAAAATTTTTTTATTGGTATAATCATAACCAATAAAATGCATTTAAAGTTTTTGTAAATCTGTCAGCGAGATTAGTATTATCTGCTCTCAACAGAAATAACTGAAGTTCATACTATATTGCCTGATAAAGTCATAATGTCAATAATAATAAATAAATTTGAGTAAATTTATGAAAAGTAAAACATTAAATTAAACCTAAAAAATATATTTTTTCATAGCAGGCTTTCTCTTTTCATATTAAAAAAAAAAAAATTAAAATGTAAGTTTTATAGATTTGTGGAGTACAGGAAATTGCTGTAATTACTTGCAAATTAATTAATAAATAATGTGAATGAAATTACATTTAGCATATTTTATTGCATTATGAGAAAAAATAGTTTTAATTACTCTTAAATGTAAAAGAGGAAAAATTATATTTTGTTTTTCAAACTGCTTTTATTTCATTGTTATCCCAACAATTTAAATCTCCAAATGGTGAAACTTCATTCTCAAGCGAGAAGATGCATAATATATTGTGTAAGCATAATTTTTTACCTGAAATACCTTACCAATTATGTCTGGCTCTAAATTTTTAAAACATATTTTGTACCCCCTCTTTTAAAGTACAGCAATTATCTGGTCGTTTAACAAATACAATTTTTAAATTTTACCGTTTCATTGAATATAATTTTTTTTTTTTTTTAAATCTCTGCTGCATGTGTTTTCTATGATTTCTAAAATTAATGATTTTTTCTTCGTGTTTTGAAATTATTTGGTATTTTATACACACAAATGGGGATTAAAAAACTTCTTTTGGTCTTTCGGTTTTGTGGGTAAATATTTTAAAATTTACATACATAAAAATATTTGCCAAACAAGAAATTTCGGACAATGTAATATAAATATGAAAAGCAGTATGAATAGAAAAATACATCATGGTAAAAATATACATTAATTTAAAATATTGTTAATTTTCATTTTCTTTTTTGTTACACTATAATTTTTTTTTATTATTGTGATCAGTCTAATAAAGAAAGGGGGGGGGGAGGCACAAAGTGTTCATCACTAAAAGGGCATTAGGTTTAGTTTTAAAAAAAAATAAAGACTGATTTGAACATTTTAATCAAAGTTAAATTCGTAGATACCACACATATATACATATATATATGTATATTTTCATCAAATCAATTATAATAACTACAAGACTAATGTTTTAAAATTTCAGCAGCAACTATCTATTGAATCAGCAGGCAATATGGAAAGGTAATTTTTATTAAAATGAAAATAAAATAACAAAAAATTTAATTTTAATTCTTTAAAAAATATGAGAAAAATAAATTTATATTTTTACACTATGTTGCAATGTATGGAATTTAAAATCCTTGCATATTACATCATTCCTAAAATTAATTAATTTCCCCCTATTTTCTTCATCATGTTATTGTAATAGTCAATATAGCTATCATAATGTGAAATTTAGTAAATAAGGCTTGGGTTAAAATAAATTTTATGAATACTTCACATATAAATTATTATTCTGAGAAAAATGCATTATATTTTTATTATATAATGAAACAATGACATTAAAAATAAATAAAAATAAGATTTTAGATTTTAATAAGAAAATGTAACTTGATTCGTGAGATTCACAATCCAATGTACAACAAACTTGCAGAGGGGTCGATCCAAGCAAAAATTCGAATGCTGCTCCTTCACAAAATTCAAATCTCTAAAATGGGCCCCTTCACAAAATTCAAATTCTGAAAATGGGTCAGATTAAAAAAAAACAGCCCTTTCACAAAATTTTGTTTTATACAAATAATACTTTTGTAAAATTTTTCATGTTTATAGTATTATTCTTAATGAGTTTCTATACTTGTTTATTAAATTGCTATTAACTTGATATTCCTAAAGCTTATACTTGGAAGGCAGGCTCAGAAAAAAAAATAATAATAATAAATAAATATATGTATTTAAAATGAAGTATGAGTTATCTGCATTATATATATATATATTTCAATTTTCATATGGCCAGCTTATAACTTCTTTAATAATAGAAGTTCATAATTTATTTTCTAATATAGATGCAGACAGGAATTATTAATTGTTCACTTTGTGAATTTATCACTTATTACTTTAATATGTTTGAAAAGTTATACATTTATTTAGAACAGAAAAAATTAAAAGAGCAGAAAACTACTTTAATAATGACACGGAATAATTTTCATAAAATATACAATTAAAAATAAGTTATGCAAAATAAGTTAAGCAAGCGAAATTTTGTTCGTACATTACTGTAAAATATAGGACAACATGCAATTAAATATTTAATTCCAGCAATATTAAAATGCAAATAATAATATAATCATTTTAACTATTTATTAAAAGAGAAATAAATAAAACTTCTATGGCTTAATTTCTTGATTTAAAGAAACAAATTTACCTAAATTATAAATTAATCTCATGCATGTGTATCAATAAATAGTCTTTCGAATTTCTACTGAATCGAATAATAATATAAATATACTATCTGCATTAAACACATGAGGATTTTTCAATAAGTATAGATCTCATATGTTTTTATTTTAATGTATTATATTAATAGAAAAAGGATATATTTCATAACAAACGGAATTAAAAAAAAAAAAAAAATCAAGAACAGCCTAATTTTTTATCATTTTTATTATTTAGTATTGCTGAAAATGTGCAGCATATTCAGGAATTGAAATTCAACGTTAAAATATAAATAAACAAACAAGTTAATTTTATGGTTGTTATTGTAACAATTCTAGTAAGCAATATAACTTTTATATTTTCGGTGAAAAACAAGATGCACAGCATACAAGTATATTTATTTATTTATTTATTAACTTATATTAACATGAATGTATTGATTTCATTTCATTAAATTAAAAGATAAAAGACATGCATCGAAATATTTCTAAATAAAAACGCAAATGGCGTTTACAATTCTAAGAAAGGAAATATAATAGCATTCAAAAGGCAATTAAAATTTAAAATAAAAACAGAAAGACTTACTTCGTATTTGCCGTTTGCAAAAATGGGAATTTTTATCCAGAGTCTAAAGGCTATAACTCTTTTAATCCGTGGGCTATAATTATAACAAAACATCACACTCACAGACACACGAATACACGTGCTCCACAAAAACAAACCAAGGTTCTTCTATCATAAGGTTGGGCCATTTGAAGAGTAGCCAATCAGAAGCAAGCAGAAGTGAAACGTCACGTGGCGAAAGACAGAAACAAACTACGATACAAGATATACGGCTGTTCGCCCAGAGCTAGTATTACTTACTAAAAAATATATCCTATAATCTGATATAAATATTACCCCAAAACGAAAATCAAGAACGGTATTACATGAATAAAAGTACATTCGTTAAAATATTTATTTTAAATACATATAAGTTCATAAAAAATTATAAAGCTTTCGCGTTTTCGGCAACATTGCTATGCATTTGTTTACATTTATAATACTTCAATAAAACGATGAATTTCAATTATATTAAAATTAAATTAAATAAAAATGCAGTTATTTAATTGTTTTACTCAAAAGAAAGCACACATATTTTTTTAAAAGAATGTAAAATATATACATTTTACTGTACGATCGCGATATGTTTGTTTACATTTCAGATATTTCAGTAAAATTATGAATTTTAATTTTATGAGTAAAAATGAAACATCAGCACATTTTTTTAAATATTTGTTCAAAATAAAACACTTATATTTTTCAATTTAAAAAGGAATACACAATATATGAAGTTATCTGTAATATTATGATATGTTTGTTTACCTTTTAAATACTTCAACATTGTCATGAATTACTTCAATAAGACGATGAATTTCAATTATATTAAAATGAAATGAAAGAAAAATGCAGTAATTTAGATGTTTTGCTCAAAAGAAAGCGCACGTTTTTGTTTTTAAAAAATCTAAAATACATAAATTTTGCTGTACTAGCGTGATTTGTTTGTTTACATTTCAGATATTTCAGTAAAATCATGAATTTTAATTTTATGAGTAAAAATGAAATAAAAATACATTCTTTAAAATAGTTTGTTCAAAATAAAACACTTATAATTTTCAATTTAAAAAGAAATACATAATATATTCAGTTATCTGTAATATTATGATACATTTGTTTACCTTTTAAATACTTCAATATTATGAATTTTAATATTAAAAATAAACTAAATATTGGAAATAGAAGAATTTAATATTTATGTCAGACTTTAAACTCATATTAAATTTATTATTTCCCCATTTAAAAAAAGTTTCAGCATAATAATATATTTCAAAATAATTATTAGTATCAGTTTACAAATAAAATAGGTTCCTTAATAGCAGAAATTAGAAGGGTAAGGGTACTAAAATCACTTACCGAATTTTTAATTGTTAAATTCCAAGTGTATGAAGAATTCAAGAAATGTATGAAATTTTGTACTGCAGCAATCAATAATATGCATATATGTATTTATGTAATCAGTAATATGCTTCATGTACATGAAAACAAAAAGACCTTCGGTTACAGCTAACTTGTCTTGCATGAAAATCTGTACTGTAGCGGAAAGCAATATGAATATACAAAAAAGTCTGATATGAGAATGGACTGATGATCACTTTTTTCATTCTTGCACCGAAAAAGGGGGAAGGGCAGTTGATAAAACACAATCCAGAAAAAAAAAAAAAAAAAAAAAAATATATATATATATATATACGTGGTGGTGTGTCTAACATTATGATAGCACAGTTTAAAAACAAAGCAAAATGATTTTGCGCTTTCATGTTTAAGTTACAAATGAAAATTTATAGTAGTACTGAAAATTATTTCAACTGAATTATTCATTTGAGTAGTCACATGCTGTATAAATACAAATTTTTTAGTAAAATTTGATAGCATATCAAATATGAAAGAAACGCTTTTAGAAAAGAAACGCCTCTCACTCATTGAAATCCGAGCCGGACACTTGGATGATGTTCCTTGTAAGTAAAAGAAATCAATGGTATCCAAAGAATTAATTAACTTTCAAAAAGCTAAAATAGTGCTAGCCTATTTTCACTAAAATGCTAAAGTAATTTTTTTGCCAGGTTAAACCCTGTCAATAAATATACTCCAAATTAATAAATACAAAACTTCGAATAAACAGCATAAAATGCAAGAACTTGCAACATTTGTTTCAGGTTAAAAGAAAACACAACACTTCATCAAGGCGAATAAAGTAGGTAAGAGTGCTGCCAAGAAAGCGCTGCCGAAGGGTCATGTTTTCTTTTCACCTGAAACAATTATTGTGAACTCTTGCATTTTATGGTGTTTATTCAAAGTTTTGTACTTATTACTTTTAAACCTCAGTTCTGTGGTGTTATATATATATATATATATATATATATATATATATATATATAATACTCCAAAATGTTTAAGAAATGATCAACAATTTTTTACAAAAGAAAAATTATATTCATTGTTTAAATATGGTATGACAGAAATAGTTTCAAAACGTTTTGCTCATGTTGGCATTTTTAAAAATATTTTCATTGGAAAACATGTGCTACTACTGACACTTTTAACATGTTATTACAAAGGCTACATTGAAATGTGTTACTACATAAAAACAATTTCATAAAATTTTCAATTATCCAGATGCTTTCTACAGAGGATTAAAGAAAGAAAAAAAAAAGTACCTAAGATTTTTTTTTTCTACACACAAGTTTATTTCACTGCAAATTTAATTTTGAACTGCAAGAATATTTTTGTGTGCACTCATTTTTAACAACTACATAACTTAAACATTTTGTTTATTATGAGATACCACAATTTGTTTCATGTTTCATAAAGATAATAAATTTTAACAAAATCTTAATTATGTCCCTATTTGAATAAAAAAAAGGTCACTTTTGACAGCAGGCATTGGCTACTGTCTGCTTTCAAAAGAGTATACTTGAAAATCGAAGGGAAGTAGCATAAACATTTAACAAACATACTTATTACATGATTAGTGCTAATTTAATATCTCTTTGATTTATTACTTCTGATCTTGAAAATGTATGATATAATATACACGATGATATATTACTTACATGATTTGATTTTATGAGCAATCTATCTATTGCTATTATACATGATACATCACAGTTTTTCATCAATGTTCTATTATTTTCAATAATCTATTCTTTAAAAAAATTATGTGCTCTAATACGGAGTATGTCAAGGAAGCAACAAAAGACGTAGATTAAGATTATCACACGGTACATTTAAGCAAATTCGATTAAAAGAAAAGAAAAAAAATTAAATCATAAAAACCCAATTTAAACACAATTATTTCAAATGTAAACAAGATTTGATCCATCCTCCTTATGACGTAGTGCGCGAGAAATCTCAAATAGCTAAAAATTCGCGCATCTATGAAATGGCACCCCCCTGAAACAAACGACGCTGAAGGGAGAAAAATTTGTGGAAGTGCCAGCTACGTAAGTTCAGATGCGCATGCGTGAGAACTTAACGGGTTTTTCTCTCGCCTTCTTCTCTCTCCGTGCGCCACTGGATTAACGGAGGCGTGACGAAGGAAAGAGTCACTGGATTGTCGTTCTCAGACTTGCAAAAAAAACGTCTACAGACATCCCGTGCAGGACAGGATGGGTTCTGGAACAGCCGGATCATTTCCGTATGTCCAGAGGACGACTATGGTTCTCTGGGCAAATGCTCTAGAATTTTAATAGTGGTTTCTAGAACTCGCTTTAAGACGAAACTAGAATTTATATGGATGACATGTTTTCTAGAGCCACAATTTAGATTCTAGATGTCAGTTACAGAAGTTTGTTTGAAAAGGTTGAGCTTGACAGCGTACATATTTGTCAAAAAAAAAAAAAAAAAAAAAAAAAAAAAAACTTAACGGGTTAAAATTTTGTGAAACAATTACTTTATTGCTATAAGAAATTGAAATATGGATCTTAAAAAAAATGACATCAAATTTTGAGTGAAGCTTTGCCAATAATTAAAATATACATAGGTTATTTATTTATTTTATTTTATTTATTTATTTATTTATTTATTTTTTTTTGACATTAGCTTTTTTCTTTTATTTATATTTACAGTGCAAACACAATATTTTCAACTTCAACATAAACTCGTTCATAAAAGTTATTCCCTCGTGCTTTTTTATTTGCATCTCAAATTCAAAATAAGGGTCTTAAAAGGAATTATCTTAAAATTCCAGTGACACCTCGGTGTTACTTTAAAAGAATTGTGTTTAGATTTCATTACAAATGCTTTTGTTCTGTCTAATGAAGTACATTTACACATTGAAACAATGCTTTTGATTTTCATATATACTGTCAAATAATCACATTTTCACTGAGAAATTGACATTATTTATTACAATAAATTTATTTGTCTTTTGCGTCACGCTAACCAGAACTACAAGTAAAATTTCTGTAAAAGTTATTTGTATTGTAGTATCCAACTAAGTGAAAATGCCTTCAAAGAGATTGTTTGATGACCGATTTTTTTAGAAATAACAAGTGATATTAACTATTTCAAAATATGTAACATAATATTTTTGTTTCATCTTATAAACTAAAACTTAATTTTTACTACTATAAATATCTATTAAAGAAAAAAAAAAAACTTTCTCAGTTGGAAGTATTATGTTAATATAATTTTTAAAGTAAGAAAAAGCAAATAAAAGGATATATATATATAATCACAAACGTAATTTTGTAAACTTTTTTATTTATAAGTACAAATAAAGAAAACTTAGTTATGTTGAGTCTCTTCTTTAAAACTTTGGTCTGGAAAAACAGACGTGATACTCAATTCTTGCATTTAATATTTCTTTAAGTTAATTAAATCGAGAAAACGACTTAAAAGAAACTTTCTATTTTATTTTTATTTTACGTTTAAATTGCAAGAAATAAGTTTGAAAAATTGTCCTATGTTTGAAACTCTGAAACAACTTTTTTTTTTTTTTTTTTTTTTTTTTTCTTTCTGTGAATGTGTAAAGTGTTATCTTTTTAATGAAAAAATAAGTTATTGCATGTCTAATTACTTTAATGCTACGTTTAAATGTAAGTTAGATGCAGGTAAGAATACTTCAACGTTTGGCAGAAAAGAATGTAGTTTAAGCAGCTATAAACAAACTTGAAAAGATAAAGAATAAAACGTTAAATTTAAGAACTACAATTTACAATAATTAGTTCATTTTAAAGACTTTAAGAGAATTCGCAGGTTGAAAATATTTTTTTTTAGGATACACATTGGGTATCGATATTTAAGACATTTAACATTAAACATTTTATTATCTTAAATTTTACCCTATTTTTTCAGATTCTCTTGTGTCGAATCCGGCTTTTACCGAAACACAGTTAAAAGAAATCTTGCAAAGCAAATTATGATTATCAATATATCATAAATATAAATTCTGAGATTTTTTTTATTTTTAACATAACAGTATTAATGTTTTAAATAAAAATGAGGTTTTTATACAAAATTGATATGATAATTATATAATAAAAAGTGTCTAAAAGTAAAAGAAAAAAAAATCAATTTTTTTTTTGTTAATCATTGATAACAGTTTTATAATAGAAAACTCTGTTTTACGTAATGCACCATGTGTAACTGTAAAGATACGAGGGTGTTTGGTGCCAGTATTTTCGATTTTCTTTTTTTCTATCTATTACTTACACAGACATATTTCCAATTACATAAACATTTTAAATTAAATAAATATATTTATAGGAAATTTAAAATATATCATGGGAAAGTTTTTTGTCGAAACATCCAACGAATAAGAAATTCGAAGTTGAGATACTTATTTTGTCACCTACATTTTTAGGTGTGCATATGTTTAGCATTAATGTTCATAGACTACACTTTTTGTAATCGGCTTGGGCCAGATGCCCTCCGTGATGTTTTTTTGAAATTAAATTACACTGCATTTATCTGAAATTTGGCGAAAACCACGAAATATTCCGAAAGACTAAGCTGGCGAAAAAATGATGAAAGTATGGGGGGAAAAAATAATAATAATATTTTTTTTTCATGCAAATAAATATTTAGATCTATTACAAGTAGTTTTAAAATTAATTTTACTTAACTAATTTTACTTAATTTTTCTAATTAAGTGTAATGTAAATATACAAAGAAAAGAAAAAAAAATGTATGAAGTAATACTTATCGTTAATTGTTACTTCTTTAAACGATTAAAAAAAAAATCTATCAGAATTAATGGAAGTAGATAAAATCAACTGAAGTTTCGCAAGTAAAACACATATAAATGACAATGGAATTGTATTTATCGGAAATTTATGCAAATGGTTAACTTTAATTATGAAGGTTTCATCATATGTTTACAATAAATTGAGAAAATCCGATTTAAATAGGTCACATGTTTGTACCGAGATTCATTTTTTTATACAATCTCAATAAACATCCAATTTGCGTATTAAACTTGTAGAAAAAAAGAAAAAAGAAGAAGAAGAAGAAGAAGAAAAATTTGAAATTTGGCTCGATGTCTGTGGATAAACAAACTGGTATGCAAGTATAATATATATATATATATATATATATATATATATATATATTTCAAGACATACTAGACTTAACATTGATAAGTGTATTTTGATATAAAAAAGGAAATTCTTCATCATTTAAAAATAAATCATGTATTTTTGAAAATTCACATACACAATTTTATTTGTTTTTAAATAAAATATTTTATTTTGAACAAAAACTTTTTAAACAGCATACTGCAATAATCAAAATAGAATTAGGCTTTTACCATTATTTTTTAACAAAAGTTACATTTGTTTATAATTTAGAGCCCTGTTCGTATACACACGTATAAACGTATACATAAACATAAAATGCAATTTTCAAAAATATGATACTCTCACCTTTTGACTAAAACGGATTTGTCTTAAATAGATGAATGTGCTTTTGATGTAAAATCAACATGTAATTAGATATTGAGCTGAAATACAATTCCCGATTGGATGCATTTCGATCAAACGATCTCACGTTTTAGAAATACCACTAGAGATCTTCCGATATTATTAGGTTTGGTTATTTTCATGTGATGTGCATAGATTTTCGCGAAAATCTTTATCTCACATCCAGAATATTAGAAATTTAAACTGTAATATCTGAAATAAATATCGATAAAATTTAGGAAGTTAATTTAAAATGTGTTTGCGAGTAAATTATGTAAAAGTTATTACAGTGGAAGCTATATTAAAAACATAAATTAACAAGAGTACTCATAAAAAATATTCAAAGTTAAAAATGACATGTTTTGTAATATAAACGTCTCAAGTTAATAAAGCGATCTTAAATATAACGTAAATCATAAAATTATACAAAGGGTCCCCGCTAAGATGTTACAAAATTCGAGTGGTGATAGAGAACTTCACAATTATTGAGAATTGTATAGAAACCCATGGTCGCAAGCGTCATTTTAACCCTTTAAAATCTGGATGGTTTTGGCTACAGTGTGACTCCACCTAACTCCGCCTATGGACTGATACAACGACAAACGTTCAGCTTTATATTATAAATAAAAACAAAAATGTTTGCACGTTTATTCGGGGTGGGTGATGTATAAATCTGGAAGCGATGCAGGGGAAAAAAAATGATTGGAAGAATTAGTAGTACTTACCACTCTTTTAAATGTACAAAACGGGAGGAAATGGTTAAAATAGATTAAAACATCACCCTTTAGAAAAAAAGAAAGAAAAAACTTGCAATCACAAGTGTGTGAAGGAAAAAAAAGTCTAATACCGGAAGGAATAAAGGCAAAAAAACTGACTAGAAAAAGTCTTCGAAGCTCTTGTAGGTATTGGGCTCAAGGCTCTGAGGTACTGTTTAGGTTTTGCTACGGCTCACCTAATATAAGCCAGTGAATCTTCGTATCTTCCCTGTTTATAGACAATATATTTAAAAATCAGTATCCATTGAGTGTTACAGAAAATTAAACATTTGTGTATTATTTGTAGAATAAAAATAATTATAGATGAGAGGAGGGTATTATGGAATACCATTTACATTTCTAAAAATAACTTTACATGTTTTTAATAAAAATCCCCAAAATTAGAATGAGTACATAGTGTAATTATTTGTAATGAATTGTCAATGAAAAAAAAAAATCCCCCCCCCGCCCAAAAAAAAAAAAAAATAAATAAATAAATAAAAATATAATAAAATAAAAAAAATGTTGTTATGAAAAGCTTACTTCAAAACAAATTTGCAATTGGAGGTTAATATGAAATAGTCTGGAAATATGGAATAGGTATTTTAAACTGTTTAAACCATAGGAAAACTAATTAGACTTCATAAAATCATCTTGGGAGAAATTTCGGTGACAAAAGATACATTCGTCATCCTTATTTTCTGTTTCTTTAGTTCAATACATGAAGTAAATTTCAGATGATACTATGAAATACCTACTATTCCATAATACCCGACACGCCATCTTTCAAAATGAACTTTTAAATTGATGGACAAAATATTTTCAGCTAACATACGACCAATGTATAACAAAATACAATTCTTTGAGCATACATTATGCTTAACATCAATGTTCACATCACATGTGTACTAGTAAGTTTAAATGTTTGAAAACTTACCTGCAAAAACTTTTAAAAATCACAAAACATACTTTGTTCTATAGAGAATGGTACGACAGGAACAAGCGGTTGCTTCTTACTGTATTGTTTCATGGGAATCCTTCTTGAGTAATTCATAGCATTTTGAAGAGATAGCAGCACTAATCAGAGCCAAAACTTCGGCATTCCATACTTCCCGATTATTCCATAATACCCTCCTCTACTCTATGTATATATATATATATATATATATATATATATATATATATAATGTGTTACAAATTTCCTCGTAATAAAAAACCAGATGTTTTCAACATGTCTTTTTTTAGGCAATATAAGTTCAAATATAAATCAAGTTACAGGTAAATATAGTTGTAAATGATTCATTATATATGGGGACAACATAATTTTATAACTCGTTAATTAATTCTTTATTTTTTTTTTTTTTTCAAAAAAATTCCGGAAAAAATATCGATGCTATTTCGAATAAAAACTATTTTGCATGAATTAATGCTAATTTTTAATTCTTTATAATTTATTTTTTCGAATGTCATGCACTAAAAAATATTTCCATGTCCTTCTTTATTCCAATTACATATTGATAAAAAAAGGAAACGTTTGAAATTATCTCTTTCAATTTGAAATTCTAATAGTTTAGGTCTACATCTAATTTTTTCTTAAATTTTCCTACATCTAAATTTTGCCTAATATTTATTTATTTTTGCCGTGTCATCAGATATTGCGACTTTTTTATTCAATTGTTAACAATAATTTTGAGAAGTGATATTTGGTATATATAATAAGCGACTAATCTTCGAAATGATTATACAACCAATTTTTGATAGAATGGAGTAGAAGGCTGATTTTTACCAATTATGTGAAAAATACCAGAGCCGAGAATCGAACCCCGGGCTTTCCGCTTAACGCGCGGATGCTCTAACCACTGAGCTACCCTGGCTGATAACCAGCTCGGCACTTCTCACATAATTTACGTTGGCAAGGTCACCGAGTCTGCATTAAAGCAGCCATATCAAGTGACAAATTTGAATATGGCATAACTCCAAACAGCCATGAAATTTCAATTCAGAAATCTAATTCATCAACCTGGAAATTAATTTTAAATGAAAAAAAACAAACTATATATATATATATATATATATATATATAAATAATAATAATAATAATAATAATAATAATAATTTCCAGGTTGATTAATTAGATTTCTGAATTGAAATTTCATGGCCGTTTGGGGTTATGCCATATTCAAATTTGTCACTTGATATAGCTGCTTTAATGCAGGCTCGGTGACCTTGCCAACGTGAATTATGTGAGAAGAGCCGAGCTGGTTATCAGCCAGGGTAGCTCAGTGGTTAGAGCATCCGCGCGTTAAGCGGAAGTCCCGGGGTTCGAATTCCGGCTCTGGTATTTTTCACATAGCTGGTAAAAATCAGCCTTCTACTCCATTCTATCAAAAATTAATTTTCAAGTTGATGAATTAGATTTCTGAATTGATTATGCAACCGTTGAATTAAAAATTCTGTGATGGATTTTAACTAAAAAATTCGCAAAATCTGTCACCACTATGCTGAAACCGAAATTGAAGTCAGTTTTACTCAATCACGTTTAGAATTTTTCTCAATACATAGTGTCTACCTAGGCAATTTCTTCCGTGGCTCTTCCGCCAAGATAAGTATATGGTTACTTTTATAATATTTTCCCATGATTAATTATAATAATCATAGAAACATATTAGAAACTATCGAAAATGAAGAAATTATGTCGTTAGATATCCTGTATTGTTAAAAATCTATACTTGAAAGAGAAAAAAGTTTCCTTTCAGGTTTCAGCATACAAAAAAAAAAAAAAAAAAAAAAAAATAGATATAGAAAAATGTCAAATATTATACTCTGTTACATTTTTCTTTTTAAGAATATATTTAAAAGATTCAAGAAACATTTTATTTCAATATTATGAAATTCATTTTATATATATAAATGCTTCTTGCAAAGAGAAAATAATAAAATTTAAACTAAAACATATAATTACATTTCTTTCAAAAACCTTCTCCAGTAATCATCAAAGAGATAAATTTAATTATATGTAAAGTATAAAGAAAAAGCTTTTCTAATTAAAAATACTATTTTTGTTTTCCAAAACATATCAGAGCTTATGATTTTACAAAGACAAAAAAATATATCCAATATTCAAAGGATTCTATTTGTTAACAGTAATTCAAACGGAAATCCATTTTAATGAAACCTATTGGTTTTTATTTAAAAAGTACTTTGATGTATAATAATTATAGACTATTTTTGCGAAATATGTGTTGTAATTTTCGAACAGAAATGTATAAACTATTCAACACGTGTACATTGATTGTATTAAAAAAAAAAAAAATCTCTCGTGAAATACATATTTTACTTTTTATATTAACTAAAAGAAAATTTTCTAATTAAAAAATAAATGAAAAAAAAATTAATAAAAATTAATTTTATTCTGTTTGTTTAGTATATTAAGTTCACTTATATTACTAAACAAATTAAATTAAAATGTGACGTATGCAAAATCTGTGATATTTTATTTGTGGCTTTTACAATTAAGTAAAAATGACAAGTGGTAAGTTTAAAAATGATGCCTAAAAAGCGTTGAAAAAAGAATAAACAATAACAAAAAAGTAAAATAAAATAAAATAAATAAATACAAATAAACTCATTTTTTTGTGTATTATTTTTTCTTTCAATGAATACACTGAGGGAAAATAATAATAATAATAATAATAATAATAATAATAATAATAAATACACCGCTTTCATCTAGAACGAATAAGTGGTCATTTCCTAAATCCCTAAACTAGAAATATAGTTTGCCGGGCTATACGTATAAGGCACGCCAATAAGCTGAATAGACAAAATGGTCGCGCATTTCTAGTCTACACATTTTTAGACAATGTTCTGAATATTCTGAATCCTTTGTATTACCAGAAATCCTCGCTTGATTTTCTAGAATTAAGTCATTAACCAAGATTATAGTTGATAAAACTCGCCTCTTGTGCTTGCATTTATTTGCAGAGATTTTTAAATAAGTTTGACATCGATAATATACGCAAACGCTCTAAAATATTTGAAAATCATTACGTCTCGTAGTTAAATTTAATTTTAATTTCATTAAAAACTGAGACAGACAATATATACGAAAAATATATACAATTTAAAACAACAAAAACACAAAACACAAATTTAAACGTTTCGAGCTTTTTACAGGCATCAGTAAAAACATCAAATGTAAATGCAGAGAGGAACAACAGACTTTCATTAAGTGAGTACAACGTAAGGATAATCATGAAACTAATTCCTCTAAATCACCTAAATCGTTCGTTGTGACGACCTCTTTCTCGACATGATCTTATTAACTTTGAGTTGGAGCTGAAAACTGGATTACTTAATGAAGTTATGGAATAACACAAAGTCAGATTTATAAAATCAATGGAGCTTTAATTGAGCTTAAATAAGAAGGAGGGCGCTGGACTATAATGGCATTTAGTAACTTACGACTTAAAATGGGCAGTCCTCTTAAATACTTGTACTTTACTTAACTAATCACCAATTAATTTAACTACTACATTTAACTTTCTTCATCCTCGCGGCTCAGTAACTTTTCGATAGCAGGAGGATTCCCTGACGCCGCTATCTACTCGAATTACACTTTCCGGCTATAGCCGCTAACAACTAACTCCTTCAACTCTCATTCCAAATAACTCTCTAGCTCACTCCAACTAACACTCTTACCTCCTCTCCAACTAACACTCTTACCTCCTCTCAACTAACACCTAACACTCTTACCTCCTCTCAACTAACACCTAACACCCCTTTCTTCTCCTTTTATATAAATCACTTTTCAAACTTATTAGCATAATGTCAATTACAAATTTAGTTTAGGATGAGAACTAACTCTATTACTCAATCGAATCCTAAAACCTTCGTATTCATGTTTTACTTTTAAAGTGCGAATTTTAACCGTAGCACTTTGCTATACCTGACAGTTCCTCCCCAAAAGAAAAAAATTCGCGGAAAAAATCCCCAACTGGTTTTTACCCGTGCAAATTTTAAATTATTGCAATACTATGCAAAGAAAATTTAGCTGCAGTGACTTACTGTTTAAAATTCAACTACTTAATATTTTAGAAAAAAGAAAAAAAGAGGGGGGAAATTTAAATTAGACTGCCCAAGAATAACTATTTGCATTTAAAATGTAATGAGGAAAAAAAAAAGTAAGAAGGCCGAGCTTAAATCTGCCCACTCAGGAAAGATTTATGATAAAAATACTTTTTTTAGCTCCATCTGAGGTGCTTTATGGCAGAAACTCCGTGCCCTAACTTAGTTAACTTATTTAAAGTCCAGCGTAATTACAGCGGGGCTTACATTCATCTTTCCTTAAAACAAATGGAAAGGAAAAAAATTTCATTAAGTTAAAACAATTTCAGTACAAAAAGGATCGCTTAAAAAAATAAATGCGATCGTTATTCAATTTAAACGTGGTAACATTAAAAAGTCTTTATTGACAAAAACTTGGTATATCTTTATCCATCTGCAGGTCCGTCTTGACCCAGATCATCAGCTAGGAAAAATACTTGAACGGGCATCAGAAAAAAAAGAATTCCAGTTGTCCACTGTGTGTTAACTTGAAAGGTCAATCCACTGCTGTTGGCACTCCTCCAAAAAGCACCTTTTTACTTTCAGGAAAGAAAAACGTTGGCAAGACTCCAAAAATACCTCTTTTTTCTTTTGAAAAGAAACAATTTGAAGAAATCCGCCTGGATTTTCAGATTTACGTCTGTACGGAGAGTTTGAATCAGAGGTCTTGAGATTAACAACTGGACATCGGAATTTCTAGAATTAAAACTTTTTTTAACGTATAAGTCAAAAATAGACATGAACTACACTTTTATATAGATAAATGACATAATTTTATACATAAGCAATATTTTCACCTAGCTATTTAAATACGGAAAAACTAAATTGTTAGTTGATTAATAAGGTTAGTCGTTAAACGCGAATTTACATGCAAAATAGCTTAAAAAAATTTCTTTTAACCCCATATTAATATATACATAAAACTCTTAGTGAAAAATGCAAGAGTTTACAACAAGAAATATTCATTTTATACGATGTACGACATTTAGAAAAACATAGATAAGGATACAAAATTTTTCAAAACTGCAGTTGATCGCTGAGAAAGAAAAAAAGATTCACGTACATACATATTTACATTAAATTTACAAAACTATAGAGAAAAATGTTTATACACTTATAAAATTTCATTATATACAATTTAGAAGACATTGAGAGAGATATAGTTAAGGAATATATACAAAATATTTCAAAAAGTTTTTTTTTTTTTCAAACTGGCGTGGATGGCTACAAAATAGAAAAAGATTAGAGTATGTACATATAGATCATGTCAAAAACTAGAGAAAATTTATATACAAAGATAAGGAATAAATGTATCGTACTAAGTACTGCAGGTGATGGCTAAAACAGAAAACATTTAAGTACAGATATATAGATCATTCAAAAACTGAAGAGGGGGAAAAGTTTATACAAAAGAAAAAAAAAATTATCGTGCTAGTCACTGCTGGAGATGGCTGAAGGAACAGAAAACATTAACGTACATACATGAATATATTATATAACAGAAAAAAAATTATGACATGTAAACAGTACATGAAATTTCGGTAGTTGAAAGTTCATGCAGCAAGTTTAAATTTAGATTTGTGATATTTTAAAAAGTTCATATCTTTGAGATTATGGCTGAAAGTCCAAATGAAAGTTCTACATGTCGAAAATTTAATAACTGCTGTGATAGAACTGCAGTTTACAATGGAAAAAATATAAAACCATAGCACCTGACAGATTGATTCCTTTATAGCAGCAAAATAAGACATGCAGGTCAGACTGGCCTGTAGAGTTGTTGTAGCAATTTCCGTGCTGGTGGCTTGTAGAACGGAGTCCGGCATCGGAGTTGCATTTTTCTGCGATGGACTCGAGCCCGGTACCTTGTCACTGTCCCCAGTTATCACAGAGGACTGCGTTCGCTCCGTGCTTTCCAATGCAGGGCTGCTAGACTTTCTGGAAACTTCACAGGAGGTTAAATAGACGTTTGAAATTGCCGTTTTTAAAATACTTGCATTTTCTGTTGGTTTAATCGGCGGGTCATTTTGAAACTTTAAGTTCACATTCGCATTAGAAATAATTGCCTTTGTCGGCTGTATAGATTTAAGACTGCTATCTAAAGGTGGATTACGAAGATTAACCGTATCATTTACCAATTTTACACTTTCACTTTCTTTTACCACAGTTTCTGAGAAAATAAAAGAATCCGACGACTTGACTGTTTTGGAACTTAATTTATCAGGAGGTGAATTTAAATCACTAGAAAAGTTAGCCGTAACATTTATTAATTTGTCACTGTCATTAAGTTTAACGTTTTCAGCGGCCGCAGTTATTTCAGTTGTAATTATTTCCATTTCTGTTACCCGAGCTTCAGTTACGTTTGATATTTCGGCTTGAACCGGTTTAGCATTTAAATGCGAATGAGGAATATGCGAGGTTTGAACAGTAGAATTTAGCTGAACATTCATTTCATTTAAAGCAAGGGATTCAGTTACAGAGTTAGGTTCAATCGTATTTTCCTTTTCAATCGCCGTCGCTACGCTAGATATTTTATCGGATTTTTCATCTGTAGCTAAATTCTGAGTAACAGACGTAAATTGGTCTGTATCGCTGTTTGCAAGCGAAGTTTGTTCATTTGGTTTAACTTGTGTTTGACTTTTGTCACAAGGATTAACGTTTTCATTGCCAATTTTAGGTTGGTTTAAACTAATAGAGCTTGCTTCCTGTGACTTAATAACTTCTTGTGGTTTTTCCACTGGGTTTACTATTGCTTCCCACTGACGTTCGTGAGGGGGGAGGGAGCGGTCATGCTCTAATCGTAATCTATCATCCCGAGTGGCAAAGAGGTCGATTACTCTACTTTTTAGATCCCGATAAGTTGGATTTGGCCCAAGTGAGTGGCAGGCGATTAATCTATGCCACTGTCTTGGTTCTCCTTCTAATGAATATGCTAACCAGGAATATTTTTTGGATCGATCGATGTTATAAAAGTCAAAAAAATATTCAAGCTGCTCAAAAAATTGCAGCACACTATTAGTGCCGTCAAAAAATATTTGCTCGGGGGGGGATTCGACTTTATTTGGGATGCAGTGTGACGACCTTGATGTCGTCATCTTCCTTTAACTTATAGTTGACTTAAGGTTGAATGCTGCAAACTGAAATACTTAATATATGAAGAAATGGCAGAGTCCAAATATATAAAATAAATGAGCTTTAATTGAGCTTAAATAAGAAGGAGGGTGCTGGACTATAATGGCATTATTAACTTACGACTTAAAATGGGCAGTCCTCTTAAATACTTGTACTTTACTTAACTAATCACGAATAAATTTAACTACTACATTTAACTTTCTTCATCCTCGCGGCTCAGTAACTTTTCGATAGCAGGAGGATTCCCTGACGCCGCTATCTACTCGAATTACACTTTCCGGCTATAGCCGCTAACAACTAACTCCTTCACTCTCATTCCAACTAACTCTCTAGCTCACTCCAACTAACACTCTTACCTCCTCTCCAACTAACACTCTTACCTCCTCTCAACTAACACCTAACACTCTTACCTCCTCTCAACTAACACCTAACACCCCTTCCTTCTCCTTTTATATACATCACTTTTCAAACTTATTAGCATAATGTCAATTACAATTTTAGTTTAGGATGAGAACTAACTCTATTACTCAATCGAATCCTAAAACCTTCGTATTCATGTTTTACTTTTAAAGTGCGAATTTTAACCGTAGCACTTTGCTATACCTGACATCGTTACTATTCCTTACTATAAAAATATTTCTGAATCTATTGCCAAAGTTTAACGCACTGTTAATTTATCTGTTTCCTATAAACCCCAATTTTTAATTCGTAATTTCCTTTCTAATTTTAAAACAGTTATCCCCCCCCCCTTTTCCCGTACAGGTGGTATTTATAACATCCCTTGTAAATCTTATAGTTCTGTTTATATTGGTCAAACTGACCGTTCTCTCCATACTCGAATTAAGGAACATAAAACAAATTTGAAAAACCGTGATATACCTTCGAAAATTGTACAGCATGCAATAGAAACTGACCATTTTCCTGATTTTAACAGTACTAAAATAATCATATCTAACTGTTTAAATTATCATTCAAGAATTTTCCTGGAGGGCTGGTACACAAATCAACATTTTTCACGCCTTAATGAGGCATGCGCAGTTCCCGTTGAATACGTTGTACTCACTTAATGAAAGTCTGTTGTTCTTCTCTGCATTTACAATTGATGTTTTTTACTGATGAGGAGCCTGTAAAAGGCTCGAAACGTTTGTGTTTTTATTGTTTAAAATTGCATATTTTTAGTGCATATTGTCTGTCTCAATTTTTAATGTGATTAAAATTTAAACGCTCTAAAATTCTAATAGGGGTTTCTAGAAAGCGCTTTCCAAAGCGACTAGAAATTATAAGGATGATATGGAACTATTTTCACTAGAGCCGCAATCTTGATTCTAGATGTCAGTTACAGAATTTTTTCTCAGTTTAATGAATAAAATGAAATGAATGATGAAATGAATAGAAAGCAAAATTTAAATATTTATTTAAATCTTAGCAGTTTGACAACATTATGTTATGATTAGATCATCATAAAATATGTTCTGCGATTAATTATATGTAAAAGAAATTTTTCCGGTTCAGTCGTAAGGTGTTTGGGATAATATACTCGTCAACTTTTAGTGGTAGTAATTTAAAATAAGACGGGAAATAAAGCTTATTAATAAATTTACATCCATTGTTGTTGGATATGTGCATATGAAATTTTAATTAAATATGTTCATAAATATGTATGTTAATTGAAATTTTGAAGTTTCCGATATTTGAAAACGAGATGGCAGATATAGTTGGCCATTGAACATATTAAATATTTTTCTAAGTTAAGTCTACTATATAAATTTGTTTCGATTTAATTCAGCATTTTGAAAGTTACTGTAATAACAAATTTTTAACTAGCCGCTCTTTGGAAACAAAAAGCTGGATAGTAATCTCATCCAAGATATGTGTAATATAAGTCCACTATTAAACTTTCTTTTGAATTTATTCAGTATTTCGAAAGTTGACAAATTTCCAAATAACCGCCATTTCGAAACAAAAAGGAGGACAAAAGTTATCAAGTGACTATATCGAAGACATTTATATGCTATGATCGCTGAATAACTTAATTATTTATTTGTACGATAAGTCTGTTGATTAAATTTAGGTCAAATTATTTCAGTATTTCCAAATTTATCATGATGTCAAATTATCAAGGCTAGTCTTAATTCAAGTGGCTTCACTTAGACACAAAATGACGGAGCAACTTACCCGGTGGACTTATCTAAGATACTTAAAAGTTAAACCCACTGTCTAACTTTGGTTCCAAATAATTGATTATTTTTAACTTTATCTTAGTGACAAATTTTCAAGAAGCCAATACCTTGAAACAAAATATCTGAGCTAGTTGCCCAGAGACATTTTCCAAGATATTCCATAGGTGCCAAGTCTTCCGTTTTTCAAGGGAGACTTCAAATCGGAATATTTTTACAGCTGCTTTTGGTAATGTTAATCGTCGAAAATATACATAACATATTCCATTTAAAAATACTTGTGTCAATTCTGATTTAAAAGTTAAAAATGTTGGCAGCTCTGATATTCGTAACTTAAATATATTTTCCAAGTTTAGTTCGAATTAATTGAGTATTTCTAAATTATCGTAGTAACAAATTTTCAAGTGACCATAACTTGAAAACAAAATGGTCTAATTAAACTAAATTTAAATTATTTATAACTTAACTTCACTGTCCAAATCTGGTTCGAATTAGTTCACTATCTCAAAGTTAATCAAAATGACAACTTTTCAAGTGACAGAATAATAATAAATACCTGCAACTAGGAAAGAAAAGGGCGGAGGAAGGTGTTCACCGAACTCTTTTTAGTTACTTGTGAGATAAATCCACTGTTCAACTTTGGTACGAATTAAATAAGTATTTCAGAAGTTATTGCGTTGAAAAAATTTCAAGGGTCAACCTCAATTCATGTTCCCTTCGCAATTTAAAGAATGCGCCATTTTTAAACAAAATGGCAGAGCAAATTTATTAAAAAACTTAAGGGAGTTCCTTATGTTGTCTTATTTAATAAAAAATTAAGCAAATCCTGTCTTAAATTAGCATTTGCAATGGCCGCCAATATGAAAAAATAGCGAAACAACTAGTTTAACGTACCCTTCCAAAATCTTTGTTAGATCCGTTTGCTGTCCAAATTTGGTTCGATTTGGTTCATTACTTCGGAAATCACCATGATGACAATTTATATTATATTTTTTATCTTCAGAGAGATAGAGGAAGATATTATAGTGGGGAAGTTTGCAGTAAAGTTATCTGATGAAAATAATCTGCACTGCATAATTAAAATTCAGGTTTCTTTTTTGATATCTGTCTTATTATTATTATTTTTTTCATATATCAATGAATATAGAAAAGCTATTTAGCATGTAATAAAAACGTGCAGTACTCATTCTTGTATAACTGAACTATTTTCTTAGAATAATTGTGGAAACTTTTTTTACAGTTTCATTATAAATATATTTCAAATATTAATAAAATTCTGCTGCTAAAGTTTAATGAACTCTTAAATGCATGAATTTTTATTTTTAATAAATAACACTTGAAATCAACCGGGAAATGGGTGTAGTTAATGGGGAAAAAATCCACACACACACACACACATATATATATATATATATATAATAAAATAAAATAAAATAAAATAAATAAAAAAATAAAATAAATAATATATATATATATAAACATATATTGGTGTATTTCTGCATGATTAAAAAAAAAGTTACATTTTTGATGCATAAATTTATCATTGCATGCAAAAATATAACTATTATTCGTTATTCTTAATCTCTTTCTATCCGAAAGCAATTTTTGCTGTAGGTTTTTAATACTTTTTATATAAATAATCGTGAATCGTAACACTTGCGCCGGAATGGAATTGTACTCAGATAGCGCGCCAACAATGAAAAGTGTCACAGGTAAAGAAATAAATTTTCAAAGGTTCTAGTTGCGTTCGGAAACAATAACGTACTTTTGATAAAATAAATAAATAACAAATAAACAAATAAAAAACACTATGCAAAGGTTGCTACATAAACAGCTTTTAAACAAATGACGCATACCCATATCGCTATGCATTTAAAGGTTAAGAATTGCTACAAAATTGGGCAAGTGGATACATTAAGAAAAAAATACATACAGAGTAAGTTTGACATAATCTGCCAAACGAAAAGAGGTGATGGAACAGCCCATGGGGAGCATAAATCACCATAGAAATCCTGTCCTATCGCTAACCGTTTCCGACTAATAGTAGATAGAAGAAAAATCTGTTTTTTCCTATCCCATCTGAAAAAACCCAAATTTGAGAGCTTTCTGAAAGACTTACACGCAAAATAAGCACATATTTGGAAAGAACAGAAAACATCCTATCGGGTGACACCATTTACATCAGGATACCTCAATTTGGCGGTGAGCTACAAGCGCTAAAACATTGGCGAAGTTAAAAATCGAGTTGCCACCTAATTCTTTAACCGGCAATTCTGGAAACACCGTTCAAGCTACAATCGGTCAAATTTACCAAAATTTTCTCCATTGCACAAGCTTCAGAATGAGCTCACAATAAACCATGTCGGTGTTTTAGTTCAGGAGAAATTTACCCTTTTTCTTGAAATACATTCATCACTGAACTCGACGTTCGTCGAGAAGGAGACTCACGTGGTGCCATGGTCGTTCCTGATTTCATGTCCGCCTTTAGCCCGCTGTTTTGTCAGATGCAAAAAAGAAAGTTTTAAAGACAAACAAGAAAGCTAGCAGTTGTATTAAATTTACAAACACAATGGAATGGAAAGAAAAGAAGTACGACGTTTCTCACGTCTTTCAAAAAGGAATATGCAAAAAAAAAAAAAAAAAATAATAATAATATGGTGTATCTCACGTTTATGATTAAACCACACATGTATTCGAAAGGACGTGTGACATTTAGTGCCGCAGCTGAAATTGGTCACCCCCACACCTGATACAAGCCCTTGCCCGCTTACAAACCACAGTAGCTCTTAGCGAAAGCTCATCCCTCAGTTTTATTATTGCATCATCGAACCGGCTGCTTAAATCTTGCAAACTGGCAACTTCTGTGCGGTAAAACTTCTTGCTTCAGGAAACCCCAAACATAGAAGTCCAATGCAGTGAGATCTGGTGATCTAGGTGGCCAGAGAATTGGTCCATTACGATCAATCCATCGCTGATACTGCTGAGTCAAGAAGTCCCGAACGGCATTGGAAGAATGTGCAGGGGCCCCATCGTGTTGGAAAATGATTTCCTCTCGTTGGAGTACAGGAATGACATCAAGTAATCCTGGAAGATGATGTTCCAGAAACTCCAAATATGTATTGCTTGTCAGATGACCTTGAAACACATGTGGACCTATCAAGCTATCGCCAACCACTCCAAGCCAAAGATTTAAGCTGAATCGCGTCTGGAACGATGAGTTTCGTGTTACAAATGGATTTTGTTGAGCGTAATGATGCCAGTTATGTAAATTTAACATGCCATCCCGAGTAAAAAGTGACTCATCTGTCCACAGTATCGTTCTAAGAAAATGGTGCTCAATATCTCGCTCTAAAAGCCAGCGGCAGAATGTTACCCGCTTTTCGAAATCTTAGCGGCGTAATTCTTGTACCGGTTTGAAGTGGTATGGATGATACTGGTTTTTGCGCAAACATTCATCAATTTACTTTGGTTGATTCCACCTTCTCTCGCAAGTATGCGTGAACTCATATTTAGATTTTCCTCCACTTGGTCGAGTACGGACTAATCAGCTGTGGCGGAGCGGCGACCATGGCCCCTTTCGTACACCCTACCGAACGACCCACTCTCCCTAAGCCTTCGATGAATTGCGGCAAATACAGCACGGTTGTGTTCACGACGATGTGGATAACGTAGACGGTATTCTTCTTCGGCTCTCCGAGAGTTACCATCGCAAAATCAATACACAAAATGCATATTAGCGTACTCTTCATTTGTAAAACTTGGCATACCTGTTTACAGTATGACAATTTGATCGCTGTGATGACTTCAATTGAAAATAAAATTCAGAAGGGTAAACAAAAAGGGATAAAATATCAATATTAATTTACAAAAGTAGAAGAAAACCGGTCATCACAGAGGCATGAAAATTAAAAAAGAGGGTGGAAGGGTGTATAGAAACTGTAACAATTGCCCAGATACACAACTTACACCTTGCCATGTCTTTGTGTGTCCGTCAATAAGTGCGAACCTGAGAGAAATTGGTGTATTGCCGTCACTGATAGACCTATATGACGACAACATCCAACAAATCGCAGATGCAGTTATAAAGATCCACGGTTTAATCTAATTCGACTACGTCATGGACACGACAAAAAAAAAAAAAAAAAAAAAAAAAAAAAAAAGAAGAAAAAAAGTGTTGTGGAATAAGAACCAACTTGGATAATTCGTACGAATATAGGAAAACATACTAAGAATGAACTAAAAGAGAGCAAGTAGACGTGAGAGCAGCGTGAAAAGAATCGGCCGATCTCAGGCAAAGTCCAGAAAATGCTAAAACAATAAACAAGATAAAACGTAAAAGAAGCTGACAAGCTGTTACAGATTGACTCGCCTTTTGTACACGCGAATGGGATGCGCGCGATGGAAGGTTGGAATAAATCTGCATATCACTAAGAGTCCATATGTAGATAGTCACGAATTTGCATACGTTCCATTTACTCACCATCGTTTCGTTTGCAGAAGTTCGACGAACGCCGCTTTCAGTGATGTATTTCAAACAAAAGACTAAATTTCTCCTGAACTAGAACACCGATATGGTTTATTGTCCGCTCATTCTAAAGCTTGTGTAATGGAGAAGTTTTTGGTTTGCAGAATTGCCGGTTAAAGAATTTGGTGACAACTCGATTTTGAACTTCGCCGACGTTTTAGCGTTTTTAGCTCGCCGTCAAATTAAGTTATAATGGTGTAAATGGTGTCACCCGATAGGATTTTCTCTGCTCTTTCCAAATATGTGTTTATTTTGCTAGTAAGTCTTTCAGAAAGCTAAAAAATTTGGGGGTTTTCAGATGGGATGGAAAAAAACTGATTTTTCTTCTACACCATAATTCGGAAACCGTTAGAGATAGGACAGGATTTCTATGGTGTTTTATGCTCCCCATGGGCTGTTCTATCACCTCCTTTCGTTTGGCAGATTATGTAAAACTCACCCTGTATATTCCGCTTTCATCTAGAATGGATATGTGGTCCTTTTGTTAATCCCTTAACTAGAAATATAGATTTTCGAGCTATGCGAATAAGGCATGCTAATAAACTGAATAGACGAAATAGTCGAGAATTTCTAGTCGTCACATTTCTAGATGGTGAAACAATTTTCAAAATATTCCAGATATTTTGAATCTTTTGTATTGCGACAAATTCTCGTTTGTTTTCTAGAATTGGGTATTAAACCAAGATTATGCTTGCTGAAACCCGCCTCTTGTATTCGCATTTATTTGAAGAGATTTTTAAAAAACTTTGCCATCGAGAATATAGGCAAACGCTCTAGAATTGTAATACGAGTTTCTAGAATTCGCTTTCAAAAGGGGTTAGCTTTTATAAGGTTGACATGGAACTATTTTTTTCTAGAGCCACAATTTAATTTCTAGGTGTCAGTTACAGAATTTTTCTCAGTGTGATTTCAGAGATGAATTCAAAAACACTTAAAGAAAAAAGTTTAAAAGTACCCACTAGATGACGTTTTGTATGAAAACACGAAACCCAAACTTAGAAGCGAAACACATATGTTATACATAAACAAATGAACAAAGTAAAGAAATGATAAAAGTTAGATTTGTTTCCAATGTGAGTAATTTCTTTTGTTAAATATGTCAATTTATGTTACTCGTCTACAGACCAAATTTGGTATCAATCAACCCACTCGTTTCTCTTGAAAATAGTCGTTTATACTAATAGTATAACAAAATGTAGCCTGTATCTACAAATATACATAAAACATAAATAAAAAGAACAAGACACTAGAAATTCTGACCTGACATAAATATTTCATTTATATAAACGTAGTCTAGTGTAAATTTAATAATAATATATATTTAAAAAATAAATAAATAAATAAATAATAAATAAATAAATAAAGTTAACATTTTCTGCATTAAACTTTCCATACATCTAAGTCTTTGGGATTGTTTATATAATAAGATGATCAGTATAGCGAAATTTTTTGATTCATTTGACTTTTTTTTTTCTCCTTTACGCAGTACTTTAAAATTTTGTGGACGATTTCCTGGTTGTGAACAAAAGTGTTCTTAAAAGTTTAATAATATTAAGATTATTATGTAAAACTCGTCCTTTATATATATATATCCTTTATATATATATATAAAGGACGGTTATATAAAGACATACGGTTACTGTAAAATGGAAAAAAGAAATGGATGGTAAAAAGTATAGACAAAAGTAGAGATTGTCATTAATATTTTTTGTATTTATATAACCATAACAACAACAAAATAAACTTATCATTTCTAAATAACAAAGTAATTTTAATATTATATGTAAGCATACACACATACACTATAACAACGCACACACACACACACACATATATATATATATATATATATATATATATATATATAAATACATAGGTGCCAACTTGTAAGATTTTTACCACTTAAAAAATTTTGATTAAAAATTTCTAGTAGCAAAAATAGATGTACAAGTTGATAGCTAAATATGTATATGTGTGTGTGTGTGTGTGTGTGTGTGTTACCAAAGGATATTTAAGTAAAAAACCCAAAAAGGACGGATAATTGATTAGCGTATTTCACCAACCATGCATACAAGATTATGGTCACAAAGATTACACATATATTGTAAAGAAAATTTAAATAAGAGTATTTATTTTTATGTAATTTCATTCAAAGTGGCTTCGATAGGTTATAAAATGTTAATTTTCAGCATTCCTAGTTTCTTTTCACTTTAAAATAGTTTATTTCGCGTTAAAAACTTCACCAAGGCAGTTGATGGCCTTGGCGCCAAAATTAGCGACTTTTTCACTCGGTGACTTTTTTGCGACATTGGAGAGCCTTTGCGACATGCCTTATTATCGATATACCAAATATTTAAGCTCCAACTCCAATATACTACGAGTTACCAGAACATTCCTGGTTTTATAGAAAGGTATAAAAGGAAGTTCAATGCGGAAAAATAGTGTTTCTCTCCAACCGCTTTACGATAAAGTGCTCCTGACTAGTCTCTTGTTTGCAACTCTCTGCTGCGTCTTAATGCTATAGTACAGTTTGTACTGTGAATTTAATGTTGTCAGCTGTTGTTTAAGTGGAGTTTACTGGTGAAATTGATGTTGATATTTGGTTTATAAACATGTATTCTTCTCGAATTTTCTGTAAATATTTTTTTTCGATTCTGCAAATTTCGCCTTCCATTCAGAGATAACTTACGAACTGGTGTCAGAAGTGGGATTGTCTGTGAATGGTGATAGCTAGAGGTATGGATCAAGAAAAGAAGAAACTTCTCGAAGGGAGTGAAAGATGAGTTACACCTAGATGAGTGAAATGAAAGATAGTATGGAAAATGGGCAGAGAGATATGAAAGCAGTACCGGAAAATATGGAATCTGGATTAACTGAAGAAATGAAACAAATGAAATACAGTTTGTATAAAGAAAGAAAGAAATGAAAATCAGTTTGGATGATGAAATTTATTCTAATAGAGACGAGATGAAGAGACAGCTTTCGACAATGAAAGAAGTACTGGAAAGTAAGTTATCAGATATGGAAAACAGAATAGATGGAATAGAAGAGAAAGTTATGAAGACAGAAGTGAGCTTTGAAGATAAAATTAAGAAGGTAGAAGAGAGATTTGAAAAGAAAGTAAAAAAAAAAAAAAATTAAATAAAAATAAAAATAAATAAATAAATAAATAAAAGATCAAGAACTCGTTTGGAGGCTTTTACAGTTAGAAAGTAAATTTAAGAGAATGGAGAAAGACCTTGAGAGAAAAATAGAAGAAAATGCATGAGGTAGCTGATAGTAAAATTTGAGAAAAAAGTTTAAGAAATATTGGGTAATGAATTACAAAAGAAGATCTGGAATCCGGTAGAAAAATTAACATCGATGCCTCAGGAAGGTGAACAAAAGGTTGAAAGAATAACGTATCTAGAAGCAATAAAGATTAAAACATATGACGACAGATCATCCTGACAAGCAGTCAAGACATAATTTTCTTTCGTATCTCAGGGTAACAGGTGAGAACATACAGTCAAGGCAGCGCTTGGAAACTTTTCTAAAGAAACTGCAAAATGACTTCGAGACTTTGAAAAGAGAAGTGGAGCTGCTTTTTGGTGGAAAATGGTCAAAAGAATACAGTCGAATCCAGTTAAAGTCACATCATCAGAAGTCAGATAAACGTTTACAAGAACTGACATCAAATATTCAGAGGCTATCACATCTAGTTTTTATGGAGTGTCACCCTGAAACTTGATGATGAAACAATGATTTGATCCTAGAATACTTCATCAATGGCGTGCGAGATCCAGAGATTCGAAACACACTTACAATCTCCAACGTCAAAGTTGTGGAATCAGCTTTATTGTATGCTTTAAAGATTGAGGCATCCCAACAAGCTTCCCGTAAAGACCACCAAAGAAGCACATCCGTCACTTTGGATGACACGCAAGCTGACCTTAAAGAAATAAAGAAAAATCTGACAGATTTCACTAAGAGATTAAGCAGTTGTAAGAGTAGGAAAGAAGCGAAGAATATGACGAATAAATGCTGGGGCTGTTGAAGAAATGGACATATCAAACGAAGCTTCCCGTTAAGACAATCTACATAGACTACCCAGGAGTCTTTTACTCTACGTCATCAGGAAGGAGCTCTACATGGAAATACAGATGTCTTGTTGAGGGAACCTTGCTTTGAAGATCGCAAGTACTGCTCTAGGGCCGAAGAGAAACACCAGCTGATAAAGCCAATTGTTCGCCAAGCTACAGTTTCAGTACCATCAAAACAAGATCCATGGAGTGATCAAGAAGTTCGACAAGCCTAGTTAGAAGATCGTGACATAAAAACATTATATCAGTTGAAGGAGACGACCATCAACAGACATACCTGGCAGGACATTTCCACATTTAGCCTCATCACGAAAGGTTACTGGACACTCTGGGATTCATCATATTAGAAACGGCGGTCGGAATCTGACGATGGAAGGAGTTACAGATGGCAGATTTTAATACCAAGATCAAAGATTCCGGATGTTCTAGAGCAGCTACATAGTAGACCTACCGGAGGCCACTTTGGAATGATGAAGACTCTCCGGAATGTTCGAGCTTGTACAGGTGAAAAACAAGGGAGGGCGTGGAGAAATGGTGAGAGTCTTGCGATGCTTGCGCAGCACGTAAATGCCAGAAGAAGAGAAGCCGAGGAATACTACACCGGGATAACGTAGAAGTACCATTTGAGCGGATCTCACTCGACATCTTGGATCTTTTGCAACGAACCTCCAGAGGCAATAAGTACATCCTCGTTGTGATGGACTATTTCACCAAGTCACCCGAGGCATATCTCATTCCCGATCAAGTGGCATGCGCAGTTCAGAGGTTCTAGCGCAGCAATATATGTCAAGATTTGGCACATCCCTACAGCTTTATACCGACCGAGGAACGAAATTTACTTTCGCTGTGTTCAAAAGACTGCGTCAGCTACTCAGCATAGACAAACCCATTCGGTCGGCATGATTGAGATGTTTAACCCCACCATCCTGAACAATTTCTCTCTTTAAATATCAAGGAACCAGAAAGATTAGGACTTTGTTGCCGTTTTTCCTGCTGGCTTATCGAAGTACTGGCCAAAATCCACTGGCTATACACCAGCTCAGATGTTGTTTGGACGCGAACTGCGTCTCCCATATGATCTGCTGTTTGGCTGTCCCCCAAATGCGCCTTAATTTCCCGAGGAGTACATCTAAGATATCCAGGCAAGATTTGAAAAAGTACACAACTTTGCTCTGGGGTGAATTCTCATGGCAATGGAGAGAATGAAGACAAGACATCATCTAAAAGCTACACAACCTGAATTCAAAGAATGAGACAAATTTTGGTTGTAGAAACTTGTTCGACGAAACCGACACTCGCCTAAGCTACAGCATTAATGGGACTGTCCCGATACAGTCCTAAACAGACTGAATGACGTCGTTGTAAGAATTACTAAACACCTTCATCAAATACGAAGGTGATCGGTTAGCAAGGTCGATTAACCGCATCGGTTTGGTGATTATGATCAGTTAGCCACATACCGAACTTAACAGTAAGGTTTAAGTTTCTATATGTACAATGTAAATATTTGTATATAAATAATTGTAATTATTTGAAAATATTGTAAATAATTGAATTACTTAATTTTGCAATATGTATTGTTATTTTAATGTTATATGTAACCTAGTTATTTTATTCTAGATTGTATAGTTTCTTAAGTTTTCGCCTCCTGACAGAGGGTTGAATTGAAAGGGACGTGAAGGCCTTGGGAGGAGGACAATGTTAAGAATTTGTAAATAAGATTACTTTTTTTATGTTATTTCCTTCAAAGAGGCTTAGGCAGGCTGTAAAATGTTATTTTTCTGAATTTCTAATTTGTTTTCACATTAAAATACTTAATTTCCCTTTAAAAACAAGTTAAAATGTTTCACCAAGGCAGGTATTGGCCTTGGCGCTAATTTTGGCGAGTTTTTACTATTTTGTGACTTTTTTGGTAACCTTGGCGAGAAAATCCTTACTATCAATATACAAAATATTTAAGCTCTAACATGAATAGAAATTAACATCTTGATGCAGAATTGTTCCAAAATTATTTTATGGATTAATCTGAATTATTAAATTTAAATATGTCTTAAGCACGAGTTATATTTTAATTTTATTCAGGATCACCCTACACATACATTGAGCTTACACAATCTTAGAAATTACAATGCTTTATAATATGAATAAAATGAGCATGTTCGAAGTAGATCAAAGCTCTTTTGATATCAAACATGATATCCATCATCCGGACTACACTTAGATGTTCAAATGTACATCTTTCTAGATTAGATATGTTCCGATCAAATAAGTTCTCATTTCTAAGATGCAAATTGAGAGTTTCTGCTCTTCATAAATTTGATTATTTCGATGCTATACATGTCCTCTCTTACTTCATCTTAAGATGTCATGAGAAGATTAGAAGTGTTGTATTTATAATGTGTAAAATAAATAATTTAACTCAAAGGACATTAATTATAAAATAATTTGTTCGACTAAATTGTAAAATAATATTATCGACTTATCAATTTATAAAAACATTAATAATTTGAGTAAATGGAAATATATATATATATATATATATATATATATATATATATTGATTTTATATGGATTTAAATATGAGATGAAAGATGATGCATTATAAAATTAATAAATAAACATTATGAAAAGAAAACATGTATTTTGAATTATGTTAATCATAAAAAAGCGTTAAGCGATTATTAAAGCCACTTCTTGTAGTTTTATTAAACATCCATTTTAAATACAAATGCAAAAATACTCTTGTGTTTTACTCTATGCCGAAATTCATTGTCATATATCTCTTGTTGCTCAAAGGTAGTCGTATAAAATATGTATGTTATTATTATTTTTTTTTTAATCACAAGAGCTATAAAATATGCATTAAGATATATATATATATATATATATATATTTGTAAAAAAAAAAAAATAATAAAAAAATAATAATAATAATAATAATAATCTGGTGTGTCACTCACACGACTTTCTCTTACCCTGAAATTTAACACTATAAATACAGGTTGCAGATTAAAAGGTAAGATAACGAGTACTGTTATGTAAACCTGTGTTAAACAATTCATATTAGGCTTCTGAAGAGTTTTATATGGTAATTAATTCTGTGTGAGGGGGGCTACCGGCCCCCTCAACCCCCCGTTTCATTAATGCACCTACATTTACATAGAATTTAATTCGTTTATTAAAAAATAATTCTATTTTTAAAAAATAATTTATTAAAATTATTATTTAAAAAAAAAAATATCTCTTATGATAATGCAGACGATTTCCATATTAGAAAAGTGGTATAACACCAAATATCCAAAAAAAAGTCCATTTTATTCTCATCATTAAAAAGGAGGGGGAAAAAAAAAACGATTTTTTTTTTCTGTTTTTTTTTTTTTTTCGTTAAAAGTAAAAAAACTCGATAACTTCGTTTTAAATTATCGCAGATCGATGGTTCAACCATTTGTTTTAAAGGTATTGGCGAGCTCTTTTGAAAGATACCCATCAAGAAAATTTACTCCCCTCGAGGGGGGACTTCCCCCCAGGGGGGGAAAGGCGAGGCTCCTACATACACAAATTTTTTTTCCCAGTTGACTATCTCTATTACAAAAAATATATATTCGTTTCATTTGGTTTAGTTCAGTCTATAAACGTTAAACTCTACTTTCCTGCAATTTCCCCGATAGACGTAATGTATTAGAATTCTCTTGATTGTCCCTGTACACGAACCATTTGCTTGATCTTAACGAAAAGCTTACTGTAGCATCCCTATATGATACACATTTAGAATACTAAGTTTGAACTTTCTGCCATAATTTGTTTTTCAGATATGCTGATAACAGACAGACACACAGACAGAGACACGGACACACAGACAGACACACAGACACACAGACAGACACACAGACATAAAGACAGACACACAGGCAGACAGACACACAGACATACACACAGGCCATTTGCTAAAAACATGATTTTCGTATTCAGGGGACCTCAAAACGTGTAAATATAACAAAATCTCGCGATCGAAAATTTGACCCAAAAACAATACTTTCTCTACCTTATGGGTAAGAGAAAGTAAAAAAAAAACTTCAAGTTTGAAAACCTTTCCATGCATTCTTAAAACATATTTCTTAAACTTATAAATGTATAATAAATATATTCTAAAATATCGACTTTGCAGCAGAATTTGCATTAAACTCATAAAAAATATTTATAAAAATTTCCTAATTTTTATTAAAATAGATTCAAATTTCGCATTGCACTATTCGGTTTGTCTGTCTGTCTGTCCGTTTGTCTGACTTTCTGTCCACGCTCTACTCCCGTAAATAGTTATAGAATTTCCTGAAACTGATATATGATATTCAAGTTCCCTATCGGATGCTCCCTTTTGAAAATGTAGTGAATACCTCTACTTGTTTGTGTACAGGGACACCCAAAAGTATTCTAAAGCATTATGTTCTATGGTATTTATATAAACTATAATTTAAGACCTTTACTTTAGACTAATCTTAATTAAATTAAAATATGCTATTCAGGTGGACTATAGGTTGTTTTTTACAGAAAATTGAATAAATACCACATTTTTTTGTGTACAATGACAACCGAAAATCATCCAAAGTTTTGTGTTCTTATAGAGGAACTTCTATAAACCAAATTTTAATAACTTTACATTACACAAATCTTAATGAAATTGATATATATTACTCATACAAAAGAATACATTCTAAGGAATATACCCTGATTAACATTAAATTTTACAGGTCCCCATAAAAATATTCAGTTACATTAAGGTTATTTAAAAAAAATTTCTGGAATTGCATTATCGTTTACATTAAGTGTTTTTAACGTTTTCTAACAATATTTAAGTGTAAGTATGATTCCAATTTGTGCACCTATATGGCCGACTGTCCATTTCATTTCTCACTGTTTGTCTGCCACCAGGATCCGTAAATAATTTTAGAATTGTTTTTAAAACGATATGTGATATTCGAGTTCACCATGGAATTTTCCCATTTAAAATGACATTAATTGGTCCAGTAAAACTGGTATGTGTACAGGGGGATATCCAAAAATATGCATTCGGTTTTAAGACAAACATTTTTATAAATTACATTTGAATAACTTTCTTCCGGAAAAGTCAGAAAGTAAGTGAAATTTATTGTTACTATGTTAAAATAATGCGTTGTATAAAATATTATAGTGAAATTCATATCTACAGGGCGGCACTAAAATATTCATATACATTACGCACCACAATGAGAATTTAAGGGCTGAATTTTCTTTTGTGTTAAAAAAATATAATAATAATAACACTTTCTAACAATGTTTAAGTGTGATTATGGATTCAATTTGTCTATCTTTATGCTTTTCAATCCGTGTGTCTGTCCTGTATTTCTGATAACAAATGCAAAGAACGTTGAAAATTATACGATAAAACAAGCATGTACAGTTGGAAAGCGTTAATAATCATTGCGTTCCATATGATTTTTCGTTCTTTTTTTTTTTTTTTTTTTTTTTTAAATAAGAGCTTCTTAATATTCTAATCCTACGTCTCCGAAGGTTATCACCAAGCATGAGTTGTAGTTCGAAATTTCGAACATTTTAAATTATTATTACCAAGTGATATAGCTTTAATATATATATATATATATATATATATATATATATATATTATCTTTTAATCGGTCAAAGCATTTCTTAATTATACATAATTAAGAATGACATTGAATAAATTAGCATTCTAATAAATAAATATTTAAATTAAAACGCATGAAAATCGTTTCATTTATTTTTGAGCTGCATTATGACAGAGATGCACATAGACAGATAATTAAAAAATTCCCCTTTTTTGGCCGTGGGATAAAAATAGCATAGTGTTTTATTACCCCTTTTATTTTTACTCTTTGTGATAATTTTTAACTACTTGTAAATATTTCAAAATCCGTGAAATTGCATGATGTAGATTGAAATTCAATTTTTGGAAAAATATATAGACAATATTGAAATCGGATGTGATATATACATATATATATATATATATATATATATATATATATATATATATATATATCGAATACCTATAGAATGCTTGATGGATTATCTTAAAAATTTTGGTGTGGAGCTTTGTCAAATCTTATATATTTTAGCGAAGTTTTTGTCCCGAAGACAAAAAATTAACATGTATCATATTAAGAAAAATTATGGGTGACCAACATAATACTAAAATTGTATATCCAGAATACTTTTATATAATATTTGTCGTAATTACCATGAAAAACGGCAGTTTTTCTTGTGACGCAAGCGAAAAAACAAACGAACGCGGCGACACTCAGCGGAAAATACGAACGAAAACTGCGACACATATATACAGCTAATTTGAGATCAAAGAAACCGCTGAAAGCTGACACTTAATATCTCAGGAAATATGGGATGTTTTTTTTTTTCTGATATTTTCAAAATAGTCTTTTTCCTTCTGTCTGATCCTACCCTGAAATCGCTACATTTCTGCGTGCAATATATTTTGAGATATAAATTAGCTTATTTAAGTTATAAATGAACGGCCTATATGTAGTACAATTTTTTCTCGAATATAGCTCGAGCGAATGTCGTTTAATTGATATATGATATTAATCGCTTTTATCTGATGTGCCTGACATCTCCCTTTCCCCCCGGAAAACTCTTGTTTTTTTTATAACTCAGTTTGAAAATCGAACTATTTTTTACTGGCAGTTTCGCGGACAGTTTCGCGGACTTATACAGTCTTCTCTTTCATCTGAAATAATCAATATCAAATAATCATTTTGGCTCCCTCTATCGGGAATTGGCGACAAAAATAAACACAAAAATATAAAAAAAAAATATTTTTTGTTCTTTAATATATATATATTAAATGAGTTATTTATTCAGGTACTTGTATTTTATATGACATTTGTTTATCCAAAAAAAATTGTATTTACATTGTTTTCATGCTGATACGTTGTTAACTTTCACAATTGGTTTCATTTTAAAAAGTGATTGCAACAACAAAAATTGTTTTCTTTATTTTCATAAAAATGAGAAATAATATGATAATCATATGCAAATATTTGTAATTTTTTCAAAATTAGGTGATAAATCACTTAAACTACGGATTGAAAAAATTCTTAAAACAGAATTTGAAAATAATTAATTTGCTCATTAAGTTTCTTGCATATATATATATATATATAAATTACAAAAGGTTAAGCTGTAATAAAGTTTTGAATACATTAAGATTTTTTTTTAAATTAAATTCATAACAAATTATACTACTTAAATATTTACCAGTATAAAAATTTCACTTTTTAAAGATTTTTCTATTATTATTTATTTTTCTCTTTTAAATCAAATCTATACCTAAAAAAATATTCGCGTTTCTTTCTTTCTTTCTTAAATTTAACAGTAGGGAGGTGGCATGAATACAACAATAAAAACTACTCCAGAAAAAAAAAATATCCTCCTTAACTCGTATATACTTATTTCATAGATATAATAGTGATATAAAATAAAATTGAAATTACCATGCACCTGCAACTTTCAAAATTAGAAATTAATAATAACATTGTAAATATTGTACACACTATTCTAAAAAATATGGCATAAAATTTTGAGGATTTTTTTTTTTTTGGTGAATGATATCATTCAAATGATTAAATCACACAGATGTTCAAATAGGATTCAAGGATGTTTATTTCCATTACAAAGGATTTTTTTTTACTATCACATATTTTTTAAAAACCTCTGTTATTCATTATTTAGTACAACATATTGTTCTGAAATTTGTGTAAGTACTTGTTTATTTTTTAATATAGCTTTCCTATACAATACCCATAAAATCTTAAAAGTGTTACGAGGTAAACTGAGGCAAATTTAAGCTTTTAATTAAACACAAAAAAATAAGTAAAATTGTAATATGTAACTGTATTCCCTTTGTAAAACTAATCTATTAATCAGTTTAAAAATTTAAAAGTCGTGGCCAAACCAACAATAATAAAGATCAATACTTATACTAAATTAAATGATTTTTCCGTAGCTTAATAACTACTGTTAACACAAACATTGTTACAGTAACTTGAGTTTGCATTATATTATAAAAATCGTAAAGGCAAATTCTTTACGAAAACAACTTTAAATTAAACTGATTTAAACTCATTTTGTATTATATAAAAAACTAACTGTACTGTAGAATTTTTATATCAGTTTAATTTCATCGATTTTAGAAAAGTGTGTTTCCAAAGTTCATACAAAATCTCGCCAAACAGTGTCGAATACGAATTATTCAATTTGTTTTTATCTAGTAATTTTCGGAATTTCTAAAAAACTGTAAAATATGTCTACGAGAATTTTTACGGAATTTTGTTTAGTTAAGAATAAAACAAATGTGTATAGTAGGGGAAGGGAGGGGGCATAAGGACTCAGTGATGGTCAAAATATCTTCTACAAAAAAAAAAAAAAAAAAAAAAAAAAAAGAAAGAAGGAAAATAATAATAATAATAATATATTTTGTTTGCCTCTTTTTTTTATTAAATATACTGAAAATAGTCTCCATTATGTTCCTATTTCAGGATCACGTCGTTTGATCTCGTTTGGTTTATTTGAAAAAAAAAAAAAAAAAAAAAAAAAAGAAAAAGAAAAAAGAAAGAGTAAAGGAAGGAAAAGAAACAATTTATTTGAAGCTGAATTGAGATAGAAGAAACCTTAGGAGGCAAACATTAAAATTTCGAATAGGAGGGGGATTAGGAGCTCAATTAAAGTTCTACTTAGACTCATATTTAATATGCACGCTTTTTAAGTTTTCAAAACTTTCAAGGCGTTTCCTATAGATTTTGGAAGAAAAATGGGACTTTTAGAATATATATATATATATATATATATAAGCTTCTTTAAAAAATGCCCCACGAGCGATTCTGCGCTAAAAAGCTGGTGGATGGGAAGTGCCTGATTCGATCCCATCCCGCACTCTTCGACCTAGCCGTTCCTTCAGTGTTTTTTCTACGAAACTTGCATAAATACGGGCTACGACCCCTTAGAAAGACCTCACGGGGGGCAATGTACTTATAGGCCTAGGACCCTAGCGCAGGCAATTGGCCTTAAAACCTACAAACAACCAACCTTAAAAAAGTATCGCTGGAAATATTTTAAGTGATTATATTTAGAAGATTTCTCAAAGTGCTAAAAAATCCTTATCATTTAAAATTTTAAAGTTAGATCTCTCATATACACTTTATACCCCCATAAACCAATTTTCGAAAATGAGGCAAAGTCCAAAATCCCTACACTACGTTTCAGGAAATTTTTAGGAATTCTAATGTGATTCCGAAATACTAGGAAGAATGTGGGGACTATGTGCAGTATGTTTAATCAGATAGAATAAAACTAAATGCATAACATTTTAATGCATGTTTTTTAGATTTTTTTTTCTAAAAAGCGATTTCCCTATTAAAATTTCTAAGTGATCTAAATGGTAACCCCACTCCTATTTTCCCCAGCTGAATTAATTTTAAACCAAACAAAATCTCTCTCAAATTGATTAAGCATCTTTTTTAGAATTATCAGAGTTTCCAAGGGAGGATCTGAACCTCACCCCAATGGTGCTAGGTATTTTGGAAAACTACTGTCATATCCTTAAACAGTTTTACTTTATGCATCAACAATTTAAAAAAATATATATATTTATCTTTTGTTCACTCGATTGACCATTGAAAAAATTTTGTTAAATTTTTATCTAACTAAAATCGATGTGGTGAAAACTCTTTAGAAACTTATTCGTAACACTTTTTTACAAAAACTTTCGTACACAAATTATTTTTTTAAACATTTATTTTGAATTTTCTGTTGAACTATCTAAGAAATAGTTGAACCAATGAGCTATATAAGAAATTGAATATTGAATAAAATAAAAAATCCTTATTATTTATTTTTCTTATTTGTAGAAATTTTTGTCATTTTTAAAATGTATCTATTATGCCTCTGTAATGTTGCATGTTTCCATCCCTCAAAAAATATTCTTTCTTAAAGTTTTTTTTTTTTTTTTTTTTTTTAATTACTTTTTATAAAATTTTGAAATTTCATTTAGTTTGTTATTTTGTCCGAGTATGACCTATAAAACAACACTTTTTTACAGTGTTATAACTCATTACCATGCTCCTTTAATTTCACGTTTTGATTATTAACCCCTAAAAAGTAATGATATCAATACAAAAAACCCTTAACGGGTTAAAAGTTTGTGATGCAGCACTGTACTTTATGGCTATAGGAATTAGAAATACGGGTCTTAAAAATAATGATATCAAATTTTCAGTGACGCTTTGATATTAATTAAATTGCACATAGATTTTCTTATTTGAATTTGCTTTTTCCTTTTATTTATATTTACAGTATAAACGTTATTTTCAACATAAAATAATATATAGCATTTACTCATCGATACCTTTCCATTCACATCTCTTTTACTAAGTAAGCATGTGTTTTAAAAGAAATTATATGAAATTCCAGTAACGCAGTGGTGTTACATTAAAGGATTTGTTTTTAAATTTCACTACAATTATTTTCTTTTGCATATTAAAGTATATGTGCACATTGAAATATTGCTTTTAATTTTCAAATACGCTGTCAAATATATAACTTTCATTAAGCTTTTATTATGTACTAAAATATATTTATTTCAATGAATTATTCTATCTTTCGAGTCACGCCAACCAAAACTGTAAGTAAAATATATGAAAATGTTTACTTTGTGTCATTTCATCCAAATAAATTGAAAATGCATGCAAATAGATATTGTGCTGCAAAGAAAAAAATTGTGAAATTTTTTTTCAGTTTTGGATGGCGTGACGCAAAAGATAGAATAATTCATTGAAATAAATATATTTCAGTACATAATATAAGCTTAATGAAAGTGATATATTTGACAGCGTATTTGAAAATTAAAAGCATATTTCAATGTGCACATATACTTTAATATGCAAAACGAAATAATTGCAGTGAAATTTAAAAACAAATCATTTAATGTAACACCACTGCGTTACTGGAATTTCATATAATTCTTTTTAAAACACATGCTTTCATAGTATAAGAGATGTGAATGGAAAGGTATCAATGAGTAAATGCTATATATTATTTTATGTTGAAAATAACGTTTACACTGTAAATATAAATAAAAGGAAAAAGCAAATTCAAATAAGAAAATCTATGTATAATTTAATTAATATCAAAGCGTCACTGAAAATTTGATATCATTATTTTTAAGACCCGTATTTCTAATTCTTATAGCCATAAAGTACAGTGCTGCGTCACAAACTTTTAACCCGTTAAGGGTTTTTTGTATTGATCTATATACATTTATATGAGAAGAGCACATATGAAGAGCTTGTTTCCAAAAGGCGTTAAGCTAAAAATTTCAAAAATTGACTTTTCGATGCAAAAAGTCGCAGCACACGTCTAAAAATATATTTTCAATAAGTAGAAGTTCCAAACGAAGTTTAGTCATAATGAAAACAGAAAGAGAAATCTGTGTTTTTTTTCCAAAAAGAGTTAAGTCACAAGTAAGTTTTGTGCCAAAAGGCATTAAGTTAAGTTTAATCAATTGTAGCGTGCCTTGAGATCACGTGATTTGTATGGCCTTAGTTGAAAAGTGAAAAGTAAGGAAAAGAATGTTATTGTAAATTGTTACATTGAGACCGTTTTTTTTTTTTCATTTAAAATTATAAACAGGAATGTGCTTATAACCTGTATTATATATAATGTGTTCGTAAAAGATTTTTATCTTGGTTTTGGAACCCCGAAAAAGATATTTGTCCCTTCTGTATTAGGCAAAAAATACAAATGAATTCAGAAAAATGTACAGAAAACAGAAAAGACCCTGTTAACCGAACTTTTGATTCATAAAAATCGAAGCAAAAACTTTTTTTCACTTTTAGGGAAAAAGCTTATAGGAGAAGATGAAATTACAACATGTTTTGACCTAATACAAAATCAGGAATTACCACACAAATAAAAATTATAACATGTTAGGAATGCTTTCAGCAGTGGCTGCTCAAAATGATCCCACCTTCACATGCTATTTACCAGTGCGTGGTCACTCCTACTTACCAGCAGATAGAACATTCGGAAGAAAGTGGATACAATTTTACCCTCTAATGAACATATCTCTAAGATTGGAAATCTTTTCGAGTACAAGAAGCAGTGGAATATTTTAGATTGGAAAATTTTGCGCATGGTCGTCTAAAAAGCAAACAAGGTTTCTTGATTTCAGAGGCAATAGTACTGGAAATGACGAAGCGAGATGTGGGAGTCAAGACAACGTACTGTGATTCGTTTTGCCGTCAAAAGATCCTAAAACGCGGGAAAAAAAATTCTCCCGTGCGCCTCTTCTGAAATAAAAACAAAAAACAATATGAAACAAGCAAAGAAAAACAGATGTTTTAAAATTACTTAATGCTTTGGGAATTAACAAATTACACGAATGTTTTATTTTCATGAATAATCTTGCAATGATATTGATAACGTTAACATAAGTGAAAATAATGATAATGATGGAGAAATAGAATTTGTAAATGAAGATTTGTAGTAACTAACTACCTTCCAAAATTGCATAGCTAAAATGTATGCTGTATTTTCATGAAAAAAAAAATATCAGGATCAATTTCAAATGGAAAAGTCATTTCATTCCGTTATTTGTTTGTGCCAAAAGGGCGTGAGTCATAGTTTTGTTCCAAAAGGGGTTAAGTCATTTCTTTCTTTTTTTTTTCTTAATAACTATACTGTCAGGATTTTTTTAAACATGTAATTTAGTGTTATTATCATCCATAGATTACTGGGAAAAAATATCTTTTCCTTAAACTCAATAATAATGTTTACATAACAAAATTGCGTTTTCCTTAACGCCAATTGGAAACAAGCTCTTCATGTACCCATGTAAATATAAAATGTTCTTTAACAAACACAACATTTTTTGTAGTATTTTATTATTATTATTATTATTATTATTATTATTATTATTATTGTAACACGCAGAGTTTATAAACAAATGAAAGACAATTTTAGAAAAGTATATATAGTATACTCGAGAAAACATATAGTAATTAGAAAGTATATATATATATATATACACATATACATATAAGGAAATATGGAAAATTTTACAAAAATAATGTTTAACTTTATATGAACAAGCGTTAATATTAATGTATTTGAATAATATATTACCAAATTATAATAAAGTATTTATAAAATTAACCTGAACATTTCAATTTAAAACAATGTTATCGCATACTGAAGTATTTGCATAAAACCTGATGAAAATTCGAAAATAGAAATTGTGGCAAATATCTAATCCTGTGAAAATTCGAAAACAGAAATTGTGTCAAATATCCTTTCTTACAATCTTTTCTAAAACTTTATTAACGACTAAGTCACATCCTTTCTTTTTCGAAGTTCTCAACTCTTAATACCTTACGCAGAAATACTGTGTACCTAGTCGTCCTTTAATATGTACATTGATTTCCGGATCATCAAAGAGATAAAACGTATAGACGATATTCAATGATGCAATTAGTACAACAATTTCTTCATACCTTCATTTACTCTAGTACTTACGTCTGTGTTTTCAGCTAGATCCTAGTGCAATTTAAGGGTAAGTGTTATGAAGAGAGAAAATTAAGGTATGTACAGGGTAAAAAATACAAATTTTAAACTTTCAGTAGATTTTAATTTTAACTATGTGCAGAGTGACAAAATCAAACGTGTCTAATTTGGAGAGGCTTCTGTACTTCACAAAAACTTAAAAAATCTATGATAAATATTTCTATGTGACTCTGAATATCACTATGTATTATTATTACTATTTATTATTACTATGTGACGGGAGTGACATTTATGTGACATGATTTTTCATTAGAACCTATATTTGAAAAAAGTTCTGTTGAAATTTACAATAAAAAAAAAACCCACTGATATTGTTTTTATAATTAAACTACATTTCATTGAGCAATATGTTTTAAAATGTTTCTTATATATATATATATATATATATATATATAATATTAATAACAAGGCGTTTAAATATTGAAAACGTAAGGAAGAATTGATAGTCGGATGATATATTATCAAATATACTTTATTTGTACATTCCAAAAATATTTCAATGCTTAAAATATTCAGTATATATTAAATATCAAGCTATGTGTTGAACATTTTTGATGGATAAAGATTGGTTTTTACAACATGCGTCATCTTTCTCTCGACAATATAAATAAAATGCGCTTACATACGTATATTTTAAAGTTTTTTTTTTTTTTTTTTTTTTTTTTTCTTTTGCAGATTTTACATCAATGTAAATGTTCAAATATGTCATATATATATATATATATATGACATAATATGCATAAATATATACATAAATATATATATATATATATATATATATATATATATATATATATATATATATATATATATATATATATATATATATATATATATATATGTATATATTTATTGTATATATTTATGCATGAGGAAAAGAAAAGCATATAATTTCTGCATATATTAAATTAAGTGACTTGAAGAATTGTTTTTTCACACAATAATTAGATTATTATTTCTGCATAATTTATTTAATAATTTGCTACTTAATCATCTGAATGCATATAAAAATAAAGAAGTAAAGTACTAATTAAAGATTATTTAAATTCGATATAATTATAAGTATGCCGTATAATTTAAAGTACAGATTCCATTATACAGTTAACAGTAAAATTATTGAAGAACTAGCAGTAAATCCTGTTTGAAATATGCATCTAATACTTTAATTTTAGGTAAATATTTGTCGAGTCATGATCTTAATTTTATATAGATTATAAGAAAGAATAAGTTAGTGATAAGAATTAGCGATCAAAGATTTAAAAAAAAAAAAAAAAAATTCTAAAACGTTGATGTGTGCTTTAAAAATTTTGCCGCCGACTGCAAATGAATTCACAAACGTTGATAAAAATAAAATAAAATAAAATGTATCGCCTTCATCTAGAACGAATATGTAGTTATTTTCTGATTTCCTAAACTAGAATTATAGATTTCTGAGTTATGCGGTAAACAAATAATCCGGATAGACGAAATGATCGAGAATTTCTAGTCGACACTTTTCTATAGACATAAATAATATTATGACTATAATGACTATTATGAATCTTTTGAAATGCAAGAAATACTCGCTTGATTTTCTAGAATTAGGTCATAAAATAAAATAATAAGTACTAAAACTTGCCCCTTATGTTCACATTTATTTTCAAAGATTTCTTAACGAGATTGACCGATAAATATATAATAGTACAAGATGGAGCGAATTTGTTTTGGTTTCGGTTTGAAAATCTCGGGATAACGGGTGTAGGGTTGTAACAAAGCTTCAGTCCGATTGGTTGGTGACTTGCTGGCTAGATTTTTGAATCTTCTCGTCTCTCTGTCAATCAGTCAGTGAGGCAGCACCCACAACAAACAGTGATAAATGCGCCGAGGAGGAAGGCCTTACTTCAAGAAATTGTGAACCCAGAGAAACTTTCACTGGCGATTCACTAGAAGAGGTTTGTAAGCATTAGAGTATTGACGTGTGCCTTCTTCCTAGATTTATTTCCTATAGATTGACCACGATAACATAAGAAAATTTTCTAGAATGGTAATAGGGAGTTTTAGAACTTGCTAGCAATGGAAACTAAAATTAATAAGGACGACATGGAACCATTTTTAATAAAGCCACAATTTAGTTTCTAGATGCCAGTTACAGATTTTTTATTCAGTAAATAATAGAATATAATGTACATTATTACTATTACAATAAATATTTCTATACATTTCATAACAAATAGCTTTTGTTTTTCATCAAATCTATTTCAAACCAAATAATTTTAGTAAAGAAGAAATACTATTTTAAATTTCTTTTATTAAGCAAAAACTAAATAGGGTTTGATGAAATTAAAAGAAAATTATTAAAAAATGAAGTTCGATTTACTTTCGAAGAAATACAAAATGTATTTGATTTACGAAATTCGTAATTCAAAAATAAGCATATTAATAGGCCTCTCCACTTATCGTCCCCAGAAGCCAGAGCCAACGTTATTCTATGGAGAATTTCGCTCCAATATAACTTTTAAATTCCGTTTTCACATTCATGAACTTCACAACTATTAAACAATTTATCGCTTTCTAAAAATTATTTTATAAAATTTTGAATATTATATTTTGAGGTTGTAAAATGCGAATTTCCACAATGTGGAATTTTTCGATTTTGAGCTTAAGAATGAAATCTTAAAAAAATAAAAATAAAAATAAATAAATAAATAAATTTTTAAAAAGCGATAAATTGTTTAATAGTTGAGAATTTACAAAAAGAGAAACGAAATTTAAAAATATGTATTAGTTAAGGAATAATAATGGGGCAATTTTTCGCATAGAATAACATTGGCTTCGGCTTTCGAAGACGATATGTATTGAGTCCCCTTAAGCGAAATTGTATTATTTTCCTAAATGCTCGATGCAATATATGCAAAGAAGATTTAATGTAAAATATTAATAATAATAATAATAATGATAATAATAATAATCAAATTAAATCAAATAAGTTTTGCAGGCAAAACGAAAAATAAGAATTGCTACGTAAAATAGTCTCAGTAAAAATTTGCATATTTTAAAGCTCCTAATACCATGATAAAAGAAAATATCCTATCAAAGTGTTTAATAAAAACTCAAATAATTCATTCATTAGTATTTCTTTCACAAAAATATGTTCTAATGAGCCTTAAAATAAGTTTAGTGTTTAATTAAATTATTTTAGCTGAGGAAAAATTCTTGTATTTCATACGATTAATTAAAAAATATACATATTCAGTTACCAAATAGATTTAAAAATTTAATACAGAAAAAAAGCTTTACAAATTGTGTTAATCTGTAATTATAATTAGACGAAATTTATGTAAATTGCACCATTTTAAATTTTCCCGAGAAAAGAAAGAAAATGAGATTTACGTAAAATTTCATTTTGTGTAGTTAAAAATGTTAATTATAGTAATTAAAATAAAATAACTAGTAAATTAATGCGTAAAGAAAAAAAAATGAACAGATGTTTATCCAATTACGCATATACTCCATGAATTCTATATTGTATCGAAAAAAAAAATGTAATTAGCGATAAATTAGATATTCAATTACAAATGAAATAATTAATTCTTCAAAATGTGTTTAGGGAATCAAAGAAAACTTCGATTAAATTTTCCAATTTCCAATCCTGAATTAAAAATAAAAATATAATGCAATGGAAAAAAAAAAAAAAAAAAAAAAAAACTAATTTAAATTACGAAATATAGAAAGATTAAAAAAAATAAACTGGTGTGTTACTCACGCGAATTCTCTTATCCTTCATGTAAGTACTATAAAGACAGATTGCATAAGTCTTGAGATCAATAACATACGATAATAAAGTTCAGTGTACTTTAAAAATAATCTAAAACTAGTTTAAGAATAGTTTTGTTTCGTATACAATTCTATGTGATGGGGGCACTAGCCCCCTTCCACCTCCGCCCAACAATAATGCCTACAATTAAAAAAAAAAAAAAAAAAAAAAAAAAGGCTGTTATTAATTGAACTTTAAACTCACCAATCTGGAATAAATTTGATTTCGCAACCTAATACGAACTTTAAAATACCAATTCGAATTTCTTGCAGTTATTTGTTTTTAACTTATGAAAGATAATATATAATTATAAATACACAATAAACACTAAATATTGATCTTTCGTAATCAAGAGATCTCAAAGTGTTATATTACACAAAAAATAAAGTTTAAAATTGAACTTATTTTAACGACTGAAATAATTATTCAACAAGTATTTATAATCAGTTATAAGACATCATTTTTCCTGATTCCATTCAATATTCACCTGAAACTATAAGTTTTAAAGAAACACTAGATGTCGGGGAACTTCCATTAGTATATTCTTTGACTTCAGCAAGTAAGAATTTGTAAGAAACGTTGAAACAAGTTACGTAGCTTTTGGTTGCAAAACCTCTGAAATTATAAATTTAAATAAATAAATAAATAAAGATTATTGAAATTTTAACTGTAATTCTTATCAAAGTAATGGAATTCGATTCCCGAAATTTTAAATTTAATTATTCATACAAATAAGCTTCAATGCATATCTACCAAATTTGTGGCCAAATGCTGAGACAATTTGCCGACAATTTCGGATTGAAAAAAAATTAATATTGATATAAAAATAAATAAAATCCTTTATATTCTTTGCAAATAGAATTTAAATTAGTACGACAGTACTTAGCTATCCTTCTATATAAAGACATGCAGTGTTTCATTTGGCAAGTATGGATTTTCATGATAATATGCAAGAACCTAATTTGTACATAGGTTCATTTGGAACTGTCCACAGCAAAATAAGAAAACGTATTTTGTTAATTATAAATAGTAAATGCTTATTTAATAATTAATTAAGTTAATGGCACTTGTTAAATAATAGTATTATTCTAAAAAAAAACAGATTATATTAAGTTGTTTGAAGTTTTTTTATAGTATTTTATTTAAAGTTAGATTATTCTGGAGAAGAAATATCCGTGTTTAATGTTGAAAATGCATTTAAATACAAAGCACCTTTTTATACAAACGTTCAAAGAAAATTTCAATTTTCATGACAGAAAATAAAACGTTAAAATAATTTTTTTCACAGTGGGAAATAATATGTTTGTGAAACAAAAGATGTTATATTTCTATATCATGGTTAAGTGAATTATACATTTTCCAATATAGTGAGGAAAATGTAAACAAACTAAACAACCAAATTGAATTTCAACGTATATCATGACACCCGTGAAATAAAGCAAAGTATTACAACAGATACACTAAGCAAAGCATTGGAAAAATAACTTAAATGTGAAATGTAATTGTTGTGTTTTATTTTGACATTAAAACAAAAATTCAATTACATTAAAATAAACTATTTCTCCATAAATTATTATCGAAATACATACTTTAACGCAAAGTAATATTTTTCTTTATTTTATAAAAGGAAATTGAGAAAAAATTCAAAGTTTAATATAGTTTCATGTTATTTTATGGAATTACAAAATTAAATTTCTGGTAATATTGCGACAATTACAGCTTATTTTTATGAAAAAAAAAGTAAATCAAGTTACGTTCAAATTCTCTGATTTTAAAACTCCACAAAATTTATAAGAAACAAGGATTTTGGTTTCATATTTAAAACACACACACACACACACAAAAAAAAAAAAAAAAAAAAAAAAAAAAAATCACTGAAGGAAACTATTTACCGGGATAAGAAAATAAAATATTAATATTGGTATTGCAAATTTCAGTTTATTTGTTTTGAGGTGGAAAGTAAAATTTCTGAAATTACTGACATATTAAAAAAAAAAAAAAACATTTTGCATTAAAAATACTGTTTTTCTTTCTTTAAAAAATTTTCTCCTTTAAGTGTTCCAGAAATGGACGCTGTATCAGTAGTAGACACATTAAAATTTAAAAGCTGAACAATGTAAACAAATCCTTTTCCGTAAAAAAAAAAAAAAAAAAAAAAAAAAAATCCTAGCAGTAGAGTTGCTATAATATATCCATATGCTATGCAAAAAATTCATTGTCAAAAATTCCTTTTTTAAAACAATACAATGAGTGTAAATACACAACAGATTTTTCAGTAGTGCACACTGAAAAATTTCCCTATTAAACAAAACTGTCCAGGTCGAACCAGAGGCCACCAAACTGAATGCGACTCTGAACCACGGAAGCTCAGTTTTTTTCGCTACTTCGCATTTCCCAATCCTGATTTTATAGCAATATTCCGTACACACACACACACACACACACACAAAATGTAACCACGAGAGGAAATCTGTATCAATATTTAAAGACTTTATGTGGTTCCAGAGGAAAAGTTTCTTTAAGGTGAAATGAGGGTGAAATTGGTCTTGTACTATTGAAATGAAGTCCGCAATAGAAAATCTAGGTAAGAAAGGATATATAAACAGTGAATAAAAACAAACAGTATTTTATTTTCATGAATAACATATCAGATATGACTGTAGATTATTCTATAATATATTAGTAAAGATATATTAGAAATGATATACCAAAAATATCGGTTTCAAGACATTCAGGTGGTGTATAACAAATTTCAGATAGAGAGAGAGGGATTTTGGATGCTTGCTATTTGTACAGTAGTTTAAGAGCGGAGTGATACGTTCTCAACCTCCCAGTCCCAACTAAACTGCCAAATAACGCCATGTTTTTTTTTTTTTTTTTTTTTTTTTTTTCCCGCCAAATTTATAGCCAAACATATCCATTTGTCTATGGAATAATTTAATGTAACTATTTTGAATTTAGAGGGTCTGTTATAAATATTTACGCCAAATAACTATGCCAACTTTTATCACCAGAAAACTGTCTGCTTCCAACAAGACAAAGTCTACATCCTGTCATAAAGAATATATGAATTATACTTTAATGATATTCCAACGGACATTCATTGCACGATTTAGCTATAATAAATAAAATTACGAAGTTTAAAAAAAAGGAAAGTAATTTATGGAAACAGTCAATAGATGTAAAAAAATATATTTTTTATTTATCTTTTTTAAATGATTTAGCATTGGGTGATTAGAATTCCGAGAGACCGTTATTTAATAAGAAGGTATTTAGACTAGTAGAAATAAATAATTAATTTTTAAAGATTACGATTATTATTTTTTAAAGGTTCTCAGCAAAATTTATTTAATAGATTAACAGATAAAATATTATTAGAATAAATATATGTATTTATAGAGAGACAAATGTGTTTAAATATAAAAAAATAATTTAGAATTTCGTTATATATTTTAATACACATTTATTTTATTGGGAATATAATAATTAATTATTAAATTTATTTAAAACTGTAATTAAAGATCATATATGTGAAGGAACTTCTCCACATATGTGCTTGACTATTTCTTCCGAAGATCGTAATTTCGAACACAGGATCATAATCTATTAAAAATCATTTTTGATACTTTCATATTCTAGAACAAAAACTTGTAATAACCATCATTCGCTTAATAACTGTGTTGTTAAACAATAGAAAAGAAGTAAAAATTAGATATGAAATATGCTATAAATTGCAGGCGAATAATTTTATTATTGTACAGTAAGATAATTATTTAAATCATTGTACACAATTTTATGGACTAGCAATGCATTAAAGCAATTTAAAAATAAGTGTTTCCACTACTTTCAGTTCAGTGTAAATAAACATAAAAATGCCTAAGTATAAACTGTAATATATTGAATTTATACGGTGTGCCCCTGTATCAGAGACATAAATGTTACACATACGGAAACTATACAATTAATTCCATGTATAAAATATTTTAAATACATTGCGTGTGGTTTTATTATTTTTAAAAATTATAATTCATAAAAAATTAAATTAAATTAAATAAATAAATAAATAAATAAAATAAAATAAAATAAATAAATAAAAAGTATTTATTAATATATAGAATTGTCAATTTTATATGATTCAACAGAAAATTTAAAAACATGGTATATAAAAAGTTCTTTTTATCTTGTAATTATCTTTTTATGTAACAACCTTTGTATAATGTCCTTTATTTATTTTTATTTTATCAAAACTATTTTATGGTAAAACTATTTTGTTTGACAAAATAAAAATAAAAATAAAAATGTGCAGTTTATTTTGAGGCAAAGTAGTTGTTTCATGAATCTCCTCTTTTTCTCTTTTCCCTATGACTGTTTCCGCTGTAAGCACGTATTCTTGTCTTTTTGCTTAAAACAAAGTAAAAGTCTATTGTTTCCTGCTATTCCATTGTGTTGCTAACAACATTCCTGCGTTTAATGAATCCATTTAGGCGTTTCCCCTGACTGTTCCCTAACATAGCCATCTATAGGAATATGTTGGAACTGCATTTTTCCTCCCCTAAACAAATATTCATTGCCCCACGATTAATCTGGTAAAATATCAAATCGCTCTGATCGATATTTTTAAAATTATAGCGTTTTGAAATCGTAACTTTAATCATAATCACCCTGGACAACAAATAAAATTTCGCACTTTTCATAATTCATTTTTAATTATTTCTACGTAACGACATATTGTTGAAAAGGAAGATTATTTAATATATTTTGCCCAAGTACAATAATGTAAATTTAAACGTAGCTTAGGCATAAAACCTTTCATTTCTAAGATTCATTCTTTACGGACGTCAGAGAATTAAGTTTCATAACTTCAATGACGAGTGCTGTGGAATGCATAATTTTTTATTTAGTAATCCAAAGGTAAACAAATGCTATGTTCGAATTTATACTTCCCCTAAGAATTTAAATAAATTTACCTAAATATATTTTAGGGAATGTGTAAAAATTTATCTTTTTTCATTCATTTATGGAATTTTAACACAGAAATAAAAAAGGAACTTGATAACATAACTAAATAAGGCATTTATATATATATATATATATATATATATATATATATATATATATGTGTGTGTGTGTGTGTGTGTGTGTGTGTGTGTAATTTATAAGTTTAATAGAGAATAGCGTTTACTATCTCGATAGATAATATCTGTACGAAAATTTCATTATGAAATTTTGGTGATGCTGTTGCGGTGATGTTACGGGTATTGTTTGCGGTGATGTTGTTGTAACGGTGATGCGTGTATGCGTACTTATGTAAAGTACGCATATTTGTGTGTGTGTGCGTGTGTTTGTGTGCGAATGTGTGTTAATATTCTTACCAATGCTTGTGAGTGAACGTCTAAACGATTCACTCAAAGTAAGAAGATGAATGAATTGTTTCAATAGCTAGTGTTTTTGAAAATGTTTAATCGACTTTTTAATGAATGGAAATATGTTAATAAAAAACTTGCTAAATCTGAACAAAAAATCACCTTTTTGGATAATTGTAAACACTTTAAACTTACGCCGACATTTCTAAAGGTTAGAAATAAATTTTTAGTTGACAATTTTAAAGATGACGTTAGCGAATTTGAACATAAGATTCTAAATAAACTTATTAGGAAAAGAAAAGCTGATTTTTTTTAAACTAAGAAAATATGGAATAAAACCGCTGACGATCTCAAAAATTCAATCGAATCAGACAAATGGACTTTATGAAAGAGAAAATTGACCAATATTACGAAACTGCAAAAAACGCAATTGTTAATAGACATAATAAAAAATTTAAATTCTGGCTTAAAAAAAGAAATTATAAACCTATTACAAAAAAAGAAATCCCTTTTATTAACTTGTCTGACGCTGAAATCAATAACCATCAACGGGAATTACTTAATTTAGGACATAAATTTATTCTGGACCATCCCGTTAATATTAAACATAGTATAGCTAAAATCGAATCTGCCATAAATAAAATTCCCGAAAATAATAGAAATAATATACGTAAAGTCGCTGTCACCGAAATTGAAAAATCCGCTAAAAATAAGAGCATTAATAAGAGAGATCATGCAGAATTGAGAAATCTTAAAATGAACAACGAAATTACCTGTACATTAACTGAAAAAACCCGAAAAATTGCTATTCTAAATCGTAAAGATTACATCTCCAAAATGGAAGAAACCATTAAAGAAAATATATATATATAGTTAATAATATATATATATATATATATATAGTCAATATAGTTAACAAAGACCCAAATAATAAGCTATTGGATAAAACACAGAAAATCATTAAAGAAGGCAAATGGCCCGATAACCCCGCCCCCAGTTATTCAACCATGTAACTAATACCTCCCGAGTTTTGGGCAGATTTAAAGATCATAACACCCCCCCCCCCCCAAAAAAAAAAAAAAAATAAATAAAATAAAATAAAATAAAATAAAATAAACAGACCCATTGTTAATAAGAACGAAGCTCCCACCTACTGCTTAGAAAAATACATGGCCAATATTTATCGTAAAATTTTTCCCTCCTCCCTACACTCCTTAGAATCTACAGAAGACTTCATTAAAAAACTAAGAGAAATCGACAATAAAAATAACTACCGTCTAGTAAGTTTTGTTGTCATCAACCTCTACCCGTCCATTAACATTAACGAAGCTTGTGAAATTGTAAACGAATCCATAAATAAGTACTACCCCGACCCTAAAATAGCCCAAACTTTAAACGCAGTCACCAATTTTTTGTTAAAAGAAAATTATTTTACTTTCAATGGAAAAATATGCCAACAGATTAAAGGCGTCCCAATGGGATCGCCCATTTCAGGCTTCGTCGCGGAATTTAAATTAAGGAACTTAGAGAACAAAATTATTGAAAGTTTAAAAAACCAAGTTATTTTTTGGTATCGCTACGTCGATGACGTTTTCGTCGTCGTCGACAAGAATTTTGATATTAATGAAATCCTCAACGTTATCAATAGCCATGACCCCGACATCCAATTCACTTATGAAGAAGAAAACAACTTACAAATTAATTTCCTGGACGTTAAAATTACCCGCACTGAAAATAAATTTAAAACTACCGTTTACCGAAAACCCACTAATAGTAACGAAATCATTCACTTCAAGAGCAAACACCCTTCCGTTACAAAACAAACGCCATTTGTTCATATATCAATCGCGCAATATTAATTTGCAACGAACCCGGAGACCTTAAAAATAAACTGAACCTAATTAAAAACTTTACCAGAAAAGCAGGATACCCGGATAAAATAGTGAATAAATTAATTAAAAATAAAATTAAAAATCTTGACCACATTTCCAATTATCAAAAACCATCCCTTAATTTTACCTCTTCTATCCCATACGATCGCGGAGCCGCCAAAAAAATTAAAAATATAGCTAATAAATACGGCATAAATATCCCCATTAAACCGAACAAAAATATTTTTCAATTAATCAGGAGTGATAAAGACCCCATCCCCCCTTTAGAAACTGCAGGCATTTACAAAATCCCTTTCACAGACGAAGATAATAAACCCGGCTCCTATATTGGTGTTACTAAGAGAAAAATCAGAACTAGGATTCACGAACATAAAAATGATATAAGAACCGGAAAGTATAATACAGCCCTGGCCAAAACGTACAATAAACAAAACATTAAAATAGATTTCGATAAAACCACTAAAATAGCGAATTACGAAGATTATAATTACGCGATGTACAGAGAATCCATCGAAATTTCGACTAATAATGACGTATGCAAAGACAGCCCCAGACAGAGCATGGAGCCATCTGCTGACAAAGTCAACAGAGGACCACTCAGTCTCATGTTTTCAACAAAGAATGTTGCCGTTTCTGAAGAGGACCGGGTGTCCGATTTGAAAAATCTAAAACGACGCACGAAGTAATGTTAGTTTTTTATTTAAATGTCTTTAATTGTAAGAAGATACGTTTAATATTATAGGTCACATGCACATGATTTGCAAAGATTTCGATTTATGTAGGCATTGTAATTTTTTTTTTTTTTTTTTTTTTTTTAACGAAAAAATAACTTAATATTATTAGCTGAGGACTCTTTAAATTGGACTATGTAAATTGCGAAAGCGACTCAAACATCTTATTCTACTGAGTTTAAATTTGATAAGTATATTATAGGTCACCATCGAATGATCTGCATAGATTTAGATGAGTGTATAATTTACATTTTTTTTACAAGGTCATAAAGAAAAACAGAATATTTTTTATTGCTGCCTATGGACTAATATTATTTAAAGAGCGCTAACGTATTTTTATAATATACATTTAGATAGGCATGTTTTAGGTAATCGTCACAATAATTATATGTTATTTTTCTTTTTCAAAAATGTTAAATAAATAAATAAATATATAAATAAATAAAATAAAAAATACACATTTTGGACTACAGGTTCAAATTAATTTAATTCCGTTTTCACTTTGTTATTAGAAATATATATATATATATATATATATATATATATATATATATATATATAAGGTTTACTGGTTATTACTGTAGGATAATTACGGAAAAAAACTCTACATATTACTCTTTTTTTTTATTTTACTGGGAAGTACGTAATTATTTACAGGTATCACGGGATGTTGAACTAATTATATGAAGTTCATTTATTCATTTTAAAGAAAGTAAAAGTGATATATATTTTAGAATTTTGTTAAAGAATGGCCGTTCCTTGAAACTGCATGTAAAAATGTGTTATCCTTTACATTTACGAAAAAAAAAAAAAAAAAAATCATTGAACTTTTCCAATGTTTTTGAACTTAAAAGTGAAATATTTAAACACATTCTAATTTTCAAGTTTATTTATATACTGAATTATTTGATGGTTAAAATTTTTTTTAATCACTAGATGTTTACTGATAGCTCTTAAATTCACATGTAGCCAATGGAGAAGCTTTTAAAAGAAATAACTGGTAGTATATTTCAATCATTTCATTATAATTGCAAAATACATGATTGAAATTGGTATCTAATAAAATCTAAGTTTTGAAATATTCAATATTTTAATATAACTTATTCCTGGAATAGGTTGACATTTTGCTTAAATATCTTCCAAGATTTCTGAACGAAATATATTAATATTCAAAATGTTTAAAACACTTTCTTTTATCTGAAATGAAAATATTATTTCTATAGAAAAATCTTTTTTTTTTTTTTTTTTTTTTTTATTTATGTGTCGCGAAATTTTAATCAAGTGCTTTTTTTAAGCGATACTATACACATATATCTGTATTTTTGAGGAATATTAAAATTTAAGAAACTCTTTAAATAAAAACGCTGATTTATTATAAGGTGTCTTACATGTCCTCTTGCTCATGCTTCCCATTTTAGAGATTGCTCTTCTTATGTTACATTTTGTAAGTCTTTTAATATTATTTATTCTATCAAGTATAATTTATGCAATATGTTATATATTAGACAAACTAGTAATCCATTACACAAGAGTATTAACTTACATCGATCTGATATTAAAAAATCTCATCAATTTACTACAAATTTTGAATATATGCATTTCCATCAACATGACTTTAATAATATTACTGTGAAAATTCTTAATTTTAAGAAGAATTTGAATGAACGTCACTTACTTGAATCACAATATTTTAAATCAATGAATACAATTTATTCTTTTGGTTTAAATTCTAATGTATATAATAAACAATATATTGTTTATTTCAAGGTTTCAAAAATTGATTTTTACAGTAATATTTATGCAACATTAAATCACTCTTTATTTAAAAAGACTACTAGAACTTCTAGGGGTTCTTCTAGGTCGTCTTCCCAACTTCTGGACATTTCATCTATATTACAAAATCTCAAATCCTTAGAAAGTATTTTTCTTCAGTCTTATAATTGGAAAGATACACGTAATTTTATATTTGGAATAAAAAAGAAATATCTTCTTAAATATTTTAAAGTATTCCATTCTCATTCTTTTGATTCAAATTTCAGTGATGTATTTTTTGATATTTTACACTATAGAGCTGAGTGTTTTAATATTAAACTTGACTTAAAATCTGGTCAAAAAATAAATAACTCTCTCTTGGTGATAAATTTTTCTCACCCTGTTTTTAATAAACTTCATATTCACAATATCCTTAATGATCCATCCAATTCTTTTCCCATCAAAACTTCGTCATTCAAAAAATTTTTAAATACAATATTACATTAGTCATAAAAATATTTAACTACAATGAATTTGCTAAATTCCTTACTTCTAATGAACAGCCTCCGTGCTATTGTTCTGATTCCAAATATAAATCTTTTATCAATCCATCTGGTGGTCATATTATTACTGGCTATATCAATATTGTGGAAAATCTTACTTTAAGATCTTTGATGAAGTATGGTACTAAATTTCGTATGCCTTCAAAATTCAAATTTATTGATATCATAACTCAAATTAATTTAGACTTGGATCTCTTTATATACAAAACTGCTATTGATTATAATAAACCAGCGGAATTTTTTAATGAGTGGAAATTTAAGTTACTTGAGAAATTTAAACTTGATTTAGTTTATAATATGCACAATCTTTCTAATATCAAGTACAATAATTTCAAAGAAATTATTTCAGCAATTCTAGACTTACAGTCTAAATTTATTATTACTTATGTTGACGCGGCTAATAACTATGCAATTATTTGCAAAAAGTATTCTAAACAACTTCTTTTTGATACTATGGATACTAGTAATATTTTTGCTAAGATTAATGACAATATAGAAATTAAAAATAGGCATATATTTAATTATTACAAGTTAATAAATACTAAAAATAATAACTATAATTATCCTTATTTAGTAGTAATTCCAAAATTTCATAAAGATCCTATTACATTTCGTACTGTTACTGTTGCCTGTAATGTCTATACTTCTAATGATAATATTATGTTGTTAAATATCCTTAAAAAATTACATAGTTATATTGTTTCTAACAAGTGTAATTTTTTTCTAAAAAATAGTTTTCAACTCAAAAATAAAATATTGTTATTAAACATATGTTTGAAATTATAAATAAACTTTTTTGTAGAGAATCTGCAATATCTAAATCTAAATAATAACATAACTCCTTCAGTCTTTAAAACTCTCACTAGGTTTATCCTATACCATAACTATATTTTATTCAATAAATCTTTTTATAAACAACGTTTAGGATTGCCACAAGGTGGCCTTATTTCTAGTATATTAGCTGATCTATACTTATATTATTATAAGCGTGACATTGAGTGTACTAATTTTAAATTACTACGATACATAGATGATATATTTATATTATATTTGGATAAACATCACACCAATCTAGACTTACCTGTTAATTATCGTGAAAATATGTCTCTTAGTAGTACTGATTTGGAATCTAGTGTTATTAGTTTCTTAGATTTAAAAATTATTCTTAATAGTAGTAGCCAATTAGAATTTGACTTATATGATAAAAAGAAAGATTTCCCATTTAAAGTAATTTTTTTTTTTTTTTTTTTTTTACTAATTTTAAAACATTTTTACGTAAATCTGTTTTTGTCAATATTCTTCTTAATTTTAATCTACGGATTAAATATTTCGTGCCTGATAAACATCAAAAAGTACAATTTCGATTCTTTAAAAAATTAGCATTAATTAATGGATATCCAAACACTTAATTAATATATATATATATATATATATATATATATTATTATTATTATTATTATTTTCCCTCTCAATTTTTATTCCAATTTAAATTTAGGTCTAAAAAATTAGGTATTATTTTATGGTTAGTATGTATTCTCATTATCTTTCAATCTTCGTGGCAAATTACAATCGTAGATGGCAGCACTATTCAATCATCTACATTGATTATCTGAATTCTAAAAAAAAAAGAAAAAAAAAGTTTTTGTCTTCTTTTACTTTGTTCCATGCTTCCTGGCTATTTTGTACAGACTTTATAAGTATTTTATTTATTTTTATTTTATTATCTATTCATTTTATTTGTTCATTTTATTTTATTTATTTAATTTTTCCATTATTTTCATAACATTACTGTAGATGGCAGCACTATTCATGTTAAAATAATTTTTAATAATAATCTAAATCCTTGTTTAAGTTAGGATTCCACCTGAATAGCTCTGTGAATTCTTTATTTTACTCCATGTTCACTGCTAGTTTGAACTGACTAACTGTACTTTTTATTGATATCTGCTTGTTAAATTTTTACATGTGTCTCGTTTATTATAACTTTGAGTTGCATCTTTTTCAATAATAATTTTTTAAGTAATTTTAAATTATTATTTGTATTGTTGAGTTTATTTTGATCTACGACTTTAAATGGTTTTGGATTATCATTTTTAGTGAATTGTTTTATTTTGGTCTTCGTTTTTTTCTGGTTTTACTATGGGTGTTTCGGGTGAACAAAGTGTTTTTGTAAAACAAAGAAATTCTTAGCTATTGCTTTCTTTGTGACAGAAAAACATCCATTTTTTAGCACATTTGCATTCTACCAGGCCCTTAAAAACGTTAGAATGCAAATAATGATTTTTTTCTCATTCCGATTTACAATAATTCATTTCGATTTTACTTTATTTCTTTTTTGGTTTGATTTGGGTAGTCTTCGCTTATGATCCGAATAATTGTTTTAATACTGAAATTAAATCATGTTTAAATTTCAAATTTTTGCACTGATAATATTGTATTACTATACATATATATGCATATATTTGATTTAGTGATTATATTACTATATCATAATACTACACACAACATAGCTAAATTAATATTTTTTAATTAACTACACAAACCAAATTTTTATGGCAATTGCTTCAAGCAAATTGTTAAATTGTGAATTTTATAGGGATTTTTTGTACACTACCTAGAGTAGACAACACAGGATTTTATTATTGTTAAAAACAAAGGCTAACACATTATTTTAACCTTTTGAAAGGGGCAGCACCTGTCCTCCTTCACCATAGGATTTCGTAAGGGCCCCTCTCAAAAGGTTAAGCAATATAATTAAAATATGCGTTAAACTTGTTTCCCGGTACATTGCTTATATACTAAATATAAGCAGGCTTTACTTTCTTCGCTAGTCACTTTATATAAGTAAATTCTCAAAATCCCATATCATTAAACAATAATAATAATAAAAAAAAATCAAAAATGGTCAAAGCCTCGCTGTAGTTTCCCCTTGTCTTTCAGCTTTCTCGCTTTGCTTAATCAAGGTACTCACTTCATGCTCCAGCGCCTTAACAGAATGCGCACGCAGAAGCAAACATATTAACAGACAAATCTCGGTTAGCTCCGACATACTAGGACTCGACGATATATCTAACGCCCCAGCCCACCCGTTCCCGCTGTCCAATGTCTTTTTCTAGTCAATTTTGTCCTTTTATTATTTCCGGTATGAGTCTTTTTTTTTTTTTAACCCACTTGACATTGTGAGTTTTTTTGTTTTTCTTCCCATGCTATTTCGAAGGGGTTTTTAGCTTTCCCCCCCTCTTTTCCTACATTCTAAAGTGCGGTTCTAAAGTGGTGGGGGTGGGTGGGCGGGAACCACTGCATCTTAGAATGTAGGAAAAGAGGGGAAAAAAGCTAAAAAAAAAACCCCATAGAAATAGCATGGGAAGAAAACCAAAAAAAAACAAAAAAAACTCACAATGTCAAGTGCGTAAAAAAAAAAAAAAGGCTCACACGACTAGAAAAAGACATCGATGAGCGGAAACGGACGGGCTGGGGCAGTATGTTGGATCACGGTTAACAATGCATAAGTATCGTCATACTTACACGCGTAGGCGCACACTTATCTCGATCTACACATTTTAATTTTATAGCCACATTAAGTAAGTACAGTTATTTACCCGACTCTTAAACAAAGAAGCCACACAACACAAAGCCCTCCGTTGAACTAATTTCAAGAAGAATTGATTTTTAATCTTTTATTCTCCGCTCCCCTCATCTCGCTGGTATAGTGGTCATTTTGCGAAAACCATGAAAGTGCATTCTGTTTATACATAAACAAAACCTTCATAACAAAACTAGCATTCCTTAGGTAATTTGGGGTCAATGTTAAGTATACAAATGTGTCCCGTTTACAATGTAAATGGTTTAAAGTATGGAAAATTTAAAAATCGTGTCATAGTGCATGTTGGATGAACCTTAAATAAAATAAAATAATAGTAATAGTAATAATAATAATAATAAACAGCAAAAAGTCATTATTCTATGATTATTTTAAGAATAGCTATGTTTAAAAAAAAATCTCCAACCATCCCAAAGGCGTAAAGAAGAAAAACATTTGCAAAATTACTTTTATATTGCATGTTAGCTACACATAACCAAACCGCACATTAAAAATTGACTTCTCAAAATAATTTGGGAAAGAGTCGCGCTTGGATACCTTTTTCACCTCACCCGCCATTGAAAATGAAGGTGAGGTGATTTGGCAAAATAACGTCACAGTGGATTTTGGATGTACAAAATCAACCAATATAGTAAAATTCCGAACCACGGCACCCATATCCAGGATACATTTTATGCTAAAAAGAAGCTCTCGGTTGTATCCCTTCGCATCCACTGTAAAAAATCAAGAATCTCAGAATGAATTTTTTATTCACAGAATGGATTTTTTTTACTCAGAATGAATTTTTTAATTATCCTCCAGAATTTGCACACTTATTTCGAGCATCTTCCTCCAATTTTTCATAAAGTTCTACCAGAAAATCTGGATTTTGAAAATTTAACCCTAAAATACCCACCCCCCCTCCCTCCTAAAATCGAAAATTGCCTAACTGTAATTTTTTATACTCAAATCTTGTAACATTTTGAGCATTTTTTTCATTGTGAAACATAACAAACATGTTATTTGCATATACCCCCTCCCAAGGAAGAAGAGTGAATTTCTAAAATCGCCTAATTAGCGCAGGTTAGGCTCCCAAAATCAACCGTTGACTGCCGAAATGTCAATGTAGGCTTCCATGTGCAGAATCAAAAAGATTTTGATATCCGTTTGTATGTTTGTTTGCCTGTCTGTCTCATGATAGTAGCCGCAAAAAATCACGCTTTTGACTTGAAATTTTGTACATATGTTCGTGAGCTACATAAAATGAGCTGTATAGTTTTAGGTGTGTATTATATTTGTAGTTCTTGTGAAAGGACATGTCAATGTTTTTCTTAACAGCACGGCCTACGGACAGAATTTGTATGCACCGCAATAGCGTCCTCAAAAATCCTCCGATTAACTTGCAAATAGGTACACATATTTAGGTGCTAAACAGAAATAACTGTAAAATTTTTGGTGTTTATATTGTGTATGGTTCATTTTCTGGGACACAAAATTTTCTTATCATTAAGTCGATGGGGGAATATCATGTAAACGAATTTTATCATGGTTACACTGTCCGTCGCATGCTGTGTATAGATTTTGAAAGTTAAAGGAATTATTATTCTTTTGCAATTATACAAAGAAAAATCAATTATCAGACCTATAGATGCAAATTATTTGACGTGCGATAGCATCTAAACCCTTTATACAACTGAGAATAGAGAAAGTGTTTGCCTAAGCGTTAGGCAAACCAAGATCGTAGAATCATCGTTTTTAAAGGTGAAAATATTTTTACATTTGATGAAACTTACAATCGTCAGACTGACATGGTTTATGCTTTCATTTGCTAATGTCATCAGCATGAGTGAAGAGAGAGCATCGCTTGTCCACATTTACGATTTGGTGCCGTGTTTCCCAAAAACCTATAACTGATCTAAAATTTTGTGAAACAACACACCAAAATATATCCTTAACGATATTTTACAGAAACATCAGATGTCTCTTTTCCTAACACTATTACATGAGATCTTTTAGTAGGTCTTAGCCACTGCTCATACGATCAAAATCCCACAAAAATGGGCATCTCAAAATGTACTCCACATTATGGAACCTCTGAGGCCCGACCTTAATCTTCTTGACTGAAAAGTGTGGTCAGAGATAAATAGATTTTTAACAAAATACGTGCTAATTAAAACACTGCCAAAGAGAAAGTGTAGTTGCCCATTTACACGTAAGTACTTTGTACGCCCCTTTTGATGAATGGCTAAAATATTTGAAAAATTTTTAGAAAACGAATAACGATATATTCAATAATTCATCAACCATGAAAATTCATTATAGAAAAATTGGAGTGTAAAACTGATTTTTTTTTCTTTCTACCAGCAATGTGAAAAACACCAGAGACAGGAATTGAAATAGAAATTTCGTGGTGTATTGGAGTTGTGTCATGGTTAATATTCTCACCTGATATATCTCCGTCTATATACACTGTTACCTCGCCAACAGTTATTTGTGAGAAGTGCCGAGCTGGTTATCAGCCAGGGTAGCTCAGTGGTAAAGCATCTGGAGGTTAAGCTGAGAGCCCGGGTTTAATTCCTGGCTCGGGTATTTTACACATACTTGGTATATATATATATATAAATCAAGCTTTCACTGGAATCTTTCTGTAACGAATGAAGATACTTTTAACAATAAATAGATAATTATACAAAATATATTGTGAGGAATATATTTAAATAAAAATAATTAAATATTTATTTATTTAGTGTGTTTTATTATTATTCTGTAGAAGGGTATGTTTGTGACAATATTTTTGGTAAGGCTAGTTCTAGAGTGTGCTTACACATATTCGATGACATACAGTGCTAGGCAAAATGCTCCTTATTATTTCTTATTTAAATATTGCTATAAATGTACTTAAGTGACATTCGTTTCAACATATTAAAAAACAATATATATATTTTTTAGCCATGTTGTTTTAATACAATATAAAAATTTAAACATTTTTTTAAGTAAAGTCATAACGTAGTTTAGAAATGTTTTTAAATAAATCATCACAAATATAAAATACATTAAATATTTGAGGATATTACGGATAAGCACAGGTTGAAAATTTGAATATTTGCCGTGAATCATAAGATTGTTTTATTTAGAAACAGAGAAAGTTTATATTAAATACAAATAGCAGACCCTCCCCCCTTAACCTTTAACTACACGCGCTTAATATATTAACAGAAGTACACGCGTGGTGAATTTTTGTATCCCACCACAATATCAAATAAAACAAATTAAATAAGATCACACATATATGCTAGCAAAATTATCCGAGCACTAGCAATAATCCCTGTCTAAAAAAAGTACTCATAATACTGCTTTGTTTAATAAATCCTTGTCGAGCCATGTTCCTAGTCAGAACATGATTCCACAAGGATTTATTTAACAAAATAGTATTAAGTGTTCTTTTTTCTTATAAGAATTATTGGATAGTGCTCGGATATTTTTGCTGCCGATTTTATAAGTTTTAACTATCAAAATGTTTTATAAAAACTAATGAAAACTTTTTGAATAAATACCTCAGTGATAGGCTAAATGTGCACGCCGCATACAGAGATAGATACCAAAGCCATTTATATTCCCTTTACTATAAATGGTGTATTTTTTACACCAGCGCGCGTAGTTAAGGGTTAAGTGTATAGACATTTTAAAAAATACACAAAACTTGAAGAAAATGGTAGAACTGAACTCGTTTTACTAAAAAATTATACTTGTGAAACGAGATTTTTTTGGTATATATATATATATATATATATATATATATATATATAGTTAATTTTTTTCGTAAATATAGGTCGCTGCACGGATGCGTAACGATAAATATGCAAATCCGATTTCTACAAATTTCACAGCTTTACGATTAACACATCTTATTTCTAATTTTGTATCCTTCTTAAGCATACACATACTTGCCAACCATCTCATTAATAACCGCACAATTGTTAACGCCCCCTGAAAAAACGCAGCTTTTCTCACACCACTATATTTTTTGAGTTATTCACTCAAAATGTTACAAAATGTTATTACGATTAAATAAGACTAAAATTACTCTAAAAAAATATTGGTGCGAATAAAAAGGCGGGTACTAAAAATTGTACGGTTCATAGTGAGGTGGTTGGCAAGTATGCATACATGAATTTTTCATTACTATGCAGACTTTGTTGATAAAGCATTAATGATGAAGAAGTTTTCGCTCAGGTAATAACCACCTACTTAAGAACACCTGGTACAAATGCTGCATAATTTATAATTTTGAACTTTTTGACATGAATGCAAGACTCAGCGCAAATATTATAATATATGAAATTATACAGCTTATTTTAAGAACATGGATATGTGTTATTTCTCCTTTATCTCTATATTTTTCGTTTTATTCAAACATTAAGAACACATTATACATTTTGTGCCGAACAATGAGTATTTATTTTCAAACCACAAAACATAATTTTTTATCGAAAAAGTAAAAAGAAAATGGGAAAAGGGAATAATAAAAAAGAAAAAAATCTAAATTTTAATAATTAAAAGAAGTCGAATTTTGTTTTATTTTATTTAACTGAAAATAATTTCAATTTCTTACCTTGTTACAAAAGTTGAACTTCAGAAACTTAAAGTATAAAGTTATTCAGCTTGTTAAAATTCAAAATAAATCTGTAACAATTTTTTTTTTCTTTTCTTCACTGGTAATGAGCAGGATTGTTAAGGAAACTAGATATATAAAAGCGCCGACTTTTAAAATTCTTATTTCAGAGTCAAGTTCAATCAAAAGTTATCAAAGGAATTGGATCAAATTTCTTTTTAACCTTTCAAAGAGAATTAAAAGTATTTTAATCGGAATGTTAACAAAGATCCAGTTTACAATTATTATTGGTTTTTTTTTTTTTTATTATTATTATTCATTTTATATAATATAAATAAAATCAAGACATTCTTATACAATAAAACAATTTCATATATATATATTTATATATATTTTTATATAGTATACTAAATAGGAATTATAATTAAATTAGAGTCATCTCCATTGGATATTTATTGAATACAACATTAAATCATTAGATAATAGGTGTTTTAGTAGATTTCTCTTTTCGAATGCATAGGAAAATATTTATCGCTACTTTTTAACCATTTCCGTCCCGAAACATTTTTACCTTAAAACATTACCTTCTTCTGTTTTTGCAAACTGAAAGTCAAATATGGACTATAACCGAAATTCGTTGATTGAAATTTGTATTTTAAACTTTCTGCTAATTAACGCGATCGTTCATTTTTCTGATTTTATTTTATACGACTGTTCCAGATGGAAAAATGTAAGTGGATGTCATGGATATCTAACCCCCACAGTCGTACGGCCTGGGTCGGAAAGGGTTAAGAAGAAATCAAACTGAAAGAAAAGAGAGGAATCAGAGACGAGGAAGGTTAGACCTGGCCAGTAGAAACGAAGAATAAATGTCCTTTATTTAGTTCAATGTGTACATATTGAATTAGAGATCTTAGGAAAATGAAATGAACATAACAACTATACAATGAAAAATAACAAATTAATATAACAAACATACAAGAAAATAACAAATGTAAAAGGTATACATAAAAGTTCATAAACCTTGTTTTGTATAGGAATTTTACAAATGTATCCAACGTTATCTATTCTGTTTTAATTTTTTTAGCCATTACACACAAAAACACGTATACGAAGTATATATATATATATATATATATATATATATACATATTACTTCGTCATTAAAATGTCTAGAGACTCCAAAGCAAAGCAATCATAATAATGATTTTAAAAAAAATAATCATAGTTAATTAAGATTACTTATTCGTAAATCGTTATATAATTTGTGTATGATGTTATAATAGGAAGTTATGACATTATAACTATAAAAATTCTAAAAATGAGCCATTATCTCAAAAGGGGGCTTTTATCGCTATTAGGATATAAAATTGACATTGTTTTTGTCATGGCGAATGATTAAAAAAAACATTCATCAACAACCCCCAATAACCTTATAGAAATGCCAAAAAGAGTGTAAAAACGAAGAAAAAAATATTAAACTTAGAAATTGAAAACTCAATGGCGTAATAAAAATATCATTCCTTGCAAATACATGTGCATATCGATTAAACAAGTTACGGAGACATCAAAATAAGATTTGATTTTTGATCAAAGTAGTATGAGTAATAAAATTAATATTTTTAAATGTAAAGGAAAAATTTGAATACTTAAAAAAAAAAAAAAAAAACTTTAAGGGAAGATGTACAGTAATAAAATTATATAAACGATTCTCATATTACATATTTTAAACCTGTGATTGCCTTTAAAATGTGTGAATTTTAATAATATTTTCACTCACAATAAATTCAATGTACTAAAATAATACTTATTGCAATTTGAAAATAAAAATGCCACTCTGAATAAGATTATAATCCTTATGACTATTTTTTAAGACATTCTAAATTCAAAAACAAGATAAAATTTCATACTTAATATACGTTTTTAATTATAAATGTACTGTGGAAGAAAAAACAGTCCAATTCCAGGCTATATAATTAGTTTCACACAAATAAATAATTATAATTATAAATGAAAATTTGGTAAACATATGTAAAAACATTAAAAAAGTGAAACAACAAGGGAAAATGCTCAAAAATCAGCATTATAATGATAAAACAGTACATTAATTTTTACATTCTCTTACCCATAAGGTAGAGAAAGTATTGTTTTTTTACTTTCTCTTACCCATAAGGTAGAGAAAGTATTGTTTTTGAGTCAAATTTTCGAACGCGAGTTTTTGTTATATTTGCATGTTCTGAGGTCCCCTGAATACGAAAATCATATTTTTAGCGAATGGTCTGTGTGTATGTCTGTGTGTCTGTGTGTGTGTCTGTCTTTTATCAGCATATCTCAAAAATAAATTATGGCAAAAAGTTCAAACTTGGTATTCTAAATTTGTATCATATAGGGATGCCACAGTAAGCTTTTCGTTAAGATAAAGCAAATGGCTCGTGTACAGAGACAATCAAGAGAATTCTAATACATTACGTCTATAGGGGAAATTCCAGGTAAGTAGAGTTTAACGTCCATAGACTGCACTAAACCAAATGAAACGAATATATATTTTTTGTAATAGAGATAGTCAACTGGGAAAAAACCTTTTTTTGTGTATGTAGGAGCCTCGCCTCCCCCATGGGGGGCAGTCCCCCCTCGAGGGGAGTAAATTTTCATGATGGGTGTCTTTAGAAAGAGATCGCCAATACCTTTAAAACGAATGGTTGAACCATCGATCTGCGATAATTTAAAACAAAGTTATCGATTTTTTTTTTTTTTTTTTTTTTTTTTTTTTTACTTTTAAGAAAAAAAAAAAAAACTTCGAAAAAAAAAATCTTTTTTTTTTTTTTTTTTTTTTTTTTAATATTGAGAATTAAATGGACTTTTTTTGGATATTTGGTGTTATACTACTTCTCTAATACGGAAATCGTCTGCATTTTCATAAAAGATAATTTTTTTAAATAATAATTTTAATAAATTATTTTTTAATAACCGAATTAAATTCTTTATAAATCTAGGTGCATTAATGAAACGGTGGGTTGAGGGGGGCGGTAGCCCCCCTCACACAGAACTAATTATCATATAAACTCCCCCGAAGCCTAAATTGAATTGTTTAAGATAGGTTTGCATAACAACGTTATCTTACCTCTTAATGTCCAACCTGCATTTATAGTATTAAATTTCACGGTAAGAGAAAGTCGTGTGAGTGACACACCAGATTATTTCGAAATATAGTAGTGCATCATATAATTAAAAAAAAAATCACATTTAACTCCAAGTGAAGTTTGAATGCAAACACAGGGCAGTTATGATTAATCCCCTTATAAACAGCATCCATCAGCGTAAACGGGTGACAGAATGTAACGAAATTTGGTATATAGACTATACACGACATGCGCTCACGGAATTTCGAAAAAAAAAAAAAGTTCCAAACTGTCCACCAGAGGCCGCATTTTCCGCAAAAACTTTAAATTTAACACAATAAACGACCAAAACGGAATACAGAAACATTATTACCGTATATTGGCTATTTTCTGATCACCTTGCCATCGAACTACATTAAGTAATACCTGTATTTCATAAAGCTTCCTCTTCTTCTCAATCATGCAAATCTCGACATTTTTTGTTTCTAGAAAAGACAACTTTTTCCAGTTTTATATTTTATTACTCATAATTCTTGTTCTGGATTGTTAATATTGTTTCTGTATTCCGTTTTGGTCATTTTTTGTGTTAAATTTAATGTTTTTTTCCGGAAAAGGCGCCCTCTGGTGGACATTTTGGATTTTTTTTTTTTTTTTTTCAAAATTCCGTAAGTGCATCTCGTGAATAGTTTACATGCCAAATTTCGTTGCATTCCGTACACCCGTTTGCGCTGTAGAATGCTGTTTATAGGGGTAGTTTAATTATAACCACCCAGTATATATATTATAGGTACATAATGTTTCCAAATATTCTTTCAACTGCAAGAAAAATAGATGATGAAGAAGAAAAAAAGGCAAATTTGAATAGTGTAAATAAAAACTATAAAAGGAATGCTTAAACTGTTTATTGCATTGAATATTATAATGCATGTCAATCACATTTACAGAAAAATTAAGGAAATCCAATAGTATGTTTCAACTCAAATTTTAATGTGGAGATTTATCATAACTGTAATGTCTTTCAAGTTCACATACAAATTATACCTCTTGTTGTCACTCCACAGACGATCACATTTGGGTGACGCATCTCCAGTTCACCCTTATGAAAGATCCCAGTTCACCCCAGTTCACTACACAGTTCACCCCAGACCGTCGCCAATCTCCTATAGTGTAGCATTCTTCTGACGTAAAACCCACACACTGAAATTTGAGTGATTTATTTTTAAAAGATATAAAAGCAAAGAACTAATATTGAAAAATGTAAATGAAAGTAAATCATGACATAATGTTAGGTCAAGATAAAAACAAAAGAATGATTTTTAAAATAGGAAGTATTTTATGCAATGTAATATATATATATATATATATATATTGGAATTATTTTTATCCATACAAAAGTACCTACAGAAATACGTTTGTATCCAAACAGACAGATATGCATATTGTTTGCCTTTTAAGCCAATAATTTATTCCTCATTTCATTACAAATTTCTTTTACACAAGTTCACACACGCATACAAACATACACATACATATAAGCATACAGAAAGATAAATCGAAAAATAAATAAATAAATATGTAGATAGATATATAGATAGATAGCTAGATACATATAAAGCTATAGTTCATATGTCTATACTTTAAACATTTTTACTCATTATATAAATGTACTCAAATATAACAAAAAACCCATTTAATTAAACTTTGCATTATATATTTACAGATAAATATATCAAATTTTACTGCACAAAATATATGCATTTAATAAAGTAAATTACAAGTAAACTAGGAATTCATGTAAATGAAACAGAATAAATTTCACTGTTTTGATTATTAAAAACGTCATATTGTATATATATATATATATATATATACAATATGTATGTATATATATATATATATATATATATACAATATGTATGTATATATATATATATATATATATATATACATACATATTCATTTACATTTTTAAAATGTTTTATGAGAAATATCATACAATTTTCGTGAAAGTAATATCTTCTTTTTTTATTATCATTTATAATCATTGTATGGTATTTTATATTATAGTTGCAAATTATAATATTATCTAACACCAGATTAACTATGCCATGACGGACTTCACAAATTCTTGAATACTTACTTTGAGAAGAGACGCCTTTGCATTTTCGTGAATTTAATCCTGCTATTTAGAACTCGTAGCTTCAAATTTAATCTCTTAATATTCTTAGAGCCTCAAAATTTCCTGTATAGTATTCAGACTATTTGACTAATGGGACATCTCTTGAAACTTACAACTGACATACTCCATAAGCTGTTTATTTGCTAAGTAATTTGTAAAATGTAGAATGGTTTGTATTAACTATTTCAATTTGCCTAAAAAATAATAACACCCAAACACTGAAATTCTAATAAAAAATGCACCAGGATTTTTAAAGAAATTGTGTATTTTTTAACGAAAAGAAATTTAAATGGTTCAATGCAAATATTTTAAGATATGAAACATGATTATTTTATTAAAGTAATAACATAACCGACGGATTAATTAATAAATTATTATGTTATTTTTAAACAATATAATAGAATTAAAAGAAAATATGTAAAATTGCAGTTAAATAACGTATGAAGAGGGATTAAAGATTGTTCTTTTTCTTTTAATAAAATTTTCTAATAAAAAAAAAATATTGCGATTGCTAAATTAAAGTGATTGTGCACCTGTACAGAACGTCAATCTAAAATCCTTACTTTTTCGAAGTAAGGTTTACTGAATCGCAATCTACAGTTTAAGTCGATGCCAATGCATTACAAACGAGATTCGAATCCAGCTAAAACATAAATGAAATAATAGGTTAATTGTTTGAAGCAAGTGTCATGAATTTTTATATAAACAAATTCATAAGTAAATAGTGGTTTCATAAAGTATTCTATACATGATAAGATAGATAACCTATATTCCAACTGAGATCTAGTTTGTGTCCCAAAGTTACCAATTTTGACATAAGGAATATATTTTTTTTCTGCAGATTACAGGGTCATAATGGATTTTCTACTTTTAACAAATAAAAGTAACGGTTAAATGTAATAGCTTTTTATTAAACAGTCAAATTTAACAGTAAAAGAAGCGATAAAATTCTCTTTCAAAGTATGATGGGCTACTACTGACGACTGTTTTTTTTTTCTTTTCATATCCCTATTAAAAAAAAGAAAAATACAGTATACAGGGTAAGTCAAAATGAATATAGCGATTACAAATGGCTATAACTATTTAATGAAAAAGAATTTACCGATAAGTTTAACACGGAATGTAGACGGAACTTCAAAATTTTGTATACATACGTCATAGATGTTCAATGTGACTTCCCTTGGTCACACGGACAACATTTAGGTGGTAGTCCATTTCACACCATACATTCTGAAGCATGTAACCGACGCAAGAGCATTACGAATGCGTATTTTGAGTTCTTCAATTGTTTTGGGTATGGGAAGCACATACATCCTGTCTTTCCCATAAGCCCATATATAAAAATCGAAGGATCTCAACGTACGCATTTATAATGCGCTTGCGTCGGAGACTGCAGACATGTATCAGAATGTATGGCGTGAAATAGACAACCGTCTAGATGTTGTCCGTGTGACCAAGGGAAGTCACAAAGTATGACGTATATATACAACATTTTGGAGTTCCATCGACATTCTGTGTTAATCTTATCGATAAATTATTTTCCGTTAAATAGTTATAGCCGTTTGTAATCGCTATATTTATTTTGACTTACCCTGTATTTAGGCAGGTAAATCAGCAATTTGCATGCAAAACTTTATTATAAATTTCATGTTATGGAAATAGAGATACGAAAATAATAGAAAAACTCGTCTGTGGCAACCCTGCCTGTGTGTGATTTTGCGCGTTCTGAGGTGAGTTCACTTATTGCAAAACTACAAAATTCGGAACAGAGGCAGCTTGGAACATGTAGGGTCACAACTCATGGATATTTTTCTGATTCCTGAATTTGAATTATTTGAATTATTTCTTGCTACATAATCCGTTACTTCTCCGTCTCATGTTCTTAAATTTTATTAAAATTGTGTTTTTACATTTCTAACACCCACAATTGCCAAGTTCCTTAATTTATTTCATACCACTTAATTTGCAGAATAATTTTCTATGATATATTACTACGATAAAATAAGATATAAACATTCTTATGTATATATGTAAGTGATATGAATAAAAGGCGGGTTAAAAATTCACCGGAATAAATTAAGGAACTTACAGATTTCGGTCTTCTGTGTTTCTTATCAACGTTTACTATATAATTTATTTTTCATTGTTTTATTGAAAATTGCGTATAAAATATATTTCAAATATGATTATGATTCCAATAGTAATCTCCTAGCTTATTATCACGAGTTAACTCGGTTTAGATTTTTTTTTTAATTACTAATCCTAGTTATCTCGGGCTAGATTTTTTCCCAGCTCGGGTCAGTCGTTTTTTGAACCAATAAATGGCCTAAATTGTCTTTTGAAGTAAATTAACTCACTGAAAATTATTTTTACTCATTGTTTGAGAATTATTAATAGTAACTTCTAGTCATATTAGTAGCTTTAACTCATAGTAACTTTTTTCCATGTACATCTAAAATCACTATTTAAAAAGAAAAAAAAAGTTTACATTTGAAACTCTTATTGAAAATAAATAAATAAGGTTGGGGTTACAGTATTTGTTCGATTTTATTTTATCTGTACGTTTCTATTGAGAAAATATTTCTTGAACTTGTGGTGCTGCTGTGGATTGCGAGGACATCGAGATCGTAATCTAAAGATTGAAGGTTCGATATTCAAGCTGGACAAAAGTCGTTGGGCAGTTTAATGGTAAAAATGGTGAATTCGAAATCCAATAGTTTCTGCAATTTCCTTCAAATTAATATCTCTGGGGTTACCACAGCGGGAAGGTCATCCCCTTTGCCGTGGATTAAATCTGTAATGACATACCTCGTGACAACCTATAGAGGGGAATACGAAACTTTCGGTAATAATTCATTCTAAACATGTAATGCGACGTAAAATAAATTCATTTAAACTCAATCTTGTGATATCTTTACCTAAGCGAGGTCATCATAAGATTTTTTAATTAAATAAAATGTTATATTTTACTTCAAATTGTTTCAATTTTAATTTTTTTTTTTTTTTCTCGTGTAAAGAAAAAAAAAAAAAAGAATCCTTAAATAGGATTTTTATATATTTTTTAATCTTTTTTTTTTTTTTTTTTTATTATTTTCTTCTTACTGAAAACGAATAGTAATATTGTAAAAATGATTACATTTAAATGTTAAAATTAGTGACAGTGTTAAACAATCAACAGTTATAATGTTTTTAATATAATTAATAATAATATTAATTTATATTGATATAAATATAAATTTATTTTAACTATAATTTATTATAACAAAGACAGGGCTAGAAAAATTAGGTTACGGTACAAAGCCTTAGTAAAACATGGTAATGAATTTAAATTGTACAATAAATGCTGACATACAGCACTGTGTAAAATAGTATATCTTAAATAATAGCAATGTTATCTGTCATCAGTTTATTACACTAACAAAAGTAACCAGGTAAAAGTCTGCCGCAGGCAAGTGTTACCGGGATCCAACGAACAGCGGTTGAGGAAAGACACTGATTTTAACAGCAGGAAGTAAATGCTGAGTTTTTAACGATTCAATGGATTTTTTTTTTTTTTTTTTTTTTAATTTTACGTATCTCAATATAAATAAAAGTCAGTGTATGTATATGCGCAAGCATGTATGACTTATATAATATATATCTTCCTAAGCCTTTAAGTTGTCCTATACGCAGCACTAGTGGGGCGTAAAACCCAACAAACCAACCCAAGCCTTAGAATCGATTTCAACCAAACTTTGCACAGTTAGAATTTATGGCCAGAGATGAAGTACTGTGGGTGTTTCAAATTTCTGGCGCATACGTGATGGGAGAGGGGGAGGAAAATCCCTCGTAAAAACCAATCAATTATTAATGCATGGGATCATGCAGACACATTTCACTTCCTTAAATACATTTAAGAATATTCCGATCTTTTACCTTATTTATGTCCTAAGCAGAGACATTATGTATACTTCAAAATTCTATTGGGAAAAAATACAGAAATACAGTGAAAAGATTAAGAGAAAAAAAAAAAAAACTTATTTCTTTCCAAATATGATAAAAACACTCTAAATATTAAATCATTATTAATTCTTCACTTAGATATTGTGCTAAATACAAATAACTTATGTATTTTTACTGTATATTTTTAATTATATTTATTAGGTTAGACATAAGCGTTGTTAAACTACTTGCCTTAAAAAAAAAGAAGAAAAAAAAAAAAAAAAAACGCTATGTAGTTAAAAGATAAGACATTTACTCAAATTTCCCATTCGTTTTATAATACTAAAATTATTTTTCAAATTCATGCTGAAACATACAAAATATCTCCTATTCCATCATTTTTGAGTGACGTCTTTGATTTTTATCAAACCACTGTATAAAAAGTAAAAGATACTGTATTACTACGACAGATTCACAGCCAAAATGATGTATCGGTAAATTTCCTGTCCACAGATTTATTTTTCTTTTTTTTTTATCTTGCAAATACAATATAAAGAAGAAGCATTACTTTAAAGCATCTTTTTTTTTTTTTTTTTTTTATTTAAGTTTTAAGCATCTTCTTTTTTTATGTAAAGCAATCTTTGATATTTGTGATGCTCCAATAAAAGTTCTTTTCTTTTGGTATTAAACAAGACGGTTTTGTATTTTTCTTCTCTAATTTGACAGGATTATTATTGGGTGAGCTCGAAAGTTCTACCCGTATTTGGATATGCAAATTTGCAATGGAATTGACGTAACACATGACATTGTAATGGCGCAAATCGTACACCAATCAAACGTGTGGATGCCTCACATATATGTAAATGCATCGTGTCTGACAAAGTTAATCATCTAAATAAATATATATCAGAGGTTGTAACGTGGAAAGCGAGAAGGAGCATATAAAGCATTGTTAGTTATACGAGTTTGGTAAGAAGACTGAGGTAGTCGCAGAATGTCGCAATATTTGTCAAGTTTATGGGGAGGATGCGACAGACGAAAGTTCATGTCATCGATGATTTCGTAAATTTAGGAAGGAGACAGAAGCTGCCATGATCCAGCTAGGAGTGGACGGCCATCATATGTTGGAGACGACGATACTGATCAAGTCATAATGCACAACCGGAAACCGATCATGCAAGAATTAGCGGAGACCTTCAACGTACACCGTACAATGGTCGAGAGTCGGCAGGTGAAGTTGGGTTTTACGAGGAAGTTGAATCGTTGGGTTTCACATAACCTGACAACTAATCAACGGGTTGGCCGAATCGCCACCTGTATTTCCTTGGTTTCCCGGTACAAAAATTACCCATTCTTCACACGAATTGTGACAGGTGATGAGAAGTCGGTTATATACCGTAGCGTAAAGCGTCGTAGGACTGTGTGTCGCCATTTTCATCCGCCTGCATCGAAGGCTGAACTTCATCCCAAGAATGTGCCATTGAGTGCATAGTGTGATGTGCAGTGGATATTTCATTGGGAGGCCCTGCCACAATACCAAAACATCAATGCTGCCTTCTACTGTCTACAGTTAGACAGACCACATTGAAATTTGTGGTAAAGCGGTCAGGTCTCAACAATCGTTCAGTGCTATCCTTCATCACGATAACGCCAGGCCACATGCTGCTGTCATTACTCGACAAATGTTACTGGGAGATTTTACCCTTCCTTCATATTCTCCTGACTTGTAATAAACTGACTATTCCCTATTTCGTGCGTTGAACAATTCCTTTAGTAAGAAAATTTTTGATGATCTTGATGCTGTGAAAACTGCCATCCAAGATTTTTTGACTAGAAGCCGCCGGAATTTGACCGCCGTGGGATTCATCTCCTACAAGAAAGATAGCAAGAGGTTATATATAGCAATGGGAATTATGCACAATGATAGGCAATGTTTATTTTGCGTTTATTTGCTCTTCTTTATGGGTAATAAAAACGTGTAGAACTTTTGTACCTACCCAATAGTTATTCAAATTACGTTATATAAAAATTATCGATCTTCTAAAAGTAAAATATAATTCTTATAGAAGCTTAATAGAATAATATATTTAAAAATTACTTTTGTTATTTACGAATAAAACAAAAGTAGAAAAAATAACTTTACATATACTATACAATTTCATAATATGCATTCATTTTAAATATATGAGAAATTATGGTTTTTTAATCTATAATAATAAAAGAAGATGTCTGTCTGTCTGAGCATCTATACGTTCAGTCCCTACTGAACGCAGAACTACAAAATTTGACATACGGGTGCTCAGAAGCCTGCCCGAGTGCATAGTGAAAAAAGAATTTAAAAATCTTAATTAGTTCCTGAGATATTAATTAAAACGTCGACCAATGTCTAATTAAAAAGCCAGCGGATCGTAATTTCAGCTCTTTCAGCGTGTTCCTCAAAAGAGGAAGCAGAGAGAGAAAAATTTCGCTGGTTTTTCTAAAGCGATCGCTGCCGATCTGTTGGAAATATCAAAAATACACCTATACCACGAGAAAGAGCATTTCTTACCGATTCTTACGGTACAATTTTTTTTAAGAAATACGGATTTTTTATATTTTTAAAAAAAGTTTTAAAAGGGTCGAAAATTTTTCTTTTTCGCGATCATCTTTTTTGAAATGCCCTATACGACCGAGTAACGGTTCCATTTCTTAACAACTGATATATTTGAAAAGGTCATTTAATCTTCTTTCGAACCATATAAACATTTTTACAAAATACGGATTAGCGATCCATATTTTTAAATTTTACGAAACATCGATTTTTTCACAAAACATTTTATAACTCAAAAGCGTTTAGAGATAAATCATTTCTTTATATATATATATATATAGATCTCGCTTCAACAGTTCAATTCCCAAAAGATTGAGAGAAAATTTCAAAAACTGAATGAGTTATAATTTTTTTTATTTTCAGTATCGCGGCAGTTTTCAATGAAATTCTGAATCGACGTTTCTGAATTTCTTTCAACTGACCTTGACAGAGAAGAGAGAATAAGATTCTTCAGTGCCAGGTGCTAGAGGTCGGGAAAAGTTGCTTTTCGCTTTTCGGCCACGTGACAAAGTATACTGGAAATAAAAAAAGCAGTTTTTGAAATTTTTCAATTTAAAATCGATCAAAAGCAGAACTTCGAAATTGCCCGTCATTATGTTTCACCTGTATGCAGTTAAAAAATCTAAAGTATAGCTTTAAAAATAAAATAAATAGACTTTATGAATTTATTTAAATTCATTTTTATTTCATCTGTTAATGACACCATTCACCAATTTCATCTGTTAATGAGTTACTTTTAACAGAATAATACTGATTTTTTTTTCCCCTTTTTTTTTTTTTCCTTATGAATTCGGTTGTAAACAAGCAGTTTTGGAATTCTTAAATTTTAGATGGATTTCAATAGAAATCGTTAATCGCCCTTAATAGATTAGCCATTTTGAGTCTAAAATATATCATAGATATTCATTATTGTAATACATGATATACATCATGTATTACAATAATCATTACAATAATCATGATATCATTATTGTAATACATGATAGATATTTTAAAGTATTTTTATTGCCGGCTATTAAAATGATATAAGTCGTTCAAATTCTGTACGAAACTTTCTGAGAAAACTACGGAAAAACCAGAAATTTTTTATTCTTTTATATTTTACAGAGTTTCAAATTTGTATTTTCGCTCACATTTCGTACAAAAATTTTTAACGGTATATAGCGCGGAATTAAGCAAGTTTTGAAGAAAACCACAGATAAGTCAGACACAAATCTTTTAAAAAAATGTTATAAGGCGCCGCAGGCGCCACCGAGCGGGACTTAGCTAAAGTCAGAAATTTGAAAGATCATAACATGGTGAGCGAACAGGATGTTTCAGATACTGAAAAGGGAAGAGAGCGCCGAAGGCGCTACCGCACAGGAATTTACTGCGCTTTCAATAAGCTATTTTCACGATATATCGATAAGCTGTTATTAGACTTGAAACGGGAAAAATGCGCCGCAGGCGCCACCGAGAGGGAGTTTCGTAAAGTCGGATTTTTCAGCGATCGCGAACCAGCTGGTCGCCGAAGGCGGCTAGTCAATAATATACAAGAGAAAATATATACATACATACATACACACACATATATATGTATATATATATATATATATATATATATATATATTTAATACTTTGAGAATTATTAATGTTTTTAATTTTCTTGTACAATTTTCCGAATGATATGGACACCATTGATCATACTACTAATTTATTAGGTTTTTCTATTTATTTCTATTTAAAATTATTGTTATAAAATGGTAGAATTGGTATCATTATTAAAATGGTATAATTATAAAAGAATAAATAAGAATAAATAAATCTATTACATTGAGATTTTTAACACTTTGTAACAAATTTTAAGTATGGATATGATTTGTGTTTCTGGATCTATTAGTCCGAATGTCCATCTATGTATTTGTCCATCCTGCCCACCTCCAGCGTTCGTAAATATCTTCAGAAAAAAAATATATATTATTGAAGTTCCACTATAAAATGTTCCCTATTTAAAATGGCATTAATAGTTCCTGTGAAACTGGTCTGTGTACAGGGACACCTAAACAAAATGACAATGCGTTGCATTTTGAGATAGACATTATTATAAATAACATTTAAATAATTTTTCTACTGCAAAAATATTAAAGAAATTGGCATTTTTTGTTTATATGCTAAGATAAAGTTTTATATAGAATATGAAATGGTTAACTTTCAGATTTACAGGGCTACATTAAATAATCAGATACATTACGGGCTAAAATTAGAATCTAAGAGCTTTTTGCGTTAAGCATTTTTAACACTCTCCAACAACATTTAAAAATGACTATGAAATGAATACAATTACTCTGTTTGTATGCGTTTTAGTCCTTCTGTCTGTCCATTGTGTGATAACACAGGGGAAAATTTTTGAAAGTTGTTCGATACATGTACGTACGGTTTGAAATTGTTAATAATCACTGCGTGCCGCATGATTTTTCGTTCTTATTTAATATTGTAGTAATTATAAATTAAATAAAGAGTTATATTGTCTAAAATAAAAATTAATATTTCTATATGTATAACGAATATTTTCATTAAAAACATAAAATAATATGATAAAAGGATTTTTTTTTTTTCGCTAACATTTACAAACCTACCTACTGTAACAACACTGTGGCAAATCTCAATACATTTTACCTCATCATTTACGAAATGGAGTAAAATAGTTATTACTAACTACTTTACATTTTCGAAATTATGTAGTAAATATCTTACCTTCTGTCAATAGGAAGCTTCATGAGCTGTCCAATTAGCCAAATAGTCTGAATACTATACAGGAAAATTTGGGATTCTAAGACCATTACGAGATTAAATTTCAGTCTGCATATTCTAAACATCAGGATTTGATTCACAGATGCGCACATAAGATTATTCTCAATGTAAGTATTACAGAGTTTGTGAAGTAACTTATTCTTTAGTTACATTTCGGATCTGGCTTTACAGAATATTATAACTGGCAAGTGTAAGGTAGATTCACACATAATATTTATAAAGAACAATGAAAGTTAAAGAGAATTTTTTCACACGATTTACACAATATATGAGATAATACATAGATAACATGCACAGTTTAAAGGCAATTTAGATCATTAAAATTTGATAAGTTTTAGTTATTTAAATTATACATTAACTCCAGTTTACTTAAATTAAAATTACTTAACTTGATTTAGTACTTAACTGGTACTTAATTAAAAGTACCAGTTTACTTAATAAAAGACAGATAAAATATTTATTTATTTATTTATTTATTTATTTATTATTATTATTTTAATAACATTTTAGTTTTATGTTAATATATTGCATATCTTCTGATTATCTCTCCCTAAAAGTGATTAATATTCGTAATAATGTTCTATAATTTAAACTATTTGAAATAAACCATTATATTCCTTTTTGTTTCTATATTAATTATTCTTAATCTATAATTTCCTTCTTTGTTATACACTTTTCTGGCAGTTAAAAAACAAAACAAAAAACAAAAAACAAAAAACTTCTAAAGCTTTTTTTTTACATATGTTCCTTATTTGAATCCACTCTTAACTGAGGATGAAAGTGAAAATTTAAAAAAATATTTTTACCCTCAGTAATACACTACCGTAAAATACAGAAAAAGTGCCATTCCTCAATTAAACACCCCCTCTTTGCTTTTCATATGAATTTCGATTGCTCTTTAAAATACCGAATAAAATTCCCCTTACGCTCAGCGTTAGGGGAAGTTTTTTACATTTAGTTAGTTTTTTAGTTAGTTTTTTACACAAATTCTTTTACAACATTCGCCTTTGTAAATATAAACACTTATTTTCATTTTAAAATAATTTATGGAAAAAAAAAAAAAAAGACCTTTTTTTAGAATTTTCCCGTTATTTTATTGTCAGATACATCGCAACTTTGTTTTATTATCATTTTTAAACCACTTGATTTTAAGAAGGAAACACATGTTAATTTCTACATTTTGGTTTATTTTTACCAGAATATATTTTATTTTTTCTTGCATAGGGGTTTCTTTTAAAAGAAATTATATTCCGGATAATAAACAGATCACTATTAATTTCTAAATGACAGTTGTTCATTATTTATTAACTAAATATAGAAAAAGGACTAATCTTTTTCTGACGGCGGACACAAACTGATGAGTTGGCAGATTTACATTATTATTTTCCATAATTTTAAAAATAGGATGATAATGACGTATTTACAGTTACGTTAATTATTTACAAAAAAGAAAACAAAAAATCCAAAGTTATTGTTCAAAATTCATTCTAATTCAAAGATTCAAAAGTAATAAATATTCAATATTATTGTTCTCCTTTTTCTTTATATCAAAATAAATCATCAAAAATATTTTAATTTTAGACTGATAAATGAGCTATCTTATCATTCCGGTGCATCTTTTCAACCGAACACTGAATGCAATTCTGATCCAAAAGAAACCATTTTTTCAGTGTCACGTGAATCTCGTTGGTTCGACAATTGGAAAGATGAGATACGCATCCGTGTTTCAAAATCCTCCCACCTTGAGCATGGAAATATCCTGTACATGCTCAACAAAACAATAAAAGAAAGAAAAACAGGTTTACATTCTAAAATATTCTAAGTGAAGTTAAAAAAATAATAATATAAAATAATAAGACATAATAAGACATAATAATATGAATTGTGTACACAATGATTTTCTTAAAAACCAAATATAGTTCAAGTAAATGTTCAGGTGTCTTTCAAAAATCAAATAAAGTTCAAGTAATGTTCAGGCATTTAAAGTGTATAGCTTAAATTTTTGAGCTGGTGTGATGAGTCGACCCAATCTGAAAGTCTGCATTTGATTATTTGGTATAATCACATCAGTGAGTTCTAAAAAACAAATTCACTGTAATGGTCGTAATGTTTCACCATTCATGGCTTTCAGTTTGGTAGCAAGAAATTGTGCATCAATACCAAGATAAAGTTCCAACACTTTGGCCATTGGCCACTGAATGCGTCTTTGGTTGTCATCTTTCATTAAATCTATATACAGAGTTTTAATGTCGAAGCTAGAAGTTTTCTTTACATTCTTTAACTCTCGAAGGAATAAAATATTCAGTTTGAATCTCTTTTGAAGATCGTCCTTCAATTTCTGTAGGTATTCAAATTATTATTATTTTTTTTTCAATTTACTTCTTTCAATAATGCCTATGTCAAGTACTCCGGTTTCATGGATGCCTTTTAGAAACCCTTTAGGGGTTAGAAGTGTTAAATATCCAGGATCCTCAGATTCATATGAACGGTCTTGAATTTACAATGATTTATGTGTCGCAAATGATTGTGTATAATTCTTCATAGTTCAAATGGGCTTATTTCAACATTGATTTAATAATGCGAATCAATCTTTCCTAAAATCCACCCCAACATGGGGAAGCTTGACCATCCCTATTCCACTGTATTCTTTTTATGGTGGCAGATTCTTCAATCGGAATGATTATTTGAATTATTTTCTTTTAGATTAAGTGGATGGGTCGAAAAACTACACATGTATACAGAACTAACCAGCACTTGCTGCCATCTTTTAAGAATAGTTGTCCAAACATACTTGTTCCGATAATTTCAAAAACACCACATTCTTTTACTTTATCATTAGACAGGGCTGAAATCAAAACTTCAGCAGCTTTCAAAGAGAATCTCTGATACTGGACACATCTGCGTAGAATCTTTCTAATTATCTTCCTGCATCTTAATATCAACAATTTCTCTCTAATTACTAACATAAGCATTTGTACGCCTGCATGATTCATTTTTATTTGTTAAACATTAATAATTCTGTGAGTGGTGTTATGGTTCCCGGTAAAACTACTATATATCTTAAATCTTCTGAATATTTTCTCCTCGATATTCTAGTCGAGACTCTGATGACTAATATTTCATCAACAAATGTACACAAAAAGGATAAGTTTTTGTTAAATCTTAAATCTTGATTCTGAACGAAGTTCAGCCTTCTCAATTTCTTCAAATGTTAAACTTGTCATTACTCGGGCATTAACAGGTTCCTCAGTATTTTCTTTAAATCTAAATATCCATACTGAGACTTTTTTATATGAAGGGCATTTCTCGTAAACATCAGTGTTTTACAATGACATATTGGTTGCTGACACTACTGTGTTTTCTTCTTTCTCATTCTATTATATTTAAATCAGGTTCTAAAATTTCGTTAGGGCAATATTCTGAAGACTTTTTCAACCAGGAATTTCCCTTCCACCATTGGGATTTTAAGAGATATTCAGCAAAACCAGCCCTGGATGGCAAATAGACAGGATTGAGCATCTCTGGAACGTATTTCCAATTATCTGGATGACTGAGAGATCTATTTTCCTGTACTCTGTTGTTAAAAAAATAGTGCGCAATTTTCATTTCATTTAATTCAGAAAAGAATATTCGATAAATCTGTCCAAAATCTTGGCAGCCTTAAAAGCGTCTCTACACATTTCGCTAGTATTGCTCAAAAGGTAGAGGCAAAAAGTTCCAGTTACCTTTTGGTGATTTACTTCAATGGAGCTACTCGAGAGATGTTCGGAAATGGAATTCCGAATTTTTGCTGTCAGGAAAATGCAAGTTGCATAGGCTGCTTTGTCACCATCACAGAATACGTATAAGCTCAGTTGTGAATTATCTGGATCAGGTATAAGAAGTCTTGATATATTGACATTTTTCAATTTATGTAGTCCCCTTTTCTATTTCTCAATTTTTCCCCAACACATACAGGCAATTCAGAAACCTAAGTTACTTTTTGTTGCCAATATTCTTCAAGTAAATTTTTTTGAACTAGTATTACTGGACAACTGTACTCGATGAGGTCTAAAACATTATGGGCTGCTGACGGTATTTGGCATTTTCCTACAGTCTTGATTTTCTCTTGATTTTCTGGGAAATGTATAGTTTGTGAATTATTGTTCAAATCCCACTGTAATCCTAAAAGTGGACCATTCTTTTCTGTTGGATTGAGAGTATCTTCTGTTCTATAACTCATCTGTTGGATTGTTAGTATTGGGCACCTACACCAGTAGCTTGAATTGGGCGGTACTCAGGATGTATTGAGACTTAGAAATAAATGTTTCAGGTTTGTCTGCACTTTCTACACTTGTAACAAAATTATCGACGTAAAAGAATTCCGCAAGTTTACCTGCAATTTCTCTAACTCCATCTCTAACATGTTACAGGTGGTGCTTTAATGTTGCTCCCAACAAATAAGTACTACAAGTAATGCCAAATACTACTCTTCTATATTAAAAAATGCTAATATTTGATGAATCACCCATCTTCCACCAAATGGATCTAAGATATGGTCTTTCAATTTTGCTATGTTGAATCTGCAGAAGAGCTTTAGGAATATCTGAAATAACCCCAATTTTCTTAAATCTAAACCTATTGATCACAGAAGAATTAATTCAACTAAATTAGCACCCTTTCCCAGACAGTCGCTTTTAGAAGGTGGACCATTTTCTTATTCTTCTTTCGTACACTTATTCCTTGGATCAAAAATCCTTAAAATGTGTAGATTCCAAAGATCTGAAATACGCAAATCGATCACATAAAGAGATAAAGAAACATTGCCACTGGAACTAAATTCTGCGGTTTTGCTCATCAATGTCCAACCTAATTGTTTTACGAAAGCTACTAAATCCTTCGAGAGTAATTTAATTTTACCAGTAAAATGTTTCCCGCATACATACGAACCAACCAATAAACCAATATCTTTATTATTTATTTTTCTAAAATGTATTACATTCTCGTAATCCGAAAATTTGATTCTCCGCTTTCTTGTTTCATTAATCCGTGGCACATTTCGTATTTTTGATACTTCTGCACGATTTTTTTTTATGAATCAAGAACATAAAAATCACATAAACAGTTTTTATTTAAATCGCTTGAATGTATTCTGTACTGCAAATGTTCAGGCGTTTCTTATAACCCACCAAACAAATTGCGGTTTAACTTTTCTTGACCTGTGAGTATATTGTCTATTTTCTTGATTATTTCTTTCTTTAAATAGAATTTTTGCGATCCTGAATCCATTAAATTCCTCATGATGTATTCTTTATTCTTATTGATTAATCTTAGTGTTATAGGTTGCAGTAATACCTCTTGATTACAAGTTTTGTCCGATAAGGTGGTATTTTCATTTGTTATTTGTTTATCGGAACTGGTTTCTTGACACAGCAGACACAGATATTTTTATAAGCTTTGTACTTTACTGCAATGTAAAAACAATTAGATAATTTTATAATGCTCACGCATGTACCATGAGTTTCATTTTACAATTGTATTTCTATTTTTTATTTTTATTGATGTATACTAAAATATTAATTTTACACCATAACAGCATAGGCAAGTTTACGTTTCATATTCAGATAAACACTACCATTACGTTAAAGCATCTGCTCTCAAAGCTGGGAGATTGACGGTGTAGGGTTTGATCCAATGTCGCGATCATCAGCCTAGTTGTTCGAGTTTCTGTGATTTTCACCAAAATGAGCTTAAATAGGAGTTAAGACCACTTAGAAAAACACACCACGGACGGCATTCTACAGTACTTGCTTTAATTTCACAGAACTGAAAAAGTTAACATATTAATAAATTAATTAAAAAAAAAAATCACTAAGTTAATTTGTTTTATTCGTATAAAGAAAGACGCACAGAGATTTTTTTAAACCAAAAATATACATATTTTATCAGATACATAATTCACAAAAATTGAAAAAATATAATGTGTCAATTTAAATTAAAAATATTTACCAAATTAATAATGTGAAATGTCTTTGTCTTTCCCAAATTAGAAGTTAGATATCTAATGTAACAACCATTGAGTTCCATTGATTTTATTATTATTATTATTATTATTATTATTATTATTATATAGCTTTAATTTTATAACAATCTCTATATTAATAATTTCTGTCCTGTTATATTAAATACTGCAATTTATTTTTTACGATAACCAAAAGACAATAATATTTTTGACACATTCACTCTAAAAGCATTGTAGATATTTTTCTATACCTTCGTAAATAGCACTTACATGTCTGCAATTTAGAGACAAAAATCGCCATTTTATAGTTTACAAAAAGCATCATACTACTCAAGCAGCACATTTTCAAGTGTATACGACTTGTAATTTTTCTAAAGAGCATAATAACTCAGTTCTTAACGAGAGAGGTTGAAAAATACTTTTTTGAGGAAAAAAAAAAAAAAAATGAGATTTTTGTTTTCATCAAGATTTTCGGAAAGGGAGAAAATGACTATATACGTGTATGAAAAAAATAATAATTAAATTTATATATAATCTTTGTATTTTTTTTAACTCTATTTTAACACGGTAAAATATATATCAGATTTTTTCCCCTTAATATTTTTGTAAGTTTTTGTGATCATAAAACTTGTAATCTGATACTCTTGAGAATATATAATTTAATATTTCATTTGATACATATTTTGCATTATCTTCTATTGAAAATTTGGGAGGAAACGTTTTATGAAGTGCTTCGATTTTTTACTATGTAGCAACCTTTTACTTTAATAATTACTAGGTTGAAGATTTCTTCACAATAAGTTGAAATATTTTTTTTTTTTTCTAAACCAAAAAGTTTCACCTTTAAAAAGAGAATACTATTAAATTTGTTGAATAAAATTCTCTTTTATATACCTTAAAAAATAAAAATATTGTATATTATTTCCTTTATATTATTTTCTATTTGATGAAAAAAATATATGTTTTGTGATAATAAATTCAAAAATATAGATAATAATAATAATAATAATAATAATAATAATTATTATTATTATTATTATTATTATATTTCATATGAAAAAACTCGGATAGAAGTTTTTTCGTTACATATTATACAGAGTTGCATACATGATGATACATTGATTGCTTGTGCCGGTTAATGGATATAACAGGAGTTTTTGCAAGTTTTAAAAACTCATCTTTCTTCACTATCTTTCACTATCTTTCCTTTATCGCTTATATTGGTGACTCTCACATGAACAGTGCTCTTTGAAATGTCAACCAGGGATGAAGCTACCAGAAATTACCTCAGGCTATTATTGAATTCGAGTATTCAATCAGTCCATAACGAAAATATTGTTCTTTAAGAGGTGTCCTGGAATCTATTGCCTCAGCATGTAGAGGGGTGGAAATTTTGAATTTCGTTGTTATCTGACATATACATTTAAAATCCATATTTTCAATGTTAAACACAGCTCAGTTGTTGCTACCCAAAATCATTTGTATATATTGGAGCTCTAAATTCAAACTGCATGAAACCAATTTTAGGTTCTGTTATGCCTTTTACATGTAGGGCTAAATTTAAATACACAATGTTGTGTGTATGTAACTTATCGACAATGTACCGGGCTGCACTGAATTACGTGAAATCATTCTTTTCTACTGGTTCAAGTATGATATATTACACTATACCTTGTCGACAGAAACTGGTCAGGAATGAATATTAATTACTCATACACACGGGGTGTGCAATGTGATTTTAATGGAATATTCTAACTTTCATATCTCAAAAACCAAAAACTGTTGAAAGACGATACTCCAAAATTGTTGCAGATCAGGGGTACAGATAAATTTCCAAATTTTATTGAAAAAAAAAAATGGAAATGGAACATTGGAAACCGTGAGTGAGATCGTATGTCTGTATTGCGAAAATGCATCTAACAATTTTCTTAAAAGTTGCTGCATAAACACTTTATTAAATGTCCTTTCGATTATATTGGTTAATCAGTTAAGGAAAATCGATAGGCGCGCTAGGCAAGCAGGCCAAATTGAGTTCTTGCAAGTGCGTTTCTTAAATAAAACAGCTGTCTGTATGGATTTTTTTTTTTTAACTCAGCATATTAATCCCCTTTTATATAATATTTCATATGCAATTCTTATTTTCCGCTCAACCATTGAGTTTCTAAAATTTTAGTGAATGTTGGCATTTCAAAAACGACAATAACGACACTGTTTAAAATTTGCTATATAAACAGTTTTTGTAGATATGCTTTCGCGTGTATTGAGTGGTTATTACAGGAAAATTAACTGCCATCCTGTTTAGGTAGGTTAATTTTAGATCTCAAAAACTGTTGTTAAAGAAAAAAGCTCTAAGGATTTTTTTTTTTTTTTTTTTTTTTTTTTGCAACACTCACAAAGCAAACCCTGTTTTATACGTCGTAAAATATGTATTAGTTTCCTTTTGCGGGAAAATTCTTAGATGTCTCAATGTGTTAGGTTATTTTTATGTCTTCTGTCCATATTTCCTCCAAACCGTGCATATAATAGGGGAGACTGGGACACAGTGGACCTAGGGGCACAGTGGACCACTCCTATTTAAATCTTTTAATATTTAACTATTTTAGTTTATATTGAGACTCATAAATGACAGTATGGTACTACTTGTATACATCCAAAAAAACACATGGTAAATGCTAAGGTAGCCATTTTATACAATTTTTATGTTTTGAGCTGCTCAAAGTAATTTTCCAGGCTTGGAGTTTTTTTTATTTTTTATTTTCCCAGGACTTAACTATTGACTACAAATACTGGATAGCTGTTACGAAAAGGTTAGATATTGTTGTTTTTATTTATTTATTTTTTAAATTATGAGCATATTTATAGTCTATATATAATTATAACATTATTATTTGTTTTGTCTGGACATCGGGCACAGCGGACCGCCTTCCAGTTTGCGTAAAAGTCCAAATTATATTTAATACCGTATTTATTTTAGTTAAATTTACATATACAAATAAAATGTGTCTCAAAATAATTAATAAAAAAATGATAATCTTAATGTTATAATAAAATCAATTTCTGAGAAAGGGAAATAGTTGAATAGTGGTATAATAATTACGAACATCTGAATTTAATAACTGTTTGAATTGTTTAATATTAAAAAATAAATAAATAAAATGATTATGTGATATAATAAATAGTAGGTTATATAAATTTATTGTTGTTGTTTTTAGAAATAACATGCAAATGATAAAAGCAGAATAATTTTAGTTAAAGTTATATCACAAATGTAATATAAAATATTAATATCTCTAAATAATTAATAAAAATGTTTGAATAGTAATATAATGTTTAATTATATATTTCACAATTTTTATAACTATATAATATTAATAAACAAATTAAAAATATATCTTATTGTTTTTAGTGATGGCACGAAAGGAGAAAGGAAATCTGATATAGGATACTTCCTCTAATTTGATTTCTTATTTATTTTGATTTCCTTTAAATTTTGGTAATTTTATTTCACGAAAATGTTCGAATTATGTTATTTAGACTACTATTGCATAAGAAACTAATTTTAGAAGAGAAAAAAGGAGTAATTTTTATTAATTGAACATGAACAACAGAGGTTGGTCCACTGTACCCCGGGTTGTGGACCACTGTGCCCCGGTGATGGGGCACATTAGTCCACTTTGTGAGTGCACACAATTTATTTTTTTTATTCGTAATGTATTCGAAGTATTGTTATAAAAATAAATTAGGACATGTTAAGAAAGGTTTAAAGAATGTTTGCTAATATTTTCAAGTAACTAGTTTTTTTTATTTTTGGTGAAAAAAAAATTTATAAGTGTAAAAGTGGTCCACTGTGCCCCAGTCTCCCCTACGTCTAATAGTAGTAGTAATAACGATTTCCAACCTAACTATTGGAAATCGTTAGATTGCTACACACCGGATAATTTTCTTTGGAGTGGGAGGGCATGTTTTTATGCACCTGATAAAGAAATGTTTATGCACCTGATAAAGTGTAAAAACATGTTTATACACCTGATAAAGAAAAATGTATTCCAGTTTAAATTTATAATGTTAGGTACTATAATTAAAGAATGCTTCATATTTGGTATTCAAAATACAAAATAATGATTATTTTTATTTTTATTTATTTTTTTACATAAAAATATCTGTATTTAAATTGCATTTTATAAAAGAAATTTAAAATATAATTATAAATTAGACGTTTGTAAACATTAAGTTTAAAGTACTTGTTATTTTCTTTGAAAATATAAAGAGAAATGTGATCCGATTTCTTTGATAACTTTTGACTGATCTTCTCTGAAATAAGAATTTTAAAAGTCGGCGCTTTTATGTCGCTGGTTTCTTCAACAATCCTATTCATTACGAGAGAAACGAAGATTTTTGTAACAAGTTTATTTTGAATTTTAACAAGATGAATCTAGTTAAATACCTATACCTACATATCTAGTTAAAAGTTTTCAACTTTTGTAACTAGATAGGAAATTGAAGTTATATTTAGTTGAATAAAATGAAGCAAATTCCTATTTTCTTTTTCATAATTAAAATTTTGAAATGCCTTGTTTTTTTTTCTTCTTTTCTTATATAAATTTTCTTTTTATTTATCGGAATCCAATGCTTGTTGTTTGAAAAAAAAAAATGTATAAATTGGACTAATGTTTAATGTAACATGATATGAATTTCTGTATTGTTCAAATAAATATGTTAATAATGCCTCCTATATGCGACATTTTTTAACAAATCTGAAAGAAAAAAAAAAATGTAGAGAGAAAAAGAGATAAAGAAAATATGAATACGTTATTATGTTCCATAAATAATTTACATTATCGAACATGTATTTTAATCATGCACTGAATTTTGCATTTACGTCAAAAACCTACAAACTACTCAATATATGATAATTACTATTTCTTTTTTAACTCAAATTGTGTCTGTATCTGAATAAAACTGTCTTACAGTTAACGCAGAAAATGACATATTGAAGCTGTATTTACGCGTTACGCTATCAAACACAAAATATGTTTCACCTCAATAACAACAGAATAATTTATATTTTCGTTTGTTTTAGTGGAAGAAGTAACTTTACGTTAAAAAAAAAAAAAGAATTACAATAAATTAATTTCGATTATTTGTGTATGCTATACTAAAATGGCAATTCTATAATAATATGTATTATTTATAATATGAATGGAAGAAAAAAAAAATATTTATAGCAAGATTATAAAAGAAAATTTATGAGAAAGGTAGTATATTATCTAAAATGGGAAAATGCGTCATATACCCAGTCCTGCCTTAAATACTACCACTGCCACACACGTATCATCGTGCAATCTATAATAATAGAAGAACAAGTTTGTCTGTGTGAGCAAACGTTCAGTCCCTACTAAACGTAGAAATACAAAAATTGATATACGGGTGCCTAAAAGCCTTCCCGAAGGGATAGTGAAAAAAGAATTTAAAAATTAATAATTAGTTGCGGAGATATTAATTAAAACGTCAACCTATGTTTAATAATAAATGATTCAATTTTGAGCTTAAGATGTGTTTAAGGAGCGTTAAATGGCTTAATAAATCAGAAATATCGATTCAATCGTTATAAATTTGGTACCAAATGAAAGGGATGATTTTTTTTTAATCCAGGGGTACAAATTACTTATCGATAGAACAATTAGATTTTTTTTTTTTTTTAACTAAAGTAGGAAATTTAGAAGGCAACATTTCATTATATCCCCATACATCCACTGATATCCATTATGCATCTATATTACATCCAATGGTGCATAAAAGGTACAAAATAACTAAAGAACGTCCAGTAAAAGTCCTGGATATCGTGTACTAATTTCAGATATCTATTAAACGTTTAAATGTAGATGAAATTTAGACATGCCTTTTTCGACGTCTAGTAGGTGTAACACGCTAGTTCAAAATAAGATTCAGGTATTTTCAATATCAATTAGATGTAACAAGTCTAATTATTGGATATTTGGAGATTTACCGGATATGAAAAAGACATCAGATGAATGTAAAAATGTGTGACATTTGTCGTGCTAATACTTATCTGTAGGATATTTATGGATCATTTTTTTTTTTACTTTTATGCGTGTTTATAGATGTTTTATGGATGTAAGTGGCTGTGTGGTTCTTTCATCATTGTAGACATCTCAGACGGATGTCTGCAGACGACCTTTTATTTGGAATATAATAATAGCTTTTCAGTTTTCGACCACGTGAGAGAGGTTCTGGAAATAATAATAAAAAAAAAAAGCTTTTGAGCTTTTTTTTTTTTTTTTTTTTTTTTAAATCAGTTGAAGCAGAAATTAGAAATCGCCCATGATTGATGCTCACCTGTCTCCAGTTCAAAAACCTTAGGCACGCTTTACAAAATAAGATTTTTAGCGGAAAACATAATTATTTAAGTATTTCTTTTTATATGTTTTATATATATATATATATATATATAAAAGAGTTCCTATTAAAGTTTTTTTTTTTTTTTTTTTTTTTTTTTTTTGGAATGAACACCTTTCGGCCGATATATACATAAAATTAAGCATGTCAACGCCACATTTCGGCCTGTTTTCATAAAAATTTAAACATGAGTAAGGAAAAAAATAGTGTCGATATACACATTAAATTTTAAGACATAGTTCTGCATAAAACAAAGAAAATTTACAACATGAGAGCACTACCTCAATATATCCAATTCTAATCATGATTAAATTACTTATAACGCACCATTTGAAATATATTTTATTGGGGACTTTTAATAGATATAAGCTGTTAAATTCCGTGCGGGAGATTCTGCGAAAACCACGGAAAACACAGAACACCTTTATTTCAATATATCCAATTCTAAGTATGATTAAATTATTTATAATATGCCATTCGAAACATATTTTACAGCAATTTATTGCAAACTTTTAAACTGAAATAAGCCATTAAATTCAGTGTCGAAACGTATTATACAGTAATTTATTGCAAACTTTTAAACTGATTAAGCCATTAAATTCAGTGTGGGAGTTTAAGAGAAAAACCACAGAAAACGCGAAACACTTTTATTGTTTTATATTTTGCAGATTTTTGAATTCTGATGTTTCGCTCACATTTCTTATTAAGGATTTTTAACATTATTTATCCCTCAATTACGCACGTTTCAGAGAAAACCACGGAAAAGTCCGACACAAATATTTTTATAACAATGCTTATATTACTTTTGTATCTCAGCTTCTAATTAGAATGATTTTATAAGTAATATATCATTTTAAATGTTATTTAAATTGGAATTGTGAAGCACTTATTTAAAATCTCCGTCGCCAGATGGCGCTTTGATATTTTACTGATTCAATATCTCCAATTACGATTAAATTATTTGGGAGCAGATTAAGAGTCCGTAGGCTCCGCCGGAATGGGGATTTGCCACGATCAGAATTTTCAATGTTCTTTTACATGGTGAGCGCGCAGGCTGTTTCTAATCATGATACGTAAAAGGCCGGTGTAGTCGCCATGAAGCGGAAATTTGCTACAGTTAAAGTTTTCAAAGCAATTTACACTGTTAGCGAGTAAGTTGTTGTAAGTTCTTAAAACGAAATAAGGCGAACCAGGCGTCTCCGAGTGGGACTTTACTACGTTAAAATCATAACATGAGGTGCGATCAGGCTGTTGCAGAGACTGAAACGGGAAGAGGGCGCCGTAGGCTCTACCAAACGGCAATTCACTGCAGTTAAAATTTACAAAAAAGCTACTTGCACTATATGACAATAAGCTGTTGTAGGTCCTGAAACGAGAAAAAGGCGCCACAGGCGCCATCGAGTACGGTCGGATTTTTCAAGAATCGAAAATAAGCAAGTCGCCGAATGCGGATAGTATCGCAATAAAACACAATACACAGACAATTTCCTCAAAATATATTATTTACAATGCACTATATGTTATAATCTATTCATTATTTATATGTATTTTTGTGTTTTGTATGATTTATTTAAATTAGCTTGCCCTTTCATTAATAGCAGCATACATTACTGGTAATTAGACAACAGTCCCATCAAAATATATTTTGAAACAGTTTAAAATAACATGTTATTTTTTGAAGAAATCTATTTGTGTTGACAGTAATGATAAAATAATATACATTTTGACTAAGCAGTTGTTTCTGATAATTGTCTTTCTCGGTCCTGGTGAAAGGTCACAGAACAGGATTTGAGCAAAGGCTTCACATTTTGCCTCTGATACTTCACTCATTAAAACTTTTCCGGTTATTTTGACGCTTTTCACAGATCTTCAGATTAAATACACCTTTATTGCAGAAACACTACCAAATTGTCATTGGAGATAAACAATGTGTTCTCATCACTATCCTAAAGGCAGCAGTAAAATCCCGGCAACTGTAAACACAAATATTGCCATTATCTCGATTGTAAGTTTCCTCAGTCATAAAAATGTTTTCAACTAACTATAAAATAGATGTTATTGTAAAGTTGGTGTGTGTATAGCTTAAGCAACAACTGGGTATGCTGTTGTTTTGAGATTCAGGCCGATTGACTGCACGAGGGTAAGAGGACTGATGTGGCGCAACCTCTATGAGGATCTATCTCGTATTTACGCATGTTTTGAAGAAAACCATGGAATGCTCCGAGCGATTAGGTCAACAGATGTCACATGGGATCGAGCCCGGTACTTCACGTATTTCAGCTTTGAGTGAATAACTGCTCGACCGTTGACGGTTCTGCAACATTTGGGCTATTCCTCGTTAAATCATCTTTAGAGTTGCAGTAAATAGTTGTCCCATTCACAAGCGCGCATCCCAAGATTTTATTTAATTACTGTGATATTCATCGGCGACACAATTTTATTTATACAGCCATAATTCTCCGTTATCTGACTGCATTACACCGTATGCGTTCTCTACAGTTTCGGAGACTTTTTGTGTCCTTATTCTTCAAATATGACTTGTTCTTGGTTTGAATTCTTCTTTTTTTTCTTTTTTGAAAATTTCTGTACCTGTTAATAGTCAAATGAATAAATCTGTTGTTTAATTTTCTGGGTTACAGCAATTAAATTACACTCATGTCCATAAATTACGGATAATGCTAACTGCGGCAAATAAAGGTTCAAAAGCAAAACAAACATGACTTATTCCCAAAGCCCATTTATTAAACAAAAGATCAAGAACAAAATAAGGTGGTTTATGTAGGATACCATTTATAAAAACTACGATTTTTGCTCCCTGAAGCAATTACAAAAAAAAATCTTTCTTACAAAAACTTAACATTACATGGTTAGTACGATGGTTAATACTTTGTAAGTCTCTAGATGATGAAATACCGTCCTTACAACGCCTAGGAATGCTGAATATTAAATTTTCGATCTGATCTTGGGGAAGATTACTCCACTCAGTAAGCAATGTTCTCCGAAGTTCCGGTGCACATGTAGGAGGTGATTGACGGGCTACAATTCGTCGGAAAAGCATGTCCTACACATGTTTTATCGGATTCTAGTCAGGTGAGAATGCTGGTCATTCTTTGCGGGTGTTAGCTTTATATTGTAGGAACTCGTGTACAATGTTTGCACAGTGAGGACGCGCATTGAAAGTTTGAACGCACATTGGACAGCGCATTGAACATATGAAAGTCTGGCGTGAATCACACTGAAAGTTAAAACTGGACTCGTCGAAAATATCACACAAGCCCACTGTGCCGCTGTCCACATTGCATTTTCTCTACTTCAAATTAACCGCTGGCAACAGTTCATTGCCGCGAGCGGAACACATCTAGCTGGCCTGCGAGCATATAGACCAATATATCCCAAACGTCTATACACGGATTGTCCTGAAACTGTGATGCCCGTGGCTGCAGACAGCTGACGAGACAAGTCTTATGTTGTGCTTTTTCTGCTTATTTTGGCAGTTACTGCAAATACCGGTTGTCATTCAGCATTGTAACTCGGTACTGACTAGTACCGTGACGTCGACTGGCATTTCCATCATTTTCCAATCTTTGCCAAAGCCTAGAGATGACACTTTGGGCGATTCCAAGTTCACCCGTTACTTCTAGCTGACTACGCCCACATTCTAGTCGGACGGTAATTCTACCACATAAAAAAATATCTGAATGCGTCCTCTGTGTCACAACGATTCGGTTGTGGCACTGAGCGGCATACAGAACGCTTGTGAACAATTTCCTTCTTTGCTCCAATACCTTATGTACCCCCTTCTTACACTTTCGTCATTGTAACATCATACCGGCGTCATCTGGACACTTCCTATAATTTGCATACTATTCTTCAAAATATGTGTGGTATTTCTACAGGTGAAATTTGTTACATTAAAGTTCGATTTCCGTGTGATTCTGAATTTTCCTGAATTTATAGACATGAGTGTAGTATATGGATCATGATTTATTTTGTACAAATTTTATGCTTTGTTTATCATTCCGCTCACTTCTTATTCTTTAATATATTCAGCAAGGTGCGAAAAGAACGTTTATTTTTAATAATGTTACATAAAATAATGAATGTTTCACCCTCATTCTCAGTTTTTCATTAATAGTTTAGATTTGTGTTTTCAGCATTTCTGTCTAGATTAGGAGTATATTAAAAAATCTCCGTAACATTTTCAATTTACGTTGAGAAATTTACATGAAAAACTGGCTTGGGCAACTAATAATCAAAATGAATTTGATTTGTTTGGGCAGTGTGCAGTACAATGACTGGAAATATTCTTATAACACACACACACATATCTATATGATTTCTGTTTTTACACTTTAGATGTCAAAATTTAGTTATTTATTACAGAATTATTTGAAGAAATAAAAAAACTGATATTATAATATAAGAAAAGAAATAATTCAAAGCTCATAAATGCGTGATACACACTGACAGGAGATGTTACGACAGGGTTAAAATAAGTTTATAAATATCATATCAGTTATAACTCATTATAACTATTCTCATTTATTATTATCAAACTGGTCTCCCACAAGCCGTAAAACGACCTAGCTGTTACTGACAGGGAAAAAAAATGAAGAAAAAAGAAAAAAAAAAAAAAAACTGATATTTTAACATAAGAAAAGAAATAATTTAAAGCTCATAAATGTGTGATACACACTGACATGAAATGTTACGGCAGGGTTAAAATAAGTTTATAAATAACACATCAGTTATAACTCCTTAAAACTATCCTCCTTTATTATTATCAAACTAGTCTCATGCAAGTCGTAAAACAACCTAGCTATTACTGACAGGGGAAAAAAAAAATATATATATATATTCTGATACATGCTATTATACAATGTAAACAACATATATTTTAATCCATGTGTGTCTTTATTATATAAAATATTGTTATTTAAAACAGCGTTTGCGTTTTAATAACTTCATAACTCCAGAACGCAGGGGATTTGTTTATCTGCTATGTTAAAAGTTCTGGATTTGTGTAACTAAATACTCTCAACCTACAGATTTTAGAAAAAAAAGTTGTACAGAATCTTCTAATTTATAAGCTTGTATGATTATTATAATTATTTATAAATTTATTTTCATTATAATTATTATTAACCATTTTTATAACTCTCATTTTTTTTTATAATTAAGTGTACTTATGAAGATTAATATATCTATGTTTAAATCCAAATACACTGCTCGACATTGAAAATGCAACACCAAGAAGGAATGATAATAACGGAATGAAATTTGTTGGGCAGATACAGTACAGTAGGAAGAACAATTGATTAAAATTTCAGGAAATGTGGATTAATATGTACTGAGAAAACAGTACATAAAGCAGCGACCGCAGTGAGCAATAACAGCACATATCTGCCTAGGCATTGAATCGAACAGCGATTGGATGACATGTGCGGGTAGAGCACTTTATGAAGTTTTAACACGATGCCACAATTCATCGATCGAAGTTACTAGTGAGTGGTTGGAGGTCCAGTCGTTTTTCAACGATTAAACAGTCATTTTCAATGGTGCGACATCAGGAGAACGCGCTAGCCAGAGCAACAGTCGAACACATTCGGCATCAATGAAAGTCCAGGCAATATGGACAACTTGCGGTCGTGCATTGTCTTGCTTAAATGTTGCGCTTCGGAGGCCTTGAACATAGGGCAGAGCTATGGGCCTTAACTCGTCAGAAATGTAATGGCTGATATTCAGAGTGGCGGGAATGAAAAAAAGAGGTGACCGGGACGTGTATCCAATGGTACAACATACCATCAATCCAGGTGGTGACTCAGTATGCGGCTACCAAAATTATGATTACCCTCAAAACTGCATCACTGATATGGGTGCCATTAATGTGTCATCAACTATGAACCAGGACGCTGGAATGGCGTGAAGTCACTTTTCAGACAAATCACAATCCTGTGTACAGCATCAAAATTGCCTTATCCGTATTTAACGGCATTATGAATAATGCACATTGCCAGCGGGGATTCGACATCATCATACTGTCCATCATTTGCAATGATGTTATGGATTCCCATTGGATACACGTCTCGATTACTTCATTTTCGTATTCCTGGCACTCTGAATAGCGGCCATTAAATTTCTGATGAGTTAAGGCCCGCCCCTCTGCTCTGTATTCCAGGCCTCCTTAACGCAAAATTTAAGCAAGATAATGCACGAAGGCAAATTTTTTGTATTGTCCGGACCTTCTTTGATACAGAATGTGCTCGACTGTTGCTCTGGCCAGCGCATTCTCCTGATTTCGCACCAATGAAAATGACTGTTTAATCGTTGAAAAGCGACTGGCCCCCCACCACTCACCAGTAACTTCGATCGATGAATTGTGGCATCGTGTTGAAGCTGCATGAAGTGCTCTACCCGTACATGTCATCCAATCGCTGTTTGATTCAATGCCTAGGCAGATATGTGCTGTTATTTTTCACAGAGGTCTCTGCTTTATGTACTGTTTTCTGAGTACATATTACTCCAAATTCCCTGAAATTTTAATCAATTGTTCTTCCTACTATAATGTGTGTGTGCAACAAATTTCATTCCGTTATTATCAATCCTTCTGTATGTTGCATTTTCAATGTCGAGCAGTGTATTTCATTTTATTTATTTTAAATTTGTATTCTTTAGTTTTGTCAAAATTTTCTATACATATGTTATTGTCGACTATGTTAATATTAGGAATTTTGAAATTACCTTTAATTTTGTGTTGACTGTTATATTACGTTTTAAGCTTCGCGACTATCATTGCAAACAAGGCACATAATTCTTTTCAAGACCAAACATATTTAAGCAAATTACCAAATATAATTTAGGGTGTAGTATTGCCTAAAATGTAAATGCTATATTATGCTGCCAAAGTTTCTCTCTCTCTCTCTCTCTCTCTCTCTCTCTATATATATATATATATATATATATATATATATATATATATATATATACATATATATATAAATATATATATATATATCCCTTTTGGCTGTTGCTTAGACGAGTTCCCTTCTAAATTTTATAGATGTAACGTATTCTGAATATAGGACTTCCCTGTTTTCTACGTGAAATCTATGAGGAACAAACCGAATCGCTTTGAAGAGTTTTAGAGTAAAGCATTGCGGGTTCCACTAAAATACAAAATAAGTGGGGAGTGCCAGGTTTTGGTTTTTCGATTGATGAGGAACCAGGAAAATCTTCACTAGAAAAGTCTTTTATTTAAAGTGAATATTTAAGCGGTTTTGAAGCCATTTAATGATATATACCCATGTTAAGTTTTAAGATAAGCATGAGAAAACATCATCATCATATCATACACTGTCAAAGTCTTGAACTATACCTTAATAGGTTTTCACTTTTACAACGAAATGGGATTTCAATGGACCCATGACATCTCGCCAAATGGTTGAATATAATGTGGGTTCTGGGTTGTAAGCGAACACTATAATAACAGGATCGGTCCTGGCCATATTGATCACCTTTGCGAAGAAAACTTTAAAGAACAGGATCTGAAGTAACTCCACGCGACTTCCTGAACATTAAGTAATTAACAGTTGTATAAACAAATTACATTAAAACAAGTAATTAAATAAATAAACGTATAAATTATAATAGAATGTTTGAGTATTTTTTTCTATTGTTTAATTTACGTTATTGCACTTCAAATGATTTGTGCCGATAGATCATAATAATAAAGAATTTTTCGTTGTGTCCTTGTAAAAATCTATAAGGGCTAGATTCACCAAAATCCATACAATTTGTGCGAAGATTACGTTACTATCTGTATAAATTTTCAGCTGAATCAAATAAGGAACTTAGACGCTATCGCCCTTTAAAAAAATTGGGCCCGTAGAGCATAATGATAAAGAATATATTTTTTTGTGTTCCTGTAGAAAAACTATGAGGGCTAGGTTCACCAAAATTTATACAGGTCGTACACGGTGACTTATAACATGCGTATAAAGCTTCAGCTGAGTCGAATAATAAGTTTAAACGCTATCGTACTTTAAAAAATTGGACCCATAGGTCATAATGATAAATAAATAAATAAATAAATAAATAAATAAATATATATATATATATATATATATATATATTTGTGCGTGTGTGTGTGTCATTGTAAAAAAACTGTTACGTCCTAGATACACCAAAATTAATAGAGTTTGTACTATAGTAACCTATAACATACATAACAACTGTCAGCTTATTCGAATAAAGCGTTTAGGTGCTATCGTATTCACTCACACACACACACATAGACACACACACATACACATATCGCAGTAAAAATATCAAAAATGAACTCAGGGGAACTCAAAAGTATAAAAACACTCAACCCTCAATGTCGGATTTTTGGCATGATTACAATACTTTCCTTACATGTTTACGTTCAGAAATTAAAAATAACACTGGTCTACAGTGGTTCGGTAACAACGGTCAAATTATTATTTTTAATTTTAATTCCAGTTTTTATTTAAATATTTGCAAGTAAAAATGTCCCACCACGTCACATTTTTCTGTTAGAGTATCAGAAAATGACAATTTTTACGATTTTCACAGTATCACAGGTGGCAACCCTTCCTGCTGGCAACTTAGAGTCCTGGCAACTCAAAGTCCCGGCAACCATGTTTGTTCCATTTATTTGTTTAAGTATCAGAAAAAGGCAAATTTCACTATTATTATTATATATATATATATATATTTTATGATTTTTACAATACAGTCGACAGCAAAAGTATCCGAGCACTAGCCAGTAATTCCGATATCAAAAAAGTACATTTAATACTATTTTGTTAAATAAATTCTTGTCGAATCATGTCCTTAGACTCAGAACATGACTCGACAAAGATTTATTTAACAAAGCAGTACTAAATGTACTTTTTTTAGACAGGGATTATTGCTAGTGCTCAGGTACTTTTGCTGCCGACTGTATCACACATGGTAACCTTTCGTTCTATCAACCCGCTTTCTGGCCATCCTCTCTGCTGGCAACCCCTGTTTGGCAACCCTGTATTCGTACCTTATATATTTTTTTTCTGGTATTCTAGTTAACAGATATTTATTGTTAAGTATGATTGTGCTGTTTTATAGTTAAACTTTCATGTTCAAAATAGCAAATTTTCAGTGCAGAACTTGTAAAACCGTACCCGATAAGTTTTGCTGCATTTGTGAACTATTCATATTAAAATCACAAGACATTTAACACAAGACATAAAAAAGCCTATTTTTTGTATTTTGGTTTTAAAATAATAAATAATAATTCAATCATTTAGTGTACTTTCCATGTTTTTACGTTCTACTTAGTCTACAATATGTATATTATCTCCATATTAACAGTATTCCATGCTAAATTAATAATGTTGATAGTAATAATGCATGTCTTCTAAAGACTTTTTTACACTGCTTCCAGTACAGATTAAATAATCGTAAAAAAAAAAAAAAACTGTACGTGTTACAGATTTTTCAATATTATTTTTTAATTCTGCACTGCAGAATTAGTCAAAAATAGCTAATTTCATTTCTGTTACCCCCAAAAAATGTTTTTTTTTTTTTTTTTTTTTTTTTTTTTTGTCGACTATTGTAATAGGTGATTCAACTAAAAGTTTAGTATCGACAGTAAATTTCTTAATACATTCAGGAATAATTTGCCAGAAAAATATGTGTACAGGTGGGTAGAATCATCGCTGTTCCTATGCATGTAATAAATATCACGAGAAAACTCTTTTAGGTTCATATATAGACCAAATATGTTTAATTTCTCAAAATTAATTACATGAGAAATTATGTTCTATATTGCTGATATATCTATTTACTGCGCGCCATGGGCTATCAGATAGAAAGCTGTGAACATATTTTCATAACTGCCTAAAATCAATTATTTTCTGCCTTTTTTTTTTTTTTTTTTCTTTTTAAATCCCAAAATAAGAAGTAGTTTATTTCAGAAAGCCAGATCAAACGCTAAGAGGAAAATGCCATTTCTCGTTAGCCCACAGATCATATTTTTAATTTGAATCAAGTACATTTTAAAAAACTTTAGTAAAATTAAGTGAGTAAAGCAATTTATTATATTGCCAACTCCCTTCTTCCAGAAAAAAAAAAATATCAGCAACCGCATTTTTAACAAAGTGTTGCAGAATATAGAGTGATGGCCGATTATTAAAAGTCACCTCTCTTTTTCGTGGAAAAATCATGATAGCTTTAAGGACGTAACTTTATTTTTACGGTCAGTAACCAAAGAATTTTTAACAGTCACTGACAATCGAAATGTCGTAAGCTTTTTTACAGTGTAATCTACCAATTCTTTTTCCAATAATTTCGAAAAATGTTAGTTTAAGTCCAAGGGTGGTTGATACATGCTGCCATAATATCGTCCATTTTACTGCTGACAAGGCAAAAATAAATTGCTCTGGGGAAGCTGAACTCTTTAGTTGTCTTCCCGTAACCTATCATCTTCTCGCAAACAATCTCCATGGTCATTGTAATTCCCGCTTCTTTTTGTAATCTGCAGTTTTTCCTTCATATCTAAAAAAAAATAATAATAATAATAATAAAAAATAATAAATAAATAAATAAATAATATCTTATAACTTTTTATTATTATTATTATTATTATTGTTATTATTTTTATTACAAGAAGTGTATATTAATAGGGTAATAAGTATTTTGTCGGGTTGTACAGAATAGAGGTATTTCGGATCTGTATCATTAACGTCCTGTATTCCATATCACCCGACTCGCCAAAGTGAAAAAGAATATGTACTTTCTTTTTATTCGGAAAAGTCAAAACAGAAAAATGACCTTTAAATAAAAAAGTGGAACAATACGTAAATCGCTTCAGATGATGGGCATTTTTTGCGACGCGGGATACAACACTGCATTATTATTATTATTTTTACAAGAAGTGTATATTAATAGGGTAATAAGTATTTTGTCGGTTTGTACAGAATAGCGGTATTTCGTATCTGTATCATTAACGTCCTGTATTCCATATCACCCGACTCGCCAAAGTGAAAAAGAATATGTACTTTCTTTTTATTCGGAAAAGTCAAAACAGAAAAATGACCTTTAAATAAAAAAGTGGAACAATACGTAAATCGCTTCAGATGATGGGCATTTTTTGCGACGCGGGATACAACACTGCATTATTATTATTATTTTTACAAGAAGTGTATATTAATAGGGTAATAAGTATTTTGTCGGTTTGTACAGAATAGCGGTATTTCGTATCTGTATCATTAACGTCCTGTATTCCATATCACCCGACTCGCCAAAGTGAAAAAGAATATGTACTTTCTTTTTATTCGGAAAAGTCAAAACAGAAAAATGACCTTTAAATAAAAAAGTGGAACAATACGTAAATCGCTTCAGATGATGGGCATTTTTTGCGACGCGGGATACAACACTGCATTATTATTATTATTTTTACAAGAAGTGTATATTAATAGGGTAATAAGTATTTTGTCGGTTTGTACAGAATAGCGGTATTTCGTATCTGTATCATTAACGTCCTGTATTCCATATCACCCGACTCGCCAAAGTGAAAAAGAATATGTACTTTCTTTTTATTCGGAAAAGTCAAAACAGAAAAATGACCTTTAAATAAAAAAGTGGAACAATACGTAAATCGCTTCAGATGATGGGCATTTTTTGCGACGCGGGATACAACACTGCATTATTATTATTATTTTTACAAGAAGTGTATATTAATAGGGTAATAAGTATTTTGTCGGTTTGTACAGAATAGCGGTATTTCGTATCTGTATCATTAACGTCCTGTATTCCATATCACCCGACTCGCCAAAGTGAAAAAGAATATGTACTTTCTTTTTATTCGGAAAAGTCAAAACAGAAAAATGACCTTTAAATAAAAAAGTGGAACAATACGTAAATCGCTTCAGATGATGGGCATTTTTTGCGACGCGGGATACAACACTGCATTATTATTATTATTTTTACAAGAAGTGTATATTAATAGGGTAATAAGTATTTTGTCGGTTTGTACAGAATAGCGGTATTTCGTATCTGTATCATTAACGTCCTGTATTCCATATCACCCGACTCGCCAAAGTGAAAAAGAATATGTACTTTCTTTTTATTCGGAAAAGTCAAAACAGAAAAATGACCTTTAAATAAAAAAGTGGAACAATACGTAAATCGCTTCAGATGATGGGCATTTTTTGCGACGCGGGATACAACACTGCATTATTATTATTATTTTTACAAGAAGTGTATATTAATAGGGTAATAAGTATTTTGTCGGTTTGTACAGAATAGCGGTATTTCGTATCTGTATCATTAACGTCCTGTATTCCATATCACCCGACTCGCCAAAGTGAAAAAGAATATGTACTTTCTTTTTATTCGGAAAAGTCAAAACAGAAAAATGACCTTTAAATAAAAAAGTGGAACAATACGTAAATCGCTTCAGATGATGGGCATTTTTTGCGACGCGGGATACAACACTGCATTATTATTATTATTTTTACAAGAAGTGTATATTAATAGGGTAATAAGTATTTTGTCGGTTTGTACAGAATAGCGGTATTTCGTATCTGTATCATTAACGTCCTGTATTCCATATCACCCGACTCGCCAAAGTGAAAAAGAATATGTACTTTCTTTTTATTCGGAAAAGTCAAAACAGAAAAATGACCTTTAAATAAAAAAGTGGAACAATACGTAAATCGCTTCAGATGATGGGCATTTTTTGCGACGCGGGATACAAACACTGCTCAGAAGATAAGAGAAAGTCGTGAACATAAATGAAAAATTTTTTAAAACGTAAATGTATAACTGGTTTCTTTACAATAAAGCTTCTAATATATAAAAAAGCAACGAAAACAAATTTAATATACTTATCAAAATCTATAGAACATGTGTCACAGAGTCCTATAACATAGTTAAAATCTTTTGATTCGTTCAAATATGACATATAGATGCTATCGCAATTTAAATAATTCGAGTTTATACGCCATAATAAAAATAATAATAATAATAAAACAAATATTCTCCATAATAAAACGATAATTCAAACTTTCATAAAAATCTATACAGTTGATAAGTAGAGCTGTATAACTTATGGACCTTGCATGCGTTTAATCAAACGAAGCATTTAAATGCTATCGTGCATCGTGACATGCATACATACACAGTTAAACACATGCACAAATACACATGCACACATTCACACAAACAAACGTACACACATGCCTAAATAAACATATATATATATATATGTATATGCATAACCAACCGTAAAAACGGAAAAAAATATTTCAAGTGTCTTCAAAACGTATTGATGCACTAGAAGCTTATAGAACGATTTTTAATGATGAAAATACTTTCTTTACTACGCACATATTCCAAAAGTAAAAATGTGTAAATTTCGAGACATTCTCAAAAAAAAAAAGAAAAAAATATCCAAAATCTAAAATGCTGGTAAGCACAACCAGTCAACAATATTTTTCAACATTTTTTAATAGCGTGAGTTCAATACTGGTGAAGAATTTTTACGACTAAATTAAAATCTTCTGGATGATTTATTATATAAGCAATTGTGATGATATTAGACAGTCAAAATATTACCTCAGGCATTTTGCCCTCTTATTTTGCACAAAATCCCTGACTCTTGTGGTATTTTTAGTGTACAGTCGGTAACAAAAGTGTCCGAACACTTGCAAAAATTCCTATGTAAAAAAAGTACACTTAATACTGTTTTGTTAAATAAATCCTTGTCAAATCACGTTCTTAGACTGACTACGAACATGATTCGACAAGGATTTATTTAACAAAACAGTATTAACTCTACTTTTTTTAAATAGGAATTTTTGCTAGTGTTCGGATACTTTTGTTACCGACTGTATATATACTGTTTATTGCCGAAACGTCAGTGGAGGCCCTCTGTTGAGACTCAAAACGGTTTTGGGCTGTGTCTGTGTGTCTTTCTGTCTGTTTGTCTGTCTGTCGCGCGATAGCGGCCGCAAAAATAGCGCTACTGACTTGAAATTTGGTACACATATTCATGAGCCACACGAAATCAGCTGTATAGTTTTTGGTATGTATTCCATTTGTAGTTCGTATACAGGGACACTCCAAAGTTTTTTTTATCATTACGGCCGATGGGAGAAATTTGTATGTATCGCGATAGCGGCCACAAAAATCACGCTATTGACTTGCAATTTGGTACACATGTTCATGTGCCCCACGAAATCAGCTGTGTAGTTTTGGGTGTGTATTCCATTTGTAATTCGTGTACAGGGACACTCCAAAGTTTTTATTATCATTACGGCCTGTGGGAGGAATTTGTATGTACCGCGATAGCGGCCACAAAAATCCTTCGATTGACTTGCAAATTGGCGCACACGTTCCAGATTTGCATATAAACAGCTGTATAATTTTTATTGCTATATTTTTTTGAACTGTGTACAGGGACACGCCAAAATTCTTAACATTACGGCGTATGGGGTGAATTTCGTTTAAACACATTTTAATATCATTACTTTGCAATGATGAAAATGAAACTAGTGTAAGTGACTAAGATGCTTAAACTTATGTTGCTTGAAGAAAATATGTGCTCTTAAGCTTTCTAATTAATGTACAGGATCTTACAAAAGTGTTCTGACAATGTCACGTAGTCATCCAAACGATGTTACATTTGGAATAATTATTAATTTTAAACGCAAAATAAGCTGAATAGTTTTTACTCGTGTATACAATGTTTGTGGTTCGTTTACAAAGACACGCGAAAGAATTTCGTAACATTAGAGCCTATTTACAAATTTTTAATTTAAGCGTGCACTTTAATGCGTTTATGATGAATTGAACTTAATAAAGTTAACATACATTATAAAGATGCTTAAAATCATGTTTACTCTTAAAAAAGATTATGTATAGACTAAATAATTTATGGGACCACACAAAATAATTCCGAGTATGTACTGTAATCATCCAAATGATGTCAAATTAGTTTGAAAAATTAATGAGTTAATTAATTAGGTTTATTCTTATTATTGGCGTTTATAATGACTGTGGCTACTTTTCCGGGATACATAAAGGAATTTCGTACTATTACGGTCTATAGTCAGTATTTCTTAAAAGTGTATTTTAACATGGTTACATCCCCATCAAATATAATGAAATTTTATTAGAATTTTAAAAGCATGTTTTCCTGTTGAAAATTGTGGGCAGAGAATTGATAATTAGTTTAAAGGTTAAGCAAAATATTTCTGATATGCTATGTAATTTTTTTTTGTATGAAATTTGATAGTTATGAAATTTGGTATTTATGAATTTCAGGGAAATAATACAAGACCGTCGTTTATTAAGAATACTTATTGTTTCGTACTTGGGGGTTCGTAAGTTGTCCGAGAATGATAGGCGAAACTTGCAAAAATTCAGTGATTTATTCACAGAAAGTTCCAGAAAAATACAGGTCTATAAACCAAATATTCAAGTATCAGCTTCAATTCAACCAGTAAACATAGCTTATACAACAGCCGTTAACAGCAAAACAACATTACAAACTGTTTATCAATAGCACATAAAGCAAGTCTCATTCAAAGAGGCTGAAAGCAAAGCAAGCATTTGACGAAACTGACACAGATCTGAGATTAGCCACCTTGGCTAAAAAAATGCTCCTTTTATACTATTCTATCGAACACAGACTGTTCTGGAAAATTCTCGTACCTCATCAGCCAATGAGATTAGAGCTTCCATATTTGGTTTATCCCTAATAAGGATTTTCTCGCCAAGGTCGCCAAAAAAACGCCAAGGAGAGAAATAGTCGCCAATTTTGGCGCCAAATCCATTTTTTCCCTTGCTGGAGCTTTTTAATGCGTTTTTAAAGAAAAATTAGGCTATTTTAACGCTAAAACGACTAGAAATGCACAGAATTAGCATTTTATCGACTTTCTAAGCCTCTTTGAAAGAATTTATACAAAAATGAATGAAATTATTTACAATTCCGTAACACTTTATATGATATATAAATATGTATAGAAAGAGAGGTACAGCAGGGGGTTGAGGAGGGCGGCAGCCCCCCTCAGGAATGTATCTGATTATGATAATAAGTCGATCGAATCAATATATACTATTATATAATAAGGAATAAATAAAAATGACCTATTGAATAATGTCTGATGCAAGTAGGACGTTGAGGCTCCTGATCTGCAGATCCACTAGTATAAAGCGTATCTTTTATTTTTACCAATAACCTCAATTAGTTCCATTCGCAAGATTCAAAAGTTTTCGCATTTTTATATACAGCGATACCGATCCCAATAGTTACACAAACAACTTGATATTTGGAGCAAATGTTAATAAATTAAATCGAATGAATTATACTTCTTCATGTATATTATACTTGTTAATTAAATGCAGATAAAAAAAACTTTTTTGATGCATAATGTTCTACGGATACAATTCCATTCATGCATATTCTAATATCTGTACACAGCTTTTAAATAATTAAAAAGTATTCTACATTCTTAAGTTGCATAAAATTATGTTTCCTGTGGAAAAAAAAAAAGGTGTTCTTTGACTAAAATGTAAGGTTGTTGTACTGAAAAAAATTAAGGATAAGAAAAGTTTTGCTACATTCTAGTGTATATTTCCCATCTGCTGGAGTTTTGTTCTTAGTATTTTTAGAAAAACGAATATTTGGTTAAATTGGACATTTACAATTTTTACTTCAGCTATTTTGTGTAAAAGTAAATATATCTTATTGTGATTTATTTAAAAAAAAAATCTGCATTTCCTTTTTCCTTTTTTTTTTTAGAATTATTAAAATTGCTTAATTACCCAAATTTGCTTAAACATCTGATAATTATTCTTTTTATCGGAAATTATCTCGATATATATCTTTCTTGTTTAAGATCGTGTACTGTAATATATATATATACATATAGTAAATTCAATATAAATGAAAAGAATTAATTTGTATAAAATTAATTTATATATACATATATCATAGCTTATATAATTAATTTTATTAAATAAACATAATTGGTAAAAATATTTTTCGAAATGCATTACAAATAACAACAAATTATTGTTCTCAATATAATATATACTATATATGGACTTCCTGATACTGTCTGTAGTTAAAGTATGTTAAGCAGACACGGACCAGAGACTAAGAACATGATTTTCAAATTCAGGCACCTTCAAAACGTGTACATGTAACAAAAACTCACTTTCGAAAATTTGACACTAAAAGAATATTTTCTCTGCCATATATATATGATTAAGAGAATTTAAAAACAAATGATTTTGGCACAAGTATATATAGTTGTATTTTTCATAAAGGTTTTTTCACTTTTTAATGAAATGTGCGATAAAATCATACACACTCATATATATATATATATATATATATATATATATATATATATATATACATACATACATATATGTATATATACGAATTAAACTTGTATGAAAAGCATTCGGAAGAAATAATGCTACATTCGGAATCGACCTCCCAATTTGTTTAAAAAGTTTTTGTTTAGTGCGTTTTGCCTGTTTTACCTTATACATCAGAGACTTAAATATTAATGTGTAAAACTGTACATAAAATATCAAACAACCTACAGAAGTAAGGAGAGATGCATGTTAGGATTCACCCGTTGAGACAGAAAGTGAAACTCTTGGATTAAGGAGCAATCTAAATATACTGGTTTTTTTCTAGAGTTACGAAGTTAAAATAGGCCTGGGTCGGGCACCCTGGTAAAAGAAATGGTGACAGTTGGACCACCGAAGGACTATTTGGATACCGAGAGATAAATAAAAGACCGAGGATAACACCACTGTGTCGTTGAAGAGATGAAATTGTGAAGATCGGAAGAGCAGAATGGAGAAGAAATGCTGAAAACAGAGCAGTTTGTATCATCTAGAAGAGGCCTTCATCATACAGTTGAACGATGGAATCTGAAATTGATGATGACGATGCTGATGAAAATTATATACCTATAACTAAATATCATTAAATTAATATCTACATAATAATAATAGTAATAATAATAATATTAATAATGAAAGGAAAGAGGAAATGGAAAGGATTTTTTTTTTTCCTTTAAACCCCCTTTTACTTTATTTTATGAATATATATATATATTACGGTGGTGCAAAAAAATTCAAATTTCGATTTTCGATTCGTAATACCGCGGAAAAGTTGTCTGTGGCCATTGTAAAAAAAAATTTAAAAAAAGTTTTGAAATCGCATAATACCTTCCGATCGCGCATGCGCGTCGAATTAACGAAAATTGACGATTTTCAAGGTTTTTTCGTATTAAAACAAAAATTAACTCCTGCAATGTTTCGATTCGTAATAGCTCGGAAAAGTTGCTTATGGCCATTGTAAACAAAACAAAAAAAGAAAATTTGAAATCGCATAATATCTTCCGATCGCGCATACGCGTCGAATTTACGAAAATTGACGATTTTTAAGGTTTTTTCGAGTTAAAACAAAAATTACCTCCTGCAATATTTTGATATCTATAATAATAAAAGAAGATGTCTGTCTGTCTGTCTGTCTGTCTGTCTAAGCATCTATACGTTCAGCCCCTACTGAACGCAGAAGTATAAAATTTGACATACGGGTACCTAGAAGCCTTCCCGAGGGGATAGTGAAAACAAAATTTAAAAATTTTAATTAGTTGCGGAGATACTAATTAAAATATAGACCTATGTCAAATCAAAACGCGATCTCAATCACTGAGAATTCACTGCAATTGCATAAAAACAGATATTTTAACGGAGTTAAAAGCAGAAAAAATGGAAAATAAATTAGAAATATTAGTCCAATCGTTACAAATTTGGTACCAAATGAAAGGGGAATTTTTTCCGAATCTAAGAGTGCAAGCGGCTTATCGATACACCAATTAGATTTTTTAAAATTAACTAAAGTATGAAATTTAGTTGAAAACAGGTAGACGATTTTCTAAGCTGTCTCGATCTGAAACAAAACACATGCGAGACATCTGTCTGTGATGAAAACGGAAATGGTTGTAATCAATTAGGATATCATGTGTTTTATACTAGGGGAAAAAATTGCAATTTTCAAACTTTTTCAAATTTTCATTTACCTTACATTTGAATGAATATTCGGCTTAGAGAGCATTTTATAAAGCTACTGATCAATTTTCATGAAAAAATATGAATAAATAAAAAAAATGACATATTTATTGGAAAAAAGATTAAATTTTCTTTTCCGTTGAAATTTCGTAGTATTTGGTTTTAATGCCCCATAATTCGATTGTGAATATTTTTGAAAGAGTACGATTATTAGGGAGGGCTTGAGGGAGGGGGGAAAAAGGGCATAAATTAAAAAAAAAAAAAAAAAAAGTTACAGCGTTTAAAATTTGTTGGTATATTTAGATTTTAAGGCAAGGTGAATCGATTGCGGATATTGTCGAGTGTAAAATTATTGTTATCGACGGAAAGGAGGGGGGGGGAGAGCGAAGAGGCAAAGATGTAGAAAAGGAACGGGAGTTTCGGAGAAAACCACGGTACACCCAGAACACCTTTATTCTTTAATATTTTGCAGAGTTTTGAATTCCAATTTCTGCTCACATATCGTACTAAGGATATTTAACGTTATATAGCCCGGAATTATGCAAGTTTCGGAGAAAACCATGGATAAGTCGGACACAAATCTTTTTATAAAAATGTCTATATTAGCTTTGTATCTCAGCTTCTAATTAACATAATTTCATAAGTAATACATAATTTAAAAAGTTATTTGAATTACAATTGATGAGCATGTATTGCAAATCTCTGTCGCCAGAGGGCGCTTTGATATTTTAATAATTCGGAGAAAACCATGGATAAGTCGGACACAAATCTTTTTATAAAAATGTCTATATTAGCTTTGTATCTCAGCTTCTAATTAACACAATTTCATAAGTAATACATCATTTAAAAAGCTATTTGAATTACAATTGATGAGTATGTGTTGCAAATCTCTGTCGCCAGAGGGCGCTTTGATATTTTAATAATTCAATATCTAGAATTCTATTTATAACACACCATTTGAAATATTACGGACTTTTAAACTGATGTAAGCCGTTACATTCCGTACGGGAGTTTCAGAGAAAACCACAGAATAGCCAGAACACCTTTATTAATATATCTCCAATTCTAATTATGATGCAGGCTTTCGAATTCCGATACTCCGTTCACATTTCGTATTAAGGATTTTTAACACGCGAGTTTCAAAGAAAAAAAAACGAAAAAATCGGACACAAATTTAGTTATAACAATGTTTATATTACCTTTGTATCTCAGCATCTAATTAACATAATTTCATAGGTAAAATATCATTTTAAGCCTTTTAAACTGAAATTAAGGAGTACATATTGTATGCAGTTAAAATATCTAAAGTATAGCTTTAAAAATAAAATAAATAGACATATTATATTTATTTAAATTCATTTTTATTTCATCTGTTAATGACACCATTCACCAATTTCATCTGTTAATGAGTTACTTTTAACAGAATAATATTGATTTTTTTTTTTTTTTTTATGAATTCGGTTGTAAAAAAGCAGTTTTGGAATTCTTAAATTTTAGATGGATTTCAATAGAAATCGTTAATCGCCCTTGATAGATTAGCCATTTTGAGTCTAAAATATATCATAGCTATTCATTATTGTAATACATAATACATTATTCAAAAGATATTTTAAAGTATTTGTATTGCAGGCTATTAAAGTGATATAAGCCGTTCAAATTCTGTACTAAACTTTCGGAGAAAACTACGGAAAAACCAGAAAAATTTTATTATTTTATATTTTACAGAGTTTCAAATTCAGATTTTCGCTCACATTTCGTACTAATAATTTTTAACGATGTATAGCCCGGAATTAAGCAAGTTTTGGAGAAAAGCACAGATAAGTCACACACAAATCTTTAAAAAAAAATTTATACGGCGCCGCAGACGCCACCGAGCGGGACTTAGCTAAAGTCAGAAATTTGGAAGATCATTACAGGCTGTTTCAGATATTGAAAAGGGAAGAGGGCGCCGAAGGCGCTACCGCACGGGAATTTACTGCGCTTTCAATAAGCTATTGTCACGATATATCGATAAGCTGTTATTAGACCTGAAACGGGAAAAAGGCGCCGCAGGCGCCACCGAGCGGGAGTTTCGTAAAGTCGGATTTTTCAGGGATCGCGAACCAGCTGGTCGCCGAAGGCGGCTAGTATTATAATAAATAAACAATAGAAATTGATGCAAAATTAATATATTATAATTATTAAATTAAACAATATTCGTTTTTGGAAAAAAATTAATATAACAAATGCTTACATTAATACTTCCTGTAGTAAATGTTCTGTAAATCATAAAACTGCGACAATCCAGTCACCAACCTTTTCATTTCAAACTGTCTTTTTCAGGGATAGAAACTTTGTAGTGTGATTTTTGTGAAAACTCAGGCATGATAGATCGGGATTCAAGCGTTGTTTTAATGTAGCCATCCCTTGACTCATATCCACAAACTTTCATTGATGCTTCTGAAACCAGTTTCACACATCCTTCCACAGACTGCGTGTGGCAGTGTAGGTTCTTTACATCCCCGTTTGGTACTTCACCAGATTGTATGAAATATTTTATTTCATCTTTGGATATGTTTCGAAGTTGAGTCGGAGGAAATAATTTTACTGAGTTCCAGTCAATGAATTCTGTGTATTCAGTTGCGTTGAAGTTCAATTATGGAGGTACAAAATTTCTAAATTGTTTTCCCTTTCGAAACACGTTCTCTACCTTTTAGAACTTTTCTCAGGCCAAGCTCCCTTATATGTGTCCTCTTGTCGAAAATCATAGCGAACAATAAATTTTCATTGTGTGCAAAGAACGCATTTCTTTTGATCACGGGGTCAACAACTTGCTTCAGGTTATCAGGCAAATAACGAGAAGATTCAGTGGATCTGTAAAGATGAATAGGACCATCTGTAAAAGTCTTACCTACTTTAATTTCGAACCAGACGGGCATGTATGATTTCATAATGAAATTAACTAAAACTTTTAGCTCATCTGACGGATTTTCTGTACTAACACAAAGTCTAAGGACCCTGCTGGCTGTTGTAAGCCACCTGGAATGTGAAATAGGGCCAGGATTACGATGAGACAAATCATTTGGACAGTTGCCTATTTTTATTGCAAGGCAAATATCCAGAAAATATTTCTGATCTTTGCTCAATATATCTCGATCTAATTCTGGGGGTGAACAATAGATTTGTTGAAAACCTACCACATAATATCCTTGTAATCCTATTTTCTAATTTTTTGGTCTCCGTTTTGTCTATCGTGCCGATTTTTCCCAATCTGTGCATTCTTTGAAGATAGATGAACCGTTGCGCCAATAACTGGAATCTTTTTTGACTTTTCACATGTACAGTTTATTGAAATGGGACACTCACACCGATCTGGATTCTTTTGACAAGTGCAGTTCACACTCATTACACATTTACAAGTTGAAATATCAAACAGCTTAGTTGCATCGCTCTTAAATTCACCAATCTTTTGTTTGAAATTTCTTTTGTCTTATCACGAACGTACGATCTCCTCAATTTGTAGTATTTGTCGTGGTACGCATTAATCAGCTGAACAATTCTTTTTTCGGAAACTGTAGGGATCGATGCCTTTTTAAATAGGGTATTGACTTTTTTTGCTACCAAAACGCTTACTGAGGAAAAGCTCACTTTTATGTTGTTACACGCTGCTGCGAACTTCATTCTCTCCTCAAAGCAACGACGAATCACATCCTCGTATGTAGGAAGTTCATTTGGCGATAAATCTCTCGGATGCCCGAAAAAAGGACAATAAAAGTCCTTTCTAGTAATTTTTCTGGACGATGACGGTGACGGATCCATATTAACACCATAAATACATCACTAAAATATTTTAAAGCAAACAACTGACGACAGAGTCAAATACACAACTTATCACGCAGAGCACTTTTAAGCGACGGAATGCGTGAACCTATTACTTCAATACCGGTTTTCCTTATCTCGATACTAGCGATGTTGCGACATACTGCCAGGTGTTTCGTGCCAGGTGTTTCGACGCGTATGCGCAATCGGAAGATTAAAAGTTTCTATCCGTGAAAAAGACATTTGAAATGACAAGGTTGGTGACTGGATGGTCGCAGTTTTATGATTTACAGAACATTTACTACAGGAAGTATTAATGTAAGCATTTGTTATATTAAATTTTTTGCAAAAATGAATATTGTTTAATTTATTAATTATAATATAATTTATTAATTTTGCATCTATTTCTATTGTTCATTTATTATAATATATCAAAATATTGCAGGAGCTAATTTTTGTTTTTACTTGAAAAAACCGTAAAAATCGTCAATTTTCGTAAATTCGACGCGCATGCGCGATCGGAAGATATTATGTGATTTCAAATTTTCTTTTTTTGTTTTGTTTACAATGGCCATAAGCAACTTTTCCGTGCTATTACGAATCGAAACATTGCACAAGTTAATTTTTGTTTTAATACGATAAAACCTTGAAAATCGTCAATTTTTGTAAATTTGACGCGCATGCGCGATCGGAAGATATTATGCGATTTCAAAACTTTTATTTTTATTTTTTTTACAATGGCCACAGACAACTTTTCCGCGGTATTACGAATCGAAAATCGAAATTTGAATTTTTTCGCACCACCCTAATACACACACACACACACATATATATATATATATATATTTAATTAAGCTCAGTCTTCTTCTTTCTTTTTACATTAAAGTTAATTCCATAAATTAATACTTTTTTTTATCTTTCTCCCCTAAATCAACAGTTAACAGTCTCTTTCTCAATAGAACTGAAAATGACTTTTTAAATTTTTTTGAGACATCATGCGGCTGGGAAAACCCCATCCACTCTTCTGGACGCTTCTCTTTTTATCAATATTTTATATTTGTATTTTATCTGGTACTAATTACAAACTTTTACTGTTTAGTATCTAAAATTAATAGCTAATCTTGCTAAATTAAAAAAAAAAAGCTTTTCTTAAAGCTACATTCCCACTTTCAACATGGCAGATGATGACAACACTCCCGTCATCAGACTTAAAGACGTAGATGCAGTGTTTCCGGAATACGAAACAAAAGAGGAGACTGAACCTCCAATCACCCGCTCTCGAGCGACTCGGGTCCTATTCAACAGACAGGAGACCTTCAGATCATTTACATCCATTGATGAAATAGCCAAGACGGCAATTAACATCATAACATTGGTTAAGAACAATAAAGACAGACCCGCCTTGTGCTACTTAAGCATGCTTTTCGTCAAATTAGGGTTCTTCACAAAACCAATGACCCTTCCTCGTCTCAACCAACTTCTCCATCTCAAGCAACCTCTCCAACTTAAGCAACCAATCTAATAGCCCTTCCCACGACGGAAAATGCAACAAAGAATATCCAGCTACAAGAAATTCAAAACTCTATTATAAACAAATTCTCAGAAATGGACAGAAGACTAAAATAAATTAAAACCCTGCAGAAACTTATGAATGAAAAGTTACAGCAAGAACAACCCCCACAAAACACTGCCAGTGTTCCGCAAGATACTCCTGCCTCCTATGTAGAATCAAACATTATTAACCCCAGCTTCTCACAGGTCACAGGTCACCAAGCGGCAGCAGAACAATCAAACCAAAGCACACAGAACCAAAATAGAAACAATAAATCTGCACATCCACAGAACGGGCAATTCCAACAAGCCTTACAGGCACTTAACATTTTCAAGAAAACAGTATACATTACTTCTGTCAAACTCACAGAAAGAGGAACAGAAATCATGGCACTCTTGAAATGTAAAAATTTCAACACTCATGCAAATATAGTAAAAACTAACATATACAGAAAATCCATAGACGTTAAATGTGATTCAGAGATTGATGCCCAACAATTACTCGCCCAACAGGACCTCGCCTCTCACAGTGACATTCCACAATATCTGAAAATGAAAATGAAACCTTGCCCGATGCAACGCTTCCTAGTTCTAGGTTTGCCGGAGGAAGTTGAAAGCAACCAGCTACTAAAATGCCTCATCGAACTAAGTGGTCTACCTAAAGAACTAGAACAAGCCATACAAATCATCCGACAGCAGCAATCCAAAATCGTCGCCCTGAAGAACTGGGTTGTTCAAGCACCCTCCCCTCTGGCAGAAGCCTTCTTAAACCTCCAATCTGTACAACTGGGCCTGCAAATATATCCAATAAGACCACTAACACAAGTCATCAGGTGCTTTAACTGTCAAAGCCTGGAACACCCAACGACTACCTGCTCAAGCAAAGAATACTGCTCTCATTGTTCAGGTACACACAAAAACGAGCAGTGCAATTTCAGGCCCAATTGCACAAACTGTCAGAGGAAAAACATGAACAGACTGAAAAATGGATTATCTTCAATAAAATTAGACCACCCGGCCTACTCCAACAAATGCCCAATCTATGAAGAAAGATATAAATTCTGCCGTGAAACACTGGACAAAAAATATCCTATGGTAGACCTAGGCGCAGCAAGAATTTCGAGAAGAGATGCTGCTACCAGCAACCGCCTAACCCATCAGTCCAACTCTCGCCAACGAAGTAACCAAAACAACCAACAGAATAAATCTAGGATCCGCACAGTCCAACAATCCAGCTCCCGCCCAAGGAGCTACAGGAGATCACAGGAAACAAGATCAGGAAGTCGCCAAACACGCCAAAACTCCAGACAATGCCTCAATCCAGGGTCCGAAAGAGTCACTCCACAAGACTACCCTCCATCAGACAGCAGAGAGCACCCATCCACTAGGCCAATATATCCATACCAATTCTTCCCAATCCCACCTCCATTATCTGCAGATTCAAATCATCTTCCACAGCTCTTCATGGACTACCTTAGAAAATACTCTGCGACAACCTACCAACCCACTCTTCTCGGAGACAGCAGGAGTCCAGGCATCACTAACTCCGACGAGCCATTATCTTAACTATGCAGCAAGCAGGTAAACAACATCCTAATTTATCTAATTCGGTTTCAACCCCCAATAAAAATTTTAAATTCAAAGCAAAACGCAAAAAAGTTCTCTCCTCCTCCTCCCAAAAAGCCTGGGGAATCTCCACCTCCTTTCTTAAAATACGGTACTCAACAATAATAGATAAAATATTAACTTACGGTCTGGCATTTAGGGGGTCACCTGTCGGTTGCTGCTCAGACAAACTTAAACTCAATCCAGAGGAACTTCCTCCGCCAATTATCAAGAGGATATAGAACAATCTCCACTGACGCTCTCACTGCTGTTACGGGCATTCCCCACGTCCATTTTCAGCTTCAACAGACATACCTAAAAACAAACATTCTTCAATTAAAAAATATTTCTTCGGCAAAAACCCTTATTCGAAACACAGAAATACAACCCACAGTCAACAGTTGGAATATTCATCCCGGCAAAGATGTTGCTTCACAAATAGTAAATTGTAACAAAAATAGCTTTTCTCCTTCTGCTCCTGTGGCTATCTACACTGACGGCTCCAAAACGGACCACGGTGTGGGTGCGGCCTTTTGTGTGATGACCGATGGTTCGGTTGTCCATCAGTGGGCGGGCAGGCTGGCCAACTATAACTCTGTTTTCCAAGCGGAATTATTCGCGATCCAAATGGCCATAGACTGGGTTATGGCTAATATTAATAACTAGCCGTCCCATAATATTTTCAGTGACAGTCTGTCAGGTCTGCTAGCCATTGCTCGCCACAGGAGTAAACATCCACAGGTTATCTCAATTAAATCAAAACTTATTAATCTGGCTAAACATCTCTCCCTGGCACATGTTTCTGCCCACAGGGGAGTTCTCGGCAATGAACTTGCTGATTCACTGGCCAAGGCAGCCACCGAAAGCAATTCAATAGATTTTTCACTTCCTGCCCCTTCCTCATACTTTAAACACGTATTAAAACAACAATTACTTAAAGATTGGCAGGAACTGTGGGATACTTCTCCAAAGGGAAGATACACCTTTAATCTCATCCCACTCGTAAACTTAAATTCTTGGTGTCTATCTCTCCCCCCCCCCCACCGTGACTGCTTTTCTGACAGGTCATGGCCCATTTTCATCCTATTTATACAGATTTCATTGCCGACGCTCTCCTCTGTGTCCTTGCGGGGAGGAGGGAACTCCTAATCACTATTATTACTACTGTAGTTTAACTTTTGCCTTCCACTTAAGAAATCCCACTCCCAGGTCAGCCGATTGGCTGTTTAATATCCTCAATAGAAAAAGCCTGCTTTCTAAACTAAATAATATATTTGAATTTCATATGAATATGACTAATCTCACAGATTAATCTTACATCTGCTTGCTCTATATGTCATCGAACCTTCACAAAATCATCTTTTCATCAATCTTGTGCTGTGGGACATTTCAACACAACATAAAATATCGCCATCAACAACTGCAGCTTATTGTCTTGTTTCACAAAATCAACATAAAAGAACCTCCCAGTTAATTGACCCCAGCTTAATAGTTATTATGGTGCCATTTGTCGCGTGGGGCACAGCCCGGCACATATAACACTTAGTTTTCCTGCTTAAATTAACAACAACGTTGCCCATTCTCGAGAAGGATTTCATAAAGACTTTCACAGCACAAAAATTTATAAAGACTTTCCGAGCACCAATTTTTTTTCATGAACTCTCAACAATACCTTGCTACCAAATATCTTTAAGCCACTTGTCACTTTTCTACCAGCATAGAACATGCCGCCCGTTGTCGCGTGGGAGACCTGTATCTAGCGGCTTTTGTATTTTTTTTTTTTTTAGAGTTTAAATAAACTCCGGAAGAGGGACCTAGCACAGCTGGAATCGCTCGACACTGCTCCTAGAGCGGTGAGCTGCACCTCTTCCCTGTTAAATTAATATCTACAATGCATTTTAAATGTAAATATGTGAACAAAAGTTATTAATTAATTCAGTTATAAAAATGTTTTAAATATATTTTTTTAAATAACACAAGTATTTGATTATGAGAAATGAAATAAATTATTTGTTTTAGAGACAGATTACTTACATCAATCGCATGAAACTGACGATAGAGAACATCCGCAATATCACAGATAAAATTAATGTAATAACTTTCCCTGAAAGATGTGTGCCTTCGTAATATAATGCGATAAATATAGTTCCATTCAGTAAAACAGCTTATGAATTGCTAAAACGGAAATTACTGATGTACGTTCGGCTACGATTCATTCACTGGAGCAAAAAACCGTGTTCATAATTTCCACGCATCCGCGCGTAATTCCTTTTCCGCATAGTCAACAGTTCTAAAAGTATTATGAGATTTTATACATTCGATGTTTATGTCTAGTTATTAATATAAAAAAACTTTTTATTTTTATTTAAACTAATTAAAATAATGAAATTTGGAATAACATGATTCATTAACTATTATATTTATAATTATGAAAATTTTGCAGAAAGTAATCTTATTCCTTGATGTAAATGTGAAATAAAACTTTTTAAAACATGTTTTATTAGTGCTAGTAAGTTAATTTAAAAAACCGTAAACTATTATGATCACAGACAGCGCTATTTTTTCATTATACTACATTTTCGATGCATAAAAAGTCAAATCTTTCAGTAAATGTTTTGCATGTACATGCACAATAACAAAATATATATGCAATACTAAAATTGTATGTGTCAAATATTGGAATATAATACTGGAACTTTTTTTAATTAAAATATTATGTTTATTGCATTCCTTAAACTTTTCAATATATTTTACATAAAAATTGTGAATTCTAGAAGAATCATTTCAGGATTGTCTCAATTATTTTATTGGTCTTAAAAGCTTTACATATGATGTAACATATTTTAAAGTCATTACATTAATTTATTCTTCTTTCGAAATTACTGAATACATAGTTTCCTGCATAGGTATGTATTTAATATTTCTTAGATTAATTAAATTGTTTTCAAGCTCTAAAACATTAATTTTTAATGAAGTATATTTAAATTAAATCAATGTACAAAATTTTATAAATATTACATACGTTACAAATCAATCAATTAATTAATTAATTTAAAAATTATAATATAAGTTTATAATTTGAAAAATTGTATATACATAGAAACCAAGTCAATTCAATTTTACAAAGTAATGTATGATTGAAAAAGCCATGTGTGCACGCTAGTGATACTACACAGAGAATAAGAAGTAAATCATTGCAGTTTTGGTTGATTATTATATTATATTCACATGCATACATACGTACATATATATATATATATATATATATATATATATATATATATATATATATATATATACATATTGAAAATGAACATAAATTGCAATATCAAATAAATATATCAAAAATTGTAAATAAAAAATATGTTTAACCTCAGGAGTAAATAAATGAATATTAACACTGTTAACAGGACATGAAAAAAAAATATATATATATACATGTTTATATATCTATCTGCCAATCTATCTATCTTTATATATATATATATATCACGAAATTCCAAGCAAGCACCCCCTCCACTAAAATAAATAAATAAACAAATAAAAACAGCAATACATACGTTACAAATCAATCAATTAATTAATTAATTTAAAAATTATAATATAAGTTTATAATTTGAAAAATTGTATATACATAGAAACCAAGTCAATTCAATTTTACAAAGTAATGTATGATTGAACATCAATGTCAATGATTTGAAACATTTGAAGTAGTGGATTATAAGGTTCCGATGTTTATATATATACATATATATACAGATTGTTACAAAAAGATAAAAACACGCTTTAATTTTCTCCATATTAACCATAAGCTAGCAATATAGTTTGCAATTTTTTGAAAACATAAATGCACTAAATAGTACCAGCTTAATAGCAATTTCCTTCCTTTTGATCAATATCAGAAATTAGAAAGATTTTTATTTTAATTTTACACAGCTGTGACAGAAATGGAATACCTGTATCTTTGAAAAGAAGTGTGTTATATTGAAAACTGAAACCTGTGTATAAGGATGATATAATAGAAATTTAAGTCTTTGAAATATTATTCGGCAAAATGCACTATTTCATTTAAATTAAAGCTATGTTCAAGTGTTTAAGGTAGAATCACCATTTATTTAGAAATTAATACTATTTATTTGTTTATTTATTTATTTTTATAGATACATATCGCTTTCCTTTTTCTTCCCTTTCTTTAAAGTTATATATATATATATATATATATATATATATATATATATATATATATATATATATTAAGCGGCAAAATATTTTAATAAATTCTACGTTTATAATATTACTTATTATTATTATTATTATTATAATTTTTTTAACAGATAAAATAATTACAACCAAAAAGATGGAAAAAAAGAAAAATATATATATCACATTTTTTTTTTTTTTTTTTTTTTTTTTTTTTTTTTTTTTTGAGTTTGTTTAAAAAATAGTTTATTAAAATATAAACATACAGATCAATTTGATTACCTGGATCTTTTTAACAATTTATTATTTAAAAAAAAAAAAAAAAAAAATGTTTTAACGTATAATTATTTTAGACGTGGTAAAAGAAAGGCACATTTTGAAAAATATTTATTTACTAGAAGACTACACCGCTTCACTGGTCACTATATTTAAATAAATTTTCAAAAGAAAAGAACTAAATCACTATTTATAATTATTTCACATTATAAATAAAAACTAAATACATGCATATATATATATATATATACTTATATCGAAATCGCTCTAAAACTCTCTTCGGGAACCCGCTGCCCACGGGAGTACTTTTTCCGCCAGCACTGCATCGGGTCCATGTTCCTACTACCTGCAGAAATGTCTTTCCCTGGCATTCCAATTCAGGTATTTATCGACGACAGGTGCATCTGCTATTATTTATGAACTGTGATTTTAAAGACGATTTTATCACAACATCTATTAAACATTTTAGTTTTCGAACCATGTATTTTATAGCACTCGTTCTTTACACTATATTACCATATGCTTTTAATCAATATATATATATATATATAGTAGATTTTCTTTTAAAATGAATTAAAATAAATAAACAAGTAAAATTTATTAAACTTAAATTTTAATAAGTTTAATCGTTTCAACTATATACTACCATACTTCCCCCCCCCCCCGATAAATACTATAAATTAAAAATAAATACATAAATAAAATAAAGTTTTTTTCTTTCAAAGGAATTAATTAAAAAATAAAAATAAAATGTTTTTATACTGTAAATATTATACATAAACATAACTGCTAAAAATAAGTTTTTAAATTTAATATAATTATTTTTTTCTATTGCATTACCATTTCATTTTCAATTAATATAATAAATTTAAAAAAAAATCTTCTTAAAGTGAAGGAATTAAATAAATAATAAAATAGCCTAATAGTTGTTGCTAAGATACGCAGATGATTGAAATGAAACAATAAATTTTTGAAAAGTGAATCATTGATGATAATACTTAAAATCGAAAAAAATATATATAGAAAAAAAATCATATTCAAAATTCGATAAAATGGTAACCTGGTGCACATCTGCAGGGTCCCAGCCGCCCCTCTTCCAAGTTTTGTTGTTCTGCAATTAGTAGCGTGAGCGTCAAAATGCAGACGTTCACACACAGAGAAATACACACAGGCACATCTCTTTACTTATATGCATAATCCTACCTTTTAAATACAATGAATTCTTTAAAATAATAAATGGCTAATTTAAGAAATGTGATGCTGACGAAGAGAATGTGTATATCACGGATCATAATATAAAATTATTGTTTATGCGCAGTGATTTCCGCCAGTCCTTCAACGACAATATTCGCGTGCCTCTTTAAATATGAATGTTGATTTATTCGAGCTTGTAGCATTAAAACACGACAATTTTGACTTGTTTTCCAAAATAAGTGATTAAATTTTCATATTTTTTTTATGGGGATTTCTATACAATGTCGGCAGTAAAATATTTTAAATTAAACAATTTCTCATAAGCCACTAACGTAGACTAGCGACACGAACTCTAACGGATCTATCTGAAGTAAATTAATTCTCGAAAAAAAGGCTGTGAAATTTCTCCTACGAAAATGGGTAAGATTGCACATTAGTGCTTAAAAATAATTGCACATTATGCTATTGATTTTCCTGTTAGAAGAGATTGCACAATTTAATGGTAATGGCAATCTAATGAGGATAAATGCATTAAATGTCTACTATAGTGCCAGGAGACAAGTGACGTGATTAAAGGTCAAAACATGAAAACATTTTTGGACCAAACATGTTAATTGTGACAGGTGTTTGCCCGAAAGCTTCACCATTTACAACAGAAAAAGCATTGGTTGTGGATAATGACAACTTCAACCAGTAAACAAAAAAAAAGTATTAATATTAAGTTAAACGTTTCTTCTAGTAACTTAATTTTATTCTGTAATTCTATCAGGGATTGTGTTTTAAAATTCTGAAAAATTTTCATTATTATATTTTTCTTCTTTTAGTTTTTTTCCTTTAATCAGTAGGTTAGAATATTTACTCCTACTAAAATAATATTTGTTTACAAAAAACTTAGAATAAAGGAATTTAAGAGCAAGTATTATTTTTAACAATTAAATTATAGTTATTATTAATAACCGTTTTTCCTACTAAAGCACTATATAATAAATGTCCTGTAAGGAGAGATTGCGTGTGAACTAGCTCTCTTGATTTTATAACAGTTTTTGCATTAAATATGAGCAAAATAACAAAATTGTTATGGAGATGCATAAAAATAAAAACGAATTCAAAATTATCCAAAAAATATTTTAGAATAAATTAAATATTTAGATTTTTTATGTTATCCTGTTACATTATGCGCAGACCTAGCATAATGTATTTTCTTCTTTCAATATTTTTCCTTAAAAATGTTTACATGCATATTTTTTAATAACTTTTGGAAATACCTTATTTATTTTAGCCTAGAGAAAATGTTTATTTATTTATTTATTTATTTTTTCATGTAAATGTAAACAATGCGAGACTGAATAGGGTTTATTTAACTTTATATCTTTAAACAAAGTAAACAAGATTTTCGCTATGTTTGGCTTATGGCTAAAGTCTAAAGTCTAACCTACATTTACGATTTTTTTTTCTCTCCATTGACAATCATGAAGCTAAAGAAGTATAATCTTTTCTTTAAAATTGAATATCATATTAAAAGAAATCGTGTTAAATTTGATTTATTGAATAGCAATAAATATTTTGTTGGGTATAATTAATAAGCTCAGTGCAAATATAGTAAAAAGAAATTTTAATATACAAGGTCTGTCTAGAAAATAATGAGACCGATTCCGTAAAATTCGTTTTTTTTTTTTTTTTTTTTTTTAGATAATTTTACAGACTCTTATTTATTATTATTATTTTAATAATATCTTTCTGTATTAATACACCATTGCTAACGACACTGCCACACACCCATGCCCGTTTAGACGTCTTCAACTGTTTGCTGTACAGAACACATTTACGTTTCTAAGCGAGTTCTTTAGATTGTCATAACGATTAAAAACAACCTCAACTTCTCAAACTGAATATTAACAAAGGAAATAGAACTATATCCGGCAATGACAGATCAAATCTGTACGGTGGTTGAGGCAGCGTTCCGACGCTGTGTTTTGCCTCTGCTCAATACTCTGCTGCATTCTAAAAACCTAACACCATCTGCAAACATGTGTCTGCTTCATAAGCGATCTGTACGCTACAAAGTCTCATGACCAACTGTCTTCAAAAAAATATGTAAATGACAGTCCCCACCACCTATACCATCTGCTAACTTTGGCCTTTTTGGCATGCTGCTTGGCGCAAAAAATTCAGTCTCATTACTTTCTGGACAGGCGTATCTATCTATCGATCAATCTATCTATCTACCTGTCTACATATCTATCTACCTTTCTACCTATCTATACCTATATTTATATCTATATCCATCTATCTGTACATATATGTAACTAATATTTCATCACAGTGAAGTATGGAAAATGTGCAAGCAAATCGTGTTAAAAGTTATATATCTATATTAATAAAATCAGAGTTTTGTCTGTAAATTTGTCGGAATCGAAAAATTTTGCGATATCTTCACGTTTTACACCCCACGAAAGCCGAAAATGACTTCAGAAAATTTTGCCTGTGTGTGTGTGTGTGTGTGTGTGTGTGTGTGTGTGTCTGTGTGTATGTCATCGTGTCCGAATGTCGCTTTTTTTGTCCGGGCATCACTTGAGAAAGGCTGGACGGAATTCAACGGCGCTTGGCAGGAATTTAGGTCTTCACCCAACTTAAAATTATATCTATCAACTTTTCGGAAATTCCTCCCCGTTCCCCCCCTAGGGGGTAAAAGACTAAAACACGTTTGTCCGGGCATCACTTGAGAACGGCTGGACGGAATTCAACGACGCTTGGCAGGAATTTAGGTCTTTACCCAACTTAAAATTATATCTATCAACTTTTTGGAAATTCCCCCCCCGTTCCCCCCTAGGGGGTAAAAGACTAAAACACGTTTGTCCGGGCATCACTCGAGAACTGCTGGACGGAATTCAACGGCGCTTGGCAGAAAGTTAGGTCTTCACCCAACTTGAAATTATATCTATAGAAATTTTCAAAATTATGATTAGTGTTTAAATTGTGTGTAAAAAACGCCTGCGCATGCGCCATAAATATTTTTTCACTAAAATGCTTTGAATGTAAAAATCTTATATATATATAAATGTGAATGTCCGTGAATTTATTTGACTGAGTTTCACGCCAAAACTGCTTGACGGATTTCGATGAAATTTGTAATGGAGATAGCTTATACCCTAACTTAAAAAGTTGGCTACCTTTTATTCCAAAAAAAAAATTTGTTTTTGCGATTTTTATGCATAAAATAGCAATTTCGTAAGCTAATAATAGCAAAAAATTAGCCATTTAAATTTATCCATAATTTAATTGTTGCCAAAAAAAAAAAAAAAAAGAATTTATTTATTTTTTTCAACAGGAAAATAAATACATTTATCTAAAAGTGAACGATAAAAAATTATAAAAAAAAATTATGCATCTCACAAAAATTGACGTCATTTTTAATTAAAAATTTCTTTTACACATTGATAAAGTGCTAATACGCAAGCGAAGTGATGACGTCACTGGCCGTTTGTGGATTCAAGAAAAATATGTTCTATGTTAAACGTACATTGGATTTTTTGTAAAAAATTATTAAAAATCGAGGAAAATTATTTCCCGATTTTAATCCCCATATTTAGGTATAGATATGTATTAGTTATCATGTCCATGCGTTAGTTTAAGTTATTTTTGTTGTAAAATTGACAAAATTTGAATTTTTAATATAAAAAAAAAAAAAAAAATGGCAAACTTCTATATTCGATTGAAAACACAAACATTTCATTTCAAAGGATGATATTTACACAATAAATATCCAACTAATACACTAATTAAAAGGAAAATGATAAATATTCTATCATAATTTGAAGTCAAATTTCTTTCCAAATGTCTAAATAAAGTATCTGATATAAGATATGATATTGCAGCGGAATAGATTTGATATCGGTCATCCTTAGCAGAAAAAAAAAAAAAAATATCGACAAATTATTTGGCGAACATAATTTAATTCCTTTCAAAAATCATGGTTATTTTAACAACTTATATTAAGAGAGTAATGAATAATATGAAACAATATTTCGTACAATGCATATTACTAAAGTACATCTGGCATACATATTTTCGTTTTAAGTTTTTCATCGCCAAATACAATAAGCGCCAAGAACGACAGAGTTTTGAAATTTAAAATTAAAATTTTGTCAATTTGATAGCAAAATAACTCAATCTAACACATGCACATGATAACTATAATCTATACTAATATTATAAATGCGAAAGTTTGGATGGATGTTTGTTACTCAATCACACCACAACGGCTAAACGGATCTGGATGAAATTTTGTATAGAGATAGGTAATAGTCTGGAATAAGACATAGGCTACTATTTATACCGGAAAAAATGTAAATTTTTAATTAATCTTCTGTATAATATAAATATTTCTTCTATAAAAAATTTTTAAAATAATTTATTTTAATTTTTAATTGTTGCCAAAGAATATTTCACGCGAATAATAATAAAAAAAATAATACATATTAAATTTGCTTAGGCACATGACAACATAACGTCATTAACAAAATTAAATAATAAGAAAATGAAAGCTAATTCAGATCTGTATTAAAGAGCTTTATTAGTTGATAATCCTGGGTATATTTTTTATTTTAATACTGAAGTAGATAGGACATTTTTCGCCAAGGACTCTATTTTTGTGACAACAACCTTAAGCCAAGTAGTCCATAAAAAATATAAACAAATCTGTTCATATAAAAGAGTAAACTCAATGATTCACTGACTCAACACTGCCATGACGATTCTGTGGGAAAGAGGGTCACAAATTTTGGATTTCGGAGCCTGACCCCCAACTAAGACGGAATTTTGCAAAATACACCCCCCCCCCCCGTCTTCTTGGGGGGCAGAAGGCTTAACTCGGCTCCAAATTACTTAACGGTGAAGAAATTGCAGATGGAAAGACCAGACTTCAGTACAAAAAAATTATTTTCTGCGATTTTGGAATTTTGAATTTTTAAGGGGGGAGGGAATGGAAAAGATTTTGGAAGAAGGGTGCTCAACACACGAGGAAATCGAACTGAACACACACTACAAAGGGATTTTATGAAATTCCACCCTACAGCCCTTTGGAGAATGGGGGGCAAAAACATGTATTCATGCGTAACGCTACACTAAATTATCTAAGGTTGGACATTTTTTATGTAAGGGACGATTATATGTATCTAACTCATAGTATGAAGAGATTTTGCGAAATTCACTCCTCCTTCCCTCCTTTAAGAACGGGAGGAGAGATTTTAAAAAAAAAAATGTTTTAAAGCATAGCTCAGCTTTAAATAATTTCATGATCTCAATTTTTTGATGTGTCGGTCAGGTATGTGTATGCAACATGAAATATAAAGTAATTTTTTAAATTTACCCCCCCCCCTCCTTCCTCTTGGGGCGGGCGGGGCAAAAACCACATTTTGAAGCTTAAATACGTCCAAATTACCTAAGAATGGCGAATTTTGGTGTGTGGATGTTAATTAAGTGTGCGAAATATGCACTTTGATGAGATTTTGTAAAACTTTCAACTGTAACCGCGAGGGAGGGGGAGTAAAAAGCAGGTAAGGGACTGCCGAAGGCATTGGGCAACTTAAAATTAGATTTTGACGGATTTCAATGATTTTTTTTTTTTTTTTTTTTTTAAAGATATTTTATTATTATCAATGATATGCTGTTTTGGGGATTCATTTCAATATAATGACCAGCGAAGCGGGCAAAGCCTGCTAGTGTTTATATATATATATAGTATATATGGGTTATTTTCGCAAAAACTGTCATTATGAGCTCAATAAATTCTGAAAGTGAATGAAAAGCTTTAAAAATATTTTTATAAACTGCTGTATATAATAGCTTAATGAGAAAAATATAGATTCTGCTTATTATTTACAATATTTAAATTAATAAATTACTGTAGAAATCTTAAAAGCAAGGAATGACACTTATAGTGAAAGAATGAATTTATATTAGAATGCACTATTCTAAATTTAAATTTACAAATACATTAAAATTATTAATTATAACAAATTTGCTAAATAGCTTTCTGGTTAAGATAATACATCTTGTAATTGTTTAGATTCAAAATATAAATTATTTTTCCGTCAATTTTAGGATCATATATTAATGATGATATGAATATCTTCGAAATTTTTTCGACACAAAAGGGACTTCAAATACAAATAGGGACTCTCTAAAGTTTTTCTTCTTATTACAACCTATGTACAGAATTTGTATGTGTATCAATTGCTGCGTAGAAAATCATCCAATTGGTTTGCAAATTGGTACATATATTCAGATGCTACACAGAAAAAACTGTATAATTTTCGTCGTCTATACTAGTTATGGTTCGTGTACAGGGACACACATATTTTTTCTTATCATTATCGCCTATGAGCAAAATATCATATAAAAGCATTTGAACATGGTTATACAACATTCACTAAATCGAAATTAACATACACTATAGAGATGCTTAAAAGCCTGTTTTCCGTAGAAAATGTGTGCTTAGATTTAATAATAAATGTACAGGGCCTTACAAAAGTTTTCTGACTGTGTCAAGTAATCATCCAAATTCTGACAAATTTCGAAAAATTTTTCATGAGCTACACAGAAGAAGTTGTGTTGATTTTACTGGAGTATATAATGTTTATGGATCGTTTACAGGGACACACAAGAAAGAATTTCGTGACATTATAGAAATATATATATATATATACATGTAGAAATATATATAGACTATTATATACTGCCATAAATTAACTGAAAAAATCAATAGTAAAAAGTATATGCATTAGAAAAAATAGGTACCAGATTTTTTTTTTTCTTATACTTTTTTTTTTCTTTTACTTTTTTTTTCTTTCTTCTTGCAATCATACCAAAATATTCATAAAAATTGAAAAGTTCCAAAGGGGGTCGTATACTAAAGCTGTTATGCAAAATGGTCCAGATATTACGTATTCCTTTCTATTAATATATATACTAATTTTGAGCATAACATTTTATTTTTAAAAATGTAGTTTTTACATATTATGCATTTTAATTTGACATTGAATACGGGAATTTCTATAACATTTCCTATTTAGAGAAAGACAAAGCAGCGAATAGGCTGGCAGAGACTCACAGGGGTTAACAAATGAAAACTGCCGGGGGAAGGCAAAATTTTTCCTCGGAGATTGGTGAGCGGAGCGAGCAGGGGGCTGAGCCCCCTAGTGTTGTAAATAAACACATACTAGCTGGAACCCGTCGAATTCGACGATCACTTTATTGACCGTAATGTTTCAAAGATCGTCGCATCATTATTTAAATGTATTTCATGTTACAACATCTAATATAATTTACGACATTTCACTTTAAAAAAGAAAGTCGGAAAAATGCTTATAAAAGAAATACTATATATGACATCACTTTCTACAAAGTACTGTCAATGGGACGTCAAACTGACTCCAAATAAACAGATGTTATCTTTTATTTTCTATTTCGTTTAATACTAAGGCTATATGTTAGCTGACCCGTCCGGCGTTGCCCGGGCCCATGATACCTTAAATGAACATAAAATTTGTATTATTTTATACCTTTAACTCGATTTTGTTTGAATTTCTGTTTTTAAATGAAAGCATCACGAAAAACATAATTATCTGTAACAAAACAATTACCTCGAACCGAACGAAACTCTGCCTTGTGACCCCGGTGCTTGCGGCAGCGCATACGCGGGTTGCTAACAACATAAAAAAATTCCCAAAAATTAACCTTGGAACCAAACTAACCCACAGGCAATGGCCGGGCCTGTGACAATAACCTTAAATGAATCTTAAATGTGTATGATTTTATATCTTTAACTCGATTTTGTTTGAATTTCTATTTTTAAATAAAAGCATATCGAAAAAAAAAAAAAAAAAAAAAAAAACAGCTGTAACAAATAAAATTACCTCGAACCGAATGAAAGCCTGCCTTGTGACCCCGGTGCCTGCCGCAGCGCATACACGGACGCTAACAATATGAAAAAATTCCCAAAAATTAACCTGGAACCAAACGAACCCAACCGGCGTTGCCCGGGCCGATGATAATAAACTTAAATTAACTTTAAATTTGTATGATTTAATATCTTTAACTTAATTTTGTTTGAATTTCTATTTTTAAATGAAAGCATCGCGAAACAAATAATCATATGTAACAAAAAAATTACCTCAAACTGAACGGCTCGTGACCCCGGTGCTTGCGGCAGCGTATATGCGGGTCGCTAATAACATGAAAAAATTCTTAAAAATTAATCTTGAACCGAACGACCCTCTGAATCGTGTTTCTGCCGCCTGTGGCTGGGGCCCCGTATAGCAGGCATGCTACGCACGCGCTGCGAAATTCACTTTTCTCCAACAGGGGGCGCAGTATGTTGCATACGAACACCACCAATCACCTTGAATTTCCAAGACCTTTCAAATAAGGTGTCAGATGATGGTGTCAACTGCAAAATCCTTTAGTTGCACTTTCTCCCGCCAGGGGGCACAGTGTGTTCTGTACGAACATCACCAACGGTCAGGAAATACCAAGACCTTTAAAATAAGATGTAACATGATAGGGTCTATAGCAAAATCACCTAGTTCCATTTTTCACCACCAGGGGTCACACTATATTGTATACGAACATCCCCATTCGACATGAAATTTCAAGATCTTTAAAATGAGGTGCTACATGTGTGGGTCTAGAACGGATTTCCCTCTCAAACTAATTCCCCCCTTTCCCCCTCTCCAAATCTACTTTCCCCCTTCCCCCCCCCCCTTTAAAATCGAAAATTCCAAATTCGCAGAAAGTGACTCTAGTCCCCATATGTACAATTTCTTCACCGTGAAGTAATTTGGAGCTTAGTTAAGCTCGTAAACGTGTTTTTAACCCGTTTCCCCCCAAAACCGTTCGACTTTTTTTTCATTTTTCTTTTTTCACAGCACATCTACGGACCAAGACCTTTTTTTAGATACCTCAACCAAATTTTTACACCAAGTAGTTCTCTCTATGTAGTGGAGACAGACAAAAACATGTTTCAAATTAATATATAGATATATATATTAATTTGTAGACCTATTCAATGTATCCATTACAGAAAGAAAAACTTTTTTTTTTTTTAATAGTTTAAATTTTATTCTTTTTCTCTTCTACATATACACTTTTAACGCAAACTGCTTAAATTCAGTTAAAAACACGTGTTAAACAGATGGTCATTTTTTAAGCGAAAAAAAAAAGTCTTGCTTTTTAAGACACCCTTTTCCAAGGGAAATCAAGACATTGCAAATGTCGTAAAACACAGCTAATTTTTTTAGGCTTAGAAACACCGCCATGTTAGCCTTAAAAACAGGTCATTTTAAGGCTTTTTGGTAAATAAATAAATGAATGAAGGTGACCTGAAATTCTGTTTTTAAGAACAGATTTTAGAGTTTTCTAGAGCATAAAAAAATAACAGTGATAATAATAATTTTTAAAAGAAAAATGTTTTTTACCTGGCTCTGGAATCGAATTCATAATAGCCGTGGAATACGAGACTATGCATCGGAGAGTGAAGCTAATGTCAGGTATCTTACCAATGAAGACACCAAATAACACAACAGGTATCCTTTTTATAATTATATATAAGTCAGTATTAGCAAAATGCAGATAGTTTTATGTTATAATCCGCATTTTTTTTGCTATAAAACTAACTATTGATAATATAATATCTAACATTTAATATACATTAATATAATAAATTTCATATCTAGAGGTTTAGAATCTTTAAAAAATGCAATCAAATATGTGAAAAATTATCCTTATCTAGCCCTAAATATTTCTGGATAACGATATCTTTCTTTAGACTGATATTTAAAATAAATTAAATTATGAACACGAATAACAGAAAATTTGTTATCTTACGTTTCAGTGCAAGTAAATATGTGGAAGAAAACAGTTTTTAAATTGAAATGAATAATAATAAATAAAAACAGTTATGCACAACTTATTCAAGATTCACTTTCTTCACTATATGTTACTTGCTACTTTCATCTTTTCGCGTTAAAATAAGTTGCTTTATGAGTAATATTAAACATAATTCCATGCAAATATACACATATCTAGAATATTACTCCTTGAAAGTTTAATTTCATAAACTAATATTGTTTGAATAGCTTACGCTTAACAACTTATTATGTAAAATGGTATTACATTTATTGAATATTAAAATATGTTTAAATAGAATATGTATGTTACTTAAAGTAGATTCCATATCAAAAATTTGCTAAGTAATGCAAGCGCCTGGATTTCCAATAGGTCTGAAAATTTAGACGCATTTGCTATCTGAAATTTCTCCTAGCCATTTTTTGTGTCCAAATTGGTATTTCAGACACATTTCTGTATTAAATTAATATATCTATAATGTCTAAGGTGTATATTAAGACATTTAAGTATTTTAAGTGATTTTTCAGATGCTTTTATGTCTTACATTAAGACATCTTTATTTACAGTGCATTTTGCGCGGTCTAAACTTACGTCTAACAAAAAATTAAAAATAAATAATCTTAAACTAAAGAAATTTTAATATTAGTGGCATTTGTAAGGGAAATTGTTTAATAAATTTCATATAAAGTTATTTTTTTTTCTCTCTAAATTCTAAATTTTAAATTTTTAAGATACAGGATTTTTTGTTTTTATTTAAACATACATCTAAATAGAATATGAGTATTTTTTTTTCATATAAGTTTTTTAGGTATGAAAACTTGTCTCTGAAAACTGTTTTTTTTTTCTTTCGAGGCATTGGTTAAAAAATAAATAAATAAATAAATAAATAAAATAAAATAAAATAAAGTTTATCTGAGCACTTAAAAAAGGGCTTAACGGGCATTAAAATGTTTCAGGATATAAACACCTCATTTTAGTAAGGATAAACTACACAGCACTGCTTTTAGTTTCAGAACTAGTTTAGAAGTTTTAAAACATTTTTTGCGCCAACTGCGGCTCTTGAAACTTGTTTCTAAATAGAAGTTAATCATTAAAAAGAATTTACAGAACAAAAGGGATTTTCACAAATAAAAAACCACTAATATTATTTCTTTTCCAATTAAAAATATTTATTAGTTTTCTATTAACCGGAATATACAAATGTCAAAATCGATTATAATATTTGTTATTTTAGTAAACGTTCCCGTGTTCATATAACACAGCAATTAAAAAAAAAAAAAAAAAAAAAAAAAAAAAAAAACGCACTGCAAAAATTTGACTTAAACCTTTTTAGTTTGCAATAATTTAAAAACTAATGATTGCAGCAAATAAAATTGTTATGTCTGTATAATATGGTAGTCATAACATGATGCCTAAGGGCATTTTCGATTTAATAATTCGTTTTATGAAGTATTTAATAAAACTCTACAGAAAAGTTTCTTTTTAAACGTAATATAATACACATATACTTTGTATTCTATTAAGATTTATTATATGAAATAAACAAGTGCTATTTTAATGTATCAAATAAAACTATTTATTTGTTAGATATAAACAATTATTTAATAAAAATATGTATTCTGGATTGGATAATTCCGAATTTATATGGGATTACTGCTTTAATGCGCAAAGGCATAGTATTTTACAGCTTTTTAACATGAAACTCAGGAATTTCACTGTGACAAATATCACAAATGTTTTTTTCCTAGTTCTTGCAAAGTTGTAGGCTAAAAATTTCTAATCCACACTCTCTTTTAAGACTAAACATTTTCGAGCGGACTGAGATTAGAACAATTTTCAGGACTAACAAAGAAGAAAGCCTGCAATATCCTTTGTGGGATTTAAACTGAAGTAAAAAAAAAAGTTATAATAACTTACAAAGTTATAGATGATTATGAGAATGGATAGGTAATTTTAACAACCTGAATCAAACAAACGAACCACAATAAGAAGTTTCATTATCATCTTAAAATGTTGATAATGGCAGATACCTCCAAAGTAGTCGGTCAGGTATCAATTTTTTAATGGCCAAGTTTTATTTAGGGTTAATTGATCCCTTGAAAAGGGAAAATTTGCCAGAGTCACTGAAAAATTATGCATTTTCGTATCGTAATGTACGGGAAATATGTCATTGTTTTAAAAGCAAAATTTTCATTAAGTCAGTCATATTTTCGTGATCAGATCTGCTCCTTTCCGTCAGTTCGAAACAAGTTAAACTTGACTCATCAGAGCTTCAGCCCAACAATTAACCCAATCATTTTTAAAAATTTTTAACCCTTTAAAGTCTTGATTTTCTAATTCATTTCGTTAAGAATGGATTTTTTTTTTTCAGATTTTCTGGCAATTAAACCTGCTTTGTTTAAATGTTATTGCACTGTGTTTAGATAAATTATGCCGCTAAACACTTTTTCTGAATCTTTTCTATGTTCTAAATGTAATACAAACTGATTTTTTAAGCACTGGCTTTTTAACTTGCGGTCATCTCGCCTAGATGAGTAACGTGGCCGCCTAAGGATAAATGTGCAAATTAAACAACCAAAAAATGTTATATATTTCTAAAAACCAGATCTCTAATATTTTGTTAACATTTAATCATTTTAACATCCCACGCATTATTATTATTATTGCTCTAAAATTAATATTTTTTGTGGTATCATCTATTTTTTAAATACTTTCTAAAATTACAATTTTCCGAACAATTGCATCTTGTTTTTAACACTTGGCTCAATCCTAAATTGCACGTGAAACACAATGTAATAAAATCTGTTAAAAAATTTACTTTTGAAGCAATAAATTTAGCGATTACAGACAGAAAAATGGAAAATATCCAAGTGCGGCTTTTTTTTTTTTTTTTTTTTTTTTGTCGCTTAGTGTATATTAATCATTTGATATATTTTTTAATCATGATAAAAGATAAATATAAGATCGTAAAAAATTTTACTATTAAGCACTATACTCAGTTTGATGTAGTATGTCCAAAACGAAATATATTAGACAAATGGTCAAGAACGGAAAATCATGTGTTACGTATTGATTATGTACAATCGTATAACTTTAAATTTTTTTGCCTACGGTATCACACAACAGACAGACATAGGAACTAAAAGTTATACAAATAGACTATTTGAGGTCATAATCATTGTTTGACAGTGCTTAAACATTGCTGAAAAGTGTCAAAAATACTCAAAACAAAAGAAAATGGAGTCCTTAGATTCTAAATGTAGCCATTAATATATCTAAATGTTTTAGTGTAGCACTGCAAATCTGAAAGTTAAATTTAATCATGTTTTATACAAAACATTATTTTAACATATTAAAAATAAATTTCACTTTCTTCATGACTTTTACAAAATAAAGTTATTTAAATGTGATTCATTAAATGTCTGTCCTTAAAAAGAATGTACTGGTATTTTTCGGCGTGTCCCCGGACACACGCCAGTTTCACTGAACCTATTAATGATATTTTAAATAGAGAACATTCAATAATGAACTTGAATAATATATATATATATATTCTGAAAATATTTAAGGGCGCTGGGGGCGAGCATGCGTACAGATAGATAAAAAAACAGTCGGACAGACAGATACGGTCATTTATATCTTAATCACACTTAAAAGTTGTTAGTATGTGTAAAAAACGCTTCATGTATACAAATATGCAATTACAACAAATTTCCAATAAAAGCCCTTAATGTAACTGAATATTTCTTTGTATACCTGGAAATCTATTATTAGTCAAAATACATTCTATTTAAAGCCTTCGTTGTGCATATGAGTAAAATTTTTTAATTTCATTAAGATTTGTGCAAAGTAAATTTATTAAAATATGGTTTATAGAAATACCTCTCATATGACACAATACTTTGGAATATTTTTGTGCGTCCTTGTATACAAACTAGAAGAGGTATTTCCTCCTTTTGTAATAGAAAACATAAGACACTATACTTGAATAACATATGTAAGTTTTATGGAATTCCAAGAACATTTACGAGTTAGAGCGCGGGCAGAGAGACAAACCGAAGTCATTAACGGTTAATCTTGTTCGAAAGTGTTAAAATATAAACTATAAATATTCCTAAACTTGTGATGTTAACAGATGAAAAAAAAAATGGAACACTTAGATAGGAATCAAATAAAAAGAGAGAGAGAGAGAATAATTTTCAAATTCCTATGATTTTCTAATTGTTCTTACATTGCAAGGCCTTTGCTTTATTTTATATGTGCGAAATCAATGATCTCTAATCTTTCACTAAAATCCATTTAAATATAGAATTAACTTTACAAATACTTAGAAGATTTAATTCTAGACTTTGTTGACAGCCTACTTACATATGCGTTAGTATACTGAAAAAATGTTTTGTGGAAAGTGAAGCACCATGTGCTGGTAAAGCTAGACAGTATTTGTTGCATTTTATTACTACAATGGCCTATGAAAAAATTTTGTATTTTTTACCCATATGCGCTCTAATTCTTAGTTTGCTATAACATATGTAGTAGACACGTTTTTACACATATAAACACTTGAGCAGTAACCATTCCTCACACTGACCCTTAAACCCCCAGAACATTTCATTTTAAAAATCCGATCCCATTTTTCTTTTTAATATTGAGCTTGTAACATTCGTCTATTCCGTTTTTTCAAGCAATAGGTGAAATAATGATAGACGCTAACACGATTAGTAAATTACGTGACATGCACCTAAATGACTATAGAAAACTTTCATTACAACTTTCAACACAATGTGAAATAAATTCAACTTCAAATATTTTTACGGAAATAACACTGTAAATATCAAAACACTTGTATTGTGTTCTGTCAAAGAAATGTTTTTTTTTTTTTTTTTTTTTTTTTTTTTTTTTGTGTGTGTGTAGAAGATTTAATCAAGAACCAGATATACCATGGTGCATAAAGGTTTAACTTCATGTTTGTGCAAATTATACAAGATTGTGTAATATGTGCCAGTATATTCAAATTAAACACAAACTTTGTCTTAAAAGAAAAAAAAAATCATATCCAATCTCGCTTATTTTAATAAAGGCTAAGTTAAGTGGAAGAAGGAAAGCTATTTACAGGGTATAGTGTATTTACAAGTAGTAGATATAGTCCAGACTCAAATACGGCATTTTAAAGTTTATATACATCGTCATATTAACAGCACAATTGTCCGTCTTTTGCGTTTCGGTTTAAACGGGAGTACCAATTACCTTTTGAAATAACAAAGCATAAAAATTTACATTTTTCTCTTTAATCGTTATGCGACGGGAGCGCAAACACGCGCTTAAATCGTTTGGATTAATACCTCAAATCCTATGAACATACATTGTAAGTTTTTGCCAGAACCTACGGTTTTTAAAAACGTTCCAGGACGCGGTGGCACAAAAGTATGATACCCGGGGTTGAACGAGAAAACGCTTTGCCGGCCAGGAAATGACTGCCTTTCTTGTTGGCACGTATGTGTGGCAATCGGCAAGAAAGTGTTAAATTTGTAATTAATACACTAAGGTATAAGTAATGCATTAAGGTTGTACATAAATAAATTTCGAAAAGATAATTAAAAACAGTTTCATCATTCTACCTCCGCAAATGTTATATTATTTACATTTATATTTATTTTTATTATATGAATCAGTCAAGAATATTTTATAGAACATGTGAAGTGAAATTAAGATACAAAATGTAATATTGTGTTATAGAAATGAATTATGTAAAGAGAGAGTAAACAAACAAACAAACAAACAACAACAACAACAAAAAAGTCGTTAAGAGCGTTGCGATTTGTAAAATGAATCTCAGTTATCGTTTTCTTAAATTTGTTAGGTTGATTTCAATTGACCTACTGGAATCACTTAGTTATGTATTAGTTTATTATATCCCCACTCTCTCTATATGTAAAATATAATAGAATATTTGACATCGCAATATGTTCAAAAATACTAAACGAATTTGAACTCAAATATTACAATAATTCGATCTTATAATACTACATTTGGATGTATTCGTTGTACAACGTTATCCGACATTCTTCTTTCAAATGACAGCCACCAGAAAACTTTAAACCGACATCTTAAGGAACTTGTATAAGAATAGATTTGCTTAAGATTTATGTATAGATAATGCACAATATCAAACATATTTGTTACATATCTTGATTCGTCACGTTATTCTTAAATGACCACCATTTAAAATAATTGCCATTACGATAATAAGTACAAAATTAAAAAGCAAATTAATAAGTACAAAACTTTGAATAAATACCATAAAGTGCAAGAACTCGTCACAATTGCTTCGGTTCGAAAGAAAACACGACCCATCGTCAGGCGAACAAAATAGGCATGAGTGATACAAACAAACGGCAACGCACAATACTGATTTAAGTGAAGGGCAAAAACAAATAAACACCCTACTATATAATAACATAATTTGTCATCAATGAATGCTTTTGAACTTTTAATTTGTTTGAGTACAGAAAATGTTGCCTTATTTACTACTCTTTAGGACGCCAATAAAAAAAGTATTATTTTAAAAATCTTTTTTTTTTTTTTTTTTTTTTTTTAATTATAACTAAAAACCGAAATTAAAATTTAAAACCGAAATGAAGCAGGGCGCGAAGGTCAGCTGCTTAAATAGGCTCTTGGAAAGAAAACTTTCTGGAATAAACAAGCAGGATATACGCGAATCATGGTTCAAAGTGGAGACGACTGGTGTTAGGAAAACATAAATTATTATTATTATTATTATTATTATTATTATTATTATTATTTACAATAAAACAATTTAAACTTTAACGGTTGAATTGTATAGTTTTATCTTGAAAACATTAAATGTTTTGAAATCCTTCAAATACTGTAAAATTTTCTGATATTTCGAGTTACTTATGGGTCACTTACTGATCACCCAGGGGTCACTCACTGGTTACTCACAGATCACTCAATGCTCGCTACTGGTCTTTCACGGTTCATTCATTGTCGCTCATGGTCACTTATATTCATAGGGATGACCCTTGAGTCAAAATATAGCAGAAAACTGGCTCGATGACAGACAGAATGACGGACAACACGAGTGAATAAAAAAGCATTCTTAAAAAAAGAAAGAAAAATCTATTCTAATTGCGTACATACAACATTTATAATTAACATTTTATTTACTGGATCAATGCATAATTAACTTTTTTTTCAGTACTAAATCTGTTGCACTTTATTCTATATGTAGGTATTATTACTGGATTTCTGGAATACGTATTTTAGGATTGCGTAACTGTATATATAGACAAACACTCAAGCATCTTCTTTTATTATTAAAATAATTACTTATGACATTTTATTTGTTTATATATACCTAAAAAATAGCTTTCAACTGCTTAAAATACTTTAGTAATACCTAGTATTTCAGAATATAAAAAAGAAATGGATAAAATTTAAAACAAATTCTACTAAATTTGCTTATTTTTTTAACTATTATCAAATTTCTATTTCTAATTTGTTGTTTATTTTATTTTATTTTATTTATTATTTTATTTTTATTATTTTTTATTTTTTATTTATTTATTTTATTTTATTTTATTATTATTATTATTATTATTACTTTACAGTAATTATAACCTTTAGGTTAAAAACAAAATCGCTTTTTTAAATAGAGAACGTTAAAAAAAAAAAAAAAAAAAAAAAAACAATTTTACTACCTTATACTACCTTTTTTTCATTCCAAAATTTGTATAGAACAGAATATCCACATATCCATATGCAATTTATATACCTCAAAAAAAAAAAATATATATATATATATAATTTATCATAATTACTCCCGAATACTTTAAAATATTAAAGAATGTACGTTTAACTTTGAAAGGCAATATACATTACAATATATATATATATATATATCATTAGACTCCAAAGTTAATTTACGCTGTATTCTACATTGCTAGAATAAAAAAATAAAAAATAAATAAAAAATAAATAAAAAATAAATAACAGTTGTTTACTTAAATAAGTGTAAAACCCAGTTCAAGAGGAAATATCATTAACAAAAAAAAAAACGGTAAAAGAATTGTAAACACATTTTGAAAATTTTGAAGTGATATTTCTTTTTCTTTTTCTTTTTTTTTCCAGTAATCACAAAAGATTTAAAAATATTTGTTAAGTAAATATTTATGTGTTCTTTACAATCCGTGTTTCCAATTAAGGAAATCACATGTAGTTCAAAAATGAGGCCTGATACAATAACAGAAGAATTCTTACAATTCATATATTCATACAAATAGAAAAAGAAGCTATAAAAATCCTATAAATATTCAGTGCAGGTAATTTAATTGATTCTATTTCCGTATCTAAATATCAGTGCGTAAAAAAGAATGATAAATTTAATTCATGTTTTAATTATATTTCTTACGTTTAATGTTAATGTTAATCTAATTTAAAAATCCTTCTTATACGTGAAAGAAAAAATGCATAAGCAAACGCATGGAAAATTTAATGTTTTCTTTTTAACTTACTGTAACAAGTTTTCCTGCAAATGATAAACTTTAAAATAGTAATTTTTTTTTTAAGTATGTTGTGAAATGAGCGAAAAGATTATTAGTGTTATTATTAATATCATTATTCTGCTTCATCTAAATTAAAATAATGCATTATTTAATTTAATTTTAATTTCTAATATATTAAAAAAGAGAGAAAAGGGGAAATAAAACAGAAATTTCTAATAATTATCGTCATTTGAATAAATAATTAAATTAAATGAAAAGATTTTTTTTTTCCTTTTTTAGTATCGTGCATGTGAAAATTCACGACGCAAGCAAATCGAAATTTACAAGATAAAAAGATAGAATATTTATTTCGATTAAGCTATTATACTTTTATTTTTCGCTTCTAAAGACGCGTTATCAGCCATTAATTTTCGTAGTATAAAAATGTATTAAAAAAACTTCTCTCTCTTTTTTTTTTTTTTTTTTTTTTTTTTTCTGTGTTTTTTCTTACGAACACAATACAAATGTTAAACATTTTGAATTAAGCTTGATGTATCTGTGAATCCTTGTATGAACTAACGCTGAAAAAAGAGTGAAAATCTATTTTCATATTTTCATATTTTGTGAGTAAATTTTACGTAAACAGACATTCAAACATTAAAGCAAGCAATATTTTTCTTATTTGTTTTATTTACTCCTTTTGCCAAATAATTAATCAAATGTTAGATACTTTTAAACTAATTAATAATTTTCTAAATTAATGTCAATTGAATTTTTCTCAAAAGAAAGCTTTAAAAAAAAAAAAAAAAAAAAAAAAAAAAAAGGAGTTGCGTATTGGTCTTTTCCCCGTCCATCACATATTAATTCATCCTATGGTTCACCCCTTAAATATAAAGAAGGAAAACTTTGTGTAGCTGACCTTGGGTGGGTGTCGTCTAACATAGTATGTTTTCAAGTCATCCATACTATTTTTGGAGAAGTTAATAACATTTTACTTCTAAAATCGGTCTATTTGACCACGACACGACGCTCATTCATTTTTTCCCCGCCTCCGGTTTCTCAGACAGGTGTTTTGCGGGAAACATTTTGCTTGAAAAAGGTGCACTTTCTGTACTGGCTTTAATTCGGCTTTCCCTCAACACTACGGCTGCGGGGAATAGACAGAAACGCGACCACTAGCGTTACAAAAATGACGCGTCGATTCTCGGATTTTAAAAGAGAAAGTCGATTGTGTAGAATGGATTACATATAAATGAAAATCTAGATGCATCCAAATGTTAAACAAAAACTATATATATACATATTGTGTTTTATTTTTCGTACATATCGGAGAAAAAACTGAATATATACTACTGTCCATTAAAATTACTACACAAGGCAGGAATCCAAATAATATAATGATATTTATTGGACACATACATTATACAGTAGATATGTGGTTAACTGAGCCCCGATTAACCGAGTTCTGGGTTAACCGATTTAGTCCCGAAAAGGCCACGCCCCAGAGGAATCGTGGCTTTTGAAAAGTGGTATATATAACTCTGGGAAATCTTTTTACACATCACTGTATTTTATAATTTATATACGAATGTAGTGTATTGCATTTTTAACTGGGACTACATTTAAATAAGTAATATATATATATTATTTTACTTTATTGACTAGATTTTCATCCCCCCTGTAAAATCTTATCGACTTTCGACGTACTTTTGGTCCACACTACCTTGGATAAGCGAGACTTCACTGTAATAGGGAAAAAAAATGACTAAATTATCATAAAAGTCAGAAGTGTATATCCTGAGAAATCAATGAATAAAGCAGCGATATCTGACAGATGTAATAGAACTCATCCACATAGGAACTAGACCGAACAGGGATTGTTTAACACGCACGTGTACCATGTAGCTTCATTACAATGCCATGGTTCATCGAGCTTAGTATCTGGAGAATGATGGCGTGACAGTCATGTACCAGACCTTTTGAAATGGTGTGAGATCTGGAAAACGAGGTAGCTAGAGCAACCATTGAATTCGTATTACAGTAGACGCCGGTCTAGGAACTTATTTGTTTCCGAAAATCACATTCTCACCAATTCACTAATACATTCGCCAAAACGGTTTTTCTACCGCCAAACCCACATTTCACTTTTACTAATCCAGGATCTCTTCTGAAGCAGGTTTTGACTTCCACCAAAGCGATTATCGTAAAAATTTTATATATTTAAATGTCGTTCGCAGCATTGTCTTAAATGCATGGCTTAATTGTTAAGGTAAAATTAAAATTAAAGGCATTTCTCTGTTTTTTCGCGGGGCATTCGAAACAAAAATAGCATTATTTAGTAAACAAGTGATGATGATTATTATTTAAATACATTGAAAGAAATTAAATGGTCTAATAATATTATACTTTACAGTAAAATTGTTTGTCGTACCATGAAATATGAATTAATTTCGTAAAAAGAAAAAAAAAAAAAAAGCTTAAAGACAACTATCCTTAAAATATAGTTCACACTAACTGTAATGTATCAGATATCCTTGTAAATTCCTACAAACTTATCAGTATCGCTATTTAAAAAAATTTTTGCTAAAGAAAATGCCATAGTATATTTCTATGGCATGTATAAACTTCAAAGAATTTTATAATCATTAATGGAAATTTAAAAGTAGACAGACAGTCAGACATACAAACTAAGGTGATAATCACACTTAAACGTTATTGGAAAGTATAAAAAGTGTAACACAATTGAAAATGCAATCTAAATAATATATCTTAATGTATGCAAATTTGTTTTCTGAACATGAAACATATTTACACGCATATTATATTCCCCAAAAATATATTTTCCTGCATACGAAAAATAAATATCAAGATTATCATATCTTTTTTCAGTGAAAAATTATAGACATATGCCTTATCTAAATATCTTTCATAGAATACAATGCGTTATAATACTTTGGATTGCCCCATTTTCAAAAAACCCTAGTGCTATTTCTAACATCTTCAATAAACAACATGCCATAAGGAAGTTGAAAAAAAATATATTAATTTAAAAATATTCTATGAATATTTACATTAGTTAGAGCGTGGAGAGACAGATATACAGATAAACTTATAGACAGAGAGATATATTATAGTCATACACACTTTTAAACTTGTTCTAACACCTTAAATCAAACTTATTTCGTTTTTAAATATACTCTTTGAATGCTTTCCATTTTTATCTGAAAATGTAAGTAAATACTATGCGTGTCACTGTAAAACAAGTAGTTATTCTAATAATATTCAATTTATAAGAATCACGCTTGTATGCATGTGCATTATGAATGTTAATTCGATTATCTTTGGTTCAGTATAAAATATTTGAATTAACCATAGATAAACCTTTCGAAGATTTTTAACGATTTTGAATAATTTTGTGAGCTCCAGTAGATAAGCCATTATTGATATTACAGGTCTACAGAAATGATGTTCAAAAAATTTCATTTAATGATTTTAGCTGGTCTTTATGTTTTTTGATGTGCTAAAACCGAAAATGCAGCCCATTTTGTTCTATCACGTATAGATTTTTGCCAAATACAGGGTGCTTTTTGACACAATTTCTTACATATACCATCATAACAATAGGTTGGTTGGTTAGTTGGTATGGTTTTACGTCTCACTAGTGCTGCGCTATTACAACAATAGGTATCCATGATTAATTAATGATGAAAACATACTATAAAACTTACCATTTAACTATATTGGTCGAAGAGTAATGGAAGAAATTATATAGGTAGCCATCCTGTATTGTCAAAACTCTATACGTTATACAGAAATACTAACTTTATTTTTGGTTTCAAAACACCAAAAAACATAAAGATCAGTCAAAATTATAAAATCAAAATTTTACATGTCGACGTGTGTAATTATACCATTTTCGATAGTTAGTATATCATAGTAAATCGGATAAATATATGCAATATTTTTAAAGTAATTTAACAAATATTTAAAGTAATTAAAATAAGGACGTTACTTACCAGCGGACGGATAGACGGACAAACCGAGAGACGTACAGATAAACAAGTGGACATATCTACAGAGAAACCGAAGTCATATACACATATTTTTTATGTATGGTTATGTATTATTATTTATGTACATTTAAAGATAAACATCATATATTTGAACAATTTTAATTGCTGTGTATTTAAAAGTTAATACAACAAAAATATTGCTTTTTATGTATTTATTTATTTTTTCAAAATATGTTCCAGAATGATATTTGATTTTATTAACCTATTATAAAATCAAAACTATGAGATCTATAAGAATCTAAAAAGCTGTCTATAAGAATTTGCATAAGACAGAAAATAATGCAATTTTGAGAAAGAAAAGCTTAATAAATATTTCTTTACTAAAATATATTTTATAAATTCCTTTTGATTTAAGATATGACATACAAATTTAATATTCTGGAAGATTATTACCGAGTACTTAGTAGAACATCTGACGCCAAAAATATAATAATTCTCAGAAAAGCAATTTATACATTATTTCTAAAACAAACTTGCAAGGAATATTTTCATCATGGTGTCAAAATAAATAACATAAATAGAAACATATACAATATATGTTATTCCAGTTTTCAGAATATGGTAGTTAACGAATCTGATTTCGCATATAGAACTTTTAAAAACGTCAAATTCATTTTCTAAAACAGAAAGTGTTAAGAAAGGTTATTTAAAATGTATGCGTATGTAAATTACATAAAACATTTATGCGTATATACATTATATAAAAAATAATAACATTGAAAATACATTCTATTCTTAATAATTAGACATTATTAATCATAAAATATTTATATAAAAGTTAATATTATGAAATGAAAGAACTTTAAAAAATTTTATAAGTTTGCATAATAGAATATGAAGTACGTTAAACTCGATAACGTTTTCAAACATTTCGAATTTCACCTATCATTGTTCATTTGTTATTATACTTAAAATTCCGTAATTTTTTAGTCATATAAAAAAACTAATTGTGATCTACGAAATATGTTTTTTTTTATAATTTTACACTGAGATACTTAAAAAGGTTGTTTGGATAGTTGGGCTTAACGTTGCACTAATACTGCGCTATGGTTAATTGACGACGGTCTGGGACACAGCCCTAAGGATGCTTTAGAGACATGCCATCACGATTTCGATCATCCATGGAGGGGATGGCTCCCCCGGTTTCGTAACCCCTAAAGATATAATTTGAATGGGGACATGGAAGACATTGCAGCGACGACGAATTTTATGTGCACTAGCCACCATTAGTGTACACGACGGTCTTTCGTCCACTCGAGCATCGAACCTCGAATCTTCGAGTTACGAGATCGGTGCTCTACTGACTGGGCTGCCGCAGGCCGACTCTTAAAGATAATGATGCAATTTTTGTGTTTCGTGGTTGCATTTGGTCCAATGTTTTCGGCAGGTTTTTCACGTTCTTTTATCGAACTACTTAACTATTCTAAATTTAGATAGCCATGTAGTATTTTTCACAACATTTTATTATGCTACGTTATATAATATAATTTTATTAAGAATGCAATTTTATTACTCGAAAAATATTATAATTTTCATTGTTTATCAAGTGAAATGTTGATATGAAAATTTCTCATCTCTTAACCATAGACTTTCTGTGTTTATCAAAGTTGAACTGGAGGATGGTTGATGGATTCTAGAAGTTGTTACTAAAAATATTATATGTGATAAAACCAATGTAACTTTTAAAATGAGATAAAAAATATACAAAAATTTAAAAATATATTTTAATTAAAAACATTAAAACACAAGACAGACGTTTCGGCTAGAACACTAGCCCTCCTCAGTGTCAAACATACAAGTACAAACAACATTTACGAAAATTCATAATACATCATAGCAAAAAAATCAAAACTCATATTTAAAATCAAAACTCGTAATCCATTCTCTCAATAGTGATCATATTCCGGATTTTAAAAACTTTAAAATTTTAGCTTCTAATTTAAATATCTATGAATCGCGTATTTTTCTAGAGGGCGCTTTCACCAAAATGCAACATTCTGCCTTGAACGAGGCTAAAGCTATTCCTCCTGAATATTTAATCTTGCTATGATGTATTATGAATTTTTGTAAATGCTGTTTGTGCTTGTATGTTTAACACTGAGGAGGGTAAGTGTTCTAGCCAAAACGTCTGGCTTGTGTTTTAATGTTTTTAATTAAAATATATTTTTAAATTTTTGTATATTTTTTATCTCATTTTAAAAGTTACATTGGTTTTAATATATTAATGAGACGTATAAATTATGTTTAATTTTATTAAATTATATATGATATTTCTTTGACATATTTTTGAAATAGGTCTGTTCAACATAGGTCGGGACGCTAAGAGGCCCCAATTATTTAAGTCAGCATTTACTCTCATTAATTATTAAAGAGGATGGCTTATTAAAAAAAATGAAAATGCTCCGATACTCATTTAAGAATCCAAGAAGATTTATAACTTTTCTTAAAGAATAAAATACGCATGATGAAACATTTTAAATGTGATATACAGTTTGAATAAGGAACACTTAGCGAGTCGTGAAATCGAGTATATTCACAAGTTCTTTTGGATAAAAAGCTTTTATTAACAGTTTTATAAGTATACAAGTAATCAAACAAAAAGCTTCAATCAGATATATACGAATAATGAAAGTAGAGTTTTTTCATGAAGTGTTCACTTTCACAAAGTTTCATGATTTATGACAAAATTATGAATATTAATTGAAAATTATGTTATGCCGAGAATAAAGGAATACTTATAAAACAAAAGTGTGTGCATATTGAACAGCTGAAAATTTGTAACTGCTACACTTCTTGCATAGGTCTTAATAGTGAAAAAAAATTTTGGTATGGTTTTTCCGTGCGAAGCGGACTATATATACCGAAAATTGTCTAATTTGGCTTTCTGAAATTAATGTTGCATTTGAAATTTTGTTATATATTTATATTGAAGGCTGGAGAAATTTTTATTGACAAGGAGAGTATTTCAAAATATTTATGAGGTTATTCGGTTGTTTTAAAAAATAAATCCTTTGGAATATTATGAAATCTGATGCTTGATTGCAATATTGAAAGTCCGTTGAGAATAAATATAAGAATTAAAATGAAATGCTATTTATTTTTTTTTTCTTTCTTCTTTTTTACTGAGTAGATGAGCGTAAAAAAAAAAGTTACTTTTTGACTACAAAATATGGGTTAGATTTAGTGTATTTAACCAGAAAAAAAAAGCTCTAAAACAAATACTGGTATATACAGCCTTATTATATAATTAAATATATATATAATGCGCAAAAGGCTTATTACATGGAAAAAAAAGTATAGTATTCATATTTATATCTGTGATAATTTAGACAATATGTAACACACAAATTACATAACGAAACAAAATAAGAAAGAAAGAAAACGAAAAACGCATATCGTGTTTGGAGTGTTTTGAAAGATCTTGTAATAAAGATGAGTTATATGTTTTGAATTTTTATGTATTACTATAATCTTGAAAAATTAAAAAAATAAACATAATGGATTTTACTGCATTTAGAAACTTTTGCTATAAGATAATAACATGTAAAAAACTAGTATGTTGTGGCCACCACAAGACTTTCTTCTATATTTTCCTATACATATTCAATCAGTAACAATATTAAAAAAAAAAAAAAAAAAAAAAAAAAAAAAAATACGATTTTTTTTTCTAAGTTTTTTTTTTGTTAAAAGTAAAAAAAATCGATAACTTTGTTTTAAATTATCACAGATTTATGGTTCAACCATTCGTTTTAAAGGTATTGACGAGATCTTTCGAATGATACCCATCTTCAAAATTTAACCCCCCTGGGGGGTACTTCCCCCCCAGGGGGGAACCGATGCCCCCCACATGCACAATTTTTTTTTCCTAGTTAACTACTACTATTATCAATAATTCATATTAATTTTACAATCACAAGTTTAAAATAACTCTCATTATGCCCATTTATACGGAATTTTGTCCTATAAAATGCGATCACAGCGCCACCTGTTGAGCTATTGATCCCCAAATCTAATGGGCACCAGTTCATGTCAGGGTGCAACTAAATACCAAGTTTGGTTAAATTTCATTCATTGGTTCGTGAGATACAGCGTCCACAAAAAAATGATACAGACACACAGACAGACAGACAGACAGACACACAGACAGACAGACAGACAGACATTTTTTAAAAACTATCAATTCGTGTTCAGGACATCCCAAAACGTGTAGATCCGTCAAAAAACGGAGGTCGAAAATTTTCGCGAATCCAATACTTTCTCTATATTACATATAGAAGAAAGTAAAAAAGCAGATCTTTATATATAATATATTTTTTTAATATTTTCTTTTAGATTTTATATTCAATGTAGGTTTCTCTCTCTCTCTGTTTTTTTTTTTTTTTTTTTTTTTTGACATTGCATATAAATTAAATTATATATATTTTTTTTAAGAGAAGATTATTTAATTTTGTTTACGGGTTTGTAAATGATAATAAAACCACATGGTGAAAGAAATTTAGAAAATTTAAAAGAAAATGTATGAAAAGTTAAAAATACTGGGATGAGACTGCGATATCAGTATGGAAGCAGAAAATTTAAGATTTTTTAATTTATGTAGAATTTTATCGATGATAGCCTCGGATTATAGCCTCGAGAAAAACCAAGAGATTTTAAATAATTAATTTCTTTCGAAAGACTAGATGGATCAGAAGAAATGTGTAAGGCACGAAAAAACATAAATATAGAACGCAGACGTTCAGCGATGAGGGGCGTAATTGATTGATTGATGGGAGCGTGCATGTGGCATAAGTTCAACAAAATTCAACTCAGAACGTTAAAAATAACAAATTCTACTGAAATCAATTTTGTAACATATAAATAATAATAGCATGTGTCAATTTCATTATGATTTGTGATTCAAAATTATTTATATATGATATCAAAAAATTCCTTTCTTAAAAAAAAGTGCATTGGCATCGAGTTCTTTCACATGTCCATTTACATAAATCAGTGGTAGTATTTACTCATTTTTCAATAGGGAACATCCTATAATAATTCTTTGAACATCTCGTATTAGTTCCAAGAATTTCCACCGATATTTACATTAGTTAGCGTGCAGAAAGAAGGAGAGAAAGACAACGATTCAACGATTACTCATTCAATGGGAGCATGGAACAATTCATTTTCATGGGGGCCGATTTACTGAAATCCTGAGTGTCACAAAATAAAAAAAAATAAAAAATAAAGAAACAAATATTACGTAAAACTATGTAAGTATTCTAATTTGATTTTGACAGAATAACTCACATTTCAATCCTTATGCAGAGTTCGAAACATTACAAGACTTCGTCTTCTTCTGGTTCTTCTTCAACAATCAAATAATTAAATACTGTAAAAAACTTTAAACTATAGTTTTAAGAAAAAAAAAAAAAAAAAAGATAAGAAACTGAGAAAAAAAAAAAAAAAAAAAAAAAAAAAAAAAAAAAAATGAAAAGAGAAAATGAAAATGAAAAATGAAAAAGAATAAGTATTACATAACATTATATTTAACGTTTTATGTAGTGTAATATTTAGTGCAATTAATAATTTCGTCGTACTTACTTTTGGTATATGAAGGAAGATAAACAAAAAATAATATCGAAGTAAGCATACGGGAAGCAAATGTAGTTTGGTTTAAATTTTTCAAATAAATGAGTTTTGTAAGTAGCAGGTTCTAAAACTGTCATAAAAAAAAAAAAAAAAAACTAGAATTAGCCTATGCATGAGATAGAAATTTTACTTTATATGTTAAATTTTAATGTGTCTACTACGACCACAATTTTCATCACTTGTACATTTTAATAAGTGTTTTATTTTATGCAATGGAAGGTTTTTAAAAGTCAAATAAATTTATGTATTTATATTTACTCCTAAATAAATAAAATTTCATACCATATTATTATTTTTTTACATTTTGATATATTATCCAGATAAGTATTTCTCTCCTGTGTAAGTAAAGTGTTTCTTAAGTTTTAAATATGAAACCAAAGTATTCCTTTCAGGAGAATTTTTAATGAAAGGGTTTTATTCAGAAATTTTTCATTTTATTTACTTTATTTCGATTAAATATAAATAAATAAATAAATTGTTAATGTCAAAATGAAAATTGAAACGCAGTTTTGTTATCCGGAAAAATGATGTGTAACTATTTCAAAACTCGGATATTTTACATTTTGCTTAATAAAATAAAGAAACAGGACATTTTCCGTTTCATGTGTTTTCATTCTAATTTAATAGACTGGGATATAGTATCTTTCAGCATAATTGAATTTCTCCTTTCGTGTCAAATGTAAAAGAAAGAAAGAAAGAAAGCATTTTACATTTAGGTATTTTTTAAAAGCCTTGCTTACTCTCTCTTTTATATTAATTTATTTGAATTAAAAAAAAAAAAAAATTCATGAGTCACGATATACGATGAAATCCACTTTGTTTCTACATTTTGTTTAAATTTATCCGACTATATTGAAGAAACGATTATATTTCACTTTAATATGATATAAAAATATATCATTATTTGCGCAGAAAATATTTTTACTTTTATTTTCATACATTTGTATAAAAAATATATATTCACTACCAATAACTGAAATATTTGTTTCAAAACACGGTTAAATAGAAAAAAGCAGTATTTTTAATTTAATTACTTTTATCAACAGTGAAGGCTAGTATTTATTGCGATGGTATTTTTAGCGTTCTGAGTTTAATTTTGTTGAACTTGCCTAATGCTCTTTCTAATCACATCCCCTATCACTAAACGTCTGCTTTTTATATTTATGTTTTTTCGTGTCTTACACATTTCTTCTGATCGTCTGGTCTTTCGAAATAAATTAATTATTTAAAATCTCTTGTTTCTCGAGGCTGTAATCCGAGGCTATCAACGATGAAATTCTACATAAATTCAGAAATCCCAATTTTCTGCTTCCAAACTGAACGATCGCAGTCTCATTCTAGTAGTTTTATCGTTTCATGCTTCCGTTGCTTTTAAATTTTCTAAAATTCTTTCACCATTTAGTTTTAATGTCATTTACAAATCCGTAAAAGAAATTAAATTACCTTCTCTTAAAGATCCAATTGCTACTGAAAACCGATCAGGCATTTATTTAATCCCCTGTTCCTCGTGTAATTTAGGTTATATTGTTCAAATTAGGAGGCGTTTGAAATATAGAATATATGAGCACTGTTGAAATGTTTGCAATGAAAATATTTCCAAATCTTCTATTCCTTTCCACTGTTGGGAAGGAACTCATGTATTGAAAGGCATTATCTCTGTAATAAGTCTATTATAAAAGAATTCAACCAAAGAAGTCATCTAAAGAAGTCATTCAACACAATAATTTCTATTTTATGTATTGTGTTTTCTCAGTAAATTTAATATATAATGAAAAACAAAAAATGGGGCTATAAAATTAAAAAAAAAAAAATATTTTAATTCTATTATTTATTGAATTAATATTATTATTTTATTTTGTAATATATTTAAGAATTTTTACCATATAATATTTATGCTCGGCAAATACAGAAAAGTAGAATAAATCGGATATGAACAGTCATTTCACAATATATATATTTACTTCTCTTGTTTTATTTTTTAAAAATCTGATGTTTAAAATGCCATTAAAGAAAAAAAAGAGCGAGAGAGAGAGAGAGAGAGCTCATTTAAACACCTCTGTGATCAAGAGCTCTAATCGCGCTGAGTTCTCCATTCTCTGCGTTCTCCATCTCCATAATAAGCGAGACGTATTAAATTCTCGACGATAGCTTTAGGGCCCCATCTGAAACCTCCCCGCTCTTCGATGACTTTATGTAGTCAATTTTGGATTTTGTTTTTTCCTGTGTTAGCCTCTTTTTTTTTCCGTACTTAACTTTGTGAGTTTTTTTTCGTTTTCATTCCATGCTTTTTGTATTGATTATTAGCTTTTCCCCCACATTTTTTACATGCTAAAGCGCGGTGTCTCCCACCCCTGCCGATTCACACAATAGGCGAGGCGTATTAAACCTTCGACGCTAGCTTTAGAGCCCCAACCTGAGTACCTGCTATCTCTTCGATGATTTTTTCTAGTCATCTATGGAATTTTGTTTCTTCCGATGTTACCTTTTTTTTTTTTTTTTTTTTTTTTTAATATATACATATATACACTTAACATTGTAAAGTTTTTTTTTTTTTTTTTTTCATCCCATGCTTTTTCTATAGATTTTAATATTTATTTCCTTTTTTCTTTTTACATTCTGAAGTGGGAAGTGTGGTGGAGATAGGGTTACCACTAGAACATATTCTTCTAAAAGTTATAAGAATAATTTTGAAATAAAAAATTATTCAGACAATAAAATTGGCATTTTTTTAGAAAACACTAGTATCAAAAAGTGTAAAAATAAGAAGGTGTTTAAAGTAAAATATAATAATTTAAAATGTCTAACCACTTTTAAACTGTTTAAATGGATTGAAATTGAAATTTAAAAAATGTATCTTAAATTTACAGGAAATACGAGTAGTATTTATGAAAGAGCTATTTCACTAACATTGAAAGATTTCTATTTAAACGGTATATGTATAGATAAACTTGGTTTAGCTGATTTAATAATTAAAATTAATTTTGGAGACTGTATTGAATTTAATAGTTTTAAAATGATTAATAATTTAAAAATTCTTTGACACATAATAACCTTGGCATTGAAGGGTTTAAAACTTTAATAATCAAATAATATATGGGTCGTTCATGGTAAAAGTGAATAATAATAAATTAATTAAAATGAAAATAAATTCGTTGATTTTGAATTTTCAAAAAATGGCACATTGGGAGTTGAAATTGGCTGTGCCTTCTTCAAAAATGTACTTTTTTTTTTTTTTTTTAAGGATATTTTGTGATTATTATTATTTTTTTTTTTTGGGGGGGGGAGGGGTTTACCACAGTGCATATTCGAGAGCCCCCTTCTTTGCTAAATTTGTCCTGGGGAGTTGCATTCATGAATTTTAGTGTGTGGGTTGGTTATTTGCATGAAACACCAACTTTGACGAGATTTTACGAAGCTATCCCTTTCCCCCTATATGAGTGGGGGGACAAAAAACTGTTTTCCAAACGTAGTTGTATACCAAATTTCCTCAAGACAGTAATATTTTGGTATATGTGTGTGCCATGTGTACCTAACAGGCATTATAAAGTGATTTTCCCCCTTTCCCCTCCCTTGGGATTGCGGTGTAAAGGGCAAGTTTCTAAGTGGAACTCTCTGCTATTATACCCCAGAAAGGTAATTTTTCGGTGTATTGATTGGTTAGGTGTAAATATACACTCTATAAATGGATTTTGTAAGTCTTTCTCCTTTCTCCCATGAGGGGGAGGGGGGGGAGCGCACTATAAATTGATTTTGCGAAATACCCACCCCCCATCTCCCCCCTCTTTGAAAGGGAAAACACGTTTCCAATGTCTGATCTGTGTTATCTCAGGAACGTAATATTTTTATATGTGGGTTGGTTAAGTGTACCCAACACACACTATAAGGGAATTTTGTAAATTAGCTCTCCTTTGGCGGGGGGAGGGGGGATCTAAAATACTGAAGCTTCTTACGCATTCCAATTAATCTCTTTTTATATATGAAAATATTATATTGATAAGTTATATGTAACTTTGGGAATCAATTTAAATACAGGGTCCAGTGAAGCGGGTCCTATTAAATATATTTATCGTTTTAATAACATATTAAATGTATTCATTGTTACAATTGTAAATGCAAAACGTATTGATTGAATTGATGAATATATATATATATACTCTCTTAATATAAATGAGTTAATTGACAATATCCGTTTTCCTTGGTTCGAGCCTAAATCATACCCAACATGTGACTTCGGACTATCCATTTCCCTATAAATTTCCCTCTAGGACACAAATATTTCCCTATACAATGCAAACATTTCTCCATAAAACACAAATGTATATATAATATAATACACAAAATATGAACTGGAAATAAAGAAATTAGTAGTATTTAAACCGCATACAAGCTCATTATAAACAAATATTCGAAATTTATATATATGAAATATAATTATATATATAGTAGATAATAATATTTTGTACTTAGAATTCAATTTCATAAAAAAAAAAAAAAAAAAAAAAAAAATTAAATTCTATTTTTGTCTGATTTTTTACTTTCTCCTAAATATATATATGGTATAGAAAGTTTGTTCTTGGGTCAAAATTTCGAAAATGCGTTGTTGTTGTATTTACATATTCTACGGTTCCCTGAATCCTAAAAACACGTTTTAAGTGACTGGTCTGTGTGTGTTTCTCTGTGTGTGTCAGTGTGTATTTTATCAGAAAATATCCTAATCAAATAGTAGTGGAAAATCCAAACTCGGCATTAAAAGTCTGTATCATATAATGATGCTGCACTAAACTTCTTGTTTAGATCAACCAAATGGTCCATGCATAGAATTCCACATCCCATAGAATTCAAATACACTACGTCTCTGGAGAAATTTTCGATAAGTACAATGTAACATCTGTATAGACTATCCTAAACAAAATGGAACAAACATATTTTTTAGATGCATAAAAGCATTTTTTGTGTAGAATGTGATATGGAAATCATTCAGCATTTATTTACACAGCTACACAATGTATTTAGATGTATTGGGACTATGAAGTAATTTCCGGAAATGTATTTCATTTTGTGTTAGAAGTTTTTCGTATAAAGCTAAATTTGATTACACAATGTAATGTGAGTATAGTTTACCAAAAAATAGGCTAAACGTTGTTTTCTATTGAATGTAAATGATGGAAATGGTTTGTCACATTTTACTACGCCGAGGAACACTGCTCAGTAAATGATTAATTCAAATTTTTCTATGCCTAAAACCTGTTTTCATTATTGTATGAAATTACTGCATATGCATACACTTAGTTCAATAAAACATTGGTAGCTTAATATTATATATGTATATTTTTATATTAAACAGGAAATCGGTTGACTGATAATGCTGAAGTTTAAAGCTTTAATCGATATTTTTTTTTTTTTTTTTACAAACACAGTAGAAATTTCATAAGAGCATTTATTGATTTAAAAAAGTGTACCAAATTTTTAAACCTAGATCAACACCTAAAAATTAAATATTCAAATACAAAATTAAAGAAGAAAAAAAAATCATTGTTTTATACCCATACTATAAGCAAAGTATTTTTTGAAATTTTATTTTGAAATTTTTTTTTTTTTTTTTTTAGTGTAATATAACGTTTTGAGGGTCCCTGATTACGAAAGTCCAATTTTTAGCGATTGATTTATATGGATATAAGTTATTAGTATAACGTAAAAACAAATAACTGCAGGATATTCAAATATGGTATTTCGAAGTTTATTTAAGTTGAAAATTTGATCAAATTTGAAGGAGCCCAAGCAGCACCGAAACGTTCTCTGAACGTTCAAAAATTGTTCTGCAAACACGTTATAAGAACGTTCACTTTGAACGTGTTATAGACGTCTATCTGTCCATCTTGAAGACGTACAATAGTACGGTTCAGAGAACGTTCAATGAACGTGTAACTATCACCATCGTTGTTATAGAAGCGTTCCGAGAACGTTCTATGTATACGGTCTCAGAACGTTCTAAACGTTTTTAAAACGTTTTCAAAACGTTATACACATTTTCAGAACGTTCCAGAAAACGTACTGTAAACGTTCCAAAATAGTGTAGTTAAAAAAAAAAAAAAATATGAGGTCATTATAAAAAATCACCTCAGTACGAGCTTTTAGAAGTAAAAATTACATAGCTGATGACGAATAATGATACAACACATGAACAGGGATATGAATTACTTTTTTTTTTTCAATTCAAATAATGTTTGAGAAATTTTAACATACTTACTATTCCTTTAATTTCAACGTATATGCATCAAAAATTCTATATTCTATGACAATTTTCCCCAAAAAGTGTCATAACGTCTCTTTATACTTTAAAAAATTTCTTAAATTTTTGAAATTTTTAAAAATTTCTTTTTTTCCCCTAATCTGAAGATAAAGAAGTTGTAGTATTAATTACAGAACTTTGAATACACACCATAAAATGCAAGAACTCGCACCATCTGTTTCGGGTCAAAAGAAGACACAACCCTTCATCAGGCGAACATTGTAGGCACGAGAGCTGCAAACAAGCACGTTGAGTGTGTTGAATGCGTTGCCGCTTTGTTTGTAGAAGCCGTGCTTTGTTTGTAGTAGTTGCGAGTTCTTGCATTTTATGGTGTTTATTCAAAGTTTCGTAATTAATACTATAACGTCCTTATCTTCAGATTAGGGGAAAAGAGAAATTTTTTAAAAATGCAAAATTTAAGGAATTTTTTAAGGGATATAGACACGTTATGACACTTTTTGGGAATTACTGTCATAAAATATGGAATTTTTCATGCATATACGTTGAAATTAAAGGAATAGTAAGTATGTTAAAATTTCTCAAACATTATTTGAATAAAAAAAAAGTAATTTATATCCCTGTTGCTGTGTTGTATCATATTATTCTTCCTCTGCTATGTACAACTAAACTCTTGATTTATTTTGCTTGTTTTAATCCTTGTGATTCCAAATGCGTCATCCTATGATTAATGTTTGTTTTTCATGGTTGTTTTCTGTTTGATTCTCTGATTTCTTGAAGTAAATAATTTATTCCAATTTATTCTTCATTTCTAACTTCAATTAATTTCTGTGCCCGCTAGCAATTTGCTATTATAGCTGCTAACGAACGAAATCGTACATTGGTGCTCAACGACGAAAAGGGTCACCCCTGACGAGTTTTTTTTTTTTTTTTTTTTCCCTACCATTCTAAGCTTTTCCTAAAAAAAAATGTTTAAAATGCTGTCTTAATTTTTTATTTCCTCGTTGCTTGTTTGTATCTTTTGATTTGAGTTTCATGTGGTTTTTACGCACCGGCAAAATTATTAAAATTGCAACTAACAATATAGGAATAAATTTATGATTAGACTGAAGTTAAATAAAATAAAAATCAATAAATAAAAAATTAATGTTTCAATAAATCACAATCAGTCACCCCAGGTTATTTAAATTTGTTGTAATTTCCTTCTCATTGACCTATGTGGTTTCAGGGATCTTATATCTGTTGCTTGGCTTTAACTAAGATTAAAAACTCATTTATACATAAATATATATATTAAATTTTATTTTTTTAAATACAGGGTGCAAAGCATTGTGACGAGAATACCTTTATCTCCGCAACTATTGGTCGCAAATTTATAGTTTCAGTTACAAAATGTTTTAAAGAATATGAGCATTTGTGGTATAACATGTTTAAATTTAAAATATCTATTTTTTCAAAATTGCAAAAACTAGCTTTTTACATAGTCCCAGATCCCTATAGTCATATTTAGAAAAACTGACACTCATCCTAACAAAAAGTTTCATTTCTATTCTCCCAAAATGGAACAAGATATTTAAAGTTTGGATTTTCTAACATATTACAGCCTTCAATAAGGGATCGGTTTAAAAATCCTAATTGGACTTTGTTTGCATTTTCCCTGGGTTTATTAAAGAATTTTTCATTGACTTTTTAATAAAGCCCGAGAAAATGCGAAATAATCCTAAATTTTGAAACTAACTATCTCAGACAATTTTGGGTGCACAAAAGTGAAACTTTTTGTGTTATATAGGTTTTTTAGGTTGGAACTCAACTTTCACTATTAGTGTCATGAAAATTGTATAAAAATTATCAGTTTTTGTGATTTTTAATAAATTGATTTTTTAAATTTAAACATGTCATATAATGAATTCTTACATTTTTTTTTAAATACATTTTCTTATTGGAGGACGTCTGAGACCAATTGTTGCGCAAATAAAGGCCTGCTCTCGACTTTGCACCCTGTATATTCTAAACATTTCTGGGTACTACTTCGTAAGTCCATGGATAGTTTATAAATATATTTGAATGCTGATGTTCATAGAAAGTTTTAATATTCCAACATAAAAAATAATTTCAAAAATGAATGTACCAATACACCGCTAAAATAATATATAATTGAGTTTAGAATATATTGTTAATTTATAATAATAAGAAATTGAAACAAAAAATTAAAAATTAGTTAGAAGGAGGAAATTTTAAAAATTTCCAAATACTTAAATACATATATATATATATATTTAATCAAAATATTTTTCTAAAATATTTAACATACTTCATATTTTTAAATTTCAGTGCATGTGTGTATAAATATTTTCAGTTTACAGCAGCAGTTTACAAAAATGATGTTTGCAGGTATTTAAATTTATTCCACATGACAATGTAATTGGTATTCTTTAAATGTTTAAATTTCTTTAAATTGAGTCAACGCAATTTTTACCTCATTTGATGTAATTATGCTATCATGGCATATTAAATAATTGATAAATGTAAATATTATTAGTATTAATAAATAATATAGTAAATCGTCCTTTTTTTTTAAGCAGAATATCTTTTTTTTATAAAGATGTGGAATAAAATTGAATTGAATCTTTGTTTTATTATGCAGTTAAACAATTTCATATATTTTATTTAATAAATAACAGTAAAGAGATATTTAAAATTGTAAGTCGGTGAAACTTAGGATATTATTTTAAAAATGTGCAATTTGCATAACCTAGATTGTATATATATTATCATATAAACATTAAAAAAATACTTCAGAATTTAAAAAGAAAAGAAAAAAAGAATTACGAACCTTCTGAATTTTCATAAGAATTTTCTTCAAGAAAACACCCTTCCAACTAGCATTTTAAAATACACAATGACCAGTCGGAAGGGCATTCACTTAAAATTAGCTCTTATCTTGTAAAGTCTTCGTGACTTCTTCATACTTCATTCAGAATTATAATAACCAAAAATAGTTATTTTAACAAATTCCATCTCAGAAGACTAAATTAATAAAATGAATCCATAATTTCTATGCGGTTGTCTGTAACAGGAGCAGTTTTTTCTGCGATTCAACGCTGCTTTCAAGTATCAAAGTTAGGCTTAAGAACTTACGCAGATATGAAAATGATTGTTTAATTGATATTAAAATAAGACTTTAATAAAAAGAACATAGAGAATATTACAGGTTAAAAATATTACATTTTTACCTTTTCTAAAGCTTATCCTAGTCTTTATAACGCTAAAACTGAACAAATCAGATTACATGTTTTAAAATTACCGCCTCACATAACGACACGACTTTCCCAAGATCTGGCGGCGGCGCCTGGCGTTTGACTTTGCAGTTGCACGGTCGGCGAAAATTAAATAAATGCAATCCACAGATGTCGATGTTATCATCTGCTCTCCCTTCTTGCATCCGCAATAATCATGTTTCAAAGTTGAACATTTGAAACAGAAATTTATTAAGCATTTATAGCTGTAGAATACATATAGTCAATATTTTAAGGAAAAATTTAGTGGAGTTAAACAATTATTTAAATTTTTATAAAGTATTTTAAAAACTTATGAGATCACTTTATTTTTCCATTTTAAAATCTCGAATTAAACGGAAAAGCATATTTTGTTTTAGTGTATATTTCAGTATTGAACAAAATATTCAGTGAAAATAAATAAAATAAAATAAGACCAATCAAACAGAGTAATGATTTAACAACATGATCAATATTGATAATTTATCAGTAGCATTTAAAGTTAAATAGAATCATAACTTAAAGAAAAGAAGAAAAAAACTCATTTCTCTAACTTCCCGATGAGTATTAGAGACCGCGAGGTTCTACTCTCGAACCTTACAGACGGGAAGTGTTGGTTTCGATTCCTGGTCACGCTCGTCGACTTAGGTTTTCGGAGTTTTCACGTGATTTTCTTTGAAACTCGCGTAAAGCACTATATTACTTATTCAATAACATCCGTGATTACCTTTTTGTATCTAAACTATAGGTCTGGGGAATGCACAGATTTTCATGACAGAGGACAATCATTTTTATGCTGTATAGAACATCTTAGAAAAAAAATTTTTCTAAGGGTTTATTATTATTATTATTACAAATGAAAAAAAAAAAAAAAAAAAAAACGGTAAATTTGTTTTAAATTATCAGAAAACGATGTTTCAATTATTCGTTTTAAGGGTGATATCGAATTCTTTTGAAAGATAATCATAGTGAAAATTTTTATCCACCCCTCCCCCATCCCCCAGGGATGATGTATACTTATTCCTAGGGGAAAAAACAATGTCCTATGAATAATAATAATAAAAAAAAAACTGTTTGACTATTACTCGTTATACATCCAAATTGAATCAATAATATATATCAAATGTATGTCACGCAGAAGGTTTGGTGAGTATATATATTACAGAAGCTGATAGATAGCCTTTCTGTGAATGGAAAATTTTGGAACGTGGCAGTGCCACCTGTCGTCCGATATGCACCCAAAGGCAATCTGTAGAGTTTTACGTAATATTAATTTCACTTACCAAATTTACAATATTTATAAATCACAGAAGTTGAGATTTTCCGTTTCCGTTATGAGATTACAACATAGCCACGCCACCTGTTGGCCGATGTGCATCCAAAATGGACCAGTAAAGCTTTACATAAAATCGATTTCACTTATAACTTCAGTGTATCACAAAATTTATTGTTAAATCACAAGAGTTAAAATATTGCCTTTCCGTTAAAATGATTAAATTGCAGATTAGCAACGCCACCTGTTGGACAATGTATACATCCAAATTGTATTAGCAGAGGTTATGATAATATATGCCAATATATCAAGTTTAATGCATTTGTACACTATAGAAGCTGAGATATAGCCGTCACATAAATGGAGGGTTTCATTGCATAGCACCGCAATCTGTCGGACGATATATCCCAAATGAAATTCAAATAAACTCCAATTTAGGGCAAGATCTAATATTGTAACAAGTTTGGTTGAATTCCATACATTGATTCCTGAAATACAAAATCCACAAAATTGTTCCATGAGTTTAAAATTTTGTAATTTTTTTTCACCTCACCTCTACTGATTATTGAGAAGCATTCTTTACTGACGTGCTAAAAAAACGTTAAACTGAAAATGTAAAAAATGCTCTATTCTCTATCATGCTAAAAATTATAAATTTCGAATAACTTACGAAGTTTTTAAATTAGAATGTTGCAAATCTCTCAATAAGATTCTTATCAATATCATAAGTGATATTTTAAAACTGGTCCGATCTCTCTGCAATCATTTGTTCTTGAGATATCGTGTACATGAACTAACGGGCTATCACACCAATAGGTGCCGAAGCCGATACACATTAACAGATACCGTACCAACCTTTTGACTTCCGGATTCCTCACGCCACAAAACGTGTAAAAAAATCAAAAACTGAAGTCAAAAATTTTCATGATTAACCTATTTTCCCTACCAATAGTACTAAAAAGTTATTTTGTCATATTCGTTATAATTACACTGTTACAGAACGTGTTATGACGGTGTCACACTCAGACGTTCTATATAGAACTAGAATTGTACGTTTTATAGATGGTACAAATCAAACATTTTCAGAACGTTCTAAATAATACTATTTCTGAACGTGTTTTAGAACGTTCTTTTGACACGAAACACGGTGTTTGAACTATTGAAACCGTTATTAGACGTTCACAGAACGTTCCTGTGCTACTTGGGAGATTTTATTTATTATTAATTTTTTAAATAAATATAGGCAGTATTATTGAATGAGTGTAGAGGGGGGGAGAGGGGGGGCGGTAAACCCGTCATATAAAGTTATATGGCAAATAAAATTTTTCCTAAACGTATATTATTATTATTATTTTAAGCAGATTCAAGTTCATTATCTTTCCTTATTTATCTTACGACTCAATTTGTAATCTACCTCTATAGTATTGAAAGAATAGTAAGAAAAAGTCGTCTCAGTGGCACACCATATTATTTCCTTTTGATTCAACCTAAATAATTATCATTTCGTATGATAACACGCAAGAATACGCAGCGTGAACTAATATATATATTCTTTTTTAAATAAGCAAAATGTTTAACCTAAAAAAAGTTTTAAAATAACTGTAATAGTTTAACATTAATTTCAAGAAAAATGATTTTTTAAATATTATATGTATATATATGTATATCAGACTTTTTAAGTCAACTATTTTATAAAATGTATTTATATAAATGCAGAAATTTTACTATTTTATCTCTGATTAATGTTAATAAATTAACGCAAATATGTTTACAAATTATGAAACAACAAACTAATTTCATCTCTCAATTTATTAAAAAAGTACTTCATTTTAACATGAACATTAGACTATTCATTTAATTTAATATATATTTATTTAAACATAATTGATTTTATCTTTTCTATATTCCATCATTTAAATTTGTTTTTTCCGTTTCATTACATCTTTCATCTTACTCGATAATGGGAAATTGGGAAATTAGGAGCAGGTTTTTCTCCAATTCCCCAATCACATTTTGGAGCGATAATTATTATGTGCAACTAATTATCTAATTTATAGTTACTCAAATTTTTTGTATAAAAAGTAGAATAATTTCAATATATGCCTAATTGGATAAAATGAATTCAATTTCGCTATGTTACAAATTCTTTCATTATATAATATAATTTAATTATTCTAATTAACCTTTTCGTACGCATAAAATAAAATTTAATTTACTCCTTTTTCGCCCTCACTTACTTCCGGGGATTTTTAATTTAAATTTTAGCTTTTAATTTTAAAAAAAGTATAAATAAAGAAATGAAATTTTAAAATATCAAATACAGATTCATAATAAAATTCGTATATTATTTTTCGAAAAAAATATATATTTATAATTATGAAATTTGCATAAATTTTATTAAAGCATAACATAATTTCAAATTATTTTCTTCTCTGTTAAATTAAAAAATAAATAAATAATTAAAAAATAACTTATAATAACAGAACATGCATATTTAATTAATTAGTTGTATGAAATACAAGAATTTTCCCTCTAACTAATGTAAATTAATTAAATCATAAACTTATTATAAAGCTAATTAGAAAGTTTAGAAAAAGAAATTCTACTTAATGAAATGTGGTAAGACTTTAGTAAGAAATTTAAAAGAAAACATTTTTCTACCACGGTTCTTTTAGAACTTCTATCATATCTATAATTAACTGCAAATATTTTACATATCAATATATATATATATATATATATATATATATATATACTGAAAATTAATAATTCAAAGTTTTAAAGCATTAAATATTCTTTACAAATATGGTAACGAATACATATAAAAATAATGCGTTTTTCGCATATTATGCTAATAATTGTTTTGAGACTTACATATTTTATAAAAATATGACATTTTTTATCGGTAAATCAGCAATTTTTATTTAGGTTTAATTTTCCTGTCACCTTTCACAAAAGAGCATAACACTTTAAACTTACTTAAATTAAAATATAATTACAAACAATTTCCCAAGCAAAAAACCACTTACCTTGAGCATCACAACGTAATTTAATTCAATTATTTATGTGACACACTAAAATAATCTGGAATGTTGCGATATTCATAAAGTACACTCTAATTCAATTTGAAAAAAAAAATTTAGTTACTGTCTTTTTCATGTAGCAATTCTTTCTACGTTATTGCGTATATACCAGAATTATTATGATGTTATCAAATTAGTAGTTAGATTAGAGATAAATAAAAGGAGAGTAGACGTTTACTTATCACATACGCTATGTCGCAAGACTATATACAGTGGTGCATCTCTTTTCGAAATAGAAGGATTCTCAGTGGATACATACTCAGTGGATACTTCTCTAATCGAAATTTCTATATCTTTTTTTTTTTTAGGACTGAGGGCCTATTAGTCTCAATCTGGGATTTTTGCGTTGTCGATTTCGATAGTTGGACATTTGTCGAAATCTAAAATTTATCGAAAATATAATTGAATAGTTTGAAAGCGATGTCATAATTTGAAAAAAAAAAAAAAAAAAAAAAAAAAAAAACAATAGTCCTCCGTCCTAAACTAAATTCTATATTTGCCAGAATTTCATCAAAATCTTTTTTTATTATTATTATTATTATTATTATTGAAAGAAAAAGAAAAGAAAATTAATAATAATCAGTATCGTGACAAGCGATATCGAAAAAAGTTTTTTGTTTAATAATTTTGAATTAGGAAATTAAAAGTTCACGTGAATTAATATGAAATAAAAATAAGTAAAAAAATGAATGTAATGATTTAATGTTTTTGTTTTTCGGGGGCTGCTCATGCATATAAGAAATGCGTATTAAAACGAGTCGAAGAAGGAAGCGAAATAAGTATTGAGTTATATTACGATAAATACGATACATAATATGATACGATATATTAGACCTATCGTCCAGGTTTAGTAGACATTTTCATTGAAAGAAAAAGTGTTTGTTTTTTCGGTGCAACTTGCACATTAGTCCCGTGAGGTACAACTTTCACATTAGTCCCTTAAGGAACAACTTTCACTTTAGTCTCGTCAGGTACAACTTGCACATTAGTCCCCTTTAAATATATATTTTTTTTCTTTTTAATAACAACTTGACAGTAAAAATCTACAGTACTTAAAGAAAAAAAAATAGAACAATATATAATAGTACCATAAACTATATTAACACTTTATCAATGTGTATAAAATTTTCAAAGTGATACTGAATGTAAACGGATTTTTTTTCCCTGACGAAAAAAGAAAAAAAAAAAAAGTCAAACTCATTTTTTTTTTTTTGTGTGTGCAGTTCTTAATCATTTTAAACTAGTGGCAAGTTTCAGTTTATAAAGGTTGCTTTTCATCAATATTTAATGTATTTTAATTGGAAATAAGGCAGATATCAATGTATGGTACCTACATATTTCATAAATATAGCAACTGCTGATTATAACCATGGAATTAAATGACAAATAAAGATGCAATATAATATTGTAGCGTACTTGGGGGTTCGTGAGTTGTCTGAGAATGAAAGGCCAAACGTACAAAAATTCAGTAATTTATTCACAGAAAGTTCCAGAAAAATACAGGTCTATAAACCAAGTATCAGCTTCAATTCAAACAGTAAACACAGCTTAAACAACAGCTGTCAATAGCAAATCCACAGTACAAACTGTAAACCAATAACACTTGAAGCAAGTCTCTCTCAAAGAGGCTTAAGAGCAATGCAAGCACTAGCGAAGCTAGCGGAGATCTGAACTGAACTGAACTGCCCTTGGCGAGGAAGCGCTCCTTATATGCTGTTCCATGGAGCCCAGATTTTTCGAGAAAACTCTAGAAAGTGGTCAACCAATCAACTTACAGCTTCCATATTTGGTATATCCCATATAAAGATTTTCTCGCCAAGGTCGCCAAAAAAATCGCCAAGGTGGGAAAAAGTCGCCAAATTTGGCGCCAAATCCATTACGTGCATTACTGGGGCTTTCTAATGCGTTTTTAAGGGAAAATAAGGCTATTTCAACGCTAAAACGACTAGAAATGCACAAAATTAGCACTTTATGAACTTACTAAGCCTCTTTGAAAGAATTTATACAAAAATAAACACAATTATTTACAATTTCGTAACATTGCCCCCCTCCCAAGGACTGCACGTCCCGGGCAGTGCAACCCTTGGTCAAGAGGCGAAACTAAACAAATTTACACAATCTAAAACACAAAAACTAAGTTGCACATAAAGATAACATAGAAATATAAATTAAGTGGGAAATATTTACAAAATTCACAAATATGTACAAATATTTATATACAAATATTTACAGTGCGCATGCGCAAATTTTACAAGTATTTACATTTTAAATTTTAATTTTACCGTTACTTGTGGTACTTGGCTAGCCTATTATAGTGCACCACCTTCGGTTTTGATGAAGGTGTTTTAGTGATCCGCACCACTACATCATTCAGCCTTTTTAAGACTGTGTATGGTCCGTCCCAGCTGCACTGTAACTTGGGAGAGAGTCCTTTGCGTCGAACAGGATTCCACAACCAGACCTTCTCTCCTTCCTGAAACTCATGTTGCGTAGCCTTTAGATCGTACCTTGTCTTCATTTTCTCCGTTGCCATGTTAATCCGCTCCCGAGCAAAGTTGTGTACGTCCTCAAATCGTGCCTGGAGATCTTGGATGTACTCCTCGGGCGATGAAGGCGCATCGGGTGGACAACCAAACAGGAGATCACAAGGGAGACGAAGTTCACGTCCGAACAGCATCTGGGCTGGAGTATAGTCGGTGGTTTCATGGACAGCACTTCGATAAGCCAGCAGGAACAATGGCAACTTCAAGTCCCAATCTTGCTGGTTCCTTGATACTAGAAGGGAGAGGTTATTCAGGATGGTACGATTGAACCTCTCGACCATGCCGTCCGACTGGGGATGTAAGGGTGTTGTCCGGGTTTTGTCTATGCCGAGTAGTTGACACAGTCCTTTGAAAACATCAGAGGTAAAGTTCCTACCTTGGTCGGTATGAAGTTGTAGGGGCGTGCCGTACCTTGACACCCATTGCTGCACTACGACCTCTGCGACTGTGCATGCCTCTTGATTGGGAATGGGATATGCCTCAGGCCACTTGGTGAAATAGTCCATCACGACGAGGATGTATTTATTTCCACTGGAGGTCCGTGGCAAAGGACCCAAGATGTCGATTGCAATTCGTTCAAATGGTGCTCCCACGTTATACCGTTGCAGTCTCCCTCGACTTCGTTTCTGCGGGCCTTTACGTGCCGCACAAGCATCACAGGATTTACACCATTTCTCCACATCCTCCTTTGCCTTGCACCAGTAGAAGCGCTCCCGAACTTTCTGCAGAGTCTTCATTACCCCAAAATGGCCTCCGGTAGAGCTACTATGCAGTTGTTCTAAAACAGCTGGAATTTTTGATCTTGGTAATAAAATCTGCCATCTGAAGCTTTTCCCATCATCAGATTCCCACTTTCTGCATAATACGCCGTTTCTGATATGAAGAGAGTCCCAAAGTGCCCAATAACTTTTCGTAATGGGACTAAATCTGGAAATGCCCTGCCAGGTAGGTCTGTTGCTGGTCGTCTCCTTCAGCTGTAATATTGGCTTTATGTCAGGATCTTCCAACTGGGATTTTCTAAGTTCTTCGTCACTCCATGGATCGGGATCTTGATCTGATGGTGTTGAGACAGTAACTTGGCAGGCAACCGGATTTATCGGCAGGTATTTCTGTTCGGCTCTAGAGCAATACTTGCAGCTTTCCGAGCAGGGCTTCCGTGACAAGGCATCTGCATTACCATGTAGAGTCCCTTTACGATGACGTATCTCGAAGTCATATTCCTGGAGGCGTTGTATCCACCTGGCAATCTGTCCTTCCGGGTTCTTGAACTGGAGCAACCACGTTAAAGATGCATGGTCAGTCCGGAGCAGGAATCTTCTGCCATAGAGGTAATGATGGAAATGTTCTATGGCTTTTACGATGGCGAGTAGCTCTTTCCTGGTGGTACAGTAATTTCGCTCCGGTTTAGACAGGCATTTACTCCAATAGGCAATGACATGTTCTTGACCATCAATTTCCTGCGACAGAACAGCACCGACACTCTCATGGCTGGCATCTGTATCAAGTATGAACTGTCTGTCGGGCTGTGGATATGTCAAGATAGGCGATGATGTTAAGGCCTCTTTAAGTCGCTTGAACGCTTTTTCACATTCATCTGTCCACAGGAACTTCTGTTTGGCTTCCGTCAGCTTGTGCAGTGGTCTGGCAATATTTGAGAAACCCTTGACAAACTTCCTGTAGTAAGTGCATAACCCCAGGAAACTTCGTAGTTGGTGTACATTTTCAGGGCGACTCCAGTTCTCGACTGCAGAGATCTTCTCAGGATCAGTTCTCACACCTTCGGCAGAGATGATATGGCCGAGGTAGCTCACTTCACGACGGAACAAGTTACACTTGCCTGGATTCAATTTGAGGTTAGCCATTCTGAGTTTCTCCAGCACCTTTCGGATGTTTCGTAGATGGTCTTCAAAGGTGCGCCCCACAATGATAATATCATCCAAATACACCAGACAGGCTTCATAGGAAAGTCCTTTTAGCACTGTCTCCATCAGGCGTTCGAAGGTGGCAGGTGCATTACATAATCCGAATGGCATAACTTTAAATTGCCACAGTCCTTGTCCCGTGGTGAATGCAGTCTTCTCACGATCATCAGGATGTAATTCTACTTGCCAGTAACCGCTCTTCAGATCCAACGTCGAGAACCATTTATTGCCAGCAAGTGTGTCTAATGTGTCGTCAATTCTGGGAAGAGGGTAACTGTCTTTCTTCGTGATGTCATTCAAACGACGATAATCCACACAAAATCTTGTTGAACCATCCTTTTTTCGCACCAGTACTATGGGAGAGGCCCAAGGACTCGTTGATGGCTCGATGACGTCATTGTGCTGCATTTCATTTAGAAGTTCAGTGACCTCTTCCTGTTTAGCAAAAGGAAGTCTTCTTGGATGTTGTTTGATTGGAGGATGATTTCCTGTATCAATTCTGTGCTGGGTGATGTTCGTTCGCCCGACGTCTTCAGGTGTTCGAGAAAAAAGGTCTTTAAATTCTTGGAGTAGCTTCTCCGCAGCGCATCTCTGTTCCTTTCCTAACTCTGCATTCTTGAGTAGTTCCGTTGTTAATTGCTCAGAAGACTTGGATTCGGTTGATTGCATGGGGCGGTTTATGCATGTTACAGGAGTGCAGGCTGCTAACACTTCATCCTTCTTCACTGTTCGGACCTTATCGCTGATGTTTGCGACTCTCACAGGTATAGTACTCTTTGAGAGATCAACTAGAGATGAAGCTACCAGAACTCCTCTTGGGCTATTGTCGGTATTCGGGTATTCAATCAGTCCATAGCGGAAGTATTGCTTTGTAGGTGGTGTTCCTGAAACTATTGTCTCTGTGTGTGGGGGGATGGAGATTTCAGACTTGGCTGTTATCTGGCAGATTGTCTGAATGTCTTGATTTTCAGTGTTGAACACAGCGATGTCTTCCGAACTCGAATGCAGTTCATTATTCTTGAAGTCCAACTGAAAATTAAATTTTCTCAGGAAATCAATTCCAATGATTAAAGGATCTCTTATATCAGCCACATATGCCATATGATGGTAACTGGCATTCCCAAAAGTGATGGCCAAGTTCATTTTTCCATATATTTTGATTTCGTCTCCGGTCACAGTCTGGAGTTTAACGCAGGGCGGCGTCCAGATGATCTTCTCTTTTAGTTCTTGAGCCAAATCCGTTCTAATGATGGTCACGTTGGCTCCCGTGTCCAGAATCATCCGGCAGGTGGCGTTGTTGACTTGGCCATAGACGTGAAGTCCATTATCGCCGCCACTCATCGATGAAACATGAAATACTGTAAATTGGGGCTCTTTAATTTTAGGCAACCTCCGCCCCGCGAGATGGCCTCCTCTTAGTTTCCCTGCAGTGATGGTGAAGCCGGGTGATTTCCTATAGTTGGTCGTACGGGGCAGTTCCTCTTCACATGACCATCCCCTCCACAGCCCCAGCACTTTATCTTCCGATCCTTTTTTTCCATATTATTTTCCAGGCTGCGCAATCTCTTTAAGATCTCTGCGAAACTTCTCTTCATTTCATTCTCATCAGCAGGCGTATCATTTAATGAGACTGCTCTTATGGTATGGCGGTCTTTACGGGAGGCTTGTTGGGCTGCCTCTATCCTAAGTGCATAGCCTAAAGCTGATTCTACGTCTCTGATGTTGGAGAGTCTCAGCGCTTTTTGAATTTCTGGATCCCGAACAGCATCGATAAAGTACTGAAGAGCTAAGTCGTTTCGAGTGTCAGCTTGACAGTCTGAGAATGCTAGGTGTGACAATCTCTGAATGTCCGCTGCCAGCTCTTGCAAACTTTCGCCCGTTTTCTGGTAACGGGACTTTAGCTGGAGGCGACTATAGTCCTTAGAACACTTCTCTCCGAACCGTAGCTCCAGTGCTCTAGTCAAGGCCTCGAAGTCGTTCCTTTCTTCTTTAGAAACATTTCTCAGGATCTCGGCTGCATCTCCCCGTAATGCTGCTGCTAAGTGGACCGACTTGGCGGTAGAGTCCCAGCCGTTAGCTTCAGCTACGATGGAAAACTGCGTCTTATATACATGCCAGGAGGAACTGCCGTCGTAGGTAGATAGCTTAATAAATTCGTGATTCTGGTTTCTATCTTTTCCTGAACTGCTTTCAATTCCTCTTGTGCTACCTTCATTTCTTTCATCTCTTGACTCAGGCTATCTTTCATCTCTCTCTGCGATGCTTCCATACTTTCTTTCATCTCTCTTTGCGATGCTTCCATCTTTTCCTGTCCTGTTTCCATTTTCTCTATCAATCCGGTTTCCATCTTTTCCTGTCCGGCTTTCATTTCATTTATCTGGGTAGCTAAGGCTTCTAGAAGTTTTTTCATCTCTTGCTCCATAGCCCTCGTTATCACCATTCACAGACAATCCCGCTTCTGACACCAGAAATGTAGCGTACTTGGGGGTTCGTGAGTTGTCTGAGAATGAAAGGCCAAACGTACAAAAATTCAGTAATTTATTCACAGAAAGTTCCAGAAAAATACAGGTCTATAAACCAAGTATCAGCTTCAATTCAAACAGTAAACACAGCTTAAACAACAGCTGTCAATAGCAAATCCACAGTACAAACTGTATACCAATAACACTTGAAGCAAGTCTCTCTCAAAGAGGCTTAAGAGCAATGCAAGCACTAGCGAAGCTAGCGGAGATCTGAACTGAACTGAACTGCCCTTGGCGAGGAAGCGCTCCTTATATGCTGTTCCATGGAGCCCAGATTTTTCGAGAAAACTCTAGAAAGTGGTCAACCAATCAACTTACAGCTTCCATATTTGGTATATCCCATATAAGGATTTTCTCGCCAAGGTCGCCAAAAAAATCGCCAAGGTGGGAAAAAGTCGCCAAATTTGGCGCCAAATCCATTACGTGCATTACTGGGGCTTTCTAATGCGTTTTTAAGGGAAAATAAGGCTATTTCAACGCTAAAACGACTAGAAATGCACAAAATTAGCACTTTATGAACTTACTAAGCCTCTTTGAAAGAATTTATACAAAAATAAACACAATTATTTACAATTTCGTAACAATATAATGTTTTTTCCATATAGTCTTAAACTGTAATAGCAAAGGTAAATAAATATTTCGAATTTAGTTCCTTTTTTTTTTTCAAATACATAGAAGAAAATCCTTGATGATTACTCTTAAAACTTCAAATTTGTAAAGTACAAATTACACTTCATTACACTGAGCATCCAAAAGTTAAGATACAACTTATTTTCTCGGTTACTTCTTTTACGCGTAATTTTGAACAAATGAATATATAAGTATAAAATTTGGATGGCACAATCTTTATCAAATTATTAATTGAATTTTATATAACTTTAACACAAGTAATAATTTTTAAACTGATATAAGTTCAATTTTTCTAAAAAGTAAGCATTAGAAATAGTGAAAAAAATTAAATAATTTGAGCAAATAAAACTAAATGAGAACGAGTACCAAAGCTGCAATATAGAAAAACGAATGTACATATGCATCCAAATGTTCGATTAAAACAAAATTTTTCTTCCTGTATTCACTTTTCTGTGTTTTGGTTTTGCTCTTTTTTTATTTATTATTATTATTATTATTATTTTGGTATGTGAATAACTTTTAAAAAATATACATTCGAGAATGAAAACTGTATGAGTTATTCATAAAAAAATGTTTTTGTTATCTTTGTTATTTTGACGATGCTCAATGCTTACAAATTAATAATTATATTTTCTAAAATTTCTTTACCGGGGAAAAAGAAAAATTAAATACAGGTAGAAAATCTAAACTAAGTTTAATTTAGTTTTTGGAGTCATGTGCACTTTCAACTCTCTATAACGCAAATTTAACACCCTTTAAAATTTACTTTTCTTTGATAAATTGTTTATTTTTTTCATTTCTACCAATGCTTAATTTTTTTTCTTCTTAATGACTTTATGACAGATTAAAAATTATTACTTTTGTTAAAGGTGTACAAAATTCGATTAATAGTTTGATAACGAATGTGTCATCCAAATTTTATATTCATATGATCATTTGTTTTTAAATTATGCGCAAAAGACTGAAACGCGAAAACAGGTTGTACCTTAAATAAGTTTGAAATTGTTGTCTAATTGTATGTTGGTTTGTAGCACTGTAGTTGTTAATCAAACAAAACAATTTCAGTGCGGTATTTTAAATTAACTTTATCAAATTTAATAGCTCTGTATATAAAGGTCAAATCTATATTATATTATATATATATGGTTATATTAAGCTAGGTAAATGTGACTATTTTCAGGACACTTTCTACTGATATTTTAATATTTGTGATACGCCAATCTTTCAACTTTTTATTCACATTAGGTGATAAATCAGTTGTTCTTTCGATTAAAATATTGAAAATTCATCTGTAGTCTATTTTGAAAAATCACGAAATCTAAACATATTTTAACATTTATACATATATATATACCGGATGATTCAAAATAGATGTTACAGCGATTATCTCGTAAACAAAGAAAGATTGAAACATACTTCCAATTACAAAATTGGTGCAAATTAAGAGTAGATTTCAGATATGGCATTTTTTTGTACAAGGGGCTGTATACATATTAAATACGAAATTTAATTTTTATACGGCCCCTCCTATCATATGAATTATATTTAGAAAAATATTCTCCTCGCTCTAACAAGCAAAAAAAAAAAAAAAACATCTCTCTAAGTCAAAATCTCGCTGAGTTATTGCAATTTGAAAATTCTAGCATTTTTCGCCAAGTCTTAAGGGGTTGTATCAAAAGTGAGAAACTGTAATTACTATAGCTTTTGAAATAATGCACACGTTGATCAGCGTTTGGGGGGGGGGGAGGAGGATATCATTCAGGGAAAGACGGCTATTTTAACGTGTAATGTCTCTATTTCCCCTAGTGAATACACAAGAGAATACTCATTGATAATTTAACAAATAAAATTTATGAATAATTTATGTATTAAAAGGGAATTTTCAAATTCATTTTTCTTTCTTTTCCTTTACACATTCTCTTACTCCTATTCACGGTGTAGAAAAAGAATTGTTTTCGAGACAAATTTCCGAAAATTAGCTTTTGTTATATTTGCATGTTTTCAGATCCTCTAAATTCAAAAATCATGTTTTTAGCGGTTGGTCTCTCTCTCTCTCTCTCTCTCTCTCTCTCTGTGTGTGTGTGTGTGTGTGTGTGTGTGAGTGTTATTAGAATATCTCAAGAACATATAGCAGCAGAAAATCCTAATTCGATATTCTAAATCCGTATCAAATTGCGGTGCTACACTTAATTATTCGTTGCCATCAGACAATTATTTGTTTACAGGGTCATCCAAGAGAATTCAAATACATTACGTCTGGGAGCGAAATTTCTCATATGTATAGTGTGACATCCATAGACTTCCCTAAACAAAATGAAAAGAACAAATTTTTTATACGCATAAAAACACGTTTTATGTAGATTGTGGTATAGCAATCATTCATCATTCATTTACCGGGTTACCGAGAGTATTTTGATATATTGGAGCTATACTTGGGAATTGCTGGAAGTATATTTCATTTTGTGTTACTTGTTTTACATATAACACTAAATTTACGTACACAAAGTCATGTGAATATAGTTTATAGACAGTATACAGGGCTATCCAAAATTAAGGTAAACTTTTTTTTTTATTAATTGTAATTGGCGTAAGTGCTTTGCTGCATTTTTTTATTTCGAAGAACACTTCTGACACAGAACGGAAAATTAATTTTTCATAACCATACTCTAAACAAAGTAGTTTTTGGAGAGCGAATTTTTCTGCATAATATCACGTTTTGAGGCCTCCTGAATACGAAAGATAAATTTTTAGTGGATGATCTGTATATATATGATTTATCAGCCTAATTTAACAACAAATCATCTGGTGTGCCACTCACACGACTTTCTCTTACACTGAAATTTAATACCATAAATACAGGTTGGAAATTCATAGGTCACATAAAGAGTACTGTTATGTAAACCTATGTTAAAATAATTCAAATTAGGCTTCGGAAGAGTTTTATATGACAATTTGTTCTGTGTGAGGGGGGATACCACCCCCCTCAACACCCCGTTTCATTAATGCACCTACATTTTTATAGAATTTAAAACTGTTATTAAAATTAAAAGTTCACTTAAAATTATTCAGACAACTTTCACATGCAACTTTCCTTGAAACTTATCGGCCTTAGTCAAACATTTCCAGCAACAAATTTATATTAATATGAAAATACAACTTTTGGATTTCCTGAAATTATTCGTTTCCTGAAATTATTCGACACAGGCAATAACCAAATTTTAAAAAAATTGACTTTGGTAATAAGGATGCCTCAAAACGTGTAAATGCACAAAAAACAAGCGATGCATATTTAGCTTAAAAACATGCATTATTTATCATATGTCTATGAGGAATTTATTTATTCTTGAGCAGCTTTCTTGGACATGGTAAAATATTATAGTAAAGCACTTTCACTAACAATAAAAAAGGAATATTATCGCTTAAATATTTGCAACCCTGTATACATTTTGAAGAATATGTACAAACTACAAAGTGCTCCTAAATATAAACCTATAGTAATAATATACGGCACAACCTAAAAGGCACTTGCATCAATTGTCAGTTATTGTCGCCTTATAATCTAGTTATTTTGTGTAGCCCTGAAAATGAACAGCGACTGATTTCCCTGCCATATTCCGCATGAGGCATGTTTTTATGCATACAAAAAATATGTAATCATTTCATTTGGTTTAGTGCAGTCTATAACGCAGTTGTAAACTCTATAGTGCAGTGTCTATAGTGCAGTTGTAAACTCTACTTACCTGCAATTTCCCCCATATACGTAATGTATTTGAATATTCTTGAGAGTCCTTGTACACGAACTATTTGCTTCATCTCAACGAAAAGCTTAGTGTAGCATCCCTATATGATACATATTTAAAATACCAAGTTTGGAATCTCTGCTGCTATTTGTTCTTGAGATATGCTGATAACAGTCAGACACACACACAGACCAACCGCAAAAAACAAGATTTTCCTTTTCAGGTAACCTCAAAAAGTGTAAATATAACAAAAACGCACCTTCGAAAATTTGACCCCAAAACAATAATTTCTCTACCTTTTGGGTATGAGAAAGTAATAATTACAGGAAATGCGAGTTTGGTACTTTGGATTCCATATCTAGTTGCCACTTGAAAAGTTGATCAAGATTTGCAAGTTTCAAGGAAATTCATAAGAGACTTGATTTTTGTTTTTATAAATATAGGCACTATAATTAAGCGGGGGTTGAGAAGGGCGTTAACATCCCTGACATAAAATTATACATCTACACCATATCATATTCCATACAATACATTATTTTAGAATATTAACAATAAATATGAATTTCCTTATAATTTTTACAGTATAAAGTTATTTAAATGTAATTTACAAGAACGTCTGTCCCAAAACGCAATACATAGACATTTTTTATGCGTTCTTGTACATAAACCGATTGTAGAAGATAAATTAATGCCATTTCAGATAGGAAATATCATATAGTAAACCTGAATAACATACATCATTTCTTAAAATTTCTGAAAATATTTGCAGACGCTGGAGGCGGGCAGACGGACAGAGGGACAGTCAGACAAAAAAATATGCAAATTGAAATCATATTCACAGTTAAAAATTGTTAGAAAATGTGTAATGTAAACGAAAATGCAATTCCAGCAAATGTCTACTACTAACCCTTAACGTAACTGTATATTTTTGTGTGCCCTGTAAATCTAATGCTAATCGTACTGTACACTATAGAAAGCATTCTTTTATGCATGTGAATCACATATTTCAATTTCATTAAGATATATGCAAAGCAATTAAAATTTGGTTTATAGAAATATCTTCACATAGAACCAAATGTTTTGGAATACTTTCGGGTGTCTCTGTATACAAACCAGTGATTGTGTTTACTCCATTTTCTGTAGAAAATATCCGATAGAAAATTTTAATAACATACCTTAATTTTATTAATATATGCATAAATTAAAGGTATTAAAATATGGTTTATAAAAATACCTCTCATAGAACACAATGCTTTGGAATACTTTCGGTTGTCCCTGTGCATAAGCCTGGAGAGGTATTCACTCCATTTTCAATAAGGAACATCCGATAGTGAACTCAAATAACATATATCAGTTTAAAAAAATTCTATGAATATTCACGGCAGTTAGAGCACGGACACACAGAAATACGGATGGACAGACAGACAAATGGAAGTCATTAACACTTTTCAACCTTTCTGGAATTTTTAAAGAGCCGAAGTCATTAAATTTTTCAACCATGATGGAAAGTGGTAAAAATAAAGCACGAAAATTTCCCATGGATTTGCTAATCTTTTATTTTTTTTTCCCTCTCTTAACGTGTTTTAACTTGCAGGTGACCCCCTAAGAAATTTAACTATTAAATTTTTTAACAATACGAAATAATGTAAATTTGCATTAAGTTCTTAAAACTGTTGATTTCATGTGTTTGAATGATTTTAGTTGCTATTTTAAAATAAAGGATCTTTTTTTAATTTTTCTCATCTCATAGATAAACCCCTGAAGTGAGCCCGTTGGCGTCAAAAATAGATGTCAAAATTGAAACAAAAGTGGTGTAAGTCGTCATTTTCAAATTGCAATAACTCAGCGAGAATTTGACTTAGAGAGATGATTTTTTATTTATTTTGCTTGTTAGAGCGAGGAGAATATTTTTCTAAATACAAGTCATATGATAGGAGGGGCCGTATAAAAATTAAATTTCGTATTTAATATGTATACAGCCCCTTGTATAAAAAATGCCATATCTTAAATCTACTCTTAATTTGCACTAATTTTGTAATTGGAAGTATGTTTCTATGTTTCTTAGTTTATGAGATAATCGCTGTAACATCTATTTTGAATCACCCGGTATATATATATATATATATATATATATATATATATATATATATATATAGTAATTATAAGCTTGTAGCCCCGAACACATTAACTTCGGTTGAACATTAGTTATTTTATAGGTTTAATTTTTAAATTGATTATATTTCATTTGAAATCTTGATACTTTAAAATTAGCGATATGTCAATTTTTAAACGCCATAAATCGCGTGATTTCTAATTAAAGTATAAAAACATCTATAAAAAATAACAGTTTTTACAAAGATTTTCGCAAAAATCAAAATTTGTTTATAAATTCTGATTATGAAATCACTCTGCGAATTCGAAATACAAAATGTGTAAATTCGACTAAAAATTCAACATTTTACAAAAAAAAAAAAAAACTAAATTTAAGTCCAGCCACCATGCATGGGCATTTTTGCATTTGCGGGTTAAAATTGCAGTTTTCATAGAAAAAAAAGTATCTTTAACTAAATTCAAGTTCGGAGATTTTATTGTCGGAAATTTAAACTCTTTGTTTAATTTGCGTATGTAAAATTTCTAACTTTACGTATGTATGTGTAATACATTTATTAATACACAGCAGCTTTAGAAACTCATAACAATTTTTATTTTGTATTTTGACAATTAATCTTAATATATCATTTCACGTATTTAATCAATCTTGTATTTCCTTTGAAATTATAAGTATGTATGCCTGATATGGTTACTTGTAGGCAATAATAAATAAATAAAATTTAAATAACAGGAACACAATTGTATATTTCCATTTATATTCAACATACTCGTTGATTTAACTAGATTAAGCTGTTTTTATAAACGCCGAACTCTATTTGAAGAATGGAGTATTTTGAAGTACATTTTACATTTATCTTATGCACGGCTACCGATGTTATAATGTCATTCTGTATTTAAACTTCGTTTTTCATATCAAATCTTTACACATATAATATGCATATATTTTTTAAGTACACAAAAAATGTGAAATTATGTACAGACTACCATAGAAAAAAAATCATTTAATATGCAGATATTTTTTTTATATAATTTTATTTAATATTAAAATATCTATTTTCCATTTGCATATTCAGCTTTAATAAACTTCCCATGATATCTTCAGATGAACAATAATATACCTCTAACACCGAAATAACCTTATTTAACGAATTCAGAAATTCCTCATTTGCATTTTAGAAATGCGAAGTTATTTTATAGGAACCTATCTAATCTAGAAAGGTGTACATTTGAATATCTAATTATGTGTAGTCGGAATGATGGATATCATGTTTGATATCAAAAGACCTTTGATCTTCTTTAAACAAGCTCCTATTAGTCATATAATAAAATTCTGTAATTTCTAAGATTAGAATTAATGTCATACTTTTGATTAATGTATATCTTATGATAAATAACAAACTAACCAGAAATTTCATTTGAGAATAATATAAATATTAAATTAAATATTTAAGTTTAATTCATGAATATTTTTTTCCTCAAGATATTATTATTAAATAAGAAATTTCTAATCTGTAACTTGTAAATATATATTACTTTTAAAACAAAAAGAATGTTAATACAAAAGAAATATTGGACTATTATTATATTCAAAATAGATTGCATTGATATAGTGTGGTATTCAAAAAAGTTTACAGCTATTTCTGAAACAGACTCCCGAACTTTGAAATGAAATGTTTGCTAAACAGTGAGAGACAGAAAGGTAAAACACGTCTTATGTCTGACAGACAGTTATGGAATTTTCTAAATGAATAAAATACGAATTGTTTTCTGGCCAGAACCTTTCTGAAAATTAAATTATTTTCCTTGAAAGCTTCACCTTGCCACACTGTAAAAAATAGGTCTTTAAAAATAAGTACATATTGTCTCAAAATAGCCCCGAAACAATATATGCTAAAATTTGAAAGTCCGTGTGCTCATTTTTGAGCATATTGACGTTCTAAAAGATGGGACTGACCAATAAGAAACCCAATATCCCTATGTTTGACGTGTCAATATACTCAAAAATGAAAACATGGGTTTTCAAATTAAAGTATATTATGTTTCGGAGCTATTTTGAGACAATATATATTATTTTTAAGACCCTATTTTTTACAGTGCATCGTCGAACTTCCACCTAATTGTTGGAATCAGGTGGGTTCCAACGTTCTAGTGCAATAAACACACGTTGTTCCAAGGAATACGACATGATGATGTCCAATTTTCTATGATAACTAATTTAATACAACTCTCTTAGTAATGAAATAGTCTGACAAATGTGCTTTCGGTACTTCTGAGTACTATTTAAAGCTTCAAGCGCTTGTGACGTCAATTATTATCCAATGATGGAACTATTTCTGCATACCTGAGTATAACAAATTCCAGACGTGCCCATCCAACATAACACTTGTTATATATATATATATATATATAGAGAGAGAGAGAGAGATAGATATAGATAGATAGATAGATAGATAGATAGATAAATAGATAGACAGAGAGATAAATAGATATATTTCTCAATGTTTCCTAAACATGTTATTTAAAATTTGGGACGTCATTTCTTATACACCCAATATCTAAGCCATCACCAAGATATCAAACTTGTAAACTATATGTCATCAACTTATATATAGTTTTCGTTTTTAATCTTTCAACTAAACTCCATTTTTGCTTTCATATTTTATAGCATCCCACAAGTTATCTATAATCATCTATTTTCATACACGTTTAAATAAAAGCATTTATTGCCATTTATGTTTGATTATAACTTTAACTTCTTAACGATATCTGTTTTTGAGCGCACTTCTTATCACTCAGTGCTTCATGATATTTCATTGTAATGCTTCATGATATTTTATTGTAGAATTGATTCGAATTTAAGTAAAAATTGAAAAAAAAAATTCTAAAACAAGTTATGCTGCTGTTTTTTATATTTCTACACCTGTATATGCTTGGCAACGTAATAATAAAAGGTCTGTGCTACATTCAAATCAATCTAAATCTATCAATAAATTTTAAAAGAAATAATATTTTTTTAAGAGTGAATACTAGTATTTTGTGCCCACCACAATGCTTTCTTATATATTTTCATAGACAAATTCATGCACTACAAATTATTCTTCGAGTTAGGATTTATTAAATTATTTAAAACTAATTGAAATTGCTTTTAATATGTGTTTTTAAATTATATGAAATCTTGCCACACAAACCAAGATGCAAACTTACTAACACACACCAAGTCTTACTGATAAACAGCCATTTTATCAAAACGTGCAAATCTATCAAACACTGGAGGCCTAAAATTTTTATGTAAGGAATATATTCTTCTCATATATATATATATATATATATATATAGAACAAAACAAAATTTATATTTCGCATGATTCCCTAATTTTTACCGTGTAATGAAATATACAATTTGCAACGTTTTTGGCAATTAGTTGTTTCTGTTGAGTCATGGTACACGAACCATTCCTCAAACATCAAGAAATGGGTGTACTCAATTATTTTCAAATTGACCTCATGACTAAATGAATTTATCCATAAATTGTTTATTCAATATATTTAATGACACTGGTTCAGATGCCACAATTTTTAATAATTGTGTATACACTAAACATGGATCCCCATTACTAAGTATTTCTAGTAGGCTTTCACAAATTCTGTGATTTAAACTTTATATTTTTTACCCTGTCTATTATTATTGACAATTACAAATTATAACTAAGGAATGTTAGTATTTTCAAACCTCTTCCCCAATCCGTACCCTATCAATTGCACACCTTCAAAATTATGCGCAATGAATTCTTAATCTACAAAAAGTATAATAAAGAGAAATTTCAAGACCTTTGCTCTATTTCATAATTATTCATCCCCATTTACCTCCCTTAAAAATTGTATACCTTTAAAATTATACACAATTGATTCCACTACACCAGAAACCTAACAACACGAATTGACGCTGGATCCCAAATTTAAACTTTAAAAATATTTTGCCCCTTGCAAACAAATCTAATGATGTTATTTTAACAACTTCGTCAGTATGTGCAATCAATTAAGTACGTACCCCCTAAAACACAGATTTAAGGCTCTACCCTGTTAGTAAAGATATTTTGCCCTCTGTCCATCCCTCTATACAGCTGTCAACATGTTGAATGTCTCTGAATGTCAAACATCAATTTTTGTCCATTCATAAATATTGACAGATAGATTTAAAATAAAAATGGAAGTTTCTTTTAAGAGTTGTTTGCAATACTTATAACACTTACATCCAGAATAAAGGATTCTAAAATATCATAATTTAATAAATTTGCATTAAAAAAAAATCTGCCTTATTTTGATGTTTGGTTGAAATTGATCAATATCCTTAAAAGCATATTATTTGTAAGACATTCAACAATATTTGTTGATATTCCTAAAACCAATATAAATTTCGATATATTCAGTTATATGCCTCATTATTCTTAAAAGCAATATTTTGTTTTATATTTTTTGAAAATCCCTCACTATTCCAATATTCTTAAAATTAAAATTATTTTTCAAACATATAAAGTTAACTATAGACATTCATTGTCTCAGCATTAACGAACTTTCAAATTAAAAAGGAAAAACAAATGCCGTATTTCATAAAATATTAATGTTTATCATCTATCGGACTTTTAACCAAATATATATCTTGAAAGCAAAAGTTTACATTTATCAAGAAGAATTTCTCAAGTCTTAGAATCGACTGATTTTATCTAAGAGTAATAAAAATATAATATTTCCAGATGATAAAAAATATTGATGATAAAAAATTACCAGATGTCAAATATTAATACCTATGAATATCTTTTAGTAGTGAGAAGGAGGGGGTCAATTAATATTGATTCATATTACTTTATCATATTGACCAATATTATTGTGCTACCTAGAGGGGTGTATTTCAACTTTTTAATATATATATATATATATATATATATATATATATACAGGTGTGCAGGTGACTCTACTGGGCTGAAGTTTCCTTATTTGGGTTCCTTATTTGTGTAACTACATTAGTTTTAATTTTTATGTATAACGTTTGACAAGTGGGTATGTTATGAATCCATGACTGCGATATTACAGATTTCCATACATTAGCGTCTCCTGACAGTTTTATTATTATTATTATTATTTCCAGTAGTAATAAATCTTGATTTTTGTAATTTATACTAATACCTGATTGATAATTGAAAACACAATTTCAATTTTACGCAAGGATAAAGTAAATAAATAAAAAAAATAATAAAGTGTAAAATTGTATTTCTTAATCGAATCATCTAAAATAAAAAACGTATGCTTTTAAAATTTTGCTCGATAGGTATTTTCTGTTAAAATCAGTAAAATTGAATAAATTAAGAAAATGCAACTTTTTTATAGTCAATCTCTAAACAAACGACTGTATTTATTTTATTATTATTATTATTATTGAAGGGGTTTTTAACTTTTAAACCGTTTGATTGCGGCTGCTTTCAAATAATTTTAAAATAAATCTTTTAATTTACTATTTTTTTTAACAGATTTGCATAAAATCAAAATCCGGATGGTCGATTACAATTTTCTGCTTTTTTTTTTTTTTTTTACTATGAACAATTTTTCGAAAGATGTTTAATATTTGCAGACATTTGTCGGCATATAAGACAAGAAATATGAATTCCCGCTAGTACCATAATTAATTTAGTTAAACTTTAAAAATTAGATTTTTTCGTGTGTTATAGAATTGCACAAAGGAAAAAAGAAAATATCACTATCAACAAATACGGATTAATAAAAAAAAAAAAAAAAAATTCGGACCTATATTTTTATTTTATATGGATTTTTTAGTGTTTAAGTACGATTTGAACTTGGAACATTATCTTCGGAATAATTCGTTTAGTTAATTAAAATTTGAAATTATCGCATCACTTAGGTAATTATGTATCGTAAGGCAGAAAAAAAAGAAAAAAAAAAGTAACTGTGGTATTTCGGTGTACATACGACAATTTGAACTATACTTTTTCACAACACATCACGTTTTGTGGCAGTCAAACAAACAAACAAAATATACACAAGGATTTTTAAGTGCATTAAATTAGTGATCTTCGCCCAGCTCACTATTGGTAAAAAAAATCACTTTATTAATGAATTCTCAAATTCGATTTCATTATTATATTTAATAATAATAATAGCAATAAACCATTTCCTTTAAAATCCGAGAAAAATTCGCTTTGTACACCCACTACCTTCGTGAAAGCATATCTGCGCACGAAAAATCTAGTTAATTGGCAATAACAAAAAATACCAATGCACTTCATGCATCAATAATGTAAATGAACAATATATATATATATATATATATATATATATATATTATTACGGTACTCTCGCATTCAGATGTAATCGCTTGTAAAAGTTATATTTGAAGTATCATAATTTTTTAATCATCAATTAAAAAAAAATATATATATATATATATATAATACTACAAAGTCCTATACGCACAAAATAGTATAAAATTGCTATTTCCCCTTTATTTTGAAATTAGAAACATTTCTTTTATGTAACAAGAAAATGAAATAATTCTTAAATGTTACTTTTTGAAATGCATTCAGTGTTTATTTGCTGAATAGTTTTACAAATTTCTTCTTAAAATTTGAATACATACTTCTCAAAACATTCTATAAATATCGTACTTTAAAGTAGTTTCTCAATAAAAAACAATATGTTTTATTGAAATGGATTTTCGTTTGAAGTACTGTTAAAAAATACAATACTTTAAATATTGGATATATTTTTTGACTTTGTAAAAGCATGGAGTTTGACAAATTTTAGAAAACAAAAGAAAAATATTTAATTGGAAAAGCTTTTTCTTTTTTACTTTATGTATAATTAAATTTATCTCTTTTGAGGATCATTCGATGCTTTTGAATGGAAATAAATTACATGTTCCTGCTTAAAATTTAATTATTCGCTGTTAGTCAGAAGTAATTAAATATATAATATTGATTCTAGAATATTTAGAAAAAAAAATCTTTTGAACTTTTTTACTGCACTGTTTTAAATAAAAATTAATATTATATAGTATAGTATTTGGCGTTTTTCTAATGAATTCTAATATTGTGTATTAAACCCCCAAAAATTAATTTTTAAACATTCTGTGCATGTCTATGCATATAATCTTCCTTTACAGTTGTAGTGCATAAAAAAAAAAAAAAAAAAACAGACGTATTTAAACTATTAATAATTTTATAATAATAATATAGAGGTGTGAACTTTTACTAATTTAAAATTTGAGCACTTAATATTATTTAATTAGTTTAATGAAGAAAGACTATATTACAATAATTACAGAATGGAGAGCATGTAAACTGAAGTAGTCAGTTTCAGTTTATGGACACATAAACTTGTCGATATCCCCGTCATTTCAAAATAATTTATACTTAGAGTCTAAAAATCACTAATAAAACAGTCAATTTATTCATATTAATTACACAGTACGTTTTACTCTTTTCGTCTAAAAGAGAGCATTTTCTATTACAGCAGTCCGTCTCCTGCGTTCGTAAACAACAGGGAGCAGAACCGTAGTTTTTGACACGTTGAAAGTCCCATTCCATCTGAGCTGTTCTACGTCCTGCTACAACATTCGGTGATGATGATTACGCTCGCCGCAAAGTGGGAGTCTACGCTGTGACGTCCGTCTAGCATCACGGTTTCGTCATTACTCGTCTAGGTTACCTCATCACTGCGGGACAGGATGTCACAGAGAGAAGAGTCCCTAACAGCGCACTTATCCATAGTACATCCCGAGGATGTCCCTTAGAAGTACTTTCATCCATAGCATATCCTGAGGATGTCTTGTGGATAAGATGTGCTGTTAGGGGTATTTATACTACAATAATCATAATTGTATTCATCATAGGCTTCATTATAGATAACAGACAAACTTTCAAATGTGCTTTAAAGAAAAAGTTAGAAGTTTTTATATATTTTCTTCCACAAATAATCTAGAGTTATAAAGTATCGGGGAATATTTTTAGCTATAGCATTAAACTGAATTGGACAATATTAAAAACAAGAAACATTTCATATATATCATTTTTAGATTAATTTTTAAAAAATTCTTCGTCTAAAATTGCAATTTTATACTTTGTGTTTAGGAAGAATTGAATGACTTTAATTAGTCATTTTTAAATACTTTCCAACAAAATTAGAAAGTTTTTATGTCTTTTGTATGTCTGTCTGTCTATACACCTGCTGCAAAATACGTAAATAATAATAGAATTTCGCATACTAAATAAGCATGTTCTCCTTCGGTGTACAGTCTGTAACCAAAGTGTCCGAACACTAGCCTAAATTCCTATATAAAAAAGTACGCTTAATACAGTTTTACTAAATAAATCCTTGTTGAATCCTGTACTTAGTTAGTCTAAAAACGTGATTCGACAAGGATTGCTACCGACTGTACAGAAAATTTAATTGTGTAAAGGGGACAATAAAAGTATATCCAATACATTGCATTCTAATAAATACATTTTTACAATTACACTGCATGCACTAGCATAATAAAAGTGGCATGAAATATCCACAAGCACGACAACGTATTTTCTATAGATTGTTGTACCGACAGTATCAAGTTTTGAAAGACCAAACGGAATTTTTTACATACATTAGGGGCTGTATAATACGAAATTCCTAAAATCGCTCTCAAAAAATATTATAATTGAAAAAATTTAAGATCAGCTTTCAAATATTAGTTATGATGCAGGCACGAAAATAATTCACGATAAGCGTTTTATTTTGAGACTTTCGTAAGTTATTTCAAACACACCAATTTATTCACATGGCAGAATAAGGCAAAATAACAAATAAACATCGAATTAGAGGTATATTGTATTAGGGAAGGTGCCAGTTTACGTTTTATTATGACTTAAGTTATTAACATAAGCATCATTAGCTATGTACATTCTACTTTCAAAACTTCGTAAGTTATTCGAAATTTATCACGTGGCAGAACTTTGCAGAACTTTGCCTAAATAATCCATTTTAGTAATATTTTCATCATAAAATATCAGACTACTTTTAAAGTATCATTCATAATAATAGCTTGAACATCAATGACTATGAATATATTAATTTTAAAACTTCGCAGTAGTGCGAAATTTTATATTCTAAACATGGATGAAGCAACATTTCCTATAAATTGACATTTTGGAATCGTTGCACTGGAAATAGTGTAGAATTGCATGAAATATAAAATACAAAAATTGAACCTCATTCAAATAATTAGAAAATAAAGTATGCATCGAAATGTAACGAATTAAACTTTGGGTAGACTACTGGATGGGCCATTCAATATAAGACTGTGTCGATTGATAGGGCAAATTCTTTTATTGCATGATGAATATAGTATGCACTGCAGTTGAAATTTATAAGAACAAATAAAAGATGAGGAACTGATCCTACCTATGCCAAATTGTTATTGAATTATATTATTAAAATTTCTGATAATGGTGATAATTTTATTGAATTCGAAAAAGATTGCGATTGGTATTTGTTTGTATCTTATTAATTGAATTTTATTGTTTTGTTAACAAAGTGATTGTCCGAATGTACTTGGTTAAAACATTGCTGAAGCCTATTAAAGTTAATTTATGCATCTTTCTTTTGGCCCACGAGCGGACGAGCGGTTCTGAGCTAAAAGCTGGTAGATGGGACGTGCCGGATTCGATTCCACGTAGCACTCACAGACCTAGCCGAGCGGAGTTATTCGTGATTTTCTCCGAAACTCAAGGAAATACGTGCTAAGACCACTTAAAAAGACCCCCATGAGCGACACTCAACCTCTAGGCCTAGGACCTTAGCGTACTCAGATGGCCGTAAACCCTACAACCAACAATTAAGAAGTAGCCTGTTTTTTTTTTTTTTTTTTGTAAAAAAAAAAAAAAAATATCATAAACTATTGCGCTGTACTAATACACACTCTAAGACAGAAAAAAAAAAAAAAAACGATGCTCCAAAAAAAAGTAATGTTAATAGGACACATATTGACATGCATACATGCTTTGATGGAAAATGCAAAAATTTAAAGTTTGGCTGCCATCGAATTAGCATATGACATTATAGAGCATCTGAACTGTGGAACTTCAGAATAATTTAGAAAAGAAATTTTTATTCCAGGTCATACATTTTTTAAGAATTTTATTCCATCTGCTGGAGACAGACAGTAACTATGCCTCGCACACAGGTGCGCAAACTATGTGCGCATTTGAGAGAAGTGTGTAGTTGGTTTCGAAGCCAGTTGGTCTAATCTGAAAACTGTTGGACAGTTGGATTAGAAACATGTCACTATTAGATGATATTGACAGGAATGGGTGAACCATGGCCGACCAGAAACGTTAGGGAGGAAGCAGTCGGCCTAGAAAGAGGACAGAACATCATAACTTATCAATCGTCAGGACGGTACATAAAGCCCCAAATTAATCATTACCATCGATCCTATATGCAAATAGTACTTCAGTGACTTCAAAGACCATTAATAGATCGTTCAGAGAAATGAAGGTAAGCTCACAGAGCACCTTTATCCAGACTACTATTAAAGTTTGTCCGTTTGCAGTGATATCGGACACGTTCTAGCTGGAACGTTACTGAATGGAGTAAAATTGTCTTCAGTGATAAGTCCTGCTCCAATATGAGCCCCGGTGACCAACGAAGACGCGTCTATAGACGCCCAGAAAGAAGGGAGGTATTCAAACCTGATTATCTCCAGCCATACCGCCCGACATCCAGAAGTAATGGTCTGGGCTCTCATTTCATTTCACAGCAGGACCCATTTGCTTGTCATTCGTGGCATATTTACAGCACAGCGGTACTTCTACGACATTCTACATCCCCTTGTGTTTCCCTTTATATCACGCAACCCTGATCGTATATATCAGAATGATAATGCTGGCCCATACACAGATATAGCTTCTACCGCTTATTTCCTTGCTTTTTCAACATAATTTTGACCAGCAAAATAGCCAGATCTCTCTCCTACTGAGGACGTTTGGAGGATCATTAAAAGGGTCTCATCCAGGTGGGGATTTTGCAAAACTAACTCACGAATTAGACAGAATTTGGCACGATATCTCGAAGCAGCACATCTGCAAAAGCTACCAATTAATGTCAAGCCGAATAACTGCTTACATAAGGACCAGAAGTAGACCAACTCCATATTGGCTTGTTTACTTTGTGAGGCTCTTTCTTTTGATTAAATCGTCCAAAATTTCTGAAACTGTAATCATTTGTTTTTTCCACATGCACATCGCACCTATCAATTTTCGTCCCACTCGGATAACTCCTTTAGGGAACATTTTTTTTTTTTTTTTTTTTTTTTTTTTTTTCTTTGTAGAGTGTATTTAGTTAAGTAAAAGTTTCCGCCTTCTGAATTTAATTTATGTCACATTTCTATGAGAAAAAAATATTCTTTTTCACAATAAATTATACTAGACTTCGAATAATTTGGGGACTGGAAACGCATGTTACCAAAGTGACGCTTCTTCCTCTGCTTTATAATCTGAAAAAATAACAGGATAAGAAAAACAAGAATTCAGTCGAATGACAGAAGGAAAATAATAATAATATAGTTAAACAACAATACACATAAGAAATAGAAAATAGAAAATAACAAGAAGCGTGAACGAAAAATCTTGCAGTTCACAATGTTTACTAACACTTTCCATTGTACGTACTTGTTGTGTACTTTAACATACAATGTTTTTTGGCTAAGTTATGAAACAACGGACATACAGAAGGACATAAAGACAGACATATAGATTAATTGAATTCATAATCAAATGTAAATATTGTTTGAAATGTTAAAGATGCTTAATAAAAACGGAAATACAAAGCAATTTCCAATTAGTTCCGATTTCCACTTGTAGTGCATCTACGGAGCTTAGTACAGACATGTAAATCTAAATGCTAAATATATCAAATACTAAACGAAACATTATTTTAGCATATTAAAAATAAATTCCAATTTCATTATGACTTTTGCAGTCGAAAATTATTTAAATGTGATTTATAAATTATTTCTCATAAATCGCAATACGTTGGTATTTTTCGAGTGTGTACAGAAACCAGTTGTACAAGGCATATAATTTCCATTTTAATTTAAGAACATCCCATTGTGTATTTGAATAGTATATATCATTTTTAAGAATTCCTGAAAACATTTACGAATACTAGAGGCCGGCAGACGGACAGACAGACTAACACAATAAATATATATACTCTTAAACATAATTCGAAAACATTAAAATACTTAATAAAAATGAAAATACAATTCGGACATTTCTGTATGCAGGCCTTAATATGTATGAATACTTTTCTGCAAATCCCTTTAAACCTTAATGTTAATTGTACTATAATATATTTAAAGATTCTTTTTTGTATGTGTGTGTCTGCATATGAAGAATATATTTCAATTTCATTAGTATTTGTGCAAAGTAAAGTTATTAAAATATGGTTTTTAGAGATACCTCTAAGAGAACACATTGCTTTGGAATACTTTCGAGTGTCTCTTTACAAAAACTAGTAGAGTTTCTTTTTCACTGAAGAATATCCGATAGTGAACTTAAATAACATATATCATTTTCAAGAAATTCTAGTTAAAGCGTGGGCATGCACACAGGCAGACGGACAGACAGACGTGTAAACCGAAGTCATAAACATTTTCTATATTTATTGAGAAGTGTTAAAAAAGGAATTCATAAGAAATGAAAACGCGGTTTACTAAGAATGAGAAAAGTTAGGAAAAACGCTACAACACTTACTTTTTTTTGCTTTTATTTATTTATTTATTTATTTATTTTTCAGCTAAATAATAAATAAATTTAAAAGGTAACATGAATTAAAAAAAAACAAGTTAGAGAAAAAATAAAAATAAAATAGAATATTAAAGAGTGGAGTTGAGTTGTAAGCTCGTCTTACAACTATATCTATAATTTGGATAATTTTAGTCATATGTAACTAGTGTATTAAAAGCAGGGTTGACTATTTCACACCGAAAGCCAAATGGTAGTTAAGGTATTTAAAGTAGTTTAGGTATTGAATTAAATAATTTATCCTCATAGTCTTTATATATTTAAAATTTTTCAATGTACTAAGTTTTATCATAGAGAAATATTTTAACTATTCTTAAAAATAATTATTTTTTAACAACAAGTATTAAAAACACTGTAATAGCTGACAGCTATTCTCAGGTTCCTAAATATCGGATACAAAATGTGTATGTGGGTTACTTTTCAAATTCAATAACATATTATATCCTAATTGGGAAAAGTTATGCATTAGAAAAAAAAATATTTTACATAAATTTATTGGATCATTAATTTCTGAATATGTAATGACTATCTTGTAAAAATCTCACCATAAAAAAAAATATTATTATTCAATATCTGAAGTTAATTAATAAGAAAAATATGGTGTTTTTAAACAAGATGAAGAGTAAATGATTAATGTACATTTTTATGTAGAAAACAAAAAATAAATGAAAGTATAAGGCAAATATTACTTATAAAAAGCACAAAGAAAATATTAAATACAAAACGCAACAATTTCCGATCTAGTTTGGAGAAATTGTATCAGCATTCTCCGTTGCATTTTAAATTTAACGTAATCATAATATACAGCTATATAATCGCGCGGACATCTCAGTTACTACAATGATGGGTGTTAACCCCAAAAAGATTCACGTTCAAATATTAGTCTTATTAATTTTCTTGTAAAAATTAATAGGGTAAAATTAATGCATGAAACATTATTTGTAATGAAAATTAAGAAGTCCATTTTTATATGAATATAACCCAATTAAAATAAATAAATAAATAAATAAATAAAACCCATTTCTTATTTAGATTATTTTTTATGTCACCGCTCGAATTACATCTCACATTGTATTTTTATTTAGTATTTAAAATTTTGTTTTCTTATATTAATTTCAAATTAAATGAACAATTAAATGAACATATTTCAATATAAAAACTTTTGAATTACAAAGATTTTCGATCATTTCAACATATTCATAATTTTGTATTGTAAAAATTTATAGTTTTATAATTTTATGAGTATACACTTGTTCATTTGTATTTTTAATATAACTTGTGTTTTAATAAATCTGACCTAATTTCGTCGCAGTAACGTTTACAAGTTAACATCTTCTAGAATTAATAGTAATTACTTCAGTTATTATAAAATTAAATTTATAATAATCTATAGGAAATTTAAAGGGCCTTGTGATAAAATATGCACATTACATGAAAATAGTCAAACCTAATAATATCAGAAGATCTCTAGCGGTATTTCAGAAAAGTGACATCCTTTGATCAAAATGCATCGAATCGGGAAATGTATTTCGGCTGAATATCTAATTTCATGTACTTGACATCAAAAGCGCATTGATCTATTCAAGGTAAATTCGTTTTAGTCAAAAGGTGAGACTTCTATATTTTCTGAAATTGCATTTATTGTTTGAGTATGCTTTTTTCTGCGTGTGTATATAAGCAACGTATTTAAAATATAAATGAATGAATGTTCTGTTAAAAATCCCTTTAAGAAATAAACTATTTCCATTTTTCTAAGAAGGTGTTAAAAAAATGTATTTTTATTCAGAATGTAACTTTGTATTTAAAAAGAAATAAAAGTGATATTTTTGTAATTGAGCATTATTAGAATCATATTATAGGGGAGACCCATGTACCTAGGGCCATCATGTACCTAGGGACACCCCACTTTATTTGAATAATATTCAATTTTAAATTTAATACTCAATTGGGCGAGTAACAACATCAATTGCTACTTTTACAACTATTTTGAAACTTTTGAGGAGAGAGTTTTCACAAGTTACATGTAGAAAACGAATTTACATGGTTTGAAGTAAAATTTTGCAGCTCATCTATTTTGCTATTTTACAAAGGCAAGTCAAATATTTTTCTTTAATTTCTAGTGTATGATTTTGCTTCTTATATTGAGTAATAAATGAGATATTTAATTAGTCCTCTCTGCATGTGGATTTTTTTGTGGAAGGCATTTTGAATGAAGTTATAAAAACTTGTACCTAGGGCCACATCGCTGCCTTGTACCTAGGGCCAGTGTGGTTGGACCTTTTAACACTTTCGCGACCACATGTTTTTGTCTTTTTGACAGTAAAGTCCGCCTGTGGCCGTTTTTCTCATAAGTTACAGTTTTTCAAAACAAAAGTTTCCGTATTCACATTTTAAAAAATGGATATACATTATAACCATACTCTCTCTCTAATCAAAGTATTTGCATCCATAGTATACTGATTGTACAAATATGAATATTGTGTATATTTTTTAGAAACAAATAACATACAAAAAAAAAAAAAAAAAAAAAAAAAAAAAAAAACGCTCACTGGTGGAGTTTCATATATTCAAATGACGTGAATCTACGTCAGCGATCGAGAAAATGTTAATAAACACAGTACAGCCTATAGTAATTGGATGCTGGAAAACTCTGGTAAACCAATCACTATATATGACGTTGCTGAAAGTGTTGGCAAGTCCTATCCGTCGGCCTTTACTCCTGTAAACATTCTATCAGGCTTTCGTGTATCCGGCATATAGCCAATAAATCAAAACAACATTCACTGAGGATGAATATTTAAGTACAAATGAGACTGAAAGACAAGACCCCCCTCCTTAAATTATTAAAAAAAAAATCCAGGAAGAAAGTGAACCAATAATGATAGAATTGGATTTCTCTGTTTCGTGTCCTGTTGAAATTTCGAAACCTTCAACATCTAACATCTTTTCGTGTGTTATGCTTTAACACGTACGAACCTAAAGAAAACCTTGACCTAAAGCAAAGCCTCCCACATTAAAGAAAAGATGTGACCGAAAACCAGAGAAATCTAGAAATCCAAGAGACACTCCAGAAAATATATATATATATATAGAAATTAAAAAAAAAAAAAAAAAAAAACACATTCTGTTGAATACAAAAAAAAAAAAAAAAAAAAAAAAAAAAAAGTGAAAAATTTCGTGTTTTAAATTAAGGCAACAACATGATAATTATTATATGATAAATAAATATATTACTTGATATTGTTTCTTTTAAAAAATACATGTTTGTATGCTTATTTTCTATTCATTACAAAGTGAAATCTAAATTTGGGAGAATTGCCCTTGGTACAATGAGGTCTGGCCCCAGGTACAATGAGGGTGTTGTACCTAAGGCCACGAGAGAAGTTTTTTAAAAACATTCTATTTGTCGGAATTTATTATCTAAGTATTTATATTAATCCCAACTGAAAGTAATTAGTTCTAAAGATATGTACATATCAGTTTGATAATTTTAAGCACGTCAAGGGCTCTGTTTTGGGGCATTGACAAAAAGCGGTCCTAGATACACGGGTATCCCCTACATATATTTTTAAATAATGAAGAACAGTAAATTTACCTGCGTTTTTATATCAAAATAAAATATTTAATAACATATTTCATTAATGTAAATATATATATATATATATATATATATATATATATATAAGTATGTATAAATAAACACTATATAGCAGTAAAATTTTCGTCCTATAAATTTAACTACAATTACCTCAGTTATTATAAATTTAAACTTTTAATAACGTACAGGAAATGATAAAATATGCACATTGCGTGAAAATAATCAAACCCAATAACATCAGAAGATCTCCAGCAGTATATCAGAAATGTCACATCCTCTGATCGAAATGCATCCAATCGGTAAATGTATTTCATATGATTCCACGTACTCTTAATTGACATCAAAAGCGCATTGATCAGTTTAAGGCGAAATACTTTTAGTCAAACGATGAGAACGTCTATATTTTCCGAAATTGCATTTTATGTTTCAGTATGCTTTTCTGCATTTGGAGCAGGATGATTAAAACATAAATGAATGAATATTCTCATAAAAATCACTATAAAAATAAACTATTTCCATTATTACAAAAAACTGTTTTAAAAAGTTGTATTTTTATTCAGTATAAAACTTTATATTTGAAAAAAAAAAAAAAAAACAGAAATATTTTTATTTTTGTGCTTTTTTTAGAAATGCATTATGCATGTATTTTTAAACACTAAAGAACAGTAAATTTACCTGTGTTTTTAAATCAAAATAAGAAATTTAATAGCATATTTCACGAGAAAAAAATATATTTATGTGAGTATAAACAAACACTATATAGCAGTAAAAGTTTCGTCCTCTAACTATAATTACTTCAGTTAGTATAAATTTAAATTTATAAAAACCTACAGGAAATTTAAAGTGTCTCTTGATAAAATATCCACAATACGTGAAAATAATCAAATCTAATAATATCCGTTGATCTCTAGCATTATTTCAGAAATGTGACAGACTTTGAACGAAATAGGGAAACGTATTTCGTCTAAATATCTAATTTCATGTATTCTTACTTGACATGAAAAGCGCATTGATTTATTTAAGGCAAATTCGTTTTAGTCAAAAAATAAGAGTTCTATATTTTCTAAAATTGCATTTATTGTTTCAGTTTGCATTTCTGAGTGTGTATATAAGCATATTATTTAAAATATGAAAGAATGGAAGTTCCGTTAAAATTCACTGTAAAAATATAGACTAATTCTACTATTGCAAAAAACTGTTTAATATATATATATATATTCAGAATATAACTCTGTATGTATGAAAAAAGAATAGTGATATTTTTGTATTCGCGCTTTTTTATAAATTATTATACATATATTTTCATACAATGAAGAACAGTATCTGTGTATTTTATGAAAATAAAATTTTTAACTACACGTTTTACCGGTAAAAAAAGTTATCTATATATATAAAAAAACACTTCCTGAGTGAGTGAGGGGGGGGGGGATGATTCATCATCGCCCAGACCAAACCCCTGGACCTAGAAGCATGAAATTTCGTGACAATGTTCTTTCTATGACGTAGGCATCCACTAAGAAGCGATTTTACAAAATTCGCCCCCCAAGGGGGGGAGGGGGGCAAAACGTGATTTCACAAAATCCTTCATATCTCAAACAAAAAAAAACAGATATCCGTAAAACTTTTGCTTTAAAATATAGCTAATACAAATGTCTAAAAACCAATTTCTGAAATTTTCCAAATTCGGTCCCCAAGGGGGGCGGGGGGGGGGGGGCAAAACGTGATTTCACATGCGTAAAACGTTATTTCGCATAATCCTATATATCTCAAACAAAAAAAAATAGATATGCGTGAAATTTTTGCCCTAAAATATAGCTAATGCAAATATATAAAAACCTATTTTTGGAATTTTAGAAATTCAGCCCCCAGGTGGGGCAGCAGAGGGGGTGAGGGGAGAGAGGAGGGGGGCAAAAACAAATAGAAATAGAGTTAGATCGTTCAAAATTGGTATATGGAGGTTTTCGATACCTACAAATCGATTGCGGATATTTTCGAATTTGCAAAGTTATTAGCAGGGGTGGGAAGGGGGGAGGTAAAGGGGGGGCTATTGGTAAAAACAAATAGAAATACAGTTTGGCCGTTCAAAATTGGTACAGATAGGTTTCAGAGGCCTGCAAGCCGAATGGGGATATTTTCGAAAGTGTAAAGTTATTAGGAGGACCGGGAAAGGGGGAGGGGAGAGGGGGGCAAAAAATAAAAATAGAGTTAGATTGTTCAAATTGTTATATAGAGGTTTTCGATACTTACAAATCGATTGCGGATATTTTCGAATTTGTAAAATTATTAGGTGGGGTGGGAAGGGGGGGGGGGTATGGACAAAAACAAATAAAAACACAGTTAGGCCGTTCAAAATAGGTACAGATAAGTTTTAGAGGCCTGCAAGTCGAATGGGGATATTTTCGAAAGTGTAAAGTTTTTAGGAGGGCCGGGAAGGGGGGGGGGGCAGAGGGGCAAAAAAAATAAAATAGAGTTAGATCATTCAAAATTGGTACATAGAGGTTTCCAATACCTACAAATCGATTGCGGATATTTTCGAATTTTTAAAATTATTGATAGGGGCGGGAAAGGGGGAGTGGTGGGGCAAGCATAGAGGTTTTTGATACTTACAAATCGATTGCGGATATTATCGAATTTGTAAAATTATTAGGATAGACGGGAGGGGGGCCGAAGGGGGAAATTAATAGAAATAAGCGTTAGAGCATTTTCGGAATTTTTTCCGAAGGCAGTGAGAACCCGGTGCGACATTTTTCCTTATCAGATTTTGTTTCTCTTTTTTTCCACGTGCTAAAAATTAATGCAATTTTCAGAATTCAGTAATTATAGTGATTGATTTAAAAATAGGGAACAGCGAAGCGGGCGTTGCCTGCTAGTATGTGTATAAACAAAGATAATATAGCTGGGAAATCCCTTTTGTTTTCTTCAATTTGCGACAAACAGGCAAAAGATTAAACAAAATTATACTAACCCATTTCGTACTGATGTTCCGAAAACGCAACTTTTATTATTATTATTATTATTATTATTATTATTATTATTATTATTATTATTATTATTTTCTGCGGAAAACTTTAAATATTTTTGCTATAAAATTATTTTCCTATTAAAGTGGTGTCCAATACGCATAAAAGAAAAAATAAATCATTGGTCTACAGTTGCATTTAATATTCTTTATAAAATAATAAATAATCAATGTTTTCCATTATTTTTATTTATTACTTTCAAGTTTCAGTGGTAGATGGCAGTACATGTCAAAATTATAGGCTAAAATTTGTTTTTCCTTCTTCGAACTCTTAAAAACAAATTGGCATCAACAAGTAAGTAAACATTTTTTTTTTTTTTTTTTCTGTACTCTAAATTTCATTTTTTAAATAATGTTGTGAAAACGAAACGTCAGTCTAATGTGTGTTAAAAGATTTAGAGGATGTTTTTGTTTATTTCATGATCTATTTTTTATTTTTTGCAGGCGATTTTCGTAATTTACGAAAGGTACGACGTTGTTTAACGATAAATGAAGCTTTAGAATATCTTCAAGCTCTTAGTGATGATTTGATTCCAGTTCCGAATCTGATAAAAAAAAATAATGAATTTGTCGTAATTCCACCTGACCCGGATGTTTTCACCGATGAAGAAAATATAGTCGATAATTCTGTGACTGAACATATTCCATTTCCTAAAGATATCACAGGTGAGATCGATATTTTTTCTTCTAAAGTTAAGAAAAGTAAAAATAATACAGGTAAAAGAAAGAAAAATTTTACTTGGGAAAAATGTTTCCTCGCATATATTCAACAGCCACAAGGTGTAGAAAAACATTGCTATGATTTATTGAAACCTGCAAAAGAGTCAGTATCAAATCATTTGCAAGCTTTAGAACCTATAGATGTATTTTTAAAAATTTTTAGTGAAAATCTTTTGGATTACATCGCTGAAGAAAGTGCAAAATATGCCCATTAAAATAATAGGTTACATTTTTCACTATCAGTTCCAATGCTTAAACGTTTTATCGGAATACTTCTTTTTATTGGGTATTCAGCTGTCCCGCAGGAAAAAATCTATTGGTCAGTTGCTGATGATGTAAATTTTCCTCTAATTCGCTCAGCTATGTCACGTTCTGTTTATTTAACTGTAAAACAAAACATTCATTTAGCTGATAATACTAATCTAGATAAATCGGATAAACTAGCTAAAGTTAGACCACTCATAAAAATATTGAATGAGAATTTCCTACAGTTTGGAGTATTTGATGTTCATCTTTCCATTGCTGAACAGATGATTCCGTATTTCGGTAAACATTCATATAAAATGTTCATGAAAGAGAAACCTGTGCGATTTGTTTTTAAAGCATGGTGTTTATGCTCTTTTAAAGGATACCTGTACCAGTTCGACATATATACAGGAAAATCTACTGAAAAATCTTTCGATCTTGATCTCGGTGGAGATATCGTTATGAATCTTTTAAACGTTGTAGAAACTCTCTCTCAACACATTTTGTGCTTTGATATTTTTTTTTACATCACATGCATTACTCTCGGAATTAAACAAACAAGGACATCATGCAACTGGTACAGTTAGAGAAAACAGGATTCGTGAGTACCCTATTATACCAGTGAAAAAGATGAAGAAGGAAGTTCGTGACACATATGATGTAGCATTCGATTCAAAGAATAATGTTACTGTCGCTAGGTGGAACGACAATGCTGTTGTCATCTTACTGACAAATTGGGATGATACTGAGCCAGCAACATATGCAAAACGCTACTCCAGAACAGAAAAAAAAAATCTGTCCAAGTAAAACAACCCAAATTCATTGCTGATTATAACAAGCACATGGGTGGGGTGAACTTAATACATAATTTTATATCAAATTACAGAATAAATATAAAAAGGAAAAAAAAATGGTGGTGGCCTATTTTCGTAAATTGCATTGATATTGCAAAAGTAAATGCTTGGAAACTTTATAGGGAATTTGTGGATTCCAAAACAACATTACTAGACTTTTAAAGGGCAATTGCAGTGTCTGCATTAAAATCGGAAGTAGGTATTTCATCAAATAAATCAAATTCATTTGATATGAAAAATGATATAAACCCTATTCCTGAAACCACATATACTGGTCGGCCATCCGCAATGCAAAATCACTTTTTACAGAAAAAACAAAAGGATCGTACAGGCCATATAATCACAAAAATTCCCGAAAATAAAATAAGGAGGTGAAATAGGTGCAGTAGTCAGACAGTAACAATGTGTAAAAAATGTAATGTTGCTGTACATGCTAAATGTTTTGAAGATTTCCATGATTCCCAAAAATGATGTTTTATATACTGCTTTGGACTGACGTTGCGTTTCCGCAACATTCTGTATTTTAAAAAGTATTAAAGCTAATTTTCTGAAATTTTTTTTTGTGTCTTATTTTATGTCTCATTAGTCAGGAAAACAACTTTTGTGCGTATAGGATAACTGTAATCATGACCGGTACTGAATGGGTTAATACATTTTAAGCAGGGTTTAAACTCTCTCTCTCTCGCTTTCTCTTTTCTTTTTTTTTTTTTTTTTTTTTTTTTTTTAAGAATTTTTTAAAAGATATCGTATTTTGCTAAAATATGTTCGTAAGAATTTTGCGAAAAAGAAAATAAATAGTTGAATTAACATATAATTTTAATCCAAGTATTTGCGAACAAAAATTACAAAACTACTGAAAATATCGGGAATCGTTAATTACTTGCTTTATTTGGATTTAACATCATTTTTTAAAGATTGAATGTAAATACAAAAATATTTAAAAGGCACTTAGAATTCAGAATTTGCTATCTAAAAGCATTCTCAGCGATAATATTTCTCTATTTATCACCGCCCCCCCTTTTTTAAATCTCATTTTAATTTTCCCCTTATGACGTAACTGCTGAAATCAAAACAATGTTTCATTGATTCATGTTTCTTAAAACACGAGTAAAGCCGGTCACGGTTCTTGGTGACAGGCTAATGTCATCAGTGAACAAAAGAAATCGAGAATAACTAAGTAAAAAAAAAATCTAAAATATCCATTAAATTAAATTAATTTTCGAAAAAGCTAATATACTGTTTGAACATTTTAACTAAAATGCTAAAGAAATTTATTTTGAAGGTAAAAGTTTGAACTGATTTTAGGCATTAAAATCGTCTAGCAACTTTTTTTTTCTTTTTTTAAATTTATACAAACATACTTCTAAATACAACACAATACTGGCAGTCTTTATTTTACCATATTTTTACTAACTTCGATTCTTGTTTGTTTGTTTATTTGTCCAGTACAAATCTTGCAGTCGATTAACTTCCCGACTAGCTAGACATTTGAAACTTTCAGGACAGCTCAGAACATGGTGACAATACATTTTTTAATACATTTAGTAAACTGTTTCAGGTCCCTACTGCCTTCGGCAGCGATTATATGATTCAACAGAAAATTTATTTAACTGACTTCCCGACTAGCTAGATATTTGAGACTTTCAGAATATTTCAGAACACGGTGAAAATTAATTTTTTAAATATTTTTAACCAGCTGCTCGGGACCCTTCTGCCGTCTGCAGCGTTACCAGCACAAAGCATGCAATCGAATTTTAGCTAACTTCCCGGCTAGCTAGCCATTTAAAACTTTTATAATAGCTCAAAACACGATAGCAATTGATTTTTTTTTAAATACTTTTAGCCAAAAATTCCGTGTTCCCGCTGTCCTCTGTAGCATTTATATGAAACAACAGAAAATTTAAGAACATGGTATATAAAAAGTTATTTTTATTTTGTAATTATTTCAGTAAGAATTTGTCCTGTAAATTCTTTCAAATTATAATACTAATAATATATATAAATTAATAGTATTTTTAACATAATGATTAGTTTTCAGGATCTGTAATTTTTTATCTACATTTTGTCTTTTATTATTATTATTATTATTATTATTATTATTATTATTATTATTATTATTATTTATTGATTATTGATGAATCCTTATTTCAAACATTGAACTTAAAGATTAAATTTCTGAAAACACTCTAAAAAAATAATACTATATAAATGTACACCACAGGCCTGTTGAACCCAAAACAATTGGCAGACCACATTGGAGATACATTTTATCCACTCGAGCCGCATTGTACGGCTGTGTGTGTGTGTGTGTGTGTATGTGTATTTGTTTTTTATAAATCATACACGTAGTTTTTTGTAATGGGGAGATGGAACTTTAGGGGCATAATATAGTAGTAAAACCTGTTTTTATTCATAAATTAAAAACCAAATCGTCAAAAATCTATTACTATACACTAAGAACTATAAGAAAAAGTATCAATCAAATGAATCTAAGAATATTTCAGTGTTATATTTATTTCTCTAGCTAATATAAATGTTGAATGACATTTTCGCTCAAAAAAGTCAAAGTATTTAATTAATTTTTAATCTCTTAAAAAAATTTTAAGTATCAATGTCCTCGTGAGCCGCTAAATATTATACGGTGAACCGCATACGGCCCGAGAGCCGCAGGTTTGTCACCACTCATATACGATATAATTTAAATCGGAAAAAGCACTTATTAAACTTATTTTTTTCCCAGAAAACATGAATTCACTAATTTGCAATAGAAGATTTCAGCAACATTTTACTTCAAATGAAAATGTAATTTCTTCAGATAATTGCATCTGCTCAAAATCTATGAATTTAGTAGCAATAATTTGCATATATATTAGATTAGTAAGTAAGATTGTTTAACTTTGTGCTTATGAAAATTATATTATCATTCTCAAAAGTAAAACATTTATTTATTTTCATTGATTTTTTTATTTTAGTTTTTTTAGTTTCTAAAATTTATTGTAAACAGAATTTTTTAAAATGCGTGATATCATAATCAGAGAAAACTTTATGTAAATACCTTTATCAATAATTGATGGCATACATGGTAATTTTTTAAATGTGCAGTAAAAATGCTATGAAGTAATATTTGAGTTGTTATACAAATTCGTTGAATAGTTATACTTGACTCATAATAATGGTATTACAACATAAAGCAAAAAAAAAAAAAAAAAAAGAAGAAGAATCTTGTGTGTTACTATCGCGACTTTCACCTACCCTGCACATTTCAATATTATAAAGATTGCAGAAAGTGTTGAAATATCAATAAGATAGTAAAATACAATAAACATTAAAAATAATTTAAAATACGATAAATTTGACATACAGTCCTGTGAGGGGTCTTCCGTCCTTCTCAACCAATCGTTCATTTAGAGTGACAGATTTTTATTTTTATTTATTTTATTTTTTTTTTTTTTTTTAGTATAGGCCTTATGAAGTTTCTTTCCAATCTTGCCAATCTTGATATATATATATTTATAATAGCAACGTAATACGAAATTTAAAATACCAAATTCGAATTGTTTACAGTTATTCCTTCATAAGTTATGCTGATAACAGATACATCCAGTCAAACGCTAAAGATTTGACTTTCGTATTCAAGGGACCTCAAAACTTGATATTATACAAAAAGGATAGTGGAAAATTAAACTTAAAAAATATTGCATTTACAGTATTGGTATAAGAAATTAATTTTCTTTCCTGACCAGTGTTCGACGACATAAAAAATTGTAGCAAAGAACTTCCATCAATTACATAGAAAAAAAAAATTAGCTTGATTTTAATAAACCCTGTATATTGTCTATAAATTACACGCACATGACACTGTGTACATATATTTACTGTTATAGGAAAAAAATAAAAAATAAAATACGTTTCTAGCAATATCCAGGTATAGCCATAATATATTTAAATACTTTGGGTAGCCCTGTAAACGGATGATGAATAATTTTCATATACAGTCAACAAAAAACATGCTTCTATGCATATGAAACAAATACGTCAATTCCATTTTGTTTAGAGCAGCCTATAGATGTTACACTGTAATTAACAGAAATTTTGCCCATAGACATAACGTATTTGAATTCTTTGTACGACCCTACACACGAGCATTTTGGTTGATCTCAAAGAAAAGTTTAGTGTAGCGTCACGATATGAAACAGATGTAGAATTGGACTTCCTGTTACTATTTGTTTTTGAGATATGTCGATAACAGACAAACACACTACCGATACACAAACGCATAGATGAACCGCTAAAAACATGATTTTCGGATTCAGGGGTCCTCAAGACTTGTAAATATGTCAGACACTCAATTTCGAAAATTTTGATCAAATACAATATTTTCTCTATTATACGTATGAGTAAGAGAAAGTAAATAACCTGGTGTGTCATTCCCACGACTTTCTCATACCCTGAAATTTAATACTATAAATACAAATTGGAGATTCAGGGGTAAAATAAAAAGTACTTTTTTGTGAACCTTTGTTAAAGCAATTAAAATTAGGCTCCGGAACAGCTTTATTTGACAAATAATTGCGTGTAAGGGGGGCAACTCTCCCCCTCAACACCTAGTTCCATAATTGTACCAATATTAATGTCGAATTCAAATCTGTTATGAAATTCAAATATTAATTTAAAAGTATTCAGGCAACTCCACATGCAATATTCATTGAAGCCTATCAATCTTCATCAAACTTTTTCCCAGTAACAAACGTATTAACTTCAAAACACAGCATTTGGATCACCGAAATTATTTGTTTTTAATTTACTCTAAGATGTACAGACAGAGATCAAAAACTCGACTTCGATATTCAGGAAGCCTCAAAACGTGTAAATATACAAAAAACCAAGCGATAAATATTTAGTTATAAAAAAAAAATAATAATAATAAATAATAATAATAATAATAATACATTTTTTACCATATGTGTATGAGGAATTTATTTCAATTCATAAGCAGATTTTCTGGACATGGTAAAATATTATAGTAATGCACTTCCACTAACAATGAAAAAGAGTGTTATGGCTTAAATACTGGCAGCCCTGTATATCTTCTAAATCGTATATTTAAACCACATAGTGCACATAATTATAATCCTATATTAATAACACACGGCACAACCTGAAATACACTTCCATCAATTTTCAAGTATTGTCGCACTATAAACTAGTTATATTGTGTAGCCCTGAAACGAACAGTAATTGATTTCTATACCGTACTCTGCATGAAACATGTTTTTACACATATAAATGTATATATATATATGTATATTAGTTTTATTTGGTTTAATGCAGTCTATAGATGGTCAACTCTATTTACCTGCAGTTCCCCCCATAGACGTAATGTAATTGAATTATCTTGGGTGTCCCTGTACACGAATCATTTCCTTGATCTCACCGGAAATTTAGTGTGGCATACCTATATGATACACATTTTGAATACGAAGTTTCGAATTTCCACTGTTATTATTATTATTTCTTTTTTTTTTAGATATGCTGATAACAGTGTGACACACACTCACACAAACGGATCAATCGCTAAGAACATGATTTTTAGATTCAGAGAAGCTAAAATCCTGTTAATATAACAAAAACACAATTTCGAAAATTTGTTCCAGAAAAAATACTTTCTGTACCATATATATGGGTAAGAGAAATTAAAAATATAACTTACACGTCAATAGACAGCATAGATATGTAATGGTAATGGTAAATGGTAACACAACTTTCATTAAAATGTGAAGTCACGATGTGTCATATTAATTTCGGGACGAGCATGCGCATATTATGTACTATGACTGTAACAAAGTACTAAACCCAGTAGCACATAGCATTGTTATAACTTATTTTACACTGTCCAGACTTATTTGCAACGCTATAACAATGTTACGTGCTACATGGAAAAGCACTAGCAACTAGTAGCCAAAAAATATCACTAAAAATGATTATGTAATATTTATGTAATAGGTTTGATATTTATGTAATAAGTAAAGGAAAAATATAGTAAAGGAAAAGTAAAGTGGCATATAGGTAACACATTCAATAAAAGTATTTCGGGCAAGCAATAGTTCGAAATGCACGACAACATCCTTTAATCTAGTTTTCAATGCATTACTGTATAACGATGATTCATCAACAATTTCCTCCTCAACTTCTCGCACACTAGCAATATTTTTCTTTTATATTCTTTTAACTGACATTTATCAGTTCATAATGTTTTCACAAAATTTGGTATAAAAACGAAACATATAATAAATAATATGTATTTTTACTACAAATTACAAAAATGAGCTTACACTTCAAAAGAATGGTGTCCCATACACATCGGATGAAAAAAAAAGTGGCTCAGTTACACAACATTAAGTATTTCCTTTTACGATCTAATATTAATGAATATAGACATTTATTCATCATTTACTATTTTTTATTCTTTTTTTTTTCCTTTCTATGTATGAAATAAAATTTAAGCTTCTCCCTGATATTTACAAATCAAAAGCTCTTATGAAAAATAAACATATCGAAAATGAAGGCTTAAATAATGTTTAAATAGCAAACATATTGCCTACCATTCTTAAGTTCCCGGTCTATTTTACATAATTTTTATTCCTTGTGTGTTTCTTCCTTTATTTGTACAATCGTTTTTTTTTTTTTTTTTTTTTTTTAATTATTAAGCTGTAGACGTACGATTGCAAAGATGGGTCATTGAACGAATTTATTCTTTTCATTAAATGAATACTAAATTTATAAATTTAATGACTGATGCATATTTTTTCAATAAAAGAAAAAAAAAACTATGTATATGTTATAAACTATACAGTTGGTAACAAAAGTGTCCGAACACTAGCAAAAATTCTTATGTAAAAAAAGTACACTTCATACAGTTTTGTTAAATAAATCCTTGTCGAATCCTGTTCTTAGTCAGTGTAAGAACATGATTCGATAAGGATTTATTTAACAAAACCGTATGAAGTGTATTTTTTTTACATAGGAATTTTTGCTAGTGTTCGGACACTTTTGTTACCGACTGTACCAATACGTATTTAGACATTTTCTTATTTACATGTTTTGTCAAATATCAAGAAAAGTTATTTAGGAATCATCTTAAAAATTTAGTAGTGTAAAGAACATGTGATACTTTAGATACTTCCGCAAAAGTTGTGTCCTGAAGAGGAAAGGGGTAACTAGTAAAAAATTAAACAAAAATGAAAATGTTTTGTTTTACTGAGCACTTATGCAATGCTATAAATGCGTTTCGGCTGTAGCATGTGATTATGATGATTTTTCTCCTTATCTGTATAAATTTGTATGTGGCTACCACATATATTAATGGAGATACTATAACGATTTCTTTAAAAAATTGTAAAAAAAAAAAAAAAAAAAAAAAAAAAAAAAAAATCACTTTGTAGCGCTAAATTCAAACTCTTACGAAAATATTAAATAGCCTATCGATATTGAGCCATCTTCCGTATCATTTAAAACAATATAGACGACGCCATCGCCATTCTTGGCAAAATATCTAATGATATTTTGCCGATCCATAAAGTGAAGTTAAAACATTTTTGTTTTCAGAAGTCAGTCAGAAGTTCGTCAGCTCTCGCTGAAATATGTAGTCGTTTTTCGTGTAAGACGCCCCTGTGGCCATGGGCCGCAGGCATCGTCCTGTAAGAATATTCGTTCTTATGTATCCTAATGTTCTGTTTACTGCGCGCGATGTATATAGTTATTCTGATTGTGCTTTAATATAATTAAAATATTAAATAACGGCATGCCAGAGTTCGTTCTTAAATGATCTATCATGGGGCCATTCCGTTACAACTGGCGCCCAACGAAAAATTAAAGATACTCTTAAAATTTATATCGCAGTTGAATGTCATGTTCTGTTCTGAAAGAATGTTTGCTGCTGTCATAAAATTGCAGTTAAAAAGACCGCGAATTTCAGATTCGTTTCGTGTGTCCCAAAGAAAAGTGCAATTTTCTTTTTACGGAAAGTCATGACAAAGTGAATCATCGTTTATGCAAGTCGTTGGTGTAATATATGTCAGCCTTAAAGATTCAACAAGTCTCCTATAATGGTGTAGAAATGTATTCTAAAAGTTATGTGTGGAATCCGAAACCTCCTGATTTAGTGTTTTATAGAATCATCCAGATTCTTTGTGTTTTTCAAGTTAAAATGAATGGAATTCTGTATTCCAGCTCAAATTATAAGTGCATTAGAAAAAGTGCTTTACTTCGTTGTAAATAGCCATTTTTAAAAGCGGCAAAACTCCTTGTTTAAAGTAGTATTAGTGTTGTGAAATGTGTTTTCGTTTTGTTTGAGAACAAAATTTCACCTTTTATAAAAATGTTTGTGTTTCTTCGTTAAGAAAAAATTCTTGTTCCACATTGCTGCAAATACCGAATTTATTCTGCAATACAAAAATAGAAATATTCTCAGCCGATCTGAGAAAAAGAAAGAAAGATAGTAGTTCTCTTTATTGAATCATTTATGCAAGTTTAGTTCCATTTCCCCCTCCCTTTTTTTCCCCTTTAAAAAGGTAATTACTTTTTTTTCTTTCTTTGCTGAATCTATTAATGAAAATGATATGTGTTATTATTTATTGAAATACGTATTTCAGTGGGGTTTTTTTTAGAAAATTATTTGTTCAGAAAATAAATGTGTTTCAGTTTTATTTATTATTTTTTTTTATGAATGGTTTTATTAAATATATCTGAGCTCAGAAATATAAAGTATTAATATCAATAATATACTTTTAATTATCATTCTACATTTTTATTTTTAAATATAGAATTGAATTTTATTGGTGTTTTCTTAAGGAAAAAGCAAATACAGAATTTGTTATTCTTAAAATATACACTTTGTTTTTTAGGTACTCAGTTACGAAACTAGTCTTTAAATAATTAATTCTGTTCTTTCGAATGCTATTTTATTTTGGTTTCGAAGTGTTTTGTTTTATTTATTACTTATTCGACCAAGTTTGATTGATTAATTTTTACTTTCCGAACACTATAGTGAGGAAAGTATTGTAATCATGTCAAAAATCCGAATTCGAGATTTTGATGTTTCTATACGTTTTGAGGTCCCCTGAGTCCGTTTTCACTATTTTTACGATGATGTATGTATGTGTGTGTGTATGTGTGTATGTGTGTATGTGTGTATGTGTGTATGTCTGTGGGTGAACACGCTAGCGTCTAAACGCTTCGTTCGATTAACCTGAAAGTTGGTACGCATATTGTAAGTCACCATAGTACGAACCCTATAGATTTTGGTGAATCTAGCACTTATAGTTTTTTTACAGGGACACAAAGAAAAATTCTTTATCATTATGGCCTATGGGAGCAAAATCTTAAAAGTGCGATAGCATCTAAACGCCTTATTCAATTGAGCAAAAATTCTATACACATATTATAGATCACAAATACTCAATCTGTATAGATTTTGGAGAATCTAGCACTTATAGTTTTTTTACAGGGACACAAAGAAAAATTCTTTATCATTATGCCTATGGGGCCAAATTTTTAAAAATGTGATAGTGTCTAAACGCCTTATTAATCCGAGCAAAAAAATTGTACACATGTTATAGATCACAGTTGAACTAACTGTATAGATTTTGGTGAATCTAGCACTTACAGTTTTTTTACAGGGACACAAAGAAAAATTCTTTATCATTATGGCCTATGGGACTAAATTTTTAAAAGTACGATAGCATCTAAACGCCTTATTGAATTCAGCTGAAAATTTATATGAGTATTATAAATCACTGTTGCACTAACTATAAGCATTTTGGTGAGTCTAACATTTATAGGTTTTTACAGGGACACAACGAAAATTTCTTTGTCATTATGATCTATGGGCTCAAAGTTCAGTAGCGTTAAATAAAACAACGTGTAATAGATGGAGAAAAATACTCAAACACTCTATTATGGTTTTCTCTCTTTTGTTTGTTTAACAACTACTCTTTCTTTACTTTATCTACAAAACTGTTAATTACTCAATGTTCGGAAAGTCGAGTGGAGTCACTCCAGATTTTTTTCTTTCAGAGGTTGCACGCACTTCCGGAATATGTTTGCATTCATTTAAATGCATCTGTTTTTTTTTTTTTTTTTTTTTTTAAGAGTTATTCTGAAAATAACAATGAAACTTTTAATACGATTTTTTTAATTTATATTACATATATATTTTAAATAATATTTTAGTACATTTTGTGTATTTACGAAAAAGAATTTTGAAAAGAAATATTTCCCGCCATAATGATATATCAATAATATTTTAATTATTATTCTTAATTTTCTTGGTATTTTGAAAGTTGATTTTAATTATATTTCATTGTAAAGGGAAGATGGACAATTTAACGGTATTATTAAGAGTAATTGTGCATTTGTTCTTAAACTATACAATAATAGTATGAGTAGTATTTTTTTAATAAATGGGTTAATTTTGTATTTATTCTGGGTCGACGTGAATAATTTTCATAATTTTATAATAGAAATAAATCGGAATTAGAAATTTTAAAAAAGGAAATTTATTTTACTCAGAGAGAAAAACGGCTTTTCTATCTAAGGGTAAAATAATTGATTTATATGATTTAGCATTAGAACACGGAGTTCAAGTTAATGCCGAAAATAAATTATATATTTCAGAAATGGAGCCGCAATGGTCGGGAGTTTTTTTTTTTTTTTTTTTTTTTTTTTGAAGAATCGCAATGATTCTGATGTATTATGGAGTCGCAATGGTCCATATTTTTTTTTTTTTTTGGAGGAATCATCAGGCATTCCGATGTATTGTGGAACCGCCATGGTTCAGTTATTTTCAGGGAATCGTCTTGCATTCCGTCGTATCGGAATCCCAATCGATATCCCAACCTGGTTCAAAGTTGTTCAAATGAGTAGATATATTTCTAGAATAAGTTAACTTGATTTATAAACTTAACTAAATGCATAAGAAATAATCATCTAAATACAAGTGTGATGGTCTTGTTAATTAAATCTTCCGGCTAGGGGGAGAATGTAGTACCTTTGAAATAGGAAACCCTGATTAAATTAAATTTAGGTATCTGTTGTGCATCGACCCTCACATTCATGTTAAAATGTTATAGTTACAAAACTTCAATCTCCTGTGGTATCCGCGGAAAGCTTTAAGTGCTGTTCCCGCCTCGAGACGTAGGCTCGAGAACAGAGGGGGGAATGTAGTGCTAAATTTAAACTCTTACGAAAATATTAAATAGCCTATCGATATTGAGCCATCTTCCCTATCATTTAAAAGAATATAGACGGCGCTGTCGCGATTCTTGGCAAAATATCTAATGATATTTTGCCGATCAATAAAGTGAAGTGAAAACATTTTTGTTTTCGGAAGTCAGTCAGAAGTTCGTCAGCTCTCACTGAAAGATGTAGTCGTTTTTCGTGTAAGACGCCCCTGTGGCCATGGGCCGCAGGCAGCGGCCTGTAAGAATATTTGTTCTTATCTATCCTTATGTTCTGTTTACTGCGCGCGATGTATATAGTTATTTTGATTGTGCTTTATTATAATTAAAATATTAAATAACGGAATGCCAGAGTTCGTTCTTTCAATGTTCTAAGGTGTCATTCTGTTATAACTTTTTTAAATTACAACAAAAATTTATCCAAAATTGTTTTTTCATCAGTGTTTATTGTGCCGCCAGTTAGCGATAAATAGCCAGGAATCGGATATTTTCAATATTTTATTTATTTATTTATTTATTTATTTATTTATTTTTTACGGACAATAAATAGAGATTCCGATGGAATTTTTTTTATAAACATGCATAACCTCATAAGGAGAGTATGCTGTAATTTTTTCAGATTTTTTTTGCGCAAGTGCCTGTGGAGACCTTCCTTGTTAGTACTGTAACATTTTTTTTTCAAAAAAGATGGTTAGAAATATTACCCTTTTATACATTTTTACGAAATTTTATCCTATGAAGCTACTACAAAAAAAAAAAAAAAAAAAAAAAAAAAAAAAAAAAAACTGATAAAAAATGGAATTACAGACATTCACAAGATGTTGCGGTTTTTGGTAAAACAGCAAACATGGTCGTTTAAGGAACGATTAAAACACGTTAAGCCGATAACATACCGGGTGTCCCATAAGTTTATAGACATTTGAAAAATTCATAAAAATTGAAGGAATCGGCAGATATGAACTTAGTTTGCAAAAAACGTTATTCTCGTGAAAGGATTTTTTTTTTTTTTTTTTTTTTTTTTTTTTTTTTTTTTACGAAAAAAGTAATAGTTAAAATTTGCATCGTTAGAGGGCGCTGTACGTAAACAAATCACACATTACCGTGGAAACCTTATTCATTTGCATGCAACTGTTTAAATATAAATATCTTGTTCTATGTGTTCGCCATAACTACAAATTACAGTTTGCGAACGACTACAAAACCGTTGACTGCAGCTTATGTGAGGGAAAACCTTTTCATCAACAACACTTGATCCACCAAGACAGCTTCGCAATTAAAATTCGCGTATGCGCAATTACAGGCAAAATAAAAACGAAGCTGAGTTAATCGTAAAACCCTTCAAATTATAGTAATTTGATTTGGATATTTTTGTTAATCATCCCTGCAGCGTCCCCTATCGACGAAAAAATTATTATTTATTTATTTATTTATTACAAAAAAAAAAAAAAAAAAAAAAAAAGAAAGAAAGAAAGAAAGATAATGGACTTTCACAAAACTAACTTTTTCGCAAATCTCGTTTAATTTTGCTAGTTCCTTCAAATTTTTTAATTTTTTTAAAATGTCTACAGACGTATAGGACACGCAGTATTTCATTTAGTAATCATGAAAAACGGCGGTTTTTCTAGTGACGCAAGCGCAAAAACAAACGAACGCCACGACACTCAGCGGAAACGGAAAAACGAACGAAAACTGCGACACTTATATATACAGGAATTTTAAGATCAAAGAAACCGCTGAAAGCCGACACTTAATATCTCAGGGAATATGGGAGGTTATGTTCTGATATTTTCAAAATATACTTTCACCTTCTGTCTGATCCTACCCTGAAATCGCTACATTTCTGCGTGCAATATATTTCGAGATATGAATTGGCTCATTTAAGTTATAAATGGACGGACTATATGTGTAAGAATTTTTTCTCGAATATGGCTCGAGGGAATTTAGTTTAATTTATATATGATATTAATCGCTTTTATCTGATGTGCCTGACATCTCCCTTTTCCCTAGGAAAACTCTTGTTTTTTTTATAACTCAGTTTAAAAATCGAACTATTTTTTACTCCAAAAATACCGTGATGCGGCAGTTTCGCGGCCGAATTTCTTCTCTTCCATCTGAAATAATCAAATAATCGTTTTGGCTCCATCTATCGGGAAGCGTCAAAAATAAACACAAAAAAAAAATATTTTTCTTTTTTTAATATATATATTAAATGAGTTATTTATTTAGGTACTTGTAATTTATATGACATTTGTTTATCAAAAATATTCTTTGTATTTACATTGTTTTCATGCTGATACGTTGTTAACTTTCAAAATTCGTTCTATTTTAAAAGGTGATTGCAACAACAAAAAATTTTTCCTTTATTTTCATAAAAATGACAAATAATATGATAATCATATGCAAATATTTGTAATTTTTTCAAAATTAGGTGATAAATCACTTAAACTACGGATTGAAAAAATTCTTAAAACAGAATTTGAAAATAATTAATTTGCTCATTAAGTTTCTAGTATATATAATATATAAATTACAAAATGTTAAGCTATAATAAAATTTTGAATAGATTAAGATTTTTTTTTAAATTAAATTCATAACAAACTATACTACTTAAATATTTACCAGTATAAAATTTTCACTTTTTAAAGATTTTTCTATTATTATTTATTTTTCTCTTTTAAATCAAATCTATACCTAAAAAATTATAATAAGAAATAAATATAAATAAGAAATTTTTGTCATTTTTAAAATGTACTATATTATGCCTTTGTAATGTTGCATGTTTCCATCTTTTTTTATCACTTTTTATAAAATTTGAAATTTTATTTAGTTTGTTATTTTGTTCGAGTATGACCTATGAAACAACACTTTTAATACAGTGTTATAACTCATTACCATGCTCCTTTAATTTTACGTTTTGATCATTAACCCCTAAAAAGTAATAATATCAATACAAAAAACCCTTAACGGGTTAAAAGTTTGTGACGCAGCACTGTACTTTATGGCTATAAGAATTAGAAATACGGGTCTTAAAAATAATGATATCAAATTTTCAGTGACGCTTTGATATTAATTAAATTATATATTTTCTTATTTGAATTTGCTTTTTCCTTTTATTTATATTTACAGTGTAAACGTTATTTTCAACATAAAATAATATATAGCATTTACTCATTGATACCTTTCCATTCACATCTCTTATACTATGAAAGCATGTGTTTTAAAAGAAATTATATGAAATTACAGTAACGCAGTGGTGTTACATTAAGTGATTTGTTTTTAAATTTCTCGGCAATTATTTTGTTTTGCATATTAAAGTATATGTGCACATTGAAATATTGCTTTTAATTTTCAAATACGCTGTCAAATATATCACTTTTATTAAGCTTATATTATGTACTAAAATATATTTATTTCAATGAATTATTCTATCTTTTGCGTCACGCCATCCAAAACTGTAAGTAAAATATATGGAAATGTTTACTTTGTGTCATTTCATCCAAATAAATTGAAAATGCATGCAAATAGATATCGTGATGCAAAGAAAAAAACTGTGAAATTTTTTTCAGTTTTGGATGGCGTGACGCTAAAGATAGAATAATTCATTGAAATAAATATATTTCAGTACATAATATAAGCTTAATGAAAGTGATATATTTGACAGCGTATTTGAAAATTAAAAGCAATATTTCAATGTGCACATATACTTTAATATGCAAAACAAAATAATTGCAGAGAAATTTAAAAACAAATCACTTAATGTAACACCACTGCGTTACTGGAATTTCATATAATTTCTTTTAAAACACATGCTTTCATAGTATAAGAGATGTGAATGGAAAGGTATCAATGAGTAAATGCTATATATTATTTTATGTTGAAAATAACGTTTACACTGTAAATATAAATAAAAGGAAAAAGCAAATTCAAATAAGAAAATCTATGTATAATTTAATTAATATCAAAGCGTCACTGAAAATTTGATATCATTATTTTTAAGACCCGTATTTCTAATTCTTATAGCCATAAAGTACAGTGCTGCGTCACAAACTTTTAACCCGTTAAGAGTTTTTTGTATTGATATTATTACTTTTTAGGGGTTAATGATCATACTACTTACAGCGTCAATCATAGGTAAAAATCTCTCTCTCTCCCACTGTTTTTTTACAGAAACAAAATCACATAATTTGCTTGAAATATCATCATATTATATGCTATTTCAACAATTAGATTTCAATTTGTGGACATTTAAAAAGTATATTTTATAAATTTCATATATAAATAAACTATGAATTTTAAGCTTCAGACTTATTTTAAGACTTTTTTTTACATTCGAAGGTAAAGTATTTTTAAGTACATTGAGGCTTATTTATGGAATTCTGTATCAGAAATTTCTAAATCATAGTTGTCATTCTCTACACATTTTGAATACTACTTACATTGTATAAAACTTTTCCTATAGTCAGCAGTTCTTCAATTATATAAGAAAAATAAAACTACAGTCGGTAACAAAAGTGTCCGAACACTAGCAAACATTCCTATGTAAAAAGTTGACTTCATACGGTTTTCTTAAATAAATCTTTATCGAATCATGTTCCTACACTAACTAAGAACAGGGTTCGACAAGCCTTTATTTAACAAAAGCGTATGAAGTGTACTTTTTTTAGGAATTTTTGCTAGTGTTCGGACACTTTTGTTACCGACTGCACTTATAAACTTGACATTTAAATTGCACAAAGGTAGTCAACTAGGGTGACCAATCCATGATGAAAACGATGGATGGTAGTATAAATATATAAAATTTAAATCGCGATGTACTCAGAATTCTAGAAACTTTGCCCATCGGAAAAAAAAAAAAAAAAAAAAAAAGTATTGTGTGGGTAAACCCTCTACTCTTCCTTCCTTTCCATGATGCTGCTAAAAAAGGTGTAATTAAGGAGGAGACACTTATTATAAACAAATTAAAACTTTAATTCTTCTAATACTAAGGGTATATGCCTACTCATACTGGATAATTAATAAAAGTATCTTTGCCCCGTTAATGTGAACGATTAAACATATACTATTTTATTTCAATTGCAAGAGGCCAAAAACTTCTTATCTCTTTCTCTGTCCCACTGACCTCGACTTTCAGTACGCTTTCTGTTAAATGTTATTATTGGTGAACCAATTTGCATATTTTCGACACCATCTAAAATTTGCAGTCGGCAGCAAAATTCATGAAGCATACATCCACATTTTCATTTTTTTTTTTTTTTTTTTCCAGTTTGATCGCAAATTTTTATCATAAACATTTTTTTTTTTTTTTTTTTTTTTTTTTTGTAAACGACACAGTATTAAGATCATGACTCGACTTAAAAAAAAAAAAAAAAAAAAAACAGTATTAGGTGCACTTTTTTTATATAGGAATTATTGCTTGCGCTTCAATAAATTTGCTTCCGACTGTACTCAACTTCACCTTTACAACCCTAGTACTTCTTCGCCAAGCGAGATATTCCAAACTCTTGTGCCACCTTCTAAAAACTCAACCTAACTATTTCCTGAATCTTAAAATATCAAATTTTTGCAAATTTCCAACAGTTCTGTGAATTTCGTAAGGCACTTTAGAATCCGAATATATCAGTATAGTTTCTGTAAATATATGATTCAGTGATGTTATTACTTGTATCTTTTAAAAAGGTAAGATAGCAATATAAATTTGTTAATTCGATATATTTTTGTAAATAAATTACTATTTATAGTGTTCTGGATTTCAAAATAATTTTTATTATTACTTATTTATTAGTCAGTAAATAGTGACTTATAAAATACTAATTCTTTCATAAAAAAAAATGACTTATTTTTTACAAGTTGTATTTGCTTCAACAAGCTTCAATATGTTCTGATTATTTCGTAAGGCGCCTTACAATATAAATATATCCCTATAGTATATGTAAATATCGGATTCAGTGATGCTATTACTTGTATCTTTAAAAAAAAGTAAGATGAAAATATAAATTTCTTAACTCGATATATTTTTGTAAATAAATTGCTATTTATAATGTTCTGGCTTTTTTTTTTAATATTTTTTATTATTATTATTATTTATTTATTAGTCAGTAAATAGTGACTAATCAAATACTAATTCTTTCGTCAAAAAATTACTTATTTTGTACAAGTTTTATTTGCTTCAACAAGCTTCAATATGTTCTGTAAATTTCGAAAGGTGCCTTACAATCTGAATATATCAGCATAGTATATGTAAATATCTGATTCAGTGATGTTATTACTTGTATCTTTACTTGTATAAAAAAGTAAGTTGGCAATATAAATTTGTTAATTCGATATATTTTTCGTAAATAAATTACTATTTATAATGTTCTGGCTTTCAAAAAAGTTTTTACTATTATTAATTTATTAGTCAGTAAATAGTGACTGATAAAATACAATATTTATTCGTTAAAATCATGACTTATTTTGTACAAGTTTTATTTGCTGCAACAAGCTTCAATATGTTAAAATGTTTTAAGTTTATAAATACTTCCAGAATTTATATTTATTAACATGTATATATACATTATTTTCTTCTATAAATTTATTGAACCATCAGTAAAAATATTACGAATGAGTTTCTTTCCTTTATACCCTTTCATCATGTGTAATATCTATACATAAAATAATTCACAAGGGAACACTGAAATATTTCCAAGAAAGTCCATAAATTTCCCGTTGAACAAAAACGTAAAGAAATGATCAAGAAAAGAAAGTACTTCATAAGCCGAATACTTTGTGTATGATTTATGCTTTAATTTTATGCTATGTCTTCGCAAATTTTAATTTTAGCAGTAGATAGCAAAAATAAATATCGATGAAATATTTTTATTGCTACGAATTTAGTATATAAATTTAAAAAATCGTTAGAGGATTTTTAACTGTTAAAAGAAGAATAGATAGTAGATTTTTGTGAAATATTTGTTGATTATTAATATGATTCTTCTTTATGTTTTGCATAAAATTTAAAGTTACATAGTGTTCATTTAGATTGATTTAAATATGTAAAAGAGGTGAGAGTATAAGGCAAAACTAGGAGAGGTTGCGCTGTAGGAGAAATTGCGCTCCTACCGGATGGGCGGAAAGTGTAGAGTGGACGCTTAGAGACAACAACATTGGTGTAATAAAGGATTACCGATTTGAATATGCATGCTGATTGATTTAAGACTCTAAAAGAAAAATGTGGTTATTTTGTCTCGTTTTCTTAAATGATTGCTTAAAATTTCATAACTCTTCCTAGGAATTCCTGTAGAATGGTAGTATTACATAATACTTTTTAATTAAATGAATGCTCTAAGATAAACTTATATATGTTACATGTGGCAGTTGATTGCACGAAAACCGCACCATTTACAACAATAAATACAACTATTTGGAGCAACGGCATATTAGGCCAACAAGAAAGAATTTAAACTGGAAAGTAAGTACCAACTTTAAATTCAGCATGTTATCTAGTAATTAGAGTGCTATTATTATTATTATTATTATTAATATTATTATTTATACTATTATCTGGTCTTGTTTTTTGTCATTCTTCTTCTTCTTCTTTTTTTTTTTTTTTTTTTTTTTTTTTTTTTGTAATAAAGTTTTTAGTTCTTTTATTTTTATTTTTATTTTTAATTAGTAAATTAAACTATCACTCTTATTGCAAAAATATATGTTTACAAAAACCTTACCATAATGTCATTTAAGTGCAATAATTATTGTTACCAATTTAATTGTAGTTATAATTAAGCACAATCCCTCCTACCCATGTGCGAAATCTGTCTTACCTGAAAATCACCTATTTTGGTTTTATTACAGCTATTGATTCAATGTATAGCATAACAACAAAATAGTAATAGAAATACATAGGACACGAATGAATTGAAAATTATTCAGCGACAGTTAAAAAAAAAGGGGGGGGGATTTTTGCGTCATTCTTTTGAATTGTAAGCTCAAACAGCCGTTTACATCCATAAGATATCTATAAAAGTTTTATAAAAATGAAAAAAAAATGATCCATTAAACTTCTATAAACTTCCTACAGAAATTTAATAGCACGACAAATGTCACTCTTTTTTACCTCCATTAGATATCTGTTGAATATTCAATAATTCTCCAAATATCCAATATTTGGACTTTTTAAATCTAAGAGATATTGAAAATATCTAAATCTTGTTTAGATCTAACATGTTACATCTATTAGATATTAAAATACTCCCATCTAAATTTCGTCTGCATTTAACCCTTTGAAGCAGATTTCTCATCAAACATAATTTTTACTCTTTTTTGATAGTTTTAAGTTATTTTAGATCTATATAAATGGAAAATGTTACATTTAAAATTTTAATTAATTTTGGTTTTAAAATATAGAGTGGGGTACCTGTGTCCCTTTCTGCGCTAAAGGTAAATTCATCATGGTACTCGGGTGTCCCATGAATAAATATTTTTTACAAATTGCACTTATTTACAATTACTTAGGTATAGGAGTAGCAATAATCCATTACTGATCTTTTTTAAATAATCGAATTTAATTAGAAATAAATTTTTGAAATTGGTTAATAATTTTTTTTCAAACTACTTTTATTTAGCATTTTTATTTTATTAAAAAAGTTACTCTGATAATCTAATAGATTTTTTATAATAACTATTAGACTCTCTTTTATAATAAAAAACTATCATGCAATAATAATATTTGTAATAAGAGCGTCAAAAAATAAATAAGCAAAAGGGACACCGGTGTCCCATCTGCGTCAAAGAGTTAAACATCTAATATATATCTATAATTAGTTCAGGATATCCAGGACTTTTAATGGACATTCTTAAAATATTTTTGCACATTTTATGGATCATTTGATGTAATGTAGATGTCTAACGGATATAAGTGGCTGTGTTGACGGAAACTCTCTTAGCTATACCGTAAGCAGAAATGTAGGAATGGCGAAAATTATATACTTATATATATAGTACATATCCGTAAATATTATTCTACAGCATAAATATAAAACATATTAAGAATATTTACAAATTATAGTATGAAAGTTATTTTATAAAAGGGAAAAGACTATAATGTCGTAAAGAAATTTTTTTATTAGCATTTTTCTATAACATTTTTCTATAATAAGATTACAAATGTAAACAAAGACCACAAATGTTAACAGACTTAAAATGTAAACAAAGACTGTAAATGTAAACAAAGAATACAAATATAAACAAAGATCCTAAATATAAACAAAGGCTACAAAAGTACACAAAGACTCCAAATGTAAACAAAGACTCCAAATGTAAACAAAGACTAGAAACGTAAACAAATACACTAAATCTAAACAATTACTCTAAATGTAAACAAAGTCTGCAAATGAAAACAAAGACTCTAAATGTAAACAAAGACTACAAATGTGAACAAAGGCTCTAAATGTATACAAAGAATCCAAATGTAAACAAATGTAAAGAAATTCCCTAAATGTAAACAAATTCACTAAATGGAAATATGTATATTTATTTATTGTGCATTTGTAGGAAATAAATCCAGTTTAAGTAGTTAGTGCGAATTGTAGTATGTATCCAGTTTAAGTAGTATGCGTTGTACCATTTTAAACTATTTTACATATTAAGTGCTAAAAGTTATTTTTATTATAAAAAATACGCTTCCATGTAATCATATGCAAAAATGTAACATAAAATTTTTATAATAACGTTAATAAATTTATGTAAACATAATTTATTATTAGTACTATTATTTTAAATAACACACTAAAACTTATTTCATGAAAATTAATATTTATGCTCTAATTGCGAATTACTTTTGAAAACTTATAGACAAGGTACCCTTAAATTAAAATTTTGTTAGTATTATTATTTCAATAGTTTGCGCATTTTAATACATATAAATATAATTTTTTTGTATATAAACTTGTGATAATTATATAAACATTATAAACTGTGTTGTTAGAGATTGTAAAATTTTCACATGTGTTTATTATTTTTATCTTATTTGTTAATCCTAATACTTGTCTTTATCATTGAACACATAGAAAAAATATGACTCATTTATTTCTATAATTCGGGTACATTTGCATAAATGTATTCAAATTCGATTGATTTATTATAAATTTTCTAAATCTTTAAATTTTCCTAAAATTAACACTGTAGATTTAATAAAGCATATTTAAAGCAAATCATTGTGTTAGATTCGTTTATTGTAGATATCTATGAAAGTATCCACACAGCATATATATTTATACATTACTGACGTTCTATTACGTATTTCTTACACGTCTAGTGTAATTGAATATCTAGAGTATTAGAAATTGCGTACCCAGAAATAGTAAAATATTAGACACGTAATTGAAATACGACTGACTTATTATAAATTTTCTAAATCTATAAATTTTCTTTAAAACTAACATTGTAATCTTGAAATAACACACAGATATAAGAAACCATATTTAAAGGAAATCCTTACGTTAGATTCGTTTATTTTAGAGATCTGTAAAAGTATTAAAAAGTCCACGCAAAACATATATTTATACATTACTGACGTTCTATTACGTAATTCTTACATGTCAAGTGTAATTGAATATCAGGAGTATTAGAAATTGCGTATCTAGAAATAGTAAAATACTAGACACGTAAAAGAAATACGTACATTTTTTTTTCACTTTTGCTGCATTAATTCATCTGTGTTGCAAACGACGACAACTTAGATCAATATTTGCTTACAAAAATTGCTGCGCAATATTTCCTACTATGATGCTTGATTTTACAATTCAATTAATAATTTCCGTTCCCGAAATATGAACGAGTAATTGTATTAAAAAGCTAATTTATTCGTTTCCATTGATATGTCAGTCCCTTTACAGAACATCAATCTTATATTCTCTTTATTCGTCAGTCATTTGGTTCAACACGGACACCAATTTCTGAAAAGTTTTTTCCAAAATCTCTAAAAGCAACATTTGTTTTTTGAAACAGAGGAATTTCCTTAAATGACTTTATTTGTCTCCTGTTAGACGTACTAAATTTCTCACGAAAACTCAATTTAAGTACGCAAAAAGTCCCTCTTGTACATCCTTTATACAGCAACTTTCGATGTCGCTCCAGGCGCCCATGTTATGTGTCTGCATTATTGTATTATTGTTTCATATAAAACGTTTACGAAATTTCGTCAATCTTTACGAATTTTCGTTCGGTAGTTAATTTTGTCTATTTTGAATGTTTGCATCACGATATTTTACTTTGCAGCAGTATTTTTAAGTACTCACTAATACAGGGCATATAATTAACATTTTAAGTTCAAATTTATGCATCTTCAGGTGTATTAACAAAATGTTTGTCTATGATAAGTTTTAAAAACTCGTTACATATGCTATAATAATTATTACTACGGTTTGTCATGGAAAAAGTTCATTAATAAAAATATTTACTTAAAAAAAAAAAAAAAAAAAAAAAAAAAACAGCTTATTTCCGAACTTTTAGATAGTTAGAATTTTATATTAATCACAATATATTATTCCTCATGGGAGATTTAAGTATATTTTAATTTTATTCGAATGCTTGTGGTATTTTCACTAAAATCTTAACAATGTCATTTTCAAAAATGTTTTCTTCTATATATTTTCTACGACAATCTTAAGTTGTATAGCAATATTTCATTTTATTTATGTGTGTCTGTACTTAAAAACCGTAGAGAAAGTAATATCATAAAAATAGCCGAAAACTTAAAGTCTTAAAATACCATTTAACGTTAAATTCCTCTACGTAATAGTAATAGTAAATGAGCGTCGTAAAAAAGTTAGATTCTATCTCCAAATTCTCTTTATGCCTTAAAGATTGGATAATTATTTTAAAGTGGTGCACTTAAATTTAATGTATTATTGTTAATCTTTCATGTATGCTTGTTCATTGCTGCTTAAAGTATATTCTTTTTTGTCTTTCTTTAAAAATACTCTTATCTGTATCTAACTTATCTTTAAAACATAGAATTAAAGGATTTCAACTGTTCTTTTCTAAGTTTTCTTACGCATATTCTGCTCAAAACAAACTAAAGTTAACAAATGTAAATATACTATAAACTGTAAACATACTGTAAAAGTTCAAACGTTATTTCTTGTAATTTAAGCGTAAATGAAAAATAAAATTGTAGAATGATTCTTCTAAATGGTTTCCGTGACTTACTTAACTTACTGAAGAGATTAAAAAGCAGTAATGACGAATCACGTTCCGTCTTCCAGATCTAAGGTTTAAAAAAGAATTAGAGTCAGTAAGATTAAGCTTTTTTATTTGAAGTTAGTTACAAAATTTGTGAACAGTAATATGATCTTTCATTTTTTTTTTTGGTATAAATGCAATATTTTCATAATATTCTCAGTTGAGAAAATCTTTACAGTTTATAAGTATGAATTATGTTTGTAATATATATATATATATCATTGGTTCCTGTTTTCAAAATATGTAATCGACCATATGTAATTTAATCTGTCTACTAATAAAGGCATGTTATCTTGAAATAGAAAATAATAATAGTAGGACAGACCAGGATTAGTTGGCAGAAAGTAATAGTTGACACTCAGCTTTTATTTCTTGCGGCAGTGGCGGCAAAAGACTGTCATTTTCCAAGAAGAAGTGTATGTGTAGTTGCACCATCCACTGTAAATTCAATGTGCTTGGAAGTGTCACGAAGGTAAAATCTCTCTTTCATTATTATTATATTTTCTTTTCTGATGCGTAAATTATTTCTATGTATGATTTTTTAATCTGATGAAACTGATGCGCTACTTTTGGTGGTTTTCGAAATAATGTAAATTTTTGTTGCATGAATATGCCATTGTCTATCTATGCATGTTTGGGATCCTGTGGTATCCGACTTTTCCTGCGGTGCTAGTTGGAATAGTAAGGTGTTGTGTCAGCCGGAATGTGTTAACATACCTATGGCATATATATATATATATATATATATATATATATATATATATATATACTGATAGCTCAAAGGCTGTACAACCTGTCCAAGATGTAGAGTTTTCTTCCACAGCCTCATGTAAAGACAATGGTTAGGGTTCTAGCAGAAAGTTAAAAAGAACCCCGTAATCTCATAAGGATGAAGAAAAGTTCGCATAAAACACACCTACAGATAATCCTTCGTAAAAATCAAAGGCCTGCTGAGCAACCTCAAAAAATAAATGACTTTTATTTTCCGTTAAATACCAATGACAACAGTATCTTAGGAAAACTGAAACTGATAGCAATGAGGTCCGTATGTCCACCATAGTAAAAAGGGGAAAAAATGGAGATCATCATACGAGAATGAACGGATTTTATACAACCAATGTAAAATCACACAAATTAAATCCACCTATACAAATAAATGAACGTGCACATCCTGCATCCGTAGTTGATTTCTAACTTTGACCTTATTTCATTTCAGTAGCTTTATATATATATATATATATATATATATATAAAAAAAAAATAATAATAATAATTAAAATATATATTTTTCTTGGTCAATTCATTATTTATTTATACATTTAAATTTTTTCATTCAAATTATATTAAAAATAAGATTTCGTTTTGGGTGTGTCTGTATTTTTGTTTTCGATTTCTTTTTTGTTTCTGCCTCAGTAACCCTTACAATATCACGTTATGCCATCTTGCCCCGACAGTTGTACCAAAACCCGATGTCAGTCGTTATAGTTGCAAGCGTGTAATATTTATATATTTATTTTTTTTTGCAGTTTGTAAATCATGTTTTAAGTTTGTGGGTTATACAAGGATTTATAACCAGAGTTGAGCTTTTTAATAAATTCGTCAGATTTTCTCTAAGTGTTGCATAAAAAATCAGAAAAAATTAAAAATCAAAATTTTTGTGAACTATTTTTGGTCTCCCTATATTTTTAATATTATTTATTATAATATCGCTTTTGTTTCATGTTTTCAGTATATGACATCAAAGAAATATATTATTATATTTAACACTGCTAAACATTTAATATTATATACATATATATATATATATATATTTTTTTTTTCAAGAAAAAATAATTTCTATTAAAGATGTGTTAAATTATACTACTGGACATTAAAATTGCTGCACCAAGAAGGAATAATAATAACGGAATGAAATTTGTTGGACACCTACATTGTAGTAGGAAGAACAATTGATTAAAATTTTAGGAAATTTGGAGTAATATGTACTTAGAAAACATTACATAAAGCCGCGACCTCTGTCAGAAATAACAGCAGATATCTGCCTAGACATTGAATCGAACAGCGATTGGATGACATGTACGAATAGAGCATTTCATGAAGCTTCAACACGATGCCACAATTCATCGATTGAAGTTACTGGTGAGTGGTGGAGGGTCAGTCGCTTTTCAACGATTAAACTTCTGAGGTTGAGACGTCAGAACGTCACCACAGTTGTTTTAATTAAGCTGGATCCAGCAAAGTAGAAAGTGGGGACGGTTAAAATCGGTTCGTCGCCAGTGACTCGGTGAAGGTTGAGGTCGAGTTCGTTTTGTGTCGGCAGGGTACTGCAATAAAAGACTTAGATTTTGAATATTACATAAATTAGAAGTGATTTTTAAAACAACGGATTGAAATGTAGTGAAAGGAGGGTGTAGGAAGAAGTATAAAAATAGAGATGGTTTTAGTAGATGTTGTGGATGTTGGAGGATAGTATAGTGGATGTGATGAATCTTATTTTGCTGAACATCGGGAAGTAGAGTCGTGGAGATTTAGTTGTGTGAAGTTAAGTAGTGATGAGTGTTGGTGTGCGCAAATACTAGCATTCGGAAAGGTCAAGTTGGGTCCGAAGGGAATCCTCTGATCCGTAGTGATGTCGTGGTAGCGGAGTACGAGTGCGACCGTCTCTACACCTTCGTCTATCTCCTGGGGTGAGATATTAAGGATAATTAAATTGTTGATTTATATATTTTGATTTAGTAATACGCTGACTGAGCTAAGTTTTATTACCAGGTCGCCCTCCCATTAATCTGGTTCAAATAAACTCTTATTGTTTGTTCAATCCAGTCTCTGGTTTTCTTAGTAATCTAAATAAGTATTTAAGTTAAGATGGAGTTTGCAGGAACGCAAACTCCACAGTGGCGCCCAAACCAATTCGACACCCTCCCCCCCCCCCGCTCGCGTTTATTTTACTGGCTCAAACAATGTAATTAAAATTTTTGAGGATCTTGAACAGTATTTTGATATATGTAAAATTGACGAAGCTGATAAATTTAATTTATTAAAATACTCCTTTAAAGGAGATGCTAAAATCTGGTATGACACCATTGCCCCTAGAACTCTAGGCCTAAATCCTACGAATGAGGATTTGAAGCTTAAAATTAAAAATTCATTCTCTTCTATTGTTGATAAAACGAAACTACGTCAAGAACTTTATACGACAAAGATGTCGTTTTATGACAAACCAACCACATTTTTGTTACGTAAATTCGACATTATAAAGCAGCTGGATTTAGTGTTATCTTTTGCCGCTGCAATGAAAATTATAACACCGCTTTTGACTATTCCTATTCAAGATTACCTTGATCTGAAACCTGTCACCTCTTACGACAGTCTGTTTCAAACCTTAGCGAAGTACCAAGAACGTCACCGTCCAAGGGCGGACAACACCTTTAATCGCCAACGGGGTACTGGAAATATGCAAAATTTTAGGCGTGAAAATTTCACCCCCCCTCAAAATTTCAACCGATATCAACATGACCGTCAATCGCCGCAACCAAGGCGGAATAACTTTCAAAATGCTCGGAACGATCGTTCTAATCAAAATCAATCTCAAAACTTTTCTCGAGGTGATAGAAATAACAGAAATTTTCGTAACTCTCGTTATAACCAGAGTCGTCAGTTAAACGAGTAAGTGGCTCTTGTGAAGAGGGTCAACAACCACTGAATAACTCAACCACCTCCATATGTTTAGACACAATTTGTATCAGTCCGGTGGACTTTCCTAATTTAAATGCAATAATTCATAATATTTTTATACCTACTTATTGGGACACTGGTGCTGAACGTTCCTTTCTAACACATGAAACTTATAAAAAGTATTTTGCCTTTAAAGCTTTAAAGCGGACAAATTTAAATGTTACGATGGCTCAAGGCCAGTCCTGCGTGAACAGAGGCGAAGTCCGCCTGAATGTTCAAATTCATAATTTAAGTGTTAATTGGCCTTTTTACGTCATCGACAATCTTCAGCATCCCTGCATTATAGGGTTAGATTTTATGAAAGCAAATAATGTTGAAAAAAATTTTGCCAATAAATCTTTACATATTGATGATTCTAAGTCAAATTCTAAACCTGTCGAGCCGACAGAATTAATTGTTAATTTAGAGGAAAGTGCCCTCACTCATATTGAAAAAATTGATTTTGTTAATTTTCTTAATCAGTTTAAACAGTTATTCTCTGATACACCAGGCTGAACCCATGTTGTTTGCCATGAAATTGACACTGGAACTAAGAAACCAGTCTTTAGTAAGCCTTATCGTTATGATCAAGCCAAACAAGATATTATAATTTGGCATATTGACAAAATGTTGAAAAATGATATTATTATGCCTTTAACATCTCCTTATGCATCTCCTGTTGTTTTATGTCGTAAGAAAAATGGTAAACCTATTACCGATCCTGAGGCATGGAGATTTGCAATCGATTATCGTAAACTAAATTCTATTACACAATATCCTCAGTATCCCTTGCCTATAAGTGATGATTTGTTAGCACATATCACAACGACAAATTTTATGTCTACTCTTGATCTGACATCGGGTTACTTTCAAATTGCAATGAAACCCGCTGATGTATCAAAAACAGCGTTTATAACTAAAAACGGCACGTTTGGTTTTAAACGAATGCCTTTCGGATGTTCAGGGGCTGTGGCAACATTCCAAAATGCTATGGAAACTATACTTAAACCTGATTTGAATAAATTTCTGCATGTGTATCTCGATGATATAATAATCACGTCCTCATCTTACAATGAGCATTTAAATAATTTAAAAACTGTTTTTACTCTACTGAAAAATGCAGGATTAACTTTAAATTCTTCTAAGTGCCATTTTGCACGACAGGAAATTAAGTACCTAGGCGTCAAAATAACGCCTGCTGGTATTTCTGTAGATGATGAAAAAGTTCAGCCAGTTTTAAACATGCCCCCTCCTACAACTTCCAAACAAGTTTCGAGATTTCTAGGCATGTATGCCTGGTATGGGAAATTTATACCTAATTTTGCTCACATATGCGAGCCCCTCTTTAAACTCAAAAGGAAAATAGTTAAATTTCACTGGTCAAATGAAGCACAAGAAGCATTTGATAAGTTAGAAACTATACTTAGAGCTCCTCCTGTACTAGCTCATCCTAATTATAATATTAAATTTCAAGTAGCTACGGATGTTTCTTCCTACGGAATTGGGGCCATTTTAAGCGAAGAAGGCCGCCCAATCGCATATGCGTCCCGAACGCTTAACGCTGCAGAAAGAAATTATCCAGTAACTGAACGTGAATGTTTAGCAGTGCTTTGGGGACTGCAAAAATTTCGTTTATATTTTACGCAACTTCCAGTAACAGTTGTTACGGATCATGCGGCATTAACTCGGTTAACAACTGGAAAGAACCTCTCCCCTCGCATGATTCGATGGACTCATAAGTTATCTAACTTTAATATAAACATCGAACACCGACCTGGTTCTGACAATATCGTAGCTGACGTTCTTTCACGTACTACTCAAACTCAAGAAAATACGATTGAACCTAATTGGGGAAATCAATTCCTTGCTTTAAATGAAAAGAATGATCAGATAAATTCTCCTGTTAAAGCCTCATATATTCAGCATTCGCATTTAAAGGCTGAACCGGTTCAACCCAAAATATTAGCAGACGTGACTGAAACTCGTGTAAAGGAAATTGAAAGTGAACAAGTAAACCAATGTTCTTCTACAAATCTAGTAACTACCTTAAACGATAAATTCGTATCTGATAAGGAAAAAGTAGTTTTAGCGCTTATGCCAGCATCTGTGTTAAATTCGAGAGATCAATTAATCCAAGAACAAAAAAAGGATCCCGAATTTGGATTAATCTATAAGTATTTAGAAGATACTGAGTCAGTTTCATTAATTGAATCAGCCATTGCCTTAAACTGGTCCCAATCTTTTTCTTTAATCGATGGCTTGCTTTTTTATTCAAAATTATTATCATCTTATGGCGAATTACGAGTTGTAATTCCCCAATCTCTTCGTCAAGCCATCCTATTTGAGTTTCATGACTCTCCAATTTCGGGACACTTTGGCATTAGGAAAACTTATAAAAAGCTCAAAGATGCCTGTTACTTTCCTAAAATGAGGAAGTTTGTTAATGAATATGTTTCGAGTTGTCGCTTGTGCCAGCAATATAATTATAAAAATGTAAAGCCGGCCGGTAAATTAATTCCTATTAAAGTTGATTTTCCAAATCAAATTCTTGGACTCGACTTAATCGGTCCTTACCCCCTCTCTAAACCAAATAGATTTCATTATGTGTTAGTTATGGTGAATTATTTTAGTAAATGGGTTGAATTTGTGCCTTTACGTAAAGCTTCGGCACAAGCAGTGGCCACTGCCTTCTTTAATAATTATATTTCTCGTTACGGCGCCCCCCTTCAAATTGTAACGGACCATGGTCCTCAATTTATAAGTAATGTTTTTAAGGCACTTTGCGATACACTCGAAATTAAACACGTCTTCACGGTTCCATATCGGCCGCAAGCTAATCAGGCCGAACGTGTTAATAGAACTTTAATTAATATGATTGCAACGTTCATTGGTCAAAATCATGAAAATTGGGATCAGTTTCTCTATCATTTTGGCTATGCGATTCGTACAGCGGTAAGTGATGCAGCAGGAAAAACTCCCGCTGAATTGTTTTTGGGCAGAAAGATTCTGACCCCTTTTCAAAAACTGGTATTAGTGCAGCAAAACGCATCTCAATTTATTACGCGAAATATTGAAGAATTGCTACCAGAAGTTCAGAGAAATTTGAGAAAAGCTCAAGAGCAGCAAGCTGTATATTATAACCTTAAACGTAGAATTTTAGAAGTAAAAGTGGGAGATAAAATACTCCTAGAATCACATTTTCTTATCTCAAAAAAAGAATCTAAATTAGCTACATTTGCGCCAAAATTCATTGGGCCTTTCTCTGTTTTAAAGGTACAAAATAATAATCTGACAATTGATTTTAACGGCACCCCCACTACCATTAACGTTGATCAGATACGAATATTCAAAGAGCGCACTCAATCATATGCTGAAACTCTTGATAGTGATAGCTTGCCGGTTTCAAACCCACCTGACGAACAGTCCGTCTTTACGCCTAACCTCACTCCCCAGCCTAGTGATCCTGATTCTTGTACAGCTGATAAACTACCTACTCCTACAACACCCGAACAATCTGTTCAAGGCACTTCCGCCGACCGATCTAGTGTTAGCAGACCCGGCGCACAAAAGCGAGCTCGTACTGGTTCATCGAACGTTACTATAATGTGAAATTTCCTAGGCAAACTGGTCGCAAACGCAAATATTATTTTACTAATAGCTCTTTTATACCGCAGATTAAAAAGAAAAAAGCTTGGAACAAATATTTAAAACGCCCACAAGCCCCCTCCTCAAAGTCCTCTGGAACACATCCACCACAGAAGGTACAAGCAGTTCCAGATTCAGTGCACACCGACTCTTTCCGGCCTAAGAGAAAGGCAAGGGTTCGAAAAAGACCTCCACCCTCTTCATCAGCTAGCGGACGGCATATGGAGAAATTCCTAGCAGCCCCTGACTCGGTCGGCACAGACGAGTTCTCTTTGCACCACCGATTCAATATCCGGCGTCAAGCCAGACTCCGACACCATGCTCAGCCATATGAATCACCTGCCGAACCTTTGTACAAGCCTTTTGGGATAGCCCTAGACCCCGGTCTGAAAGCCTGCAACCCTGTGGCCTAGCTGACGAGTACAGCGAGCACATTCACCAAGACCTCTAACCTTGCTGAAGTTACAGCTGCAAATTCACATCAGGTGATACCGTTTTATATTTTTTTTTATATTACAAGTGCATTTCTGTCAGAGCTGTACAAAATGGTCGACATACTTTGAAGCATTTTTGGGACTTTATATTTTAAGAACTCTTACGAAAGTTATGGACTTTCCCAAACTAAAAATACAAAATTTAATTTAGGCATGAACTTTCAAATCAAAATTCATGTTCTGCTTCAATGTCAACATTTTTGTTCTCTCTTAAATATCTATTTTATGTATGTATTAAGTTCTTTTACTTTGTAGCCATCACCTGCAGAAAGCTGGTAATATAAACTGTTTTTTTTACATTTTGTAAATCCCCCCCCTTTTTCTTTTGTCTTTTTATAAATGATGTATTTATAAGCTGCATATTTGTATTTGTAAAACTTTTGAATATTTGTTTAAAAGTTTATCTGTTTGTACTTTTAGAGGGGGAAAAATGTTTTTTTTAGCTATAAGCATAAAAAGCGTGTTTAACCATATAACATTAAAAAGACTAACTGCTTAATTTTTTCCGTTTATGCTTAAGCTCAGGAGGGAGAAATTTTTCTGTTTCTAATTTGTGTACTATGTTAATAGAGACGAACATGTCTCCGTTTTTTCTAGAAGAGGATTTTAACTTCTCCCTTTGATGTTATTACTGTACAAAGTTTTTATTTTACAGAATCTATCTGACGAAATTTTCTGATGCTCCAAATTGTCATCTGCACTCTCAAACTCTTCCTCTTGTTGATGAGCTGTTTCCAAACACTTTGATCCTTTTTCGTTATCTGATGTTCACAGCCTGTGGATTCTGACGCCTGCCCTAGTATGAAGCAAGTTCATCCTATTCTTGGTTCAGTCATCTCCCTTGCAGACGTAAAGTTCCATCTATCAGTCCAGCCAGTAAACTCCTATTAATAAAGATTTTGTAATGTTTTTTTTTTTTTTTTTTTAAGGACACTTATTCTTGTGGTACGACAAACTTTAAATGTCGCATTTGTCACAAGCGACTTACTATGTAAAGCCAAGAAAGATCAAGTTTAAATTTATTTTTTTTTGCCTCCCTGGCATAACAGGGAGACGTGTGTTAATCCTACTGTACTCCTGGTTTTAGCTCAGTCAGGGTCCCGGAGTTCTCGGGGTAAAAGTACGTCCCCGAGTTTTTCGCTCAGGGATTTAAAAAAATTTTTAAGTTATTCTCACCCGGTTAAAATTTAAGTGACGGCTGCACTCACACTTCAGAGATCTGAAATAGTTAGGTATGGAATGAAGCTATTTAAATTTATTCGACAAAACCCGTTGGGGATTTTCCAGGCTAAATTTTTTTCTTGGGGGGGACTGTGAGATTGAGACGTCAGAACGTCACCACAGTTGTTTTAATTAAGCTGGATCCAGCAAAGTAGAAAGTGGGGACGGTTAAAATCGGTTCGTCGCCAGTGACTCGATGAAGTTTGAGGTCGAGTTAGTTTTGTGTCGGCAGGGTACTGCAATAAAAGACTTAGATTTTGAATATTACATAAATTAGAAGTGATTTTTAAAACAACGGATTGAAATGTAGTGAAAGGAGGGTGTAGGAAAAAGTATAAAAATAGAGATGGTTTTAGTAGATGGTGTGGATGTTGGAGGATAGTATAGTGGATGTGATGAATCTTATTTTGCTGAACATCGGGAAGTAGAGTCGTGGAGATTTAGTTGTGTGAAGTTAAGTAGTGATGAGTGTTTGTGTGCGCAACTACTAGCATTCGGAAAGGTCAAGTTGGGTCCGAAGGGAATCCTCTGATCCATAGTGAAGTCGTGGTAGCGGAGTACGAGTGCGACCGTCTCTACACCTTCGTCTATCTGCTGGGGTGAGATATTTAAGATAATTAAATTGTTGATTTATATATTTTGATTTAGTAATACGCTGACTGAGCTAAGTTTTATTACCAGGTCGCCCTCCTATTAATCTGGTTCAAATAAACTCTTATTGTTTGTTCAATCCAGTCTCTGGTTTTCTTAGTAATCTAAATAAGTATTTAAGTTAAGATGGAGTTTGCAGGAACGCAAACTCCACAAACTGTCATTTTCATTGGTGCGAGATAAGGAGAACGCGCTGGAAAGAGCAACAGAGGAACACATTCTGTATCAAAGAAGGTCCGGACGATACAAACAACTTGCGGTCGTGCATTATCTTGCTTAAATTTTGCGCAACCAAGGCCTCGAATACAGGGCAGAGGGGTGAAAATCATCCTGAAATTCTAGATACAGCTGGAACTATAGAAATTTTGCCGAAAATCTGTGAAGAAACTAACAAAGAAGATATAAAACCACCTAATTGGAAAAAATGTGAACCGGGATTTTCGCTTTCAACGTGTTCTTTTTCTTCTGAAGATAATCAACACATTATGGATCAGATATCTGGAAAAACTCCCGTTCAACTTTTTCATATAATGGCTAATGATATGATATCGCATACAGTTACGGAGACTAATAGATATGCAACGCAAAAGAATGAGCATTCTTTGAATGTGAATGAAAGTGATATAAAAAAGTTTATAGGCATCCTGTTTTACAGTGGTTATCACATTTTACCACGTGAAAAAATGTATTGGGAAAACGCTCCTGACACCGGCACAACTTTGGTGAGTACAACTATGTCCAGAAAACGATACAGTGACATAAAAAGATACCTACATTTGAACGATCATTCGGCAATGAACAAAGAGGATCGTTATTACAAAATACGTCCATTTTAGAACAATTGAATATTGCACTGCAACAATTTGGAATTTTTTCAGAAAACCTAACAATCGATGAAAGAATGGTACGCTATTTTGGCAGACATGGCTGTAAGATGTACATGAAAAATAAACCTGTAAAATGTGGATACAAGTTATGGATGTTGACATTTTATAATGGATATCCCTTTAACATTATTCCCTATCAAGGTGCTGTTGAAAAGTGTAAGGAGCCACTTTTTCAACGTGTTGTGGGAACTTTGCTCACTGTTGTGAAAAATCCTATGTTTCACAGGGTATATATGGATAACTTTTTCACTTCACATGGGTTAATGGTTCGTTTGCAACAGAAGGGTTTTTGTTACACTGGAACTGTTCGAGATAACCAAATCGCAAAATGCCCTCTAATATCTTTGAAGTCATTAGCAAAAACTGAGAGAGGAACATCTGATGCATTGTTTGACAAAGCTAACAAAATTGCCGCTGTACGCTGGAATGATAACCGTGTAGTTTCATTACTAACAAATTTCGAAGCTACAAAAATGAACGGCAAAGTACAACGTCGTGTGAAAGGTGCCAGAAAGGATGTTGATGTAAATTTTTGTATTACTTCTTAAAATAAATATAGAAATAGAGTAGACCTATTCGACAATCATATGGAAAATTACTTTTGTTCTATTCTTGGAAAAAAATGGTACTGGCCACTTTTCGTGAATTGCTTTGAGGCCGCCCTCATCGCAGCCTGGAAAATCTCAAAACTATTTTCTCCTGATGATGCACAAGATATATTAACATTTTGCAGGTCCGTAACAATATGTTACCTTGGATAATCTGTTCGGAGGAACAACATTTGACAAAGAAGTATGCTGCAGAATAATAAAGAACTTATTCTGCTAAATAGCGAGCATGTGCTAGTGAAAAAATCCAAATAATCGTCAAAGACGATGCCAACTGAAATCATGCAATAAAAAACCTGTCACAATTTGCAACATGTGCAATGTTGGACAATGTAGAGATTGTTTTTTGGACTTCCATTAGCAAAAATCTTTACAATTTGCAAAATGTGCACTTTTGGACTGTGTAGAGACTGTTTTTCGGACTAACAAACAAAATAAAATTTTTTGTAAGGTAAGTCAACATTTTTGACTCTTTGTTTTGTATCGGACCATTGTTCTATTTATAGGACAGTCTATATTTAAAAAAAAAAATGTTAAAATGTTTTAAATTTTTCTTTATTATATGTGTAAGTATGTTATACTGACCATGTTTAAAAAAAAAAAAAAAAAAAAAAAACATTTTTCCTATAATTCGGTAAATTAGTGGTCCAGTATGGGTTAAATAATATTTTTTGAAGTCACACCATCCACTTAAAACATATAAATGTTAAAGTAATTTCAAGATATAACGTAATCCATCACAAAAAAAATAATAAGGACTTTATTCTATTAAAATAATGCACATACATAAAAATAAAATGCACTTGTCACATTTCTTTCTTACTTTATTATTATTATTATTATTATTATAATTATTATTATTGTGTAAAAAGTGTAAATGCAATGGATTTAACTAAACTTTGTTTTTTTTGCTATTCTTTAAAAAAAAAATTACCGTGAAATTGGACTATACTTTTTGAAATACTAATTAAACTTTTAATATAAATATTTGTAAATTTAAAAAAAAAACTAGTATGTTGTGGCCACCACAAGACTTTCTTCTATATTTACCTATACATATTCAATCAGTAACAATATTAAAAAAAAAAAAAAAAAAAAAAAAAAAAAGTACAATTTTTTTTTCTAAGTTTTTTTTTTTTTTTTTTTTTTTGTTAAAAGTGAAAAAAATCGATAACTTTGTTTTAAATTATCACAGATTTATCGTTCAACCATTCGTTTTAAAGGTATTGACGAGATCTTTCGAAAGATACCCATCTTGAAACTTTGCCCCCCCCCCCGGTGGGGGGGGCAACCGATGCCCCCACATGCACAAAAATTTTTTCCTAGTTAACTACTACTATTATCATCCTGATCTTTCGAAAGATACCCAATGTGAAAATTTACCCCCCCTGGGGGGTATTTCCCCCCAGGGGGAAGCGATGCCCCCCATGCAGATATTTTTTTCCTAGTTACATACTACTATTATCAATAATTCATATTAATTTTACAATCACAAGTTTAAAACAACTCTAATTATGCACATTTATACGAATTTTTGTCCTATGCTGCCATGTTAAAAATTTAGATAAAATGCTATCACAGCTCCACCTGTTGAGCTATTGATCCCCAAACATAATCAGCACCAGTTTATGTCGGGGACCAACTAAATACCAAGTTTGGTTAAATTTCGTTAAAAAAAAAAAAAAAAAAAAAAAAAAATTGCGATATTTTTCTAAGTTTTTTTTGCTGTTAAAAGTAAAAAAAATCGATAACTTTGGTTTAAATTATCACAGATTTATCGTTCAACCATTCGTTTTAAAGGTATTGACGAGATCTTTCGAAAGATACCCATCTTGAAACTTTGCCCCCCCGGGTGGGAACTTCCCCCCCCCGGTGGGGGGGCAACCGATGCCCCCACATGCACAAAAATTTTTTCCAAGTTAACTATTACTATTATCAACGAGACCTTTCGAAAGATACCTATCTTGAAAATTTACTTCCCCGGGGGGGGAACCGATGCCCCCCCATGCACAAAATTTTTTTCCTAGCTAACTACTACTATTATCAATAATTCATATTAATTTTACAATCACAAGTGTAAAATAACTCTCTTTAAGCCCATTTATACGGAATTTTGTCCTATGCTGCCATGTTAAAAATTTGCATAAAATGCGATCACAACGCCACCTATTGAGCGATTGATCCCAAAATCTAATCAGCACCAGTTTATGTCAGGGTGCAACTAAATACCAAGTTTGGTTAAATTTCATTCATTGGTTCGTGAGATACAGCGTCCACAAAAAAATGATACAGACAGACAGACAGACAGACATTTTCTAAAAACTATTAATTCGTGTTCTCCATATCCCAAAACATGTAAATCCATCAAAAAGTGGACTTCGAAAATTTTCGCGAATCCAATACTTTCTCTATATTACATATAGAAGAAAGTAAAAATACATACATTTATAAAAAAAATAGATAATAAAAAACTGCTTATTTAATACTCACTATATACGTAATTTATATCAATATAAATCAAAAGATTTTTTTTTTCCTTTTTTAAATAAATTTAATTACAATAAATTAAACTCAAACAATTCTATTCAAAAAGGTTTTTTTTTTTTTCTTTTGCTTGAATCGAAACAAAAGAAGCCATTTTTCCTTCTTGAAAATTGCTTAATTTTCAGATAAATCACTTTATTTTACAACTGTAATTTTGCCAGATATTTTTAACAAAAGTCTTTGTTCCGAAGCGTATATTGTTTCTTTTACATGCAAATAAGTTTAATTAAAGTAAGTTTGAATACCCGAGAGAGTAATTCAACTTTTATTATTATTTTACATTCAGTATATGTAGTAAATTATACTGTGATTAGAATTTTGCGATCGCCGTAATTACATTTTTCCTTATAATTTTTAATTTTGTGTCTACTTATCTCATGTAATTAAAAACTTCCATAAACTAAAATTAGTCTGAAATATATATATATATATATATATATATTGTCTTTGTAAATTTAACTAAAGCACTCAGTATAAAAATACAATGTTTTATTTCTAAATGTACAGTTAAAAAAAAAAAAAAATGCACATAAAAATTAAAAAAGCTACATAAATTAGAAAGTAAAACGTTTGTTGATACATATACACACACACACATATATATATATATATATATATATATATATATATATATATATATATATATATATATTAATTTTTAAACTACAGTTTTAGCAAAAACACAATGCATCGTTATTTTAGCCCTCTGATTAAAATAATGATGGGCATTTTTTTTATCAATTATAAAAATTGGAACAACTTTTATTATTGTATGCTGGAAGCATGTGAAATTAGCATTACGCAAGTAATGTTTTTGTAGTAAAAGGTATAAGTTTAAATGATATTATTGCAAACATATTTATATGTTTATTATTATTATTATTATTATTATTATTATTTTGTAAATATTTTATATTTAAAAATATAATTTCGTTAGTATATGATATTAACGTTATAATGAAAATAATATGGATATTACTAAACCAATATTCTCTTAACAGATAACGATAGCGATTGGAAATATTTCTAATTTATTCTCTAACAATTTTAATCCCTGCATTTTGTCCATACTATTTTTTATGAAAAGTAATTTTCTTTCCATTTAAGTGTAATTCTATATCAAATACTATATAAAATTGTTCGACAAATTAGTATAAAAAAATGTCGAGTAATAGATATGCTTTAAAATAACTTAGAAATTCTGCCACATCATTGTAATACATCGATATTTGGTTATTCTCATGAAGTCATGATTTTCATACTAAACATCTTCGCTTTGTATGTTTGTAACATACCAAAAGGTTGATATTAATTACTTCTTTGAAATACAATATAGTTCAGAGTAGCTGTCTTAAAAAATCGAGATTAAATTACATTGTCTGCAAAATTATCAAAATATGGTCATAGTAAGATTTTTATTAATATTATTAAATGTAATTTATTGAAAAAAGAATGTCAATCGTAAATACGCAAAATGCGAATGATTTGCAAGATGTTCATAGTAAAATAAACAGTGTAGGCATTTCGTTTTAATTAAATTAACGATAGCTTTAAATCTTCCACATGAACTAATATATTCAATGGAAATTTTGATTTTCCTTATAATATTTTCAATGGTGCTACAGACCTGGGATAAATGATTTTTCTCCTCCATATTTTTAAAATTATTTTTACGTTTTAGAAAATAATGTGTTCTCATACGTAGGTAAATAATTCTGAATTCAAAGACATCGAGTTACATGAAGTTAAGAAAAAAATATTGACATTTGTTCTATTTGTCATCATGGATCCGTTGCAATGGTAACAATGATAAGTGTCAAAGACATAATTACAGTTTGGGCATTTTATGTTTATATTTATAGCATTTTTATATAGTGCTTGAATATAAATGAATTACATTAAAAAATATTTACAATGTAACATTTATTTGAGGTAAAATAAAACGAATTATTCATCTCTCAAGTACTTCAGCTCGAAATAGATTATTTTCTATGAAAAGGATCTTCTATTACCTAGTGAAAATGCTTTAATGAAAAATATGCTTGAAAAATATAATTTTAATTTTCAACTACAATTAAATATGTTTAAATATACCTACAAAAATGTTAGCGAACAATTCATTTTTATTTTGCTTTTTCTTTAACTATTGAAAACATTTAAATTTATTAAAAAATTTTTTAATACTAAACTTTATATATATTTATACATAAATATATATATATATATATATATATATATATATATATATAATTTATTTTTAAAGCTTTATTTGTAAAATAAATAATGGTGTTTGATATTATTTAGGAACATAATAATATTGGGAAAATACTAAAATATCCTATGTATTGATTTTATAAATCAGTAAAAAATTATGTTTTGTTTATAATATTTATAGGGCAAATTTATATTTAACGTGCATATTTGTGTATTTCGAATTGCACTACAACGCACGCACTTGAAAATTGAAACAAATTGAATTGCATATATGATGCCATGTACTTACTCAAGCCTAAATCGGATCACTGAGACAATTATCAGATTAAAATACTGCTTATTCTTGTAGTCACATGATAAAACACAATTTATATATAATCGCAATTTTAGTACGAAAATATCGTTTATATATATATATATTTTCCTATTTATTATTTTTTTCCTGAGTGCAATTCGATTGAGGTAAAGTATTATTAATTTGCTGATACACATTTCTTTTACAGTTAAATAACTTACTGTTCCCCCGTAAACAGGAAAAACTGCAGACTAATAGTACTTGTTGATGGCTGATATAGTGATATACAGTCAGTAGCAAAATTCTTGAAGCACTACCAATAATTCCTACTTAAAAGATGGACACATAATAGTGTTTTGTTAAATAAATGTTTTTCGAGTCATGATCTTAGGCTTATACTGTTTGTAAAACAGCAAGTTGGTAATAAAAATTAGTTATCAAACTAAAATATATATATATGAAAATTGTGGATGTATGCGTCAGTAATTTAGCTACCGACTCTACTATGCATAACAAAAGTAGCCAGCAATTCAGAAGAAAATATCGGACTTATTAATTTAATTAAAAGTGATTAAATGTGAAATTATTAACCAAGACGGTAAAATAAATTATACAGAGTGTTCAATATCACGTTTTAGATCTACTAGTAGTGGCAGTGTGCATCCACACGACTCAGAATCGAACAAGAATACAGGGGCTTTCATGATACGTTAAAGTACACAGAAATATAACATCATCAAAGATTATTAGTAATAAATGCACATTAGCAAAAAGAACATAGCTAAGATAAAATGTCGAATAATGGATGAAAGTATATATAGAAAGTATACATATATAGAAGAATACATAGAAAGTTTATTTTGAAATTATCTCTTGTTTAAATGCATTACATTATTAAAAAATTAAAATAAAAATGTTCCATTACATTAAAACTTATAAAACTTAAAACGTTTCAAAATGCAGTTCAATCCATCAGAAGAAAAAAAACAAGAAAGAAAAATCATGCAGAGCGCATTGATTAAAAACACTTTCCAACTGTACGTAATTGTTGTATCGAATAACTTTTAATATTCTTTGCCTACATTATCACACAAAGGACAGAAGGACTGAAAAACAAACAGGTAGAATAATTGATTTTAAAATTACTCATAGGCATTTTGGAAAGTGTTAAAAAGGCTTAACGCTAAAGAAAATGAAGCCATTAAATTATAATCACAGCTTTTGATCTCTCTGAATATTTTAGTGAAGACCTATAAATCAGAAAGTTAATCATATCATATCATATCATTCTATACAAAACATTATTTTAGAATATTAACAATACACTTCAATATTTTTATGATTTTTACAGTCGAAAGATTTTTAAATATAATTTTCAAAAACTTCTGCCTTAAACGTAATGCGTTGGCCTTTTTTTTTTTTTTTTTTTAGTCCCTGTAAACAAACTAGTTGTACAGGACCTGTTAATGTCATTTTAAATTTGGAACATTTTATAGGGAAAATATTTATAAAAATAACATTCATAGAACACAATGCTTCCGAATGCTTTTGGGTGTCCCTGTACACAAACCAGAAGAGATATTCACTCCATTTTCAATATGGAACATCCGATAGCGAACATAAATAAAATATATCAGTTTCGAAAAATTCCATAAATATTTACAGGAGTTAGAGTGCGGGGAGACAAACAGACAGACAGATGCACAGATACACAAAACTGAAATCATATTCACACTTAAAAATGTTAGAAAGTGTTAAAAACGCTTAACGTAAACGAAAGTACAATTCTAGCAATTTTTTTATTAATAGCTCTTAATGTAAGTGGATATTTTTGTGCCACACTGTAAATCTAATGCTAATCATGCTGTATATTGTGCAAATATGTTTTTTTTTGTGTGTGTGTGCTTATAAATAGCATATTTATCTCTGTTTCCTAAGACATCGTGGAAAGTAAAGTTATTAAAATTTGATTTATAGAAATACCTCTGATAGAACGCAAAGCTTTGGAATACTTTCAGGTGTCCCTGTACACAAACCAGTAGAGGTATAAACTCCACTTTTAATAGGGAACGTCCGAAAGTGAACTTGAATAACATATTTCAATTTCATAAAGATATGTCTACAGTAAAGTTATGAAAATATGGTTTATAGATATACCTCTCACAGAACACAGTGCTTTGAAATACTTTCGGGTGTCCCTGTACACAAACCAGTAGAGGTATAAACGCCATTTTCAATAGGAAACGTCCGATAGTGAACCTGAATAACATATATCAGTTTCAAGAAATTCCATAAATATTTACGGGAGTTAGAGCGCGGACAGACAGACAGACAAACCAAAGTCATAAACACTTTTCAACCTTGTTGGAAAGTGTTAAAAAGCACATAATTATGAAGGAAACGATCATATAAAAGCAACGTACACAAATAAAAGAACTATATTTGTAACACTTTTTTTTTGCAATTATCAATAAGTAAAAAGGGTACTTACAATGTCTTTAACTAAAAAAATCCCCTTTCTTAAGAAAAAAAAAAGTATTATAAAAATATTTTTTAGAAATACTAATAAAAAAAACTGTTTAAAAACAAATTTTCGTAAATTTTCAGAATAAAAAATATATACATATACGTATTAATAGATAAATAAAAAATTATTAATAAAATACACACTATATATTTAATCTACAAAAACATAAATTAAAAGAACTGAGTTCTTTTTAATCTCAAATTAATCACAATAAATTAAACTCCAACAATTCTATTCAAAGAATCCTTTTATTGTCTTTTACATGAATGGAAACACAAGAAAGAGATTTTCCTTTTTGAAAACTTACTAATTTTGAGATAAATTACATTATTTTACAACTGCAATTTTACTGAACGTTTTTGACAAAACCTTTTGTTCCGAAGCGTACGTTGTTTCTTTTATATGCAAATAAATTTAATTAAAGTAGGTTTGAATGCCCGAGAGAGTAATTGAACTTTTATTATTATTTTACATTCAGTATATGTATAAAATGATGTTCTGATTAGAGTTTTGCGATCACCGTAATTATATTTTCACTCATAATTTTTAATTATGGTTCCATCTTGGTTTATTTTATATAATTACAAATCTTTGTAAACCAAAGTTAGTCCAAAGTATAATGTTATTTTTTGCCCGATTTAATTATAATTAAAACACTCAATAGAAGGATATATAATTTCATTGCTAAATATACAGTTTAAAAGATATATATATATATATATATTTTTTTTTTTTTTAATTACACGTATAAGTTAAAAAGTTATATAAGTTAGGAAGTCAGACATTTGTTGTCATTTTAATTTTCTAATTTTTAAACTGCACTTTAGGATTGTTATTTTTCCCCCCTCTGCTTTTTTTTCCTCTTTGCTTTCTCGCAGCTTCTCTCTTTTTTCCCTCTGCGTTTTTTTCTCTCTCTTTTTTTTTCTCTCACTGCTAAAAATATTTCTGAATATTCACTAATCAATTTTAAAAATTGGAAATATTTTTTATTATCGTAAGTTTATATATATATAATGAAATTTAAAACTTCTGATATATATCAACAGGACTGTACAAGGCGATTTATTTATAACTTCCGTACCACTATTTCCATAACATAAAATTTATAATAAATTTATGTTGATAAACTGCAGATTTAATTCTGAAAAAATATACATTAAGTTTTATTTTTTGGAAAAATGTTTTACGAAAAGAATTTTAAAAAAACGTCTGTGGCAGCCCTGTATTAAGGACTATAACTGATATAATTTGTTTGGCTTGAAAAATGTAAATTTTGCTTTACACGAGCAATGACTGGTCTAATGAAAGAATCAAGTTTTTATGATAAAATGAAAAAAAATATTTATTATATAAATATATAAATATATATATATATATATATATATATATATATTATTATTATTATTATTATTATTATATACTTGAAGGTATAATGTCTTTAGTGTAATATAATAACGTTATAACGGAAATAGTATGACTTTTCCCAAACAATAGTCTGTTTATCAGATAACAATATTAACGTTCTAATATTTTTAATTTTTTTTCATAACAATATTGATCCCAGCTTTATATCTATACGATTTTTATACAGGGTAATTTTTGTAAGCGTATTTATATACTGTAGAAAATTATTCTACAAAATGGTTAGTATGTATATTATTTATCCCAAATAGATGAAATCAGTTACTTCAATAACTATAAATGGTAATTTCGTTCATAGTAGCTGATATTGAAAATTGAGATTAAATCATATAGTTTCTAAAATATAGCATATTAAGTTTTAATAACAAATTTAATTTATTAATAAAAAAATGTTAAGCGTAATTATCCAAAACTCAAATGATTTAATCAGACAAACATAGTGGATTAAGCAGTGTCGGCCAAGGTTTAAATTAAATTAATAACAGTTTTGAAAATTCCATATCTTTAGCAAATGCGTTGATTTTTCTTACGTCAGTTTGCATAGTGTTATAGATATTTGATTTTTTTTTCTCCATATTTTTTTAATCAATTTTGTATTTTTCAAAATAATGCATTTTTATACGTAGGTAAATACATAGAAATATGAGATATTTAATGATAAAATTTAAGGAAAGTACAGTTATTTTACCGTGAAAAATTTTCATGTATCTTATAGATCATAGGTCCGTAGCAATGGTAAATAAAATAAATTTCAAAGATATTATTATCGTTTGTGTATTTAATAATATAAGCAAATTTAAACATTTATAAAGCGCTTGGGTAAAACAGAATCACATTATAGAATATTGAAATATTAATATAACATTTAATTCAATTGCCAGAATTTCTGCTTTAAATATGGTTTGCTTAAAGCTGCTAAAATTACAGTATGCAAAATATATAAATTAGCGTTTTTAACATTGATATAAATTGCTGTGCTGTTATCACGTACAATTTTGTTAAAACAGTTTTAAATCACAAGAACAAATTATTATATTTTTAAGATTTCTCTTTAAGACTTACAGCATTTTTTATAATACTTAAAACTTCGTATGTTAGACAAAACTTTCAGAAATAACCAAATCTGTTGAATAATTTAAATATGTATACTGCCCAATTACAATTCGATACTCTTCCTTATTAGAAGATATTTAAATATGGATCTTTGCAGCAAGATCAAGTATTAGTACTTCTATTAGTTATCAGCTCATTATAGAAGTCAATCATTTCTGGAAATTACCTTAATATCAAAGAATTCATTCAAGAGATCTCTCACTCAACCAGTCAGACAGAAAGTCTACTTTAGGGAGAACTTTAATTACGGAATCTTCATAAATGATATTAGAATTCCTTTTCTCCTCCAAATAACTTAAGAAAAGTTATAACCTTCTCTTAAGGTTTCGCTCATGAAGTGAACTTCTAATTCAAGTAATTAATGTCATAAATAGATGTAAGCATTATTCATTATTCATTACAAAATTATATACATTTAATTATATATATATATATATATATATATATGTGTGTGTGTGTGTGTGTGTGTGTGTGTGTGTGTGTGTGTGTTTGTTTGTTTTAATGACTTAAAGCTGTATAAATAAATAATAATATTATTATAAAAATATATTACAACAACATATTTTCCTTTGAACTATGTAGGCTATCCTAAAATATCGTTTATTACTATGAAATAACTAAGCTATATCGATAAAATTTATTCTGTATATACCGTATTAAATAATGTAGAGAAATAGATGACTATTCTAGATTAATCGATCTTTATTTATTAGATTGTTTAAACTATTCTAATTAAAACTCTTTTTTTTTTCCTCCTCCATATTTGTTTAATCAATTTTGTATTTTTCAAAACGTAATATATTTTTATACGTAGGTAAATACATTGAAATATGAGATCTTGAATGATAAAATTTAAGGAAAGTACAGTTATTTTACTGAGAAAAATTTTGATATTTGCTACAGATCATAAGTCCGTAGCAATGGTAAATAAAATAAATTTCAAAGATAGTATTATGGATTGTGTATTTAATAACATAAGCAAATTTAAACATTTATAAATCGCTTATGTAAAGCATAGTTACAGTATAGAATATTTTAATATTAACATAACTTTTAATTCAATTGCTAGAATTTCTCTCTTAAAATGGTATGCTTAAAGCTGCTGGAATTACAGTATCCGAAATATTATATTAGAACTTTTAACACTGATATAAATTACTTTGCTGTAATCATATACAGTTTTGTTAAAACAGTTTTAAAACACAGAAACAAATTATTATAATTTTATGATTTCTCTTTAATTACAGGATTTTTCATAAAATTTAAAACTTCTTACTTTAGACAAAACTTTCAGAAATAACCAAATTTGTTGAATAATTGAAACATATACTGCCCATTTACAATTCGATACTCTTCCTTATTAGAAGATATTTAAATATGGATCTTTGCAGCAAGATCAAGTATTAGTACTTCTATTAGTTATCAGCTCATTATAGAAGTCAATCATTTCTGGAAATTACCTTAACATCAAAGAATTCATTCAAGAGATCTCTCACTCAACCAGTCAGACAGAAAGTGTACTTTAGGGAGAACTTTAATTACGGAATCTTCATGAATGATATTAGAATTCCTTTTCTCCTCCAAATAACTTAAGAAAAGTTATAACTTTCTCTTAAGGTTTCGCTGATGAAGTGAACTTCTAATTCAAGTAATTAATGTAATAAATAGATGCAAGCATTATTCATTATTCATTACAAAATTATACACATTTAATTAAAAATGTATATATATGTTTGTTTTAATGACTTAAAGCTGTATAAATAAATAATAATATTCTTATAAAAATAAAATACAACAACATATTTTCATTTTAAGTATGTAGGCTATCCTAAAATATCGTTTATTGCTATGAAATAACTAAGATATATCGATAAAATTTATTCTGTATATCCCGTATTAAACAATGTAGACAAATTGGTGACTATTCTAGTATAATCGATCTTTATTTATTAGATTGTTTAAACTATTCTAATTAAAACTCTTTTTTTTTTCCTTCTCCATATTTTTTTAATCATTTTTTTGTATTTTTTCAAAACGTAATATATTTTTATACGTAGGTAAATGCATTGAAATATGAGATCTTGAATGATAAAATTTAAGGACAGTTGTTTTACTGTGAAAATTTTTGATATTTACTTGTGAAAATTTTTGATATTTACAGATCATAAGTCCGTAGCAATGGTAAATAAAATAAATTTCAAAGATATGATTATGGCTTGTGTATTTAATAATATAAGCAAATTTAAACAATTATAAATCGCTTATGTAAAACATAATTACAGTATAGAATATTTTAATATTAATATAACTTTTAATTGAATGGCTAGAATTTCTCTCTCAAAATGGTATGCTTAAAGCTGCTGGAATTACAGTATGGGAAATATTATATTGAAACTTTTAACACTGATATAAATTACTTTGCTGTAATCATATACAGTTTTTTTAAAACAATTTTAAAACACAGGAACAAATTATTATAATTTTATGATTTCTGTTTAATTACAGTATTTTTCATAGAATTTAAAATTTCTTACTTTAGTCAAAACTTTCAGAAATAACCAAATTTGTTGAAAAATTGAAATATATACTGCCCATTTACAATTCGATAATCTTCTTTATTAGATGATATTTAAATATGGAACTTTGCAGCAAGATCAAGTATTAGTACTTCTATTAGTTATCAACTCATTATAGGAGTCAATCACTTCTGGAAATTACCTTAATATCAAAGAGTTCCTTCAAGAGATCTCTTACTCAACCAGACAGTCAGAAAGTGTACTTTAGGGAGAACTTTAATTACGGAATCTTCATTAATGATATTAGAATTCCTTTTCACCTCCAAATAACTTAAGAAAAGTTATAAGCTTCTCTTAAGGTTTCGCTGATGAAGGGGACTTCTTATTCAAGTAATTAATGACATAAATAGATGTAAGCATTATTCATTACAAAGTTATATACATTTAATAATGATAAAAAATAAAAAATAAATAAATAAATAAAGTTATTTTCAATGACTTAAAGCTGTATAAATAAATAATAATTTTATTATTATAAAAATAAATACAACAACATATTTTCCTTTTAATTATGCTGGCTATCGTAACATATCGTTTCTTGCTATGTAATAACTAAGATATTTCGAAAAAATTTATTCTGTATATCCCGTATTAAATAATGTAGTCAAATTGATAACTATTTTAGTTTAATCGATCTTTATTTAAAAGATTTTTTAAACTATTCTAATTAAAACTGTTTTCTTTTTCTTTCTGAAATATATATAAAATTTTGATTCAAAATTTGTTCTATTTTGCGTTTTTTTTTTTTTTTCGTGGATTATTCAAATGGAACATCAAGTAGCTTGTTATTTCTTCTTTAATTTACTTTCATGTTGGGATTCGTTCTATGTTGCATACATGTAAGAAATAATAAATATTAAAATAGTTAATTGTTTTTAATTTTTAGTATTATAATAATTGTATTGGAGTAAAATTAAATAATGATTAATTTATAATAATGAATTATTTCGTACCAGACGAAAGTAAAATATTAGTTTATAAACTGTGATAATTAGGCACCTTTGTGGGTTTTTGCATGGTGTATAATTTATTTGCGTCTGGCATATGGAGTATTTTGAAATTGTGCATCTAGTTTAACTGGAAATGCTTTACTAGTGGTTGAAGAAAATGGAATGACGTGTATTCGTAGTGGTTTGAGGTATAGAAAGTTAGAGAGCGCTGTTGTGTCTTTATATTGTTATATAACATGAATGATGTATAATGTATATGTTTTAATATGCATATGGCGTTTGATATTTAATACATATTTATATATATATATTAGTATTTTACTTTTAAGAGACTAGCTGGCTTTGCCCACTTCGCTGGACACTATACTTAAATGAATTGTCAAAATCAGTATCATTATTAATAACCTATGTTAAAGTTCCCGCTGTGTTCTTTACATGGTTTTCCCGCTCGAAACGTCAGGAGTCCGGGTTTCCACTGTCTTCGGCAAAACTTACCTGCTTCTTACCTCCCCTACCCCAGCGGGTACGTCTGAAATTTTGCGAAATCCCACCAAAATACATAATGTGTAGACTTAATCAACATCCACACACCAAAATTCGAAATTCTATGATCATTTAAGGCGAATTTAAGCAAAAAAACGTTCTTTTACATGTGTTTATTGCCCCCGTCCCCGAGGGGGTTTAAGCGGGGATTCGTAAAATCCCGTTACAATAAGTATCGGATACATATAAACAATTTACGCACCAAATTTCGTGACCGCAGATCCCATAGATTTCCCAAGACAAATTTAGAGCTGAAAGGTGATCTCGAATTTGCAACTTCTTACGCACTCAAAAATCCGGAATTTCTGAGATTTCCCCATGAAAAACGATTTTCCCCCTCTCCCCTTTAAGAATCAAGAATTCCAAAAACGTACATAATGTTTTATTTATACTCAAGCCTGTCTCCTCTTATACAATTTCTTCATCGTGAAGTAATTTGGGGCTGAGTTATGCTTACAATAATTTTTTGCCTCCTGCCCCCCCCCCTCCCCCATTCCGTTACTTTAGGTTTTGGATACATATGAACAATTCAAGCACCAAACTCTATGACCACAGCTCTCATAAATTTCCCAGGACAAATTTAGTGCTTAAAAATAGCAAGTTCGAGATCCCCCTTTTAGCGCTAAATCTGTCTTGGGTAATCAGTCTCGAATTTGCCCTTCGTAACACATACACCCCTCCCCCTCGCCCCCCCAAAAAAATAATCATGTTTTGGAAATATCCTAAGGCATAGCTTTTTTTTTCAACATTTTTGTTTCATTTTTGGTAAAGTTAAAAATCAGGATATATATATATTTTTTAAATATTTCCCTCCAAAAACTGATTTTCCCCCTCCCTTCCCTTAAAAATCTAAAAATCTAAAATTCCTAAATCATAGATATTTTTTGAGTTTTACCTATGTCTAGTCTCCTGATGTGCAATTTCTCTACTGTGAAGTAATTTGGAGATTAGTTCTACTTACAAACGTGTTTTTTTAATTTTGCCTCCTCCCCAGAAGGGGAACAGGGGGATGATTTCAAAGAAGTAAATTTAATTAGTTAGACTTAAGTTGTGTATGTAGATGTTAAGTTGTGTGTGTAGATTTAAAAAGTTAGATTTGATTTTAAGTTGTGTAAGAACCAAAATTCCTGAGAAGCGCCGTTGAATTCCGTTGTACCGTTCTTACGTAGTACCCAGACAAAAATAGCGTTACAGACATACACTCACGACGACACACACACGGACAGACAAATTTTTCTAAAGTCATTTTTGTCTTACATGGTGTGTGAAACGCGAAGATATCGCAAGGTTTTTTGATTCTGGCAAATTTGCAGACAAAAGTCCGATTTTATTAATATAGATAATATTAAATTGAAACCCTATTTACAATAACTTTATGTATGCTATTACTTTTTAAATTTATAATTTGCTACAGACATATTTTTATGAGTTGTCCGAGAGAAGAAAATCTCGAATGGCTTAATCCTCCCATATACAATATTTTCGTAGCCCCGTTTGTGTTAATCGCCAAATACGTCAAATAGCGTGGCAGCGTTGCTTAATTTACATTTAAAATTTTAAAAGTATCTTATTTTTTTTTCTTCGGAACAGCTTTAGTATCAGATCTCCAAGCATAATTTGAAATTTGGCATTGAAGGAGTGCCTAGGACATTTCTCGCCAACTTCTTTATATTCGACTCTGCTATAGCCATTATAATTCATTGCCAAAGTGGCAAAAATAAAATAAAATAACATAAAATGTTGTTGAGAGGGTCTTATACTAAAACTGTATTTTTCTTCAATATTCAACTACATCGACAATCTATCAGAGTTTTCTGCATTGAAATTTTGATAAATATATGGTGGTATTTGAATTCAGTATCGATAACAGGCGATGTATATATATAAAGAGAGAGACCAGCTGTCTAAAACGTAAAGACAAGTTTTTTTTTTTCTTTCATTCAAAGCCTATTACTGACAAAATCTTTATGGCTCATGCGCAGGCGTTTTTTATCCAGAATTCAAAAACTAATAAAAATGTTGAAAATTTTTATAGATATAATTTTAAGTTGAGTGAAGACCTAAATTCCTGCCAAGTACCGTTGAATTCCGTCCAGCCGTTCTCGAGTGATACCCGGAAAAAAATAGCGACATGCAGACACGATGACATTCACACACTCACAAACACACACACAGGCAAAAATTCTGAAATCATTTTTGGCTTTCATGGCATGTGAAACGTGAAGATATCGCATTTTTTTTTTTTTTTTATTCTGACAAATTTACACAGAAAAGTCTGATTTTATTAATATAGATTTTTTTTTTTTTTTTTTTTTTTTTTTGAATAGCTAATTAATCTTTTTTTTATTAATTGATTTACTAATAGTTTTTTTTTTTTTTTTTTTCGGGAAATACAAAATTTTCTCTATATGTTTTAAAAAAATAAACAAATAAATAAATAAATACTGTCGATAGCGTCAATTTTTTTTTTCTTTGACTGTGTCCGCCTCTCCTTACAAACGGGTGCGTCCTCAATGTCAAAAGAGGTATCAACACTTGCCGAAAAATTCATGGAAGACATTTTTCTTTGTTAATAATTTTAATCTCCTTAATTAACGAAGTTATTAATTTAAGACTTCGGGTTAGTGAAGGTTATCTATTTGACAACATGCAAATAGATTTTCCAAATCGTTGTTTTTTCAGTCTTTTGCAAATTCCAGATTTTTGAGTAAAACTCTACCAAAAATGAAACAAAGACGTTGAAAACAGTCATGCGTCTTCTTTAGGATACTTCCAAAACACGTTTCTGATTTTTTCTAATCTGCCATTTTTTTTAATTTTTTTTTTTTTTTTTTTTTTTTTTTTTTTTTGGGGGGGGGGGGGGGGTATGTGTTATGAAGGACAAATTCGAGACCCCTTTTTAGCGCTAAATTAGTCTTGGAAATTCTATGGGATATGCGGTCACGAAATATGTTGCGCAAATTGTTTATATGTACTTATTGTAGCGAGATTTTACGAAATTCCTCCCTTACCCGACCCCCGCGGTTGGGGCATTAAACACGTGTAAAAACACGTTTTCCTGTTTGAATTCGCTTTAAATTATCTTGGAATGGCGAATTTTGGTGTGTGGATGTTGATTAAGTGTACGCACTATGTACTTTGCTGAGATTTCGCAAAATTTCAGACGTACCCGCTGGGGTAGTGGAGGTAAGAAGCAGGTAAGTTTTGCCGAAGACAGTGGAAACCCGGACTCTTCACGTTTCGAATGGGAAAACCATGTAAAGAACACAGCGGGAACTTAAAAGGCTATACTTAGTGTGAAAGTGCGGAACAGTTGTTATATAATGAAGTTTCAGCTTTAAGCCGTGTTTCTGAATGCATACATTTTTAGATATTCGTCATATTTTATTAGCACATACCCACTTTTTTTTTTTTTTTTTTTTTTTTTTTTTGTACTTAAATACGAGGCAACCTTTAATATTCTTGCTATGTTTGTCGACCCGTTAATCATGCATTGAGACAGATGAAACTTAATGACGTACGTGCCTGCCAAGTGATCGAGAGTTATTCTGGACAATAACTTTCAGTAAAAAAATAAATAAATAAAATAAATAAAGATCACTTAGTTCACGCACACACATCATAGCTCATTCAGTGTCAAAGATAATTCAAGGTATGAAAGTATTTGTTCTTGTGTGTTTGTTGTGTGACTGCAAATCGGCCCTTTCACAGCCTGCATCAAATCGGCATTATATAAGCCAGAATTATATACGTCACCTATGACAGGGGTTTGGGGAGCATGCCGAGAACAACTTCACTGCTAAGCATTGGTTCCACAAATTTCCTTTCAGTTATATAAGACTCGCCGATGAACTGCGCAGTGGACAACTGGATATGTTCTATAACGCGGCCCTGAAATCATCCATCGAGAAGGACAGCAGTGTGGCGAGTCATGATCTTGTAAGAAGGATGCATGTTTCTCATGAAATAACTTAGATTACACCTGCATGAGATATGAAGTTACAAAACTATTGCGAGTGGGTACAATTAGAGCCCTTAAATAAAATAATACGCCGGCGCATCACCGCCATTTTTTTGCCTCCGAAGAGGACAGCATTCCCACTTGGCGTCCTTATTGCTTCCCTAACGATTTTGAGAAATCTTGATCTGAAGCTAATCCGGTCAAGATAAGAGCAATAAGCGACAATAATATTCCTAAAAACAAATTTTTTTTACAGTACATTCTCAGGATGTCATTTTATTCTGAGGATATCATATGGATGTACTGGGGTAAGATGTGTTGTTAGGGCTGTTTCTGTTTCTTTTACAAAATGTCGCCAAAACTCAAATACACAGTAATAGAAGGTCTGTGAACACTTTATATTCCCTTGTTGAATGATTATAGCAGTTTATCGCTAAACAAACTTCCATACTATAGTTTACTTAGCTAAAATTATGAAATATAATAAAACAAGTTACTCTAAAGTAACGTAAGACGATAAAAAAAAACGTTTGTCGTTTGTTTATCAGAGAAATGTGCTTTGTACATGTGGCAACCCTAAGGCAACAAAATGCCTGATGCGCCATCTCGTATATATAGGAGCCTTAGGTAAAATACATTGTCAACATGTTACAAGGAGTGACAGCCTGATAGTCCTTGCTCCCTCGCTCGAAACCTGAACGCACCCACATGTCCTTTAAGGTCACCTTCAGTCTTTAGTCAAACAGCAGCTGAAGAAAAAAGAATAAAAAAATTTAAAAAACACGCTACCCGGATCTCTCTGCGCATGCACATTTGTGTTTCCCGATTAATGTCACGCGGATAAATGTTTCTAAACATCACTTTTAATTATTAACTCGTGAACAATGACTTGTTGGAAATTCGAAAGTGGATTGCTTTTATGTACACTTATGTATTTAAGTATAGCATGCAGAGATAAAATGTTTAATCTTTCGAAGATAAATTCAAAGGAAGTTTTAGCAAAAATTCTGTGACCGTGTTATATTCGTCAGAAAATATTTTTTATCTCTCAAGTTTCATGTTCAGTAGTCACATAATTTATATATCTAATTTTAGTTAAATTTCAACTTCAAATTGCTTAAATTATTTATAAAATAATCCAGTTCGAAAGTAATTAGTTCTACACCGTTTGAATAGTCCATTAGATAATTTAAAAAAAAGGTGGTTAAAATTGGTGAAAAAATTGTATAATTGCAGAATATATTTAAATTTATTCTAACAATATTGCATAAATTATATTATATTTTAATTTATTATATATTATATATTATATTATATTTTAATCACTTAACTATAATTGCGCGCAATTACTAGTTAGCATTAAATAAATAAAAGTAGGATTAAATAACATGCCATCTACACCAATTCTATACGATTAAGTTGTTTTGTTGAAGTAGGAAGCGCATTATGCATATATTTTTTAAAATATTAAAATAAAAATTCGTAATTAGAATAACATTTGAATTTATTCCAAAACATATATGATGTAAATATCCCCTAATTTAAATAAATTTTAAATCTTATATACTAAAATTATAAAAGGAGTTCTGATAACATATAATAATGAAATAATTTATTATTAAAGAACTTTTATAAATGCAATACTCTTTGAATAATTAAGATTTAGGATACTCCCCAAGAAATAGTAATTAAAGTTTATCTTACGTTTGAAATGAAAATTGCATATTAAAATTCGATGATATCTTATTGGATAAGGATTAAATTACTAAAACTTTACTGAATATAAATTTCAAACAAATGGAAGATTTAAATTTAAATTAATCCGTTAACGATATTACGGAAGAAATTATTTATTAATAAATTGGCATGGAAATTGTGAAATAGATTAATATTGCGTGATGTTAGAAAATATTGGAAGTTGATAAACAAAACATAATTATATATAATAAGAACAATGTACACACTTATATTGAAATTAATGTATTAAATATCATCCCCCCCCCCTTAAATTTAAATAGGGATTGAGCTCAGTTCCCGTATCTCTCTTCCACTGAGGACGTTTGGAGCATCATAAAAAGGGTCCTAAAACCAGCTCGGGATTTTATCAATCTAACGCAACAATTGGACAGAATTTGGCACGATACTTCACAGGAGCACATCTGCCAACTCTATCAATTAATACCAAGCCGAATAACTGCGTACATAAGGGCGAGAAGTGGACCAACGCGTTATTGGCTTGTTTATTTTGTGAGGCACTTTCTCTTGATTAAATCATTCAAAATTTTTGAAACTGTAATCAATTTATTTTCTCCACAAGTACATCGTATCTACCAATTTTTGTCCCATTCGAATCACCCATTCCACCCCATCTACCAATTTTTGTCCCTACTTATTCTCTTGGTGCGTCGTTTTTTTTTTTTTTTTTTTTTTTTTTTTCCTTTCTTTTTTTATAGAATGTATATATATATATATATATATATATATGTATATATATATATTTTTTTGGTTAATATACAACAGTTCCTAAATTTGCCTTTTATTTATTTATTTATTTATTTTTTGTAAATTCATATTTAAACTATATTTTGAACCTGTATTCATATTTTATAAGTTCAACGTATTCATTTCATATGAACACAACATGTTCATTTCATATGAATTTACCTTTATATGAGTAAATCAATGATAATATTCTATAAATTTCTGTGCATCTGAATTTCTGATATATATATATATATATATATATATATATCAATATTACAATAAGAACTTTAAAAGATATTTATAAGTGGTAAAAATATTGTATTTTATTTCAAAAATGTATACTTATAATATGAAAAAAAAAAAATCTCAAAATTGTAAACTTAAAAAGTTGTAAGCGATAGAATTCAGTTTCATTCGAAAAAAAGCTAACCTATGAGGGGTTTTATTCGCCTTGTTTATTCTTATTCAGTGAATAGTAATATAGTTTTCGATGATTATGAATACATATTGAGAAAATCCTCTTATGATTTTCTAAAATTCTGTTCATTCAATCGCGTACAACTTTTTCAGTTTACATGGTACTTGTTTGGGGTTTTTATTCACACACTGACCAAAGAGTCAGAAACCCTGAAATTAACATTTTAATAGAGTTTCTTTTGCACGTTGGACAACCTTTTGCATGAATATTAGCCAGCATTCGTGTGGGATTCGATTCTACAAGCTGGGGTGCATTTATGTCCAGAGTTTACATACGTTGGCGAAACAAATTTTAAGATCCTGTAAGAGGAAAAGATAGGATAGGAGATAGCTGACGGTTGGTTGGTTGGTTGGTTGTTTGGGTTTTACGTCGCACTAGTGCTGCGCAGATGGGAGCCAGAGATTGCTGACGGATACTCCTTTTGAACATGTCCCAAATTTTTTCTATTGGAATATGATCGGGTTTTGAGGCTTCTAGTGGAACTGCCTGATTTATGTTTACTAAACCAAACTCGAACAATTCCGCCACGATATATGGTTGCATTATCGAGCACAAAGTATCCACTAACTTCGGAGTAAAAATAAAACATTGACGAATGTACTTAATCTATCAATATATTCAGGTGCTGCATGTTTTTTGATTAACCTCGAGTAAAAACATTAGCCATTTTCATTCAAGCAGAACATTCCCCAAAGGTTTGTAACAGGTATTGCATACCTTCACCGTCAGCGAACATTTGCAGAAACACTTACATGTTTCTATTTCTTTGGCGAGTGTGTCTATAAGTAGCTCAATTAGGGCTTTTAAATTATGAAAATGAATTTTCACTAAATTTCACGCATGCGCAGTTAAAAATTATTTAGTAAAAATACTCATATTTTATTGCATATTTATTATATTTTTTTTCTGATTGCAGTATGCTGGTTGTAATATTGTATGTCGTGTTTCCAGAAAAAAGCTTTAAACACGGTTTAACACCTTGCGCGTTATAGCTAAAAAAGTGAGATTTTTTTTTTTTTTTTTTTTGCAATTTTTTAGAAAAACCTGTATATTTCCCTGATTACATACGATAAAGACAATATATATATATATATATATATACGGATAACATGAAAGAACCTCATAATCAAATGTTACAGCCAGTTTGCATTTCAAGCATTAATTTTTACAGAGTGCTGCCAAAAACTTTTATTTTTCTTAATTTTTACTGGTCCCCCTATCACTTTCGGTACAAAACTTTAACTGAAATATTTGAAGTATAACATATTCTTTACACTCCTGAAGTTTCAAAATGATTTGTCTAGTACTTTTTGAGATATTCTAAAAAAACATCTGAAATCGAAAGTATCCTTTCATTTATGCAAAGGTAGTGAATATATATATATATATATATATATATTGTCAAATGATTTTAAAATGTAAAAAATATAGTATGAGTTTCCAAAGTTTTCCATAACAACCAAATTGCTTTTAATTGAAACATGTGCCAAAAGAAATTAATAATAGCTACAGTCATTATCATTATTTTTCAAATGAAAAACCTTTCAAAACTTGTGTTCAAAAGTAATGTTTGTGTTCAAAACTGTGCTATGCGTTGTTTTGCTTAAGTTTCAGAAATATTATTTGTTTTATTAATTAAAAATATTTTACATTCTCCCTAACAAAACATTTAATCAGTTTTGTGATAAACTGGATTATAACTGTAACTATGACCACATTAAAAGCTTTTTCATTGATGTCTTGATAAAAGCAGAATCGTACAAACTTCTTCCTGTTATTCAATTACCAATTTCTTCTAATAAATGTCTAGCGTCAGCAAATGAAATATAAGTTTCCTTTCCACTTCCCAAGTACTGTTTGCGGCTTTATTTATATTTTTGTTAGAGGGAAAATTAATCAATCTCCCCCAAGAAAGATAAATCTATTTATATAGTTTTATTTATAACAGAGGTTTTCTTTTAATGCTTCGATATTAATTTGGAGGATATGTTAAATACAATTCATATTATATCGATAGAATGTTATATACGAAAACATAATACGAACATATGTTGCTGAAGTTATTTATAATGTTTTGACATTTACAAATGTATTTTATTTAATAGGAGAATTTTTTCTCTAAAAATTCATTATGCACACGCACATATATATATACACAGTCTAACCTCGCTAATAAGAACACGCTTAACGTAAATTACTTTTAACAGGAACTGTTTCCACAATCCCTTTCAAAATTAAGATCAGTTTCTGAGTTACTGATAACATAAACTACTGATAGTATGAACAGATTTTTATTCCAATTGAGATAAAATAACAAATTCCAGACCTTTCCTTCAATCATATTACTTATTTCATCTGTCGGTTTTTCCAGGTTTCGAAATTATTTCATTTCAAAGTTAGGGCGTCCTATATATATATATATATATATAATGTATAGTTCTCAGATACTCTTGTTGATACATTCACGGTTTATATCCTTTAATTTGAGATATTGAGATATTATCACGTTAGCGTCCAGTGTCCTCATTTGAGGACAGCTAATAAAATGACACGTATATTTTCTGTGGTTTCTTGGATAGATTTCTGTTTTTTAGTGACAGTTTATAGCGTTACTCTAAATGATACCTGAAAGTTTTATGTGCCTACTATTAATTATTATTTCACAATTTCGATAGTAATTATATGATTTTTGTTTCGTCGCACATATATTTTCTTTTTGAGCAAGTATACTAATTTAAATCAAGTTGAATAATAATATATATTATAATACTTTACTTTCGAGATCTTTGTCAACATATAATAAGACATAAATCGGTTATCTCAATGTTTTTCTATCTCGAAGATTTATCGCTAGAACACTAAAAGTACATAAATGAGGATAGGCTTTAAATTTAAAAACATCAGAAGAATTTTTACGGTTAATATATTTTACTGACAGATGTTTATATTAATTTAGAAGTGAAACAATCAGCTAATAATATTTTGCAAAATTAATACGGGCGTTAACGGGTTAGTATAATATTAGTAGATACGTATACTCCGCTAAACACCAAACATACAAATTTTCTAATGCAGATTTGAATGTACACAGCACTGTATTAAGACTGTGCTGCCCAAGTAGCACATAACGTTTTTATAGCGTTGCAAATAAGTCTGAACAGTGAAAAATTAGTTATAACAACGTTAAAACAAAGTATGTGCTATTGGGGTGATCTTACCATTTAGATATATGTTAATATTTTCGTCATTTAAAATTGTTTCCTCATTCCATTCTAGTTACCCTTTCCACCAGCTGGGATTGTTTCCTCATTGTATCTAAATTAATCATTACAGCACCTTTAAAGAAGACATTTAGAGACCATGACAAACCTAAACACAATACGCAATAATGTTAGAAAAAGACAATTCCATACTTGAATCTTATTCATGAAATAATTTGTACGAAGAATTTGAATGATGTTATAGAGAATGAAAATACACGAAAGTGTGATTGAATGCAGCCCTTCTAACTTAAAGGGACTTGGGTTCTTTTATTTGGTAAATCTGAAGTTTTCAAATTAAAGCTTTATATTTGCATTTAGTATCTATAAACTCAACTATATTGGATTTGTTCAATAAAATACATATTCATGCAGCAATTCCTATGGGATTTGATTTATTTGCAGACTTGTAACTTTGAACTGCGTTTTCTGATCTTCATTTTTTTTTTTTTTTTTTTTTTTTTTAATGATATCGTGAATTTCAAAATGCTGTACTTCTACAAATATTTAATAAAAGGCTTAATATATTTTGGGAAGTTTAATAGAACCTACATAAAATAAATAAGATTTTTTAAAAATTAATTATTAATTATTAGGTTATGTAAAATTTTTAATTAATTATGTAGAGACAATTAAAAAGTGCATATCTATGTAAAAGCTTGAAGAAAAAGAAATCGAGAAGTAACTTCTTTTAAATATCCAAAAGAGAATATTAAGCCTTTCAATTATCTGTAGAAATTAGAGTTCACATCAACACAAATTCATGAAAAAATGCAAACTGAGAAAACTATTTAAAAAAATTCAAATTTGTAAAAAATACGTAAAATCCATAAGATTTTTTGCCACCAAAATTTATATTTTATTGAAGAAACATAAAAAAGTTCACTTTATAAACATTAAATAGAAATATAAGTTTTTATGCGTAAACATATGTGGGAAGAAGTCAAAAATTCAAATACCGTTAAACATATAAGATCCAATATAAACTTAGGTATATTAAAAATTGCTTTGTTCTTACAAAGTAAAACATTTTAACATTTTTAACACATCTATTTATTGTGCAATCTAGCTTAGGGCGAGGGCTCGTTTCCTTCAGGCATACTATACCAAATGAAAACTACTGTCTCCATTTGGCCTCAGGTTAAAAAAAGTATGACATTTCAAAAGAAGAAAAAATATCATTGGACAGTAATTCATCGTTCTTATTATGTCAAACAGTACGAAAAAGACAATTATATCAATTACTACTATTAATTCACACTCTCCCTACATATATCTTGTACAAATCCTGCAATCGATTTTTAACTAACTTCCCGAATAGCTAGAAATTTGAAACTTTCAGGATTTCTCAGAACACGGTGACAACACAATACTTCGAAGACAGATTTTCAATTTTTTTTTATTAGTTTTCTAATAATTAATCAAAATATGAAAATTATGAAATCCGAATAGCTTTAAAATAGCCATTAAAATATTAGCTATAATTTAATTGCTGCATAAAAAATAAATAAAATAAAAATAATAATAAAAAAAAAAATACGAGTTCATTTTTTCGACATAAAAAATACATTTAATTAAACGTGAACATTAAAAAATTACAAAAAGCTAAAGTATACATCTAACAAAAATTGACGTTATTATCACTTTAGCTCTGTGATTCATCAGAAAAATTAAAACATAATATGTAAAAAGTTTTTATTTATTTATTTATTTATTTTTATTCTTATAATAATTTTTATTTCATTTTGCACGCGCGCTTTTAGGTTGATTTCTTTAGAAATAGACCTATTGCAATTACTTCGTTTATCTATCTATCTATATCTATATCTATATATATATATATAAATATATAGTGAAAATTTTGTCATCACGATAACTCCCGAAATAATACTGCAAATCGAACCAAATTTGGACAATGAACAAATCTTATAAATATCTTGGATGAGTTCGTTAACCAAGTTGCTCCAACTTTTTGTTTTCAAGTGGCAGCCACTTGAAAATTTCAAACCTACATTGTAAAAAACATATTTAAAGCAAGATTTGCTTGAATTTTGATATAAATACAGGCCACATAAGGGTCTCAATGAAGTTTAATAATGAAATTTATCTGCCATTTTTAATAAAGTGGCAGATATTTTAAGTTAAGCTGGACCACTTGAAATCAGGCTACCACTTGAAAATTTTAAATCACTATAACTTCCGAAATAATACTCCAAATCGAACCAAATTTAGACAGTACCTTAACTTATCTTATAAATATCATAGAAAAGTTTATTAACTAAGTTACTCCGCCATTTTGTTTTCAAGTTGAGACCACTTGAAAATTTCAAATTCAAATTGTAAAAAGCGTATTCCGAATTTGTTTGTAATTTGATGTAAATATAGACCACATAAGGGTCTCAACGATGTTTATTAATAAAATGTATCCGTCATTTTTAATAAAGTGGTAGATATCTTAAGTTAAGCGGGGCCGCTTGAAATCACGCTACCCCTTGAAAATTTAAAATCACAATAACGTCTGAAATAATACTCCAAATCGAACCAAATTTGGACAGTGTCTTAACTTATCTTATAAATAACTTAGATGAGTGGAGACCACTTGAAAATTTCAAATTTAAATTGTAAAAAGCGTATTCTGAAATTGTTTGAATTTTGATGTAAATACAGACCACGTACCCAGGTAGCAGAATGATGTTGGCCAATATAAAAATATGATATTGGGGAATGTAAAATGAACCCTCTCTAAAAAATATTTGCAGATATTTTTTTCTGATATCTGGTGATATTGAGAATATTTCCTGACATCAATAAATATCGCTTTTTGACATTTCAAATGCTACGCATGCTCAAATGTCACATTGATTCTTTTCATAATGTAGGTAGATGTCCCGCAATATCCAAATAATGATATCACTTGTCGAATGTCGACAGATATCGAAGAATGTTGTTAAAATAATATAATTTTTACGACATTGGCTAATATTAACAAATGTTAAAAATAAAGTATTAGAAAAATATATTTTTAAAAAATATATTAATTTATAAAAATTAATATTCAAAATATTACTTTCGGATCATGAATTTTGTAATTAATGAAAATAATTCTTTTAAATGCTTTTTATAGTGTGGATTGTAAATTATGTCTGTGAATATCCATAAATATCGTAAGTTTGACGTTTGACATTCAGTGACATTCAAAATATCGGCCAATATTAGTAGGACATTTCTGGATATTATTGTGCTACCTGGGTAAGGATCTCAATGAAGTTTATTAATAAAATATATTCGCCATTTTTATAGAGTGGAAGATATCTTAAGTTAAGCGGGGCCACTTCAAATCAGGCTCCCGCATGAAAATTTAAAATCACGATAATTTCTGAAATAGTACACCATATCGAACTAAATTTGGACAGTGATATTCTCTTATAATTATCTTGAATGTTTTCACTGGGCAACGTGTCCCGGCATCTTGTTTCTAAGTTCCAGCCACTTCAAATAACATTGCCACTTGAAAATATGCCATCACGATAACTTTTAAAATACTAAACTGATTCAAATAAAAGTTGGATAGTGAACTTATGGTTCAAATATCTAGGATAAGTTCACTTGGTGATTTCATCCGCAATTTTATTTCCAAGTGGCGGCCACTTGAAAATTTATCAGTATGGTAACTTTAGTAATGCAGAATCAATTCGCATCAAATTAGGGTAGTGGATTTATCATTCAAATGTCTCAGATAAGTTCGCTGGGCATCTCACTCCACTTTTCTTTACAAGTGAAAATTTTTTATGACGATAATTTTTTAAATACTGATTTAATTTAAATTAGAACTTGACAATGAACTTATCATACAGATATACTGGATGATTTCGATGGGCAAGTTGTTTTGCCATTTTGTTTCCAAACCGCAGCCATTTAGACTGCCACTTGAAAATTTGCCATAATAATAACTTTTGAAACACGACACTGATTTAAACCACAGGTGGACAGGAACCTATGCTTCAAATATCTTGGATGTGTTTGCTGGGCAACTTGTTCCCCTGTATTGTTTCCAAGTGGCGGACACTTGAAAATTTGTTATTACGGTAACTTTAGAAATACTTAATCAATTCAAATCAAAGTTGAAAATTATATTTATCATTCAAACAACAAAAATCTAGAAAATTCACGTAACTCGTGAACCAATCACGTTATTGCGTCCATCTTTGGTATATCGATAATAAGTATTTTCTCGCCAAATGTCGCCTAAAAAGTTGCCATAGGGGATAAGTCGCCAAATACATTACCTGCGTTACTGGATCTTTTTAATGTGTTTTTAAGGAAAAGTTAGGCTATTTTATTGCTAAAACAAACTAGAAACGCAGAAAACTAGCATTTTATCAACTTACTAACCCTTTTTGGAAAAAAATTCTACAAAAAAAAAAAAAAAAAAAAAGTTATTTTCAAATTTGCAACGATATCTTAGATGAGCAACTTTCTCTGCCATTTTGATCGAAGTGTTTGAAACTTAATTTTTTAACACGATGACTTTTGAGATTTTGAATTAATTCGAACTAAGGTAACGACACCAGTGCTCGTCACTCTTAAGGCCTTATTTTAAAAATGTTTGTTTTTTTCGCGTGGTATTCATGTGGAATTTATGTATCAATATTATACTTTGATCTATTTTATACACTGATTCTTCTAGTTGTTGTTAGACACTTTCAATTTTTCAATACGTTAAGCCAATTTAAAAAAAAAATTAAAATTAAACCTATAAAAATGCACCAGTGCTCGTCACTTGAAAACTGCGTTTCACCAGTAGTCGTCAGGTGTTTGCACCAGTGGTCGTCATGTAAATAAAACGCAACAATTTACTCAATAGTTTGATTTTAATTGCGTTTTTGCAAAATTAATTGAAACAGAATATCTTTGGAACATATTTAGAACCCAAATCCATTCTTAGGGTTTAAAACACAAAACATTAAATATAAAAATTCAAAATATTGCGAATAAAACAAATTCATATGTGAAATAATTTGAAAATTCTTTGCTTTTAAGAAAAGTTTTCAAAATTTTATTCGTTATGAAAAATATCTTTACTTAAAGCAAAAGGTAAGTAGCAGGGGAGGGGGTAATAATCTCGTTTTCAAGAGTGACTTTGTTCCAAATTATCGCAGTAAGATTGATTTTACCATCCTTTTTATTAAGGCGTATTCTTGTTTGTTTGTCCAGTACAAATCTTACAATTGATTTTTAACTAACTTCCCGACTACCTAGACATTTGAAACTTTCAGAATAGTTCAGAACACGATGAAAATGCATTTTTTAAATACTTTTAGCCAACTGCTCCGGGTTTCTGCAGCCTTCGGCAGCGTTATCAGTACAAATCTTGCAATCGATTTTTAACTGACTTCTCGACTAGCTAGACATTTGAAACTTTCAGAAAAGCTCAGAAGACGGTAACAATGGATTTTTAAAATATTTTTAGCCGATTGTTTCGGGTAAATGCTGCCTTCGGTAGCGTTTATATGGTTCAACAGAAAATTTATTTAACTTTTTTCCCGACTAACTAGACATTTGAAACTTTCAGAATAGCTCAAAACACGGTGACAATGCATTTTTTAAATAATTTTAGCAAACTGTTTCGGGTCCCCGCTGCCTTCGGTAGCGTTCACGTGATTCAACAGAAAATTTATTTAACTAACTTCTCGACTAGCTAGACATTTGAAACTTTTAGAATAGCTCAAAACACGATAACAATGCATTTTTTAATACTTTTAGCCAATTGTTTCTGGTCCTCGCTGCCTTCAGTAGCGTTTATATGATTCATCAATCATATACTCATCTCGATCATCAATCTTCCCGACTACCTAGACTTTTGAAATTTTCAGAATAGCTCAGAACACAGTGATGATGCATTTTTAAATTACTGTTAGCCAATTGTTTAGGGTTCTCGCTGCCTTCAATAGCATTTATATGATTCAAAAGAAAATTTTAAAACACGGTATATAAAAAATTCTTTTTGTATTGCAATTATTTTTTTTTTAAACGTATGGGTTGATTATGCGTACCTAACACATACTATAAAGGAATTTTGAGAAATCCTTCGCCTCTCCTTCCTCATTAAGTGTGGGGTGGATGCAAAAACACGTTTTCAAGAGTAATTATTCTCCAAATTATATCAGGACAAATTATATCAGGAAAGCAATTTTTTGATGCGTTGATTGGTTATGCGTAACCAAAAATACTGTAAAGGTATTTTGCTTAATTCTTTCCGACCAAAATTTGAGAAAGGGTAGCAAAAACGTATTTCTACGCATAACTCTGCTCTAAATAATCTTACAAAGGCGATTTCTGATGTGTGAGTTGGTCATATGCATCCAACACCTAATATAAAGAGATTTTGCGAAGATCTTTCGTCTATGTGAGGGTGGCAAGAAAATATATATATATATATTTTTTCAAGCTCAACTCTGCTGCAAATTATTTTCGGGAGGGGATTTTTTTTATGCGTTGGTTTGTTGTGTGTGTGTACCTTGCACGCATTATAAAGCGATTTTGCAAAATTACCCTTCCCCTCTTCCCTCGGCTGGGCGGACAAAAAACACGTTTTTAACCTTAGCTCTACTCCAAATTAACTCAGAAAGGCGAGTTTTGATGTGTGGGTATTGGTTAAAAGTACGCAATATGTAATTTGATAATATTTCTTTAAAATTCTAAATTTACCCGTGGGAAAGGGGGAGGGAGATAAAAAGCGGTTAAGTCTATGCCGAAGGCAGTAGAAGCCAATCATCATATTGCGGGACGGAAAGCTATTACAGAAGCCAGCGGGAACATTAACTGCGGTTGCGACTGATTTCAAAGATTTTTTTTTTTTTTTTTTTTTTAATGATAGGGATTTTTTCCTATTTATTTAAGTATAGGGACCAGCGAAGGTGGCAAAGCTTGCTAGTATTATTCTACACATCAAGCTAATGTTATCAAATATTATGGATATTAATGTTATCAAATATTATCTTACAATTTTAATTATTTAAGAACAACAGTCAACAGGGTAATTTTGATCAACATTTTAACTATTTGTTTATCTTACATAATTAATATAATGTATAAACAGAAAATTTGCTTAAGGAATGTTTTTAATGTTTAATATTTTCTATATAAGTTTTTATTCACCTGCATCTAACATAACAAAAAAGCTTTAACATAATTTTGAACCGACTCACAGTCATGCTGACTATGAAATTAAGCCTTTGTATTTTATCATTTTCGAAATATATATGAATTAAAATTAAATTATCACGGTCAATAAAAACTTAAACATTACTTAAATACATCTTCGCAAAAGCATGACATCATAAAAATTTAAAATACATTAGACAGATGTATGGAGTAATCATGTCTGTTTTTCTAAAATATATAACAGAAAAACTACAAAAAGCTCTTTATAACTAAATATGTTTATGTGCCATTGTTTTATTTTTCCAGCAAAATAATATGGAAAATTTTAGATGGTTTAAAGTCATTCATAGTGAATTAAAGGTACCATGACTGACTTTATTTAAACAAGCTCTACAAAAGTTACAAGTGCAATAAAGTTCACGTTCTTGTGGTTAAAATACATTTGTTTACATTTACGAATACCCCTGACGACTACTGGTGCCGATAGTCAAATTAAAGTAAAAATTATACCACCATAATTCTAAACGAAAATATAGTATTTTTCATCAAAAAAGTTACCCAATTATTAAAAATGTTAAAACACCAGTGTTCGTCAGGGGCGACGAGCACTGGTAAAACGTGCAAAATATGCACCAGTAGTCGTCTTACCTTAAAAGCCTTTATATTATGTCAAATTTTAAAAAGTTGCACATAAATCGTATTCTGCATTTCATAAGCATTACATACAATGCTTTAAGAGCAATGTCAAATGCAGCAAACAACAAAATATTTCAAGAAATGCATATCTATTCCCTTAATCATTTGCTTTAGGTTGACTCAATTCAACTGCAATTTAACGTATACTTCCCTTATTTTGTTTCTCCCTACTCTTCCCCAACAGTTGAAATCGAACTTTTTATGTCATAAGAAGCTGAAGGCTTTGGAGAATCTTATGCGGGTAGATTCAAATTCATACAGGTTAGAAAACGGTTATTTTAACACTTCTTTTAACAGGGTGACGACTACTGGTGCAGATTTTAGGGGTGACGAGCACTGGTGTCTTTACCTTATATGCGTACAGCAGACTTATCTCACAAATATATTTCATATATTTGTCAACTTAACCCCGCCATTTTGTTTCCAAGCGCCGGCCACTTGAAAATTTTAAATTTACATAAAAATGTATTTATGAACCTATTTGCTTAAAACTCCGTATGTGCATAGCCTACATCAATATTTCTACCAAGTGCATTAATAATTTGTAGCCGCCATTTTGAAACATAATGACGGCTACTTGATAAGGAAAAAGAAATCAACCTACCCTTCCGAATAAGGCGGAAGGACTTGTTTATTTCCTAATTCAAAATTTTTAAAACAATAATAATAATAATAATAATAAAAATAAAAGAAAAACTTTTTTCGATAGTGTTTGTAAGTAGGAATTGACTTTAAAAAACTTTATTTTATATTACTTGTTTTTATTATGTTTTATATAACAAATAAATTGGTATTAACAATATGTACTATTTAGAAAAAATGTTTTAAGTAGTGATTAAATATATATATATATATATTCATTTATTTTACTTTTGATATAAAAAACATCATATCCGTGACTGAAAGAAAATTAATACATTCTATGTGTGGAATTTTAAGGTTTAAGTAATGTGTTTAGTTTGTAGTCTACTGTGCACCAAACAATACACTTAACAATTTACAACGTTTAAACTATTTTTTTTTTTTTTTTTTAATATTATTTTCCATAATATGTTGTATTCAATGTCGCAATGTTTCTAAATGTTATCACTTACTTTAGAAAAACTATAAATAACTTTTGCACTTACATATTCAATTGTGAAGTTGCAAGTAAATGTACACAAATTTAAAATATATGAAATGAACGTAAAAAGTAATAGTTGCGATTACACGTGTATCATTAAAACTAATAAATAAATAAATAAATACATAATATATATATATATATATGTATGTATGCATTTTTTTCAGTAGGGGAAAATCATCTTATTGGGAAATTGTGTATAAATAATTAAAGTGCATAGAAAAAAAAAAAAAAAAAAAAAAAAAACTCGCGAATTATGACTATGTACTTTTTCTTCTTTAGGATTAAATTATTGCTCAATCTGTAAAATATTCTCTTTTACTTTAAAAATAAGGATAAAGATATAATCCAAAATATATTTCCAAAACACAAAGTCAACGAATTTAAAGAATTGGGAATTGTTTGGTAATGAAGGTCAGTAAAAAAAGTTGAAAATTATATGATGTCAAAATTTTTAATTTTTTTTTTAATTACACATTAACAAAATTTTATTATAATTATTATTATCATTATTGTTATTATTAATCTATCTAAAATTCTGGAATCATATTCACACACTTGCATTGATGTTAAAAATTAATAAATTATTGTTTAAATGTAAAACAAATAAATAGATAAAATAAATAAACGTTTTCTAGTTTATATCTAACAATTGATTTTTTTTTTTTTTTTTTTTAATTGAATTATATTCTTTTCCTTTTTTACATTTTTACGTGCAATTTTGGTTAAGAATGTATTGAATAAAGTAAAATTTTCAAATAATCGGGTGATTTCAATATCTTTTTTATAGTTCAATTATACTTTCTTTAGAAATATTTAATTACCGATCTTCTGTTTAAATCTTTACAATAACTATTCAATATGCAGAACAATGTACAGTGCTTTAATCAACGCATTGTGGAACCTGAAATCGATTATTCTTTCTAAGAGATAATTTAAATGTTATTGCTAAAGTAATAATGAGAGATATATTATCTAAGACATTTGAAAGCGTTTGCAGATAATTATTAAATTACGTGAACTTCAATTAATAATTCAAACACACTATACAATAGTAACAGAGTAATACAAATTTATATTAGATTTAGTGTATGAAAAAACTATGGTGTAAATGATAATTTTTGTGAAAAATAAAATGTTTTTTTCAGCATACTTATATTACACGAAATTTTCACATTTTAATTAATTTACTAAAAGCCTTATAAAGTAATTTATACACATACTAATATGGATCGTTCTCGGTAGCAACAAAATACCATTTCTTGAACAGTTATGAAGAGATATATTAATAGAAATTAGCGTTTCAACTCATTTTTTGAAAATGAATGTTAAATGCACGATATAATACTTTGCTTGTCTCATTTGAATTGATATTCGTAAATTTAACTAAATTAAATACCTACACTATGCGCTAAAGTGTAATGCAAAATATTACATTTTATCATTAAATATTAAATATTAATTTAAAGTAAACAATATATATATATATATATACAAATGCTATACTGACAGAAAAAATGAGCCATCACAAATTTATAGTAAAACCTGATGTTTATTTTTAATATCAAAACAAACATTTGGCTATCGAAATTATTTTGTACCACTAAATTAAAAAAAAAAATTCAAGATTAGCACCACAAAATAACCAAATATACTTATATGCAAAGAGGACAATTAGAATATAAATTTTAATAATTGACTAATAACGAAACTTGAAACTATTTCCCATGCATTAGTGCGAGGTTTACAGTTAAATAACAAAATATATTATTATTACAAATTTAAGCTGTGACTTAAAATGTTTTCTCTGTAATACTTCCAGTTTGATTGCATCTTGTAAGGCAAAAATAGATTGCTTAGAAAAATCAGAGTACAAATTCATTTCTCTAACTAAAACGGTATGTAAAATTTTATACGTTTGCACTACTAAATAAAAAAAAAAACAAATTTAAAATTAAATAACAATGATCTAAATAACATATGATATGTCCAACACAAACTCATTTCTATGCAATAAAGAAGCCACCTGTTATTGCTGAAGTATTCATCGATGACTTTTTAATAGGGTGGTTCGAAAAAATTGATTTTTTTATTTTGGAATCGCGTTACCTCTCAAAAGTTGTTGTTTGGTATCCTCAATTGGGGAAATATTAAAAAAAAATTCTAAGTTCACATCTTCAGTTCGCGCACGAAGCTGAAAATTTGAAAAAATACGTTAAAAATTTAAATTTTCAAAAACAACAAAATTAGATTTTTGTAATTTTTTATAATGCAACAGCCATAAATTGTCAGTATATAGCATAGTTTGAACCTAAAAAAAATATTTTATAGCTTTTACATAATATCTTTAATTCGCGCATACGCCTTAAATTGGGCTAAAACCTCCTATAATTTGAAATTTACGTGTTTAATATACAATAATACATATATGACATATTTACGTTTCAAAAATATTTTAAAAGTTATAAATTTGTTGAATGTAACCTTTTATTACAGCATTATATGTACAAGTATAGTTACACACACATTTATATGTATATAATAACATTGCATGCCATAGCTAATTACAGAATGATTTATAGATTTTACTATTTTTTATGTTTTTAAGCTTCCTCAGATGTGTTGAGCGTTGTTTTAAATTGAGATTTATAGTCAAATGATAGCATAGTTGACCTCGAGAGCAAAGTTGTCCTTATGAAACCATCCTTGTTCTCTTCTCCACATACTTTAGTGCAAAATTATGTTACGAGCTTTACAATTCTTTCGACACTTTCTGCGTGGCAAACAAATTTAATTAGCTCGAACTCTATGAGAACATTAGTATTAATAAGTTCTTCTAGGCTATGCGTTGACACATTGCTCATTATTGGAGAAGGTGTAAGTTTGCACTTGGACCAATCAATAAGTTCAATGTAATTTCAAGCTGCAAAATTGATGGTCGGTGGTTGAAAAGTTCTCACCGATTTCTCTTTTGGTACTTGTTTTATTGCTTTTAGCAATTTTCGAAAAGCTATCTGTCTTACGTGCACTCCCTCATCTAGTACCATTGAAATTAAAAGATTTTCGGGATGACAGAAATACGCATTCGTCTGAATGACAGGATCAGTTATTTTACCTACCCTGTCGGGCAGCTGTCTTATCTTCTGTACTAATTTAAACAGGTGAACTGCTCCAAACATTGCAAAGCGATGCATTTTAATTCTAAACTATACTGGAGCGTATATCTACATAATATAGCTGACCAGCAGTTTAATTTCGTCAGAAGGTTTTACTTCAGAAATATATAGTCTTAAGATTCTATTTGTACAAGTTTACTACCTAGAGTTACTAAGAGGACCAGGATCTTTCACAGCGAGATCTGGCGCACACTCTCCTGTCTTGACTGTTCGATAAATATTAAGTAAATACTGTTGGTACTTGCTTAAGTCAGTTTTGGTCACATTTATCTCCTCACTATTAATCGTTTCAAAACAAGCAACAGGGAGTTTTTCACAGTCAGTCAACTTCTTGCCAATTTGTCCTGAGAAACTTGTGGGTCCTGTAGTATCACCATCTACACTTTCAAACAAATGTCTGAACGGAAGTTCGTTGAAATGTAATAAACATATACACCATTGTAAAGGACAACCAAGTTTAAGCTCAAGGTTACTGTAGGGACGAGAAGACCTACAATACTATTTTAAATATTTCCAAAGCCCCTCCAATATTATTTTAAATTTTTCCAGTTAATATTTACAGTGAATTTTATTTCATCTTTATAAATGTTTTTTTTTTTTTTTATCAACTTTATTGTGTTTTATAAATGTCTTTTTTTTCCAATAATATCCTCTCTTAAGCCCCCTGTAACAATCCCACATAATACCCTATAATTCAAAAGAAAAGATGGCTCTTAGGTAAAGGAGTCGAATGGCCACGTCTCAAAAAAATAAATAAATAAACAAATAAATAGATAAATAAAAAAAATCTCACCCCACAACAGACCCCCACATGCAAATTTTTACAGTGCTGCCCAATGAAAAAACAGGCATAAATAAGCAGCCTAATATGCATTGACCAATAGAAAAAAATCAACGCCCCTGAAAAAAAAAAAAAAAAAAAAAAAAAAAAAAAAAGAGAGAAACGGGAGGTAAGGCGAGAGAGAGACCCTCACGGACAGAGAAGATGGAAGATTCGGGGAATGCTCAGATGAAGTCCTGCCCGGAGCGCACTCCCTGGATTCCGTACGAAAGAGGCCTCCCAAAGATGTTAACCAGCATAAAATCGCAATAGGTGAGAATTTAATATCATGTTTCTTTCTATGTGGCCATTTCCCCCCTTTTATATATTTTTTTAAAGCCAAGAGCCTTTAATCCGTAAATCAAAAAATAATATGAACAGCTATTACCCTCTTTTTTTTTAATGAGAGGATTTATTTTGTAATTCTTGATATATAATCTAGCACGGTCAATAAACAGAGTTGACCTTATTAATTCTAGTCACTTTATTCATTTTATTTATTTTATCTGTATTAATTCTAGTCACTTTATTCATTTTATTTATTTTATTTGTATTACATAATATTATAATATTCAAAAGGAGAAGAAACAGAGTACTGATGATAGGGAATAAGACCATTTTTTTTAATATTATTACTGTAAGAAAGTTTTACTTTAGTAACTGGAAGGAGGATTCTCGGGTGTTGCGAGACGCAATGTAATTGATCACGCCAATGATATTTCTTGCATGATCTATTCAATTAACCAAAACACACCACCATAATCCCTATATGTGGTACCGTGAAAATAATAATAATAATAATATATATATATATATATATATATATGTATGTATGTATATAAACATGCATATAACAATAAACAAAGCAGTAGACGCCGCGGGTAAGACTGAAAGAAAATTAAGTTAGAACAATCAAAAAAAAAAAAAGGCGCACATTACAACAGGTGATCACCACGTTTCCGAAAACATTAGAAATAAATAAATAAATAGGATGCATGAATATACATATAGATCGACAAACAAGTAGATGAAAATATACTATTAATTAGCCACATTTAGGACCCGATGATGCAAAAAAATTGGGGAGATACAAATAAATAGATAACAAAATTAATGATAATAATAATAATACATACATACCTACACACCACTACTCACGGAATTGTAAATATTATGAGATTCCACACAACGGGTGTATGATTGGCTGATCTCTATCATTTAATGTAATCACAGAATAGATGATTACACAAAAATACATAAATAAATAAAACAAAATTGAAAAAAAAACGGCTAATAACATACTTAACTCTTTTAGTGTCAGGATAGGACAACCACTCTTAATACCTCCAAATAAGAACTGATACTGTATAAAGCGGTACAGGATTAACGCGCGTTACCTGAATTTATAAATAACACTCACCTTCAACAACAGCGTATCTTTACCTACTCCAATGTAATGTATTCCGTGATCAGTGACACATTAAATTTCCATGAAGGCTTACATTCCTTTGCTTAAACGCACGAAAACATGTGAGGCACTTGCACAAAGATACGCAAAAAAAATAAAAAAATATGCCTGTAAAATACATTCCTTAGACACTCGGACATCAAACCGACTCATATCTTGACTGCTCACTCCAAAAATACACGGCAAAATGGCTAAATTTCTCTATCTACACACTCTCCATCTACACACTCCGGCCCCATAGGCTCAAAAATCATGAGAACTATTCTCACACTAACAGAAAGTCAGACTTCCTGTCTCCTAATTGCTCCTCCGTACCCTACAAAGATATCAGGAAGGCAAACTCTTAACTATCGACGCAGGAAAATGTCACAGCACATATCTGAAATAATATACACATCTCTCCACACGCTTACATATACACGCCTTGTTAATATACCCTTTGTACATATCTTTAATATTTCCAATATAACTAATCCGGAGATATTCATATACTCCTAATAATAATAGAATAATATATATATATGTATAAATATATATACAGGAGATACCTTTCTCTCTCTTTCTTTATTCTATTAAAATGCTTGTGGATAAACATGTATATATTTAACTTTTAATCAAGATAGTAATCACTAGATTAGAATTTTAATATTACTATAATTAGAAGTTTAATATCAATGTACATAATTGATTGTAATATAATTATATAATATGATTATGATTTTAAAACTAATGGCCACTTGAAAGACATGTGTGTTACAGCTCACTATAAGATTCATAACTTTTAAAATACAAGATACAGTGAAACTCTTGTGTGCTCATGTGTGCCAATGAACCAATGAATTATTAAACATTTATCTGTTTCAAACAAATATTGAGTGCTTAAAGATACAATAATGCAATATATTTTATGTGTTTAAACAAACTGTTGAATTCTTCAATGCACGATTTTAAAACTTATATTTTGTGTGTCTCAACGAAATCCGGATTCTTTTAAAATACAAGATACTAAAATTTAGAGGTGTCTCGACAAACTATACACCTTCAATGGAATGACACCATATCAAATTGATGATCATATGCACTTCTACATGAAACAAAATCGAAGTTTATCTTCCTAGTATTTCAATAAACTATATGCCTTCAATGAAGTGACACTATATAAATTTTATGGCTTTCTGAACTCTTAAACACAAAAAGTGAAACATATTTTATGTGTCTCAACGAACTCCTGCATTTTTAAATATAATACACTGCAAACGCTACCATATGTGTGTGAATGAACTATATATCCTTAACCAAATGACATTATACAATCCATGAATCTCTGAACTCTCAGATATGAAACAAAAAGTACCTACCTCATGTGCTTTAAGGTACCCTACCCCTTTCAGCAACTGACTGTTATTTACAAATCACGAATATACAAAGTGATCCATATAGATACTAATGTTCCCTGCAAATTTATGCACTCTAGAGAAATATGGACAATACATGGACCAAATGGACAATATGTGGACCTCTCAGATATATTTATCGATGCACATCTTAATGTATACATAATGACTCTTTAAATATACTGGTGCATCCTGAACACTCAATATTAGAACAATAATTAAAAAAAAAAAAAGCGCGCTTATTCATAAGCACACTTTAATTTTTTTTTTTTTTTCTCATACGAGGGGAGTAGATGTAGGGACGAGAAGCCCTACAATACTATTTTAAAAATTTCCAAAGCCCCTCCAATATTATTTTAAATTTTTCCAGTTAATATTTACAGTGAATATTATTTCATCTTTATAAATGTTTTTTTTTTTGATCAACTTTATTGTGTTTTATAAATGTCTTTTTTTTTCGAATAATATCCTCTCTTAAGCCCCCTGTAACAATCCCACATAATACCCTATAATTCAAAAGAAAAGATGGCTCTTAGGTAAAGGAGTCGAATGGCCACGTCTCAAAAAAATAAATAAATAAACAAATAAATAGATAAATAAAAAATTCTCACCCCACAACAGACCCCCACATGCAAATTTTTACAGTGCTGCCCAATCAAAAAACAGGCATAAATAAGCAGCCTAATATGCATTGACCAATAGAAAAAAATCAACGCCCCTGCAAAAAAAAATAAAATAAATAAAAAAAAAAGAGAAACGGGAGGTGAAGCGAGAGATGATTCGGACCCCGAGAGACCCTCACGGACAGAGAAGATGGAAGATTCGGGGAATGCTCAGATGAAGTCCTGCCCGGAGCGCACTCCCTGGATTCCGTACGAAAGAAGCCTCCCAAAGATGTTAACCAGCATAAAATCTCAATAGGTGAGAATTTAATATCATGTTTCTTTCTATGTGGCCATTTCCCCAGTTTTATATAATTTTTTAAAGCCAAGAGCCTTTAATCCGTAAATCAAAAAATAATATGAACAGCTATTACCCCCTTTTTTTTTTAATGAGAGGATTTATTTTGTAATTCTTGATATATAATCTAGCACGGTCAATAAACTGAGTTGACCTTATTAATTCTAGTCACTTTATTCATTTTATTTATTTTATGTGTATTAATTCTAGTCACTTTATTCATTTTATTTATTTTATTTGTATTACGTAATATTATAATATTCAAAAGGAGAAGAAACAGAGTACTGATGATAGGGAATAAGACCATTTTTTTTTTTTTTTTTAATATTATTACTGTAAGAAAGTTTTACTTTAGTAACTGGAAGGAGGATTCTCGGGTGTTGCGAGACGCAATGTAATTGATCACGCCAATAATATTTCTTGCATGATCTATTCAATTAACCAAAACACACCACCATAATCCCTATAGTTACGAATAACACCGTTTTTCCATCCTGTGTTAGTCGCTGTTCCGTCACTTCCAATTGCAACAATCTTAACATAATCAAAGTTATTGTTTTCTGAATAGCAAAATATCCTATTAGCTGTTTCACTTCCAGTGGCCCTTGGAGATGTCAAATGTCCCAGATACTTTCCTCCAGGCTCTAAATGAATTTCGTAAAGTGTAGTACTTATTATGGTAATCCTTTATCAATTTAACAATACGTTCATGACTGACCTTTGGTATAGAAGCTTTACAGTACAATTCTTCTATCTGAGCAGCAATGTAACCTGAAATCTTTGAAAAAGATTCGTTTTTTACAGATTTTGTTGTTTCTTCAAAAGTTCTTAAGTGTTTAGAAGTTTTCGGGGATCCCATTATTTATTATTTGGAGAAAGGAGAACAATATAACAAAACTTGAACATAAAAATCTCCAATAACTTTACAAAATAATCCACTCAAAGCAATACACGCTGCACTTTTTGATTCACTTACAGTTACAAATTAAAGGTGCTGCTTGCTTAGCGGCTAATCGCTACTAACTGACTGACAAAGTGAGAGCAGAACCTTTAAACTGTCTACTAGAATGTGTCTACTGTCTAGACAAGTCGTCGGAGGAATAACAATGCGACGGCTCGGTGACAACTTAGCGCTTGCCGGTCAGTTACTGTTCATGTTCAGTTTTTAGCATTTCTTTCAAATTTTAAGCCTCATGCGCGAACAGAATATATCATCTAAAAGTTATGTATATATTTTTTTTTTTGGGGGGGGGAGGGGGGTTGAAACTATGCTATATACTAACAATTTATTGCTGTTGCGTTATAAAAAAGTTCAAAAAACTAATTTTATTATTTTTTGAAAATTTCGATTTTTAGCATATTTTTTCAAACTTTCAGCCTCATGCGCGAACTGAAGATGTCAACTGAGATTTTTTTTTTAATTTTTCCCCAATTGAGGATACCAAACTACAACTTTTAAGAGGTAACGCGATTCCGAAATAAAAAAATCGATTTTTTCGAACCACCCTACTTTTTAACCATAGATTAGTCTAAATTAAAAGTATCATTCTGTTTGAAAATATACCCAAAATAATTTTCTGAATAGGTACTAATAAAAGACATTGTATAAAAAAAGAACTATAATATATACGAGATAAAAAAATAGATTTTAATGAAAGTAACAAAATACAACTGCCCATTAAGCAAAAAATAAACATTTGGTGACTTCTTCTTCAACTGTCCGTCAAGTAGTGGATTGATATCATTACTCACTTTTTTTTTTAATCAGAACCATGATGCGTTAAATATATATATATAAATTTTAGAAAGTTTTACATATATATATATATATATATATATATATATATATATATATATATATATATATATATATATAAATAAACAGTGTCATTTTTTGATACGCTTAGATATTTATTTAAAATTTTTCAAGAAACGATCTTAAACAAATTGAAAATATTGTTCCTCATCTCGTAGTAAATTCTATATAATTAAATTAGGATTGTTTATATTCAAATGCATCTTCTGTGAATATCGAAATGCATAAAACAAAAATATAATTCAATAACTGTCATTTACGTTTACTTGATGATACATTTACGTTAAAGCATGATGGTTCTAATTAGTCTTTTAGAATGCATGTCAGGAACTTATTGTTACAAAATGAGCCCTCGAGGATTTAAAGAGATACTTAAAAGATTAAGAGCTTAGTATGCTTTCATAACTATCAGTAAATGTTAAGGTCTTATATTAGCACTTATTTTATTTTTTATTTTTTACTAGAGAAGTGGAATTCACCCTCTTAATGCCTTTCCTAGTATGTAACAATGAATATTTAGAATTCCGCTTTGAGTTTTTTTTTTTTTTTTTTTTATGTTTCAGAACATTTATGTAACGCAATTTTACTGCTCAGTGTAATTAAATATTTCTTATAGCATTCGTTAAAATTTTTAGTATGCACAGTGTAAGATGCATTATTTTATACTTTTCGGCTCAAAGCATTTTTTTTTATATTATTATTATTATAATATTGCGGGTGTCCCATAACTCTGCAGACATTTTAAAATTTCATAAAATTTGATGCAATTTGCACAATTGAATGCAGTTTGCGAAAAAGTTATTATCTCAAAGAGGATTTTTTTTTTTCTTTTTTCACTTTTGGTAAAGGAAAAAAAAAAATAATAATAGTTAAAATTTTTGTCGATAGAGGACGCTGTACATGAACAAATCACAGATTTCTGTGTAAAACTGTATTTACATGGAACTGTTTAAGCATAAAAATCTTGTTATATGTGTCCGCCTTAATTTCAAATAACAATTTAACGAACGAGTACAAAACCGCTAACTGCACCTACAATCGGCGCGGCGGTTCTTACCTGCGGGATAGGGCCCTCCGTAGCCGAGTGGTTATGTCACCACACTGCTAATCACCTTCGAGCGTATGAGAGCGGGTTCGATTCCCACGCTAGCCCGGGGTGTTCTTCCATTTCTTCGTATTGTATTTCTGTCATGTGCTATCTGTAATTATCTGACGAAGATTTACAAGCGGGCTACAACTTAATCATACAAATCTGATGTATATGTTATCAAGAAACAAGACTGAAGATAACCTATTCAACAATAATCCACCGAGTAAGCACCGCGATTGAAGCAAAATAGGAAATAAACTGTGCTAATCAAAAAACTGTGCAATTATAAGTTTTTCACAAACCGCGTTCTAGAAAGAGTTAACCAAAGACACATTTTTCGTTCAAACTTTTTGTTTTGTCGAAAGTTGACAAGTATATCTTATCCTGTGTTGAGATTCTTATAAATGGGACTAAACTGTGATATCCTTAAATGCATCGTTCTCATATTTCCATCATGTATCTGTGATTGCATCATATACTACCTTTCCATAAATGACCGAACACTTTCGATTTCATACTATTTTGAAATTTCTCAAAAAGTACTAAACAAATTATCTTGAAATTTCAGGAGTAAGAAGAACATGTTGTACCTCATATACTTCAGTGACAGTATTACTTAAATTTTTAAGGATTTTTAAAATGTCCACAGACATATGGGGCACACATATATTTGAATTAATTGAATAAATGTAAAAAAAAAAAAAGGAGAAATATATTATCTGTCTCATAAGAGATAAATATATCACTTAATAAGGAATGTTATATAAACGGAAACTTATTAAGAAGGAATGTAATATAAACGAAATTAAGGAATGTATTATAAACGATACCTTAAATGCATACCTTATAAAACAATTAACATATGTTATGAAATTAGTGAAGTCAGATACTAAATATCAGTTGAGTAGTTATGTATGTTTATTCATAAATCTAATATAGTATTAAATTCCTATGTTCAAAACTGTAAAAAAAATCATGATGTATTTACAAATTCAAATATGATAAAATTTAAGTATTCGTACATTTAGAGTTATATATATGTCCATTTTTTTTATTGGTTTTAAATTAATATGCTCACAGTTTTAGCTAATTAAGAAATAGTAACTGTTGTAAAATGCATTAAAAAATACAACACTAATTTGACTTAAATTAATTTTCTTGTTAATCAATACTTTATAAATCTTAAAAAATAAAAATCAGGTGTAAGTAAATTAAATTCACTCTAAAGCCAATGGGGAAGATTTTATGTCATGAGCAACAGAATAGCTATCTGCTTTTAGAATTAATGAAGTTAATTTAAAATAGTGATTATATTAATAGAATTTGTAGGTATGTACAACGTGTACATTTTTTTTTTTTAATTAAAAAAAAAAATATTATTTTTTATTAAAAAAATTAAACGAAATTTATTTTTTTATTTTCATTTTTTTCAAAATATTCGTTATATAAATTTATTGATTCAACTTTTCAGAAATCGATAAATGTAATAAATCTGATTATATTTTATAATCTTTGATTGTTTTATAGCATTTTCATGCTTTTCTTCCCCATAAATCTATATATATATATAGATATATATATAATTTTTTACAAATTTTGTTAGTTTTTTAAATGATTGATTCCTTTTCCATGCTTTGTGAATAACAATAAATGAATAAATAAATAAATACATTTTTGATTAAAAAGTCACCGTAACCCAATTGTAAGCACTAAAATTTAGTTTAGATTATGTAGTTCGACACTGCATCCTATCATAAACAACTTAAGTAGAATACATCAATCAGTTTTTGCAGGATAACTCTCTTGGTACGCAAGATTATAATGACTGTGATGTAAATTCGATAAATCTGGTTTATCTTAAATAGTAATAATCGATCACATTTTTATCCTGTACAGTTGTTAAATGCTTCGGTTTATTTTCCGAAAATTTTAAAATCACTTACATCCTCCGTACATTTTTTTTTTTTTATTATTATTATTTTTGAACAATTAATTAAAATTTCCCACGTATTTTTTATTTTTATTTTTTATTTATTTACAGGGATATTTTTCATGTTATATTAATTTTAATAGCTTTACTCTTTAAAATGCGTTCTAGAAACCATATTTAATTTTATATTAATAATTACTCTGACTGATAATAATCATGTTTTCTAATTATACTGATTAGCATTCCGAATTTTTCCTGGAAGGATAGTATTTTATATTTTATCCTATAACTCTGAATGAGGCATCCGTAATACCGGAAATGCATTAAAATGTTCATTGTTTTTTATATTTATTTATTTATTTTTATTTTTTAAATGTCTTTACTGATGAAGAGCTAGAATAAGCTCGAAATTTTCTATTTTATGTTTTGTAATTTTTGTTTACTCTCGCATGTTTTAAGGCTTTTAAATTATAACAAATTTGTCTGAATTTTGTTTTAATTGAATTTTCTTGTAAATAATGGTATGCGCGATGACTTATAAACATTCTTTAATTTAGGATAATTTGTGAAATAAAACATAAATGTACATTGCAAAGTAAAAAAAAAAAAAAAAAAAAAAAAAAAAAAAAAAAAAAATTGAGAAATATAACAGTTTAAGTAATATATGTTTAAAGTTTTTTTTTTCTTTTTTTTAATATGTTTATACTAGTAGGGGAAACATTAGGCATTTTTCTAATGCTGTTTAAAGTTCATAGTAAAACGAATCTATTTAGCTCGATAATTAAGCCAGTGTAAAGTCGATTATTATTATTATTATTATTATTATTTTAGATTAAATTATAGTTAAAACGTTAAAATACCGTATTCAGCTTGTCAGTGTTTTCTATATGCAATCACCCTACCATTTACCGTTCCACAAGTTTTGTATTGCAAACTTCTATTTCACAAATTAAATAATTAAAAAATATTACGCAATTTAAATTAAAAATAAGAATAATAACATAATTTAAAGAATATTTCTGTAGCAAAAAATTAGAAAAATGAAAAAAAAAATTTAGTATTTTTATTTGGCTAAAAAGTAAAAATTCATATGAAATCAATTTTACTAATTTTTGTTTTCCTTTACATCGATTATATGATAACTTTTTTTTAAATTAAAATGCATAAGAAAAGTGGCATCATATTTACAAACTTACATTAATGTTACAAAAATGTAAAATTATAAGATATATATATATATACTTTTTTCAGTATATTTCTAAAAATAGGGTTTATATTAAAATAGAACTATATATTTTCGTTTTAAAACTTTTAATATCTATTTTTTAATAAAGATATTGAATACAGTAATGTTTCCTGGTAAATGTGTGCTATCCGCATCCGTTGTTGAGTTCAATTATATTTTCTAGAGAAATATTAATTTACCGCTCTTCTGTTAAAATCTCTACAATAACCTCTCAATATGCAGAACAATGTACAATGCATTAACTAATGTATTGTTGAAATTGAAATTGATTTTCCTTTGAAATAGATAAACTAACTGTTATTGCTAAAGCAATAATATAGAATTTATTATCTAGGGCATTAGGAAGTGTTAACAGATAATTATTAATTTTCGAGAACTTTAACTAATAATTCTAATGCACTGTACAATAGTATTAGAGTAACACTAAATTATATTACTTTTAAACATAAAAGCTATTGTATAAACAAGAATGTTTGGGAAAAATATTAATGCTTAGATTATGATTTTATCATACGAATTTTTTAGTTCGCAAAAACGTTAAAAAGTAATTTATATGCATGCCAAGAAGAATTTTATCATCCAAATACGATTTCCTAAATAGTTAGAAATAGAAATATCAAAAGAAATTGACTTTTTAAACTAATTTTTCAAAATGTATGTTGCAACATTTTTTTTTTCTTTTTTAAATGTTAATCTATTCCTGTAAGAGATAAATGTTGCAATTCGGTCCAAGATTGTTGGTAACGTATCTAAAATATTTTCAAAATATAGCAAACTGTAATGCAAAATACCTGTCGTGATGACATATTTTAGATCTTACCTTTCATCTTCAAAGCTTATTGTTTAGGTTATAACTGTACTTTCAGTAATTTAAAATCTCTTTTATGGGGTTGTTTACAATGTAATTTAAATTTACCTAGCTCTAATTGCAACATCGTTTTTTTTAACCTAAACCTTTCTTTGAGATGCTATCATTTAAACTGTTAATCACCTGTATTCAATGTTTCCTTAGTTCAGATCGCGATGTACGTGTGTTTACAATTTTTCCGGCCTTAATAGTTTTCCTTTCGACTCAACCGCCCCTTTCGTTTCGGCGCATGCGCTGAGTTCGCGCAGTTGAGCGTTTTCTCCTTTCCTCCACTTCTGTTTGACTCCATGGTCTTGTTTTTATGCCGCTGACGCTCATTCCCGTTTGGGGGCGCGGCAGGTTTTTTGCGGGAACGTCACCCGGAGTTTGATCGCAGAGTGGTCCACGAGGTTTGCTGCGGCGTGCTCGTTTTTTTCGTTGAATGGAGGTCCAGGTGGAGGGAGATAATTTTAAAGGATGATTTCACACCATCTCGAGTCCATTTTTAGCTGATAATGTTGTCTCCTCATACATCCGTTTGAACAAGTAGAAAACTAGGATCGTCAGCATGCCTTACAAGAGAAAATAAAATGGAATTAATATAAAAAAAACGTCTTCATTGAGTGCAGCTAATCACCTCCTTTGTTTTCAGTGCATTCAAGACTTCAAGCCACAGGTTGTATTCATTCATTTTACTTTTGTTGACTTTCTGTATTCTTCACATTTATAATGAATTCATTGATAATAAAAAAGGAATTGTTGAGGGCAAGTCATCATCATGGTGCGTGAAAGAACCGCCAATAATTCATTCTTAAGATATTTTAACAAGCTCTTATAAGTTCACCCGTTTGGATGCAATTTAATGCCACTATTAAAAACTGACAATTACATCCTTTTGCTAGAGACTATTCACAATAAAAAATGGTGCCGTGACCAGGATGAGGCAAAGCAACAAATCAATGAGTTAGTTGAGGCTGGCATTATTCAGAAAAACATTTCAAATTGGGCCTGCCTAATGATTTTAGTAAAAAAGAAAGCCATTGATCCCCAGGCCAAGCAGGCGTATCGTCTTGCTTTAGATTTAAGGCTAATTAACAACATTATTGAAGGATCAAGTTATCCTCTGCCCAAAATACCTGGCCTCATTGCTCAACTTTCTAAATTTAATTTTTTTTCCTCCCTGGATATGCCCAGCGCTTATCATCAGATTAATTTGCCATCTAAATTTCAAGATCAGCTCAGCTTTGCAACCCCCTGGGCAACGTACAAGTATGTACGTCTTGTCTTTGGACTTAAGACAGCTGCGCAATATTTTCAGGCCATGGCAGACCTTATCATTGACGAGGCTGGCATTGATGGTTTAATGGCTTACCAGGACGACTTTGTCCTGGGTAGTCACAATTTTGATGATACATGTTCCAAACTTAGTAATCTTCTAAAAATTTTCCGAAAACACAACTTAACTCTGAATCCGAAAAAGTGTTCATTTTTCACACCATCTATTCAATGTCTTGGCTTCCAAATCTCTCAACATAAGGTTTCTCCCATTACAAGCAATATTCAGAAAATCAAAACATTTCCACAACCTAAAACAAGGAAACACCTTAAGCGTTTCTTAGGGATTTGTGGCTTTTATAGATCACTCATCCCTGCTTTTGCTGACCTCACTGACCCATTAATCAAGCTCACATCACCCAAGGTGCCATTCGTCTGGACTAATACCCACCAAAATTCCTTTTTGAAATTACAACAAGTATTTTTGTCACAACCTTTCATTATTCAACCAAATTTTGAAGACCCATTCTATTTGAACACGGATGCAAGTTCTTTTGCAATTTCTGCCATTCTCATGCAAAAGAGAGGCGAACATTATCTTCCGATTTCTTACTTTTCTAAGACACTGAAGGATTCTGAGAGGCGTTACGAAGCCATTAAATTGGAATTGATGGCTATTGTTAAGGGAATATTAGCTTTCAAGTTCTATTTATGTGCACGACACTTCTATATTTTGTCTGACAGTAAACCCCTACAATTCTACAATAAAGTTTCTTCTCCTGCAAATGTCATTACTCGATGGCTGATGGACATTGCTGAATACGATTATACATTTATCCATGTTCCAGGAAAACACAATGTCTTGGCAGATTTTTTCTCTCGCACTCCGTTTCCTGATTCTGACACCATTTCCAATAACCCAAATCTTTTGACAACCGATGAAATTCTTCCAATTGTTTCTGATGAAAATGTTAACACAATTACAAATTCTGTCTCTTCTATAAATTCGTCACAAGGTAATTCTGTTTACACGCATAATGATCCCCTTCTTGAAATTTCAGAAGCTACCATAATTAAAGAACAATGTGCAGACCCAGTCCTGTCTAAGATATATAGGGATTTACAGAATAATATTAAAAATCCTACCTCTGAACTCTTTTGCTTCAGTCCATCCAAAGTCCTCCTCTTTATCCTAGATCCAAAAGGTTATTCCATTCCTGCTCCTAGAATTGCTTTGCCAAAGACATTGCGTCTAAAAGCCCTTCGAATTTCACATGTTTCCCATTTGGGAATACAGAAAACTTACCAAACACTTTCTCAAAAATATTTTTGGAGAGGGATGTATGCAGACACGGTCAATTTTGTCCAGTCTTGTGAAAGATGTCTCTCCACAAAAGCCCATCGCATCCCTGCTGCTCCATTCCAATCTAATCCTATTCCTGATCACCCTGGTGATTTCATATCAATGGATCTTGTGGGACCCTTCAAAAATGGATTCCACATTTTAACGTGTATTGATCATTTTTCACGGCATCTCCAGATGTATGCAATAAGAGTAATTTCCAGTCAAAATATAATTAATGCACTTTTCAAGTACATAACAACACATGGACGTCCTGCAATGATTTTAACTGATCTCGGTAAACAATTTACGTCCACAATCTTCCAAGATTTTACTGCAAAATTTGGAATCCGTCTGTTATATACAACTTCGCATCATCCTCAAACCAATGCTGTGAGCGAAAGAATTAACCAATCAATTAAAGCCACAATCTCTGCATTACAAGAAGACGGGTATAATTTTGAAAATGCCATGCATATTCACCAAATGATGTATAATTCGGCCATTCATTCATCCACAAAATTTTCACCTAATCATTTTCATTTCGGCAGAAAAGTTTCCACTTTATATGACGTTTTTCTCCCGCACAATGTGTTTACTCCACTAGACACCAATCAATCTTATTTTCAACTAATGCAGGACTCGAGAAAATCTATCTAAAAGTTTTTGACAATCTTCAACTTGCCCAAAAAATGCAAAATTCGGTACAGCATCAGAGAGCAAAACTCAGAAATATCAGAGTGGGAGACTTGGTTTATCTGAAGAGTACCCATTCTTTCAGAAAAAAATTTACGGGACCATTCACGGTTACTCGTGTGCTGTCCCCAGTTAATATTCAAATTCAGCGTAGTCTGGCATCCAAGGAGTTCAAGGTGCACATTGATCGCCTGTGGATAGCCCAGAATAGAAAACATCATCTAACAGAAAACTATGTGCGTCAATCTCCTGCTCTTTGTGATAATGATTCTGTTTCTAATTCTGTTTCTTTAGTTCCAGAGTGTACATCCTCTTCTCCACAGCCTATTGCCAGTCCTCTTGGTCCGGATTCAGGTCTGATTCATCCAGTTGCTTCTGAGGAGCCCCTGTACTCTCCCGATAGTAGTCTCTCACATGAAGTGAATGATCCTGATAGCTCGCCAAGTTCTTGTAACTCTGATGGCCCGCCTAGACTTCTGACGATGAGCAGGTCACCACCAGCTGTTCCCTACAACAGCCCTCCTAATTTAAGCCCAGCTCACTCCACCGTGGCAGATGTTGAAGTGCCCAATAATGTGAAGTATCAAAGGTACAACTTACGTCCTCGTTCGTTTCGCACACATTCCAACTAGTCAGACTTCAAGCTCAAAACTGTGGGTGCTTGAATTCATGCAGACTCTGGTGATATGCGATTTTTTTTTCTCTTCTCTAGATTGAACTTTATTTAATACATATTGTTTTGTATAGTGATTCTGATTTTTTTTTGGACTGATATTTCTATAGGTAATGAAAATGTAAATGCATAAATCTAATATAATTATTACGGAAGCATATGTATTTCATATATATAATGTTTGAGTTCCTTTTGTGTATCTTGTGGAAGTATTAGACTGCATTTATTTCTTTTATCCCCTGTCCCTTTTTTTTTGTGGTACCACATTCCCTTTTGTGTTTTGTTCCCCCCATTCCTTTATCCCACCCATGTTTTGTCCTTAATTTATAAACATTGTAAATGGTAATTGTTTGCTTCCTTATTGTGTATTTCATCGTATCCACACACATGTATTTTTTTTTCTTACATTGTTTTTTTATGTGCTCATATGTATTCTACCTCATTGAAACAATTTGTATAATGTCCTTATTTATATTAGCATTTTTTTCCATATTGTCTATTGTCTTATGTACATAAAAATGCAAGTTATTCAGGTATTATTTTAGCAATTTACCCAAGAGTTTTTTTTTTTTTCTGCTGCCCACCTGTCGGGTATCGTCTGTAGCCCCGCTGTATTTGCTGACTTTCCAGTTTTCTTTTGTTCGTGGGGGTGTAATATGTCGTGATGACATATTTTAGATCTTACCTTTCATCTTCAAAGCTTATTGTTTAGGTTATAACTGTACTTTCAGTAATTTAAAATCTCTTTTATGGGGTTGTTTACAATGTAATTTAAATTTACCTAGCTCTAATTGCAACATCGTTTTTTTTAACCTAAACCTTTCTTTGAGATGCTATCATTTAAACTGTTAATCACCTGTATTCAATGTTTCCTTAGTTCAGATCGCAATGTACGTGTGTTTACAATTTTTCCGGCCTTAATAGTTTTCCTTTCGACTCAACCGCCCCTTTCGTTTCGGCGCATGCGCTGAGTTCGCGCAGTTGAGCGTTTTCTCCTTTCCTCCACTTCTGTTTGACTCCATGGTCTTGTTTTTATGCCGCTGACGCTCATTCCCGTTTGGGGGCGTTTTTTGCGGGAACGTCACCCGGAGTTTGATCGCAGAGTGGTCCACGAGGTTTGCTGCGGCGTGCTCGTTTTTTTTCGTTGAATGGAGGTCCAGGTGGAGGGAGATAATTTTAAAGGATGATTTCACACCATCTCGAGTCCATTTTTAGCTGATAATGTTGTCTCCTCATACGTCCGTTTGAACAAGTAGAAAACTAGGATCGTCAGCATGCCTTACAAGAGAAAATAAAATGGAATTAATATAAAAAAAAACGTCTTCATTGAGTGCAGCTAATCACCTCCTTTGTTTTCAGTGAATTCAAGACTTCAAGCCACAGGTTGTATTCATTCATTTTACTTTTGTTGACTTTCTGTATTCTTCACATTTATAATGAATTCATTGATAATAAAAAAGGAATTGTTGAGGGCAAGTCATCATCATGGTGCGTGAAAGAACCGCCAATAATTCATTCTTAAGATATTTTAACAAGCTCTTATAAGTTCATCCGTTTGGATGCAATTTAATGCCACTATTAAAAACTGACAATTACATCCTTTTGCTAGAGACTATTCACATTAATACCCATTTTACTTAAACTCTGGAAATAATAATAATAATAATAATAATAATAATAATAATACTTATTATAGAGCTCAAGTTAAATTTTTAAGCTAACTTCAACAAATAATTATTTCGTGAACTTCTATATTTGTCATTGCCTGGAAATAGTATGTAAAGCTATTATAAGAATTTGTTTAAAAATAACAAAAATACATAAAACGTATACTATTTAAAATAATCTGGAATATCACTCACACAACTTTCTCATACCCGGCATTTCAATGCTATAATACAGGTTGCACATTAAATCGAAAGATCAATTAGCTAAGATATCAAGATCAATCCATTTAAATATATATAAAGGTTTAGAAACAGTTTCCTTTGGCGTATAATTGTACAACCCATCCTTACAGTTTTTTATAGTGGGGACATAGTCCCCGGCTGGCTGAGCAGCTCCGGCATGCTTTTGCTTTACAGCAAAAATATAAAAAAATGTCATATTCTTTCCACCCCGCATACTCAGCTAATTCATTAATTTTGAGAAAAAAGTCATTTACTGAAACATTGGCATGTCTGCCACTGAAAACTGGAATAAGTGACAGATTATCAATAAGAAATTCGCTCCGTCTACTTTTCACCACTTCAGGACCCAGAGCAGCTTGATTTGGGGCCATTTGGCTGAGTAGCATTAATTACCTCGTTTTGTACATCCCTACTATTTCCCCCATTTATCTCAGACGTTTCATTAGTCATATTGAAGTTTTACCACCAAAATGAAAAAAAAAAAAAAAAAAAAAAGAATTTATTAGTCTAATACTACAAGGAATTTAAAGACTAATTTTACACTCTGAATATAACAATTTTCCTACATTAAAAATTACACATGCCTACCCTAAGATAATTTTCCTAAGCTATACAAAAACTTTTTTTTACCCAAAACAGAAGAAAACAATGTTACCAAATAGTATAGAGCTCAAGGTAAACTTTTAAGCTAACTTCAACAAATAAATATTTCGTGAACTGCTACGTTTGTCATTGCCTGGAAATAGTATGTAAAGCTATTATAATATTCCATTACACGTACATGCAAATTCTTCTTTTACCAAATATTGGAAATCATAAATTTAATGAGTGAATGTAATTTTACACATATATTTTAATTATAACGAATTAAATATAACATATTATTACCAAGAAAATTAAATATTTAAAAAATAAATAAATATCGCAAACGATTATATGCAATATAGGGAAAAGAGTGTAATTAAATTACGAATTTAATAATGAACTAATAACGAAAGCTTAAATTAATTCCAATTTAATAATACAAATACGGTAGATAAAAATAAAATATAAAATTGTAATAGATGAAAGTCATTACTTCAAATGTTTATTACATAAATCTTTGATTATTATTAGATCTCACAATTTTCTTGGAAAAATCAGAATATAAGCACATTTGTACGAAGAGAAAACTTATGTAAAATTTTATAAACTTGCACTACTGAATGAAAATCATATCAGTTTATATTGATGCAATAAATAAGCAATCTCTTATTGTTGAAATATTCTACGAGAATGATTTACTATAGAGTAGACTAATCACTAAATATCATTTTGGTTTAAAAGACATCGGAAATATTTTGTTAATAATTCCAATAAAAAAACATTGAACTTAAATAGCAAAATACAACTAACCGATTGGTGAAAAATCAATAACAATTACAATGTCATTTTATATGCGAAGTAAACATGGATGATTTCTTCTTCAACTATATATTTTATAAAGGAAAGAGTACATGACCCAATTTCTTTTTAACTGAAATTAAAGAAGATCCCATTAAAATATTTTTCTTAAGTTTTACATACATGATAAAAGTAATTATACAAAAAATCGAATGATTGTCACAACGATTATATAAAATTTTTAAACATATATTACTAAACTGATTAAATTTACTGTTCCTCAATATGTATTAAATACTACATAGTCAAATTACAGACCGAGTATGTCAATTGTTTATTTAAAAAGGCACATCGCACAAAAATTAAAAGTTTGAAATAATATTATAATTCAGTCCTTTACATTTAATTCAAGATACATTTACGTTAAATCATGATGCTTCTAATTAGTCTTTTAGAATACATGACAGGAAGTTTTTGTTATAAAATAACCTTCAGGGATTAAAACTGGCATTAAAAGGATTAAGAGCTTAGTATGCTTCGGGGCCTATCTGTAAATATTAAGACCGTTGACAAGAACAAATTATCTTTATGTGAAACAACGTGCACGCAATGATGTCTTTCCAGTAAATAATAAAAAGAATTTAACGTTTCAATTTGTTTTCTTTAATGCTTCATGTCAAAAGTTTAATCCGAAATTCTCCGAAGGGTAATTGAATATTTCATTAAGCGTTCGTTAAAACGTTTAATACGTAGAATGAAAAATGGCGTAATTTATCCTGTCTGGCTCAAAGCATTCTTAAGTAAATAGTAATATAACTAAACATTTCAATTAAATGTAGTTAATGTATAAATAGGGGAAAAAATAATAACTTTATCATGAGAATGAAATATATCCCCTGAAACGGAAGATAATTAAAACGTGAAATTGTTTATAAAAATTACAGATACGTTATGAAATTAATTTTATTTTATATAAATACATAACGCAATTGATGCAACATCATTGCTCCGCCCCCCCCCCATTTTCCCCCTATCTAATCCGCAGATCTGGCGCGACAATGGAAATGCTTTCTTTATTTTTTATTTTTTTGGATTTATTAGAATAATAATTACTTTTGAATGCTCAATGTTGAAAGATGTAGGCTAGGTATAACAAAGGCACGTTTTTCTGTCTCTTAAAATTTATTATTAAGATATGATTTAACTATGGGGAAACCAAAAAACAAAACGAAACCAAAATATTTAAGTGTTGAGAAAATTATTGATTATGTGAATAACAAATGAATCTGAATTAATTTTGAAATTAATACTTCTTGTTAACAGCACTGAAAATAGATCATCATCACCCAATTAAATATATGAAAAACCAATGTTACAGAACAATTATTTTGTGTCATCGAATTCCTGTTCTAACTCATCTTTTGTCAAGTCGTGCCGTGATAGACGAAAGGGTGAGTACCTTTTCGATAATTAGTTATAAATAATAAAGAATATGTTTTTTAATTTAAATATATTTATTTCAGATTATAATCTACAAAGCAAAGAACCCTTGATATTAGATTATACAAAAGCAATCTTCTTTAATTAAAGCAGTTGCGTCATGTAAACTATGCATTATGAACGTTCATGTCCGAAATTACTTTTCTTAATAATTCAGTTATATTTTCAGTATTCTGTAAAAATCTATAGATTTTTCATGCTGTATTTAAGAAACAAAGTATGATAAAATTTAAATATAGTTCTTGTATTTAACGTTATAGTTATCATTATAATTTATTTTATAATTTCCAACCTATCCATTATAAAAGAGATATCAATTGTGTAATTATTTTTAGTAATAACACTGTTCCGCGTGCAAATCGGCACCAACGCCATTTTTGCCAGTTCTTATGTAAAATGACTTCCTGAATCCGAATATGACTAAAATTTTGCCCTATCATCCAACGTTTTTTGGGAACGTCCCCCAATTTTAAAAACTTTTCGACAATCTAATGGCTATAAATTCGATTTGTAAAGGAGGAAAGGTTTATATTAACTGTCAAATATTTTTGGAGGGGCTGCAGAAGTAAAAAATACTAAAACATGAACATTTGTAGCAAGGGGAAAATTTAGGGGTCGATTTGCAACGTAAAATATAAATGATGTATAATATATTTAATTGATCAATTATTATTACTTTCTTCTATATGTATATATAGAGAAAGTATTCGAAGTCCAGTTTTCGATGGATTTGCACGTTTTGGGATGTCCTGAACACGATTCGACTGCTTTTAGAAAAAATGTCTGTCTGTGTGTGTGTGTGTATCACGACTTTGGTGGACGCTGTATCTCACGAACCAATGAACAATTTTTAACCTAACTTGGTATTTAGTTGGACCCTGGCATAAACCGGTGCTGATTAAATTTGGGGATCATTCGCTCAACAGGTGGCGCTGTGATAGCATTTTTTATAAATTTTTAACATAGCTGTATAGGACAAAATTTCGTATCAATGTACATAATGAGAGTTTTTTTCATCATGTGATTGTAAAATTAATATGAATTATTGATAATAGTAGTAGTTAACTAGGGAAAAAAATGCATGTAGGGGCATCGTTTTCCCCTGCGGGGAAGTACCACCTCCCGAGGGGAGTAAATTTTCAATATGGGTATCTTTCGAAAGATCTCATCAATACCATTTAAACGAATGGTTGAGCTGTATATCTGTGATAATTTAAAACAAAGTTTTTTTTTTTTTACATTTAACGGAAAAAAAAAAAAAAACTCGAAAATTTGCATCTGATAATTGCAAAAAAATTACTTTCTTTCGGCATTTAGTAATATAATTCTGTCAGATAAAAATCGTCTGAATTTATAATGGAAAATAATTTGATAATGTAATAAAAAAATATATATATATTGAATAAATTTTGTGTAAAATTATATACAAGAAAGTCATGTGGTGGCCACACCATACTACATTTTATTTATTGTAAATTATGTTTTTAATTTCTGTTTTTAAGTGTTAAAATAATTCGTTTGCATTCTCCAAATCAAATTCGTGGTCATAAAATTACCGAACAGTAATAAAAATTGCGGGAGGGGGGTGGCGTCCCGAGAAAACGGTGGTTGGTATGGCAAAATGGGGTTATATTCGGATTCAGGAGGTCATTTTACATGAGAATAAGAAAGAACAGTATCAGGACTCGATTTTTTCCCCTCTTTTTTCTTTTTTTTTTTCAGTGCCTTTATATTTTCAAAAATAAAAAAAAAAAAAAAAAAAAAAAAAAAAAACTGTAAAGATTTTTATACAAAATTTAGAAAACAAATTCTGATAAAAAGTAAAAAAAAAGTTTATGTATTTAACGTTATAACTGTTAGTTTGATTTATTACTCTTTTTTTCTTTTTTTTTTTTTTCTTTTGTATTTATTTTAAGCAATTAGTTTATTTATTTATTGTAATTATTGTTACAAATGTTTAAGAGGGAAAATCATTAATTCGATATAATTTGAAATTTTTTTAAATTTAATATTTTATTAATGTAAACTATAACAGATTGGGTAAATAAAATTCTCCAAAGTAACACAATCATGACATATGAAAGAGAATAATTAGCTACATTTGAACTTTATTCGAATAATATGAAATAGAAGTCTTACAGATAAAATGTGTATGACTGCACAACGTGAACAATATTTTAAAATTAAAAAAATGTTATTTTGAAACACTAGGTGACTCTGTCACCTTCTCGCTACGCTCACCAACCACCGAGAGAGGATTCTCTTTTTCCCAACTCGCTTTACTTATTAACCCCTGTGCTGCTCCGCCCGATAATTCGCTTATTTGCCTTTCGCTGAATAGGAATATTGATACTGCATAGCACAAAACAAAAGCAGAAAAATGTTACAGAAATCCTCATATTCAATATCAAATTGAAATACATAATATTTAATACCATTTATTTTCATGAAATATTATGCTAAATATCAGTAATCATTTTTAGAATAGAAACAAATTCGTAATATCTACACTATTTTGCGCTGCAACTTTATTAAGTAACCCCTTAGCGACTTTTAACGTGTTTTCTCTATTTGGCATAATTGTTTATAATAAAAAAAAAAAAAAAAAAAAAAACTAGTCCCTACATTTTTTTTTTTTTTTTTTTTTTTTTTTTAATGCTTATATATTAAAATTTTTTAAATGATTATATATAATGCTTTTTATTATTGAATTTTCTTATTTTATTTAGGATAGTAAATTACACTCTGTACATGTTTTTATTGCACAGCAAAATAATAATTTCACTTGTTCTAAAATATCTGAAAAGAAAAAAAAGTTTCTCATTATTATTGTTATTTTAATTTAGAAAATACTCCTACAGTTTCAATTTTTTATTTTCTCCTACCTAACTCTTACAATAACGAAGGATAAAACCTATTCGATTCTTAATAAGAGTTTTAGGTGATGCATTTTTTTTTTTTTTTTTTTTTTTTGCCATAATTAGAAATATTAATTGTATTGTAGGGATTTCTAATTCTATAATATTAAAAATGTTATCCATGCTGAATTAGAAAATCTTGGCATTTTTAAATAAGTTTGAATTTGAATCTAAAATATTGTTTTATGCAAAACATATCCAAAATATTTTTAAATAAGCATTTAAATAAAAAAGATAAATACATTTTAAAGACAAAAAGAAATGCAGTCAATTATACAACCAAGACATTATTTCATTATTTCATTATTCATACAATCATACACAAAAAAGCATTATATATATATATATGTGTGTGTGTGTAAACAACATAAAAATTGCCAATAAGAAAATTAATTTTCTAAAAGTAGAAAAAAAGATGTCTGCAGACGACAAATTACAATCCTAAATTCGTTTTTTTTTATTGAAAATATCTAACATAACGCTTTTTAATATTTATTTGCATATGAAAAATTTCTTTGTTACCAAAAGCAACATTAACATTCATTTTACGTTTTTTACACCACTGATTACATTTTAATTTACCTGTGGAAAATGACATAATAAGATTGAAAGAACAATGATTTCAGAAATTTTTTGTAAGATGATAAATAGAGTACCTATAAAACCTAAGTTTTAAATTAATAACTTCGTTAATTCAGATGAGAGAAATTTCTAACTGACTGAAATGCCTTATGTGGAGTATTCGGCACACATTTATACCTCTCGTGACACGGAGAACACTGCCCTCCGCGAAGAGATGCGGTCGCAAAAAAAATAAAAAATAAATAAAGGACGCTAATATGTATATGTATATATATATATATATATATATATATATATTAATATATAGCAAAAAATGCTTCAAAAGACGAGTTTTGTTTTTCAAAACATTCGTCATAGTATGCTATTGACTAAAATGTCTACGAATCGATAAACGTAGTTCGGATAATTCTGATCTAATAATTCTGAATTTGCTTTGTACTGTTTTATCGAGTTTTTATACCAGGTTTCTTTATCGTAGATATCTACATCGATCTATATATGTACAGTAATAATTTTGCTACTTTAAAAAGTAATTGATTCTTTTTCATGCAATATGGATAAAAGAATAAAACATATTTACATATTAAACGCACATTGCATGTAAACTAATAAAACACTACTTCACTAATGTTTCAAAAAAAAAAAAAAAAAAAAAAAAAAAAAAAACGAAGAACAGAAAAATCGAAAATGGATATCAAAATCTGATTTTATTTATTATTTTTTAGAATTTATCGAAACAAGAATTTTACTACCAAGATTATTTTGGACTAAAATAGATTAATGAATTTATTAAGGTTTGCAAATCAAAATAACATAATATACATATAAAAGGGAATAATTAGATTATAAATTTTAATAATAAACTGAAAACGAAACTTTAAAAAAATTTTAATTAGTCACTACACTGATTGGAGTTTAAAATAAAGTGTATCAGAGTTAGAAATATAAATTTTTACTTAAAAAGATTATTTTATAAATCTTTACTTTAGATTGCATCTCATAATGTCAAGGCAATTTCCTTATTAAAAATTAGAGTAATATAACATTTATTGAAATGAAAATTTATTTAAAAATATATTTTCTTGCATTACTGAATAAAAATGGCAAAAGTTTAAAATTATATAGAAATGCACTAAACAATATGTGATATATCCATGATACTATTATATTTATGCATAGAAAACCGATCTGGTATTTTTAATCTATTATTGCCAAATCTAATTTTTACTATAGAAAAAAAAAAAAAAAAAAAAAAAAAAAAAGAAAAAAATCAGCTGTGTTGTAAATACACTAAAAATATTTTGTTGATTAAGTAAAAATAAAATATATTGTGAGAATAGCTATAAAATGTACAAGATAAAAAAGCAATAGATTTTAATGAAAATAACTAAGTTCAATTATTCCATTGGCAAAAAATAAGTCATCATCTCAACTTCAATTTACATATGAAGTAAATCTTGATGATTTATCTCTTTATTCATTTCTTCTCATTTACAAAGACTCAATATACTATGATTCAACTTTCATTTAACAGTAAATAAGCAATTTACGTTAATAAAATAATAATAATAATAAAACGTTTTAAATATTTTATACGTATGATACAAAAATTCGAATAAAAACCCTTTTTTGATACTCTTAAATATTCATTTAACAATTTTAAGGAAGCATAAAAAAAAAAAATAATAATAATAATAATAATAATACTTTCCCCAAAAATGTTTTAAAAGCTACATAGCCTAATTAGAAACAGAAGATTGTGATTTTTTATTTACAAATACACATCGTACAATCATTAAAATGCACAAAACAAAGGTATACTTAAATAAATAAGATTTAATTTTACTTAAAGGCATGTTTACTTTAGAGAATGATAGTTCTAATTACAACACAAGGCAGGAAGTTCTTCTTACGAAATGAGCCCTCGGGGATTAAAGCAGACATTTAAAAGGATTAAGAGCTTAGCATGCTTCCATGCCTATCAGCAAATATTAAGACATTTGTCAAGAACAAATTATTTTTACTCTACACAGAGTGCATTCTATTGATGTCTTTTCTATTAACAAAGGACATTCATCGTTTCACTTTGTTTTCTTTAATGCTTCATGACATAAGTTTATCCAAAATTAACTGCGGTGCATAATTGAATTTTTCATTAAGTGTTTATTAAAACGTTTAATACGCAGAAAGAAAAATGCATTAATTTATCTTTGAAGCTAAAAGCATCCTTGTATAAATAATAATACAATTAAATATATCAATTAATGTATAAATAGAAAATATATTACCTGTCTTATAAGGATAAAATAATCCACTAAAAGGGTATATATAATTAAAAAGTGAATATAAAAATCATATGTACGTTATGTAATAAATTACGTAAAATGATAGACATCAATTGCGTAATTACATTTATTTATAAATCTGTTATTATTTAGAAATTCTGTAAACAAAGTTAAGAAACTTTCATGGTGAAATTAAAATTGAAACATGATAAATACGGAATGTATTTAATGTATTTATCGTTATAAGTATCAGTCTGATTGACTAATGTACTTTTTTTCAACTTTTTGAAAATGGTTTAAAGTAATTAAGTTAGCATTTTTTTTTTTTTTTTTTTTTAAATTAGTAATAGTCTTTCGAAATGTATTCAAAAACATGCAAATGAAACATTGGTTTGAGTTATCTTGAATTTCTATAAATTGAAAACATTATTAATATTAAAAAAAAAATCTGGAGTGACTCCACTCGACTTTCCGAACATTGAGTAATTAACAGTTTTGTAGATAAAGTAAAGAAAGAGTAGTTGTTAAACAAACAAAAGAGAGAAAACCATAATAGAGTGTTTGAGTATTTTTCTCCATCTATTACACGTTGTTTTATTTAACGCTACTGAACTTTGAGCCCATAGATCATAATGACAAAGAAATTTTCGTTGTGTCCCTGTAAAAACTTATAAATGCTACATTCACCAAAATGCTTATAGTTAGTGCAACAGTGATTTATAATACTCATATAAATTTTCAGCTCAATTCAATAAGGCGTTTAGATGCTATCGTAATTTTAAAAATTTAGTCCCATAGGCCATAATGATAAAGAATTTTTCTTTGTGTCCCTGTAAAAAAACTATAAGTGCTAGATTCACCAAAATCTATACAGTTAGTTCAACTGTGATCTATAACATGTGTACAATTTTTTTGCTCGGATTAATAAGGCGTTTAGACACTATCACATTTTTAAAAATTTGGCCCCATAGGCATAATGATAAAGAATTTTTCTTTGTGTCCCTGTAAAAAAACTATAAGTGCTAGATTCTCCAAAATCTATACAGATTGAGTATTTGTGATCTATAATATGTGTATAAAATTTTTGCTCAATTGAATAAGGCGTTTAGATGTTATCGCATTTTTAAGATTTTGCTCCCATAGGCCATAATGATAAAGAATTTTTCTTTGTGTCCCTGTAAAAAAACTATAAGTGCTAGATTCACCAAAATCTATAGGGTTCGTACTATTGTGACTTACAATATGCGTACCAACTTTCAGGTTAATCGAACGAAGCGTTTAGACGCTAGCGTGTTCACCCACAGACATACACACATACACACATACATACACACATACACACACACATACATACATCATCGTAAAAATAGTGAAAACGGACTCAGGGGACCTCAAAACGTATAGAAACATCAAAATCTCGAATTCGGATTTTTGACATGATTACAATACTTTCCTCACTATAGTGTTCGGAAAGTAATAAATATTAGTGATGTAAACAAAAGTTTTCTCATAAAAAAGCTAAGATTTTTTTTTTTTTTTTTTTTTTTTTTAACATATGAAATAGTATAATTTCATAAATTTCACGTTTATGCATTTAATAAAAATATATATTCTACTTTAATATATTTATCTTATTATATTACTATTTATATGAATGTACAGTCATAAAAATAATTAACTGTGCGACAAATTATCGTATAAGTATGTAGCTAGTGCAGGTCGACTGGTCAAAACGTCGAGTTATTAATATGACTGTTAAAATTTTCTTAAGTTTTGCCTTATTCGTTAATTGAGTCAATAGAAATTTTTAACCCAGAGAAGGTCTACTTTGGAGTATTCGGCAAATTTTAGCGTCAGTCATGACACGGATGACACACCCGTCCGTGCGGGCATGTGGTCGCAAATACGCCAGCGGCTGTAATTGTTTTTTAATATTGAGAGAAACATTTAACTTTTTTCATTACAAAGAAAAAACTAATATATTTTTAAAGATTTCTTTGTTAAAATATAAAATCAATTTTCTTTGAACATTTAGTGTTATGCAATGAGAAGAAAATATTCTGTATTTTTCATGAAAAATAATTATAATTAATAATAATTTTAATAAATTACTTGTAATGGGTAAATTTGTATAGCCGAATATAGAAGAAAATTTTATAATGGCCAAAAAATATGTAATTTTGAAACGGAATTACACCACAGAATATCACAAATACCAATATCTTAACATAAACGTATTTGTTAATCCGCACGACTCAAACTTTACTTTTACGACTCAAACTAACTATTATCAATCGGAACACACACATCTACACCTCACCCCCCCCCCCCACACACATGCACACATATATGTTTACAGGATGGTTCAGAACTATTGCTCAGAAATTTGCATAAAGGTCAGAAACATGATAATAAGCAATAATCTTATAGGATTATGTGGTCGCATCTGAAAACCTGACGCACTAGAGGGCGCTAGAAGTCAAAAAGGAAGATGGCCAGGATGAAGCTAGGTAAAGCATATTTTGGGTTTATGAGCATAAAGAATGATGAATCGCTACACTAATGGGGAAATAACGGATATGCACTTCGTTTACGGGGCAGTTATTGAAAATGGAACAGCTACAAGGGAACTTACCGATTTCTTAATTGAAGTATCCCTGCTCATACCACGTTCGGGATTCTGCATAGTTGATTGAACGATCTAGATGTTTCGAAATACAATTTAACGATTCTTGTGCTGAGAGAACAACGCGGACACATAGCCTGGAAAAAGCCTTGCAGTCAGAAGTCGGGGACGAACATTCGAAATATTACAAAAGATTTAAATGCGTGTCAATAAACCGTTTGACGTATTTTACACGAGCACAAGGTTCATACATACCACCTACAACGTATGCAGGCTCTGTCAACTGGTCATTACCCCCAGTTTTGTAGCCGATATCCTCTTTGCTGATGAAACGATGTTCACACTGGAAGGTATTTGTAATGTTCTGAATATGCGTACGTTGTCACCCGAAAATCCGATAACCACACGGTCCCATGCTGACCAACTTCTTTGCAGCAACAATGTCTGCAGAGTCCGAAATGTTGGACAAACTCTTCTTTGTGTAATAAATTGTAATTTTGTACTTGCTTTGTACTTTTTAAAATTTAAACTTTTTCAGTTCGATGTTGTGCATGAAATCAGAACCACAATGATAGGAAAATTGCAAACACGATTTTCAACTGAAAACTGGTCATATTCACTATTAATTACTTAAATAGATTTTTAGAAAAATAAAAAGATAATTAGAAATAGATAATTAGAAAATTAGAAATATATAACAAGATAATTAGAAATAATAGACAATTATTTAATAATAATAGTAATAATAATAGATAATTAGAAATAATAGATAATAGATAATAAGATAATTAGAAATAGATAATTAGAAAATTAGAATTAGATATTCTAATAGATAATTATAAAATTACGACGCAATCACAAATATCAGTTAACAAGTTTATTTTATTTTATTTTATTTATTTTTATTTAGAAATTATATAGAAAGTTAAACTGGCTTTGAAATTTTATTTATTTATTTATTTATCTTTGAAATTAATTTTAAAAGTTCTTTAAATACAGATAAAAGTTTAATATGCATAATATATATATATATATATATATATATATATATACATATTTATATATTTAAATATATGTTTACAGATTTTCCCCAAATCTAAAAATACCTTTTTTGGATCCAAAAATTTATAAACTTCGAAATATAGCATATGTATTACATATTTAAAGTGCAATTCAATCTATTATCTAATTTTAAAGTTTAACATTTTCATTCAATTATCAATATGCAAAAGTAAGAAGTACGTGATATTGATATGTTTGAAATTAGATTAACTTAATAGATCCTCTGAAAAATTAAATTTTCAGTTTTATATTTTCTACGGAGAGAAATTGAAGAATTTCAGAAAAATTAATTTTCACATATTATTTAATTTTCTTACGATGTATTAAGATAAAATGTAATTAAATTTTCTGTTGCATTTTGAAATAGGTTTAAATTAACTCTGTAATATTTGTTAACTCAAAATTATTTTGGGGGTAAGTTTAATTTAAAATCTTTCGTTAAAAGATAAAGCAATATGCAATTGAAAGACATTAATGAAAAAGTAAAAAGAAAAAAAAATCTCAGTTTACTTTAGTAAGAAATTTCTAATGATTTTTTCTCATTTTAGAATCAATGGTGATAAAATTTACCATTTTGTTATGTTCAACTCTTTTTATTAGTGTAATTTCTTGTTTTTTAACGTAATTTCTTGCTCAATAACGAAAAGTCATGACGTTTGTATAGATAAATCGATATATAAATATAACAATAAACATCGCAATTCAATCTCTACTCATCCATGTCGACCAGTCTTGCTAGTTTTAGCTACTTTCTTATTTAATAGTCACCAAAAAATTTTAGAAGTGATATTTGATATATATATTAGACGAATAATTATCGAAGTGATTAGGCAAACGATAAATTTAAAACTTTGTTGTTGATTTTGAATAAAAAATCACAAAATCTGGCAACACTGATGTCGACATTTAACATTTAAAATATTTGACTGCAAGAAAACACTTTTAATAAAAGAAAAAAAAAACATTTATTGTAAGTATTTCTAAATACATTTAGTAATTTTTTTAAATACTTTTATTTTTAGAAAAAATACACAATACATTTATTTTGAATAAGCCTCATGTAGTGACTTTGTCGTATACCTTTGACGCTAAAACTAATAATATGTATTTTATTTATTTATTTTCATTTATTTATTTATTTATTTATTTATTTCGTCGAAAAGTATCTCATAAAAGCATATTATTATTATTATTATTATTATTATTATTATTATTATTATTATTATTATTTTTTTTTTTTTTTTTTTTACGGTAAAGCACAGAAAATATGTAGCATGTAGACCGTCTAAGCTTTGTATGTTGCACCTGGAAACTCCCTACAAGTGAAAAAAATTAAATTAATTTCATAATGTATTAAAACAATTCTGTAGCACCATTCTGTAGTATTTTGTATAAGGTAGTATAAGGTAGTATAAAGCATATTTATGCTTTAAAATTATACATGTTATAGTGATTTGTAAAATGGAATTATTTTGATTTACTGGTGTTCAATATGAGTATAGTCTTTCATTGACTCCCTATATGCAAACTAAAAGAAATTATTCAAAATATTTTCATATCGAGCTTCAATAAGATAAATTAATTAAAAGCTTTTTATTAAAACGTTAATGAAAACGTGGTCACAGATGGGCAGAGAGGCAGAGACAAATAAAATATTTAAAATTATAATTACATTTAAACATTGATGCAAAATGTTAAATCACTAAACACTATAAAAATATAATTTCCTTAATTTACAATATTAGTGCTTTATGTGTGTGCTTTTTTTTTCGCGCGTGTGTGTGTGGCTTCGTAAATTCTGATGCTAATTTTATCATCTTGTGTAGGTAGTATTTTTTTATGCCCATGAATAATAAATGCTAATTCATTTAAAGTATTAGCACAAGTTCGTTTAAATGCAGTTTGTAAAAATACATTTTGTAAAATTCAATACTTAAACATTATTTTGTGTGTTCCTGTATACAACCCAGTTATGCTACTTATACAATTTTCTATAAGGAATATGCCACATTAAATTGCAATAACATATATCACACTGAAGAAATTCTGAATATACTTACGGGTACGAAAAGGTCGACAGACAAACGGACAAACTGTAATCATAAATACATTTCATCTTTGTTGATAAGTTGTTAATAAAATACATATTTCTTCTTAACATGAAATAAAATAAATATTTTTGTGTATGCGAATCTAAAGTCAAAATATTTCTAAAAATATTTTTATTAATAAACATTATTATATTTTAGCACATGCGCCCAAAATATGTTCACCTTGCTTTATTCTAGAAATTGAAGTTATAATAAACAGACTTTTTGTTATAAAGGAAATAAATTTTACAAAGATAAACTTTTGAACAACCCTACAAGCATGAGTTGTTGACTCGTAAGCAGTTAGTGGTTCGCAGGGTTGGCACTTGGTTAGTTGGGATAGTTTCAGTTAAAAAATAATTACAATAAATTTAAACAAACTGGAAACAAAAATAAAATTCGTTATCTACAAATATGCGAAAGCTGCCTTCTTTTATTGCGTGCGTGTGTGTACCTATAACTATTCCTACAAACGTGAGTCGTTGGTCCATCAGTAGATAATGTTTCGTACGGTCGGCACTTGGTTAGTTGAGATAGTTGCAGTTAGCCCATAGACATTGTTTTGTCCACTCCTTTGTCATTTTATTTGCTGGGGTAGCATTTGTTTGCCCATCATAATGAACAAAGTTTAAGAGTCCAACAACAATTGCATGTGTTAAATTTGCATATAATGACTCATTTCTATTCTTTTTGTAACTTCAAAGAAAATATATAATTTTATTACATGCAATAAAACATCTCCGAAAATGTTTGTTATTTGCAAAAAAGTATAAAAATAGCAAATAATAAATAACAAAATGTAAGGCCAAAATAAAATACAGCATTTAGGCAACAAATTTTCAACAATTGGGCCATTGATCTTGTAAAGGATTATCTTAAGATATGTTAGTTTTAATTACATTTTTAAATAAATTTAAGAATTAAATATTATATTTTCAATAAATAATTTTTTTATTAATATAGATAACGAAATCTTAAATTATCTTTTATATTTAATCACATTTGTCTCTCTATAAATAAAACTATTTATTCTAATAATATTTTATCTATTAAATAAATCTGCTGAGAACAAAAACTTATTCTTTAAAATTAATAATTTATTCCGTGTAATAGAAATGTCTTTTACTAAATAACGCTTTTTCAGATTTCTAATTATTTCAATGCGAAATCATTTAATAAAATAAAATATAAGGAATATTATTTTCAACTATTAACTGTTTCCATAAATTACATTTCATTCTTTTAAATTGCGTTAAGTCTATTTATTATAGCTATGTTGAGCAATAATTTTCCCTTGTAACATCATGAAAGGGTAATTTATATTATTTTGATGACAGGAAACAGACTTCATGTCTTCATGGAAACAGACGATTTTTATGGCGTGAGGTTTGGCATAAGTGATTGGCACAATTTTCTATAACGAACTGTCTAAATTATATATATATATATATATATATATATATATTAAAACATTCTGGAGTCAAATTAATTGTGTTTGGCTATAAATTGGGGATATTTTTCTAACTCTTGACGTATTTCGCACAGTATGCAAGAGAATGTCATTAAGTGAACGTTAGACATCGTCCTAAACGACTGAATTAATCACACGCTTTTAAGAAGCTATCTCTACCGAAGTTTGCTGAGCACTACCTGAATGTCTTCAAGGCAATATGTATAGGTATCATTTCTAGTGTATTATAAAATAATCTACAGTCCATAGCTGAGATGATACTTCTTGAAAATAAAGAATTACAAGACAAGAAAACTGTTTTTACTCACGGCTTATTTATATTTTTATTAAAATCATACAATCAACTGATTGGAAGAAAATCATATTTCTTGGAAATTTTATTTTATTTAATTATATGGTTTTCTTTCGATCACTTAATTGTGTGATTTTAATAAAAATTGTATTTCTTTCTCCCATTGTTTAATGGTGTTTTCCTTTACCTGTGGCTAATTTCTGTGGAGCTATCTATATGATAGACCAGATGTTTCTGCCTAAAGGTTGTCTGAGTGAGTAATGCTGATCGGTTGTCGGCCTGGATAGCTCAATTGGGAGAGCCTTCACCTTGTAAGTCAATGATCCGGGGTTCGTCTCCCGGTCCAGGCATTATTTTCACTCAGTCGGAAAAATAAAATTTAAATAAATATTATTTATATTTTGTTCTTGGTATTGCGGATTACATTTAAATAGCACAAAACAAATTCCATCCTTATAAATTTTAGCGCAAGAATAATTTCCATTTTTAAGTCTAATCAACGGCCATATATAACCGTTGGCCAACAATACCTCCGCCGTTGTTTCAATGTTGGCCAGTATATTTTTTGTTTGTGGAGAATTGTCTTAAATGTCTTATAAAAAATTATAATGTTAAAAGAAAAATGATTAATAGACATTTATTCCGTCATATTTTATAAAGCATTTCAATATACAGGGTGATTCCAAGGTTATTGTACAAACTTGGAGGGGAGGTAGGGAGCATCAAAGGGATTCAGAATTATGTAGAACTCATGTCTCCAAACGTCATTTTAACCCTTTAAAAACCAGATGATTTTTTGTGAATATAGGCATTGCTCTCATCTATTGTTGCGTTTTTAAAAAAGAATTTTAACATGGTAATGTTTACATAAATAAAGAATTTCCGTTTTTATCGATGTATTTTATCGCAGTGATTGAAATAGTACGAACATTTGTGTATGATTTTGTAAAATAATGAAGCATGCAAGATTTTAAAATTTACACTGTAGGCGGAGTTAGTAGCATATAGTAGCCCAAAACAGCCAGTTCCTAAAGCTTAAACTGATGTTTGGGGACATGGGTTCCTATACAAGTTTGAATCCTTGTGATGTGTTCTACTTCATCTCCAAGTTTGTCCCACGACCTCGGAATCACCATGTATATATATATATATATATATGCAGTGCCAGCAAAAAAAAAAAAAAAAAAAAAAAAAAAAAAGTTTACACTTGAGTGGCAAGGAAAAACATTTACATGTTCGATTACCGTTCCCGTCATAAAGATGTGTAGAACCCCAGTGATGACAGTGTTGTTAGGATAGGAAAGGTCGTCTGTAATCGACAACACCACGTGTCATCACTGGGTTTCGACACATTTTTATGGCGGGAACGGCAATTGACACGTAAAGTTTTTTTGAAGCTCAACTGCAAACATATTTTTGCCGACGCTGTATATAACACTGTATATATATAGCCAATTTATATTTATTTTCTTTTTTATTGTAATGCAACTAATAAACACGCAAAACAATTTAATATTTTCTTCTAAAATATGTTTCAGAACCTAAGTGTTTATGTCATTAATGTTTTAATAAAATATAGAATGCTCACCCTAAACTTAAATAAATTTATTTCTAATTCATAGAACTTAAAGATTCGTCCATATGGCTATGGAATTTATGAGATGCTGTTAGATTAATGCAGAGAATAATAAGAAAGAATTTGTTCAATTATACTTTCAACAGGTTATTAATTTTATGTCGAGTTTAATCTCGCGAGAACTTCAAACACGGATAATAGCTTTATATTTTCTAATTCCGGTATTCGATGTTATATACTGCATACCTTCTCTTAATAAGCAAGAGGAAAGAGACAAATACTGCAAAGCACGTTTAGAGTGTAAGGTAATATTTTTGTCGATGGAATTACAAACAATGTAATAAAGTTTTATATGTTACGTTCGTACATAACTTTAAGTTGAAAATATGGTTTCGATTTTTTTTAGTGTTTTTTATTAAGTAAAATTTAAATTTTGTTATATATGCTGTTTACTAAAACTTACTTTTTTATGATATTTACGTAAATTATTTGCTTCATATACAGGATTAAGCTTATAATATAAGCAAGACCCATCATTGGGTGGAAATATAATTTGAATTTGAATTTTCACGTTATTGTAAAATTTAATTTACAGCGTATATAAAGTTTCAAATTTATACCACTTATGATAATTTCTTCCAGAGTGATTATAATAGATTATGAAATTTTTAAAAAATAATTTTAATCATTAATGAAATAGTTTATTTAATTTCAAAATGTTATATTTATAATGTAGTACTATTTTTATACATAACATGTGTGCAATATTTCATCATTTTTATATAGGGTTACATTGAAGAATTAACCTGTATTACTCTCTCTCTCTGTGTGAAATATAATAGTATAAAATTCTCATATTTATCGGCTCATATCAATAGTAGCATGTCAATGTGATGTGTAAGAGGTACATCTTCTTTTTTTTTTTTTTTTTTTTTTTTTTTTTTTTTTTTTTTATGCATGCAGTGTATAACAGTGTAATGCCATACGTCATATGATCGGTTTTATTAAATATTTTGGGGTAGAGAATTTAGCAGAATATATGTTATATACAGTGGGTTGCCAAATTAATGTGGACACTCATAAAAATCATGTTATCGAGGATTTTTTTCTAAATAAAATAAGTTATATGCTATAATTAGTATTTATTACTTTATTTAATGTTAATATACATATTTAATAGCTATATAACAAAAATAAATATATAATGGAAATGGAAAAAAAATGTAACATTATGTAAGGCATTAATATTTGGTGAAATTTCCTTTTACAGACATTAGTGCTTCAATGTGTCATGGCATGCTTTTTATGCAGGATTTTACACTTTCTTTAATTAAAGGAATGTGATGCCAGACGTTTATAGGTTTTCAATCTATTGCCTCGTAGTTATAATCATTTCCTTCGCAATTTATCTTTTGTAATATTGTGTAAGTGTTCTATGTGATTCATATCGGTATAATTGCCAAGCCAAGGTAATACTTCGATATTCTTGGCCCGTAAAAATTTGGTAAAACTTCATGCTTAACGGTAGGGGCCAGAATCATGCTTAAAAATACTATCCTCACCTTCCAGGAACCCTTCTTCCAGCTGTGAAAGAAGGCGAGTTCGTAGAATTTCCTTATATTGGTCCTGTTTTATGGTTCCTTGAACTCTGTGTAAACGTCCTACAAACTTGGTGTTTATAATAGACCAAATCGCGACTTTCAGCGTATGTTTAACCCTTTCTGTTGTACCTTCAGGGTAGAACTGATCTCTAGGAAGCCGCCAAACGAAACTGCTTTTATCGGCTAAAATTTTAAAAGTTGACACATTTGTGAAACGTACATGAAATTGAAATAAATTACGGTTTAATTGCAAAAACAGACTTAGAAATCATTAAAACTATTAATAAATATCATATATTACATTACTTCATTCTTCCACAGTCATGTGGCGATGGTCTGGAGCCCAGACGATTCATTTCTTTTTCATAGCCTCTATGAGCTTACGCTTGCGATTTGGACTGTGACCTGTCAGGCCTTCTTCTGCCAATTTTCGGTGCACAGATCTCTCCAAATCGGCAATACCTGACTCCTGAACAGTTTAAGTCAGTGTAACAGCACTTTTTATCCTGTTTTGTAAGCAAATGTCCCTAATGTTTCTGTCTGTTCTGGGTTCATTATACGTTTTCTACCACACTCCTCTGTACTTTTTGGTGAAAGGGACAGGTTTTTGCCAAAATTCACTTTTAATTTATTTACAGCAGATTTAAAAAACCCAACAATATCTACGACTTTCCACAGGGAATGTTGTGTAAGCTAGAGAAGAGTTTTAATTTCGGATTTTTATCTCGGGGAAATGTCACCTCTTGTGACCATATTGAAAAAAAAAAAAAAATTAATTGAATTATAAAAATGTAGTCAAAATTATTATAATTGCATCTCAATAATTAAACTTTACTTACGTTATTAAATATGTATCAAAATACACACTTAAATTCGGTTTTTAGGATCCAAAGTGCACGTTCAATATTACACGTTGAGAGCACTAAACTGAATATATTGAAGTGACTGTCACAAAAATGTCCCTAAGCTCAATATTTTTTTGCTTAAATCACCTAAAATAATGTGTAGTATGATAAAACGTAATATAAATGTATTCTATAAATATAAGAACGACTTTTAGGAATTATAAGAGGCAAAAAAATGCAAAAATATAAAAAATGTCAAGTGTCCACATTAATTTGGCAACCCACTGTAGTATATTGTTAATTCATGAATATATATATATATATATATATATATATATATATATATATATATATATATATATATATTGTCTATGACTAAAGATTGTCAATTTTTTTGGTATACTACTAAAAAATATTTTTTCATTTTTTTTTTTCTTTGTTGTTGTTAATATTATAAATAACGAATCAAGAAATATTTTGTTCATTGTAAAATGCGAAATAAAAATATTCTCGTTAAGTCTTAAATATTTAATTTTAAATTTCTGCATATTCTGTATCCGCTAATAGTTATTATTATGAAGAATGCTTTTATACTTCCTTTTACTGTTATATGGAAGAGAAAATATTTTTTATGAATCAACTGTTATTTAAAAATGAGTTATTACAACAAATAATCATTTCTTCGCTATTCTATCCGGTTTCCACTCTATTTGTAGCATCAGGTAATATTCAGTCAATTACAATGAATCACGCTTACCAACTATCCTACTTACAGGAAGGGCAAAAATTTCTTCTCTCATATCACAAATGATACTAAAGTAATTAAAAATCATTGCTTCAATAATAAGTAAATTAATAAATTAATTAATTAAAGGTGTATGCAACAAAAGATAAATGGAAAATTCAACAAAAGTGGAAGAATAGAATTTTACAATAACGCTAAAATTTATATCTGCAAGAGGTATCGATTTCCAAGGATTTAATAGCTTATGATTATTCTCTTATTTATCTATCTTTTTTTTTTTATTTTTATTTAATTTTTAAGTTATTTTTAATTTTCCAGATGTAAAATAATAAAACTCGTGCACTCTTTATTTGAATATCTATTTAAAGATTATATATATATTATACTAGCAGGCTTTGCCCGCTTCGCTGGCCCCTAAATTTAAAAGAAACTCGTTTCTATATAGCTTTATAAAAATAAAATAAAATAAATTGCTGAAATTGTTCAAAAGCTCGCTCCAGGTCCCTGCTGCATTCAGCAGCGATTTGGTCATCCACTGCAACTCGGGCGCTTGTCCCTATTACCTGCGACAATAGTTTACCAATGAGCTTCCATTTAGGTGATTATTATATAACAGTTTCGAAATAGATAGTATCGAAAAAATTGGAGTTTCCCTTTTACATTTGAATCCCAGTTACATGTGAACAACACTATACGTGTTGTTCACATGTAACTCGGACTGGACTCAAACGTAACTGGGTTTAGACAACATAATATTTGCTTTTACGTTATTTCATATTTTTGTTTTTTGTTTTTTGTTTATCCAATCAACCATTAAATGACAGCAATTTCACGCCAAATATTACAATATGCTGTGACCGGCTACGTCTGTCGCATGAGACAACTAATTTTTTGTGTTTATATATAATTCATGGGTTGTAAACCTGATAGTACAGCCTTAATATTTCTCTTAATATAGCTCTCTTTGGCGGCTTTTGAATTTTTGTCACCATTTTAGACTTAATCCATTGTAACAATAAGACTTAATCCCTTGTAACAATATGCTATGAGCGCTATTTCTGCCGTATTTTAGACAACTAATCTTTTTATGGTTATATATATTTCCCATTAAACATATTTTTATTTATTTATTTAAATATTAATTTGAATTTTTCAAATATTTCTGTTCGACAGCGTGAGAGTGCAGTAACACACAGAGGTTCATTTGTTTGTATGATAAATTAGCATAGTGATTATTATATAAAAAAATAAATAAAAATAGGTAAACATTATCGTGTTACGCAACTTTATTATGTCGCTCCATTGGCGGCTTTTGAATTTTTGTAGCCATATTAGCGATGGAATATATTTTTTTTTTTTTTTGTATGAAAAGGGGAAGACTATTTTGCTAATAATTTTATCAGACTCTTTTTTGCTTATACATAAGAATACTTTATATTCTGCTTATATTTTTAATGCTTTTTATGTTTAAAATAGTGCTTGTTGAAATAAATTTCCTATCTTTAAAACTGCATTTGTTCTGTAAATTTTGTGTAAAAATAAATCATTTATGTTTTTATATATTTGATGCGCTACTTAGAATAAAATGGCTGTTGCTATATTAAACTTCTTGTCGAAAAACATTCGGTGTACTTCAACACCAAAATTTAAAAAATCGCCCAGCAGGATCTGTTAATGAAGCTGATAAAATAAAAATATGGTTCATAGAGTTTAAATAATCTATTTAAAAATTTTTTTTAAACCCAAATTATAAATGTATCGTATCACATACATAGATATAGTAATAATATATAGATTGATCATTGGGGACAAAAAAGTGATTCCTTTTCACTCGGGAAAAGACGGCGATTTTACCAAAATATGGCAGTCTTTCCCCGAGTGAATACACACGGGAATATGCACGAATGTTTTAGCAAATAAAATTCATGAATAATTTATTTACTAAAGGTGAATGAAAAGCCCCAGATATAGTTTCAAATTCATTCTTCTTTTTTTTTTTTCCCTTCAATACCACTTAATGGCTGATTCCAAAGCTTTTTTTTCGGCATCAAAAATCTTTGCACGATAGTATGGGGATGATAGATCTATATATATTATTATATCTATGATCACATAAATCTATTCGAAAATAGAATAAAACTTAATTTGAAAAAAAAAAAAAAAATTGTTTATTAACCAAAATAATTGATGAAATTTGAAATGCAAGTTGGTCTTGTGGGGTACAGGCTGTATATTATATTTTTGTGTTCGTGAGAGAAAATTTAAAAGAATTTGAAAACTGCAATTTTTAATCCCTTTTAAAAATCATGTGACTTAATGTGAAGCAGATTTTTCATTTTTTTTTCTCCTATCGGTTTCCATGCAATCTTCTGCTGTTGCCACCTAAAATTCATACTTTAGTTAATTTAAAAAAAAATTAATTGTCCGATTGATAAGCTGTTTAATGCGTCGGATAAAAAAAAAATTCCCTTTCATTTGCTACCTTATTTGTAACGATGCGACTGATATTTCTAATTTATTTTCTAATCTTTCTGATTTATTTTCCTCATTTTAAATAAATGTACGGTTTTTTTTTAATTATTATTATTATTATTTTGTCGAAAAAAATGGCAACAATTAAATTATGGATAAAATTTAAAAATTTATATGTCTTATTTATCAGAATTTAGAAGATTTTTATTTTCAAATTTTAATTAATTAAGAAAAAACTAATCATTCGATTGATAAGCTGTTTAATGCATCGGATTTACAAAAAATTTCCCTTTCATTTGGTGTCTTATTTTGTAACGATGCGAGTGATATTTCTAATTTATTTTCTAATCTTTCTGATTTATTTTCCTCATTTTAAATAAATGTACGTTTTTTTTTTAATTATTATTATTATTATTTTGTCGAAAAAAAAATTGGCAACAATTAAATTATGGATAAAATGTTAAAATTTAAATGGCTTTTATTATCAGAAATTAGAAGGTTATGATTTTCACATTTTTATTAATTAAGAAAGAACTAATCAAAAATTCGAAAATCTGACTTCGATGTGCACAATGACCCTTCGGGATGCACCTTTGTGTTAAATCTCGTGACTGTCCGAGCTACCGTTTTCGAGATCAGTGAAATATACATACAAATATTGCTCACTTAATAGTATAAGATAATGAAATGCAGACGATATATTTTTAATTCACTTTTTATATTATTATTCGCGAGAAAATATATTTTATTATATGTCACAAAATGAATTAACCCGTAAATTTTTTGGGCAACAATTATAAAATAAATATTTTAATAAAAGTTTAGAAGTAACGCTTATATCATTACATTATATCACATCGTATCAAATTATATTATTAGAAAAATAAATACTTTAAATTTTAATGACGTCAGATTTAACGTGTAAGTTTAACATTTTGCAAAGCTTTATATAAATTTCAATTTAATTCACGTGCAAATATATTTCTTTTCTTTTCATGTCAAGATATTTTAAAATAAAAATGTAAATGTTTCTTTTATGTTGGCAACAGCTAATTTTTTTAATATTTCATTATTTCCATTTCTATTATGTCCTTTATGGGGATTTTAATTAAAATGCTCAGATTTTAAACTAAAATTTATTTTATCAAAATTAAATATAGCCTATAACAATCAGGGATAGTGTAGCTTTTGATCAGTGAAAGAATTTTTTAAATCGGTTCAGTAGTTTCAGAGATTACCCTCCACAAACATACAATTTTTTGCGCTTTATATAATGATATAGATAGATATAGATATAGATATACACACTGCTCGACACTGAAAATGCGACACCAAGAAGGAATGACAATAACGGAATGAATTTCGTTGAACACATACATTATAGTAGGAAGAACAATTGATTAAAATTTCAGGAAATTTGGAGTAATATGTACTGAGAAAACAGTACATAAAGCAGCGACCTCTGTGAGCAATAACAGCACATATCTGCCTAGGCATTGAATCGAACTGCGATTGGATGACATGTAAGAGTAGAGCACTTCATGAAGCTTGAACACGATGCCACAATTCATCGATCGAAGCTACTGGTGAGTGGTGGGGAGCCAGTCGTTTTTCAATGATTAAACAGTCATTTTCATTGGTGCGAGATCAGGAGAACGCGCTAGCTAGAGCAACAGTCGATCACATTCTGTATCAAAGAGGGTCCGGACAATACAAACAACTTGCGGTCGTGCATTGTCTTGCTTGAATTTTGCGCTACGGATGCCTCGAATACAGGGCAGAGGAGTGGGCCTTAACTCATCAGAAATTTAATGGCCGCTGTTTAGAGAGCCAGGAATACGAACATGAAGTAATCGAGACGTGTATCCAATGGGAACCCCGAACATCATTGCAAATGATGGACAGTATGATGATGTCGAATCCCAGCTGGCAATGCACATTATTCATAATTCCGTTAAATACGGATAAGGCAATCTTGATGCTGTAAAAAGAATTGTGATTTGTTTGAAAAGTGACTTCATGCCATTCCTGCGTCCAGGTTCATAGTTGATCCCCTATTAACGGCGCCCATATCAGTGATGCAGTTTTGAGGGTAATCAGGATTCTGGTAGCCGCATACTAAGTCACCACCTGGATTGATGGTATCTTGTACCATCGGATACACGTCCCGGTCACCTCTTGATTTCATTCCCGCGACTCTGAATACCAGCCATTACATTTCTGACGAGTTAAAGCCCATAGCTCTTCCCTAAGTTCGAAGCCTCCGAAACGCAACATTTAAGCAGGACAATGCACGACCGCAAGTTATCCATATTGTCTGGACCTTCATTGATGCAGAATGTGTTCGACTGTTGCTCTGGCAAGCGCGTTCTCCTGATCTCGCACCAATGAAAATGACTGTCTAATCGTCGAAAAGCGACTGCGCCCTACCACTCACCTGTAACTTCGATCGATGAATTGTGGCATCATATTAAAACTTCATGAAATGCTCTACCCGTACATGTCATCCAATCGCTGTTCGATTGAATGCCTAGGCAGATTTGTGCTGTTATTTCTCACAGAGCTCGCTGTTTTATGTCAGTACATATTACTCCAAATTTCCTGAAATTTTAATCAATTGTTCTTCCTACTATAATGTATGTGTCCAACAAATTTAATTCCGTTATTATCATTCCTTCTTGGTGTTACATTTTCAATGTCGAGCAGTGTGTATATATTTATATAACTTTTATTTTTTAATTTCTTATAGCAGCCAATTCCCTTTCAAAAGCTTGTTTCAATTAAAATTGGTAAGTACACACAATCACACTAAAAAAAGAAAATAATAATAATAATAAACAAACTTACTTCTATTAATATTTGCCCATTTAGCACTTTTTTTTTTGGCTACCAGAAAAATTTAATAAAAAATATTTATTTTATTAAACCAGTGAAAAATGTTACTGTTCACTGATTAAATAAAATAAATATTTCTATTAATTTCTTCCGATAGCACAGAGGTGCTAAGTTTCCAACTACGCATCACTTTCCAGACATAAAACACAATATTGTAAACGATGTTCCTAAGTTAAGGGAATTATGCAGTTAAAATCAGTAATATTTTATTTGTTGAATCTTAATGAAAGGACGAAAACATTATTTATACAAAAGCGATTAGGAAATAGTAATACTTCTGTCAAGCAGGTAGATATTAGTACAGCATTGACATTAAATTAAATATATAAAAAAAACACGCACACACACACACACACACACACACACACACACACACACACACACATATATATATATATATGTGTATATATATATCAGTACAAAAACCCTTAACGGGTTAAAAGTTTGTGACGCAGCTACTTTATCGCTATAAGAATTTGAAATATGGGTCTTAAAAATAATGATATCAAATTTTAAGTGACGCTTTGCTATTGGTTAAAATATACATAGATTTTTCTTATTTGATCATTTGCTTTTTTCTTTTATTTATATTTACAATGCAAACATATTTTTAACTTCAAGATAAGACAAATATATAAAATATACTCACTGATGCTTTTTCATTTTGCATTTCCATTTCAAAATAACAGTTTTAAAAGGAATGATATCAAAATTCCAGTGACGCCTCAATGTCACTTTAAAAGATTTGTTTTTAGATTCCACTAAAATTACCTTTGTTTTGTCTAATAAAGTATATTTACACATTGAAACAGTGCTTTTAATTTTCAAGTATACTGTCTAATAATCACACTTTCACTGAGTTTGCATTATAAATTGAAATTATTTATTTTAATAAATTGATTTGTCTTTTGCGTCACGCTATCCAAAACTGCAAGTAAAATTTGTGCAAATGTTTTCTTTGCATCACACTATCTCTTTGCACAAACAAATTTTGACTTAGTTGGATACTATGATACAAAGTACCAGTATTTCATGTAGTAATTACCAGTATTTCAAGCAGGGTTTAAGGATTTTAATATTTAAATCATAATTTTAACAAATTAAAACCAGAGATCATGAATCCATCATTAAAATAATGCATTCTAAAATTTCTTTAAACTGAAATTTTTAACATCAACAATTAACAATTTTTTTCATTTTTAAAAATATTTAAATTACCTATCTAAAAAATATTCTTCAATAATTAATTACTAGAATATTTGTGTTTTTCAGTGTATTACATATTTTTGTTTACAGTGGGGAAAAGTCAAATATTGAGTCAATTATTGACTCAGCTGTTCTAAAATTTGCCAGTCAGTCACTGATCATGCATTTTTTGGAATTGAAATGTAAATTGCAAGTAAACTCTCTCTCTCTCTCTCTGAATATGTCTTACTTAAGATTTTTTTTACTTCAATAAAATAAAAATATAATTTTGTAGTTTTGTTTTTATGGTTATGTTCAGGGACTGACAAAGTTTCAATATCTTAGGAGCCAGAAATAGTGAATTATTTCTATGACAATACTCAAAGCAAAAATTAATAATATTTCATAATTGTATAATTAATGCAGGTCATTCACATATTATTTTACATTGAATAAATGAACTATTCAGTTAAAAATTTGAACTAAGGAAATTAAGAAAAAAAAAAAAAAAAAAAAAAAAAAACTATTTTTTATTTATAAAGATAAAAACAAACTATTGGGGGGAAAAATCCACAGAAATAAATATTATTTTTACCTTTAATATAATCAAATATATTGAGAGTGTTTAAGTTTTGGCTTTAAAATACTATTTGTCTATTAATTTTTCAGGACAGAATTCCTTTAAAGAGAATCCATTTGATAAATATCATACTATTTAAGTTTTCTCGTTGTAAATTCGAACACAGTTTGCTTTAGATAGTGTTTATTTTAATGAATCTTGTTTAACAAAGATGTTGACATGGAAAGTACTAGTATAGTAGTAAGAAGATTTATCAAATATGGGAATTTATCTTTCATGGAAAAACATCTTTCAAAAACAGAAATAATTGTTAAATTTTTCAGAAAACATTAAACTCATACTATTCATTCAATAAATCAGCAATGCCATCTTTTATACCAAGACAAGAAGGTGGGAGGAAAAACAAAAATATACATAAAAAATATTGTAAATGCACAAAAATTTTTTTGTCAGTCTGCCGTAACTGGTCACCAATGGATATTTATAGTCACCCTGGCACCCGGAATTTGTCGGACACTGGTTATATATATTATATTAATTAATTAATTATAATTACTTTTTAAATTAAAAAATCTTCAAACATTTTTTTCATTGAGGTGCCAAAGTGTAAAGGGTGAAAATTCAAAGGGATTGTGTTGTTTTCCACTTTTCCTAATTTTTTCCATTTTTGCCAATTTTTTCCACTTTTTGCCGCTGTCCTGGCAAAAATGCATTTTTGCCGGCAAAACCCAACCCTGAATTGCAGGATAATAAATACAAGAATGTTACCCCCCCCCCCCCTTTTCCAACTGTGTTTCAAAGCAAGGATGAAGATAAAAATTTGGTTTAAAAAAAAAGTAAAAATGTTAGAAAGGTGAATTTTTTTGAAATATGAGATGTAAATTTCTTTTACATTAAAAAATCAATTATGGATTAGAAGGATTTGCAGATTATAAATCTGTGGATTACAGGGAGTTGACTATACCGTATATGACTATAAAGAAAAAGTTTTTGATGACATTTTGTAATACAGTATTGACTACTGGTTCTTTTAATTAACTGGATGTTTGTTAAAAACTGCTTTATCAGAAAATATAAGAAAGTGATCCAAATCCAAACTATTATTTATTATCAGTTAAAGAAATAAAATTGTCTAAATTATAAAACTTTACACTGTTTAAATTGAAATTGATTTTTTTTTTTTTTTTAACTGGATTTTGAGTATTTTAGAACGTAATCATCAGATAATGAAGATCACTATGGTAAAAATATCCATAATTATTAATTAAATATGTTACTAAATTTTTATAGGTATAATTTTAAAGTTACTTAAAGTTGTTTATAAGACAAATGCATCCATTGTATCTTACATATCTCCAATTTATAACATAAATTTTTAAGAAAAACAGTTTCTTCCATTCTTCCACTTGGAAGAAACTTGCCAACCCTGCTTTTTTCTGATGAGGATATAAGTTTTTTTTTTTTTTTTTTTTTTTTTTGAGTACAAAAAACAATTACTAATTTATTAATTATTTTTTTTTTAATTTATGATGCTTGCTTTACAAAATTTATCATTTTTTAGCACTCATTTTTAGGTGCATTGGACTGTGATTGCATTGATGGGGTGATATACACAAATTAAGAAATTTGATGTTTTTCTCTCTTTAAATAAACTAACTCTTTTTGCCCATGCACAGTAGATTCCTGATTCCAGGATATCTATTCTCTGAATCGATGGTGATATACACCATTCTCAAATAATGACAATCGTTAAGTTCCACTTTTATCGACTCCTTTTATTAATGAAATAAAATAAACCTTCCATGAATTTAAAGTGCCCAAATCATCTTTCATTAAAATGCATATACCATGAATTATATAAAAATTCATGAAAAAAATAATAATAAACATAAAAATCCCAATAGCAGTATTTTCTGAACCTATCTGCAGCAAAATAAAATTTATCTTCAAACCATGAAGGCAGATAAGAAATCATAGCAATTCATAAAATATTTAATTCAAATCCTCATCAAATTCCTTTTCACTGTCCTCAATTTTATCTTTATTATGCGTTAATAATCGAGACTTCCGAAACAAAAACGAGACTGATGTTGATTTTCTCGTTGTTCGCGATAGATACCCCGCAGGATATACAAAGTCAAGGTTTTTTTTTATAGATTACCTGCAGGTTATATTATACACAAAATTACGGTAATTAAAATAATTTCATGAGTAAGACATCATTTGAAAGCTTTGTTGATTTGAAATTGAACAATAGATTACAGAAATTTCTACCACCAGATGGCGCTGCAATATATTAAAATTTCAATATTTCAAATTCTAATTATGATTAAATTATTTTTAATACATTATTCGAATGATATTTTAAAGTACTTCCATATTATCGAAAGTGGAATTCAAGATTTCACCTGATTTACACATTTAAAGATTTCCTGATTAGGTTTTCTTTGGTATCTAAGTTACTAATTAAAATAATTTCATAAGTAATACATCATTTGAAAGCTTTGTTGATTTAGAATTGAACAATAAATTACAGAAATTTCTACCACCAGATGGTGCTGTAATATTTTAAAATTTCAATATTTAAAATTCTAATGAGCAAGGAAGGTGTTGTAAGTTATAAAACGGGGATAAGGCGCCATCGAGCAGAACTTTGCTCAAAGTCATAAATTTGAAGGATCATAACATGGTGAGCGAACAGGCTGTTTCATGTAGTGAAATGGGGCTTTATGAAACCCCCACCGAGCGGGAGTTTCATAAAGTCGGATTTTTCAAGGATCGCGAGCCAGCTGGTCGCCGAAAGCGGCTAGTATAAAATAAATATCACTCATTAACACATTTCTTTCAATAATGCATAAGATTAATGAAATTCTCATAACTACTCTGTATTGGCCGAATACTTAGCACAAAGTACAGCTCTAGTTTTAGCCCCCCCTCTCTTTTTATCATCTGATTTATTAATTAGAGCTGCATCAAGTACTTGATATGTACTTTGCACTCAGCTAATCTGCTGAGTACTCTATATGCAGTCAAATTTTGACCAAGTACTTGGCCAATACTAAGTAGCTGTAAGAATTTCATTATTTTTATGCACTAAATTGAAAAGAAAAAAATTAGTAATAGTGTTTATCGATAATATAAAACTAAAAATTTATAAAAATATGTAATTAAACTTTAAACAGGAAACAGGTGAATAGATTGCCACTAAATGTAAATATTAAATATTTTAAACTAAATACATGAAAAAACCTTTACTGACTTCGTTGCTTGCCGTTAAACTTTTCCACCGGGTTCCCGGTTCTCATCAGACGGCCTCCTCTGTGCGTGACTTGGACTGTTGTGATGGTTTTTACTTTTCTAAACATGGCGCCACATTCTGTCCGGAGCTACTGAGCCACTGTCATTGCAAGTGTTCCTATTGGTTGCTATCTCAATGGATTCGCAGTACATTGCATAGTTATAATCCTCATAATTGGCTATTTTAGCTGTTTGTTCAAAATTTATATTAATATCTTCTTTGTAAAATGTTTTGGCCAAGGCTGTATTCTGACTTCTTGTTTTGATATCTTTTATGTGTTCTTTTATTCTTGTTTTAATTTTTCTCTTGGTTACACCGATGTACGAACCTGATTGGTTGTTTTGGTTGGTGTAAGGTATTTTGTAGACTCCCGCGGTTTCAAGAGGGAAAAGGTTTTTTCATGTATTTAGTTTAGTAATTCAACACTTCGTTTTAAATTAATATAGTTTAAAATTAAATACCTTACACCGATTGTGTGGAACGGTAATTTTAAAGGTTTTAAATGCTTTTAATGTAAAATTAAATATTTTATTTATTTTTAATTAAGTGTTTATCAGAATGATAAATCACCAACATCCCTTTACACGCCTGCTATTAGATGGAAATAATAATCACTTCAACTTTTCCCTTCAAAACAGGTGAAAGGTGTACACTGTAAAGTGAACATTTTTCTTGGATTTTAGTGTAACGTAAAACGCATCCATCAATCAATCGAACCGTTCTCGGCTATTGGCTAATTTTTCACTTTTCATCTCAATGTATTAATACGCCAGAGAACAAATCGTAAAAAAAAAAAAAAAAAAAAAAAAAACTATAGCACATTAAGGGCCGTATTCACCAACTTCTTAACACTCGGATTAAATCTCGCATCAGCGGTAATCACTCGATCATACGAAAATCGGTATTCTCCAACGAAAATTCGCAGTTCACCGGCTACTTTAACACTTCTTTTTTGATCCTCGAATATGGGAGAATTAACAGAGATAATTCTCGGATCTTTTCGTAACACATGCGTACTACGCAGCTTAGCTTCGTAAATATTGAACATGAAAGAAATATAAATTTTGTTTTATTAGCAGCAAATTGCTTTTAAAATCATTTTGATGATTTTTTTTATATTTTAATCTTGAAACACAGTCTTTAAATACCTGATTTTGAACAAGAGTTTGATTAAAAAATATGCTATAATTATTTAATGATACACATTTATCATTGTGTTTTTACTTAATTAAAATTGAATTAAGTTAATATTATTTCTGACGACATTATACTCTGTTCTGTCATGTCAAATAAAATTTTGCTGATTAAGCGATTTTTGCTATCAATAAAGATATATGTCTTCTCCTTCATTTCCATGAGCTTAATCGTTAAAGATTAATTCACAAATTGATTTATTTTAATGGGTAGCATAGCAGAAATTTTAAACTTTTCAATTTTAACCAAATATCTTTCATATGATGATATAACTATAATGTATGAAAAATGCACCAAATTATTTTTTGTTGAATGAAGTTTGTAAAGTAGCACCTTAAATTACAAATGTGTGCAATAATAATATAGTGTCGAATTATCGTGCTTTTTTTTTCTGCCTGATGAAAGGTTGTACTTCGACGGAAACAATTGTTGCGTGTTTCATAATTTATGGTTTTAGCTTATAAAGTTTTCATTAATTTATATATTTTTCCCAATTTCTCATAAAATTATTTAATAAACTTGTATATTTTTTAACCTTTTTATTAATTACTACTTAGAAATGTACCCGAAATAACTACTGAAAACTGGTAAATAAATGAAACAAGGGAAAAGCTATCTTCATTTGATTGTTTTAGTTTAAAACTTATTCCAAGCCAAATTTTTAAGTAATCTAATGAGCTAACTAAAATAAAGAAAAATTAATTAAAGTTATTTAAAAATATTTTCAATTAAACAAAATCACTAATTTTTGAAGACTGCTTGATATAGCGTATGTAATTGGTCTACAGTCAGGGGCATTGCTTGTGTGTGTGTTGGGGGGGGGGGCGTAGTTCGGAGAAATTTTTTCTTTTATTCATAACAATCAAAATTTTAAATCGTAGCGTAAACAGTTGGCGTCTGTGTGATTATTCTTTAAAAAAATGTTCTACAGTAAAATTGATTCTTAATCCGTGCGTAAACAAGAGCAAATCGTGTTTTTCGCCGTGCCAATTTGCTTTTTACCCTTTCTAATCTTCAAATCCGATTGATTAGTTAATCAGAGATGTGAGTTGGAAATAGACGAAAAGTCTGAAAGTATCAGCAAAACTCAAAAATAATTTAATTTTAGTAGTAAAAGAAGAAACAGATACACAAAATCATACTTTCTATAAGCCAAACTGGAAAATATATGAAAATAAATTATTTAGAAACAGTCAAAAGAAAGAAAATTGAACAAAAATAAGAATATTTAGAAGCAAAAACCTGAAAATTGTTTTTAAAAAATTAAGAAAAGTCTGAAAGTCCTCATCCCTGGTTAATTGAAGCCGAACGGTGAATCCGAACATCTATCTTCGTTTTTGGCCAATCAAAACGAAGCTTTTCTTTCTCTCCCAGTTAATCCATGGATCACGCAATCGGCTGATGGTGAATACTGTAGGAATTTAATCCAGTGTTAGCTTTGATTCTCGGATTTTCTGATCCATTGTTTAATCCTCGATCAATGAAGTTTGGTGAATACGACCCTAAGTGTTTATATTGTAGATATTAAATAAAGGATTTTATATTATATTTCAGGTAAGAAATATTATTTTAATAGTTTTATTATATTTTTTTTCTGTGTTGTAAATATACGATCCAATTTCAATTTTTGTTTACAATATTTGTGTCCAGTTGTAGATTAAAAGTTGCCGTAATCTTTGAAAAAATTATTTATTTTATACATCTGAAATATTTTAAGAAAAACTTAGTTTAGCATGCATTTAAACGTCCATGAAAGAAAGGGGCGAGTTATGTTTCATGAACTTGGCCATAGAGTATTATATTCTGATTTGTATAAAATCCTGTTAAAAGCAATTTAAACTTTCTATTACAGTTTAATTCAGATTATTTTAAATGAATTAAAAAAGTCTCACAATCAGAGATATCCTGAATTTTCTGAATTCTTAAAAAAATTCCTGAAATATCTTTAAATATCATTAGTTATCCTAAAATTCTTAAAATTTTCCTGCTATTATGCTACGTATTGACATTTAAACCACCCAAATTACACAATCAAAAGCCAAACTGGCTCCATACTGTCACACTTTTCTGTGATCATTAGATAAATAATACTAATTAGATAATAACTCCTTTTGCCCAAGTACAGTAGAATCCTGATTTTAGGGCATCTCTTCTCTGAATCGATGGAGATATCCACCAACCGCAAATAATGACAGTCGTTAATTTCAACTTTTACCGACTCCTTTTGCTTATAAAATAAGCCTTCCCTCATGAAATTAAAATGCCTAAACCATCTTTCATTAAAATATGTATACTTGTATACCATGAATCATAAAATAATTCGTGATAAAAATAATAATCAACTTAAAAATTCCAACAACAATTTTCTGAACCTATCTGCAGCAAAATAAAATTTATTTTCAAACCATGAAGGCTGAACCAAGTCTCGTATCTCTAGAAATAATATCAATTCATAAAATATTTAATTTGTAGATGCAAATTTTACATAAATTAAGACTATACAACCAATGTAGTAATCTAGAGATATAATGCAAGTGTATTTTTAAACCTAAACATTTCTTTTTGTTAAATTCATCTACAGAGCTTTAAACAATCTGCTGCACCCGATGCCATGCTACACCGTTTTTGCTACTTGGATAAAAAGCTTTAAGTAACTTTAAGATCATTTTTAGTGTTGCACCGAGTAGCCATGTATCAAATACCGAGTAGTTGTAAGAAAGAATAATTGACGTACATATGAAGAATTTAGCACATCTTGAAATTAAAAAAAGACCTTTTGGACATAAAATTAAGTTAAATGGCAAACAGCATGTTTTCATGAAATGTTTCAGAACTTTTGTAGTGCATATACACAATTAGGTTCATCGTTATATTTGATACTTCCAGCTTAGTGGATACAATGGATGCATTTATCTTACAAACAACTTTAAGTAACTTCAAAATTATACCTATAAAAATTTAATAACATATTTAATTAATAATTATGGATATTTTTACCATAGTGATCTTCGTTATCTGATGATTACGTTCTAAAATACTCAAAATCCAGTTAAAAAAAAAAAAAAAATCAATTTCAATTTAAACAGTGTAAAGTTTTATAATTTAGACAATTTTATTTCTTTAACTGATAATAAATAATAGTTTGGATTTGGATCACTTTCTTATATTTTCTGATAAAGCAGTTTTTAAAAAACATCCAGTTAATTAAAAGAACCAGTAGTCAATACTGTATTACAAAATGTCATCAAAAACTTTTTCTTTATAGTCATATACGGTATAGTCAACTCCCTGTAATCCACAGATTTATAATCTGCAAATCCTTCTAATCCATAATTGATTTTTTAATGTAAAAGAAATTTACATCTCATATTTAAAAAAAATTCACCTTTCTCACCTTTTTACTTTTTTTTTTTTTTTTTTTAAACCAAATTTTTATCTTAATCCTTGCTTTGAAACAAAATTGGATAGGGGGGGGGGGGGGGGGTAACATTCTTGTATTTATTATCCTGCAATTCATGCAGACTAGCACTTAAAACAAACCACTATTACATCAATGTTTAACAAAATTAATCAGTGATGAATATTATTTCTGAACTTTCAAAAGTATTTTGTTTTGTATTTTTTAAATATGTTTATTTATATTATACAGGTACCTATTATTTGAATATGCTTGAATTATTTATCATCATATATGAATGAGATAGATTAGTTTTATTAATATTGAAGAAATATTTTATTCTAAAATTTATTAGAAATCGTCTTTCCATTTTTATGTCTATTTATGTATTAATAATAACTGACTTTGTATCTGCAAAAGAAAACTGTAAACAAAGGCAATGATCTCTAATCTGCAAATTCCTATAATCCGCATAACCTGTGGACAAAACTTTTGAGAGTTAGAGGGAGTTGACCGTAAAATAAATGAAAAGTTTTTTAGTAGTTCAATACTGCACTTTATTTTTCAACTTAAAGTAAATACAAACTACGGATTTTTTTTTTTTTTTTTAAACCCTAGATAACTTGCAGGAAAGTTTAAAAGTAGGTATATTACTTATTGATGCAGTTCATTGGATACCAGCTTTGAGTTTATACAAAAAATTGTATCCTTAAAAAAAAAAAAAAAAAAAAAAAAAAAAAAAAAAAAAAAAAAATGCAAATATTATGGCTAAAAATTCCATAATTATTATCACTTGCACAGTTTGAACGTATAATAATATGAGATAATATCTATGCAAAAACTTCTAAAAATATTAGCATTAAAAAGTAAAAACCCGTCACCTGTATGAAAATATAAAGTCATTAAACTTTTTGCTGCAAACAGCTTTTTGCAGTTAAAACAGGTGAGTAGATTGCCACCAAACTCTGTATAGAGACGAATCATGATATGAGCTTATCCATTTTAGTTACAAGAATTTGAGTATAACCATCTTGTATGCATGTAATATGCAATTTTTTTTTTTTTTTTTTTTTTTTAATAAAAACTTATTGTATCTATAAAACAGACAAAAATAAAATATTTTAGAAAAAAGAACCCTTATTATACTAATTATTATACTAATATTACACTAATTATTATACTAATATTGTAAAAAAAACTTTAGTTACATATTTGTTCAAATAAAAGTAAGACACTTTTAAAAGTTTAAGAAAAGATTAATTTTTAATTTAAAAAATAATAATTATGAAAAAAGTAAATACACTAAAATGTTATTAAAAATATATTTTAATAATCAAAAATGTTGTTTTTCAAATTATGACCGCCCAAAACCACCTATCTTTTTTACTCTTCTAGAATTTGAAGATTAATGAAATATATTATGTTTGAAATGATAAAATATTTATTTTAATGTTCTCATTTCATATAATAACTTCATGCATCTTAAATTAAGCCCAAGTGTATAGGAACTTTTATATTCTCTAAGAATTATCTAAAAATGATTCACATATGAGAAAGAAGACTAATAATAAAGAATGAAGTTATCAGTTATTACGGATTTAATAATCCACTAAGCTGGAAGTATCAAATATAACGATGAACCTAATTGTGTATATGCACTACAAAAGTTCTGAAACATTTCATGAAAACATGCTGTTTGCCGTTTAACTTAATTTTATGTCCAAAAGGTCTTTTTTTAATTTCAAGATGTGCTAAATTCTTCATATGTACGTCAATTATTCTTCCTTACAACTACTCGGTATTTGATACATGGCTACTCGGTGCAACACTAAAAATGATCTTAAAGTTACTTAAAGCTTTTTATCCCAGCAGCAGTAACGGAGCATGGCATCGGGTGCAGCAGATTGTTTAAAGCTCTGTAGATGAATTTAACAACTAAAGAAATGTTTAGGCTTAAAAATACACTTGCATTATATCTCTAGATTACTACATTGGTTGTATAGTCTTAATTTATGAAAAATTTTCATCTACAAATTAAATATTTTATGAATTGATATTATTTCTAGAGATACGAGACTTGGTTCAGCCTTTATGGTTTGAAAATAAATTTTATTTTGCTGCAGATAGGTTCAGAAAATTGTTGTTGGAATTTTTAAGTTGATTATTATTTTTATCACGAATTATTTTATGATTCATGCTATACAAGTATACATATTTTAATAAAAGATGGTTTAGGCATTTTAATTTCATGAGGGAAGGCTTATTTTATAAGCAAAAGGAGTCAGTGAAAGTTGAAATTAACGACTGTCATTATTTGCAGTTGGTGGATATCTCCATCGATTCAGAGAAGAGATGCCTTAGAATCAGGATTCTACTGTACTTGGGCAAAAGGAGTTATTATCTAATTAGTATTATTTATCTAATGATCACAGAAAAGTGTGACAGTATGGAGCCAGTTTGGCTTTTGATTGTGTAATTTGGGTGGTTTAAATGTCAATAAGACTTTTTTTATTCATTTTCAAAGATTACGGCAACTTTTAATCTACAACTGGACACGAATATTGTAAACAAAAATTAAAAATGGATATTATATTTATAACACAGAAAAAAATATAATAAAACTATTAAAATAATATTTCTTACCTGAAATATAGTATGAAATCCATGATTTCATATAAATACTTAATTCTTCTTTATACGATTACGATTTGTTATTGCCCGGCGTATTAATACAAGATGAAAAGTGAAAAATTAGCCAATAGCCGAGAATGGATGGATTGATTGATGGATGCGTTTTACGCGTTTTACGTCACACTAAAAGCCAAGAAAAATGTGAAATATTTTCTCTTTAAAAAACTGTAAATTTATCATTAATAACTATGAAGTAAAATACTTATAATTACAAAATACTTCCTGATTTAAAATATTATCGAAATAGTTTTTTGACGAAATGCGAAATTTTAAAATCTTAAATATTTACTTTATAACAAAAAAAATATATATATATTTAGGTGAAATTTCATTTCGTATATATACAATAAATATTTAAAAGAAACAATAAAGTTTCTTTCTTGCATTAAAAAACAAAATCTGAATTTTTTATTGACTGCATTCAGATTGAACCAACAAACCAACTCCAAGACCAAACAGAGTAACACCTGTTCAGAATTCTGAGAATTATCAATAGAAATCTTTGCATCGCGTAGTAAAAATAGTTCGATTTTTAAACTGAGTTATAAAAAAAACAAGAGTTTTCCTAGGGAAAAGGGAGATGTCAGGCACATCAGATAAAAGCGATTAATATCATATATAAATTAAACTAAATTCGCTCGAGCCATATTCGAGAAAAAATTCTTACACATTAGGCCGTCCATTTATAGCTTAAATGAGCCAATTCATATCTCGAAATACATTGCACACAGAAATGTAACGATTTCAGGGTAGGATCAGACAGAAGGTGTAAGACTATTTTGAAATTATCAGAACATAACCTCCCATATTTCCTGAGATATTAAGTGTCGGCTTTCAGCGGTTTCTTTGATCTTTAAATTCGTGTATATATAAGTGTCGCAGTTTCGTTCGTTTTTCCGTTTCCGCTGAGTGTCGTGGCGTTCGTTTGTTTTTGCGCTTGCGTCACTTGAGACTCTGCCGAGTCTCTTGATATATATATATATATATATATATATATATATATATATATATATGTTTTATTCTTAAAATTTTTCTTTTATTTATTTATTTACATATTCATCTATTTGAGAAAATATGATAAATGCTTAATTTTTTCCAATCTTCAAAAGCGTCCAGTCTACATAAATTCATATAATTTCTAATGTCTTCTGTATTAATATATATGTTACCACTAAAGTGCAGAAATCAGTTAATCTGCAGATTAGCTAGGTAATATCCACATTAACTAGGGTGATCCGTGAAAGTGAGGAAAACTGTTTCATTTCTCAAATTACCTAGGAAATCTACGAATTACCCAGATAATCTCCACATTACCTACTAGGCACTCGTTAAAGGGAAAATAAGATCGCTGGCGTTGTAATTTTCGAGCACGCTGTGTTGTATATATATATATATATATTTTTTTTTTTTTTCATTCGGAAAAAAAATAAAAAGATTAGTTTTTTTTTCTTTTTTTTTTTCTTTACTTATTTTATTCTGTATGTGTTTCAATTTTTATGTGTTTTAAAGTTATATTTCTTTTTTTTATTTCATCTTTTTTATTCTGCAATATAATTTTGAAGATGTTATGCATTTTTAAAATGAAATATAATAACTTTAATAGCTTTCAATAAATTCTATTTTATAAATAAATGTTAGAATTTTAATACAGTAACGATTTCTTTTCAAAATAAAAATATTTAAACATTTAAATAAAAAAAAAAAAAAAAAAAAAAAAAAGTTTTATTAACAACCTATATTGCTATTACTATTTTTTTTTAAATGTTATGCACCAATTTTTAATTCGCTAAAAAATATTAAATCAGACAAATCAAAAGCATTTTTTTAAAGTAATTCAAATAATTAAAACTGCTTTAATAATTTTTAGAAAGCATGAAAATTAAAATGACAGTTTTCCAATGCTTTATTAAACTATATTTTGCACATATACATGTACAAATTTAGCAAATATATTAATTTTACAATTAAAAAAAAGAATAAAAAAAAAAAAAAAAAAAAAAAAAAAAAAACTTTATTAACACATTTTGTGTGAGAAACTACAACGAAATTATCTGAAAAAGCGAACAAAATTAAAAATATAATCATGATATATAAAATATATAAAGGAAACTTGAAATTGAAATAAACAAACAAACAAACAAAAAATGTAATGAAATGTTAAAAAATGCATAAAAATATCATATTAAGTATTTGTTAAATAATGCCATAATATTGAATGCCATATTTTCCAGAGTTAAAAATTAATATTACATGTTTATTTTTTTTTTCCAGTAAGTAATAGTAATTTAAATCAGTTTTAAAATAAATTAGTTTTAATTGTTTTATTTCGGGAGGAAAATAATTACTGTGCTGTAAATTTAATATTCACAATTCAAAAGGAAGTTTCACGAGAGAGAGCTTTTAATTAAGATTAGATTTCAGTAATAAAATGCAGATGAAACAAACTTATCAAACTTATATTGACAGAATTAAAAAAGAGAAGAAATAAAATCAAAATCAAAACAATTATAACTTACTTGTTACTTTAATTTTTGTGTTGTCATACTCATAACAAGAAACCTAATATCATAGCTTCATTGCTTCACGATTTGCATTTACTGTTTATCATAGCGGAGCGGAAGGGACAAAAGTTTTAGTTTGTGTTTGAAGGTCAATCGCGTCACATACTAAACTGTGATTCGCCTATCTGTATCACATGTCTGTTTGACGTCATAGTGAAAGTAAAAAAAATAAAAACTAAGGCTCGAAACAAACATTTGAACTTTAACGACACAGAAGCCGCTAAAGTGCAGATTACCTAGTTAAAATGCGGAAAACTCTTGATTCCGCACTTTAACGGGTCATTTTAGTTAATTTGCCGATTAGCTAGGTAATCTGCACATTAACGCATTTCGAGCTTTAACGGTGACATATGTTCATATATATATATATATATATATATATATATATATATATATATATTTATTATATTTATTATATATATTTATTTATTATATATTTATATATATATGTTTATTTATTTATTTATTTACTTACAGTTCATTCGAAGCAAAAATAAAACTATTGTTAAACGATAAGACTTGTTACAGTTTTTAAGAATTCTTAAGATACACACGAACATTTCTCAAATTGTAAACAAATTATTTTAAATAATTTTTAATATGTGAGGAAAAATTAGAATTTACTCAATCAGACTTGTGAAACATTCATTAATTAACGGTTGTTTAAACTAACTTAAATATAAAAAGTCATTAAAAAAAAAAAAACTATCAAACATCTTAGAAGCCCTAGTCCGTATTAACGTGCATTTCGAAGAAAGCCACATGATACTCGGAACTGCCAGCCTGACTAGCAGGAATGAGGATAGAACCCGTCACCTTTTTATCTGCTTTGAGGGCAGAATTTTTCGACCACTGGCGGGCATTAAGAATATGGTAAGAGATCAAATCTCGAGATTTTATTTATTTATTTATTTATTTATTGGCCTCTTAAAATTATATATCCATAAGATAGAGATACTGTAAGACTGTACAGAAGACGATCTGAATGATAACGGATTTATTAAAAACATCATAGTAGCTATATTTTGTAAAACTGTTGTTCTAAATTAAAAAACTGGCACCGGAAATTTATGCTGGCAAATGAGTACATAACTTGTAAGAAGGTATTTGGTAAATACCTACATAAAAGTTACAGAAATATTGTTCAGGATAAATTTCATGTATCGCTTGTGTACTTCAATTCGACAGAATTTCCCGTCCAATATAATGTATGTATATAATATTCATTTTTAGGCGAAATACATCATATAGGACTTTTAAAATTATTGAATATAGACACGCACACGCAGAGAGAGACAGAAAATACAGAGACAGACCAATTCATGCTTTTTAGTTGGTCTTTTATATTAAATTTATGAATAAAATAAAAAAATCATGAAACTGAACAATCTATACTATCTGCAGAAACAATTTCAATTATTCATTGTCTGTTACATTGATAAATAAAAAAAAAAATATTCCTTCTTACCATTTATTGAGTGTATTTTTCTAAACGATTGCAGTGATTATGAAAAATTGCACTAATTATTCAAAACGATATTAATTTTTCATATCTATAAACGGAAGATATCAGGTTCTAATGTAGGCGCAAACTATTGTATACTAATATAAATAACTTTAAATAAAGCAATTCTCTTAAATCACTTTTTCAAAAAAAAAAAAAAAAAAAAGAAAGAAAAAAAAATAGTAATCGTGATTTTTTTGTATTTATTTTTCCAGTAATTTTTGAAGTTATAGAAAAAAAAAAAAAACCTAATAAGTTTTTTTTTTTTTTTTTTTCCCATACATTATTTTATTTTAAACCGTTTACATCAAACCTGTTTTTGCAAGTATATTCATTAGAAAATTTTGAATAGCCTATTTTTAATTATTTCCTTTTTTAAAAATTTCATAATGTTTCACCTGATTCAAACGATTAAAAGTTTTACACATCTTGCTAAAAAAATCTTACTTTTAATCCAATAAATAAAAAATCGTTGAAATTATTTCTTTTAAAATAATTTCGAAAAATCTCTTCATCCCAAGAGAACAATGGAAGCAATGAATCGCTGCTGTTTATCATTGTTTAAAACCCGGTTAAAGATAGAAGTAAATTAATCTCAGGATAAAGTATTTTAAAAGCTTTTAAATCACCCGAAAACTTCCAGGTTGTTTGAAAGTAAATAAACTAATTTCAATCGCACTCAAAAAGGAAAGAAATTGCAATTTTATTTTATTAAGAAAATTAGTGCAAATGTAAAAGTAAACATTGAAAAATTTTAAAGCCCTTTTTTATCATTTTATGTACAGCTCATTATCAATTAAATGGTTTAATTTGTAATGATTTTGTATTCCATTAAAAAAAAAAAAAAAAAAAAAAAAAAAAAAAAAAAAATGCTGCATGTGATTTTATTCAGTTTTCATAAGCTGAACAAGAAAAAGCAAAATATATATCCTTTTATAGTGTATTGTTAGGGACAGTTTGTAAGAGATATTATGGAACCCGGATCATACGTAAATACTGAAGCTTAAAAATGTTGCATTAATTCATACTAAAGTAAATCTTGCATTAATCGGAAAAATTGTCTTCAGATATCCTTAAAAAAACCATTATTTTAAAATAAAGCAGTTGGATACAGTGTAGGGATTTTTTTTTTAAATCTTAAAACATTCTTTTTTTTATTTAATGATACCCTTGAGATCTGTAAAAAAAAATGTAATGTACGTTTAATTATTAAAAACAACAGAATACATATATATATAATACTAGCAGGCTTTGCCCTCTTCGCTGGTCATTATATTGAAATGAAGTTTCAAAATACAATACCATTAATTATAATAAAAATAATAAAATCAGTCAAATCAGTCAAAATCTAAGTTAAAGTTCTCGATACCTTCGATAGCGATTTTCCCGCTCGCCACACTTCACAAAATCCCTTTATAGTGCATGTTGCATACACATACCTAGCCCACATATTAAAAAATCGGGATTCTAAGATTATTTGAAGCAAAGTTATGTTTTAAAATGTGTTTTTTAGCCCCCCCTCCGGCCCGCTCTTAAAGGAAAGGAGGGGAAGATTTTGCAAAATATCTTTATATTATGAGTTAGATACATATAACTGACCCACGAAAATCTCCTTCATAAGATAATTTATTGCGGAGTTACACATGAATACATGTTTTCCCCACCCCCCGACCGCTAAGGCAAGGTAGGGTGGAGTTTCACAAAATCCATTTGTAGTGTGTGTTGAATACGCATAATCAGTCCACGCATCAAAAATTGCCATTCTAAGATAGTTTGGAACAGATTTACGCATGGAAACATGTTTTAAATCACCCCCAACCCTCAAGGGGGTGATTGCACGGAATTTTAAATAATTATTTTGTAGTTTGTGTTGAATACGCATAACCAATCAACCTATCAAAGAATCGCTTTCCTGAGATAATTTGGAGCAAAGTTACTCTTTAGAACGTGTTTTTGCCCCCCTCCCCGCCTATGAAGTAGGGAAGGGGGAATTTTCGTAAGATCCTTTTATAATGCGTGTTGTGAATGCAAAAACAACTCACATGTAAAAATTAATCTTACTGAGATAATTTGAAGCAAAGTTAAGCTTGGAAACGTATTTATCCCACACCCTGCCCCCAAGGGAGGAAAGGGGGCTTTTGCAAAATTTTGTAAAATCCCTTTATCGTGCGTGTTGGGAACGCATAAACAAACCACACATAAAGTTTAATCTTACTGAGATAATTTGAAGCAAAGTTATGCTTCGAAACGTATTTATCCCCCCCCTACCATCAAGGGAGGAAAGGGGGCTTTCGCAAAATCCCGTTACAATGGGTGCCGGTCACACGTAAATAAGCCACACACTAAAATTTGTGACCTCAGCTCTTATAGATTTCCACGGACGAATTTAGCGCTAAAACAGGGGATCGAATTTGCCCCCCTCGTAACTCCACCCCCAATATCGAAAATCGGCAAAATCAAAAATAAGTTTTTGGAAATATCCTCAAGAAGACTATTGGCGATTTTCTATACATCTGGGCTATTATTGGTAGAGTTTTACTCGAAAATCCGTATTTTGCTAATTTGCCTCTGAAAATCGTTTTTACCCCTCCCCCCCCTTAAAAATCCAAAACTCAAATCGCAGAAAATGCTTTTTTCGCACTCAGGTGTAGTCTCTTTCTCTGCAATGTCTTCACCATGAAGCAATTTGGAGCCGAATTATGCTTATAAGGGGGTTCTTGCCTTTTGCCCCCCCCAGGGGGAACTGGGAATATTTCCCGCTTAATCCCGCTTTAATGAGCGTGAGGGTCCTAAAACCAAAGTACTCGTCAAAATTTGCGAGTCTATCTCGCATAGAATCTCTACGGCTGTTGAGTCAGTGAATCAGTGATTTTACTCTTTTATTCCCCACCACGCCCCAAAGGGGTGAAGTGGGGGGGGGGGCGTTCACAAAATTTCGTTACAATGTGTTTCGGACACACGTAAATAAGCCACACACTAAAATTTGTAACCTCAGCTCCTATAGATTTCCACGGACGAATTTAGCGCTAAAAGAGGAAGGGTGTCGGATTTGCCCTTTCGTAATTCTCCCCCAAAATCAAAAGTCGGAAAAATGAGTTTTTGCAAATACCTTCAAGAAGACGTTTGGCTTTTTTTTTTTTTTTTTTTTTTGATATCTTTGAGCTATTACTGCTAGAGTTTTACTCGAAAACTCATAATATTGCTAGATTTCCCCCCGAAAATCCTTTTTACCCCCTCTCCCCCATTAAAAATCCAAAATTCCAAAATAGCAGAAAATGATTTTTTTGTACTTAAGTCTAGTCTCCCCATCTGCAATTTTTTCATCGTGAAGTAATTTGGAGCCGAGTTACGCTTATAAAGGTGTTTTTGCCTCCTGCGCCTCCGAAAATCATTTTCCCTCCTTTCGCCCCTAAAAATACAAAATTCCAAAATCGCAGAAAATGATTTTTTTTTGTATTCAAGCCTAGTCTCCCCATCTCCAATTTCTTCACCGTGAAGTAATTTGGAGCCGAGTTATGCCGAGTTATGCAGTGTCCTAAAACCAACCTGCACACCTAAAATTGGGATTCCGTCTCCCATAGGATCGCCACAGCCGTGTTGAGTCAGTGAGTGATGAATCAGTGAGTTTACTCTTTTATATATAGAGATTATTTTTATAGTATTACAGTATTTTTCTTGTGTTTGTGCGTGTGTGTTTGTGTAGTGTTTAATAATATACAGCTTAATAAAATGCTAAGTTTTGTATTTAGTAATATTTTTGTGTAATGTAAGTGACAATATAAAGTTTATTATTATTTTATTAGCTTAAATAAGTTTAACTTAAACATACATATATTACTACTTTTTACAGTATTTCAATACATTTTTTGGCAGAGTTGATTTTTTTTTTTTTTTTTTTACTTCGGTTTTTGTGTCCAGTTTCACAACATGAAATTTAATAAAATGTCAACTTTTGTATTCAGTAAAATCTATGCATATATGAGTGCTAATATTAAATTAATCAATGTTTTATTAACGGAAATAAATTTAATTGAACCAATTTTGGAATAATACAGAATTTTTTTTAACGGTATACTAAAAAATAAAACCAAAAGTTTAAAAATGTCTTGCTATTTTATTAAATAAATTTTTATGTTAAATTTATTCAAATTGATTTTTTTTTAACTGTAAGGTACATTAAAAAAGAAAATTGAATGTTTTAAAATTCTTACAATGAAACATTCAAAAGGAGTCATCTTCAAAAAGTATTTAAAAAAATATATGTGATTCTACTCTTCATGAAACACCAGAAAATGGAAAAAATATCAGCTCAAATTAATTACAGCGACCACAAAAAATTATCAAAATTAAGCATATTTTGCGCTGTCAGGCGATACGTTTGCTAGCACCGGGATTGCCGTGTACGAATAAAACCGTGTTTTGCTTTTTCGCCAAGTACTCAAAATCAATCGCCTAGCAGTGTGAAATCGGCAAATATGCTTAATTTTGATATTTTTTTGTGGTCGCTGTAATTAATTTCAGCCGATATTTTTTCCATTTTCGGGGTTTTATGAAGCGTAGAATCACATATATTTTTTTCAATACTTTTCGAAGATGACACCTTTTGAATGTTTCCATCTTAGACTTTTTCGTAAAAATAATTTCATTATATGAATCCCATGACCATCAAATAGGATATATTAGATCCGTTTTACTTTTTTTTCTGCAAAAGACTAACGTCTACATTGTACTCTAAACGTAAGCAAAGTCTTTAAAATCCCAAAATATTCTATTATTCCCCTTTAAAAGTTTTGAAAATAACGTTTGAAAGTGCAGGCTGTGAAAAAGTTTCAAAATATTTTGTTGTGAAATGTATTTTCAGTATTATCCATGAAATTCCCGAAATATATAAATAAATGATTACTTAACATTTAAAATAAAGCACATTATTATTATTATTAATAAAAGGTCTGTGTAATGTAAGTAACACTAACAAATTAATTATTATTATTTTTTTTTAACTTAAATAAGTTTAACTAGTATATATTATTAATTTTACAGTATTAAATATGTTTTTTTTTTTTTGTGTGTGTGTGTGTGTGTGACATGTTTTATAATACGAAATTTAGTAAAATGTTAAGTTTTGTATTCAGGAAACGTTCTCTGTGTAATATCAGTGCTAATATAAAGTTAATTATTATTTTTTTTAACTGAAATAAATTTTATTGAACCTATTTTGAAATAATAGAGAAATTTCTTGACGTATACTAAGAAATAAAACCAAAAGTTTAAAAATGTCTTACCATTTTATTAAGTAAATATTTATGTTAAATTTATTGAATTTCGAATAATTTTCTAAATGTAAGTTATATTAACAAAAGAAAATGGAATGTTTTAAAATTTTCATTCTAATACTTTTGTCGTAAAAATAATTTCATTTTATGAATCCCATGACCACCAAATAAATTATATCAGTTCCGTTTTACTTTTTTTCTGCAAAAGACTAATGTCTACATTTTACACTAAACCTAGCACAGCCTTTAAAATCCCAAAATATTTTATTATTCTCCTTTAAAGGTTTTAAAAATAACGTTTAAAAGTGCAGACTGCTAAAGAAATCTCTAAATAGTTTGTTACGCAATATATTTTAAATATTATCAATGAAATAATCGAAATATATAAATGATTGCTTAAAAATTCAAATAAAACAAATAATTGTTATTACTTACCATTTGTTTCTAACGTTGTATTAGAAAAGGCATTTCTGCATAGAACGGAAATATAACTAATCTTATAAGGTATTCGTAGATTTATAATTACAATATATAGTACAGGGTAGCTATAATTAAACTGAGAGTGTTTACAGTGTTCTGCAGAGTGATGTATGCAGTTGCGCGAAAGGTGCCAAATTTTGTAGGGTGATTTAACAAGACGGGGGGGGGGCGAAGGAATGCACTAAAAAAAAATATAATAATCTGGTGTGTCACTCACACGACTTTCTCTTACCCTGAAATTTAATACTATAAATACAGATTGGAGCTTAAGAGGTAAGATAACGGTGTTATGTAAACCTATGTTAAACAATTCAAATTAGGCTTCGGAAGAGTTCTATATGATAATTAATTCTGTGTGTGGGGGGGCTACCAACCCACTCAACCCCCCGTTTCATTAAAGAACCTAGATTTATATAAAATTTGGATATTAAAAAATAATTCTGTTTTTAAAAAATATTTTATTCAAATTATTATTTTTAAAAAATTGTCTTTTATGATAATGCAGACTATTTCCATATTAGAGAAGTAGTATAACACTAATTATCCAAAAAAAGCCCATTTTATTCTCAATATTAAAAAAAAAAGAAAAAACTTTTTTTTTTTTTTTTTTTTTTTTTCGTTAAAAGTGAAAAAAATCGATAACTTTGTTTTAAATTAACGCAGATCGATGGTTGAACCATTCGTTTTAAAGGTATTGGCGAGCTCTTTTGAAAGATACCCATCATGAAAATTTACTCCCCTCGAGGGGGTATCCCCCCAGGGGGGAGGCGAGGCTCCTGCATACGCAAAAAAATTTTCCCAGTTGACTATCTCTATTACAATATATATATATATATATATATATATTCGTTTCATTTGTTTTAGTGCAGTCTATAGACTTAAACTCTACTTACCTGCAATTTCCCCCATAGACGTAATGTATTAGATTTCTCTTGATTGTCCCTGTACACGAACCATTTGCTTGATCTTAACGAAAAGCTTACTGTAGAATCTATATATGATACACATTTAGAATATCACGTTTGGAATGTCTGCTATTATTTGTTCTTGAGATATGCTGATAACAGACAGACGCACACACACAGACACACAGACACACAGACATACACACAGACATACACACAGACACACACACAGACCATTTGCTAAAAACATGATTTTCGTATTCATGGGACCTCAAAACGTGTAAATATAACAAATTCTCACTTTCGAAAATTTGACCCAAAAACAATACTTTCTCTATATTATGGGTAAGAGAAAGTAAAAAATAGTTCCCAAAGTCACCGCTAAGGGAATATGTGGCGCTGTGTAAAAGAAATGAGAGTTCTAAATAACACAGAATCAATATTGAAATAAAATTACCTTTTATTTAGTACATTTAACAAATTAATTCAAGTTCAATGTGGTAACAATTTTTTAAAAAGCGAAAAAATTACATAAACAGTGATAAAGTTTCTTTATCTGCAATTTCACTTACTGAGGACTTGTTCAGTCGCCGCCTCAAATGAATCGGTAACTTCGAGCGTTGGGAAGTTTGACCTGTTGACCGGTTAATAGACTTACTGGACATAATCTGCCAATGGATCATTCTAAAATGCTTTTCGGATTGTACGGGAGATTCCTACAGACATGTTACTTACTGCTGGTGTGAATACTGTGCACAGAATGCAATATATGGTCAACAAAAACGGTGGACACATTGAACCTGATTTGAATGTGCTAAATAAAAGGCAATTTTATTTCAGTATTGATTCTACGTTTTTTAGAACTCTCATTTCTTTTACACAGCGCCACATATTACCCTAGCGATTACTTTTGGAACTAATATATTTTTTTAGTGCAGTCCTTCGTCCCTCGTCTTGTTAAATCATGCTACAAAGTTTGGCGCCTTTCGCGCAATTAGATCACTCTACAGAACACTGTAAACCCTGTCAGTTTAATTACACTACTCTGCAATTTTTCTTTCCAGCCCTGATACCATTCCTGCTCATATTTATGTAAAATGACCTCCTAAATTCGAATATGACCCCCATTTTGCCCCATCATCCACCATTTTATCGGGACGTCACCTTCTCTCCCAATTTTTATCACTCTTCGGTAAATTTATGGCCATGAATTTGATTTGGAGAAGGAAAACAATCATTTTTACACTTAATATATATATATATATATATATATAATAAAAGATAATAATAATTGATTGATAAAATATCATAAATGTAACTGTACAATTTCAGTGGCAAATCCTCCAAACGCAAATCTTCCCCTTGCTGCAAGTGTTCATGTTATAGAAATTTTCGCTTTTTTAAGCCCTCAGAATATATTTAATGGTTAAAATATTTCCCTTCTCTACTATAAGTCAAATTTATAGCCATAAAATTTCTGAAAAGTGGTAAAAATAGGGGGGAGGGGTCCTCAAAAAACTGTGGGTGATACGGCAAAACGACCGTCCTATTCGGATTCAGGAGGTCATTTTATAAAAGAATTTACAAAAATGGTGATTGGGGGCAATTTTCATACCAAGCAGTGTTATCATATATTGATAAATTTCGTATAGAGTTTGAAGTGATAGAACTGCATACATTTTAATTTTACTTAGATAGGTACACACAGACACATAGACGGACAGACATTTTCAAACACGTGACAAATATTTTACAGAAAATCTCAAAACGCATAATCACACAATTAATATTTTTTATAAGTCTTATACTTTCCACATATTTATTTATTTATTTATTTATTTTTAAATTAAAATTGTATTTTAAAAAAGTGCTATGTCTACAGGTTTTACGGGTAATTGTAAGATTTCATTTTTAAGCTTTTTATCTTTTATTTTAGCATAGTTTTTTATATTTGATGACAAATTTTCACAATAAAAGAAAAATAAAATAAAATAAAGAGAGACAAAAGTATTTAACCTTCATCAAAAGATTTGTAGAAGTTCAGAAGTGCGAATTTTGTTCAATTTGACGGATAAATCATCTTGACAGTCTTCCTAGAAACCGAGATATGATATAGAAAGAAATGTTCTTTCAACTACTAAAATTGAATTTTGCTGTAAAGTGGGTATTATTTCTTTTGCGAGGGCAAAAATTGGTCTTTCAAAAATATATTTTTTCCCTATTGATTTCTTCATACGTACAACGGTTTTTATTTATTTATTTATTTATTTATTTATTTTTAATATGTTTTAGAAATAACTATGTTTATTTTTTTAAATAGTTTATCTCAATTTTCTAGTTAGTTTTTAGAAACTTACATTATATTTTAAAGTAAGCATTTAGATTTTATTCTAAATTTGATTATATAATATTATGAAACAATGCATTTTCATTGCATATAGAAACATAGACATAGGATGAGATATATAGATATAGGTTGTAACCACACTGAGGAAAAAAAAAAAAAAAAATATATATATCGCCTTCATCTAGAATGAATAAGTGGCCATTTTCTAAATCCCTTATCTAGAATTATAGATTTCTGAGCTATGCGCATAGGGCACACCAATAAACGTAAAATACGAAATGATCGAGAATTTCTAGTGTATACATTTCTAGATGATGAAACATTATTCTGAATATTCTGAAAATCCTGAATCTCTTGTATTGCGAGAAATTCTCGCTTGATTTTCTAGAATTGTGTAACACACCAAGATTGTAGTTAATAAACCCGCCTTTTCTATTCTCATTTATTTGCAGAGATTTTAAAATAACTTTGCCCGCGATAATATAACCAAACGATCTAGAATTCTAATAAGAGTTTCTATAACTCTCTTTGAAAAGGGCTAGAATGTATAAGATTGACATGGAACTATTTTCTCTATAGCCACAATTTAAATTCTAGATGTCAGTTACAGAATTTTTTCTCAGTGCACGTTTCGCTTTTTTTAAAATGGAGTGTAACCATGTTCCACGCTTATCTTAAGGACGATTCCAGGGGTTTGGGGGGGAAGGGGTTTCAAATTGAACAGCACAATGAGATTTTAAAAACATCCTGTAATTCGGCATTCGCTTGTATATCGCTATTTTCTCTCAACCAAACTATCGCCTTTTTTTTTTTTTTTTTTTTTTTTTTTTTTCACTGAACTCGTTGAGCTAGCGCTTCAGCAGAAACTCCCGTGGTCGCAAGAAAAATGGTTAAAGAATAAATATGAAATCCATCCTCAAAATTAGTTCTTTATGAAAATCAACTTTTATTGTTATTATTATTATCAGTGATATTAAATAGTGTAAATATGAGATCAATAAATAAATTAATATAATTTTTTTTAATTATTTATTAAAGATAAATATGTTTTTTTTATAATATTACGCAATCTAAGTAATTATAGAAAATTTATTTTTTATTAGCTATAATTATTCAAATGAAATGTATACCAAGCAACATATATCGATTCATTTATTTTTCATAAATGTATGGAAAATATAAAATAACTACGAGCTATGTTACAATTATTTATTTGTTTAACAATTTTTAATTTCCTGAAAAATGAAAAAAAAAAAAAAAAAAAAAAAAAAAAAAACGTGAAAAGGCGATATAAAACCCTCGAAGCTGTGCGTTTATTCTATGCACACAGATATCCACAGAACATTTTTAACAGCTTAAAATTGTATAACTATAGTTTATTCAATGCAGTGTAAGGATATTTCAATGCTCTAGAAATGCGATCATAGACCGTAGTTTGCCGAAACTTTTCGTGTGCCTCCATAAATGCGCCACAAACAATGCAGAGACCATTGACTTTATAACAAATTTTAATGAACTCATAAATATTTAAAAATATCACGCTAATCGGCTGTATTGTGCTTTTATTATTACTACACATACAACTAAACATATATACAGATGATTTATATATATATATATATATATATATAAATACACACACGCACACACACGTATATATATTGAACCCAAAATACATGACATCACTGACTTTTGACAGTAGAAATAATATAAATAATAATGATGTTTTACCTAATTTGTAGGAATTATTTAAGCGCATTAATTTTTATGTTTATTGTCTACGTTACATATATCTCAATCAACCTTTACCGAAATAAATTATTTTATGAAACACTACTATTTCCGTTTAAACGCGAGTTTCAGTTATACAGAACATGAAAATATTCCTCTATGTTACTTCTTTTCAACTTTTTTTATGACAGACAATATTTATTTAGTTTATTCATTTGCAAATTACCTATACTGTAAAAATAAATCTGTAAAAATAAAGCCCTTTTTTTTTAACATAGATACAACATAGGGTGCTGTATATTTTTACAGATAGTTCTATAAAAATAATTAAAGACTGGTTACTTCACAATGCGCTGTAAATCGGTATAAGAATTTTTCAAGAAGTCTTTTGGTGCGAATGACATGATTTATCAACCAATCAGTGCTGATGTTGACCTTATCAGTTTTTGTAAAGAAAAGTCATTGAGAGCTCAACGACGCGATTGGCAAAGTGCTGGCCTCTAGAAAACGATATTATGAGTTCAAATCCTGGACTATCCAAGACCGTTTGCCCCGAAAAAAAAAATGTAAATTTATGTGTAATAAAATAAATAAGTCTCTTAGGGTTGTGTATTACTCCCTGTAAGCATGTTTAATAACTGCAGGATATATTTTTGAAGTATACTATGAAAATTATAGCACACGTGAGTGAAAATCACAGAAAATTTATTTTACTGCACATTGTAAAAATACAGCACAGTAAGTATTCAATTTTTTTACCAGCAGAGAAAATTATCTACTACAGAAAAATTTTCCAGTGTAGTTTTCCTTAGAAATCTCCACATTAATATCGTAGAATTTAGTCATAACTATTTTAAATTTATTTACAAGGATTCATACAAGATTTTAAACTGGTTGAAATAGTTATATAGTTAAAATATCAAAACATTTAAAAAATAATATCATAGCGTTAAAACCCATAGTCGTAAAGTAATCAATTTTTTCGGAAAGATTTCCTGGGTATTTTTGCCTATTTACCTAATTAATATATTTTTTTTTTCAATAAAAACATAAATGTAAAAAAGTTTGTATATATTTAGGGCTTAAAATCATATATGAAATATTAAATCTTAACTTAATAATGTCGGAAATTTTAATTAAGTATTATTGGAAATATATTACATTTTCAGGTTTAATTTTGAAAATATATTTGTGTAGTGAGCAACTCTTTTATAACCAACAATTTACAGACATTTCCTAATAGTAATAAATTTAAATTATTTAACTATTTCTCTGAGAGATAACTCAGTTTGAAAGCGCATATTTAAAAGTATTGATTTCGACAATTATGCAACCAAATCACATATCATACATTAAGGTATGGAAAATGAAAATCAATATTAAAATGTTGTGTTGCATTTTAAAATTTCGATGATTATTAAAGGTAATGAAATTTAACTTTCAGAAAACTTGTCTAGAAATATTAGAATCAACTTTTTAAAAAATTTTTATTTTTGTAAAGATGGGCTTTATTATATATATATATATATATATATACATATTTCTTATTTAAATTCTATTTTACATTGGCGTTTCAACTATTTTTCATCTTCAACGATAACTTTTTATCGTACATTTCCGTTTTTATCGATTTATCAAGAAATCTTGAAATCTATAGCATATGATGGTTCGAGCAAGATATATATATATATATATATATATATATATATATACACTCCTTCTCATATTTATAAGGACACTTTATATTTTGAAATAAATAATGTAAAAGTAATTGTGAACAAGATTAACTATGTGCACTTAATATATCTAGTACTCTAAAAACCAAAATTGCTATAATTTTTTTAATATGAAACAAAATTAATAAAAAATAATGCAAAATGTGTTTTTCTCCACGTTTTTAGATGTTCATAATTATAGGGACAATCCAGATTTTTTTGTTTTATTTAAATTACTAGCGGATAAATTACAGTTGACATGCGAATTTGTTAAGTACTGGGCTAGATTAATTCATATATAAGCCTTCAATTTTTCTTGGACGGACATTACTGATAATTCCTAGAAAAAAAAAGAACGTTCAAGTAGTGAAGTATGATAAATGTGTTTTTTAAGTGGAAGGATAATTTCAATCCGCCGAATTTCTAAAGAAATTCGAAGATCTAAAATTGCTGAAGGAAATGGGATCAAACGTTGAACTGCTGGTTCGATAGGAGAGAGATCTGATAAAAAATCAGAGTTGTTTTACAGAGATCGAAGACTCATAATTCCTCTTACTGTTCTACTCATAATGACTGCTGCTAAATTTGCTCGTAATTTTCAACGAGAGGTTGGGGTCCACATTTATGCATGTTTAAAATAATTAATAATATGTTAAAATAAATAAAAAACCTGTAATAATCAATCAGCATTTAATGGGGGAAAGAACGTCTGTGTTAAAGTTGAATAAAGACAATATTAAATGGTAAAATGTTGCATTTTCGGATGAAAAACATTTTATTCTTGATTAACCAAATGGTTTTAACAGTTACTGGCATGATCTGAAGATAGCAAAAGACAGAGCAGATTTTGTAAAGGCAGATATGAATCGGGCATTTTAAACGTGGACCTATGGTGCTCTGGGGAGCTGCTTCTACTGAAGGCAGAATGAATTTAGTAATTTTTTCAATTATTATGAACATCAAGAGAATATACGCAAATTTTAAACGTCAAATTATCAGATTTTTGTTAGATTTGGGGGGGGGGTAATAATATTTTTTTCAACAAGACTTACATTTTTACTCTACTTTTAGAGCAATAGGAAATAGTTTGAAAAAAGGAACTTCTGTATTATTGCCTTTCCCATGGCCTAAAAGTTGAAAAAACCTTAACTTATGATATTAGAAATGTGCATGCAAGTGGAAAGCAATTTTAAATAGTTTAAATGTATTAAGAATATCATATATGCTATATGAAATGGTATTGAAACTGAATATTAAAAAAATGTATATATATATATATATATATATATATATATATATATACCAGAGAGAACGTCTGACTATTTAACCCTAAAAAGAGACCCCATAAAATATTAATTTAAAGAATAACTGAAAAAAATAACTAAAATTCGAGCTGTCCTTATAATTGTGAACACCTGAAAAATCAACTTTTTACCATATTTAAAGTTTTTTAAGATAGAAAAACATTAACATTTTTAAATATAATCTATTAATGAAATTCAAATTAATTAAAAATATATTTGTTTAAATAATAGTGTTCAGTGTTTAGTTAATATAGAAAAACGGATGTCCTTGTAATTATGAGAAGGAGTGTATATGTATATCTGAAGCAAACTTCAAAAAATTTTCTTTGCAGGAATATTTTGTAATTTTTACAGAATTTAAAATAAGAAACAAAAAGAAAATGAGCATTTGTTCTAGTGAGAGTTTCTGTATTAAACATTTAAAGGGAATTTTATGATATAAAAATAAAGCAAATCAAAATTGTCCATTTTATTTTATATTATATTTTTTATACTATTTTGTTTACAATCAAGTAAATATAGAGTGTTTATCGTAGTTAAATGTACAATAGTATATGAAAATAAATTAAACATATTCAAATAATTTAATTATATTTTCGATAAATTTTCGATTTCGATAAATGTCCAACTATCGTAAAACTGGTATCGTAGAAATCCGTAGATTGAGACTAATAGTCCCCAGTCCTTAAAAAAAAAAAAAAAAAAAAAACTGTAAAATTTTTATCGATAGAGGGTGCTGGGCGCGACATTAGAAATATATATATATAACGAGAAATATGCAAATAAGAGGTCTATAAATTGCACGTTTATACGATTAACACATCTTCTTTCTTTTTAGCCTTCTACTTGCACATACATGAAGTTTTAATTGCGATGCTTACTTGGTTAATAAAGCGTTATTGGTGAAGCAGTTTTTTCTCAGGTAAAAACCGACGACTGGAGCTGCAGTTAGCAGTGTTGTAGCTCGTTTGCAAACTGTAATTTAGGATTATGGCGAACATATAAAGTTGGATTTATATACTTGTAAACTTTTGCATGCAACAGAATATATATATATTGTAGAATTGTATGATTTGATGGCGTACATCGCCATCTATCTTCGAAACATTTAACTATTATTTTTTTCTATGCTAAAATAAACCTCCTTTTACGAGAAGAATTTTTTCGCAAACCGTATACAATTCTACCGTTTTCTTCAATTCATAATTTTTAAAATGATATATACATATATATATATATATATTCAATATTGTTTTTGTTCTTACAATATTTTATTTAATTCCCTTTCCATAATTATTTTTTGCAGTTATCTTATACTTCAGATATCCTCTAGAGGAAAGTTTTTCACAGAATTTTAGAGCAACCATAGTGTAAAATATTGCTTTAGAGAAAGAATAAACATTTCAAAAGAACTCTTATAAAAGAAATAAACATATTTCATATCACATTATTGCATTTTAAAATGAAAATTTTATATATGCAAAAAATATAGCATTAAAGCAGAGCGTTTAATTATCATCTTAATATTATTTTCTTAGTTAAATTTTCTTACGTAAATCAATTTCAAATAAGAATGGCTTTATTTAATTGAAAAATACCTTTTATGTAAAAATAAAAAGTTAATTTTTTTTCTAAAGTTTAAAATTTATTAAAACTATAATCTCTGAAAATTTCCAGTTTTAAAAAGGTACTTATTTCTAGATTAATAAAATCAGAAAATACCGTCAAATATATTCTTGATACGAGGATGAAGGTAGGTTCGATGTGACCGAAACAGCTCTTTCATTATTCTGTTTGGTGCTCTGTACATTAGAGTATTTTTTTTTCTTTTTTCAATGAATTTTCTATTTAATTTAAAATATATCAATGTGTTGCATTTATGCAAAACGTAAACTGGATGATTCTGTAAAACTAATTTTAAGCGATCATCACTTACATACGATGATACAGCAGGGCGGATTGGGAAGAAATTTATCCTGTTAACTCATAAATAGTCTCGTTCAGTCTTGCGATTAAAAACCAAAAAAAGAAAAAGAAAGGATAAAATCAAATTTCCGGGACCAGCTTTCACCGAGGATTATATATATATATATATATATATATATATATATATATATATATATATATATGTACCGCTTTCATCTAGAACGAATACGTGGTCCTTTTCTAAATCCATAAACTAGAAATATAGATTTCCGAGCTTTAAGTATAACGTACGACAATACATTGAGAAAAAATTATATAACTGACATCTCGAATGAAACTTGTGGCTCTAGAAAAAATAGTTCCATGTCATCCTTATAAATTTCTTATAAAATGTTTTCTAGTCCCCTTCGAAAGCTAATTCTACAGACCTCTATTAGAATTCTTGAGCGTTTGCCTATAGTATCGAGGCCTAACTTATTTGAAAATATCTCCAAATAAATGTGAATAGGCGGGTTTCAGAATCTATAATCATGATTCATGACCCAAATCTAGAAAATCAAGCGAGAATTTCTCGAAATACAAAAGATTCAGAATATTTAAATATTGTTTCACCATCTAGAAACGTGTAGATTAGAAATTCTCGACTATTTCGTCCATTCAGTTTATTGGCGTGACTTATGCCCATAGCTCGGAAATCTATATTTTTAGTTTAAAGATTATGAAAATGACCATTTATTCATTCTAGATGAAGGCAGTATATATATATATATACTTTTTTTTTTTTTCTCAGTGTTTCCAGAGTGGCAGATTGTCCGATTACGAACAGAAAAATATTAATTTTATGCACCAAAGATGCAGAGTATGTTGAATTAATATCAGTAGAAAACACAGTATGTGGCTTTTTTTATTTTTATGAAACCTGTTGTTGTTAAATTTTTAGTACATTATTATTAAAACTAAGATTTTAAAACTTTTACGTGTTAAGTTTAAATGATTTTTATAAAAACAAAACTTATTTCCATATTTCAATGAACTCGTGCGCTATTTAATTCCAGTATTGTTTATCTTTATATTAACTATGTATCTTTAAAAATTTCCTCCCCCCGACTCACTTTACATATTAACAAATGCAAAGCTCTGCCCGCCTAGTCGCTGCTTTCTTTCACTGAAAAGGAAAATTAATAGTGCAAATTACAAGACGAAAGCAGAAAATTATTATAGAAATCTTCATATTTAATGCCAAATTGAAATATATAATATTTATATATATTTTTTTAATAGAATGAAATTCTTAATATCTAGACCATTTTGCATTGCAGCTTTAGTATATGACCCATTTTATTTCTTTTTACAACATCGGATCCGGACCGTGGTATCCCAGTGGTAATTGGAAGATTGCGTGTTCGGTCCTCGAGCCGGCCAAAGACCATCGTGTACACTAATGGTGGCTGGTGCACTTAAAATATGACTTGGCCGCCATATCCTCCATATTCCCATCAAAATCTCCCGCCACCAAAGTGGGGGAGCCATCCCTTTCATGTAGGATCAAAACTGTGGTGGCACGTCTCCGGAACATCCGTAGAGCTGCATCCCAGGCCGTCACCAATTATCCATAGCGCAGTAATGGTGCGACGTCAAACATAACCTACTTAGATATCTACCTACCTACAACCATGGATCGTATTTTAATTTTCCCGTGTAAGAAAATTAGTTATCTAAAAGTAGCGAAAAAAAAGGTGATATTTATTTTCTTTCTTTTTTACATCCATGGTTTTGGGCCGTGGTACCCTAGTCGGTAAAACGCCGAGCACGCAACTGGAAGATTGTCGATTCGATACTTGAGCCGGCCAAAAACCGTCGTGTACACTAATGGTGGCTGGTGCACATAAAAATCTGTCGTTGCCGCAAGGTCCTCCATGTTCCCATCCACATTATACCTCTGGGGATCTACAAAGCGGGGCGATCCCCTCCGCGAAGGATCAAAATTGCGATGGCATGTCTCCGGAACATCTATAGAGGTACGCCCCAGACCGTCACCAATTACCCATAGCGCAGTACTGGTGCGACGTTAAATCCAACCTACTTACCTACCTACCTACATACATGCAACCGTGGATCATATTTTAATTTTCCCGTGTAAAATGACTTCATGACAGAAGAACAACTTCACTGGGAGAAACTTTTTTCAAAATGGCAAATAGTGTCCCTTCATAAACTTGTCGTTTTCAGTTAATAGCTTTTTTAATAAAAATGATGGAAATTTTTAAGCATCTGAAATGTCTTCCTTAGAGCATTCGGAACACATTTATACCTCTGATGACGCGAAGATCCTGTCCGCCGCTAAAAGATGCTGTCGCAGACAAAAAAAAAAAATTGACAGTAACTTTTTTTTTTAATATATAGAGATAATAAAACATTTGTCGATGTTTTTAAACTTTCATGTTATAGGTATAGAAAAAATGTCTTAAATTCACAAAACATATTTTAACTTTGACATTTTTATTTTCTATTTGTCAAAAAAAAACTTCATTTTATTTTTAAACCACAAAAATTTGTAAACTAATATAAAGATTAATGATAAATCGTATTATTTATAATATTCGATTGTTAAGATATGGCATCAATGGTGTGGTACAAAATACAGGACATGTGCTTTAAATGCAGTATTTGTTTTCTACTAGTAATAGTATGTATTATATATTTTTGTAATTAAGGGATAAAAAAAAAAAAAAACGTATTCATGGCATTTTTTTCTGTATTTTCATCCTTTTCTTAACAGTGTATGGCTAAATTACCTATAAAAAATCCATTTATTCTGTTTAAATTTTAAACATTACCCGTTATATAACATTCCTATGAGTGTCCACTGTTGTAATAATAATATCTCCACATTGCCAGTATTGGATCGTATACAAACCTCTAATGCGTCGTTTGATTTTGAAGAAAAGATCCGGTAATGGTCACATGGGGCGCATTCGAAAGTATTTCCCGGTCACATCCCGAGTTGGGAAATGACGTCACGCGAGAAGTTCGGGAAATTAGAACTACCATATAGGAGCCATGTTTGTTTATATATTTGTTTCCCGGGAAGATGAGATGTGTACGGAAGTAGTTATATCTCGGTCATTTTTCGTAAGGCTCCTATATGGTAGTTCTAATTTCCCGAACTTCCCGTGTGACGTCATTTCCCAACTCGGGAAGTGACCGGGAAATACTTTCGAATGCGCCCATGGTTTACATTTTCAAATTCAGTAGCTCGTATGGAAAGTCAGTTTATTTGATTCAAAATCAGATCAGAATATCTCAGTACAATGAAATGAGATTTTGTTTCTAAATTTATTTTGTGTTTGTTATTTTGTTAAGTTGTTTTGTATTTTTCTGAATGGACTCACAGAATTCGAACTAATATTTGAAAGAGAAACTAACTAGCTTAAACATTTATAAGATTATCACGCAATGGAGCGATTAAAATGCAATATACATATTAAGATCAAATTAAAAGTAAATATTAAATAATTAAATTTTATTAAAACATCATTAGATTACAACAAATCCTGAATAAAGTCACGTTTGCAGCTCATGCTTTTGGAAACGTATGGTAAAATCAGAGCTGCCAACATTTTAAAATTTTAAATCAGAATAGGCACAAAAGTTTTTAAAGGAATATGTTATATATATTTTCGACGATTAACATTACCGGAAACAGCTATAAAAGTTTTCCGGTCTGGAGTATCCCTTGAAAAAGGGAAGACTTGGCACCTACGGTAAAATCCTATTAATACAGAATGGTCCAAAGTTCATTTATACCGAAAGTTTCATTGTAATCTGTGTATTAAATCTGCCTTTACAAAAACCAAAATAACTTTGTAGCACAGGAAATATCTGTAAAAATTATAGAAACCATGTAAAACTTTCCTAAAATATGTACATTGATCAAAAATTAAATTAAAAAAAAATAACTAGTGTGCTTATTAATATTATTTGTTTTGTTTTTATTTATAAATATAAATATAATAAACTTTAAATTGAAGTTTAAATTAAATTAACAAAAATAAATTCCAAAGTACTTCAAAACATAACACAAGAAGCATACATTTTCAATATATTTTCAATCACTTATAAAGAGTTAAAAACACCAACTAGTGGTAGATTAAGTTTGAAAAGAAACGATAATTTAAGAATGGATGGTTGGGTTTTACGTCGCATTAGTGCTGCGCAGATAGGCAATTGGCGACGGTCTGGGACACACCCCTAGAAGTGGTCCGGAGACATGCCATCACAATTTTGATCCTCCACGGAAGGGATGGTTCTCCCGCTTCGGTGACCCCCAGATGTATAATTTTTGATGGGAACATGGGAGACATTGCGGCCACGACACATTTTAAATGCACCAGCCACCATTAGTGTACACGACGGTCTTTGGCCTGCTCAAGTACCGAAACCACAATCTTCCAATTACGAGGTCGGCGCTCTACCGACTGGGCTACCACGGCCCACGATAATTTAAGCACAAAACTTTGAATAAACACCATAAAATGCAAGGACTTAGTTCTTTGTTTGTTTTGGAATTTTTTTAGATATTTAGATGTTTTTTTTTTTTTAATTTTTTGTTAATTAATTTATTTTCTTCTTTCACTTTTATAAATCTGGTAACACCAGTATTTATATTTACATCCGCCTTTTTCGGTTTTTGCTCATCACATCCATCGGTTTTGTGCGTTCCTACTTTGTTTACAACACACGTACCTACCTTGTTTGCTTGACGAATAATCCTGTCATATTTCGACCTGAAAAAACATATGTTAAAGCGCGTTATTGCATTTTATGGTGTTTATTTAAAGTTTTGTACTTATTAGTTTTAGACAGCAATTCTGTAGTGACTTTATAAACGCTTGTTTATTCTTCAAAATGCTGATTAAATTCCGAAACGATATAGCTGACATAAAATTTTTACAGTCCTATTTCACGATTAGCAATGAAGGAAATAATTATTCAGAGACATAAAATAAATGATTTAATTAGCTAAACAGAAAAGTAATCCTTCAAAGCAAGTAAATAACACGAATATCTATTCATGGATTAAATATAATTAATCAATGGAAGTAATGTAATGATTTGTCGTGTAAAAAATAGTATTGAAACTATTAAATTAATTGTTTCATGTTTTAATTAACACTGAGTAGGAAATAGTAGAGAATACATATTGGAATGTAAATTTACAATGATATTTTATTAAATATATTTACAAATCTAAGAAATTATTGAATAACACTGGCATTTGTAAAATATGTTATTTTTAAGTGATCTGTAGATAATAATTAGATCGACTTAATAATAAATACTTTATGTGTGATATAATTTTATTGATAAAAATATGTCAATGAATTACTAATACACAAAATTGCATGCTGAGTATTTTACCATATTTAAATTTATAAATTAACATGGGACTATTCAAAAATTAATTTTCAAAATATTATAGTAATAGTAATACTAAACAAACTTTTAAACGATATATTGATTATAACTTTATAATTTTAACGAAGTTACTTAAACATATATAAATATTAAATAAAATACCTTATAATTCAACTTCGTTCGTTGCAGAAGAGCTCTTTTCGGACGGGGGGCCCCTTCCGTCTTCGGTGCCATCTGCACTTCGCGGCTGGCAGTCGTAGGTCTGATGTTCTTCCTTAAGTAGGTGCCGCCATATTTCTCCTATCTCCGCCGACTCGTGGGCATTAATTGCGTCACTATGATGCGCGATCTCTATGCTTTCACGGATGTACGCGTAGGTTGAATTGTTATAGTTTGCTATTTTTTCTACACCTTCAAAGTCGATTTCTATGTTATCTTCAAAATATTTTTTAGCAAGCGCGGTGGTGCAACGATTAAATTTAATGTCGTTTTTATGTTCTTTTATCCTGGTCCTAATCTTCCTTTTGGTGACGCCTATATATTTTAATTCTTTATTTTCTTTATTTTTTACGGGAATTTTATGGATACCTGCAGTTTCGGTGGGGGGGATCGAATCTTTATCGCTTCTTATTAATTGGTATATATTGGGATTGGGTTTAATGGGAATGTTTACGTTAAATTTATTGGCGGTATGTTTTATTTTGTTTGATGTGCCTCGATTGTAGGGAATGGAAAAGGTGTATTTTGTGGAGGTTTTTTGGGCATCTGGAATATTGTTTAATTGTTTTACTCGTTTTCTGTATAAGTGGTTGACTAATGTTTTGGGGTAGCCTGCATCGATTGTTAATTTATTGATAAATTTTAATTCATTTCTTAATTCTTTTTCATCTGAGCAAATTAGGATGGCGCGATTGATATAGCTGCGTATGGTATTAATTTTGTATCTGTAGGGGGTTTTGCTTTTGTTACTAATGATTTCATTGCTTGCGGTAGGTTTTCGGTATACTGTGGTTTTGAATTTATTATTATCTTTGATGATTTTGACGTCTAGGTAGTCTATTTCTCCATTATTTTCGTGTTCAACAGTGAATTTGATATTGTTGTCAAGTTGGTTTAATTGGTTTAGGATTTCGTTGCTATTGTAATTATCTTTAATTGCGGCAAACACATTGTCAACGTAGCGGACCCAGAATTTAATTTTATTTCCTAGTTGTTTGGTGATTTGATTTTCCATAAGTCTTAATTTATATTCTGCAACTATGCCTGATATGGGGGACCCCATGGGGACGCCCATATTTTGTTTGTAGATAGTGTTATTAAATTGAAAATAGCTTTCTTTTAAAAGTAGATTACTTGTTGAAATTAGTGTGTTTGCAATGGGTGTTTCATATTTCTCTTTAATTGCGTTATTAATGATTTCGGATATTTCGTTTATGTCTATGGAGGGGTACAAATTTACAACGTCGAAGCTTACAAGATAATCATTTTGGTGTAAGGAAACTTCTTTTAATTGTTTAATAAAATCTTCAGTTGAGTATAAACTAGTATGGGAGGGGGGTAGAAGTTCGCTATATATTTTGGTCATGTATTTTTCTAACGGATACGTGGGTCCTTCTTTCTTGTTAACAATGGGCCTGAATTTTGGAGGGTTTTTGTGGTCTTTGTAACGTCCAAATAAACGTGGGGTGTTAGGGGCAAAGTTATTTATATATGGGGGTTTATTATTGGGTCAATTACCTTTTTTGATTAACTGTTGGACTTTATTAATAAGCTTTCCGTTGGGGTCGATTGATAATTTGGTAGCGTTAATCTCTTTTATAGTTTCGTGTATTTTATTTTCGTAATCGGTACGATTTAGGATGGCTATTTTGCGTGTTTTATCTGTAAGTGTACAGGTTATATTTCTATTTTTCTTAAGTTGTTTTAGGGTTTTGAGGTCGGCATGATTAATATTATGGTGCTTGTCCTTCATGTTTTTGCTAATGAGATCATGGGCAACGTTACGAACAGTATTTTTACATTCGGTGGAGGTTTTATTTATGGCGGTCTCAATTTTGGCTATTGAATCATTAACATTTATAGGTTGATCAAGTATGAATTTGGGGCCAAGTTTCAATAATGCATCTTCGTGGCGGTAGAACCCTTACACAGAATTATTTGTCAAATAAAGCTGTTCCGAAGTCTAATTTGATTTATTTAAACATCGGTTTACATAACAGTATTTGTTATCTAATCCCTTGATATCCAATCTGTATTTATATTATTAAATTGCCCAGTAAGAGAAAGTCGTGTGAGTGACACATCAGATTATTATTATTATTATTAACGTATAGCATTTTCTTTTTGTTTTTAATTATTAAATATTATTGCAGCTTATGCTGAAAATCGTCAGTTATATCTACACGAACTGTTTGAAATAGTTACTCACTTAATGTGATCAGCAGGATAAATTTTGCTAAATTTAGTACAATTTTCAAAAAAATTGCAAAATTATCGTACAGATTTTGTTGTTAAAAGTAAAAATTGCACATTAAACTACATAATTGTTTATTCTTCGTGAATTGATAAGAACGTAAGAAAAATTTTGTAGCTTCTATATTTTGTTTATTATTATATTATATATACTAACACTATCTCTTTTGTTTTGCTTTTTGAATATGTAGTTCTCCGAAATTAATATCTGAAAATAAGGATAATCTGTAAGATCAAAATAGTTACATTGATAATTGCACTAAAGAAATATATATATATATATATATATATATATTTGTATTAATATATCTAAATATAACCTGTTAAAAGCTCTAATTAATTTTCTTTTATTTTGTTGATATTGTAAAATATATTACTGGCTAATGTACTGCATAAATAATTGGTCGCATAACTCATAGAAATCTACTACGATTCACTCTTGACTAAATTGGAAATAAAGATATATTATTTATCTAATATTGTTTTATTTACTCTAATATGACATTCTGGTCTAAAAGGCCTAATTTAATAAATCTTTTCGTATTCTGTTTACTGTTACGTAATTTAATATTGGGACATATTAGTGTACTTAAAATTTTGTATCTGTATTTGAAGGGATATTAAATACGTAGAGTTAATTTAGCTTAGTAATTTAATTTTTATGGCTATGTAGAGCTCATAATAAATCTAAATATAACTTCATACACCATTAAAGAATATTAGTTGCGGTTTTTGATTACACATCGTTATGATTTGATTACGTCTGCTATAGAATTAATCGTTTAATAGTGAAAATTAATACTCCTATATTAACAGGATTTCTTAAAGCTGGATCATGCAATAAACCGAATTCTATCAAAAACGGATTATATACACATGCAGAAATGGGACATTTTTGTAAAGATACATCTTTTACAATTTAACAACAGACGATCATTTATATATTAAAAAAAACATTAAATGGTTTCTTAGGTATATATAATAATGATATTGTAGCTTATAACAATAATTTAAATAATAACCATATAAAAACGCCAAATGAAAATTAAAAGCATAAACAATGGTTAATAATTAACTTTTTTATATAACCATTTATGCATAGACTATTCTAAATTATAAAACTAAACAGTATAATAAACGGTAGTATGTAATTAAGAGGAATTTTCTCATTATCTGAATAAATTTGTAAGAGGATACCATAAATATTCATGGATATATATATATATACATCCACTTTTTTAATTGTAAAGCACAGGGTATTCGATCCAGAGTAAAGACATTTTCAGAAAATTTGGCATACTTCATTAGACACAGCATACTGCAATCACAATGCAAAAATCTTTCAAAATATGAGATTTTTACTAAACAATTTTTATCTACGCATTCGCTAGTTTTTTTTAATATTTTTTATTTGCATAATTTAATAGCCAAATGTATTGAGCAACTTATATGGAAACCAAAAACAATCATCATATAGAATTAAAGAGTTATGACAGATAGAATGAACAGAATTTCAGTTCTTCAAAAAAAAAAAAAAAAAAAAAAAAAAAGGAAGATGGTAAGGGATTTTTTTAACCGACTTCAAAAAAGAAGGAAGGTTCTCAATTCAAACCGTATGTTTTTTTTATGTTTGTTAGCTCATAACTTCTGAACGGATGCTCCTCTTTTGATAATTTTTGTTTTGTTGAAAAGGTCTTGGTCTGACTTAGGTCCCATTGTAATATCTTTACGATCTAAAGAAAATACAGGGTGCCTAAAAAATCAGTCCCAACTCTTTTAACTGCCAAACGGCTGCAGCTATAGTGATAAAAATGGTATGCAAATATAGCAAAGTGGCCATGCAGTACAAGGTTAAACCGCTTGCAGCGCCACCTGGTGGAAAATAGAGGAGTTAGTGTTAATATCTCGAAAACGGTTCTAGAGAAAAAAGTGAATTACAAAATTGAAGAGTATAGACATTCATGCTAGCGTTCCTATCTCGGAAACGGTTCAAGACAGGGGAAAAAGTGAATTATAAAATTGAAGAGCATCATAGATTTAGTACGAAAAGATAGTTTAGACATTGATGCTAAAAACACAATGCTAAAAACGTGCATTTGTTTGTTCGCAATTTCTTACACTATGCACACTTGAACTACGATGCACACTTTGCAGCGTAGCGGATGACACGCATACTCTGTGGTTCAAAGTACTGGTACTGTAAGCGGTCACATCGATTAGCGCAAAGTCGTTTTCAACCAACTTCAGACAGGAGGGTGTTCTGAATTCGAGCTATGTGTTGCTGGTGGTGTTTGTAAGCTTATAACTTCGTAAGAGATGCTCTAATTAACCGACTTAAAAAAAGGAGGAGGTTCTCAATACAAAGCGTATGATTTTTTGTGTTTGTTTGTTAGCTCATAACTTCTAAACGGATGATCCGATTTTGATACTTTTTGTTTTATTGTAAAGGTCTTGGTTTGAAATACTTCCCATTGTAATATCTTTACGATCAAAAGAAAATACAGGGTGCCCAAAAAAGTCAGTCCCAACTCTTATAACTGCTGAGCAACTGCAGTTATAGTCATAAAAATGGTATGTAGCTACAATAAAGTGGATATGTGCAATGCGGTTCAACCGCCTACAGCGCCACCTGGCGGAAAATGGTGGAGTTAGCGCTCCTATCTCGGAAACGATTCAAGACAGGGGAAAAAGTGAATTATAAAATTGCAGAGCATCATCGATTTAGTACAAAATGATATTTTAGAAATTAATGCTAAAAACAGAACGCTTAAAACGTGCATTTGTTTGTTCACAATTTCCTATTTTGTGCACACTTGAACGACATTGCATAGGTTGTAGCGTAGCGGGTGACATTTATGCTATGTAGAATTCAAAGTATGGTTATTGTAAGCGGTCACATCAATTAACGCATAGACGTTTCAAATCGACTTCATAAAGGTAGAAGTTCTCAATACAAACCATGTTTGTCGTTGTTGTTGTTGTTGAAATTTGTCAGCTTATAACTTCGTAAGAGATGATTTAATTTTAAAACTTTTTTTGTTGTCGTAATGATCTTGGCCTGAAAAAGGTTTCATTGCGATTTCATTAAGATATAAATAAATTACAGGATACTCCCAAAAGTCTGTTCTCACTCTAACTGCTGAACGCATGCAGCTACACTGGTAAAAGCAGTATATAAGTATCGATGTTGAAACTTCTGTCCGTCAGCTGCAATGCATATTTTGCTCTTTTTTTGAACTATACGCTTCGCAATTTCCAGCGCAGCGGGTGACACATATTCACTGTAAAGTTCAATGTATATGCCTAACAGAATTTTTGGTTACGAATACAGCGTATCCGTTCTTTACATTTCTAAAAACATTTTAATTTAACGTATGTTCATTCAATAAATAGTTTTTTGCTCATATCCGATAAAGTTAAGAAAAGTGACACAACTAAAAAATGCAGCATTTGAGAAAAATCAACTTAAAAATAGATTGACTAGAATAAAACTGGCATAACTGTCTCTCGAGTGGATAACTTTGTAGATGGGGATGTAACTTCTTTGTTCACACTGGGTGCATTTCATGTATTTTTCAGTGACATAATCCATTGTTTGAGTTATGTCCCTTTTCTTGGAAGTTGTGATTTGTGAAACTGCCGTCGAACGTCTTCTGATGTTCTGCTATATGAATAAGTTTTCACTGAAAAGAGAAAAATAAAATCTTTTTGTAAAAAAATAGAACCGACTCCAAAAAGCAACTCCTATTCAAACAACTAAAAAAAAAAAAAAAAAAAAAAAAAAAAAAAGGTACAAAATGAAACTGTAAATTGCGCCTAAAAGTATAAAATAATTTCCTTCGCCAAACAACCTATAAGACTACAATTAATCATAACTTTTGAAGTCAGCGCAAAATTAAATAAAAATTGATACCTTTATTCAATACAAAACTCAAATCCTATTCAAAATACACATGTTACATGATAGTTATCAAAGTTATACCAAATTTGCAAAGGAAACTCTAACTTCGTAGAAACATAAATACCGCATAGTGACGAATGTTCACTGTTCTATGTAGATGCTACTAATGGATCAATTGTATACAGTGATAAAATAATAAAGGAAACATGAAATTGGATCATTCGAGACAACAGCATTTCTTGCTACCGATCTAAAAACAAACCTTTGAAAACTAATTAAATTTTATTTAATTTTGCGCCGACTTCAAAAGTTATGATTAATTGTAGTCTTATAGGTTGTTTGGCGAAGGAAATTATTTTATACTTTTAGGCGCAATTTACAGTTTCATTTTGTACCTTTTTTTTCTTTTTTTTTTTCTTTTAGTTGTTTGAATAGGAGTTGCTTTTTGGAGTCGGTTCTATTTTTTTACAAAAAGATTTTATATAAATATTTATTTACAATCAGCGAACACTGTATTGCTCCTGCACAGTGGTTGAATCAAAATAAAAATATGAGTAAAACCCATTATAATTTAGCATGTCATATAATATGTCAATGTTCGGGGTCTAATACCCTACGTGTTATAATTAAAACAGTGTATTTTTTTTAATAGCTTTATATTTCGATGAATATATGTTGTAGACTCTTAAAAAATTATACACATAACGAAAAAATTCCTTTTAATTACATTCTACAGTCACAATGCATTTTAAGTATTACCTTTTACAGGGTGATCCAACGCATTCAGTTTTTTCTTTGGTTTTTTACTGTCTCCTTTCATTTATCGGGACACAACTTTGGCTGAAATATATGAGATAGAACGTGTTCTTTATGCTACCAAAGTTTCAAGATGATTACAAAAGAATTTTTCTAGCTATTAGAAAAAAATGTCTAAGTTCGAAAGTGTCCGAATACTTACTGGGAGGTAGTGTATTTGTTTGAGGTCAAGTCACACTACTATTCATTAAATGAAAAAAAAAAAAAAAAAAAAAAAAAAAAACTATCCATGGGTGCATCATTATAGTAACAACTACCCACTCACGCCTACGAAGATATTTAAAGTTATTTCCAATTTTAGCTAACTTCGAAACATTGGTTGTTAAATTTCAGTGTTGGGTTTTATCAAAGATTTAAAAACTAATCAGAACACCCAAATAAATATTGAAAATAATTAAATTTTTAGAATTAAAAATGCTAAAAACTTTGGTTTTAGTGTGATACAACAGTAACATAAAAATATTAATGCAACGATGATATTTAGCCATATGAAGTGTGAAAAAGTGAATCCTCCGATTTCGGACATTTTTCACTGTCAACCGGGATATCGTGGCCCCTCTACGAAAAAGAATTCCCATTTTTGGGGATTCAAGTATGCAGAAACTTTTCCCATAGCTCTTTGTAAATATTTTTTTATACATTATTTTAACTGATATCAATCTCACTCATAAAAATACGCGTTCAGTATTGTTTTGCTTCCAAGTTAGTAGAACGTGTTTACACCTGAAGAAGAAAACAAACGTCCTTTCGAAACTGTTGGTGTTTTCATACGTTTTATGTTGTTTGACGAAGATATTATTTCCTGATGCCCCCTTCTATCCATCATTCAGATTTTCCTCATCCTTTTCTCATCTCTCTCATAAAAACTGCCGAATAACTGCAATTTAAAAGCAAAGAATTTGCAGTTTGGAAGCACGCATTTTTTCACACTTAAACTTATTAGAGTTTCAAATACCTTTAGATTATCTGCAGTTTGTGCAGTATTTTTTTTTTTTTTTTTTTTTTTTTTTTATTTTATTTTTAGCTGGGAACTTAAAATTATTTTTCAAAAAGTTTAAATTTCAGATATTTCTAAAATCGTGTGTGAATGCTTTAATTTTTTAGCAATGTAATTCTACACGTTACTAATATTTCGCTTTCATTCCAATATTCTTATGTTTAAAGTGAAAAATATAATAGCGTGATACATGAATTTTAAATTTTAAAACGTTTTATATTAATCTAGTTTTGGAATACGATATAAATTATTTATTTCTTGGGAATCACCATAACGCTTTTGCAGTAGCATTAGAAAATTTAATCATAAAGGACGAGAGTGAAAGTTCAGTAATAAAAGTTCACTGAAATTTTTCTTTTCTATTCGGGATTTTATTGCCATTAAATTTTATGAATGTATTGGAGATACTTTTAATATTTCCCTTGTGAAATTTTTCATAAAATTATATCTGAAGTGCATCAGGACTATAAATAAACTGAAACTATGTGCGAATAGCCTATAAATATTTCAGCAATCATTTATTTAAAGTTTAAATTGCCTATTTTTTTAGTTAGGTAATAAAATTCTTAATTAAAATATTTTGCCAAATCTATATTGAAGAGCTGTAATTTTTTTTATTTTTATTTTTATTTTTATTTTTTATTTTTTTTTAAAGTTCAGAAAATTACAAATAAAAATAAATTAAACTTCTTGGGTGTTTTACACACCAGGTCACGTATTTTTTTATATTATCTACATTATATACCCCCCCCCCCCCCCCACACACACACTATTATATTTTTCAATTTTGTTTATTTGACGACTTGTCTTACTTTAACTTATTTATGCAACCGTTAATTTCTTAATGTTCGGAAAATCGATTAAAGTCGCTCCAGAATTTTTATATTATCTGCATTTATTACGAAAGGGATATTTCTATTGGTGTATCTATATGGTTTATTTAGTCATTTAAGATGATAGATCATAGATAATGAAAAAGCGGAAAAATATAAAAATATTATACATTGCTCGACATTGAAAATGCAACACCAGAAGGAAAGATAATAACGGAACGAAATTTGTTGGACACATACATTATAGTAGGAAGAACAATTGATTAAAATTTCAGGAAATTTGGAGTAATATGTACTGAGAAAACAGTACATAAAGCAGCGACCTCTGTGAGCAATAAAAGCACATATCTGCACATATCAACCCTTTCCCACTTCACCAAAACTCTTACGGCCTCATTCAACAAATCAGTGATAACCCATGTTTCACGTACCACCTGTGTTAGAGTTAACACTCCCTTAACCTTGCGTTAGAAAGTTTTCGTATTCACCATCCGTGGATTAGTTGACCCCAGTGTTATCTGTAAGAGTCTCGCTGATTGGTCAATAAAAACGCAATGCATTAAAAAAGTAAACAAGAGTGGTTTCGTAGTAACTGTAACATGCTCTTTTGACACCAGATTTAACCCACCAATTTAGAGGATTTAAAAAAGAGGGTTAACTCGAGTGTTAAATCGCTGATTTTGCGTGATGAATACCGATTTTGAGATAACCTAGCAACCTAGGTTAACATCAGTGTTAAAAATTTGGTGAATAAGGCTGTCAAAGTATCGTTTTAATCCCCCTTTTATATTTTTTCAGTTAATTTGCATTTCCTACGTCATTTGACTTCTGGTCACTTTATTTTTCTTACCTGCTATATTTCGCAAAATCTGAAACTTTTAATATATCTCGTAGAATACCTACTTAAGTAGAGTGGTGACTCTTAACTGAAGATTCCTCGCAACTCTTATTTACGAACTTCTTACGGAATCTTTCTCTAACCTTACAAATTTGCGAAGATTCCTTACGTAACAGGAAGAATGGACAATTATTTCTGAATTCTGGGTATCAAAACACATTAGAGATACTCATCGCAGTGAAAAAAAAAAATAAATAAATAAATAAATAAATAAATACGATTTCACAGTGTAATTATTGGGGAGTTTATGTACTTTTTTTTTTTTTTTTTTAAGATTCCTCAGCTTTAAATAATCAATTATAAATTTATTCAGAAATACTTCCGATAAACTGTGGTCTTAATAAATTGTTATTATTATTATTATTTACTATCGAAAGTATTATAGTTTAAAGATTGTAAAAAACAAAAAATTTTCATCCTTGTTTTAGCATCTAATGGAAAATGGTAATATTACTACCAGAAAACATTCCCATGAAAAAAGAAATCATATTAAATTCGTCACATAAAAGAATTTCGTTTTTATAAAAAATAAACCTTAATCCTTAAAATATCTTATTACACTATCACTAGAAAAAAAAAAAAGTCCCCTAAACAGTTAAAATAAAATAAAATATTTATATAATGGTAACGAAAAAACTATCAGGAAGTTGAAAGTTCTTTTTTACTAAAAATATAATCTACTGTGAAAAATTCTATTAAAAGTTAATTTAACGTCGGAAATTCTATCCTATTAGAATTGTAAAAAAAAAAAAAAAAAAAAAAAAAGTCATCTACATTTTTAAATGAAGAATAAAAATATGCTTTAGTAAGACCTAATGTACTCACAAAGCATTTTTAAAATATTTAAAAAGTGCCAGGATGCTGATAAACAAAATTTTAAAAATATATTTAGGCTATAAATGTGGGATTAAATTTACATGCTCAAATTTAAATGAAGAAGAAAGAGCAACCAGTGGATTGTTTTGCAACATCCTAGTAATAAAGTTTGCTTATTAATTAGAAAATGCATAATGAACATTTTTTAAAGAATATTTTCGTGATAAAGATAATATTAATACAACAATAAATAAAGCATTTTGATCTTTATTTTAAATCATAAAGGGAATTTATTTTTGATTATAAGGTTCATAATATCATATACGAAGACGAATATACACTTCAATAATCGTTTGCATATTTGAAATGTTTGAAATAATTTTTATTTAGATAAATATTACTTATATAAATGCCACAGTATGTGTAATTAATATAAAAAAATTAATACACATTTCTATTAAAAACATATTCCATTCATATGTATACAAAATTACCTACAATCAAGGATAATTAATACTTATTTTATTATTGTTTATTAGTACATTATTTCTCTGGATCCTGTGAAATTTTAAAAAGCAGCCAGTAAAATCACATTCACATAAATTGGTTTAGAATGGGTAAAAAGAAAGCTGGATGATTTATTTTTTATTAATTTGGGCATATTTGATATTTGATGTATTTTTATCATTTCCTTTTCTTTTCTATTTTACTGATTGTTTTACAATTATTTTACATGCATGCTTCTTAATAATTATACATTCATTTATTTATTTCAAAATAATCTCATTTCAATAAATATTTGAATTTATGTTTATTATTTACAAATAAATTATATGGGAATGTCTCCGGTTGTGCGTACGAATTTGATTTTAACTTATAACTTTTGATAAAGTATGTATTATGCAAACATATGAATACCAATGGTAAGCTAGAATCCTAAGCTAACGATTGATGAAGTAACTGTATTGATTCCGTCAACCAAAAAAGAAATATTACCAATTATGTGAAGTGGTCAATTTTGGCTAAGAAACTTTTTGTACTCGGCTGTGGGCACACTTGAAAAGTCATCTAAAAATAAGGAAATAATAAGGAAATAATAAGGAAAACCACCATAAATACAGAAAACAACAAAATTTGTTCATTTTGTAAGGATTCAGTGGCCGAAATATTAACAGAAAATGGCATTTTTCCAATTTTATTCGTTATTTTCTTCGTTAAATCTGCGATTCATGCAAGTAAAATAATTTCCATATATATTATTACATTTCAAAAGCATCATACAATCACACCCGTTGCATTTAATTGAGATGGCTCTTATTAGGCATAGTGGCAGGTGATTAAAAAAAAAAAATGACACAGATGTAGACATCGTCTGATTCTAGAAACTCCAATTTTTAGCGCGTTTGGCCGGCACTTTGAAAGGTGGAGTTGCATTACTTTCTCTAGGCTTCTTCTGGAGGTACTCAGATGCTGCAAGGAGGTCCATATTCTCGAACAATTGATTTTATGGATTTTGTTTTCACTAAGTATTCCTAAATAGCTTTAACCAGCGCATTTAAATCCATTTCTTTTGGGTTGGTTGACTTTTTCGGGGTTGACAATACTAAAAAAGCCGAAACATACATATAAACACCAATAAAATATGTTATTTTGACATAAACAACCATATTTGACAGTTTATAAATCAAACACACGTTTTAAATGAAAAAACAAGTGTGCCCACAACCGGGACTGGCAGCCATTTTTATAATTAAGGAAAAAGCTATTTTCGGATCACATTTTGGCTGAATTCGATATTGCATCACAAAATATAAGCCATATACTACATAAATGTATCTTGCATTTACATTTTTTAATTAATTCACTTCGATTTATTACATTCTGAAAATATTCGCAAATCATTTTTGTGTCACTTTTCTCAGATTCTTTTTTCGGTGCTTGCGCTTACTAAGAAAATGCATCTATTCACTTCGATGCGTACAGTCACAATACACCTTTGACAATACTCAAATCCACCATATTTCTTTTTTGTTAAAGGATATGGTGGGGTGTCCATAACAGGAGACATTCCCCTATGTTTTAATTTTTATTTTATTTTATCACTTGCAAACTAACGTAATGTTGATTAAAAAATAAGTAAATAATAAAGATTCATACAGATGGTTGAAAAAATAAAGTGAACACTTTCGCATTTTTACATTTTGATAAATATCTTGAAAAGTTCTTTTTCTTTAGAAAGTTCTTTAGTTCATCTGAAATTTTGGTAGCGTAAAAGCATGTTATAGCTCGTATTTTTCAGCAAAAGTTGTGTCTTGAAAAGGAAAAACGGACCAATAAAAAAATTAAAGAAAAATCAAAATGTTTTGGATCACCCTATAAAAGTTCATGCTTTAAATGCGTTTTGGCTGCAACGTGTGATTATTACTTTTCTCATTATCTGTATAAATATTTATGAGGCTACCACATGCATTCATAGAGATATAATGGTTACTTTAAAAAAATGCAAAAACATTTTTCACCTTTTTAATTGTAACACGTAGGGTATTAGACCCAGTGAAAGCCATTTACTTCTGACTATTTTTACTTTCTTTTACCTATATGTATGGTACAGATATCTGAAACTGAGTTTTTGCAATGTTTGCACTTTTTAAGTTTCCCTGAAATCGAAAACATGTTTTTAGTGGTTAGTCTATATGTTTGTTTCTTTTCTCAGCAAATATTATTAATATATAGAAACAAAGGATTCAAATTCTATATCCTAAATCTCTATTATATAGGAATGCTACGATAAACGTTTCGTGGAAACTACGTAAAAGGTTCGTGTACAGGAACACTCAAGAGAATTCAGATACATTATATCTATGGGGAAAAGTGCAAGTAAGTACACCCCACTAAAAATAATCCGAAGATATTCTTAAGAAAATAGTATTTTCTTAAGACTTTCTTCAAATATTTTAATATATTTTGAAGATTTATCTTTTTCTTTATAAAATATGTTCAGAAATTTTGAAGACATTATAAAGAAATTTTGTAAACTTTCTTAAGAATGGGCCAAATGACTTAAGATATTCTGCAGATTATCTCTGAAAATAACTGCAGAATATCTGAGATTCTTTTTAGCAGCGGAGTTTAACATCTATAGGCTGCACTAAATCAAACTAAATAAATATATATATTTTACATACTTAAAGCAGGTTTTTTTGTAGAATATGGTATGAAAATCATTTATAGTTCGTTTAGAGGGCTGCACAAAAGAAATAGAATATAGTGGGACAATAATTGAAAATTGATGGACGTCTACTCCAAGTTCTGCTTCGTGTTAGTAATATAGAATTATATTTATGTGAATCATGTGCTGTGTACATAGTTTTTTGAAGATATACAAGGCTGCCAATAATAAAACGATAAAACTTTTTTTTTTTATTATTGAATGTAATTAGGGGAAGTGTTTTCATATAATATTTTACCATGTCCAAAATGACTGCTCAAAAACTGAAATTAGTTCATCACACGCGTACGGTAAATGGAATATATTTTAATCTAAATGTTCATCACTTGTTTATATATATATATATATATATATATATTTATTTATTTACACGTTTTGAGGTTCCCTCAATAACGGATTCAAGTATTTAACGATTGTTCTTTGTCTCTGTCTTTTATGGAATTTAGTTATAAACAAATAATTTTAGGTAATTCAAATGTTGTATTTTGATGTTAATATAAATTTGTTACTTGAAAAGTTTGATCAAGATTCATGTTTCAAGAAATGGTGCACGTGAAAGGTGGCTTAATAACTTTAAATGAAATTTTAAACTTAATAAAATCTTTGGATTCCCTATAAATGTAGGTATAACAATCAAACTAGGCGTTGAGGAGGCCGTAATTCCCTCTTCACACAAAAATATTTGTCCAATAAAGTTGTTTCGAAGAATTCGAATTATGTTTAACGTAGTTTTATATAATCTTAACGTAGATTTATATAATCTTGTTATCTTACACCTTAGTCTCCAATCTCTGAGATATTAAATTTCAAGTTAAGAGAGAGTCGTGTGAATGCCACACCTGATTATTATTATTATTATGTGAATTTCTTTAAAATCGTTAATTATCTAGAAACGTTTTTCATTGGATGCCCACAAAATCTTTTTACAAATGCAGATGTTTATTTAATAAAATACTGAACAGATACAAACTTAAAAAGAAATTTGTTTTATTAAAACATGCAATTACTAGATATTTTTTACGGCAATTAACAAACATCTATATGCGCACCATTAGTCGCACGAATCACATTAAAATGGTACTCCATTACCAACTGTGTCCTCTATAGCAAAGTGTTATTAATGGGGTCGATGGCGTCTGTGATCCTTTGCTTTAGACCAGTAATATCCTGCACATTTGTGCGGTTGTACACGATTTTTAACATAACCTCACAGACAGAATTCCAGGGGCGTGAAAGCAAGTGAACTAGGTGGACAAGGAATTGGATCATCCCGTCCATTCCTCCAACCTGACACAGTTTCATGAATTAAATTAAAAAATTCAAGACCACAAAGTGGCTGGTGTAACACCTTGCTTGAAAAAAGACGTTTAAGGCTTATTCATCTTTAATACCACAAATTCAGTTAAATGGTCTAGGTGCACACTTGCTGCAGTTATTGATTTCTCTAAGAAGAAAAATCATCCAATGACTGCGGTGAATGACAGACCACCCTTCATATTCAATTTTGGACTATATCTCTTGAGTTTCGTACTTATATAAACGTTTTTTGAGCCCCAGACCCTCACTTTATTTGTAATTATTTTTTCTGAAACATGAAACATTGTCTCATCATTAAAACATACTCAACATACGTCTTATCTTGAGGCATAGTCATTTTGATATTTTGGTTCTATAGTTAAACAAAATGCAATCTAAAATACACAAAACAATAATCAATATAAGCTTTAAGTAGTAACTGTGTATCTATAAAAAATTTCATTTACATATCTCGACAAAAAGTTTTTACGTTAGGAATTTGTAAGGAGACTTTGTGGACACCCTATATACAATCAAGGCAGAAAATTATTTTGTTACTCTTAATATTCTCTACACAGTCACCATCAATCCTTGTATTTTTCTTCGCTGAATTTCATTACTTTTCTGAGGCCTTCAATATAGAATATGATTCATATGTGTTACTTTAATTCACTGCTTCTTGAAACGAAACAAATGAATATTAGAGAAAGTGTAATTTACAAAATTGTGTATACAAAGCACAGTTAAAAATGTACATCATAGTGACATTCACTGATTTGCCTTCCCATACGATTCTAACATGTCATCTTTTATCCCAGTGAACCTATTTTCTTCGTAATAAATGTAAATATTTCTCTTCCAGAACCCTGATTTTATTGAATGAAATAAAATATATAAATTCGATCTTCTTAAATTTTTCAGTAAGATAAATGGAGACTTATTAAAGAGAAAGTCACCTTTTATCATAGTGAACAGGTTTTTTTCTAAATAAATTTAAGTTTTCTCATCTAGAATCATAACTTCAGCCCTGATTTTATTCACTGAAATAAAATACATAAATCCGATCTCCTGAAATTAATCAGTAAGGTAAATGGAGACATGCTTATAGAGAGGACTTAAAAATAATTTTTGAATGAGAGATCTTTATAATAGAAAAATACAAAATTGCATAAAATTGCATAGAAAGGGGGAAAAAACAGGGAGACTGACTGATGTATTTGTAAAATATGAATATATATATATATATATATATTCATACACGACTGCTATGCCACAGTAATAGTTAAAGCATTGCGAATGTTCTTGTGGAGGTTGATTTCATAGTATACATCCTGCTAAAACACAGCAATGCAACATTAATACTTGTAATATAAAAGACTATTTCCATAAGAATGAATTAAAAAAATATATTAATAACTCTCAATTTGCTCTTTGTAATAATTTCAAATTTATAATATCTAAACAAAGATTATATTTTAAAATAAATTTAAGGTTATAGAGCGTTTTGTTTACTTTTCGTTAAAATTATCACTTATTCTAAATAAAAGTTTCAAACATATAAAGAGAAATGTAGGATGAAAACTTATTTAACGGAAATTTTTCATTTTAGATCTTTCATTTCGATGATGGCTCCATATTAAGGCATTTTCTTCTATAACTAAAATGTATTTTAAATAGTTCTGATAAAGTTCCTGCAACTAATCTATTGAAATAAAAGTAAAACACTTTGATCTTTTACAATACGAAGTATTCTTTCTTCAGTTGAATAGTGTAGTATACTTTCAGAATTATAAAATATTTCGATAATTTATATTTCTAAGTTTTCATATCTGACTATTTAGTCTAATGAGTCAAAAATAGATTGTTATAGCAGAATAAAAATTTATATGATTAAAATATTTAAGTAGTACATACATATTATAGAGTAACAGAAATTACATCTATTGCATACAATATTAAACCAAAGATCCTAATTAATTATTAATATTGTACCCTTATATCATTCGATTTCCATTTTTTTCCTCTTAACATTTCTTTATACTATATATCATTTTATCCTGTGAAACTGTGCAATGCTTGAAAAGGTTTTCCTTATATATATATATATATATATATATATATATATATATACATATATATTCTTATCTGAAAATTATAATAATGTATATTTATGACTGGCAATCAAAGATACCCGTTTTCAAACATAATTCTGCTCCAAATTATTCCAAGCGTAACGAATTTTGCTATGTGGATGTTAATAATATGATTGCAAGGTGTACTTCATGGGATTTAGCGACATTCCCAACTAAACCTGCGGGTGATACACAATCTCAAGCGTTACTTAGTTTCAAATTTTCCCTGTAAGGTAATTTTGATTGTGAATTGGTTTTACGGTTAGACTGAGAAAAATATCTATAACTGACATCTAGAATCTAAATTGTAGCTCTAGTGAAAATAGTTTCATGTCATCCTTATAAATTATAGATCCCTTTGAAAGCGAGTTCTATAAAACCCTATTAGAATTCTAGAACGTTTGCCTTTATTATCCAGGGGTTAAACTTATTTAAATATCTCTGCAGATGAATGTAATGCAAATACAAGAGACGAGTTCCAACAACTGTAATCTTGGTTTGTGACCCGATTGTAGAAAATCAAGTGAGAATTTCTCGCAATACAAAGAATTCAGAATATTGTTTCACCATCTAGAAATGGAAACTAGAAATTCTCAATATTTTCGTCCATTCAGCTTATAAGCGTGTCTTATACGCATATCTCGGAAATACATATTTTTAGTTTAAGGATTTTGAAAATGGCCACTTATTCAATCTAGATGAAGGCGGTATATTGTTTTTTTTTTTTTTTTTTTTTTTTTCAATGCAGGGAATAGTTTGATTTACTTCTGTGGCTAGAAAATAAAAATGGGTATTTAAAAGAGGGCGCGCATTGCGCATGCGTATGGCTCTATTGCACTGAATGGGGATCTCGTCTGGTATAGTGCAGACGGGAAAAATATTTCCGAAGACATTGCTGACCTAACCGATGTTAATTTGAGAATGGTTTCTTTCTGCGTGTGCTTGGATAATGCGCTGTTGCAGTCAATTGAGATCCGTACTTTCAGTATAATACAGGCAGAAAAGCTACTCCTGGAGCCAGCGGGATTCCAAATATATGTTTTGACTGTTTTATTTTATTTTATTTTATTTATTTATTTTTTTAGGTTTAATATTAACAAGTCAGTGTTTTTTATTAACAGTGACCAGCGAAACAGTTTTTTTTTTTTTTTTAAATATTGATTTAAAATAAGGATTTATCAAAACCTAATAGTTTTTGCATATTGATTGCTAACAGGCCTTGTCACTCCGCTAGACATTATACACTGCAAAAAATAGCTGTAGTTTTTACAGCAAAATGTGCTGGCAAAATGGGTGTCAGTACATTCTACTGTTAAAAGGAAATTATATATAACAGTAACATCTGTAAAATAGTCTCTTCGCTATAAAGTGCCCTATTTAACAGCAGAATGAGCTGGAGTGCCGCACATTCTGCTATAAAAACTGTCTTTATTTATACAGTCTAATTAAATAATTTTTCAAATAAACTAAATCACTTATATATATATATATATATATATATATATATATATATTACTTCTTGTTTTCTAAAATAAAAACCTGTTCGTTAAAACCATATAAATATATATATTAATTCCATGCTCATTGTAATGCAGAGATTAATCTGAACTTAAAAGTTTTATTAGGCTTAGTTTACTTTTGTGGACGATATTATACCTGTCTGACACACTTATCCGATTGTATCTGTATCTGAAAGATATTATACCTGAACTAATAACTGCATATGTACAGGAATTATATTTATTTTTGCCTGCAAAGTTCGATTATTCCATCTGTTTTTTCAAATATTACGTTAGGCATTATGTGACCTTTTAGCATTCTAAAATAGAAACACCAGAGTATTTAAAAATAACAATAATCTTTAATAATCTGACACTCTGACAATAATCCTGAATATATTTAAAACTACAAGCAGTAAAATAGATGATCATTCACTTTTATCGATTAATACATTTTTCAATCCTTTACCCTTTAAAGCTTAACTTCGCAAAATTTGATACATAATAAATGCTTCATGATATTAACCTACATATCCATTTTCAGAATATAAACAATATCATGGTTTATGTTATTTTATTTATTTATTTATTTTTTTGTTTATTTCGTAGATATTTATCACCTTTTTTACAAAATTATTTCAGAGCATATTCTAATTTGGATTTTTTGACTCATCTATAATGTATGTATTATCAGTCGAGTTATTAGCGATATATCCCTTCATATAATCTAAGAAATCTATTAAAAGTAATATCTTTATCGGCAGATTATTTATAAGGACCTGAATGGTAAGAAAGAGGATTATGTTTTAAATATAAAAATGCATTTTTCGGGCCAATTTTCTTTCTTTCTCTTTTTTTAAATGGATATTAATACCAGTAAAATTACATGAACTTTTTTTTTCTTTTTAACAATCATTTTTCGAACCTGCATTATATGTTGAGTATTAAATTAAACCGCTTTAAGACTTTTAATAATCTCAAACGGATACCGTATTTAATGCAGAATGCGATGTACTCGTATATGTGAATGTGATGTGTGTATACCATATATATGTATTTACTTAAGATAATAATTTAACACTTGTTTTCCGCGTTTCCAAATAAATACATGTGAAAATGAAATGAAATCAGCAGAATAATTATGCTTACTCTATCCTCACAGCAATTTTAACGGATTTATTGAGAGTTCCACATATATCAAGAATCTTAAATATACTACCGGCCATTAAAATTGCTACACCAAGAAGGAATGACAATAACGGAATGAAATTTGTTGGACACATACAATAAAGTAGGAAGAACAATTGATTAAAATTTCAGGAAATTGGGAGTAATATGTACTGAGAAAACAGTATATAACTTTCTAGATCGAGATGTAACTTTTTTGTTCACATTGGGTGCATTTCATGCATTTTTCAGTGACATAAACCATTTTTTGAGTTATGCCATTTTTCTTGGAAGTTGTGATTTGTGAAACTGTAAATTGCGCGTATTGAAATGAAACTGTAAATTGCGCGTAAAAGTATAAAATAATTTGCCAAACAACCTATAACACTACAATTAATCATAACTTTTGAAGTCGGCGCAAAATTAAATAAAAATTGATACCTTTATTCAGTATAAAAATCAAATCCTATTCAAAAAGCACATCTCACATTGTCACCTGCAAACACAACCGAAAACTACTTTGATTCAAGAAAACAAATAAGATTTCGTAAGCAACAAAAGTTGGCGAAGATGCTGGTATCTGACGTCCTTCGTGAAAGAAAAATCGCAAAATTATCTGGCAAACATATTTATTTTTTTTAGGATATTTTGATTATTTTGATAAGGTATGTCAAGAATATGAAACAATACTTCGTACAATGTATATTATGAAAATATACATCTTGCGAGTATATTTTGCATTACGTTTTGATCGCCAAATCCAAAAGCCACCAAGGATGATAGTTATCAAAGTTATACCAAATTTGCAAAGGAAACTCTAACTTCGTAGAAACATTAATACAGCATTGTGAAGAATATTCACCGTTCTATGTAGATGCTACTAATGGGCCAATTGTATACAGTGATAAAATAATAAAGGAATCATGAAAGTGGATCATTCGAGACAACAGAATTTGTTGCTACCGATGTAAAAATAAACCTTTAAAAACTAATTAAATTTTATTTAATTTTGCGCCGACTTCAAAAGTTATGATTAATTGTAGTGTTATAGGTTGTTTGGAAAAGGAAATTATTTAATATTTTTAGGCAATTTACAGTTTAATTCATACCTTTTTTTTTTTTTTTTTTTTAGTTGTTTGAATAGTAGTTGCTTTTTGAAGTCGGTTCTATTTTTTTACAAAAAGATTTTATTTTTAAAATTAATTTTTACAGTAGAACAGTATATTCAACAATATAACTAGAGTAATAATGTGATATGAAAAATCACATATTCTTTCTTAAAATTTAATTGCATTTAACCTCTTAAAATTATTCATTTTTCCTGTTTAAAAGACTTCTTTAAACGAAAAGAATTAGATTTATTTTCTGCGGAGGCAAGCGCACTTTCTTTCAGATATCGCAGATTGAAAACAAATATAGTCTTGAATCTTCTCTTCATTCCAAGAAAAAAAAAACAAAAAAAAACACCGTTATATTTTATGACTGCTCGTGATTAATTAATGCATACCAAATAAGTTCAATATTTCCATCAACAGTTAATGTACATTTAGAGAAATAGATTTGAAACGCGAGAAAAAAAAAAAGTTATTATTATTTTCTTAATACTGAATCTATCAATATATGATCGCTAAACAAAGAATTGTGTGTAATTACATATTGCGCAAGCGTGATTGATAACGTGTAATTTGACTTGATCTTCCGTAATTTAAGAATTAAATGAGGTGACGAAACGATTAGATTTATCACAATAATTCAACGAATCGTATGGTTATTATATAAAGTATAACCTACTTCTGGCGAGGAAAAATCTGAGGCACAGTATCTGAAAATAATATATGAAAATATTCCTAATGGACTTAAAAAAAAATGGTTTTGCTTGGGCAGCGTAAGTTGGCGAATGTTCTTTTTGAAATTAATATTTTTGACAAACTTTTAGTACACTTTTGATCTATTTCTCTGTCTAGTCACACCTCTTCTTGCCGTCTTCAAAATTGTGTTTCCCCCGTGCCCATCTAATTATTACTATAAAAAATAAAGGACTATATCCATATATTTTGATCTTATGAATTCTTCTGCGAAATTTATTTTGATTAGATGCTATACTTTATTGCTCATGATTGTTCGTGGAACTATTATTGTGGAAAATATCTTTATTCTAATTAAAAATTATGTGTAACAGTTCATCAAAAAAGAATAGTCTAAATTTTCGAGGAATCTGGATTGTTATTTGTCATAACGTATTTGTTCCTTTTATTTTTGCAGACTATCAGACCTATTAAAGGTGAACGACTGACCATGCCGAAGAAAATACGCACCATAGTGAAGAAACTACACAACAAATAAATGTCAAAATGACAACAGTCATTCATTAGAATGACCTTCAGACGTTACGAATTAAAAGTCTCCCTAGAACGAATTAAGGTTCGCAAGCATTCGCATTATGGAGTCATTTGTTTAGGCGAATCTGTTTAATATGGGAGAGACTACTGCGAATGTAGCGAATAGCGCTATATGTTCTTGAAAAATGACTCACTTTTCTCTTATATATATATTGAGAAATTCAATGCTTTACTGTGCACTTTAGTAAAAAATCTATAGAGCTGCAATCCATTTTTTTTTTCTTTTTATAATGTTAAAATACATTCAGTAATTAGTCAGTACCAGAGTTAAATTTCAGAGCATTTTTTTTTTCAAATAATACAGGTTGATTTTTAGGTATTGTAAAAAAATAAATAAAATTAAGCCATTAAAGAACTAAAATACATTTATCTATATCGATATTTTCCAAAATATATATTTATACAAATTGAAAATGAAATTTAATATATATATATATATATTTTTTAAATCATAGCTACAGATTATTGATATAATTTCCATAAAACAAAGCTACAGAGTTTCAATAAAGCCAAAATAAATAAGAGAAAGAAAGAACTAATAAAGAACAAATGTTAAACATAAACAAAAATGTGTGGAATAAAACAGTAAGAAACTACCAAACGATATGAATAATAAGGAAAAATATTATTTGATAGAGAGGAAATTATATGAATGATTATATCAAAGCACTCTATTAAAACGTAATGCAGAATGTTTGTTATTTTATAACCCTTGAATACTAAACATTCTTTGACAAATACACATATCACTCTTTTTGATGTGAATAATATAAAATGTTGACGTTGCTGTTTGATTGATACTTCCTATTACAATAATTATTGAAGCGTAAAAATGTTTTTTATTTTTTTTTTCCACGAGATTGGTGTTTAACAGGCGAATACTTTGTATATATTGTGTATATATAGGTGTGGGGAAGTAATAAGGAACAAATTTCTGTTCACAATATCTTATTTAAAATAAAACATCCATTTCTGAACTTTAAATATCAGTAACCGAATTTTAAAAGGGCTTTACTCAGAAAGTTAAATATTCGCGAGATCTAGAATAACATAGATTAAAATGTTTACGTAAAAAATATAAGAAGATGTTAGATCAGGTGAATAGAGAGAATGGCGGACCAATTGGAAACCTAGGGTGTTCAATTTTACTTGAAAAACATTGTAAGTTTTCGCAGATGTATTACCATGCAAAAACATGATTTCTCTGCTGTACTTCTCCCGATGTTTCTTCTTAATTACTCCTTTTATTTGGTCCTAGAAAGGTAGCATAATATTCTTTAGCTATATTTGAGCCCTGAGAGAAGATGTCCACTAGTATAATGCAGTCTTTGTCCCACAAAACAGACGTCAGGTTTTTCTGGCCGATTTTTTTGTGCGTAACTTTTTGGCACCGGGAATCACTTGTGACACCATTCTTTTTCATTTTCCTTTGTTTTAGGATCATAAACGTAGAGCCATGTTACGTCTTCTGTCACTAACATAGACAGAAAATCCTGTGAAGCTTCAAATTGGGGAAAATGGATTTGGATGTTTTAACTCGTTCTTCTTTTGATAATTGTTCAAATATTTCATCTAAAATAGAGAAATGTTGTAAAATCAGTATTACTTGACATTTGTATACTTATATATCAAAACATTTAGTTTTTGTTTATCACCAAGTTCATTCTTCTAATGCAACTCTAAGGGAACAAAGCCAGGAACTTTTCAGCCTTCCTTCGTATGTATTACTGAAAGACAATGACCAAACATACTTCTAATTACTTCCCAGGCAAGTGTGACATTTCATTTCCTCTCGGTTAGTGCAGGATTGACGGAACGTCACCAAAACAGCAAGAGCTTTATTTCTTTTTGTTAAATGCATTTCATTACCTTTAAACAATGTTAGATGATTACTACATACATTTTATGCACTCGTGATGTTTAAAATGATTTTTAAACACGTTTCTCTTTTATTTATAATTTATACTCTTTTAAAAAATCAAATTTAAAAGGTGTGAACTTTTATAAAAGAAAAAGTGTAAACAATAAAATTTTTGTAATATATTTAAAATGTATTTCTCTGCATATATAACATATTATATATATATATATATATATATATATATATATATATATATATATATATAACACTGATTTTTTGTTATTGGTTTTAGGCATCTAAATTTAACACTTTGTATCCCTCCGGAACTTTAATGTCCCATCAAATATATATATATATCCTCAATTTAATACAGGATTTCATTGTAACTTTAAAGTCCCTATATTTTAAGCTTTTCCTATAGTTAAGCTATAGTTTAAGCTAAATTTAATATGGTTCTCATTCAACAAAAAAATATACAGTAAAAAAAAAAAAAAAAAAAAAAACACTTGGATATTTTCGATTCCCCTTCTACAACCGCCCATGCAACACAGTTATCTTGCAAAAAGCTAACAATCTTTCAAAAACGTAACGCATTTAAGTATGCTCTCTGATAACTTTCTGAAATATTCTCCCTTTTTCATTTTCTGTCTGTTAAGTGATTGAAACTTTTCTGTTACGTTTCTGATTTTTTGTTACGATCGCGGACATTTCTACGTGTTTGAAATTAATCGGAAAGCAATCTGAACGTTTCAAAATGTTACTGAAATATTTATAATGTTTCGGTGTTACGTGATTGTTACATTTCTGGAACACTTTGGGCTGCTAGGGGGCCAATTTTATCGCTTAAAAAGCAAATTATCGAACAGATTTTATTATGTTGTCCCCATACACTTTAGTATTGAGTCCAATGTTAAAAACAAAATTCAATTGTAAGAAAAACCGTAATTTTAGAAATTATTTCAAAAATGGTAAGAATAAGGCAGTTAACGATGCCATAAAATGTATTAATTTTTGAATGAAAAAAAAAAATATTCTAATACGTGAGATGGCAAAATAATTAAATGTTAATGAAATATTAGTAAAATTGTTTTAGAATAATATAAAACTTTTTGGCCGTTTTAAATGTAAATTTGGTTTTAGGCGGCCACATTGCTCATCCAAGCAAGATAACCGCAAGTTAAAAAGCAAATGTTTAAAAAATCGATTTGTATCATGTTCAGAACTTAAAAAAGATTTTTTTAAAAGTGTAAAGAAAAATACTTTCTTCAAAAATAGTCCGGAAGCAAATAAACAAGTCAGGTTAAAAAACAGAAGATCTGCTAAAAAGACATTTTTAAGGACAAATATTAAAAAAAAAAAAAACAAGGCATCAGTTGACCAAAAATTATTAAAAAAAAATAGCTATTAATTATTGGTCTGAACTGAGTTTCTCTGATGAGTCAAGTTTAATTTATTTCGAGCTGATGAAAGAAAAAATAATAGGACAGTAAAAATGAGACTGATTTAATGAAAACTGCTCAATTAAAATATTGTCACATTCTCCGTACATTATGGTACGGAGGTGCATACTTTTTCAAAGAATCAGACAAATTTTCCGGCTCAAGGGATAAATTAACTCAAAATAAAACACAATGATTATAAAAGTGGGTCCTGACAGACTATTTTGGAGGTATTTCAGACTTTTCGTCAAACAGCATTTCAAGATGATAATGGACCTTGCTGTACGGCGTCTGTGATACGTCAGTTTGAATCAAATTGTTAAAATTACCTGTCCATTCGCATGAGCACCCATAATTTTGTAAGTAATAATATTTTTTTTCACTCTAAGTTAAATCCCACAATGAATATCGTACAATTTCTTCTTTATTACACTTGGAAACAGTCCTAATCTCAATTCGCTCGAAAATGTTTAGTCACAAAAAGGCGCGGGGATTCGAAATTTGCAGCCTACAACTTTGCAAGAACTAGAAAAATTATTTACAATATTTAGCACAGTGAAATTTTTGAGATTTATATCAAAAAACGGTATAATACTATGCCACTGTGCATTAAAACAGTAATTCCATATAAAGGTGGAATTATTATAATTCAGAATACATATTTTTATTAAAAAATTGCTTAGATCTAACAAATTAATAGTTTTATTTCATACATTAAAATACAACTTGTTTATTTTATATAAAAAATTACAATAGAATACAAAGTGTATGGTTATTGCATTTTGTTCAAAAAGAAAATTTTATGTAGATTTTTATAAAGTACTTCGTAGAGTGCAATAAAGCTAATTATTAAATCCAAAATGCATATATATATATATATCATTTCATCCCTTTGGTCTTATGCAAACATGACAATTTTACTTGTTTCATCCATTAATTTTAAAGTTATTACAAATAATAAAAAGGTATAAGTCATTTTTTTCTGCAGTGCGGCTTTTTTTTTTTTTTTTTTTTTTTTTTTTTGTCGCTTAGTGTAATAAAAAAAGTTTCAAAATATTTTTCCCAAAATAAGGTAATTTGGGATATAAAAGGTTAAGTAAATTAACAGTTTGAAATACTTTTTATTTTATTTTTTAATGTTTATAATTTGTATTTTAATTAATTACAATATGTATTTCTTCCAAAATTTTGATATTTTTATTTATTGAAAAGTTATGATTTTTAATGGCATGACTGGTTATATTAAACATAAGTAAACACCTCTCAGTTGTTTTGTTAGCTATATTAATTCGTACTCTGCTGTTACTCTTATTTAATATATATATATATATATATATATATTACCTTTGAAATTAATTAATGACTAAATATATGATTTATTGTTTTATGGAAGGAAAAAAACTGGGATTGAAAGGGTTCAAATAAATAAATTTTATAAAATTTGGGATCAATGATTTTAAAAAATGAATGATTTTCCTTTTTTTTTTTTTCTTTTTTTTATGGCACATATGAATTAAAATTTATACCCTCAATTCAAAATTTCTAAGTAACTTTTAATTTAAAAATACATAACAATTAACAATGCATTTAAGTATACATTTATTATTTTTTTAAATGGGAATCAGTTACATCTTGTGCTATATATATAGATAGATATGAATGCGTCTATGTATACTTTCCCTTGATTTTAGGCTAAATAATGCCAGCTTGTCTGATATCTAGATTGAAAAATTTCTTTCTAAACACACATATTCATAGAAACACTCTAAAAGTAAACCATAAAAAAAAAAAAAAAAAAAAAAAGATGTCATGAAAAGATTAAGTAGATTTATGTCCTAGTCTATATAAAAAATAACTTTGTCATTAGTTTAATTACAATAAATTACATAATTTTCTTTTGAATATAAATGGAATTTTCTCTACGAATGCTGGTGAGACTGATAAGGAACAAACATACAATTTTTAAAGATTGTTTTCAAAATATTTACTTTTGTTATTAAAAATACAATTTTTTTTCATATATTTTGTAAATAATTATCTTATGTTAGTATTCATTTAAAAAGAAGTCTTGTATAGTCAATAAAAACTGCATTTTTAAAAATGCGATTTTCAATTAGAATGTAAAAGAAAATCCAAATTAGTTTTAAAATATAATAAAAATTAACGATGTCTGCTTGTCACCACCTTTAAATAATTTATATATATATATATATTCTAACAAAATTTTATAATAAAAAAATAAAATAACTTCTTTCAAAATCCTCCTCAAAATTCATGCTAAATTCACGTGTTGGTTTTCATTGCCTCCGGCAGTGAATTTGTAACCTGCAATATATTGCTTCCGTGAAGCAATGGCAAACGACAACACGTTACCCATGCACTTTAATTTTGGGGGTTTATTGAACAGCTATTTCAAAGGGGATATTATCGATGATTACTATCATATTTAAATCGTGAATACATATAAACATCAATCTACGTAATATGTGTACAATATAATGTCACGTTATTTCCGATAATTTGTTTTATTCTGTTGACCATAATTTGACAACATTTTTGCGCCAATTATAGTAATACAGTTTGCTATATGAAAGCTATTTTATTCCTATCAGACATCTAAATTTTTATGTTTGTACATATTTTCCATTTTAAATATTGTTTTTGATTTGTTTGTACAAATATTAATGTTTCTAATCTATTTTTAAGCTAATATAAAGTTTTCATTTTCCTATTTAATTATATGAATAAAAACTAATACAAAATTTGAAAATCAGACTTGCAATAAAATAATTCACAATTACAATTAATAATTGCAATCAAACAATTCACATGACATCTTCGTTTCAAAAAGTTTAGCAACCAGATTTAAGCTTTTGCGGTACGTTTTTCACAGACAGACAGACAATGCCTTTTATATATTAAGTTAACATGCTACAACATGAGAAAATATGTTTTGATGATAACTATTTCCCTTATTTGTATCCGTTTTCTTAAGTTTCAATTAAAAAGTTATGTATATATGCATATATTTCAGAGCCAACACATTAAATATTATATGTAAAAACTGAAAAGGTTTTATTATTCTATTTTATTCAAAATTCTATGCATAGCTTAAAAATATAGGTTCCTGTAAAACATTTACAATTCTAATTTTGCTGTTTAAAATTGATTTTTAGACATTTTATTATTGCTAATTTTAATATAAATAGATGTATATTATTATTTGTTTTAGAAAACAGTATTTTTTGTGAATTTTTCTATCAATTATGGTTTCATTTGAATTTTAAATAAAACACACATAAGATTTGTTTACCTATGCAATTTCCCGTTTTTTATTTATTTATTTTTTCTTTTGCTGTTGTTTTAGTTAAGTACGCCATAGTATTTATTTTCATATGAAAATGGTTAAAATGAGTGCTAATATTTTAAAAATAACATGATTTTATTTATTATTTATTGATATATTCTAGAACAGCTATACATTGTAAATTGCATAAATTTCAATTATTTAATGTTTAAGTTAAAAACATTAACGTAAACAATAAATTCAAAGAGAAAGAAAAAAGTAGTTCCTATTTTGTAAATTACTGATTCTGTTATAAAAATGAAATATGTTTTTTAGATTTTAAATCGTTCGGTAAAAGGTAAATAAATTATTTTTAACAGAATAAATATTTTAGTGTGATTTATCGAAAATTCATTTCATAACACAGATATATAGATTTCCGGAAATCTTTCACGATATATATTTTAGGGTAGGTTTCTTTTTCTTATTGTTTCATTTTTATTGCATTTAAAAAATATTTCTAAATGTATTTATCATTACTATTTTAGAAAATATTCCTTGCCGTGAGATTTTCATATCAATTATGTTTAATGTTGTATTTTATTAAGAATAACAGGCTAATATCTTTATCTTTACATTTTATTAAATCTAAATAAATACAAATAAATCCTGATTTATAATTTATTTTTATATAATTAGGATAAAATAAATAAATAAATGAATAAATTTTTTAACTAATATAAGTATTTATTAAATGATAAAATTAAAAAAAAAAAAAATATTTTTTATTATTTTAATACTTATAGCTAATGAAAACAGGAATATATTTATTAATATTTCATATTTTAGTTACTAGTATTAAATCGCAAAGTTAAATAAGTAAAAAGTTAAACCTTATAAGCTAACCTCAAATATATCTTCTACAATCCAAACATAAGTTAAGAGCACTGACAAATATTTACAAATACAGAAAAGTAATAAAGCATATATATAATATTTCTCAATCAAATGTATAATAAAATCCAATATTATTATATATATATATATATATATATATATATATATATATATATATATATATATATATTACTAATGTTTAATGTAATTTATTATTTATCTTCTAAGTAGTGACAGAATTAAATATTTGAAAGGAAATTTAATTAAAAAGAAGTGAAAAACAAACATGGTAATATTTGATAAATATCTGTTGGAAAGATATTTTTATTTAATTTAGTATTAAACGCTTTGTGCTTTTAAATATGTTAACAGAACTTAAATTAATTTGTTCAATAATTGTTTAAATATATTTGAATTAAATAGGAGGTAAATTATTTTATATGTATAAATTCAATCATAAACGATTTAATTTTTGAATATTTTCTGACGACTAAAACTGAATTATGAATTTAAAATGCATTAATAAAATAAAATCTTGAAAAATAAAAGAATATTTAATTTTACTAAAACAAACATACAATTCACTTAAAAAAGAAAGGATGATAAATATAAATGTTTATGTATATATATATATATAAATATATATATTGTTTTGTGTTATATTCATAAAAAAGACGTTTTATTCGTAAAAAAATAAAAAAATAAAATAAATAAAAATAAAATAAAATAAAATAAAATAAAATAAAGGCTTTCACTCCTCGATGAAGATGAATACTGAAATTATAAGTTTTAAATCGTTGGAAAATATTTTTGAGAAGATTCGCTTTATTACCTGTCTTGGTGTGTTCGTGAGTTTTCTCTTGTGGCACTATAGATAAAGAATTAATACACCTGATTTCATAACAGATTTTGTTTAATTGCATTTTCACATAAAGTGTATCAATGATCAATCGCATTGTGTTTATGGTATAAATTTACAAAAATTTTCGCCAAATTCTTATGTACTTGCTGTCATTCACTACGGTATGTTTGTGAATCTCAACATAATTTACTTGTTGCCATTTTTTTCCCCGACTGAATAATAATATTAAAAAAAAAGTACATTTATTTAAAATGAGGAAAAGAAATTAGAAAATTTAGAATATAAATTAGAAATATCAGTCGTATCGTTACAGATAAGGTACCAAATGAAAGGGAAAATTTTCGTGAATCTGATGGATTAAACAGCTTATCGATCGAACAATTAGGTTTTTGAAAATTACCTAAACTATGAATTTTAGGTGGCAACAGCAGAAGATTGTATGGAAACCGTTAGGAAAAAAAATCTGCTTCACATTAGGGCACATGTTTTTGAAATGGGATTAAAAACTGCAGTTTTCATTTTTTTTTCTCTCACGAACACAAAAATATATTCTACAGCCTGTACCCCACAAGACCAACTTGCATTTTAAATTTCATCATTTTTTTTTGGTTAATAAAAAAAAAAAAAAAAAAAAAAAAAGTTTTTTTTTTTCTTAATTCTAACTTTGAAAAGATTTATGTGATACGATACATTAAGAATTTGGGTTTTAAAAGTTTTTTTTCTTTTAAATAGATTATTGTTTAGATGCAACTTGACAAACATTTGTGTCAATGACAATTACTTTATGTTTATGACATTATTTTTAACAATATTTATTTAATTGACTTTTAGTATAAATTAGTATGAATGGTCAATTATATTACGTTTATACCATTTATAATATGGTGCATGAATTTAATGTGATATAATTTAACAATAATCATAATTCGGTGCATTCCGCTCAATTGATGGTCATATGCTGAATTTTCCCCAATTTCCGGAAAGCCTATATCTCATACTCTATCATATAGACTTGAACAAAGCATTTGTGAGAAGTTTATTATGGAAAACTGTTAAGTTTGGGTGCATATTCCAAAGCAGGTAACGTTGCTATGATAAGAATTTTCACATGTACGTAAAATCTGTGCATCAGCTTCTGTAGCGTAGAAATTCACTAAGCTTCATATGTGAAGTGGTATATAATAGTATAATATCTGACAGGTGGTATATATATAATGGTCGATTGTTGGCGATGCCTTTAATCAACTTCAGTGACTTTTCATATTGATTTATTCTAGTAATTATTTGCGAAATTTCCATTAAAAAGCCTATAAAAGAACTTTATTTTGATAAATTTTGATTTCATTGTGGAAGTTAACCTGTAGGGAGTTCTGTTATAAAAAAGGTTACAAAAAATTTGTTATTTACGAAGGAAAATTCCATATTTCATCAAATGGTGTTAATGACTAGCAGAATGGTCAAAAATATCCATATAAATAATAACAAAAAAGAAAACTAAATTACAACTAAAAAGAAAAGTTTAATAAGATGGCCTTTTATTAATCGTAAATAATTTATGAATTCGAGAAACTTATTTTTTTCTTTAGTTATTTAAATTATACTTGAATTACTTTGGATCTCTTTGAAATATATCTGTTTTCTATTTAAAGATCAGCATTTGCTAACCATGTAAAGAAGAAATTTATCTGCTTCTCAAAAAATATGTTTTAGAGTTATTTCCAATTGAAATAGAAGCTACGTCATTATTAAGTAGGTATCAGGTACATAAACATATTTGAATCCTCGTATAATTCAATAAATCACCAAAAGTGATAGATAATATATGGTGTTTGAATATTTCAGCTAAATTTCAATGATTTGTACATTGGACGATAAGGTATCCAAATTCTTTTATGCGTCCCTATTAAAGAGTACACATTTTAAACAATGGATTTCTCAGTAACAACCATTTTATAGAAAAATTCTAAAGCACAAATCAGTTTCGTTCTCTTTTAAAAATTGTTACGAAATTCACATAATTTGATCTAATACCACGTATGTGGAAATTATACCAAATTCCCATGTAAAAGAACTACAAATAATACGTACGTAATTTCTTATAATAACATATACAGTAGCAAAGCGCATTAACATATACTACTTAGTTATTTTTTTTAACATTATTAAAATAAAATGTAATTAATTTGAGAACATAGACTCTAATGCTCAATAGTTCTGTTACGTATAGCTGTAATAATAATAATAATAATAATAATAAAAAGTCATGCAATCATACACATTTACATAGTTTCAGAGACGATGAGCAATGACAGGCCTAATTAATTTTATTTTAATTGAATTTAAAGTTTATACATACTGCAAATATCTTTCGTGAAAAATCCCGTAATGATAAAAAAAAATTGTATTTATGTCTCTGTAGAATAACTATAAGACCTACACTTAATAAATAAGACCAACTCAAAATCTATGCACGTCGTGCGATTTTAGCATTTAACGTACCTGCCTGCTTTAAAATTATTGGGATAAGTCGTGTGAATACTCTTTCAATTTAAATAATTGTAATTTATTGAACATAAAGATGAAAAAAATTTCTTTGTGTCTGTGTAATAGAACTACACTCATGAAAATATAATGCAGTTTCTGTGACGTTCATCTATAACGTGCTTACCAACTTTGAGCTGAATTGAATAAAGCATTTTTCCGTTCTCGGATTGAAAATCACACATATATACAAACACATACTTAAACGTAAATACGCACACATCACATTAAAACTAGAAAACAATGTTCTTTTTTGAAGACCTTTAAAACTTTACACAAATCTAAATCTCATTTGGAATTTTCTCATGCATAGAGTACTTTTTCTTATATATTATATCATATGTTCGTAAAGTTATTAAGGAGGTCATAGGTCTTAGCTTTACTTATCTTTAGGTGACTATTTAAGTCGAGAGAGTAAGTTTGTAAGTTTTATTTATGCTCATGTTCTTTCAATACGTGAAACATGAGTTATGATAAAGCTATAACGAGATTTAAATTGCTGTCTAATTACATATTTCCTATGGCCCAAAGAGAATGTTTCATTATATGTTTTTGCAAACAAAGGTATTTGTTTCCGATTAGTAATAAAATCATTGTCACCCTAAACCTGGAATAAGATAAGCTACTGCCAAAAATATGGTATATTTTTATGGGCGCCACACGCACGAAAAAAAAAAAATAATAATAATAGTAAAATAAAATCATGCGTCATTTATAGAAAACAATCTCCATATTTATAGAGAATGCATTTAGATTTATGCCCATTTACTCCAATTTCATCATCATCATCATCATTTTAATTATTATTGCTATTATTTTTATTGTTGTTGTTATTCTTTTAATTTATGACAGTCTATGTTTCATGAGAAATTATCCTGATATTTATTGTTCAAAGTTTTACCTTTTCAGAATATATATATATATATATATATATATACCCTAATAGCACAGCCAGTCGATGGGACGTCACCTTGACGTCACAGATGGTCACAAGTGTCACAGTCACAACGGTGACCGAAAAGGGACTCCATTAATTAGTAATATTGTGACTCTTAAATGATAGTCACCAAGGTGACTGGAATGTGACTCCTTTAATGGGTCACATTGTGACTCTTAGATATGTCCCCACGGTGAGTGAAATGTGACTCCTTTAATGCGTCACGTTGTGACCCTTAAATGACAGTCACCAAGGTGACTGCAATGTGACTCCTTAAATGGGTCCCATTTTGACACTTAGATATGTCCACACGGTGACTAAAATGTGACTCCTTTAATGCGTCATGTGCCACATAGTGACACTTTGATGACAGTCACCACGGTGACAAAAATGTGACTCCTTTGTTGCGTCACATTGTGACCCTTAAATGACAGTCACCTAGGTGACTGCAATGTCACTCCTTAAATGGGTCACATTGTGACTCTTAGATATGTCCCCACGGTGACTAAAATATGACTCTTTTAATGCGTCACATAGTGACTCTTTGATGACAGTCACCACGGTGACAAAAATGTGACTCCTTCAATGCGTCCCATTGTGACTCTTTAATAACAGTCACCAATGTGACTGCAATGTGACTCCTAAAATGGGTCCCATTGTGACTCTTAGATATGTCCCCACGGTGACTAAAATGTGACTCCTTTAATGCGTCATATAGAGCCTCTTTGATGACAGTCACCACGGTGACAAAAATGTGACTCCTTTAATGCATCACATTGTGACTGTTAAATGACAGTCACTGCGGTGACCAAAATGCGACTCCTTAAATGTGTCACATTGTGACTCTTAGATAACTCACTATGATGACTAAAATGTGACTCCTTTAATGAGTCATACTGCTACTCATTGATGGCAGTTACCACAATAACCAAAATGTGATTACTTTAATGCATCATATAGTAACTCTTGAATGACAGTTACTCGGGTGTACAAAATGCGACTTCTTTAATGCGTCATATTGTGACTTTTAGATAATTCACTACGATGATTAAAAGGTGACTCCTTTAATCAATCACATTGTGACTCTTGGAAGACCACCACTTCGGTGAGCAAGATATGGCTCCTTTAATGTGTCACATTGTGGATCTTAGACACACTCATTAATGTGACTAAAACGATTGTACTTTAATTTCTTGTCATTGCCCTAATAGCACAGCCAGTCGATGTGACGTTACTATGACGTCACAAATGGTCACAAGTGTCAGTCACAACAGTGACCAAAATCAGACTCCATTAATTAGTCATATTGTGACTTTTACATGACAGTCACCATAGTGACCAAAATGTGACTCCTTTAATGTGTCACATTGTGACTCTTAAATAAGTTACTGTTGTGACAAAAAGACGACTCCTTTAATTTGTCAGATTGTGACTCTTTGATGACAGTCACCACGGTGATCAAAATTTGACTTCTTTAATGCGAAACATTGTGACTCTTACATGACAGTCATTACAGTGGACAAACATGATTCATTTAATACGTCACATTGTGACTCTTAGATGACAGTCACTTCAGTGACCAAAATGTGACTCTTTATGCGTCACATAGTGACTCTTAGATAACAACTCACTACGGTGACTAAGATGTGACTCCTTTAATGAATTGCATTGTGACTCTTAGAAAACCGTCACTTCGGTGAACAAAATATGGCTTCTTTAATATGTCACATTGTGACTCCTAGATGTAGTCACTAATGAGTCTATAAAACGTGAGTACTTTAATTTCTTTTCATTGTGATTATTAGATGACAGTCACTTGGCGTTTTCATTATAATGTCCCTTTGACGGTGCCCGTTGACTTACATAAAATTGTTATATATTAATATCGTATATTTTAAATATATATAAATACTATTTAGTTATGTTGTAAGTAGTTATAAAGATATGAAAATACACTGTAAAAATTCGTAAAACTACATTACAAATACAGTAAATTATGTTTGTATCATTTTTATTGTTTACGGTATAAACACACTATTTCTATAGTACATTAAAAATAAAATACAGTATATATGCAATATGAGTCATAAACGGCGTATATATTTTAAAATATCGGTTTTCTGGTAAAAAATATGGTATATGTTACGTTTTTTTTTTACGACAGCGGACCGTACAGTTTGGACGTCGAAAATTAAATCATTTTTTTATGTGATAAAATCATGATTTCGCCATATAAGTAAAGAACTATATATTTTACAACCATACCAAACCAGGAACAAGATTGAAACAAATGAATTCTCCGATTTTGCATTTTGACACAAATGTAAGTATATACACTGTTATTTTTTTTTTTTTTTCAATTAGTTTCTAGTATAATTTTTATTTATTACTAGTATGTTTTTTTTTTTTTTTTTTTTTTTTTTTTTGTAATTAGTATGCTATAACATAACTAATGCATATCACAAAATTGCAATGACATATGCAATGCATTTCACATATGCAATGACAGGAGACACAGACAGACACACAAACATTTTCTAAAAGTGATCAAATCGTGTTCAGAACGTTTCAAAATGCGTAAATTTATCAAAAATCAGAGGTTTAAAAATTTGACAAATCTAATATTTTAATCGTATCTAGGAAAAAGCAAAATTACCGAAAAAGTAATAGTTGCAGATTTTTTTTTTTTTTTTTTTTTTTTTTTTTTTTTTTTTTAACTCGCTATGTAAACTCTCTTCATCCGTCATTACACATGTATCAGTTTTCTGTCACAGGGAATTTTTTAGGTGTCTAATCTGCTAGGTCAGTTTTACGTCTTCTGACTATATTTAAAAACTGCATTTAATGCACGTAAAAGTAATAATGGAAGTCGTATGGTTCTTACACACCAGAATTTTATTTTATTTTCCCATTACAATGTGAAGGGATACGTAAAAAACATCTAATACACCTCCCCTACCCTTTCCTTTAGAAAATAAATAAATAAATAAATAAATAAATAAATAAAATATTTTATTGTATGTGATTTTTCGGCATATTGTTTGTGATTTTTTTTATTTATTATTATTATTATTATTAAAATATGAAACTATATGTGATAAACACCGTTAATGAATTTTGTTACTTTTAGTTAAATACAATTAATTACTTTTTATGAAACATAGAACGTAACTAATTGTTTTCGTTTCATGTAAAATTAACGAAAATAAACAGCACCATAGAATAAATAGCTTAGGATAAAATTAATATTTAGAATATTTTTCAAAATCAACGCTTCACAAAGGCTTCCTTCAAAGTAGTAGAATAATAAAATGTTAATTAACAATTATGATAACATGAAATATATAGAATTTTCTGTTTCTTGCTGATTTAAATGAAAGTGTGAATAAATTATTATTACACTCTTTTCGGAATTTAAAACCACAATTTCTTCAATATTAAATATTAGAGCAATCACAATAAAAAAAATAAATGAATAAAATAAACTCACATAAAGCCACCTGCTTCATTTCCTTTGAATTATAACCGTTAAATTTCAAGAGGAGTTGCATAAACACAGCCTCCAAAGAAAAACCTCAGGAAGGTCAACGTCCAAACATTACTTCAAGCAAGATATTTTTTTTATGCTCTACAGATCTCGTGTCAAGTAAACGTTAATTTTAAAGGATATTTTGTGTAAGACTCAAAGATATTGTAATGTAAGTATTTCTTATTAATTTTATTAAAATAAATTTTAAGCATTTAATAAACATGTAACTTCTATTGATGTTTAATTTAACCATTTTGTAATTAAACTTAACATTTTAATATAAATACCATGCATTTGAACTATATATTTCGTATTTCTTTTATTGAGATTCAAATAAATGCTTTGATTTTATTAATTATTATATTTATGAATGATATGCTTAGATAACTTTAATTTTTAAAGTTTGGCACCTTTGAATTGGCGCCACTGAAGATGTCATATCAAATATTATATTTATTAATGTTCATAAATTGAATTGTATTAGATTTATTCAGTAAATATGTATTCCGTTGACAGTTCTTAAGGTTTTTGATATAATTTTACAGATTTGAAATTTTGAAATTACCTTTTCTAAGTTTGCATTTTTTCATGAATTCATGATCTTCAAAATGCTGAAATTTCTGCCAATATTTAAGAAAAAAAATTTTTTTTGTCTTTTTGATATTTAGTAGAACTTTTATATCAAAGCATTAGGGATGGATTTTGAAATAATTTAAAATGTTGCTTACGTACGTAAAAATGTATTTAAAAAAATATAAAATATTTTTTTTGCTACATTTTTATTTTTAATATTTTTTTCTTTTAAAGATATTGCAAAATTCATCCCTAATTCTTTCAAGTAGGTTCTATTAAATATCCGAAAGAAAAAAATCTTTTTTAAAAATATATGTAGAAATTTTAGCATTTTGAAGATCATGAATTCATGAAAAAATGGTAACTGAGGAAACACAATTTAAAGATTTGGAATCTGTAAAAAATATATCAATATAATAAGAATTATTAGTTGAATATATATTTTATGGAACAAACCTACAACATATTTAAACTTTAAAACTCCTTCACACACCATAAAATTGAAGACAGCACAACCGGTTTTGAAAGGACGTGGTCTTTCTTCATCAAATCTTTCTTCTAAACCGGCTGTGCTATCTTTAATTGTATGGTGTGTGAAAAAGTTTTAAAATTTAAATATTGATTGTACACCAGTTTTGAATTTCGTTTTGTGAAACCTACTGCAGTTCAATTTATAAATGTTAAATAGAAATATAATGTTTTATAAGAAACCTTCAGCGATGCCAAGTCCCCTTAAACTTCGGATTTGAAAATCCACTAAATAAAATTAAAAATTATGTATGAATATTTAAAAAGTCAGTTAAATTTTCTCTTTAGAGCTTTAAAAAAAAAAAAAAAAAAAGAAGAAGAAAGAAAAACGAGAATTTGTACTAAATATTTCTTATTTTATTTTTTTCCCAACAGGATTTCAATGTTTTATTTACTCATTAATTTTCAAGTAAAATTAAAGGTGAATATAAATTACATATATCTTAGAAAAATGTGACTTCTTATATCTTAATTGTGTTTTATATTATTTTATTATTATTAACATTAACTGAATACTTTTTCCCTATCTATTTTTATTTTATTTTATTTTTGTTTTTATTTTTATTTTTATTTTTTTCTGTGTGTAATAACCATGTCATTTTAAAACATTGGATAACTGAAATAATAATAATAATAATAAATGAAACCTAAAACTGCACCAAAAATTTATTTTGTTTTGTTTCATTTTATTTTAATTTTTTTTTGAGCATGTTTATTCACAATCTTGATAAAATAATTTTCCGACTATAAAACAACAAAACTTATCGCTGCATAAAAGTTATATGTATTATTGTTAAGAATATCAAATTAGTGGTATTTGTTATATATATGTCAATATTATATATTGATAACATATGTATGTATATATTTGAAAATATTACATAGTTTTATCAAACAAATTTTTATAATAATATAATACAAGCATTTTTTTAGATAATTTAACACATAAAAAGTGTAAAATTACTTATTTAATATTTGTAATCCTCATATCTATTTAGTTTTTTGTTTATTTACTTTTTTATATGAAATAGTATCATAGTTTTATAATACTTTTATTTTAGTATACATAAAGAAAATAAATAAATAAATAAAAATATTCTTTGTAAAATGTATGTCCGCGATGTATGTATACCATTCGCAGTTAAAATACACTGGTGTTCAAAATTAAAACAACCTGTTTTCTTATTTTCTTCTTTTACGCATAACTTTTAAACAAAAGAGCAAAGTCATAAAATTCGGATGGCATGTTTGTTATCATATGATTAATTGAATTTTAGCATAAGAAATAATTTTTAGACTAATAATTATTCAATATTTCTCAGAAGTATAAGCTTGGGAAAAAATAGAAATTTCAACAATTTTAGAAAGAAAATTTAATGAAAAATGGTGTTAAAGATGCATTACGGATCGGTAAAAAAGTGGATATGAATCCATATGTTAGATTAAAACTGGATTTTTCTTCCTGTATCCACTTTTCTGTTTCTGTTTTTTTTTTTTTTTTTTCTACCTTTTATCAGATGTGAATAATTTTTTTTTAAATATATACACAAATATGAAAATTAGATAAGACGTTCATTATAAAATGATATATCGATATTTTTATTGTTCTGGTTTAAAAATTAATTTTAAAATTAGTACTTTTATTTTTTCAAAAAAGTAAGTTTTAAAAGTAAAGAAAAAGTGAATATAGAAAAAAAATATTCAGATGTTTGCACAAAACTAACTTTCTTTCGGTATTTGGCGTTCTAAAGTAATCTAAATTCATCTTGGAAAGCTGGTTTAATAAATATTAATTTTTGCCGCCTTTTATAAATAATTTGTGCCGCCTGAATTTATACAGGGAAATATAAAAGAAAGTCTTGTGGTGGCCCTAACATATTAGTTTTAAATTTACCTCAAACCTGCCGTTAACTTTGGTTTGGTTGAAATTCTAGTGATATAACAGAGAAAAAAAATATTTTTAAAAAAAATTTCTAAAACGAACTTTTATATATTTATTAAAGGTCCACATGGCCCGAGTCTTTGACTTATCTGATCCAGAAAAGCAAAGATAATATTTTTACCTGCCTGGACTGGGTCGGGATGGGGAAACACACACACGCACACGGAAAAAATAAAATAAATAAATAAAATAACTTTTCATTTTGATGTCTGTAAATAGAAATCAGATAATTTTCAAAAGTGAAATTTAGAATTTTGTACATAATGTAAACATTTCGGAAATCGGAAAATTAAACAGCTATCTTTTGAAATTATCATGTGTACAATAAGGCGACCAAAATTTCCAGAATAAAAAGTGGAGGTATATCAGCGAGTTGTCCCCAATTTAAAATTAAGAAATGATGAGAAAAGCAATTTTTAAAAAAAGTGCACTATCATCTATTTTAAATTATAAATTGGGACAAAAGCTTTATTTACAAAACAAGTTTAAGCAGGGAACAAGAAAACAAAGTACAATAAGAGGGGACTGTCCCCACAACGTGGAGACATTTAATCGCCTTAGTGTACAAGTACATCTTATTATCTTATGTAGTTATAATAATTCTCAATTTACTAAAAAGTAAGCTTTCCTACATGTATTCATATTAAAGTAATTGTAAAATAGTTTAGTGGTATTATTTTTATGACGAATAAACGATCAAAATAAATATCAAAACATATGTATTTAATTTTTTTTTTAGGTGAAATAATTAGAAATAATATTATAATATATATAATATATTATAATATATTAATAAAATTATAAATTATAATATTATAAAGTATTATATATTATAAATTTATCATATTATCAAATGTGTGTGCTTTTGTTTTATTTTAAAATATGCATGGGTTTCATTCTAAATTTATATGCAAATATTAAAATGTCTGTAAATGTATGTTTTCAGATATTATTATGTATAACTGGTGGCCTTTGGCGAGAGTTAGCATAGCAACAGTCATTGATGTTTATTGTGAGAATCGTAGCTAACAAATGTATCGACTTTTAACTCTTACAACAAAATTGAAAAGTGTTTATGACTTCGGATTGCCAGTCTGTCCATCTGTCCGCCTTGTAACTCCCATAAATGTTTATGAAACTCAAAAATGTTATCAGACCTAGAACACTATTGTATGTAAATTTTACGCGCAGTCTCTCTTTATTGGTACACATTTATACTTTTCAAATACTTTTTTAAGTACAAATAATTATTCAGTTAAAGGGAAGTTAGTAATTTTGGGCTAAACAGTAAATAATTAAACATATTTAAAAACAACATTAATGAAATGCAAGCAAATAAAACGAATTTTACATAAGTACGTAAAGTTTACTTATCTCTAGTGATAGCGGCAAATATAAACACGCTAGTGTTCTGGGGTTAAAGTTCACTGTTTGGATATCCCACATTGAAGTGTATATATAATAAAAGCAGGGCAAATAAAATTACAAAAAAAAAAAAAAAAAAAAAAAAAGTTGAATAGTATTTTTTAAGTATAACTCAAATCCTTATTATTATAAAATCCTTACCATTTAGCATTATGGATATGCCCAATAGCATATTCATACAATTCTTCGTGGGGGGGGAGCTTATGTTTTCTTCTTAACAATTAATAATTATTTTGCTATACAGCTAAAATTAATTTATTTTTATTTCTTTTTTAAACGTATTTATTTGAGTGAATAAATGAATTAGAATTTTTTTTCCCATAAATTTATACATACTTCATTTTATTTTTAGTTAATTGCTCTTTTTTTTTTTTTTTTTTTTTTTTTTAGCATCAGTCAGAAAAAAACAGATTTTTGAAACATGACCAGCTTAAAGGTAGAGCCATGGCTACATACAGTGCATTAGAGTAGACATTATGTGTGTTTTTTATTTTTTATTTTATTATTGTTTTTGTAATATTTCATAACTTTATTTATGCATAATATTTTGTAAAAAAAAATAAAATATAAATATAAATAAATAAATAAATAAAGATTTCTTGTTTATATTTTTTTCACTTCGGTGTTTTAATTGAGTTCATTTTCTATTTCAGAAATTTGTATATATATATATATATATATATCTATATATATATATATGTGTGTGTGTGTGTGTGTGTGTAAATTTTAAATTTTCAGGAATGAGAAACAAAATGGTAAAGTAATAGAAATTTATATATATTCTAACTGATAAATTCGTTAACTTTAATACTACATGAAAGTAATCCATTTTTACTTTCTGAGCATACACTATGTAAGGAAGGTATTGTAATTATTAAAAAATTCGACTATGAGATTTTGATGTAACTATACGTTTTGAGGATTCCTGTGTCCATTTGTGCTATTTTTACTGTGATGTGTGTGTCTGAGTGAATACGATAACGTATAAATGCTCTAATTGATTAAGTTGAGAGTTGGTTATTTTTATACATTAATTAACCGTCGTATGATTTGTATACATTTTGATTTTTCATAAAGAAAATTTTTATCATTATTGTCCATGGACTCAAATTATTTTTTGTGCGATAGCGTCCTAATTTTTTGATTGAATTAAGACTTTGTTGGCATCTTATAGGCCATTATCACAGCTTTTGTACAGATTTTCATGAGTGTATGACTCATAGTTATTTTACAGGGATACAAATATTCTTTATCATTATGGTCTACGAATTTAAATTGCTTAAAGCATAATAGCGTAGAAACGTCTTACCCGAATAAGATAACAATTTGGAGATATGTTATAGGTTACTTTCGCACGATTTGGATAGATTTTTATGAGTGTAGTATTTATAATTCATTTAGAAGGATTCGAAATGGAATTTCTTTATCATGACGGACTATAGACTCGAATTATTTGCAAATTGAAAAGTAAAATTAAATGAAAAGTTCGCTAGCGTCTAAACTGTACATTCAATTAGTATATAAAATTATTGTCATGTCATAGATTATTATCGCAAGATCCGTACCGATTTATATAAATGTAGAACTGACAGGGTTGTTTTTTTCCTTGCCGGTATACAAAGTAGAACTTTTATACATTACGGTCTATCAGCTCAAATAATTTGAATTTTTTATAAAAATAATTGTTTTAAAACATAAAATACTAGATCAATATTTGATATTATGAGCATTTATATATCTTTTACAGGGACGTGGAAAAGAATCTGAATACATTACAATTTATTAAATGATATACAACTTGGGCAAAAATATTCAAACAAACTACTATGATTTTCCCTTTTGTTTACTTAATTACGCCTCTTATTTACATTTATTTAAGGCAATATTAAATATTCTGAAAGGGTGTGGGGTCACCCTTGATTTTTAGTATTACTATAAGGGTTTGAGGGAAAAGGGCATAGTTTAAACGCAGCGTGCATATATTTTACAAATTAAATCTATTTCTGAGTACAACAGAGTTAATGAGTGCAAAAGAGGAGCCAGGTAACGATGATGTTTTCAAAATATGTACTTTATACTTTCCGGATAATGCATAAAAACAGACTATTTTTTGTGAATATATTTTATGCTATGTATGCAGACCATAATAAATGCAACTGCTATATTTTCATTGACTATTGAAATATGTTTAACTGTTAACTGTAAGTTTGATATTTCTTTTTTGATTTTACTATGTATGCTTTTTCTAACATATAATATTAAATTTTTTAAAATATTTGTTATTTTTTATATTTATTAATTTCTCTCACTATAGCACAATTAAAACTAAAACAATCAGTTTGTATACATTGACATTTTCCAAATTCATTAAAGCTGCACGATGTGCAATAATTTTATTTTATTATTATTTATTTTATTTTATTTTTTAATTGAATGGGGTATAGTAAAAATCAAAATTACATCAGTAATTTTTTCTTCTTCTTTCGTTTTATAAATGCATGTTTATTTTAACAATAAACTAATAAGGGTGTGCGTTTCTTTTTTTTCTTTTTATTTCTTTATCTCATTCCTTTTCCTTTCCTTTCCTTTCCTTTCCTTTCTTTTTTTTTTTTTTCTTTACTTTGGAAGCTAGAAATTTCGATACTTGAAGGTTAACAAAGTAAATGCCAAAATACGCCAAAAAAAAAAAAAAAAAAGAAGAAGAAGAAGATAAAGAAGAAATAGTAACAATTTTGGCATTATAACTGAAATTGCTATATAACAATAATATTTTAGTATTAAACATAAACATACTTAAAAACAATGTCTCTTTACAGCAAAAATTCATGCTTTTTGTAAGCCTATTTAATTTCTTAGATTTTAACAAGATTCAAAATTAGATTTAGGTAATACAGTCGGCAGCAAAAGTATCCGAGCACTAGCAATAATACCTGTCTAAAAAAGTACACTTAATACTGCTTTGTTAAATAAATCCTTGTCGAGTCATGTGCTTAGTCAATCTAAGACCATGATTCGAAAAGGATTTGTTTGACAAAACAGTATTAAGTGTACTTTTTTGATATCGGAATTATTGGCTAGTGCTCGGATACTTTTGCTGCCAACAGCATGTAGTACATAAAATTCTAAAATCTTCCTTTTAGCACATTTTTAATCACAGTGACTCGAATGTGACCGAACTTCAACGTCATGTGACTCGTTTTTGTAGTCGATTTTCACTACACATTCTGGTCACGAGGAGCTTTCAGTCATATACGCGTCACATGGTGACGACATAACCACGTCACTTGTGACCTTCTAAAACAGGACGTATCGACTTCAAAGTAATTTGGATGTGACCGAATTTCGACGTCATGTGACTCGTTTTTGTAGTCGATTATCACTACACATTCTGGTCATTTTGAGCCTTCAGTCATATACGCGTCACAGGGCGACGGCATATCCACGCCACAGGTGACCGTCTAAAAAGCGAACATATCAACTTCGCAATGACTTAGATGTGACTAATTTTCGACGCCATGCGACTCGTTTTTGTAGTCGATTTCGATTACACATTCTAGTCACTAAGAACCTTCAGTCATATACGCGTCACACGGTGACGACATTTCCACGTCACTTGTGACCGTCTAAAAGCGGACATATCGACTTCACAATGATTTGGATGTGACCGAAATGCGACCTTATGTGACTCGTTTTTGTAATCGATTTCGACTACACATTCTGATCACTGAGACTTCAGTCACATATGCGTCACACGCTGACGACATATCCACGTCACTTGTGACCGTCTAAAAAGCGGACATATCGACTTCACAATGACTTGGATGTGACTGAAATGCGACCTCATGTGACTCGTTTTTGTAGTCAATTTGGACTACACATTCTGGTCACTATGAGACTCCAGTCACATATGCGTCACACGGTAACAACATATCCACGTCACTTGTAACCTTCTAAAAAGCGGACATATCGACCTCGCAATGACGTGGATGTGACTGAAATGCGACCTCATGTGACTCGTTTTTGTAGTCGATTTCGACTACATATTCTGGTCACTATGAGACTCCAGCCACATATGCATCACAGGGTGACAGCATATCCACGTCACATGTGACCGTCTAAAAAGCGGACATATCGACCTCGCAATGACTTAATATTCGACTTCACGTGACTCGTTTTTGTAGTCGATTTCGACTACACATTCTGGTCACGGTGCTATTAAGATATGTACATATATATATATATATATATATATATATATATATATATATATATATGTTTCCGGTTTATATTTATTATCTATTTATCCCAAAAATATTTTTATTGCTATTATTATTGAACTCTACTTTCAGTTACATTTCCTTTGATTTAAAATTTCATTTGAGTTAATATACCTGATAAGTATAATAAAAATTATTTCAGAATGCAAGACAAAATACAAATTTAATTTTTTTTATTATTATATTCACTTTTTTAAAAATATGAAATGTGTATTTTTAGCAGATTTTTATTTATGTATAATTTATACTAACCTTTCTGTGAAATGGTAACAAGACAATATTTTACAACTGAAGTTTATTATTGAATCACGATAAAGAGTTATAAAATCTAAACTTTTATTGGATTTCTCTAATGTAACAGCCTGCAGATTTTCGAATTTAATTCTATAAATAACATATGAAATCTCAGAAAATATATTTTATAGAAAATCTTTTTTGATATTTCCAAATATATAAATATATATATATGTATATATATAATGAATATTTTTCGTACATTGTAAGAAATGAAATGGCATCATCTGGAAAGCATGAAATAAAACAAACAATGTAAGTAGATTATTTTAACTGATAAAGTAGTTTTGATATTGAGATTTAATGCAATATAAATGATTTCGTTTAAAAATGTTATTATTGTATTGGATGTTATATATTTAATAATTTTGTAAAATGCTTTGGCAATTAATCGCAAACTGTATATATAAATTTTACAGAGAGAAAAGTAACATTTTACAGTCTTAAATAAAATCATTATTATTATATGAGAATATACAGTCGGTAACAAAATTGTCCGAACACTAGCAAAAATTCATATGTAAAAAAAAAAGTACACTTCTTACAATTTTGTTAAATAAAGAATCATGTTCTTACAATGACTAAGACAAGTATTCGACAAGGTTTTATTAAACAAAATCGTATGAAGTGTACTTGCTAGTGTTCGGACACTTTTATTACCGACTGCACTATTACATATATTTGTTGAATTGATTAAATTTCCGTATCAATCTTTCTAGTAATGCTAAAAAAGACATTTAATTAAATATGCTATATGCTATTTAAAATTATTTCTAATTAGCTAAAGAGAAAGATTTATTCATTTAAACCTATTGTAATTTTTTAAAACGTATATTTATATATTATTTATTACATAACGAAATATTTTGTTATTTGATCTTTCAAGAAAACACTTTCAAGTGCATATCACAGATTTTCTTGAAAATAAATTACACAAAATAATTTACATTGCACTTAATTCACTGGTAAAAAAATTAGCTGCTAAATCGCAACAGGGAATCTACAAAACATTGTTAAATTTTGTAATTTGTACGCCAAATACGAAAATATCGAAGCCAAATTACCTTAACTCCTGTTCATTGATGCCAAGGAACTTGAGAGATAACATGAAATAAAATGAAGGCGTTTAACATTACACCATAGCTACGCTGTAGGCAGTGGGCTATGTCTGGGGTTCACCCTATGGTTTATCTGGAGACATGCCAGTGACATACCATCGAGTACATTAATGGTGGCTGGTGTCAGTAAAATCCTTCATCACTGCTAAGGCATCCATGTTCCAAAATAGATGTGACATTTATGCGTGACTACTGCAGAAAAAATTGTAATAATCTCATATAAATAAGGGGCACGTGGCGTCATTTGCAGTCAAGTTAAAGGTAGAGTGGCATTTCCACCGATACAGGTTGATCTTTTGCCACTCGAATGTTACAAAGATTGATTGACGGAGTCTTTGTTTGTAAACATGTCCTTTCCTTATTTACGTTTGATTGGTTTCTATACCGAATTTTTTCTATTTTGTGGAGAAATTCACAGCGAAATGAGGAATGAGAAATACTCTGTGGTTGAAAACAATCAATGATTTAGATTCAAATCCAAAATACTGATAAGGTTCATTAATACCTCTAGGATTACGAAGCGGATAAGCCATTTTATCCGTGAAGAATCAGAGGCATATATCTTGTGACCATTCCTAATGGTGAGTTAATTACCGTCGACGATTGCCGATTGCATAGCTCTAGTGTGACGTGAAACACATTCAACCTCAACACAATCTCAATATTGAAAAGGTTTAAAATAATGCAAATTGAATTTCAGATTTAGTTTTCCAATACATCACACTGCGTTATATTTACATTGTGATAAATGAATTCGGCATGTGCATTTGTAGTACTTTACAGAGGATAAATAATTAAATCATATTAGAATATTTGATTAATTCAAATAAACACAGTTGATGTTGAGTGATTTTACGTCCCACTAGTGCTACACTAGGGGTAATTTGCGACGTATGGGACTACACCTTAAGCAGGTCGTCAGAATTGACATTACAATTTAGATATTCCGCGAAGGATATGGCTCAATATCTGCTATAATAACCTATTATAGGATACTCCCCGCTGGATCACTCTCTGTTTCGTTGAACTTCGGAAGTGTCACTTGGTTGTTTGGTTGGATTTTACATCGCACTAATAGTGCGTTATAGGCAATTGGCGATGGTTTGGGTCTCACCCGTAAAGATGGTTCAGAGACGTATAATTTGGATCAGCCACCATTAAAACTAATACGGAAATTAATAAATCAAATTAGAATTATTTAAAATTGGAAGCACGTAAGTATAACTACTGCTGTATATTTGCTTACACTTGTGGCAGTATATATTTTATAATTTTGCGAACAATAATACTAAAATTTTTACAAAAATCTGCGCTAATTTTACAAAATTACAGTCGGCAGCAAAAACATCCGAGAATGAGCATATATTTCTATATAAAAAAGATACTCTTAATACTGTTTTATTAAATAAATTCTATTTATCTATTAAATTTGTTTAACAAAACGGTATTAAGAGTGTTTTTTTTTTTTTTTTTTTTTTTTTTTTTTTTTTTACATAGGAATTTTTGCTAGAGATCGAATACTTTTGTTGCCGACTGTATTAACTGCACTCTCAAATGCCTGACTTTGCGTGCAGTTAGATGGACTATCGAAAAAGAAAGAAGATCACCTACATGTTCTTAATTTTCTTAGCAACCATTAAAATTAAATAATGATACACTGAAAAAAAAAAAAACTGTAAAAGTACAGAAAAAATCTGGCAGCTGGGGTGCCAGTATTTCTTCGTCAAATATACGGGACAAAACTGTACTTTTAACCAAAAAAAAAAAAAAAAAAAAAAAAAAAAGAACTGTTTGATTTACAGGATTCTTATGTAAAATATATGCCAATGATACAATTTTACGGTTTTAAACTGTATATTTGAAGGAGAAATACCGACACCCCAACTGCCAGATTTTCCTTGTACTTTTAACTTTTTTTTTTTTTTTTTTTTTTTTTTTTTGAGGTTATCTAGAATTTCGTGCGTTACGATATCTGACTCTCGTAAATCTCTTATGTACTATGAAATGCTCGATTTCGTGTGGCGTTTGTTGGGTTATAAAAGCGATAGAACGTCTGTGTGTATTTAATATTCTAAACAAAAATCACAAAAATGGAATCGCCATACAAGCACTTATTTGAAAATATTTAAGGCATATTCTCATGTTTAGTAATTTTTTATAGCTCTTCTATAGCGACTCAGCAGCTAATATTTTATGAAAATACTGTTTAAGATTAAATCTTATGCCAAGAATTTTTTAAAGAAAATCGGCGGTTAACACTAAAAAGAGTTTCCTTGTTAGTATTCAAGGGATTTTTAGATCAAAGAAATTAGAAGGAATTTTTTAAAATGTAATATAATGTATCACATTAACATGTAGCGACCGTAATGTCGTCGCCATCCTTATTTAACTTAAGTTTATCTTGAAGCTGAAACTTACTTAATTACTTAATGAAGTTATGAAATAACACAAAGTCAGATTTATAAAATGAATGGAGCTTTTATTTGAGCTTAAACAAAAAGGCGGGCGCTGGACTTTATATTTAGTATCTTTGTAACTTAAGATGGGCAGCCATGCTAACTACTTTAACTTTAAATCATTAACCACCATAAATTTAACTACTACATTCAACTTCAATCACCCTCGCGGCTCTGTAACTTTTCGATAGCAGGAGGATTCCCTGACACCGCTATCTACTCGACTTACATTCAACTCACTAACTTATTCTCCTTCCAACTAACTCTAGCCGCTAACCTCCCTACCATTAACCTCGAAAACAATCTTCCCTCTCCTTTTATCTAGCTCACTTTCCAAACTTATTAGCATATGACAAGTTACGATTTTAATTTAGGATGAGAACTAACTCTATTGGTCGACTTGGGTCCTAAAACAGCACATTCACGTTTTACCTGCAAAGTGCGAGTTTTAATTGTAGCACTTTGCCATACCTGACAGTTCCTCCCCCAAAAAAAATGTCGAGGAAAAAATCCCCAACGGGTTTTTACCCGTGCAAATTTTAAATTATTGCAATACTATGCAAAGAAAAGTTAGCTGCAGTGACTTACTGCTTAAATTTCAACTATATAATATTTTAGAAAAAGAAAAAAAAAAAAAAAAAAAAAAAAAAAAGAGGGGGGAAACTTAAATTTAAATTAAACTGCCCAACAAGAAGTATATTGTTTTAAAAATCTAATAGGGAAAAAAAATTAAGAGTACACGGCCAAAAAAACCGACACTTAGCTTTTTAAAAATGTTTTGTAAAGCTCAGGCTAAGTTGGTTTACACGGGAAAACCGTTTGTACTCATAATTAGGTAAATAAAGATATATAGTCCAGCGTAATTACAGCGGGGAAATACAGGTACATCTTTCCTTAAATGGAAAGGTAAAAATTGTATGAATTAAAAAAAAAAAATCAGTAGAAAAAGGATTGCTTAAAAAAATAAATGCGATCAGTCATTATTCAAATTTAAGTTGTGCAAATTGATAGCAAAAAGAGTCTTTATTTCAGGTGGTTATCAAAAAAAAAAAAAAGATTTGCAGCTGTCCACTCTCGGATGAATCTTGAAAGAGGAATCCACTGCTGGCAAGCGTCCAAGAGCTTTTTCGACTTCAGAGAAGAAAAACGCTGGCACAGTTCCAAAAAATACCGTCTTTAGCATCAAACGTAACAAGTGAAGGACGCAGCCTGGGTTTTGAGATTTAACGTCCGTACTTCGGGTTTGAATCATCAGAGAACTGGACCTCAGATTTTCTAAAATTAAAACTTTTTTAAACGTATACATCAAAAATAGACGTGAACTGCACTTTTATATATAGATAAATGACATAATTTTATACATAAGCCATATTTTAGCTATGCTATTTGCATAGGGTAAAAAACTACAGTGTTAGTGTATTAAGGTTAATTTGTTAAACGCGAATTAACATGCAAAATAGCGAAAAAAAAATTCTTTTTAATCCCCATCCGAATATATACATACAGTAATTAAACTTTTAGTGAAAAAGACAAAAGTTTATAAGAATATTCATTTTATATAATTTATGACGACATTTAGAAAACATAGATTAAGGATACAAAATAATTCAAAAAGTTCTCAAAACTGCAGTTGATGGCTTGAGAAAAAAAAGATTAATGTACTTACATATAGATCATTTCCAAAACTATAGAGAAAAATGTTTATATACACTTATAAAATTTCATTTTATGCAATTTATAACACATTTAGAGAAATATAAATAATGAATATATACAAATTATTGAAAAAGTTTTTTCCAAAACCGCCGGTGTTGGCTAGGAATGAAACATTAGAGTACATACGTATCATAAGTTACATACATATCATAACATTTAAGTACATTCAAAAACTAAAGAGGGGTAAATGTATATACAAAGAGAAAATTGTATCTTACTAATCACTGCAGGTGATGGCTTAAAAAATAAAAGAACTTTAAAGTACATACATGCATAGATTATGTAACAGAAAAAAATTTATGACATGTAAAGAATACATGAATTTTCCGAAACTGAAAGTTCATGCTTCAAGTATAAATTTAGATTTTTGATTTTTTAGAAAATTCAAGGCTTTTAGTTCATAGTTAAAGGTCCAAATGAAAGTCCAGAAGTTTTTACTACATGTCGTAGACTTTATCACTGCTCTGATAACCCAATACTTGAAAAAAACTAAAATAATGGAAGATACGACCTGACAGATTGTACTGGCATCCTTGATATCAGCAAAATTAGAGATGCTGGTCAGTCTGGTCGGTGGAGTTGCAGCGTTGGTGGCTTGCAGATTCAGGTCGGACGTTGCAGGATCGCTGTTGTCCTGAGCAGGATTCGAACCTGATGCCTGGTCACTCTCAGGAGGGGGTTTCACGCCCAGAGCTGTTTCACTGTTCGGAGGAGGTTGTCTTCGCTCCATACTCACACATTTGGAGGTCCTGGAGGGCTTATAGGCTTTAAGAGATTTTAGTTCATTAGAGGAAATTACCACACTTTATTTTACTGTAGGCGGCGTGTCATTTAAACTAGCGACCCCTTTATCTGATTTTTTCGTTCGATTTACGACTTTATCGTTGAATTTATGCACTGGATGTGCCGAACTAGAGTTGGTTAACATTGCATTTTGAACTGTATTGCTTTCATTTACATTGGCTAGTAGATTTTCTTCAAAATTAGTTACGAGATCTTTAGAAACACAGTGGTTAAAATTTTTACTTTCTTTTACCGCAGTGGCTGTGAAAATAACAGAATCGGTCGACTTGACTGTTTTGGAACTTAAATTATCAGGAGATGAATTTAAATCACTAGAAAAGTTAGCCGCAACATTTATTGATTTGTCACTGTCGGTCCGTTTAACGGCTTCAGCGGTCGTAATTATTTTAATTGTATTTCTTTCAATTTCTGTTACCCGAGCTTCAGTTACGTTTAATATTTCGGCTTGAACCGGTTTAGAATTTAAATGCAAAGGATGAATATGTGAGGCTTTAACAGTAGGATTTAACTGATCATTCGTTTCACTTAAAGCAAGGGATTCATTTACAGAATTTGGTTCAATCGTATTTTCCTTTTCAACCGCCGTCTGTACGCTAGAGGTTTTATCGGATTTTTCATCCATAGCCAAATGCTGAAAAACAGAGGTCGATTTGTCTGTAGTGCTGGTTAAAGGCGTAGCTTTCTCGTTTTCATTAACTTTTATGCGACTTTTGTCACTAGAAATAACGGTTTCCTCGCTAGGTTTATGTTGATCCAAATTCATTGAGCTCGCTTCCTGTGACTTAATAATTTCTTGCGGGTTTTCCACTGGGTTTACTATTGCTTCCCACTGACGTTCGTAGGGGGGGGGGGAGGGAGCGGTCATGTTGCATTCTTAGTCTGTCATCCCGAGTGGCAAAAAGACTGATAATCCGACTTTTTAAGTCGTCATAGGTTGGATTTGGGCCAAGCGAATGCCAGGCGATTAGTCTATGCCACTGTCGTGGTTCTCCTTCTAAGGAACATGCTAACCAGGTATAGTGTTTGGATCGATCGATGTTATGAACGTTAAAAAAATATTCAAGCTGCTCAAAAAATTGCAGCACACTATTAGTGCCGTCAAAAAATATTTGCTCGGGGGGGGGGGATTCGAGCAAAGTTGGGCGCCAATGTAGCGACCTTAATGTCGTCGCCATCCTTATTTAACTAAAGTTTATCTTAAAGCTGAAACTATGCGACTTTTGTCACTAGAAATAACGGTTTCCTCGCTAGGTTTATGTTGATCCAAATTCATTGAGCTCGCTTCCTGTGACTTAATAATTTCTTGCGGGTTTTCCACTGGGTTTACTATTGCTTCCCACTGACGTTCGTAGGGGGGGGGGAGGGAGCGGTCATGTTGCATTCTTAGTCTGTCATCCCGAGTGGCAAAAAGACTGATAATCCGACTTTTTAAGTCGTCATAGGTTGGATTTGGGCCAAGCGAATGCCAGGCGATTAGTCTATGCCACTGTCGTGGTTCTCCTTCTAAGGAACATGCTAACCAGGTATAGTGTTTGGATCGATCGATGTTATGAACGTTAAAAAAATATTCAAGCTGCTCAAAAAATTGCAGCACACTATTAGTGCCGTCAAAAAATATTTGCTCGGGGGGGGGGGGGGGGATTCGAGCAAAGTTGGGCGCCAATGTAGCGACCTTAATGTCGTCGCCATCCTTATTTAACTTAAGTTTATCTTAAAGCTGAAACTATGCGACTTTTGTCACTAGAAATAACGGTTTCCTCGCTAGGTTTATGTTGATCCAAATTCATTGAGCTCGCTTCCTGTGACTTAATAATTTCTTGCGGGTTTTCCACTGGGTTTACTATTGCTTCCCACTGACGTTCGTAGGGGGGGAGGGGAGGGAGCGGTCATGTTGCATTCTTAGTCTGTCATCCCGAGTGGCAAAAAGACTGATAATCCGACTTTTTAAGTCGTCATAGGTTGGATTTGGGCCAAGCGAATGCCAGGCGATTAGTCTATGCCACTGTCGTGGTTCTCCTTCTAAGGAACATGCTAACCAGGTATAGTGTTTGGATCGATCGATGTTATGAACGTTAAAAAAATATTCAAGCTGCTCAAAAAATTGCAGCACACTATTAGTGCCGTAAAAAAATATTTGCTCGGGGGGGGGGGGGATTCGAGCAAAGTTGGGCGCCAATGTAGCGACTTTAATGTCGTCGCCATCCTTATTTAACTTAAGTTTATCTTAAAGCTGAAACTTACTTAATTACTTAATGAAGTTATGAAATAACACAAAGTCAGATTTATAAAATGAATGGAGCTTTTATTTGAGCTTAAACAAAAAGGCGGGCGCTGGACTTTATATTTAGTATCTTTGTAACTTAAGATGGGCAGCCATGCTAACTACTTTAACTTTAAATCATTAACCACCATAAATTTAACTACTACATTCAACTTCAATCACCCTCGCGGCTCAGTAACTTTTTGATAACAGGAGGATTCCCTGACACCGCTATCTACTCGACTTACATTCAACTCACTAACTTATTCTCCTTCCAACTAACTCTAGCCGCTAACCTCCCTACCATTAACCTCGAAAACAATCTTCCCTCTCCTTTTATCTATCGCATTTTCCAAACTTATTAGCATATGACAAGTTACGATTTTAATTTAGGATGAGAACTAACTCTATTGGTCGACTTGGATCCTAAAACAGCACATTCACGTTTTACCCGCAAAGTGCGAGTTTTAATTGTAGCACTTTGCCATACCTGACAAACATTCTGAAAAACAGAAAAATCGAAGTGAGTAATGCCCATTGTATAGTTTTCCAAAAGTAACTAAACACAATTAACTTTTAGAAAATAAAATTACTAGTTAATTGGGAAAATGACCACAAAATCACCTGAAAATAAGTATATATAAACAAATCATTCGAATGTACAGTCGGTAACAAAAGTGTCCGAGCACTAGCAAAAATTCCTATATAAAAAAAAATACACTTACTAGTGTTTTGTTAAATAAATCCTTGTAGAATCTTGTTCTTAGTCAGTCTAAGAACAGGGTTCGACAAGGATTTATTTAGCAAAACTATATTAAGCCTACTTTATTTATATAGGAATTTTTGCTAGTGTTCGGACACTTTTGTTACCGACTGTAAGTAGTAACTATGATAAAACATTTGTAACACTATAGCAAACACAGGCTATATATAATACATTACTGAAAATTGTACAAATACATATATTGTGCTGCAAATTGTAGAATTAAAAAATAAATAATTAAACAAATAAACAGATGACAAAATATCAAATTTATTTACAAACACCAAAATAGAGTTATCCTGATATAGCTTAAATACATGTAATAAAATTCTCACATTTTAAAAAACCCAAAAAAAAAAAAAAAACGGTTATTCGCGAATGAGGAGGTAATAAAAATAACAGATTGAAAATAAAGAAGAATATCTATTCTTAAAAAATCGTTTAATATCAACGAAGAAACGAATATAAAAGTTTTAAACTAGTCACATCACTTTTATTTTCTCTTAAAAACATTGTTATAATTAAAAAAAAAAATTACAAATGAAACACACAAATTTAAGAGAATAATTCTCATAAAAGCATTATTATGTGCTTAATTTGTGTTCATCTAATCCCTATTTTATGATGCATTTCCTTATAAGACTGTTGTAAATTGCAATATAAGAAAAGAACACAAGCTTTGCAATGAATAAGACTCATAAATATTTATGAGTTTGGAATTATTTGTCTCTTTAAACTCAAAGTAACTACTCCCTAAACAAATTCTGTCTATTTTTTTCAAAAACTATGCAAATCTATTGCGTTATGTACAGTAATTTATTTCTTAGATAAATAAGAGATAATTAAATTATATTAAATGTAAATGTTTCCTATAAAGATTAATTTTACTTTCTTATGTAAACGACATTTTTGACACTAATTGTAATTATAATTCATAATCTTTTATTTTCTGGCTGTTATTTGGTTACTTTCATTTGAAGTTATTATTTTTAGATAACTATAATATCCTAATTTGATTTAAGAGAGCCATTGAAAAAATAAATAATATCAGTTTTTAACTGGAAATTTATAAAAAAAATTCAAAAAGCTGTAGAATATATAAAGTTCTCTTTATGAAGAATAGAAAATATAGGTAATTACGTTGTTTATCAATTCTATTAGCAGTTTCAATGAAAATTCACTTTTAGGAATTAAATTTAGTAATTTCATAATTGATTTGGTTGGCAAATTTTATCTGCTTCTTCTAAAATTATGATTATTTTAAAAATTGTGAACAAGAGTATAAAATTTAAAGGAAAACTATGGTGTTAATTTTGAAAGATTAGATAGGGGAGACACTTGCTTCTCCTTGCTCATATAAGAAGCACTTTTTTAAAATCCGAGATAGCATATATAAAAAAAACACATTAATTGTTTTAAATTTATATATTCCTTTAAATAATTTAATTATAAGCCAATTTTTATCGACGTTCTAAAAGTTTCAATTTACTACTTTTCAAACATTAAAAAAGAAAAAAATAACTAATAAAGTACAAACATATAAATTTTGAAATAATAAATAAATTATAATTTAATAAATACTTATAAAATTTATATATATATATATATATATATATATATATATATATATATATTTAAAAAATAATAATAATACACTTCAGCTTTTCCTAATACTGAAAGTGTGAATAGTTTTAAATAAAAACTATATCATGAAACACATCAATAGAACAGTTTAAATAATTTTTTATTTTAGCTTTAAATTTCTAATAGCTTGAATGTATCCGACACCAATTTCAAATTTAATAGGGACATTCTAAAATACATTTTTATTTTTAAAACTATCAATGTGTTTTCAAAGAGAATTCAATAGTCTTGAACTCGGTCATTTTCTAAAAAACGAAGAGAGACCGAAATTTTAACAGGGTTGTAAGGTGTTCTTTGTAGAAATTCATAATTGAAAAGTTTTCCTTAAGTGTATTTTTATGGCTCTCTAAATAGTTGCATGCTTTTATTTTGTGTAGAATAAAATTTTAGTTAATGTATATCTCCCTGTTATAACTGTTTCCGTGTGCTTCTTTTTTTCCAATGAACAGGAAAGGTCCTTAAAGAAAGATTTTTGTTGCAACATTTTAACGATAATTTTATGCAAGTCTATTACTTTTCAAAATACATAAATGTTGAGCAGTTTTTGTTCATGAATTTTTAAACTTTCTTATAGAAAAATGAATCTAAAAATAAAACTTAAAACGTGTTAATTGAATATTATACCAATAAATATAATTTTCACATTAATAGAACACATGACTCTTAAAATGTGATGCTGAATGAGTAGAAATAAAATTATTTTTCATTGCATAGACATGTCAACGCAAATATCTATAAACATAAAAAAGGTGAATACAGAAAAATGTTTAAAATTATTTTATTACATACATTTACGGACGTACATAATAATATATTTAATTTGCCAAAATTCAGCTCATACTTGTGTTATGTTGCTGAAAAATTGACATAAATGTTATCCAATTATTTTAACCACTTAGCAAAAGATCTCTTTGTGAAAAACCCCTTATGATCTCGCAAAACTTAGTAAATGAGCAAAAATATGTTATAGTTACAAGATTAAGGGGTTTTACACAAAAAAGTACATTTGGAACGTGGTTGAAAGAATTGGATCTTCAAATTAATTACGCGGCATGTGAAAAAAACCCTTAAAAAATTTCAACTCTTCGAAAATACCTAAAATCTAACTTGTTCTTTTTCAGATAATTTGCTTAACTTTTACTCTGTTCAAATACATTTTTGATAAAAGTTGCCCAATATATCTAGCTTTCAAAATATGCGATATGGTATTTGTATTCCATTTACAGTATGTTGTTTTAAAAGTATTTTTACAATTAATACAGAAATAATTTTCGTTAAAAATTCTGAATATTATAAATAAAAAACATGTTGTTGTTGTTTTTTGCATTTTAAAATAAATGCTTATATCTCCGTTATTTAATATACTATCATCACACAAATTTATCTACAAATTGAACTGTGTCTATATTAACATGTCCTAAAGTTACAGTCCATTTTCTTCACTTAACGATACAGGGTGATTACAAGCGCTATTCATTTTGCTCAACTTGTTACTGGCCCCCTAAGTGCAGTCTTAAAACGGTCTTCATTGAAACACATGAGAAAGACCTAGAGCTTTAAGTACGCAATGTTTGAAAACTTTTCATCGAGAGATAAGTTTTTTAATTGGAAAAAAAAAATGATCGTTTGCATAGCTTGTTAAACATTTGAGCACGGGTATATACTCGTTATTAGAAATCAAAAATTAAATTTCAAAAAAACAAAACAAAACAAAACAAATATATTTATATATATATATGTACCATATTTTTTTGAAAAAAACATATTAAATGTATAATTCAGCAAATGAATTATTTTAATACTAATTTTTTTTTTTATTCAATTGAGTCTTCAAAAATGATTAATAATTTTTTTAACTGATACTTTTGTTCATCCTAGTTTGCAGATACATGTTTTTGCTAATTCAACTGGCTCTTTTCAGACCATAAAAAAATCATTTTACGAAAGCAAAAAAATTCTTCCAGAATCTTTCTTCTGGATTAATGGGATTCCTATGACCTGTAAGTACCTTAAAAAAGCACTTTAAAATGTAACAATAAATTTGATATAAAATTTATCGATTTATTATTTCAGATGTAACAACACAAAATATTTTTTTCTATGAAAGACTAAACTGTCGCCGTTAATATCAAACAAAATCAAATTTTAGGTAAAACCAACCAAGTAAAGTTAATTTTCCGAAAAACCAGATGTGTAAAAGAGAGTCATGATATGATAAGCGTGATCAAGTCATGATTTACATTCATAAACCTAGATACAGAGTTTGCAATAAAAATGTTCTTATTCAACCTTTCTGTTCCGCGGAGATATATTTATCATTCAAACGTAAGGCATAGCCTGTATTTCAGACCTTAATGCGTTTAAATTCAATGATATGTATTTTCAATTAAATAATTGCGTTTAATTAACTTTTTTTCTGTTTAATTTGATCGTAATTAAATATAAAATTCTCGCAGTTTTATCAACTGTAAGTCTGTGTATTTTACTATAATTTACTAACCTCATTGAAGTGACAATTTTGTCATATTTCCCTTAATGTGAAATTTACATATACTGTTCTATTAATTTTGATTTTTTTAGAATCATTTATCGTATACTAAGGCTGGGTGGATCTCCTCAAATTTCACCATAACTGTCATGAAAATATAACATGGGAATAATGCTTGTTGTTTAATGAACTCAAAAATATAATCTGTATATGTTTACATTAAAGAAATACAAAGTATAAAATATTTTGAACTTATAAAATATTTGAATAAAAGTATACTCACACTAACTGTGAAACCGATACTAACACAATAAATTTAAAAAAAAATATTAAGACATGTGAAAGTTTTTAACAGGTCAAAATCCGGTACCTCGAGTTTTGTGTGTTCCAAACATTTTTTTCCTGTAATAGAATATATATATATATATATATATATAAGATTGTATTCCGATCTTTTATTATAATATCATATTCAAAGTGCGCATTATTCGCATTTTTATTGCTATAGCTTATGAGCTATGTTTTATAAAAATATATATTAAACATTTTTATAGAAAATACCATGCTCCCCATTATGTAAAACTTTTAAATATCACATATCTAGAAAATTGTTATGTTATAATTTTCGAACTCGGACAAAGAATTACTGCAAATTTTAAAGTAGTATTTGATTTGAATTCAAATTCATTTCTAATAATTTTTGTTGTTACATTATTTCGTTTTCTTATTTATAAAAAAAAAAAAAAAAAAAAAAAAAAAAAATGATATTTGTTGTAAGAAAATTAAAAATAATATAAAGCTTGCTGCTTTATTTATAAATAAAATATTATATTATATATATTTTTTATATATATTTCACTTGTTCTTTTAATTAGTAGTAAGTAATATACCATTTTATAAGACAAAAACTCAATACAAATTAAATAAATATATTTTATCGTGAAAAAAATTCTTGCTTCGTGCATATTAATGTAGATATTACACTTAAAAATCTGAATTTTTAGATGTTGTTGTGTTAAACAGGCATTAAATACTTTTAAGGAAATCTCTTAGAAATCATTATACATTTGCTACAGATTTCGTTTTATTCAAGAAATCTCTAGAGAGACGTTAAAACTAGTTGAATGAATGGAGATAAATACGGGTAAGACTGAATACTGAATTGAATAGAAATATTTATAGACCAAATATTGAAATTTATATGCATACTTACATTTTATATTACTCATCGGGAAAATTCCAGTAAAACGTTAGCGTTAAAATATACGATACGAAAAGTTCTTATCACAAAAGAAAGGGAAATAAAACACTTTTTCATGCAAAGATGGTGCGTAATAAAATGTATTCTGAAAGACCGTAAGTATCAAAACAAATACCATGCAGAGCATTATTATTTTTTTCTCATAAAAATATGTTTATTTTAGAAATTTTGGATTTATGCTAAAATAAATTTTTATATATACTGTTGTCTGTATGCAGTAAAATTAATCAAAAATAGAAGAAGCGACAGGAAGAAAGCTGTCTACTTTCTTCTATATAGACAGAAAAAAAGTACTGAATTTGGGAAAGTTTTCGCTCCGGTTTTCGATGGACTTACACGTTTTCTGATAACCTGAACAGAATTTGACTGTTTTTAGGAAATGTTTTTATGTTTGTGTATGTGCATCACAAAATTGTTGGACGCTGTATCTCACGAACCAGTGAACACAATTTACCCAAACATGGTTTTTAGTTGGACTCTGACATAAACTGGTGCTGAGTAGATTTGAGAATTATCGCTCAACAGGTAGCGATGTGATCCCATTTACTCTAAATTTTTAACATGTATGTATAGGAAAAAATTTCGTATAAATGTACATAATAAGAGATATTTTTAACTGCAAAATTAATTGCAAAGTCAATATGAATTATTGGCAATAGTAGTAGTAAACTAGAAAAAAAGAGATTGTGCATGTATGCATGTAGGAGCATCCCTTCCCCACCTTGGAGAAGAAGAACTCCCCCGGGTTAACCAAAGTTGTCAAACTTTAAATATCGTTAGTCACTTTGCGGTCCGCTGGTTAGCCACCCCTGATCTAAAATGATTTTTAATGAAATAAAGCACATTTAAAAAGATAATGTGTAAATAATATTATATTTTATTGCATTGCATTTTATGAAAAAATAATTTCGAATTTGTTATAGCCTCTGTGGGAATTTTTCCGACATTTATCTTTACACGTTGATTCAAAATTAGTGTGACCAATTTCACAGCATCAGAAATTTTCATTGAATTAAGTTATTTTCATGAAATTTTCAATGTAGTTTCCTTTAGTATAGTACATTTTACGTAAACCTTTAGGCTAAGCCAAAAGACTTTTTTCGACCATTTTTAGGGGTGTTTTTTCAACTTCCTCTTTGATTGCTTTTTTAAGTCCTTGAAGTGTTCTTACTTTACAACTACTTAATTGTTTTTTTTTAAGTATCCACATAAAAAAATAATCGCAAGGAGCATAGGAGTCAGGGGATGATAGTAGCCATTTCTCAGGAGGAATAAAAATTAATTTTTTACCTTTTAGTCATTTTATAGTTGATTTTGCAGTATGACTTGGTGCAGAATCTTGGTGAAAAACAAAGTTTCCTTGAGAGTGAAAACGTTTACTTTCTTTGATCATGTACTTCAAAACTTTACTGTGATAGTATTTGGCATCAATTTTAGCCTTTGTTTCTACAAAAAATGGTTTTGTTAAGCTTTTGGAGGACATTCCCATCCATACCATAACAGCTGACGGCCAACATGCCTTTTGCAAAACGGTTGCGTCTTTGCGACACTTTCCGGGTGAAATATCTTGTATTTTCGTTTTGCCAGTTGTGGATGACAGATGAAACAAGGTTCCATCCGGTGCTATCAATGTTTTGTATCTATTTACTTTCGCGTAACATTAAATACAGAGACCAAGAACGTTTTCTTAGTTTTTTTACGGTCTTTGCAGACATTTGATGACAGACTTCTTTATTCATTTTTTTACAGCCAATTTTCATTATCTGACGACAAATTGTCGATTGTGATACCTGTACCTTTTTTTTTTTTTTTTTTGCTAAAGTTCTTTGAGGCAGAGGATTTTCTACAGCGATAAGTCTTTTCAGCTTCAACTCAGCTTTTCAGCTTTTTCACCAAGGACTTCCTTTCGTCCACATTTTTTTTCCCTGGAGCTTTTGATTTCCAGCCAAATTCGAAATATAGATAAGCTTTTCGAAGTTTAGATAGTAATTCATTAGAAAAAATGTCTTTTTTGATTTTTAAATGCTTTATTTATAACAGAATTTGAGCAACCATTCTTCAAAAGCTTTAAAATTTCGTTTCGGGTTTGAGGATCCAATTTTGGAGCCATAATTTACTCGCACTAATAAAAATAGTTAGATTGGTAATTTAAACTTCTCACTTTTAAAATAAATCTGGTAGTAAAGCGATTAAAATTTCAATAAATAGTTACATGGTTTTAAAATTGGTCACACTAATTTTGAATCAACCTGTACTTAGTGAAAAATTCTTACGTAGAAAGACTTGCATGTTTAAATTCAGGATTTCAAAACACATTACAGACGCAGTACGCACTGGGAAATTTTTGAAAAGTACAATTTCATCGACCTGTGTAATTTACGAAAAGTTGGTATTAATTTCTCCGCATTTACTTTACTATGGTAATGCACTTAAAAAAAAAAAAAAAAAAAAAAAAAAAAAAAAAAAAAAAACTATAATTTTTATTTTTATATAACCTCTTACTTCTTGCTCCTGAGAAAGTGACGGGGGGAGATTTCGCTATCTATTTATTGTGACCGTGATTTTTCTGAGCTGCAGTGTTCAAAAATAAACGAATTAAAATATTTAAAAACGAACCCTTTCTGATACCCAGAGAAAAATTTATTTCTTATTTTACACTCTAGATGAAAGTAACAGATTATTCAAAATGTAATTGGAGATAGTTGGATTGTTTCAAACTGTCACCACAATCCAATTTTAAATATTTGTAATACTTATTTTGTAATCTTAGATCAGTTAGGTTTTTGAATGCACTTAGTTTTATCCTCTGAGGTAACATACATTTTATAATATTGTGTTTGGCACGGAGTAAGAAACACAAAAAGACTCGGATTCTAATTTTAATATAAATTCGTCAGAGAGTGGTTCGGAAATAAGTGATTTTTGTGAAAGTTTGGACGGTAAATCTGAGAACAAACAGTGCATTATACATATAGTGTTGAATTATACGTAAAATTATTTTTTTGATGTGTAAAACACATAGCTTTTATTTTTTTCTAGTTACTGGAAAACCAATGTTCAGTCATAATAACCCTTATTGTTGGTTTTCTGAAAAAATAAAATTTCTTGATTTCAAGATTAAAAATATTCCAAAAATTAAAAAGGAACACATATATTGTTCATAACTTTATTTTATACGATTTTATTGAGTAAAAAATATAGCCACTTTCGTTACCGTTTTCTTAAAAATCATGAGATCGTTCAGGAGTTAAACGTATTTCGAGTACAATGTCAACATCTACAATTTATATTATATTATTTTCATTCATAGATATAGTAATATATATATATATATATATATATATATATATATATATATATATATATATATATATATATATATATATATATAGATAGATAGATAGATAGATAGATCTATCATCCCCATGTTATCGAGCAAAAATTTTTGAGGCCGAAAAAAGTTCTAAAATCAGCCATTAGAGAGTATTGAAAAAAAAAAGAATAAAAAGAAAAACGAATTTGAAACTGTACCTGGAGTTTTTCATTCACTTTTAGTAAATAAATTATTCATAAATCTTATTTACTAAATTATCCGTGTCTATTCTTGAGTGTGATTTACTCGAAAAAGGCAGCCATTAGAGTGACATCACTTTTTCAATCTCGCTGATCAATCTATGTCTTATTACTATATCTATGTTTTTATTATTATATTTCTTTTTTCCTTACAGTGTAGTAAATAGATGTAATATGATTATAATTATTTTGTAAATAAGAGACATGTTGCTAATAAATTATTAAAATAGTCTGCGGAATTCAACAACTAGTTTATACTGAAATAAATTATCCAATAAAACCAATATTGGATAAATTAGGGAAAAAAAAAATCTTAAAAAAAATTATACAATTTTAATAAGATTTTGGTAATGTAAATACACGATTAGAGTTTTCATATATATATATATATATATATATATATATATATATTTATTTATTTATATTTATATTTATATTTTATGGAATAAAAATTATGATTATTAAAAAAATATATTCCTTAACATTTAATATCGCATGAATAAAATTTTATTATTATCGCTTTAAGAAGATTTTCCCAATTTTTAAGTGTTTACGTTATTAAGTCCTAAAACATTAATGCATATTTAATTTTCGATGCAAAATTGCTATACATTTCATTTTATAATTTTTATTATTAATATAAGCTATTATTCTGTTTTTAATATAAGTTATTCAATACTATAAAAAGTGCATACGAATTCCTTGCAGGTGTAATCTTGGTGATATAAAATCTCCCCCCCCCCCTTCGCATTAAAGTGAATATAAAACATTTATCGAATTTATTAATATTCAAGTTTTCAATACATGCATAGGAAAATTATATGAATAAATATTTTGTAACTAATGCATGATGAAAAAATTCAATTAAAAAAAACCAGCTGGTGTGTAACAGCCACACGACTTCCATTACCCAGTACAACACACATTATAAACATTTTATATACATTTTTTATTTAAATAAGTAACAAAATTGCTCTATCCGTCAAATAAGTTATTTAAAATAATAATTAGAAAAACAATAATGGGCGGACCTGAAATTGAGCTATTTATACAGGACGCCTATCAATTTTCCTGAACTAACCAACTATATCATTCGAAAGGACATCTAATAGAGTGTTTATATAGCAAATTTGAAGAAAATCGTTAGAGCCGTTTTTGAGATACGGACTTACGGTCCCACTTCCGGTTTCCGATGTCCCACTTCCGGTTAAACTCAATTATTGACAGGAAAACAAAGATTACTTACAAAAGCATATTTAAAAGTGAGTTAAAATGGCGAGTTTGAAAAAAATCCGTACAACCGTTTTTAAAGGAACGCCTTTGCGAGGCCTGAAATTGAGCTATTTATACAGGACGCCTATCAATTTTCCTGAACTAACCAACTGTATCATTCGAAAGGACATCTAATAGAGTGTTTATATAGCAAGTTTGAAGAAAATCGTTAGAGCCGTTTTTGAGATACGGACTTATGGTCCCACTTCCGGTTTCCGATGTCCCACTTCCGGTTAAACTCAATTATTGACAGGAAAACAATAATTACATACAAAAGCATATTTAAAAGTGAGTTAAAATGGCGAGTTTGAAAAAAATCCGTACAACCGTTTTTAAAGGAACGCCTTTGCGAGGCCTGAAATTGAGCTATTTATACAGGACGTCTATCAATTTTCCTGAACTAACCAACTATATCATTCGAAAGGACATCTAATAGAGTGTTTATATACCAAGTTTGAAGAAAATCGTTAGAGCCGTTTTTGAGATACGGACTTACGGTCCCACTTCCGGTTTCCGATGTCCCACTTCCGGTTTTTCAATTTTAACCAAAATTTGGAAATTTCATCTGTACACCAGACGTATTTCAATTCTAAAGTTTCGAAGCTCTATCTTTATTAGTTTCTGAGCTATAATAGCCAGAAGATTCTCCACATACATACACACACACATACACACATACATACACACTGACCAATTTCCAAAAACCACTTTTTTGGACTCAGGGGACCTTAAAACGTGTGAATCAGGTGAAAAACCGATATCGAATTTTCAGACCGAATACAATACTTCCATTACCTACGGTAGTAGGGTAATGGAAGTAAAAATATCCTATGATAATAATTTCTGTTTAATAAAAGATGGTTTAATAAACATCGGTTAAATATTTATTTAACCGACTAATTTAACAATAAAAATACTTAATTCTCCTTAAATTTAAATTTTTTAAAACGAATGAACAATATTGATGCAAAACATAATATTACATTGGGAAAGATGTCACAGGATAAATAAAAGATCATTTCGTGTATACTATTACTAAAATTTCTAAATTTTCTAAAACGAATTTAGAGTTATATATAAATATATTATAGAACAGATAAATATAAATTTAGTTGTACTATAAAATAAAAAAATAGAGCTCAAGTTTTTGTACATTTAAGGCATTAAAAAATATTTTTTTTTTCCTTCTGTGTATGAAATTGAGTGATATTTTACTCCCTATTTATTTACCTATGACTGATGCATGTAATATTAAATACGTATGTTTTACTTCCAAAGAGCTTAAAATTATGATAATGAATAAACTATGTCTGAAATGAATAAACTATGTCAGAAATATTGGCTTCATACTGCGGAAAATCGATTAAAACTGTCGAGAATCACTAAAGGTCAAACAAGAAAAAACAAATATTTAAAAATAGATAAAAACAAGAAAAAATAAAAAAAAAAATTGCACAAACATGTTAAAGGATTGGGAATATTTGGATAACATCATATAAAAAAGTTTTAAATATTTGTTTCCATTGGGGATGAGCGTTAAAGGTTTAACATTCGATATTGTTCTCAGATTGCTTAGAAAGTTATATTTTTGTGTAAATCTCACACTGCTGTGTATAACAACTAGTATGTTGTGGCCACCAAATGACTTTCTTCTATATTTTTCTAGACAAATGTAAAAATAATTTATTAAATTTATTATTATTATTATTATTATTGTTTGTTCGTTTTTGTTAAAAATGAAAAAAAAAAAAAAAAAAAAAAAAAACAATAACATTATTTTAAATTATCGCGGATCGATGGTCCAACCATTCGTTTTAAAGGTTTTGGCGAGCTCTTTTGAAATATACCCATCATAAAAATTTACTCCCCTCGAAGGGGGACTTCCCCCTCAGGGGGGTGGGGGGGAGGCGAGGCTCCTACATACACATTTTTTTTTCCTAGTTGACTATCTCTATTACAAAAAAATTTTTTAAATTTAATGATGATTATCAAAAAATATTTCTCTTTATGCGCATTTATACAAAATTTTGTCCTATACCACGATGTTAAAAATTTTAAAAACGCGGGATGGCAACGCAAACTGTTTGACAATTTTTACCAAAAATTGATAGGCATTAAATTATGTCAATGTGTAACTACATACCAATTTGTATGAAATTCTTTGCAGTAATACCTGAGATACAGTTGCCACAAAATTTTCTCTCTCTCTCTCTCTCTGTCTCTCTCACACACAGATAGAGAGACATTTTCTAAAAATGGTCAAATCGTGTTCTACAGCTTTTAAAACATGTAAATCCATCAAAAAACGCGAGGTCGAAAATTTTTACAAATCCAACACTTTCTTCTATTGAATATAGAAGAAAGTGAAAATATCAAACAAAATTCATCGTAAACTATAAAATGAAAACATATTTTAGTTTCAGTTTTAATGGCCATGTATTCTTTAACCGCATTTCTTGAAACCATGGAAGCCTCTGCGCAAGTTTTTACACAACGAGTCCAGTTTTACAATAGGGGTGATAGTAATCAAATTAAGAGAAAAAAGCGATGACTGAATCTAAGAGATGATGTACTGAGCGGCGAATTACTGGATTTTTTCCAAATTACTAAGCTGTTGATCAGTTTGGCACCCCTTGAAGACTTTGGACTCATCCTCACTGCTAGTTTTAAGAAACGTGTTTACACTACACTTAAAACTTTAATTTCGAATCAGGCAGACGATAATTATTAACGTAAAATATTTCGTTAACTTTCACTTTACAATATTTGAATTAAATATTTATTGCGATTTTTTTATCCCTGTACGTATTACAATACTGCATTCACACACACACACAAAAAAAAAAAATAATAATAATGATAATAATAAATATATACATAATTAATTGTAAAATAGGTTTCTGAATTATCATTTTTATTTTCCTTTATTATCAACAATACCGTAAACTGAGGTGACTTTGACACCCATCATGTTTTGTGTTTGCTGCCTATATGTTGCTCATGTAATGCGAAATGCAGGTCGAAGGGGTGTCAAAGTCACCCAAGTTTACAGTACATGAGAAAATATAAGCGGCAAACGCAAAACATGATGTGTGTCAAAAACACACCAGTTTACGGTACTTTTTTTTTTTTTTCAAGTAAAGAATCAATAAAAAATAAAAATTATTATTGCATAATATCTTATAATCCAACACTTTATTTTTTTTCATGCATCTAAATTATTTAATTAAAGTTGTACTGATGTTAGCATATTTAAAACATTGGCGAAAATTTTATAATTTTACAATTTTTTGGGGGGAGGAGGAGTAATCAGCGTTTCTAGATTATATTATAAAATTAGACTATTTTTACATAGTTCAGTTAACATTATTTATGAATTCATAACTATAAACTATTTGTTTCTTACACTAAAAACAGAATCTTATAAGTTAATTGAAAAAATAATAATAAATAAAATAAAAATTATAATTCAATCACATTTTAGCATATCTTAGTGTATAAAATATGCGCATTGTTAATTGAACACGTTAAAAATATTAAATGATATGTCAGAACTATTGCACAATACCTTACACAATGACGTATTTCAAAGGATCACAACCTGTTAAATTATTTATAAATTGCACCTGATTATTACTTTTCAAACAGAATGTAATTATCCTTTATAACACGTTATTAAAGCATAGCTTTGAGACATTTCTTCACTTAAATAGTTTTTGACACTCCCTTCCAACATGATACGTGATGTGTTTTAATTCAACTATAATTCATTTTAACAGAAATATGACAATCCGTTAAAGTCTTTGATTTCTTTTAAGCTGCAGAGAAATTATCACTTTAAGTGCTTTTCAAAATCTCATATTCATGAAAGCTTTAGGATATTCCCCGTTTATTTATTGAAAATTATGTTTTTAAAATTTTAAAACTTTAGGAATGAAGAGTACAGGTTTTTGATTTATATATTTCAGCGTAGGTTTTGTTCCGAAGGCATAAATGGATCTGAATGAAATTGAAGAAAAATAAAAAAAAAATAACGATCACCCTCAAAAAAAGTACATATATAATGTGAAAAGCTTTATATCCGTAACAAATGAATATGTTGTGATATTTAATTATCTTCATCCATTTGAAAAAAAAAAAAACTATTAATTAACTTTATGTAGAGACAAAGATTGCTTTGGAAACATCGAAGACCTACCTTGCTTTTCTATTCCACGCAAGTTTTTAAAATTAATGAAATACATTGAAAAAAAAAACTTTGCATAAATTAGACACAACATTCTACTATTAAAACACGAATAAACTACTACGTCAGAAACGCCAAAGAAAAATATTTGAGATGCAAAAATATATTTAAGACAGCGTTTAGTTTGGCCAATATATGATAAACCACACTGACAGGAAATACTATAAACGCCCCAAGAATTATGCATATCAATGGAATCTTTTAACTGAGAAAAGGTGAGTTTATTGGAAGGCGAAAATATTATTTTAAAATCATATTGTTTGAGAATTTTAGCTATGGTTTGACTGGATTTAGGAAAATAGGGTAAAACAATACTGATATTAGTAGAGACTGATTTAGTTGCATTTCAAATATTTTTCTTTGGCGTTTCTGATGTAGTAGTTTCTTTGGGTTTTAATATTCCAACGCCAAGTCTCGTGTTATTACAACATTCTACAATAAGCATAAGGTAGAGAGATTATGCGGTAGGAGCGATTGTACACTAAGCGGATCGGCGGGAAGGAGCAGAGCGGGCCCACTAAAACTCCATATTTGTACAACATCAATAGTGGAGTACCGACATGAATGTGTATGCTGATTGCTTCAATCATCTAATATAAAACTTGGTTTATTTGTCTAGTTTTCAAAAATGATTGCTTGAATTTTCATAACTTTTCTTAAGAGTTTCTGCAAAAGGGTACTATTACAAAGTGTTCTTAAGTTAAACGCTTGTTCACGGACAAATTTATATATGTTACTTATAGCATGTGGTTTCATGAAAGTTGTACCTTAAAAAAAAAAAAAAAAAAAAAAAAAAAAAAAAAAAAAACTACAATTCTGGACAGCGACAAATTAGTTCAACAAAAAATAAAACGTACGGTAACAAAATAAAATGCACTAATTTTATTATTTAAACGTGTTATCTAGTAAGGATGTTAGTTTGTAATCTTATCTGTCATTGTTTTTTTTTTCCCTATATATATACATATATGTATTTTAAATAAAATTCTTTAATTCTTTAAAAAAAAAAAAAAATAAGCATTAAAATAAAATATTCAGTCCCTGAATTACTTGTTTGCAAAAATCTTAAAATAATGTCATTTAATTGTAGTTATAATTAAGCACAATCTATTCTGTCATGTGCACAATCTCTCCTATCCTGTAAAAAGAGATTGTAGAAGATAGCTCTCTTAGTTTTATTACAGCCGTTACTTTAATTTATAGCATAACAACAAAATAGTAACTAAAATGCAGAAAAAATGAATGAATTCAAAATTATGAACAATAGTTCAGCAAAAAATTAATATTTGGAATTTTTATATCATTCTATTAATTTGTGTTCAAACGCTCCTAACATTACCTTATAGTTTTTAAGTTATTAATGAAGTGTGAACATGCTAATTTATAATTAATAGCGCATACGCAAGCGTTAACAAAATTGGATTTCATATATTATAAGTTCAATTTCAAAAGATAATCCTATAAAACAAACACGCAAATATCGTAAAATTCAAGACGATTTTAACGCTCTTACACTATATTAACACATATAAACGCACACACGCACAGACACACACATACAAAAATATATTACATGAAGTTAATTCATAAACTGAAAATGCCTATTTGTATAACGTGATCATTCAACAGAGATATTAATTTATATCTTATCATATGTAAGGAAAGTATTGCAATCATGTCAAAAATCCGAATTTGGGATTTTGGTTCTATACTTTTTGAGGTACATTGAGTTCACTTTTGCTATTTTTAAGACCATTTATGTATATGTCTGTATGTGTGTCTGTATGTGTGTGTATGTGTGGGAGTGAACACGTTAACGTCTAAACGCTTTGTTTAAATGATCTGAAAGCTGGTACGTATGATATAAATTACAATAGCACGAACCCTATTGATTTTGGTGAAGGTAATACTTATAGTTTTTTACAAGGACAGAAAGAAAAATTCATTGTTATTATAGCCTATTTGCCCAATTTTTTAAAGTGCGATAGTGTCTAAACGTCATATTCAGTTGAGCTAAAAAAAATATACATGATATAAGTAACAGTCACACGAACTGTATAAATTTCGGCTAATCTATCTCTTATATATATATATATATGTATATATATATATATATATTTTTTTTTTTTTTTTCAGGAAAAAAAAAAAAAAAAAAAAACCTCTATATCATTATGGTCTATGGGTCCATATATTTTAAAGTGCGTTAGCGTTACTTGATTGAACGACTTATTTGATTGAACTGTAAGCTTATACACATATTCTAGGTTAACATCGCACGAGTTGTATACATTTTTGTGAATCTAATGCTTATACATTTTTACAGGGAATCAACGAAAAATTCTTTATCTTTATAATCTATGGGCTCAAATTATTCGAAGTGCAATAGCGTAAAAATAAAAAAATGGAGAAAAAATATTTAAACACCCTATTGTAATTTTCACCTTTGTTTCTTTAAACGCTTGTTTCACATTAATTTATTTATACAACCTTAAATTACTTAATGTTCGGAATGTCGAGTGGAGTCCTTCCAGATTTTTGGATAATGTTATTTATTGAAATTTGTTATCTCATTTGATTTCGTCTTATTTCGATGTTTTCAGTCTGATTATTAATTTCATTCATTTTGAAACTTTTTATATCTTTTTATATTTTGGTAATTTCCTCCGAGATTTCATATCTACATCTATGTCTATCTATCTATCTATCTATTTGTATGCAACGAGATATATAAAGTGGAGTGATAAATCGTAACCCTTGAGAAGGTCCAAGATGAGTCATGTGACATGCTCTCCTTGCACCTGCGTGGTTCCCTTGGCTACAGCTTATTTTCAGTAAATTTCTATGGCAACGGTTTGGAGATTGTTCTTGGCAAAAATCATAACTGCCAATGTTTTTGTTTATTTATGTAGTTTAATATTCTTTTGTTCTAAATCATTTTGATTTTGATTTTACTTCTGTTTCATTTCGTGTAGTCGAAATTTAACCGACAAAATCCCATACAGCACACAATGTTTCAGTTACGTTGCAAAAAGCTTACAATCTTTCAAAAACGTAACACGTTTTAGTATGATCTCTGATACCTTTCTGAAACATTCGCCCTTTTTGTTTTTCAATCTGTTAAGTGATTGTAACATTTCTGTTACGTATCTAATTTTTTGTTACGATCGCGGACATTTCTACGTTTTTGAAACTAATCGGAAAGCAATCTGAACGTTTTTAAACGTTTCGGAAATGTTTATAATGTTTCAATGTTATATGATTGTTACGTTTCCGGAACATTTTGTGCTGTTAGAGATGCTTAAAAATAGTTGAAAAATTATTATTTGTTGCTAAATTTAGCTCTTTAAAAGTTTAAATTTTCTTTTATAAACACTTTAAAACTTTGTTGGGAAACGATGAAAAAAAGGTATTTCATTATTTATTAAAATGTGAAATATGTGTAAAATTATTTTAAAAACAACTTATTTCGGTCAAAGGACTGTCATGTTACCTAATAATAATGATAATTTGTCGAACTGATATTTTAAATGCCAAAATACCGATAAAGGGCCAAACACAGCAACCTATTGGAGCATGTCACGTGATTCGTCTTGAACCACGGAAAGCTAATCATTCATCCATTTAATCAACACTCTAATTCATATATCTCGTTGTTTATATGTATATACATATACATACCTATTTATCTATCTATTTATCTCTCTATCTCTTTATATATATATATATATATATATATATATATATATATATATATATATATATATATATATATGTATATATACAGGACACGATTTCTGACAGTGCTCAAAGTTTCCTGTAGTGCGATCTAATTGCCCCAAACATTGTATGATGGGGCCAATATTAAATAAGACAAACGACGACGGATTCCGGAAAAAAAAAAAAAAAAAAAAAAAAAAAAGAACACTAGAGGAATGTGTGGTGCTTTTTTTCACAGTTAAGCTTTTATCGATATTTATAATTTAAAAATTAACGATTGAGCCCTATTTTTACGTATTACTTTTGTTCTCATTTATTATTTGAAATAAGAGACATCGCGCTAAATTGTACCCACTTTTCCATTTTTTAAAAAATCATTTTCTATTATACAATACCCCCCACGTATTCCACTAATGGTGAATTTTGGAACTTTTTTTCCCATAATCCTTTGTCTGCCGTAGTAATCAATTTTATTGCAAATTTTGGCGTCATTATTGTAATTAGACCTCGCTGAGAAACACTGTGAGCACTGTTAGTTTAATGATGACCACCTTGTATATATTTGTACATGTATATAGAGAGATAGGGAGATAGATATTCCAATTAAATATACTTTATAACGCTAAAAGAAACTATCCATACAGCACAGAATGTTTCAGTTACGTTGTAAAAAGCTTACAATCTTTCAAAAATGTAACACACTTATGTATGCTCTCTCATACATTTCTGAAACATTCACCCTTTTTGATTTTCTATCTGTTAAGTGATTGTAACGTTTCTGTTACGTATCTGATGTTTTTGTTACGATCGCGGACATTTCTACGTTTTTGAAACTAATCGGAAAGCAATATGAACGTTTTTAAACGTTCCTAAAATGTTTGTAATGTTTCAATGTTATATGATTGTTATGTTTCTGGAACATTTTGTACTGTTAGGGTAAAGATTTTCTAATATACAGATGACTGACAATTAAAAAAAAAAGAATAATAACTTGCTATCACAAATTAAAACTAAACTTGTTATTCAAAACATAATAGTTTCTATTATATAAATTATTATTACTGAGCTACCATTATGTAACCATTAACCATTTATTTGAATTCCGAAGATTTTGGTTGAATAATCATTTGGAGTATTTAAATAATGTGAAGATTCTTGAAGAGAAAATTGCCAGGGAATTGTGAAAATCATTATTCAATAGAGTTACTGAAGCGAAAATTTGGAGAGCAATGTTGTGCATGAACAACAATATTTTATATCCTAAACTGAATGCGTGTGTGAAATCAATTACGCTTCGTTTATTTTTTCAACAACAATATTAGCCAGTTTTAGTCAGTTATCAGTACAGAAAGTAAGGATTAAGTGAAACAAATGATTTATGTTTTATAAGTAGTCGCAATTTCTTTCAAGGTTTATGCCATTTTACGTAGACTAATAGAATATTGTTAATGTAACGTATTATAGTGAGATTATGTAATCAAATGAAAAAAAATCGATGAGTGCCTTGCATAAAACTTATTGTGACCAACTTTGATATAATACTTAAACTAAAGAATTAATATTTTGACAATCTTGATGTAATTTATGTGAATGAAAAACTCTTAGTTTTGTGATAATAATCATATCTTAAGGTGAGGGTAATAATCATATCTTGATGAAAACAAATTCGGATGAATGACTCGGTGACACTTAATAGGAACAACTTTGAAAAGCAATTTAATTAAAACAATTTAAAATATCAATGTTTAAAAACGTCAATTATTTTGAGACAAAATTCCCATTGTAAGGTGGTAATTATAAAACGAAAAATGCAATGTACTACTTAAAATAATAAGGCTGGTAAATTTGATCTTACATGTATATACACACTCTAGGACACACACACACAAAATAAAAAATACACCAAGAAGGAGTAGAGCAAATTGGACACAAATTGATATGCATACAGCTTTCGATGGAAAATGCAAATTTTTAAAGTTTAGCGGCCAATGAATGAACATGTGTCGCTACAGCGCATTTTATTTGCGCAACTGGCAGGATAATAAAGAGGAGAAAGTTTGATTCCAGGTCATAAATTCTTTGAGAATTTTATTCCGTCTACTCAGATAGACAGTAACAATGCCTAGCACACAGGTGCGCAAAACATATGTGCATATTTCAGCATTTGAGAGAGGACTGTAGTTGGACTCAAATAAACCGGTTCGTCTAATATGCGAATTCTTTGACATTTGGATAGAAACGATGCCGCTAGCAGATGATATTGGCAGGAATGGGTGGACCATTGCCGAATATAGTGTTAAGAAGGAAGCGGTCGTCCTAAAGATAGGATAGAATGTAAGAACCGGTCAATCGTCAGAGTAGTACTCAAACTCCCAAATTCGTCGTTATTATCGATCCTATGTGCAACTGTTACTTCAGGGACTTCAAATACCATTAATAGACGGCTTAGAGAAATGGGTTTGAGCTGCTTGTGTCGATTGCTATTAAACTTTTTATACTGACAAGCCCGTTCGCAGTTATATCGAGCACGTTCGGCCTGGAATGTTACTGAATGGAGTAGAATTGTCTTCAGTGATGCGTCCCGCACCAATTTGCGTCTTGATGACCAGCAAAGACGCGTCTGGAGAGGCCCCGTGAAAAGGGGGATTCCAACCTGACTGTCACCAGCCATATGGCCCGACAACAGGAGTGATGGTCTTGAGTTCCATTTCATTTCATAGCAGGACCCTTTTGGTTGCCTTCATATCACGAAATTTTGAGCATATATTTCAGCATGATAATGCCCGCTCACGTACGAAGATAATTTCTACTGTTTGATTTCTTCCTTGGCCAACATTATTTTGGCCAGCAAAATCGCCTGATCTCTCTACCAGTGAGGACGTTTGGAGCATCATGAAAATTGTCCTACAACCAGTATGGGATTTTGCCAATCTAACACACGAATTGGACAGAATTTTCGCGATATCTCGCAGGAAGACATCTCTCAACTCTATCAATTAATGCCAAGCCGAACAACTGCTTACGTAAGGGCCAGAAGAGGGCCAACGCGTTATTGACTTGTTCACTTTGTGAGGCTTTTTCTCTTGATTAAATCCCCCTAAATTTCTGAAACTGTAATCATTTGTTTTTCTCCACATGTACATCACGTCTACCCTATTTCGTCCCATTTGAATAACTCCTTCTTCGTGCGTCGTTATTTTTGTCTTAGAGTATATATGTACTTGGTCGTCCATGAAAATTTCTGCCAATTTTCGTTAGGTGTCATTTATCAGAATGATTGAAAACAGACGGCTTGCGTACATATTCTTTAAATCGGTACTTCATCCATATTTAGAAAAAAAAATGGTTACGATATGTTACGTGATGTCAGTCTTATACCCATTTAAATATGGAAGAAAATAAAGTTCATTACAGACATTTAAAGCTTTTCTTTTACTTGTAAGGCAAAAATGCCACACAAGCGGCAAAGAAAATATGCGCAAAGGTATTTTAGGTAAAATAACTGTACGGAAGTGGTTTGCTAGATTTAAAGCTGGTGATTTCAACCTTCAAGATCAAGAACGCCCCAGACCATCAAGAACACAAGATCCACCACATATGAAGGTGAGATTAAAACACTGATAAAAAATAACCCACACTGTGCTACAATCAAATTAGCAAAAATTTTAAAGATATCAAAATCCTTTGTCCACGAGCATTTAAATGTATTGCGTTTCAATTTTCTTTCAAAATCGGCATGACATTTTCGAACAACCCAATATATATATATATATATACTTTAAAAGTCAAATTACATGAGCAAAAAAGTTATTAAGCTACGTTTAGTTGTCGTACTTTTTGCATACTAAGTTAAATTTTCCCCCATGTTAGAATACTAATATGATTATTTTTACAAAAAAAAATTCATCTTTTCTTTAAGAAAGAAAGTATGTCTACATAGATATTACTCGATTTTTAGTTAAGTATATTAATTTTTAATCTTAGAATAATTCAATATTACAACACAATTATGATGTGAATACACCACCTCTCTTTTAAATCTGACTTAAAACTACTTCGTTTTGAAAGCATTCACTTGCAGCTGTTCGTTCCTGGCTCAACGTATCCTGTAAAGTTTGCGTTCCGCGTCTCTTGTAAATGGAAGAATCTACAGTCTTTTTTTCTCCGCGCAGGAACTATTCACTGGTTGCCTCTTACATAACAAGTTAGACCGTACAGTCATTTGCAAAAGTTTGAGACAAGTAGGCCATTTTCAGTATTTCATCACATTGCATCATTTGCGCAGATTACTGCGTCATCTCCTGTGCTGATTGCGTCAGACTAATTCTACTGTTATAAATAAATGTGGCCGGCACATTTATCACCAGTCGTTTATTGGATTTTGTCGTAGACATTTCTGCTGTGTAATTATTGTAGTGGGTAAAAAACCTTCACTTACAGTTACAAAAAGGTCAGAAATATTGACCCTGCATAAAATTGGATTTTATAAACGTCAAATAAGTTCGAGTGTAAATGTGAGCAAGACAGATGTGCATGAAGCTATTAGTAAATTTAAACAAGAACCTCCTGCAATACGATTAGACATTCTCTGGCTTCAAAGGGCACCAGCGTCAGTTTGAGTACTATTTCAAGACGTTTGTGCAAAGATTTTGGTTTATCATACCATAAACCTGTAAGGAAATCTCAATTTACTCCAAGTATAAAAAGAAACGAGTCTTAAGGTCTACAAATTTTCCCAAAATTTTAAATTTACTAATAGCTTGATGCACACTTTTCTTGCTCACATTTACCCTTGAACTTATTTGGTATTCATAAAATCGAATTTTATGCATTGTCAATATTTCTGATCTTTTTGTAACAGTAAGTGAAGGTTTTTTACCCATTACAATAATTACATGACGGTACTGTCTACGACAAAATGCAATAAACAACTGGTAATGAACGTGGCGGGCACTTTTATTTATAGCAGCAGAATGCGTTTGATGCAATCAGCACATGACATGACGCTAAAATCTGCGCAAATGATGGAATGTGTTAAAATACTGAAAACCGGCTACTGGTCTTAAACTTTTTCAAATGGCTGTAATAATTTTCTTGTATTTATAAATTAAAAATTACTAATGACAAACGTATAATTCCCCTGATAAAAGCAAAAATAAATAAATAAATACATAAAATAACGTGTGACTGTAACATACAAAATTTAGTAAAAAATAATTATAATATTATTACTATTATTATTAATATTTTTTAGAAAGGTATTTTCATTTAACAGATTCAACTTATTATTTTTAAATTTACATCATATCAATCCTTCCACTAAAATTTGGATACTTTGTTATAATGGATATTAAAGTTTTAAATTCCATCTAAAGTTATAAAAAAGAACATGTTTATTTAATCACGGAATGCCCTCAGCTTAAATTTCTTAATTTTAAATTTATGATATGATAAATATTATTTTGTGTGAAAGTATGCTCTTTATGTGCTTATAAGTGTACATATGTAACGACTCAAAGTTAAAAATCCACACGTTTTGAAGTTTTAGTATAATAGTGATATCGTAGTGTTATACAAGAAAATTACATACTTATTTATACACTGTACGTCAACAGCACAAAATTCTAAATGGTATTTTTCTGAATTATTATTTAATATTCCAAATGTATTTATTATTCATTTTTATTATATTTATATGTAGGAGGATGGCTATTAAGTAACCGAAAAAAGTATTTGATAGTAAATAATTAGTGAAATGGCAAACAAATTTAAAGATTCTATTTTTGCAACAACTAAAGTCTGACAATTATTTTTTACTATGTGTTTTCGAAATGGCGGTCATTGATTTTGATGCGAACTGCTATCTTCTTCGGAAGTGAGGTGACGGTGCGGCGAAAGTAGTTTGGAACTAAATCCTCCCATATTTTCTTCAGGGCTTTCTTGATTTTATCAAACGTATGATTTTCTGTATTCGCAATTGTTCATCTAAGAACCCTCACACTGAAAACTCCATTGGATACAATTCAGAGCTGTTAGAAGAACACAGATTTTGGTCAGATACCTTCTCACTTTGACATCGATTAAAGCAAACGTTGGTATGACTCCAAGGGCCAGAGCACAAACTTGGTGAAATATTTTAGCCGGCTTTCTATAAAGTCCAGCTTTCTATAAAACACCTTTTTCATATTTTTTTTCTATTATTTTTTGCGTTTTTCTTTGAAAAAAAGCCCAGTCGAGTCTTCCTATTGTTGCTAATCTCAGCTTATACCATCAAACATTTTAGAAACAAAGACTTTGTTGCATTTTTTCGTTTTCTGGTGTTCTTGAGAGCTAGATCCAAAAGTTAGTAACTATTTTGTGAGTTTTTAGCGACTTAAACAGTAAAAACTTTCGCAAAATATCTTAGATGCGTCGCACTTTGAAAAAATCACGAAAATTTTTCATTTATCAAACAGATTTTACTTTCCCTGATCGACCAAAAACTGCCTGTTGAATAAATGCATATTACTTTAATAAATAATATTTAAAGATAAAATATTACAACAACAAAAAAGTGGTTATAATGAAGTAGGTAGTCCATAAAATCTCCTTAATTTTCTTCGGATATTTAATAGCCAGCCTGTATACATATACAGTAGCGGACAAAAAAACTGCATCACAAATAATAATAATAATAATAATAATAATAATGTTATGCATTATTTTGTTTGCAGAAAATTATCTTAGTTGCTGCAAAGCAAGATATGACGTCATTCCACATTCATATTGCATCATACAACTCTTCTGAAGTATCACATCATCCTACTTCTGTAAATAACATGCCAAAAGGGGACAATGGTTATTTATCTCATTTTTTAAGTGATGAAAGGATGTCACCTTATGTTCAATTGACGAAAGAGAAAAAATGTGTGGCACTTGCTTTAGCCAAAGAAGGATATTCAATACGTGTGATCGTTAAAAATAAATGGCTGCAATCAATCGGCAGTCTCGAGAGCGATTAAGTTGGAGCGTGTAACTGGTAACGTTGAAAGGATCAGACGAAAGAGAGTAACCACAAAATCTGACGATCGATAGCTCAAGCGTATGTCTCTCCGTAATCGTCATGCAAGTGCTTCTGATTTAAAAGTCAAATTTGAGAAAGAATGTGGTGTCAATTTAAGTGCACGAACTGTCCAAATATATCTTGCGGAATGCTGTCTGCATGCGTATCGCCCGAAGAAAATGCCGCTACTTAAAAAAAAAAAAAAAAAAAAAAAAAGATGCAGAAAGGACTTTCTTGAATGAAACAGCATGGTTCGTGGACAAAAACTCAGTGGAACTCAGTAAATTTTCGGATGAATCTAAATTCAACCTACATGGGTTGGGCAGTAAGCGATATGTTCGGAGGCGTAAAAATGAAGCTTTCCATCCAGACTGCATATCGCCTACTGTTAAATTCTCAGAGAGCCAAATGATCTGGGGATGCATATCCAGCAAAATGGTTGGACGCCTGAAACTTATTACTGGAACTGTGGTTGCATCAGTTTACAGCCCGGTTTTGGAGGAGTGTTTAAACCCAGTTATTCAAAAGGTGCTGTAAATTGTATTTTTCAACAGGACTCTGAAAAGTGTCATACAGCCAAATCGGTAAGTACGACGACATTCATGCATGATTTTTAACCTTATTTACAGGTTCTTATCTCTACAACATAAATAATATTACAAAAGTAATTTCCTCCTATTTTACCCCTTTAGGTGGAGGCTTATCTGACAAAATCTGAAATGAAAGCTTTGGACTGGTCAGTAAATAGTCCGGATCCGAATCTCATTGAAAATTGTTGGCACATAATGGGTACGAAAATTGCTGCTAAGAAGCCTGCTACTAAGATTGAACTGCGGGAAAGCATTATTAGGGCTTGGTTCCATGATACTGGCCGGGATTACATTCAGAAGTTAATATCTTCTATAGCAGACTGCTGCAAGCCTGTCATTGCAGCTCGTGGAGGATCCACTAAATATTGAAGTGATCCTTATGCCTGTATACACATGTAAATAAATGTAATATGACTGCAGTTATGTAGAATTTATATTAACTACAAAATTTGTATATCAATTACTTTGTTGCACATTTTATTAAATATTAAATTTTCACTGTTTTTAATTTTTCTGAGTAATTAAGTGTAAATAATTCATTAATTCTAGTAAAACGTGATTGAGTTTAATCCAACAACTTCATTTTATTCTAACAGTATGATCTTTACATAAAACATATACGTGAAACACATTATTTGCACCTTTTTTTCATTTTTTCGCGGGTGATGCAGTCTATTTGTCCGCCACTCTCTCCTATCTCTCTCTCTCTCTCTCTCTCTCTCTCTGTATATATATATATATATATATATATATATATATATATATATATATTTAACTTCCTTGAAACCGTTTAAGAAACATGTTTTTCCGATTAAAGATTGATAATTTATTGAAAATGGAATTATATTTCATATTTGTATAACTGTACTTTATTTTATTAACTTTTAAAAATACGAATTGCTTTCATCTATAAATGAGAAACAGTATTACTTTGTGTGCTCTTTTAGCGTAAGTAATTGGATTTTTTTTTTTTTTTTTATTATACTTCAAATAAAACAATCCGTTATACATTCATTAAAAAATAATAATAATATATTCCGTTAATTATTCATTTAATAAAAATTAAAAACATACATATAGAATAATATCACAGTAATCCAAGAAACTATTTATTCTCTTTTCTTTACATAATAATTTAAAACAAAAACCAGTATTTTCCAGCCCGGTTTTTGAACATGTGTTGTTGTCTTCATTTTTTTATTACTCATCTAACCGAATCATCGGAAACGTCTGCTTAGTTAAAGCATAAACAATAAATGCGGATATAACAAATGACCTTTGTTTAGCTAGCGGAAAAGAGATTTTGTTCCTTCAGTTCACTTTATTTAACAAATTATAACAAATGCTAGCCCATAAATTTACGAAGTATTATTAAGTCTGCGTTTAATGAATATGTTTTCATGTCAAAAACAAAGTCACTTTAATGATTTTTTTTTTTTTTTTTTTTTTTTTTTTACTCCGGTGAGTTTAGGGAAAAAAACATAAAGTAAAGTCAGTTATAAAAAGCAGTTTTTTTTTAATATATATATATATATATATATATAATGTATAGATCGTTTAATAATTTATCTTCTTTTTTTTATAACATTTTCTTTTACATTTTTAGTATTATTTTTTCTTATGTGTTAAATGAACTAGATTAAAACCGTTTCCTTCTTTTTCGTAAATCCAACATATAATTAATTATTATACTAAAAAAAAGCCCCCCCCCCCCTTTTTTTTTTTTTTTAAACTTTTTTACATAAATCTTTTTAAAGTACACATGCTATTTCTTTTTAATTCTTTGTAAAATCTTTTAAAAGGTAACTGATTGTTAGTAAATGTTTTATAATAAACAAAGAAGATTCTTTAAATTGTTAAATTACAAGCAAATTTTAAGCATGAAGGGGGAAAATTATGTTTCGTTTTTATTTAATTTTTATTTTTTACTTTCTTCTATAACTGCTTAAACCTTTAACCGTTACAAACGGCTTTTTTCGTCATTCAGTAGTTGAAGTAAAATGCGACTATGACAAAATTTTCAAAATATATTTTTTTTCCAGAAATAAGATTACTAAATATTCACAGATTTCAAAAAATATTATTATTATTATCATTATTATTATTTATTATTATTCCTGTTTCACTTAATATTGATTTTATGGGTTATTAAGCACAAACAGATACGCTAAAAACTACTACATGGCTAAAGGGTTAATTTGATATTTTTTACTTTCATTTACAGGGTAGACTGAGGATAGCTGGCCAGTGGTTTCTTATAAACTTTTATTTTATTTACAACTCATCATATTAAATTAAGCTCAAACTGACACCAAGTTGCTTGGGCTAACTTACCCCTATATCGTGGTGATTTAGTTTAAGTAAACTATTTAAATGCCTTATAGTGTAGAAGTTAAAGCAATATTCAAAATACGTGTCAAAATTTAATTGTTACATCGCACTGATTAAAACAAAATATAACCTAAAGAAAATTATTCACGCAGCATTCCTTAATGAAGTCATTAGAAAAAGTATGCGTGTGGGGGGGGGGGGGAAGTTTTAAATAAATAAAACCGAAAATCAATTTTAAGTTATAAATAGAACGAATTTCTGTTATCAATATAATTATCAATGAAATGAAACATAAGATATCATTTCCTTTTTAAAAACACATGATAGATATGCCCAGCCCATTGCCACCTTCGTTCTCCTGGATTACTTCTTTCAAATGATTTAAGAAAGCAAATCCACAAATGAAATGTTACGTTATATTACTACATGGAAATATTATGTCATATACAGATGAAAAGGTGGATATGGAATTTAAAAAATATACATGTATACACAGATTATCCCTGATAATCCCCTTTAGAGAATAAATCCTGGTTATTGTAAAAAAAAATGACACTTCATAAGGGCCGCGGTAGCCCAGTCGGTAGAGCGCCGGCCTCGTAATTGGAAGATTGCGGGTTCGGAACTCGAGCCGGCCAAAGACCGTCGTGTACACTAATGGTGGCTGGTGCACATATAATCTGACGTGGCCGCAGTGTCCTCCATGTGCCCATAAAAAAATATACCTCTGAGTGTCACCAAAGCGGGTGAGCCATCCCTTCCCTGGGTGATCAAAATTGTGATGGCATGTCTCCGGACTACCTCTAGGGGGTGTGTCCCAGACCGTCGCCAATTGCCCATCTGCGCAGCACTAGTGCGACGTAAAACCCAACCATCTTGACACTACATAAAATTTAAAATATTATACAAAAATAATTAATTATTTTTTCCAATATACCCACTTTTTAACGAACCTGTAACTCCGAAAAAAGTAAAATACTTATAATATATCCTCATGTGTGTAATTTTATTTATTCAACGTGTTATCGGAGTTAAATATAGAATAAAAAAATAGACTATAGCAAATTATAGATATTTATTATATTTTTCAGCGAAAATAAACTTAGTTATTATTTCTTTATTAAATTTCATATCAAAAATATTTTCTTCTAAACTTTAGTAAAACAGCTTGTTTAATTACACTAGAATTTGCAATTGAAACAAATAACAAAGATTCGCTAAAAGTTTAAATTTTATTCAACTGGATTACACTTCACTGATACTCATCTGTTTCAAGAATTTCTATTATTTTAGAATGTTTCACTAAAGATTACGGTACATAATTAATACTTGGAATTATTCAAAAGCTGCATTTCATATTTTTATAAGTAACATGTTTTAATAATTAAGATAGTTCTCCCTTAAAGTGTCTTGAGAAATGCAATAAACAAAATGCGTAATTTGTCACATAAAATTTAACATTCATGATCGCTTAAAGGTATAATAAGATAATTTCATAAATGCATTTGAAAATGTATAAATAAATCGCGAAATTATTTTTAAATTAACTAATTTTTAGAATACTAATTGTGAAAAAACGTTCAGTGCATTTATTAATTTAACAAGTATAACTAAATCTAAAAAGGAAAATTTAATTTTTTTTTTTTTTTCTTTTTATAAAAGTTCGCTAGAAAGTAACAACATTTTAATCTTATATATATATATATATTTCATTATTTTATTTCAGATTACTTTTCGCACCTAGCTGGTAAATGTGAACATACTCTGACCATGCAATATCGGATACAGTGAACAGTTTTTTCGGCCACGAAGGCTTTAATAAATCATTTTTACTTCAAATAAACAATTTTCTTCAAATAAATAAAATTCACAATTTTATTGGGTTATTTTCTCTGTTTTTAATTCTTTTCTTTATATATATATATATATATATATACTGATTCGTCTTAAAAGAAACGTGGAAAACATTTTATATTTCTTTGAACTACTATGTACCTCAAACAGTATTCCTTTGTTATTTCTCTTCGGAAATCTTGAAACAAAATATATATATATATATATACATATATTTATTTATTTATTTATTTATATATATATACAGTCGGTAACAAAATTGTCCGAACACTAATAAAACTTCCTATGTAAAAAAAATTACACTGCATACGGTTTTGTTAAATAAGTCCTTGTTGAATCCTGTTCTTAGTCAGTGTAAGACCATGATTCGATAAGAATTTATTCAACAAAACAAGTACGAAGTGTACTTTTTTTACATAGGAATTTTCGCTAGTGTTCGGACACTTTTGTTACCGACTGTATATATATGTGTGTGTGTGTGTGTGTGTGTGTGTATTTTTATTTTTATTTATTTATTTTTATCTACTTTTTTAAAAATCAGTATCCCCCCACCCAAAAAAAAAAAAAAAAGAAAAAAAAAAAGAAAGAAATATATAAAAATAAAAATAAAAATAAATTTAAATAAACAAATAAATTTATATAAGAATTAATTTTAAAAAAATATATTTCATTATATTGGATTCATAGATTAAAATGGTTATCTATAAATGCATACATATATACATATATATACAAATTTATTTTCCAGTAGTATTTGTAAGTAAGGAAGAGCATATGAAAAGACAAAGTTTTTGATTTTTCATAATTACAAAGAATTCCACTAAATTTGCATTTTTTAAGGATATTTTCTCGGAATGAAACAACCAATAATAATAACAATAATAATGAATTTTTTATGTTTCTTATTTAAAAAAATAATAAAACTTTTTATGTTCCATGATTTTTTATTTTTTAACAAATACCTTAGTTAAAAATTTAACGGTCTAAAAATTAATAAACCATACAATCCTTCCCTTTATGTCTAAGTTTAAAAATATATCATGCAAAGCAAAATGTAACTGAATGAAAAAAAAAAAAAAATCTCTAAATAGTAAAAACTGTTATAAAAAAACTAATGTCATATGAACATTTCATGGAAATTTATTTTAAAATGGCACATGATGAAATAGTATTGTTGATTATGAAAGATAAATTGGTAGAGATTTTGAGAGAGAAAGCTGTTAAATTTAATGGTTATATATTAAATATAAATTTAAGTCATGTAAATAGTATATGAATTTTTTACACTTTACTATTAAATATCATGTTAAAAGAAAGAATATTCAAAAAATAACTTATTTTAAATTTTGATATCCATAATAATTTACATTGAACTGAATTTTACTGTTATAGGATATATACACAAATATCCAAATCACCAATTCATATTTGCATACTTTGCACTTCATTTCAAATCAGACATAAAACTATTTGAGCATCAGTAAAACTATGTAAATATAATACTATGATAGAAGAGTAAGTTTCAAATAATGTAACTGATTCAAATATCTGCCAAGATCGAAAACACTAATACTTAAAGTACTCAGATAGTTATTTTGACATGTAAAGTGAATTTGTATAAATAACTTTCAAATATATTGCTACAAATATATTGCTGTCAAATATATAGACTACACTACTATGAAATGCTTCAAATGAACCAAGTTGTAATTACATATATTACAGGGTTGTGAAATTTCCAAAATATTACACATTTATATTAATGATTCTTAAGAAAAAACTGTATAAGAAGTACTTTTCGGTTATTTAAAATGTTATAAAGAAGCATTATGTTTATTATCTTGATGATTCCTTTTGATTTTCTGAAATTTTACAGATAAATTAATATTTTGAATTTGAAACATGTTACAAATAAAAGAATAATCCACTATCATTAGTCGAAATACAATTGCATTATCAAGAAAAATGAAACATGAATTACAGAGGGTAGATAATAAAAAGATGAAAATAACTGTAACTGGTGATGGTACATATCAATACAAATAATTACAAAAAATAAAGAAACATATAAATAAATAAATACATGATCTAAAACGAAATTTAATCTGGTACAGGTATTTCGAAACGGTCTCTAACGGTTATTTTGGAAATTTAATTACGTTATTTTACAAAAATTTAAAATTATTAAAGTTTGTTTAAAAAAAAATAATAATAAAATCAAACAAAAATTTTTAGAAGTATTGTATTTTTATTATTTGTTAAACAATATTTAAAACTCGTCCGATATTTTGATAAAATTACATAACCGATTAATTAATTTGTACCAAAAACCATCTGACCGTTTATTTATAATGTAATTAAATTTTTTGAAAAAGAAAAAGTAAACCTTCTCTATTTACTATCATTTTGTAAATCTACTGCAAAGCTCATATTTATACTGGATCAATTCACTAGATTCCTTCATTTATAGTTGTGGAAAATGTTATTTATATGTAGATCCGTTTATCAATATATTTATATATTATGTTTTGTACACACACACACACACACATATATATATATATATATATATTGCATATTTTAAGATTTTCAAAATGTAATAATTTATTACTAAGCAATTACTTTATTTAAATTTAATGGTATAAATAATAAAACAAAAAGACAGAACGGTCATAAAACTAGAGTATGTTTATCTTTTTATTTATTTATTTATTATTTTTTGACAGATTGGAGAAACTCATAAGATCTCTAAGTAATCTTATATGACCGATTACATATATTATATTATCGATTAAAATTTATTCATTTTTGAAAATAACATAATATCTAAATTATATCTTCTTGATATTAAGAGGATCAGAAAATAAAAGCACAATGTAAATATTCCAAAACCTCTGTATAGTTATTGAAGGATAATATTACATTAGTAATATTTAAAGAATTTTACATCGATTTAATTGCGATGTAAGTATTACGTAAATAATTCACATAAATGTTTGAATACTGTATTGTTAATTTTAATGACGCTAATAAAAATCATTCACTTTCTGCTATCGGGGCTTTAAAGTTTTATGGCTTCTATGACCATAATAATAATTAAAGGAAATCTACATGTAGTTAATTTTACCTTAAAATATTTATTTATATAACAACTCGAAAATTTGGGTAATTCGAAAGGTAAAATATTATTGTCATGATATTTTCATATTTTCATAAAAAAAATACTGGGTAAAACATATTAATGGTATATTAATATCTATTATTTATAATTTGCGACGTGTTTTAATAGAGGTGCTTATTTTATTTACTGAGAAATTATCATAAAATGTTTATTAAACTTTGTATTGTCTTAAATCATTCATTGTCGAAAAATACTGCTCAAACTTAAACACAAATTTAAACATACTTTTACTCTGTAAAAATAAATATTATTTTTTTTTTTTTTTCAATATAAATGCAAAACATGCTGCTGTGAAATTTTTCAGCTTGTTCTGTTTAAACAGTTTAAAATAATTGTTAGTGAAATTATCCCCAAATCCTTTTGGTGCATATCACATGATTTATTATGCAATAAACATCGATCTTGACATTTTTCTGTAACATAAAAAACGGGCATTTTTTTTGAGAACTCACTGGCACAGTTGGCAGGATGCGGACTTTCGGAACCAAAGATTGTGAGTTCGAATCCAATGCAAAGCACAGATGCCTATTCCTCCTCCGTGCAAAAAAATAAGTAAATAAAATCAAAATCAAAATGGGTATTGTTATGAATTTAACAACATGCACTTTTGTAACAATTGCGATAAATATTTTACAAGAAAATTTGTAAAAATAAAGCTTAGCCGAATAAAAATTACAGCAAATTTATTTTACTACATTCAGTAAAAATACAGTACATTGTGTAGGCAATGCTTTTAACAGCACAATTTTCTGTAATCTTCCTATTTAATTGTTATAATTTCCTTTCTGATTTTCAGTTTAGTTTAAGTGCATATATTTGACTTTACTCTTTTAAATCATGCATTATATGTACTATAGTTAAATATTTTCCAGTTTTCTTGTGTAGTTTTTGACGAAACTTTTAGTAGAATATATCCATATTCAAAACATAAAAAAAAAAAAAAAAAGGAAAGAAAATATAAATAATAAAAAGCATACGGTTGTGATATTTCGAACAGAGTCGACTGAAAGTCTACAATTTTCACATTTAGCAACAAAAGAAAAGCCGGTCTGAAACACCTTAACAAGTATTACAAGTTCGTGGGAAATGACAGGGAGAAAATCTAAAGGATGGGCATTGTCGTCATGGCGCCTACAATTTTAAGACATAAGAGACCGACTGATATGTGATCTCCATCTTCCATCAGACCATTGCAGATCGAAGGAACTCCCCCCCCCAAAAAAAAATAAAATAAATAAATAAATAAAAATTAAAACGAATTCTCTTGGCAAAGAAAATAAAGGACGTGAACAGTTTGTATAAAATGTTCTCCGAGCTGAGACACATTTTTTTATCCCAGGTCATGTCTGTCCGGATAATAGAGATTTTTTTTTTTTTTACGATTTATTAATTATGAAACACTTGTTTACCAAATTTACTGCTGTACCCTTTTAAGATCATCTTATCATATAGATTTATTGAGCTCAGAATACGTTAATTGTTGTTAAAATAACCATACTTTTACTTCAAGCTGTATTTTACTCAAACTGAATTTACCTAATTTTACGCTTTTTGACTGGTGTATAAAGTGTTAACCCTTTAAATTGCGCTACTTAATTTATTTTAAAAATTCTAAACTAATTTTAAAAATGACTTTCAGACACATAGCGGATGATAAATATATATTAAAAAAAAAAAAAAAAAAAAAAAAAAAGCAATGTTACATTTCGAGAATTTTTTGGTTTGAAACATGTATAAGTGAACCTCATTAAATTCAAATAATATTAAATTTAATAAATAAAACACTGTAAGTAAGCATTATCGGCTTTAAAAACTCGTAAAAATTGTTTCAGGTGAAAATAATAGTCGAGCTCTTCATAAAAAAAAAAAAAAAAAACCTTGACATGAGTGCATCATCGAATTAACAATTCGCACTGGCGTCCACTAAGAAACTTCAAGTGAGTTGAAGCATAATTTGTTAAACTTTGGAATAATGCTGCTATCTACCGAATAGAGAATGAATTAAGTTTAAAAATTGATTAAAACAAGGGGCAAATGTAAAAAGAAAAAAAAACTGCTGCATAAAAATTGTTAAATGACGTCAATTGTTTGGTTTTGCTGCGAAACCAATGAACGTTAAAGGGTTAAACAGCGGATTACGGTTACATGTGATAGAAGCTCTAACTTTCAGATTCATTTGTTGTATGTTGTAGATATGGGCACACTTTCGTGGTGACAAAATTGGTCCCGGGAACCTTAAATGCAGTTTCTCCGTTCCATATATCTCCTATCACCAGCATTGAGAAGAGAACCATTACTCATGGACGCAAACTTGCAAGGTCCAGAGTAATCGTTTGATGACCATACAAGCATCAATTGACTAATGCGATTGATAAAAGTCCTCACAAGAAGATATTTTTGAGATTATCCCGAGTAAAATAAAAGGTCCGGTAAGGTAAAAGACTGGCCAAGTGTGTAAAAAACCAATGGCCTTCAAAGAAAGGAAATCGGATCCACAAAACAATATGTTTCATGATCGGACTTATCAGATTACTGCGACCTTCCCCTTATTGACAGCGAGGATGATATGAAACTGAATATCAGCGACGAGGGTAAATTAACTTCGAGCGATGCAGCTTGCATCATTTCTGACGAAATGTTTTCTGAAGACACTCGCAAAGAAGAGTGGTATACAGTGTTATATACCAAATGTAAACACATTTTGATTGTACCAGATTTCTAAAAGTCAATTACATCAACGATTTCTGTAATTTTGTTTTTCGTAATAAATAAATTATCTCCCTTTTTGTATTGCTTTATCATATTTTAAAACATTTTAAGCTATTTTGGGGGACTTTTCTTCTCATTTCTTCAAGAGATTTTTTAAAAGCTTTATGTAAATCTTCGTTTTTGAATTGACATAAATGATGTTAACTATTATTTTGTCACCTTGCATTTACTAAATGTGTCATAGTTGTTAATAAATGTAGAACTTTTATTAAAATTAAAATAACTTTAAATCAAATCTAAAAGAAGGTTCTCATATTTAAACCTTTTGCTGTAAAGCACACACACACACACACACACACACGCACACACACACACACACACACACACATATACATATATATATATATATATATATATATAAACATTTACAGAAATAAATTTTTCACAAACCGCATTCATTTGTAACAATTACTTTTTTTTTTTTTTTTTTTTTTTTTTTTAATGAATTTTAAAATGTATACAGAACTATGGGACACATGGTATATACAAATTGTTATTAGACATTATTATATTTTTAATAAATTTATAATAGGACATTACCTATGTTAAAGAATAATTATATCTTCATACTGGGAACTAATCTTAAGTGACAATATTAGTTAAAGAACAACATTCAATAAATTAATTTAAGTTTTATGATTGCGTAATGATGTTTTAAATGAAATGAATGTAAAAAAAAAAAAAAAAAAAAAAAAACGTATTAAATAACTTTATGTTTGAAAGAGCGTTCTACTAAATATTGCCTTCTTTATCCCCTAATTACATTTCAGTCATCCGCAAAAAATAAATCAATAAACAAAATAAAATTAATAGTAAAAAACAATGTCAAACATGATTAGAAGGGGACAAAAAAGGAAAAAGAAAGAAAGAAACAATAAAGAAAAAAAAAGAAAAAAAAGAAAGGGAAAAAAAGAAAACGAAAATAGAAAGTATAAAATAAAACATCTGCAAATGCATCTATAATTAAGAAAGTAAATGAGCAATCTCAATTAAGATCTAATTCCTAGCCATATTTTTCAAAAAAAAAAAAAAAAAAAATGTACCCTTTTAAAAAGTATAATAATTAAGAAATATGTAAAGTGGTTTCACAAATATATGAAATTTTTTAAAGGCTTTAAGTTGTTTTTACAAACATTTGTTTAATTAAAAAGAATACTGATTAAAAAAGAACTTTCTATTAAATATTACATTCATCAATTCATAACTACTCTTCAGACCTCCGCAAAAATTAATAAATAAAATAAATGTATAAAAAAATTATTTAAGCTTAATTATAAGAGAAAAAAAATGAAAAAAAAAAAAAAAAAAAAAAAAAAAAACGTAAAAGACAAAAAAATAATAAATAAATGAATGAATCTACAGATACATCTAGGATCAAGAATTTAAATGAGCAATCTTAATTAAGATCTAATTCATAACCATATTTTTCAAGAAAAAACACCCTTTTAAAAAAGTATAATAATGAAGAAATATTTAAAGTGGTTTCAAAGATATATGAAATATTTAAAAGATTTAAGTAGTTTTTATAAATATTTATTTCATTAAAAACAATGGTAAAAAAAAAAAAAAAAAAAAAAAAAAAAAACTTTCTATTAAATATTACTTTCATTATTCCCTAGTTACGTTTCAGACATCCGCAAAAAATAAATAAGTAAATAAATAAATAAAGAATAAAAAATAAAAAATAAAGTAAAATAAAAATAAAATAATAAATAAATAATAAAACTTAAATAAATTTAAGTTAAAGATAAAGATAAAAATTAAAATAAAATAAAGTAAAGTAAAGTAAAAGACAAAATAAAAAATGAAATAAAATGAACAGTAAAAAAAAAATTCAATCTTGACTATAAGTGAAAAAAAAAAAAAAAAAAAAAAAAAGAAAAAAGAAAGAAAAATCTATAAAGGTCTCTATGATTAAGAAACTAAATCAACAATCTTAATTAAGATCTAATTCATAACCATATTTTTCAAAGAAAAAGTACCTTTTTAAAAAGTATAATAATGAAGAAATATGTAATACGTTTTCAGAAAAATGGGAAATGTTTAAAAGACATTAAGTCATTTTTATAACTATTTCTTTAATTAAAAAGAATGCTAATTAAAAAATCTCAAGCATATAATTTTTTTTTCTCATTCCTTCGTAAGATAATTATCCTAATTTACACATCACACGGAAAAAAATAACTGCGGTGAGATTTCCGGAATTTTAAGCAATTAAAGAATATATTTTAAGAAAGATAAAAATAAATAAATAAATAAATAAAACTGTGCTGTTCCATAAAAAAATATTTTATGTTATTTTATTGAAATCTCATTAAAACTCTTATAACAACCTTTATTAATTTAATAAAGAATAAATCCAAAAACATTTTCGAAATTTATCTTTAAAAATACAGCACTTAATTGCAGTAACTCTACTTAATTTGTTTTACGAACGTAAAACAATTTTGATTATTAAATAAAAAATAATATATTAGATATATTTTGTCTAAGTGTGTACAGTATGCTATTAAATATTTTAAGATCTATACTAGTTATATTAACTTAAACAATTCTTGATCGCAATCATAATAAAAAAAAATAATGAATAATATAAAAAATATATAAGCAAAAATTCAATCCACACAGTTGTGCCTATATTCAAGAGAATGTAAAAAATTAAGTTTTCGTCGTGCATATGTGAGAATTGTAAGGTTCTGTTAGTGCGGCATTCATATAGTGTTCCAATGGTCATTGGCATGAATTCTGGCTTATTATTATTACTCCAACTACGGTAATAATAATAATAATAATAATAATAGACACTAGTTAACATATATATTGCAGAACTGTTCCAAGAATTTTTGTTAATATCATCTATATCAGCAAATTCGTTCCACATCACTTTTTATTTATTTATTTTTTTTCTTTTACTTTTTTCCATTTAGTAACACTCACTGAAACATAAACTGCACCATTGATTTTACTTTAACAATATCACACAATTATTTCATATTACTATGTTCTTTAAGTTTCCTTTATTTTTCTTCTAAAATATAGTGTTTTTCTAATGAAATCATTGCACAATTTGTTTATGCTTCATCATTAGCATTTTAAGGTGTTTGTTTAAAGTATTTTACTTATTACTCACGTGTTTTATCTGACTAAATACCTTATTTGGAAATTTTATTATAATGCTACATTTCAAGAGTATGATTTTCTGCATTAAAAATAAATAACCATTTTTCAGAACAATTTAAACTGTACAGAAAGATATATAAAATTACTATTAAGAAATTTTTAAATTATGCTTGTTTGGCATTTGCACGACTTTATCTCACCTTACAAATCCTTATTACAGCGGTTTAAAATGTAAGGCAACAACAACTCTATTTAATTACTTCAAATACACCTTTAAAACAATTAAAAGTAGCGTTGAAACAGGATCATTTCATTTGAATTTCATTCTGAAGGGTGCTACCATCAATTGCAACATACGACCCGTTTCAATACTGTAGCTATAATTAAATAAAATTTATACATGTTAGCATGTTTTAATTTTTATTTCATATGATGATCGAATTAAGAGATATTTTACTCATATATATACATATATATATATATATATATATATATATATATATATATATGTAGCCATGTATATTGTCAGTAAATTCTATATGTAGCAAATAGTGTACTTAAGTTTACACAGAAAAAAGTATAACACATCCTGACATGTACTTTGAACCATTTTCCACCATAGTTCCGATACGAGGGGAAATAAAAAAAATATTCTTTTTTTGTGTTAAAATAGTCCAATTAATCTTTTTTTTCAAGTTGAAGAGAATATTTTGGCTCAGTGATAGTTTGTCAACCTTCCGTCGCATATTACAAGTGTGTCTGACTTTTACCAATGATTGCCGAATACAGAATTTCACTAACAAGGAAACATTCAAAAGGTGTCGTCTTCAAAAAGTATTGAAAAAATATATGTGATTCTACTCTTTCTAAAACACCAGAAAGTTAAAAAAAACTATCGGCTGAAATGAATTACAGGACAACAAAAATATTTCATAATTAAGCATATTTGGCGATTTCACATTGTTAGGTGATTGATTTAGAGTACTTGGCGAAGAAACAAAACACGGTTCTGTTCGTACACGGCAATCCTGGTGCGAACTGAACGCTTAACAGCGCTAAATCGCCAAATATGCTTAATTTTGATAATTTTTTGTGGTCGCTGTAATTCATTTTTTCACTTCCTGGTGCTTTTTGAAGAGTAGAATCACATATATTTTTTTTTCAATATTTTTTGAAGACGACACCTTTTGAATGTTTCCTTGTAAGGTATTAAAGAATAATATCTTGCTTTAATTCTTAACATTTATTTGTTTTTAAAAATTAATTAAAATAAATCGAAACTGAAATATCTGTTTCATTATTCATCTCTAAATTATCAATGTAAGAATCAAAGTCTTAAATGTATCTTGAGTTCTTCTAAAAAATTATAATTCGTTTAAGTAAATTAATAGCTAAAAAATAACATAACCTATGGCGTACAGTCGGAAACAAAAGTCTCAACACTAGCAAAAATTCCTACAGAAAAAAGTACACTTAATATACTTTTTTAAAATAAATCCTTGTCGAATCCTGTTTTTAGTCAGTCTAAAAACAGGATTTGACAAGGATTTATTTAATAAATATGTATTAAGTGTACTTTTTCTAAATAGGAATTTTTCGTAGTGTTCGGAGACTGTTGTTACCGTCTGTAAGTACTTAGGCTTAAGCTACGATGATTGATATTATACTAATTTAACAACTTTAATTTCTTTCTGTTTAAAGTTGTTAAATCACTTATAAAAAAAAAAAAAAAAAAGGCTTCAGATTTTATGCATGCCACACAGAATGACGTGACTAACATTTGGTTCAAAAAATACTTTTAAATGTAAAAAGATTGTATAGAGGAAGGGCAATCGTAAGACCATCAGAAAATTCTTTTTTTCCCCCGAACACCTTTAAAAATAACAGAAAGGGAGAGATATTGTCCTGCACTGCAACAGGGAGTGACTGTAACATTTTCTCCTCTCTTTGTAAACGTCAAAACATGAACATATTTTGCCCCTTTGGTAGCCACGATCTTTCCTGAAACGTTATTTAACTGACAGTCGGTTTTGTCGAAATTATAATTACTCCCCAGTCTGGTAAAGAATTCATTTTTTCAAACACTCTTGAGAGAATTAAAAAAAAAAAAAGATCAATACTTTCTCTGTTCATGCCTTCCCCCCTTGCTAAAGAGAACCCCTGGACTTGTCTAATAATTAGTTCTGGGTTTCTGCTAAGAAATTATGACAGCCAAGCGTACCCAGCCATTCTTGATTCTAAATTAAATCGATGCTTGGGACCTAGGTTTTCAGCAAACTGAAATGCAAGTTTCCTAATTGTCTCTCTGTCAGGTGCAAATCCACATTTTTCTAAACGTGGGATGAGCTTGACGAGATGTTTTTCAACTCCAAACACTCCTTGTGGCCCCAAAAGGCTTGTTTTGGCATTATTACCTGCTTTTGTTTGAGGACGAAGTGTCCAAGAAGGAATTCCTTTGTACCTAGCATCTCCATTGACACCCATCTCCCCTGCTTCTAGTCTACTGAGAGCCTCTTATAAAAGGACTTCTGTCCAGGTCCCACGAACCGCTCCAGTACTTTTTCTTCTGTACACTATAGACATTTATCCTCAAACAAGAGGCATTGAACGACTGAATAAACAAAAACAATAATATACACTCACCGTCACAATTAACCGCCTACCTAGAGTTTCTTTAGCGCTTAAGATTGTTTACGTTGTAGTTTAAATGTCAAAGGTCAGTCTGACATAGCAGAGCGTTTTTTTTTTTTTTTTTTTTTTGCTTTCTTATCTGGGTTCAATCTGCAATTTTGTGATTTCGTTTTGAGTCGCAACATCTAGCGATCACACGAATTTGAATTTTATTTGATGAATTTTAATCTAAATTAATACTTTCAAAAAATATTTTTATGTTCAAAAATGTAACGATTTGCAAATACTATGCATTTTATAAAACAATACGATTTTAAAAATATTAATTTAAAATTTGAACAATTAAAAGGCTTTTTTTTTTCCTGAAAATGTGTGTGGGGCATCTCACCCGAATATAATCTGGGGCGTATATCCTTTTGGTATGGGAGAGACACCCCGGCAACTTTCCAAAGTGCAAGACAGCAAAAATGGCGGTACAATACGAAGTCGACTGACTAACTTCTTGCTACAGGTTTTTAAGGTTATATTAAAAAAAAAAAAAAAAAAAAAAAAAAATCCATTCTTATTAACTAGTGACACCTTTACAATGCAACATTACTCTTATAACAGGGCAGAAAAAACATGGTATTTACCTTAATTATTGTTGTGACTGCAGAAAACAAAGAAATAAGCTCACGTTACTTCCACAGCACAACATTCAACATCTATTTGAAATAATAATTGGACTCGCAGAGCCATCTAACGTTGCGTTTAGAAATTACATCAAGTGGGGCATCGCTACAGCCGGTAACAAAAGTGTCCGAATACTAGCAGAAATTCCTATGTAAAAAAAGTACACTTCATACGATTTTGTTAAATAAATCCTTGTCGAATCCTGTTCTTAGTCACTCTAAGAACATGATTCGATAAGGATTTATTTAACAAAACCGCATGAAGTGTACTTTTTTTACATAGGAATTTTCGTTAGTGTTCGGACACTTTTGTTACCGACTGTACCTGTGGGGCAACTCCCCGGGAATTACTTTATATGATTTCGTTAACCTTTAAATTTACAGGGCTTGATATGGGAGAGAGGCCCCGACAACTGTCCAAAGAGCAAGACAGCAAAAATGGCAGCACAATGCCCGAAGTCAACTGATCAAATTCTTACTACAGGTTTTTAATTTTCATTAATTTTCATTTTCATTAAAATTGACATTAAAATTGATAATCAATTGATATTCAAATTAATTTAAATAAAATTTCATATTCTTGATCATTCTTTATTAAAATGCTCCTGACTTCCCCCCCCCCTAAAATACATGCTTTCAAACATATTTTCAAAAATAATCGGTATTTTAATGTTTATCTTCGATAAGCATATAAATTTTATCAGCTAATAAATGGATTATACTATGACTCTGTTAAATGTATAATTTTCTTTTAAAACGTGGAATAAACTTTAATTAGTATTTATTGACGTACTGAGTATTAATAGTTAAAGCAATTCAAAATTCGATGAATTATGTACATTAATATTAAAACTGTCCAATTAATATCATCCGAAGAAATTTGTATGGTTATAAATTTCCTTCTAGGATACGAAAATATTAATGATATAAACTTATGACATAAATTATGCAGTGTATGTGACAACATATTCTATTATATAACACAACAAATTATTTATGTCTTTTAAGTTTTCCAATGAAATTTAATAGTGTTTATGGCGTTGCTTGTTGGAACTGCATATCTATCTGCTTCTCTCGGTCCGTTCTCACTCTAATTTACATAAATATTTTTAGAGTGCCTTGAAATTAAAATATCTGTTTTCTGTCCAATATGTTATATTATCTGTTGAAAACAATATAAATGGCACTATTAGTTTGTGTACCGGGTTATAAAAAAGTTTTGCAATGTATTACCGTTTGTCATAAATATATTATAATAAATTTATAATAGAAAAACTTTAACTTGTTTTTACTACAGGAATTTTAGTTTTTTTTTTTTTTTTTTTTTTTTTAACCGACATTTATTAAGCATCGCAAATTATCAAACGTGATCTTCATTTAAATGTTTCTAAAAGGTTCTTCAATAATATATTTCTATTAAAGTCTTCTAAACTTACATCATCTTAAATATACTCTTAATAATAATAATTTAAACGTTAATATTTATTTAAATTTTATCTTTGGTCAACATATAAATTTTAAATAACTAATGAATGAATATTATTTGGCTCGGTAATGCGCAACTTTATTTTCAAACGTGGAATAAATTTTTATTAGTATTTATTGAAGTATGCAGAATTTCAATAATTGAACGCTTTCAGAGTTCTAGGGATTACAAAACGATACGATTTCTAGAATAATATTATTCAAACGAAAGTTTGTTGCTTATTACTTTCTATCCAGAGTAAGAATTTTCATAATAAATGTTAGTGATATAAACTTATCTCATACATTATCAAGCATGCGGAACCACATGATTTATTATTCAGCACATCAAATCATTTTTAACACATTTGTAAGGTAGGAGTGGCGTCCAGTTAAGGAAGTAAAGGTCGCCAAGGGAATTCAGTATTTGTGTACATAAGGTCATAGCATCGAGTTGGGATATAATGTTTGGTTGAGATTGGGAAAATTTCTAGCTGGATACCGCATATTTTGGCGATGTTGTGGTTGAGATAACTAGATGAAGGTGTCGAGCACAGGTGAATTGGAATCAGCAGGGAGTGTCTAATTATTGGATGAGTTAGTTGGATAAATTGAAAACAGGATCCAAGTAGATTGTGAAAGATGTTTAGAAATTGAATGCCGATAGTCTTTAAAGATGTAGTTTGGTAAAATTAAGTGAATCGTATTTTATATTTTTGAGGACTTCAAATGGAGAAGTTTCATATGACGTCAGAGTGACGTAGATGGAGGATAATCAAATCCACGTGAAAATAAATAGAAGCCATATTTAGCACAGTAACAGGGTTGGAACACGGGCGCAGAATTCATACCACAATCGATGTAAGAAAATTTTCTACTTCTTAAATCAACGATATTATAAGCAGTGAAATTTCTTAAACAGATTCCGGTATGAATTCTGCGCCCGTGTTCCATCCCTGCAGTAAGCAAATGGCAGTTGAAAATAGCTCATAGCACCATGGCAACGGTGCATGGCAACCAATGTCGGGGGACAAGCTGTCCACTTTGCCATGCTGTTATCAACTATTTTCAACTGCTCTGTAGAACACTTAATGAAAACACGGGGTGTTGATAAATGTGTTTTGTTGATAATTGTGTTATTGGAGATAGAAGTATTGTTAGTTAAGAGATGGGTTGTGTTGATAGTTGTGTAATTGGAGATAGAAGTATTGTGTGTTGATAGTTGTGTTGTTGGAGATAGAAGTATTGAGTGTTGTTGGATGTGTTATTACTGGTGATATAAAATGCTTTTCTTCGCTCTGTGAAAAAAAGTCATCGGCTATCTCGACTAATAGTATTGTAAGCTGCAAGTAGTGAGCTATATTTTATGACAGTTTAAATTATTTAGTTTAAGTTTATTAGTGAGTTTTTTCATATTCCTACACCCCTCCTTACTTTATAGTTAAAAAATAGATAGATGTCTTCTTAATCTAAGTCTGTTGAATGTAGTATACGTTAAGAACTATGAATCAAGTCGAAGTCGGAACGAAGACTTCATACATTCCAACAAATTAAAAAAGAATTTATGAGTTTGCTTGTTTGATTTGTTCATGTGTCTGCTGTCTATCTGTCCATATGCGCTCTAATTCCCATAAATATTTTTAGAATGCCTTGAATTAGATATATGTATTAGCTCCAGTAGGTCATATTCACTATTAAAAATTTTATCTTAGCACTATTGGTTTATGTACTGGGACACACAAAATTATTCCAAAGTATTTTTTTTTTTTAGGAAAAGTGTTTTTATATCCTATTTTAATAATATTAATTTAAAAAAAAGTACTGTGAAATTACCATACTTTTTTTTTTACTTATACTCAAGAGAATATTTTCTATATGTATAATAGGAATAAGAATTACACTGCAATAAAATTATTCGGGTACGTAATGAAATATAAATAGAAACTACATGGTGAAGATTTTCTATTGTTTTAAGTGTTTTAATATTTTCCAAACATGAATAAACAGAAAAATAAATAAAAATACTTTGATTTGCCTTCATTCTAATTTAGATAGATATATTTTTTTTTTAATTCTTAAACTAAAATATGTTACTAAATTAACTAAAATTTTAAAAGACATCCTCACATACAATAAAATAAAAAAAAGCACTACTGGTTTCGAAATGAGGTGACCTTTCTTCTTCAGGTGCAAAAATCGTGCTGTGTTGCAAAAACTTGTCAGTCTTGCCTTTGCCTTCAAAGTAGTAACACATATTTTACACCTGCAGAAGAAAGGGCAAGTCATTTCGAAACCGGTAGTGCATCAACTAATTTTATTTTGTGTGAAGACGTTTTTTATTATTATTATTAAAATTTTGATTGTGCAACAGTTCTTTAATTTAGCATCATTTAATTGATTTCAATTATTACACTATTGGGATAGTTTTCGGGCAAGGAATTTTATGTTACGTTAAAAAAAAGTATTAAATCTATAACCATTAAGTCTCATTTATCATTTATATGATGTAACATTTATCGAGGAACCTCCTTTACCTCTAATGACTTCATTAGATAAATCTGTATTAAAGATGACGTGTAGAATCTTGTTGATGGGAAAGCAATGAAGTGTAAGGAAATCTTCAGATTAATGATCTTTCACGTTATCAGGTCTTTTAGATTAATGGAAGTGAATAATCTTTAGATTAAGCAGTTAGGAAGTAAAACACATTCAAATCAATCGATAATTAAAAATTTTTGTAACATTAATTAATTAAATATTTTTATAGACTGAAAGTAAATGTTACAGTGGAAAACCTTAATAACAGCCTAAAAATAGTATAGAGAAAAAGAGAAAGGCAGATATTGTTTACGATTAATATTATTAATTAAAGATTAGTTTTTTTTTATTTTATCTAGAAACCAACATTTTCAGTAAATTGAGATGGTTACTGAATAACATAGAAAATCATATAAATAAAATAAAAAAAAATGCATTTTTAAAAAAATGAGATTTAAATGTCACTTTACGCCTTTTACGTTGTAATATGACGTTTACACTTCATTAATTGACCTGCTTTATAAATTAGATACGAAAAATGTGTTTATGATTCTTTTCCTTTGAATTTTACTCCATATTAAACATTCTTTCTAAGATTTTGTTAGGAATACCTATGGAAGATATGGCATCTTTTAGACAGCTTGGGAGCATAGATAATGCATAGGTTTATCAGCGAGAGGGAAAAAGTGATACCTTTTTTCTCGGGAAAAATTACTCTAATGGCTGTCTTTCCCCGAGTAAATTACACACAGGAATACACACGGATAATTTAGTAAATAAAATTTATGAATAATTTATTTAATAAAGAGGGATGAAAAACTCTAGATACAGTTTCAAATTCATTTTTCTTTTTTTCCCCTTTTTCAACACTTTCTAACGGCTGATTTTAGAACTTTTTTTCGGCATCAAAAAGTTTTGCTTGATAACATGGGGATGATAGATCTATATATATTACTATATCTATGCTTGGGTGTTTACTCGAAAAGACGTGAGTTGTACGGGTTATGATCATTCTTTGCACAGTTTTTCTTCATTCAAAACAGGTATTTGACTTGTAGAAGAAAAGAAACATGTGAATGATTGTATGTATCTTGCTTTATTTAACTAAAATTCTGAGATTAAGTACTAATATTAAATTTCCGACAACACAAAATTTAAATGACATTTTGAAAACTTTAGAAGTTATTTATATGGTTTTAGTTTCCAGAAAGTGATAGGACCACTTTTTAGACAATGTCATTTTTTTGAATCTGTACTATTAATTTACTAAACTGTTTTGAGCACTATATCTCATATGAAAATGTTTGGAATTCTACAAATTTTATACTTGTTTGGACTTTGAATAAATTAGTACTGATAAGATTTTGACAAATGTCACCCTGCAAATGGTCTCGTATGTTGCGACTTTGCTCATTTACTTGTAGGCTAATTATATGTAGTGTAAAAATGCATGAAACTTGAAATTTGAGTCCGTTATGGAAAACAATGTAATCAAATTGTTTGCCTTTGGCTGTCAGTTGGCGCACTTTAGCTGTACTTTTCATTATGCGATTGGTATAGAACACCAAAAAGATTGTGCTTTTTTATTGCAATCCATCTCATTTACCTAGGTATTTTATACTAGTTTCTGTAGTGTATGTTCAAATGTGAAATTTATATTGTGATAAACAATGGTGAACCAATTTGGGTACATTTTGGTCGTCATGTGGTGTTGTATGGGTTAAGGCCAACTGACTATGGTCGTAGACATATAGGTGAACACGTTCCGAACGTGTCTTTCTAAGGGGTCCTAGTCCGTACTAATTATGCTAGTTTCGGAGGAAATCACGGAAAACATCGAACGGCTTGGTTGACAAGTGCGACCTGGGATCAAACCCTGGGATCTACCAGCTTTGCGCTTCATCAGATCGCGCTGTTAAACCGTTATTTTGATGGTCTGATTTGTAGTCATATCTCAGCTTTTATGACATTAAATCTCATACGTATAAATATGTAAGATTTTTTACTCTAAATGAACACAATCTATTTTTTTTCAAATTACCAGACAGATTGATTTCTAATACTAATGATATGCGGCATTTTCACAAATTTGCAAATGACGTTTTAATGATTGAAAATTTGTTGGTGTAATCGCGTAGTATGTTAGATCTATAACATTCAAAACAGAAACATTTTATGTTTTGTACATAGAAAAACAGATAAAAAGCATTTCTGTAGCTTTCTGAAAATTTTAGAAGGATATACCGGAGCAATTATGCGGTGAAAATTCATCAAAATTGTTTAATGTGAATGTTAAATAGACTAAATTTCGAGCATGTTAAACAGTAGATGGCGCTGTTTTAATGAGAAATATGCAAATGTAGATGGTGTTATATAGAGTAATATAAAAGTCTCTATGCGGGATAAAGTTTTGATTATTCTGCTAGTATCCAAGAGACATACATAGTTTTTATTTAAGCTCAAAATTATAAAATACGCAATCATAAAATGTTATTTTGAATAATAAAAAATATTTTAATTTGAATTCTAATGGTACTTTAAAAATAACATTTTGCTGCGAATTAAGTTTCAATATTTATATATTTAAATTTTCATAAGGATTATGTTAAATTCTTATATATATATATACAAGAAAAAAAAAATCTAGATTTTTTTTTTTTTTTTTTTCGTACTTGAAATTTTTATTTTAAATATGTTCAATATTTCATTTATTTACTCATTTATTTTATCTTATTTTATTTATTTATTTATTTATTTATTTTCACATTAAACTGAAAACATCATGTTCAATATTTTTGAAATTTTGACTTTGTAAAGACAGAAGTGAAATATAATGTTTAGTACATGCAGACTTTAATTTAAATATAATTAATTATTTATTTAAATGAACACTTCAGCTGATAAAGTTTTCAACATATGGCAGAATGGTTTATTAAAGTTTATGAAGTGCTTCAAATTGTTTCTAGCGTAAAGTAACACATTCGAAGTTTCCATAGTTTACGTTAAGTTCAGCAGATAAAGAATTTGAAGGATGGAAGAAATTCCAAATATTATGTGAAGCAGAAATTTTGAAAGTTCACCTGTGTGAAAATTAATGAGATTAACATGACATCGTCCATTTTACATAAGGCTTATTTAGAAAATTTAATTTTATAAAGATGTGAAAAGCTCTATAAAAATTGCAGAATTTCAATTTTATTATATATATATATATATTATTTGTAATTTTCTGTTGAAAGAAATCTTACTCGCAAATTAAAAATTGTTGATGCATGACTGTCCTTAAATATATATAAATATTATTATTATGTTTTTTTCTTTTCAATGTGAATTTAGAGATTCTATGAGTTGAGCCCATAATCACTACACTGTTAAAAATGGTTTCTCAAAAATGAAAAAAAAATGTCTCAAAATAGCTCCGAAGCAATATATGCTTAAATTTGAAAACCCAAGTACTCATTTTTGAGTACATGGATATGTTCAAAAGTTGAAATATTCGGATTCTTAGTGGTCAGCCCACATTTTTCAGTATGTCAGTATACTCAAAACTGAGTGCATGGGATTTTCAAATTTAAGTATATACTATTTCGGAGCTATTTTCAGAAAATTTCGCTTATTTTTGAGAAACAGTTTTTAACAGTGTATGTATTGCCGACATAATTGTTTTTAAATATTTCTAACATTTTCCAACAAAGTTGAAAAGTATTTATGACTTGGGTCTGCCTATTTGTCCATCTATTAGTCTGTCTGTCTGTCCATACTGTTACTCTCATAAATATTAATGATATTTCTTGAAACTGCTATATGTTGTTCAACTGCACTATCGGATGTTCCCTATTGAAAGTGGAGTAAATACTACTATTCGTTTGTGTACAGTAACATACGAGAATTTTTCAAACCTATGAGAGGTATTCCCAAAAGTTCTATGAGTGGGATTTAAAGAAACCTTATTTTAATAACTTTATATTACACAAACCTTAATGAAATTAAAATATATTATTCCTATGCACAAAAAAATGCTTTTCATAGAACATAAAATGGTTAGCATTGTGACTTACAGGGACAGAATGTTCCCTATTTGAATTGACATTGATAGGTCGCTACAACTGGTTTCTGTATAGGGACAATCAAAACATACCAATGCATTTAGTTTTAAGAGAGTCATTTTTATAAATTACGTTTATTTAACTTTCTATTCCAAAAATCATAAGGAAAAATACAAATATGCTAAATTAATGTTTATTGTGAAATATTATATGCTTAGATTTCAAATGTACTGGGCTGCATTGAGACATTCAGATGCATTAAGTTCTGAAATTGTAAAATTACAGGAATTGCATTTCCATTTGTGTAAAGCATTTTTAAAATTTCCAACAATATTTAAGAATGATTATAAATTCAATTATTCTATCTGTCAGACTTTTTTGCCTTTCTGTCTGTACGCCGTGTGATAACGTAGGCAAAGAACTGTAAAAGTTAAACGATACGACGAGTACGTGCAGTTCACTGATTAAAAAAATCTGCAACTGACGTCTAGAATCTAAATTGTGGCTCTATTAAAAAAAGTTCCATGTCATCCTTATAAATTTTAGTCCCCACTGAAAGCGAATTTTAGAAACCCCTATTAGAACTCTAGAGCATTTGCCTATATTATCGGGGTCAAGCTTATTTTAAAATCCATATAAATAAATGCGAATACAAGAGACGATATTTAGCAACTATAAACTTGGTTTATGACCCATTTCTAGAAAATCTAGAATTTCTCGCAATAAAAAGGATTCATAATATTCAGAACATTCAAAATATTGTTTCACCATCTAGAAATGTACTGACTAGAAATTTTCGATCACTTCATCTATTCAGCATATAGGCGTGCCTTTTACGAATAGCACGAAAATCTGTATTTCTAGTTTAGGTATTTAGAAAATGACCACTTATTCGTTCTAGATGAAGGCGGTATACTTTTTTACCTCAGTGTCGGAAAGTGTTAATAATCCATATAATGAGTGACTTCATGCATCTGTCAAAAACTTCGAGCATCTCTCCTAATAGTAATAATCGTAAAGGCGTAAACATGAGTTAAAATGTTCAAATAGAGTTTTAAAAAAATTAAAAAAAAATAATCTGGTGTGTCACTCACACGACTTTCTCTTACCCTGAAATTTAATACAATAAATACAGGTTGCAGATTAATAGGTAAGATAACGAGTACTGTTATGTAAACCTATGTTAAACAATTCATATTAGGTATCTGAAGAGTTTTATTTGATAATTAGTTCTGTGTGAGGGGGCTACCGCCCCCCTCTACCCCCCGTTTCGTTAATGCACCTACATCTATACAGAATTTAATTCGGTTATTAAAAAATAATTCTCTTTTTAAAAAACAATTTATTAAAATTATTATTTAAAAAATTATCTTTTATGATAAGGCAGACGAATTCCATATTAGAGAAGTAGTATAACACCAAATATCCAAAAAATATCCATTTTATTCTCAAAATGAAAAATAAAAAAAGTACGATTTTTTTTTCTAAGTTTTTTTTTTCGTTAAAAGTAAAAAAAAAAATTGATAACTTTGTTTCAAATTATCGCAGATCGATGGTTCAGCCATTCGTTTTAAAGATATTGGCGAGCTCTTTTGAAAGATACCCATCATGAAAATTTATTCACTTCGAGGGGGGAGGCGAGTCTCCTACATACACAAAATTTTTTCCCTGTTAACTATGTCTATTACAAAATATACATATTTGTTTCATTTGGTTTAGTGCAGTATTTAGACGTTAAACTCTACTTTCCTGCAATTTCCCCCATAGACATAATGTATTAGAATTCTCTTGATTGTCCCTGTACACGAACCATTTCCTTGATTTTTACGAAAAGCTTACTGTAGCATCCCTGTATGATACACATTTAGAATACCAAGTTTGAACTTTCTGCCATAATTTGTTTTTGAGATATGCTAATAACAGCAGACACACAGACACACAGACACACTGACATACAGACACACAGACACACAGACATACAGACATACACAGAGACCATTTGCTAAAAACATGATTTTCGTATTCAGGGGACCTCAAAACATGTAAATATAACAAAATCTCGCGTTCGAAAATTTGACCCAAAAACAATACTTCCTCTACCTTATGGGTAAGAGAAAGTAAAAAGTTATAAAATGTTTTTTTTTTTTGTTGTTGTTGTTGCCCTTCTACGACGTATCATTAAAGGTAAACGTCTTCCAGCGGCTCTGGATAACATTTCTCGAATCAATATTGCTATGTGTATTTTGATTTTTTACACACATGTGTATACTTTGACATAGTTGTTTTGAATCACTCTGCTTACATTATATTTAATTTAATTGTGTAATACGTGTCATTTTATCATTAAAGGTAAACGTCTTCTAGCGGCTCTGGATAACATTTTTCGAATCAATATTGCTATGTGTATTTTGATTTTTTACACACATGTGTATACTTTGACATGGTTGTTTTGAATCACCCTGCTTACATTATAATTAATTTAATTGTGTCATACATGGCATTTTATTATTAAAGGTAAACGTCTTCTAGCGGCTCTGGATAACATTTTTCGAATCAATATTGCTATGTGTATTTTGATTTTTTACACACATGTGTACACTTTGACATAGTTGTTTTGAATCACCCTGCTTACATTATAATTAATTTAATTGTGTAATACGTGGCATTGTATCGATAAAGGTAAACGTCTTCTAGCGGCTCTGGATAACATTTTTCGAATCAATATTGCTATGTGTATTTTGATTTTTTACATACATGTGTATACTTTGACATAGTTGTTTTGAATCACCCTGCTTACATTATAATTAATTTAATTGTGTAATACGTGGAATTTTAAGACTTTATAAATTTTTGCTCTATTAAAAGTTTGCAAAATCTACATAAAAATGATCCTTATTATTATTATTATTATTATTATTTTTATTTTTTTTTTTTTTTTTACTTTGGGTAACATTGTATAATAAATTATTGACAACAAAAGCATATGAATATGTTTCACTTAATAATGGTCCACAAAATAATAGAATAAGTAATATTCCATGAAAATAAGTAATATTCCATGGTATTTCGAAAGAATAATAATAATAATAATAATAATAATAATAATAATAAAATTTTTCCTAAATAAATTAGAAATATTTCAAATAACCTCAAAAAAAATATTAAAAGTTGTTAAAGTTGATGGCTTTATCTTCTAACTCTTTCTTGTAAAAACTTCGAAATTTATACATATACTTTTATTATTATTATTATTTATTTATTTTATTTTTATTTATTTATTTATTTATTTTATTTTTATTTATTTATTTATTTATTTATTTTTTGTAAAATGTTTAATAACTATGCTTCTTACAAAAAAAAAAAAAAAAAAAACTTTCGGAGAAAATTTTTAAAGTTAATTTTGTGGAATATTTTGGAATATTTTTAAAGACACAAATGTACTTGAATAACTATTCTGATTATTCTCACAGAGTTTCTTCTATAGTTGGTTCTAAGAAAAAAAAATAAATATATTCATTTTACAAGCATAAAAACGTATAACATCAATGTTTAAATGGACTAAAAAAATATTTAAATCATTGATATTTTTTTAAGAAAAAAAATATATTAATGATTTTTAAAGTTTTTTCATATTTGCTCTGTTGATAAAGATTATCAATCGTTAAGTTTCTTTCGTTTATTTATTGCAAAAGAAAAAAAAAAAAAAAAAAAAAAAAAAAAAAAAGACATTTTCTATTTAAAATTTAAAAAGCACTTTAGAAAAAATGTATAATTTCCCTTTTAAATAAATGTAAAGTTTCCATTCAAACACGGTACAAGAAAAAAAAATCTTGTATAAACACTTTATATTTTACAAAGATAATGACGAAAATGGTTTTTAAACTTATGGAAATTTTCACAAAAAAAAAAAAAAATACATTTTTTTTTAGCTTGCGGAAACAGTGTAAATGTTGTTAATTAAGCGAATATAAAACATTTAAAAAAATACAAATAAAATAAAAAAATAAAAATAAAAAAATACGTATAATTATCAAGTGTACGCTTAATTATGATGTGAGTAACATTAAGTATTATTTAAGCTCGTCAAAGGCTGTTTCGTTTCTACAGGGTAAAAACATAAAATATGAAGTTTAATAAATGACATTTTAAAGTCTAAAAATATACCGTTGTTTTGCTTCGGTAGGGTTAAGCACCTTTTAATCAGGATATAATATATGTTTGACCAAAATAACAATGCTTTTAGATGAATATTAATTTTTCGGTAAATTTCACTAGAATAAACGAGAAGTAACCATGCCAGAAAAGAACGAGAGTTCTTGTTTATAAGTATGAATTCTGTTAACACTTTCGCCTATAAAACCATAAAATAAAGTCTAAACGAGACATGAAAAATGACACCAATAAAAAATTGGAAAGCATAGCTTATATATAAAAGGTAACAAACCACTTTAAAACACGTAGATTAAAGTGGTTTGTTACCTTTTATATATTATATATACACGTGAAATGTTTTCTAATTTTAAACTTTTAATAGTTATTAATCTTAATAATAGCTTATATAGTTGAAAAATGTATATGAAATACACAGCGTTCACAGAAAGAGTCACACCTCTATCTCTCAATGTATTCATGTGAGATGCAGTTGTATAATATTATTGTTTCTAGTCAAAGCATTATTGTTATTTTAAGTTGCTTTTTCTCAAATACTATAGTTTTTATCAGTCTTACTCTTCTTGTATGGTTTGCAAGAATTTTAACTAAAAAACAAATTTTAATATGCCATGTAAAAGAAAAGAAAAAAAAAAAATGTAAAATTTAGAAAATATCGTAATTGAACAGTATATTATTTAAATTCATATTTTATAGTTTATTTACATTTTATATACAATAATTTATATTCCTACATTAAATAATAACTTATATATTTTGCATAATATTACGTTTTAATATATACACTAGCGAGCGTCGCCCGCTAGCGTGTCAGTATTTTTAAATGAATCACTATATTTAATGAATCACTAACAGTAACGTTTATTCTTATGAAAAGAAATTCAAAAGAAAAAAAATCATTTCTGATTGGGTAAAAATTCGCACCGAGTCCCCATTGTCTTCGGCAGAGCAGCTCCGTGCGAAGTTAAGCGATAGAGCGTGCACAAGTTAAGGGATACACCCGCTGCGCGCGCGTATTCCTTCCCTGAAACTTCCTGCCCCATTAAAAAAAAAAAAAAAAAAAAAAAAAAAAATCTGATCGGGTAAAAACTCACACCGTGTCCCCACTGCCTTCGGCAGCGCAGAAACATGCGCGCGCACGTATTCCTTCTCAAGTCAGACTTTTATTATTAAGAAAATAAAAATAAAAATTTATTTGTGATTGGGTAAACAATCGGACTGCATCCCCACTGACTTCAGCAGCGCTGTACCGTGATCACTGCGCGCGCCTATTTCTCCCCACCCTTCCAGCCCCTCCTAATTAACTTACATATACCAATTTTGAACGGTCTAACTCAATTAGCTAAGATGTAAAAGAAAACCTAATCAGGAAACCTTAAAACGTGTAAATAAGGTGAAATCCCGCTCATTGGTTCATGAGATGCAGCGTCCATAAAATTTGTGATACATATACACAGACAGACATACACATTGACAGACTGACAGACATTTTCTAAAAGAAAACTAATCGTGTTCAGGACATCCCAAAACGTATGTATCCATAGAAAACTGGCGTTCGAAACTTTTCTCTAATCCATTACTTTCTCTATATATATACATATAGAAGAAAGTAAAAAATTGTTAAAGAAAGATAATAATAATTACAAAGCATGCTTTAGAAAGTTCAAGATTAATTCCAAAAATTAGTAAACTGTGCTACAATAACTGATATGCTACTATAATATAGAATATTTTTGATTTAAAATATTTTTAGGAATTGAACGTTAGATTGTGTAAGGTGTAAAAAAACTTAGCCTTTTAAATATTTTAAAACACAATTTTCTCAAATGATTTGCACAATGTTCTTGATTTTATATTTTATATAAGCTATTTTTTTTTTCTATAAAACATAATAAACAAGTAAAAAACCCCCTAAATTTACGCTATAATGTATTATTGTTTTCAACGTACAATTGAGGGAAATGCGATTTAACACCCTCTATTGTCTGTAAACAATAAACAGTTTGAAATCTAACTGTTAAAGAAAAAAAAAAGAAAAAGTAATAAATGTAATAAAATTGCTTAAAACACTTTCAAAATGTAGGTATATCATTAGCATTACTCTTTAGATAGCATTTTACTCATTTAGCTTTACCCATTTACATAAATTTAATGTTGCATGAAATAATATAATATTTAAATAAATAAATAAATAAAATGTTGATCATTATGAAATTCAAACAGAGTAGTCAGTTTAGGTCGGAAAGTTTCTCTGCAGTCGTGCTTTGTACATTTAAGCTCATTAGTCAGGTTTAAATGCTTAAAGTCTGAAATTAGAAAAATAAAGTAATTAATCTGTTTCTCTATTTAAAGTAAATTTCTGTTTGCAAACGAGGTTGTATTTAAATAGTTCGGTTGTGATTAAATGGTATTCAGTTGTAGAAAATGTATACATTTAATTTGGAAAATGATATTTTATTTTAAAATTACTAAAATATCTGGCAAAAGGCTGTACAATAAACATTTAAAAAAATTTATTACATGTGTATAAATAAATAAATAAATAAATACATAATATTTGTAAATTGTGCTTTATTTAAATTTGAAGTTATTTAGACCTCTAACATATTTGGTATCAAGAATATACAAGAGCTCGATTCTTTAACATTATATATTAGTACGCACACCCAAAAATAAATAAATAAATAAATAAATAAAACAAATATTATGATAAATATATTTTTAAATTATTCTTTCGAATATTTAAAAAAAAGAAAGAAAAAAGAAAAATTCTGGTGTGAAACAACCACACGACTTCTATTACCCACTATCACATGTATTATATTCATTTTTGAGAGATAATGTGATCAGAAAGCATAAAAGTTACCTACAGAAGTAGAAACGTAAAATCTTTCAGGTAAGAGAAACTTATAAAGACATATAAAATGAAGCTTACATATAGCGAGGCAAAATATAAGAGAAAAAATTGTAGAGTTATATTTTGAGACACAAATTTCCGAGATTTGAAGATGACCTACCTAAGCAGGAAGACTGTTAATTTTCCTCTAATAACCACGTAATACACGAGAAAGAAATGGATTTATATACCAATTTTCAAGAAAATCGTTAAAGCCGTTTTTGAGATACCAACTTTTACAAAAAATCAATTATTGACCGGAAAACAAGAAATACATACAAAAGGATATTTAAAAGTGAGTTAATAGGGCGAGTTTGAAAAAAATCCGTTCAGCCGTTTTTAAAGGAACGCGCTTGCGACACCTGAAATTGAGCTATTTATACAGGACGCCTATAAATGTTCCTGAACTAACCAACTATATCATTCGAAAAGACATCTAATAGTGTGTTTATCTAGCAAATTTAAAGAAAATCGTTACAGCCGTTTTTGAGATACGGACTTACGGTCCCACTTCCGGTTTTTGAATTTTCACCAAAATTTAGAAAATGCGTCTGTACACCAGACCTGTCCTTATTCTGAAGTTTTGTAGTTCTATCTATCCAGAATATTCCACACATACATACACACATACACACACACACACTGACCAATTGCCAAAAACCACTTTTTTGGACTCAGGGGTCCTTAAAACGTGTAAATCAGGGGAAATCTCGATATCGAATTTTTGGACCACATACAATGCTTCCATTTCCTACGGTAGTAGGGTAATGGAAGTAAAAAACAAATATTTAAAATAATAAATATAAATATATACAGTGCGGCCAAATATCCTAAAACTAGCATTGAGGACGCATTCAAAATGTTGGAGGGATGCCAGCTTGTCCGACAGTTTGAAATTTGGAAAACATACAGTAATTCCGTTCTCTGTTATTGCTCCTTTTCTCTGAGTCAGATGACTGTCACCCCTATTTTAGAACTGGACTCGTTGAGTTCGCCCTTGCGCAGATGCTTCCATGACTTCATGAAATGTGGTCGAAGAATAAATATGACACTAAAACATAGTATATAAATCAGAAATAGCAAAATTATTCATTTTCAGTTTCTTGTTGTTTATAATAATATTATTATTCTTAAAATTAAAATTTCTATTTATTGGTGAAACATAGTCTCTTATATTAAGATTTTTTTTCACGTGTATATGATACTTATTAAAAAGCATTAAAAGCTAAAAATATACTTTAAAACACGTCATTCATTTATTAAAATCAAATGTACAATATATAAAGAAGAAAGCTTTTCACCATGAATTACATGGCATCTTCAGGTCAAAAACAGCGTTTTAGCGCTAATATGCTATGTTTGACCATGTAATTTATGGCGAAAACTTTTTCCCTTTTGATACTGTAAATTTGATTTTAATGAATCAATGACGTGTTTTAAAGTATATTTTTAGCTTATTTACTATTATTTTTATTTTTTAAGTTTTTTTTTTCACGATTGTAGTTAAAATTTTAAAATATAATTTCACGGTTTATTTGGTTGTTATAATTTGCAGTTAATAGCATTGGAATTGAACCTATAAGAAATTGAATCAAACCTATAAGAAAGCGTAAAATTAAGAAGCTTTTTATGAGAAGGGAAAAAATAGCTGTTTATTTTATTTTTTTGCGAAAAATAAGACATTTCTTTAACATAAAAATGACAAAAATTTCTGTAATATTAATAATTAGTTCTACAAAAACAATTAAGGACAGCTTAATTGCAAATTGGCCTTTAAATTACTAGCGACAAATTTTCCGAGTTCTTTTGTTACACATTATTTTATATATTAACATTGTTGCAATGCAATACTCTGATAAATTTTGCTATATCGTTGTCCAGTTTTCAAAGAGTTGATTTCTGGAACAGAAGATACTGAATTCGAATCCCAGTAAGGTATGGATGATTAATAAAATCCTCATATGTGTAAGAAATTTTTGAAATATTCGTATTAGTGTAAAAAGGATAAAAAATATAAGAATGAAGATCATTTTTTTTTTCATTTGAAGCAAACAGTAAAAAATTACAGAAAATTATTTTACAGCTTACAATAACAATACAGTTCTCCGACTGAACGTTACATTTATTTCCGCATATAGTGTAACCTTTCACACTAAATATTTACAACAATTTTTTATAATGTTACTTTAAATCACAGAAGAATCTTTAAAATTTAATTAAGTCCATGTTACGTTTATATTCAATAATATACAATTAAGAAGCATATTAGGAAGTAGCAGCTAATTGTGTTTTTAGATATATACATATGCGAAAAAGCAGCGATATGTATTTAAAAAAGAAATATGAGAGAATATGAAAAATAAGAGTAAAACACATTAAAGAAACGCGTAAATGAAATAAAGTATAAATTTTTTGAAACAGCGCGAATAAATTTAATAGTAATGATTTAAAAATATTAATAATAATAACGGCAACAACAGTAACAATAAATCAAAAGATGGTATGGAAATCATGGAAACAATACAAATTGTACAGATTGGGTTGAGTTAAATCGTTGAATAACGTCAATTTTTACGTGACCAGTTGGCCATTGGCGATAGTCTGGTACTCACCATTACGAGTGGTACTGTGGCATACCATCTATATCTTGACCCTCCACGTAGGAAAAATGATCCCTATCTTCATTGAACTACATAGGTATTCATTTTACACAAACATTCGAGAATAAATTTTAAATACCATTTATATATCCCCTCATTTGTTTTAAAGTTATTTGCTGTTAGGATTTTTCTAAACTTTAAGCCTTTTGAAAAGAGCTTGAACCATGCTTTACAATTTTGTCCCCTTAATTTCTGTTTATATACATATTATATAATTCGACTTTTGACAAGATTTATATGTCATTTAAGATTAAACATATCACATTTTTAAAAAGTTGTTGGGATCAAGGAAAATCTAATGAATATTTTAAAACTTTATTACTTTTATTAATATAATTCACAGATATATTTACATGATTATCATCATTGATATACTTACGAGAAATTACTGGAAATGCATTTTCAATTGTGCTATACGTTTTAAACACATTTTCAAAGTTAATATGATTTGAAATCGCTAAAGCCTTTTGCCCTTCATTTCGCGTTCTTATATTCATAGATATGTTTAGAATTATTTAAAACTGATATATATTTACTAAGTTTACTGTAACATGTTCTCAGTTGAAAGTACTATAAATAGCGAAATTAGTATACTCATAAATGACTTCCCATGCCTTACGGACTATAAAAGTTATATAGAATATTTTAATATTTGTAAGCGGCATACAATATACATTTATTTATTTATTTTTTTACCTTACTAGAATACATAAAACTATTTTCATCTGGAATAACGTTGTAGTGTCATAAGGGATAGGTTTACACCGAACATAAACTTGTTCAGAGGCATCATGGGATATAAATAGAAATCACTTAATGTAAACTCTAGGTTTTATGAAAATGAATTTTGTACACAATGTTCTGTGTATGAAAATTTAAGACGATAATTACGGCTATACAAAACAACTTTAATGTTTCCTTCTTAGACAAATAGTTATAAAGATGATAATTTGGTTAACATTTCTTCCTCCCTTTTCCAAATAAAATATATTTCAATAACTACATGCTTCCAGACAATATACTTTATAAAAACACTTTATGACATACATTTTTTATTTTAGTGTAATTTTTAATGGTAATATTTTAGAGCTTTTCCTCTGTAATTTAAAAAGAATATTTATTTAGAAATTTTGATGACGGTAAAATGCACTGAGAGTTAAGCAATATAACGGAGGAAAACTGTCGGATAATATTTATAATCTCTGTAAATTACATATTATTTTCATTTAAAGGGACTTTTTTTATACATAATTTATATACTTATTTCATTTATATACTTATTTATTCACGAATTATTTTTTGAATGTTTCAAAAATATTTATTTATGCCTTATGTTTCTATGTTTCCATGTTATTCATTTTTCTGTGATTTTTTATGTATGTTAATATTTTACATTGAAAACATACATATATAGAAACAGTCCAAAATTTTACGAATGCATTGCGTAGATAAATATTAAGTATTTTTTCTCATTAACTGAAAAACCATTTTTATTCATTGTTAGCAAGCAGTGATACATAATTTCAGTTTGTTTAATCAATGCACGCAATCATTTAGATAATATAAAGGAGCATTTAAGGATGTTGTACTATCTTATTGAAAAAAAACAATGTAGGTATTATCGTAGCTATAATAAACGATAAAAATCAATTATAATTAAGTTTTACATCATGTATTTCAAGAATTGAATGAAGAAAATATTTAAAAACACCATTCTTAAACTTTTTTTCCCTAAAAATAAAGTTGTTTCAAAAAGTGTTTTTCAAATCTGAAATTTACTCAATGGGTTCAGATAAATTATGTTCCAAATAATTTTTTTTTATTATGCCTTTTCCCAATTTTCTTGTTAATGCATTTAAACATGATTTAAAATGAAGGTAACATGTGATAACGTGTATAATTATTTAATTCGTTATATTATGAATAATGTATAGTTCAAAAACATTCTCCTGTTAGGTAAATTTTCAGTAAGTATTGTCATATATACCAACCGTACGCTGTTATAAAATATAATGTTGTTAGTAGAAAGCGCAACTTTAATTGAATTAATTGGTAAATTTGTTACGCTTTATTGTTAATAAAAACAATTGTTTTTATACAGATTATAGTTTTTCACGAGAAGGATAAAAAAAAATACTCACCGAAGAAAAAAAGTGAATTATCATTTTTTTCAATTTCTTTTCGAATGTAGTTTTAAGAAACTTAGTTTGACTGATAAGTGTAACTAATATTTAGCATCTTACAGAAAAATACACCCTTTTTAACACTTTCTGAATAAGTTGAAAAGTAATTATGTCTTCGGTATTTTTTCTGTCTGACCATATCATATTTTATTTTATTTTATTTTATTTATTTATTTATTAACAAATCCTTTATTTGTTTTTATTAAAAAAAAATATTTGTCTTTTATTAGCTATTACGTAGAAATGAATGTTTTCTAGTAGAACATAGCATGATTTATATTAAAACTAACAGAGCCACACAAAAATATGCAGATATTATAATGCTGTAACTGGAAATTTCTGAAATAGAGTTTTCGTTTTTATTTAACATTTTTAACATTTTATGAATATGTTTAATGGTTATTATGATTTGAATTAGTCTATCTGTCTCTCTTTCTGTCTATTTGTCACTCCGTTGTGCGATCACATAAACAAAGTAATTTGAAATTAAAACGAATAAATGGTATTTATAGTCGAAAATTATTAAAAAAATTATGTGAAAATCGGGATTTCCTGTTCCTTTTTAATGGTGCATTTAATTTATAAAATACTTTCAAAAGTAAAGACTTCGAAGATGATGATTACTTGGGTAATTGAAATTGACTTCATCTAACCAAGGCTTAAATTAAAAACATGAATTTCAAATAATATCAACAGCTTACAGATTGATCCAGAACTATACTGTCATGCCGTCATATACTGCACTTTACTAAGTAATGATAATTTTTTATTGATTTATTTTTTAACATACTCTTAAATTTTTTCGCATTCGTATTCTTTTAGAAACATAACCGATTTTTTTTTTTTTTTTTTTTTTTTTTTTTTTTTTTTTTACCCTTAGAACTTACCTATGACATTGATCTTGAAAAGTAAAAAGGAATAACTATTAAAAATAAGTCTCGTTATATATATATATATATATATATGTATAAATTAATTGACATAAACGAATTTGCTCAGTTCTCCATCTCATAATGATTTTTATAAATTTCTATTATAGGCTGTACTATATTTATAATAACATCAATGCATTTGATGCTCTCCCTGAACAGTCATAAACTGAAAAACCCCACACAGTAGAATAAATTCCCTTGTTCCCGAATTCTTATGTACTTACTGTCATTCACTACGGTATGTTTGTGAATCACAACATAATTTAATTGTTGCCAATTTTTTTCGATAGGAAAAAAAAAACCGTACATTTATTTAAAATGAGGAAAATAAATTAGATAAATTAGAAAATAAATTAGAAATATCAGTCGTATCGTTACAAATAAGGTACCAAATGAAAGGGAAGATTTTTTTGAATCCGATGGATTAAACAGCTTATCGATCGGACAATTCATAGATATAGTAATTTATATAGATTCATCATCCCACTGTTATCATGCAAAAAATTTTGATGACAAAATTTTTTTTTGGCATCAGCCATATAGTGGTATTGAAACCGTTGAAACTCGACAATTGTAGTAGAACAGAATAGAATGTTGATGAATTTTCAAAACGCCGAAATATTGCGTCTTTTAATTCTTCTAATAAATTTATGAATTGAAATGGATAAGTTATCATAAAAGTAAATTATATTTGACTAAATTAGGATAAATATAATTTTTATAATCAGTTTTTTTTTATTATTATTATGAAATAAAAACTGGTTTGATTTTTAATGGAATACGTTTAAAGTTTGATATTTTTAAGATTTTATATTAGTAAGTAATATAGATTTTGCACAATTCCTTTAAATATAGATAGTAGCGGCGTAGATAAAGAACGTTAGTTTTAGTATATAAAAAGAGTTTAACTTTAAATATTAACTAAATTAATAAATATATAAAGGGAAAATAAGAAAGAAATCAAGAAAAAAAAAAAAAAAAAAGAATTTGAAATTGTATCTGCAGTTTTCATTCACCTTTAGTACATAAATAATTCATAAATTTTATTTTATAAATTATCTATGTGTATTCACTCGGAAAAAGACGGCCATATTTTGGACTTTTCTCCGAGTAAAAAGGAATCATTTTTCCCCCCAATGATTAATCTATGTCTCATTACTATATCTATGGGACAATTAGATTTTTTTTTTCAAATTAAATTTTATTCTAACTTCGAAAATATTTATGTGATACGATACATTAAGAATTGAGGTTTTAAAAGTTTTTTTTTTTTTTTTTTTTTTTTTTTTTAATAGTTTATTTATTTATTTATTTTTTTAATTTAGCTCATCCTCACGTTTTACACAATTTTACTAATGGCAATTCTGTATTTTAATTTCCCAGTGGCTTCATGCTATTTCCCGCGCAATAATTCTCTATGTATCAATATTTGTGAAATACTGTTCTGATTTATTTAAAAAAAAATAATTTCGGATTTTCAAAGTAAAATTTCATATTAAATAATGCTTTAAGCAGTATCATTCACGCTATAAAAAATTTAATTTAACTGATTAATGCATGTTTATGCAAAATTTTAATATATTTTAGCCTAATTTTCCCTTAAAAACACTTAAAAAAGGTCCAATAAGGGAAGAAATGGATTTGGCGACTGTTTCCCTCCTTGGCGATTTTTTTGGCGACCTTGGCGAGAAAATCCTTATTAGGAATATACCAAATATAGAAGCTCTAATATCATTATGAGATACGAGAATTTTCCAGAACAGTCTGTGATCGATAGAAAAGTATAAAAGGAGCATTTTTTCGCCAAGGCGGTCAATCTGAGATCTGTGTCATTTTCGTCAAATGCTTGCTTTGTTTTGAGCCTCTTTGGATGAGACTTTCTTTATGTGTTATTGCTAAACAATTTGTACTGTTGTTTTGCTGTTAACGGCTGTTGTTTAAGCTGTGTTTACTGGTTGAGTTGAAGCTGATACTCGGTTTATAGACCTGTATTTTTCTGGATCTTTCTGTGAATACATCACTGAATTTTTGCAAGTTTCGCCTTTCATTCTTGGACAACTTACGGACCCCCAAGTACACAACAATATGTATTCTTAATAAACGACTACCTTGTATTATTTCCCTGAAAATCATAAATACCAAATTTCATAACTGCAAAATTTCATTAAAAAAAAAAAAAAAAAATACATAGCATAACGGAAATATTTTGCGTAACCTTTAAACTAATTTCCAATTCTGTGCCCACAATTATCAACAGGAAAATTTGCTTTTAAAATTCTAATAAAATTTCATTATATTTGATGGGGTGTAATCATGTTAAAATAAACTTTTAAGAAATATCGACTATAGACCGTAATAGTACGAAATTATATTATGTATCCCGGAAAAGTAGCCACAGTCATTATAAACGCCAATAATAAGAATAAACCTAATTAATTATACCTCATTAATTTTTCAAACTAATTTGACATCATTTAGATGATTACAGTACATACTCGGAATTATTTTGTGTGGTCCCATAAATTATTTAGTCTATACATAACCTTTTTTAAGAGTAAACATGATTTTAAGCATTTTTATAATGTATGTTAATTTTATTAAGTTCAATTCAGCATAAACGCATTAAAGTGCGCGCTTAAACAAAAGTTTGTCCATAGGCTCTAATGTTACGATATTCTTTCGTGTGTTTCTGTAAACGAACCATAAACATTGTATAACCAGTAAAAACTATTCAGCTTATTTAGCGTTTAAAATTAATAATTGTTTCAAATTTAACTACATGACATTGTCAGAACACTTTTGTAAGGTCCTGTACATTAATTAGAAAGCTTAATAGCACATATTTTCTTAAAACAACATGAGTTTAAGCATCTTACTCACGTACGCTAGTTTCATTTTCTTCAATGCAAAGTAATGATATTAAAATGCGTTTAAAAGAAATTCACCCCATACGGCCCGTAATGTTAAGAATTTTGGCGTGTCCCTATACACAGTTTATAAACAATATAGCAATAAAAATTATACAGCTATTTATATGCAAAGCTGAAACGTGTGCGCCAATTTGCAAGTCAATCGAAGGACTTTCGCGGCCGCTATTGCGGTACATACAAATTATTCCCATAGGCCGTAATGATAAAAAAAACTTTGGCGTGTCTGTACACGAACTACAAATGGAATGCACACCCAAAACTATACAGCTAATTTTGTGGGGATCATGAACATATGTACCAAATTTCAAGTCAATAGCGTGATATTTGCGGCCGCTATCGCACGACAGACAGACAGACGGACAGACGGAACACAAAATCCTTTTGAGTCTCAACAGAGGGCCTCCACTGACGTTTCGGCAAAAATTGGGAGTCAATAGCTTGATTTTTGCGGTGGCTATCACAGTTCATACAGATTCTTGCCATAGGCCGTAATCATAGAAAAACTTTGACGTGTCTCTGCACACGAACTTCAAATGGAATACACAACTAAAACTATACAGCTAAATCCGTTGGCCCCTGAATATTTGTACCAAATTGCAAGTCAGTAGCGTGTGGCCGCTATTTTTGTGGCCGCTATCGCGATACATACAAATTCCTCTCTTAGGCCGTAATGATAAGAAAAACTTTGGGGTGTCCCTGTATACGAACTACGAATGGAATACATACCAAAAACTATACAGCTGATTTCGTGGGGCTCATGAACATGTGTACCAAATTTCAAGTCAAGAGCGCTATTTTTGCGGCCGCTATCGCGATACATACAAATTCCTCCCATAGGCCGTAATGATAAGAAAAACTTTGGCGTGTCCATGTATACGAACTACAAATGGAATACATACCAAAAACTATACAGCTGATTTTGTGGGGCTCATGAACATGTGTACAGAAATTCATGTCAATAGCGCTATTTTTGCGGCCGCTATCGCGCGACAGACAGACAGACAAGACTCAGACAGAGCCCAAAACCGTTTTGAGTCTACACAGAGGGCCTCCAGTGACGTTTCGGCAATTAGGAGAAAATCGACTTTCATTTCAGAAAAAAAAATGAAATAATTATGTATAATTATACTTCTATATGCGAACAACCAAAGATATATATATCTGTATGTATATATATATATGTGTGTGTGTGTGTGTGTGTGTGTGTGTGTGTTAATAACAGTAAATTTCTGTAAATTTGAAACAGAAATTAAAACTACCAAAATTCAGTATAAAATTATGTCTAAACTTGCCAAACATACCTTTGTTCTTTAACCAAATAAAATATTCCACAATTGATACAGATTTTATCAGTTAATTACATAATTTTTCAGTTTTACATATGCAGAACTTGATATCAAAGCAGGATTAATAAACATTAAGTGTTACCAAGAATTGTAGAGAATTCCAGAGAGGTAGCAATGCCTAATACTAGGTGGATTCAAATTAGATGTTTGGATAAAATGGAGAAATCTGTTTAGCCCCTTAACTGCCCCGGGCGTATATATACGTTTTTCTGAAGTACGATCCTCTGTACTGTTCTGCTACCAGTGAAACTGCTGACACGGTTTGACAATGAAATAAAATAAACTTAAGAGTGATCTTGACAGTGTTTTTGAAAGATTTACCATTTCAGAGTTGAAAGAGAACGGTGGTACTTTGAAGGGAATCTCGTAAGTTTTTCTCGGAAGGTAAGGGATGTTTTATTATTATTATTATTATTATTATTATTATTTACTCTTTCAAGATTACTCTCTAGATTTACTCTTACTCTCAAGATTTACCATTTCAGAGTTAAAATAGAACAGTGGTACTGTGAAGGGAATCTCGTAAGTTTTCCTCGGAATGTAAGGGTTGTTTTATTATTATTATTATTATTATTATTATTATTATTATTATTATTTACTCTGCCCCATGGAAAAAATGTCTATTGTCTATGAATATTTCCTGTAGGAATCTGTAACTTAAAATGTTCGACAATGTATTTTTTGCATAGCATACGGATATTTTTGGCAATTTTGCTGCCAAAAAATTACTGTAATATAACAGATTTTTTTTTTTCATATACAATGTAGCTTTCAATTTAGTTTTGTAACGTACTCAACAGTTCCTTCAATCCATTTATATTACATTAGCATATATATTCTCCTTATTTTTATGAAACCAGCTATATAAAATGTTTTTTTTTTTTTTTTTTTTTTTTTTAGCGAATCATTCAACTTTTTTCACTTATTTATAGTTTCTGGTAGTTTAAAGTCTAACTAAATTTGTTTTCACGTAACTTCTAGGTTTTTTCCTCTACATTAAAACTCTTTTTTGGAACGCAAGTTACGATTGTTTTCTCTAAGAAAATAGAATTACTTTATTTCACAATAAATCTCCTTGTATAAATATTTTTTTACTTTCAGAATTGAAGCAATTCTTATAACAAAGCTGCTTAAACTGCCAAAGGACTGTATAGTGTTGTACATGCCATATATTGTTGATTTCGAGAGGGTTTTCTAGAAGCTGAAAAAGGAATTTTATTATCACTTTTTTGAAAATACGTAAAATTGAATTCAGTTATAATGCATGTTATTTTTTATATCAAATAGCTTCATCCATGTGATTTTAAGTTTACTGGAAAATTTGTAAAATCATTAGTTAATAATATAGAATATTGCCCTCATTTTACAATAAAATTGAATTGCTCATATTAAATAACGTTTTATGAAGCATGTATTAAATCTTCTTTGAAAAAACCTTCATTGATTAATTTTAAAGAGATAATATATATTTATAGTAACCTTTACAATTAAATTATACACTTTTTGTTCTTATCTTTAGACATATCAGCCATTGTCTTTAGGCTATATATATTGCTAATTCGTACCATTGTGCATTAGTAACATTTTCTATCAGTCGTCTAGACGGTGCAGTGTTTAAGGTTCGAATTTAGAGTAAGACACTGAAGATTTATTCCGGTTAGGGGTGGCAAAGACCGCCCATTGGGTGCCCCTTCACAAATGGTCATCAATTCGACGACCCACCAGGCAGTGCTTAATTGCAAGTGCTGCGTCATTCTAATATGGTCCAGAATAATGATTTCTATAGAATGAAATGCCAAACCCTAACAGCACAGTTAGGGTTAACTTATCCACAGTAGATCTTAAGGACGTTTCTGGGATGTCTTTTCATCCAGAAGACATCTTGAAGATATCCTGGGGAGGCGATGTGCTGTCTGGGAAATTATGTTATTTAGCATTCTTAACCAGGTTATTTATTTGTAGCTTAACTCATTTTAATCTCTTTCAATGATTCATGACTCTTTTATTTTTTCAGATTTCATAATATAAGATTTACCTACATAAAGGTTCTCAACACGTAATTATTTAATATATTTATTTTATATTTACTTAAGACACAGTAACATTTCTTATACTTTTATACATTCCAATACTATTAATTTTTTTATTTTCTATTTGTTTCTGATATGTATAAAAATGTATATACAAGTAATAACAAAAATATATAAATAATAAATAGTTACAAAAACGCACAAATAAATGAAAGAAAATTTTGTTTAACATGATGCTACTTGTCAAGGTTATGTGTTACATGTAAATACGCGAAAAATATTACCATACATATCACACAAAAAAAAAAAAAATAATAATAATAAGGTATTACTTTAAGAGTGTTCTCAGAAAATATGAAACCTACGATGAACAAGCATAAAAAAAAAGGATAAAACAATTTATTGGAATATCAAAAAATATTTTTACATCTGGTTTGAAGGAATGAATAAAATAATGGAAGCAGAGAGACAAAAATGACGTCAAATATTCCACAGTGCATTGATAAAAATCTGTTAAGTCGCAAATTGGCGGTTTTTTTTTTTTTTTTTTATTGTCCATCACTATAAACCGCCAAAGCATTCTCAAAAGGTTAACTAATTTAGAAGAAAACACACACACTCGAACACACACACACAAAAAAATAATAATGCAATAAATAGTAAGAAACTTAATGATATTAACAATATTAAAAATGTGAATAATGATAAACGGAAACCTAAAATCATATGATATCTTTCTGTTATTGGATCTGATCCTAGAAGACTAAAAAATATAAATAAATAAATAAATAAATATAAATAAATTTACCGTGTCAATTCTTCGAGAAATAGCGTCGATTTCAATGAATTTGCGCTGAAGTTAATTATAAAAAATAATTGAATTTAAATTGTATTACATCACTCGATTTCCATTATATATATATAATGACATTTTAAATTACCGTTTATTATTATTATTAATTATAATTTATCACGATGCTTTGTCTCAGTTTTTTATTTGGCGAATACTGCAAATTTAATAATCTGGTGTGTCACTCACACGACTTTCTCTTACCCTGAAATTTAATACTATAAATACAGGTTGGAGATTAAGAGGTAACATAACGATGTTATGTAAACCTATGCTAAACAATTCAAATTAGGCTTCGGAAGAGTTTTATATGATAATTAACTCTGTGTGAGGGGGACTACCGCCCCCCTCAACCCCCCGTTTCATTAATGCACCTAGATTTATATAAAATTTAATTCGGTTATTAAAAAATAATTCTGTTTTTAAAAAATAATTTATTGAAATTATTAGTTAAAAAATTATTTTTTATGATAATGCAGACGAATTCCAAAAAAAAAGTCCATTTTATTCTCAATAAAAAAAAAAAAGAAGATTTTTTTTCTAAGTTTATTTTTTTGTTAAATAAAAAAAAAAAAAAAAAAAAGAAAGAAAGAAATCGATAACTTTGTTTAAATTATCGCAGATCGATAGTTCAACCATTCGTTTTAAAGGTATTGGCGAGCTCTTTCGAAATATACCCATAATGAAAATTTACTCCCCTCGAGTCCCCCCCCCAGGGGGGGAGGCGAGGCTCCTACACACACAATTTTTTTCCCAGTTGACTCTCTCTATTACAATATATATATATATATATATATATATATATATATATGCGTTTCATTTCGGTTAGTGCAGTCTATAGACGTTAAACTCTACTTACCGGCAGTTTCCCCCATAGACGTAATGTATTAGAATTCTCTTGATACTCCCTGTACACGTACCATAAGCTTGATCTTATCGAAAAGCTTACTGTAGCGTCTATGTATGATACACATTTAGAATACCTAGTTTGGAATGTCTGCTACTATTTCTTCTTCAAATATACTGATAATAGACACACACACACACAGACATACACACAGACCATTTGCTAAAAACATGATTTTCGTATTCAGGGGACCTCAAAACGTGTAAATATTACAAAATCTCGCGTTCGAAAATTTGACCAAAGGCAATACTTTCTCTACCTTATGGTAAGAGAAAGTAAAAAATAGATTCATTTGTAAATATCGACCAAGAGGTGGGCGAAATCTGGCTATTACTTAAATATTTATCAGATTTGCATTATTTGACATAATTTTTGTGAATGTAATTTAATAATTAAATTAGAAAATATTTTATATTGTTTTGCTAAACACAATGAAAATAAATAAATAAATAAAGTAGATATTTATCGTTAAATTTTAACTAGATCTTTTTAATTTCTTTACGTTTATCAAACACATGCTTTGTTAAATACTGTTAAACTTAGCTAATGTTAATTTTTCCAGAGTTATCAACTTCCCTAATTTATTCTGGATCATTGTTAGTACCCGCCTTTATTTCACACCATTATTTATGTAGGATAATAATCCACAATATGTGACTACGAATAAGTAAGAAAAAATTATTTTTTAAAGATACAGGTGTGAAAAAAGGCGTGTACTAAAAGTGCTCCAGAAAAACTTTTAAATGCTGAAAATTCTGTTATTCTAATAAAATATATTGTTGGAAGTTGAATATTTTTTTGTCTAATTAGAGTCTTTTTCGAAAGATTATTGATTCATTTTGAAAGAACTCACTTTTATTTTTGTTTTGAACTCTTTTTATATATTGACTATCTTTATTACACAATCGCTATAAAAATTATTGAAGCACACGCCCATACTTTTCTTATAATTTTTTTTTTTAGTTTGATCGCTAATTTTTATCATCAACTTCCTTTTTTTCAAACAGTATAAGACAAAGATCATGACTCGACAATTATTTACTTAACAAAACAGTATTAGATGCCCATCTTTTAAATACGAATTATTGCGAGTGCTTCAATAATATGAAACGTTTAATAATTAATTACAGAATAACAGTGAAATAATATCAGGTACTATTAGATTTTTTAGAGGCTGTACCTGCTGAATACCTCTAGCTTCATACTTGACAATCATCTCATTAATAACCGTGCGATTGTTAACGCCCCCTTTCTCACACCACTATATTTTTAGAGTTAATCTCTCCAAATGTTGTTACGATTAAATAAGACTAAAATTGCTCTAAAAATTATTGGTGTGATAAAAAGGCGGGTACTAAAAATATTACGGTTCATAATGAGATGGTTGGCAAGTATGCAGCTTTATCTGAATTCGGCTCTTTTGGAATCGAGAGATCAAGTAAGCCTGATTTCATTTGTTTTATATATTAGTTAAGAATATTTTAATTATTTAAGAATTAATGATCTGCCGTCAATTTTTTATACATAATTTTTATCCGAATTTGTAGAGGAAGACAGACATTTTATGTCTATTGATTTCCTGAAACGTAATGTTAATTATAGATTTTTCTTTAGGTTCTACAATAAACGCTCATTGTCCATATTGAATATACTGTGTATGAAGTATTCTTAAATAAATATTCTTTCCAGATTTATTTTATATATCATAAGTTATCCCTTTTTTTACACGGAAATTCAGTTTTTATATTGCTATATGAAGTTTTCATTTCTCGCAAGGACAGACGTCTGCAACAGAAATGTAAATAAACTTCATGTACTACTCAACACCACCAAAAAACTGATGTGTCATATTTATTTGTTTTAATGTATTTCTTTCAGCTTACGTGGAATACACAATTCGTATGCAAAATTCTGCTCACAATCCGCAAAAAGTGAATTCTATATCCATAACTTTCAAAAGGTAACGCACGTTGTATGAATAATTTATTTAGCATCATTTGAATGAAAAAGCTGAATATATGTGCGAAGATGCCTCCTACCCTTGGTCACATGGGATCCCTAATGTAAAGTATTTTGTCTTAGACAAAGTACGGTTGAAAAAAATGATGTGTGAGAAAAATCATAATTCAAAGTTGTCTTGTATTATTAAAATTCTTTTCTGTACTGTTCTTGTTCTTGTCTCTTGTTCTAAACACAACATATTACTGAAAAAAATTGCTTGTGCGGAAATTTCAAAGGGAAACAAAAAACAATAAAAATAAACAAAATATCTTTTCATAGAAAAAAAATCCAACGAGATATTGACGCTACCCAATTAAAACATTATATTAATTTTCATTGTAAATAAAAATTTATGAAAATATCTAAATTTACATTTCCATTGCAGTAACCTGGCGTATTTTTATTTATATATATTTTTATTTATATATATATTCATATTATTTTCGTTTTCATTTTATATATGTTATGGAAAACGTACGTTGCCTTATGAAAGATGTATGTTTTCTCTAGTATTTGAATTTCAATTTTAAAGTTTTTTAATTTTAAAATACATTGACAATTTCGAACAAACTTTTGATTTAACTACAATTATATAAAACTAGCAGTCTTTCTGGTCACTACATTAAAATGAATAATATTTATAATAATAAAGAACAATTATTCTCATTTTATGAATGTTCACTGTAAAAAACTAAAAACATACATTTTATTCATTAAAATCCCTCAAAACATTTCTTTGTGTCTCCGTTGCCTTCAGCAGCGTCTACCTCGTCCGCAATATCCGGGATCCATGTCCGTATTGTCTGAGACAAACGTCTTACACTTGATCTTTAATTTGGATGTTTATCGGAAGAACGTTTCGAGTTTTAAAAAAAGTATATTTTTCATATTTAAATTTTGATTACATTAAACAATATTATACAGACTATATATAGTATTTACTATCAAGTAATTTCTTATATTTCCTTTGATTTATCCGATCGACCATAAAATGATAGCTAATTTAATGTACATATAGCACTAAAATATGTTATAAAATTTAATTTCGAGTCAAAATGAAAACAAGAATTTGAAAAATAAATATATTATAGCACTTTTTAGAGCATTGAATCACGAAACAACGGAATCTACTGTTTTCCTTTACTAGTGTGAAAGGAAAATTTTCTTGGGGAAAATTTTCGTAAAAAATCTCCATAGCTAATCACGCCTTAATTAATAATTTGCTTCCAATCTAAACATCTAAAAATTCGGCTTTGATGTGCACACAGAGACACCGAAGCCAAATTTTTCATCTATAACTGTCTTATTCACTAAACCAGTGTTAACTCATGGTTCACGTAACACTTGCGTTAGAGTTAACACTCATTTAACCCTGAGTTAGAAAGTTTTCGTATTCACCATCCGTGAGCTAGTTGACCTCAGAGTTTTCTGTAAGAGTCTTGCTGATTGGTCAATAAAAACGCAATCTATTAAAAAAGTAAACGTGTGTTTTCGTTGTAACTGTAACATGTCCATTTAACACCAAAGTTAGCCTACCAATTTCGGAGGATTAAAAAAAAGAGGGTTAACTCGAGTGTTAAATAGCTGATTTTGGGTGGTGAATACTATTTTTGAGATAACCTAGCACGTAACCGGGTTAACATCAGTGTTAAAAATTTGGTGAATAAGGCGGTATAATTTTCTGGGGGCATCTAACAGAGGGAAAGACAGATCCTATTTCGGCTTTATTATAAACTGTTAAAATAAACTAACTATTCATTTACTTTAGAAAAGAGTTTGAAATTTGAACAGTATCTTGGACGTTTCTTGATAAGGTCTTTACTTATGCATTTGGGAGAGCTATTTTTATTTTTTTATTCATAACCAAAATGACCAAAAAAAAAAAAAAAAAAAAAAAAAAGGAAAACGTAAATAAAAGTAGCCATGGAAACTTTATGCTAAAACTGCACCCTCATTACTTTGTGAACGATAAAATCACGAAAAAAAAGATATAAGATTGAAATTGACATTTTAAATATAAATAAAAATATATATTAGTTCCCCATCATACTATAGGTATGGGGAACTTAGGTAATCGTGAAAATTTTAAACCTCGGTTTTTTCACTTTTTTACACGTTTTCAGGTGTGAGGTTTCCAAAAATGACAAAATTTGTATGGTGTCTGTCTGTAGGGTGTCTGTTAGTGTGTTGGTCTGTTAGTGTGTTAGTACGTTAGTTTGTTAGTCTGTGTACACGATATCTGACGATTAAATTGTCGCAGAGAGGTCAGATAAGTTTTAAAATATTACTTTCGACACTGGCAAGAACCCTATTCATTTGCAACATTCTAATTCAATCGTAAGATATTAGAAATTTACGATTTTCTTAACATGGGAGAATAGGACAAAAATTCACTTAAACTTGCATTAAAAGGAATTTGTTTATTGTAAAAATGTCAGACCAGTTTTAAAATATCAGTTTTGATGCCGGAAGGAACATCAGTAACTATAAATATGCTACTTGGAAAATTTCGCAAGTTATTGGAAATTTACGAATTTCTTAACATGGCAGAATAAGGCAAATTTGAGCATAAACTTCCATTTTGAGGATCATAAATAAATTAGACAACTTCAAAATTACATTTATGATATTTGTTTGAACATGATTAAATACAAATATTCTAATAGGAAAATTTCGTAAATTATTCGTAATTTACGATTTTACCAACACAGCGAAATTGTAAATTTTTCATATAAATATGAATTTTGATGATTGTTGCATTGCAAATAGTAGCATGAAAACTAAACAACGGAATTGACCCTGGCAAAATAAATTAATAGATTAGAATAAGATAAATATATCGAAGTGAACGGTGGATAGCTTATTAGGCGGGGATTTCATTCTGTCACTGTATCAAGCTTTGGTCAAAATTATTTCTTTTAACATGATTATAGTATGTTTTGCACTAGAAATTTATGAGAACATAAATATGATGGGGAACTGAGCAGAGTCCACCTATGCCAACTAGTTTAAATGGTATGGCGGCATTTATATCAGAAATATTTGATGACAGTGGTTTCATTTTTATTATTTTTTATTATTTTTCATATATAGAAAAATGTTTCTTTTTATGTTAAAAAAATTAAATGACACAAAAAGTTGTACATGTATTATTTTATTGGCAAGAGGGTGAAATTGCATCGCAAAAAAAAATAAATAAATAAATAAATAAATAAAATAAAATAAAATAAAATAAAATAAAATAAATAAATAAATAATAATAAGAAAATAAATAAATAAATAAGAAAAATAAAAAATTAATAAATAAGAAAAAAATGAGAAATTTAAAAGAGTCAGATGCGTTAATACATTTTAATTAGTAAATTTCTTACTAATTTGAAACTTGAAAATCCGACTTCAGGCGTCACACGGTGACGTTGGAGACTGTTTGTGTGCCAAATGTCATGCCTGCAAGTGAGCAAATTTTTCTGAACACAGACGCCATTTAGTTTTTGTTGATAAAAAGATTACAAAGTCAATTCTTTTGAATTAATTATTACGTTTTTGATAGCTGAAAAAAAAAAGACTATAACTTTGGATATTTATTCATAAAAGGTACAAGTATATTTTTGCCCACTCACTTAATAATACATTATAACTATTGCAATAATCATATAAACGTTCTATAGAACATTTTATTTTACAACCATTTTTCGACAAAACAGTGTTTATTAAAAACAAAAATAATAATAATAATAATTGTGGATTATCCAATAATCATATGGCGATTTAAAAATTTGCCGAGGCGTTATATATGAAATAAAAGTTAAATCAAAACTTAAAATAAAATAAATTAAACAAATTAATGATTTTTTTTAATATTTTAAAATAACATATACATTTTAAAATAATTCAAGGATCATTATTATTTTTTTAGTGTTAGGTTTCTCCAGACTTGCCTGCAAAACAAACATACACAAAATTCATATGGAACTCGAAAATATCATACAAATTGAGTAAATTTATTTACATTTAATATTATAAGTTTCTTCAAATATGAACTTCTTATGCAAAAACTATTTCCCCAATCCACAAAAAGTGAATTCTCAGTTTAGAATTTTCAAAAGTCAACACACATTGCATGAATAATTCATTTACAACCATTTGAATAATAATAAAAAAAACTGAATGTATATGTAAAAGTGCACATACCTTTGACCTTATGAGATTACAAAGGAAATGTATGTTTTTTCAAATAACATTTGCAGCAATAATGTGTGACAAAATCATAAATAATTCAAAGTTCTTTTGAATTCGTAAAAAGTTTTTTTTTTTTTTTCTCTTCTCAACTTTGATATGCATAATACCTGTCTGAAAAATAAATTCTTTTACGACATATTTAACTAGAGAATAAAACAGTGTAAATTAATACGAACTATTTAAAGAATATTTTTAAATGCTTATATTGAGTAAACAAGGATATAATATTAATTTATATTGTAAGTAGAATTTATGAAAACATGAAAAACTTTATCTAATTATGCGTGTTTCATTACGGTAACTTTGCATGTTTTTTTTTTTTTTTTTTTTTTTTTTTTTTACATTATATATATTATTAAAGATGGGGTGATTGTTTTTTTCTAAACTATGAAATGCACGATATTTAACTTTATGTTAAAGTAAAATTTTTATATGAAAATAAAAAACAATGAAAATAAATAAGAAAATATTAAAGTATGTTTTAAGAAACAAACGGCAACATTAGTTAAATATTAATTATATATTGACTAAGATTGTAAATATTAAAACCCGAATAATCTACTACGTCAGAAACGCCAAAGAAAAATATTGCAAATGCATGCAGCTGTTTCGGTAGCCTACAGCGTACCGTCTTCAGTGTAAAAAGACGGTACGCTTCCTTTTTGCACTGAAGACGGTACGCTGTAGGCTACCGAAACAGCTGTATGCATTTCCAATCTTTTTCTTTGGCGTTTCTGACGTAGTAGATTATTCGGGTTTTAATATTCCAGCGCCAAGTCTCCTGTTATTATTTATTAAGATTTTAAATAGTATGAATTTCTGAAACTAAAAGTGAAAATAATAAATATACATTTGGAAATCAAAAATATCATAGAAATTGAATAACATCGTTTATATTTAATATTACATTTCTCTGAACTTTCTACGAATATGCCCTTCTTATGGAAAAATTCTACCTACAATCCGCAAAAAGAGAATTTTCAATCTAAAATTTTCAAAAATCAACGCACCTAACATGAATAATTCATTTACTGCCATTTGAATGAAAAAGCTGAATATATGTGTAAAAATGCATCATACCGTTAATCTCGTGAGATTACGAAGATAAAGTATGTGTTTTAAACAGCATTTGCAACAATAATGTGTGACAAAATCATAAATAATTCAAAGTTCTTTTGAATTCGTAGAAACGTTTTTATCTTTGTTTGGTTTTGTCTCAACTTTTATATGTATAATATCAGTCTGAAAAATAATTTATTTTACAAAATATTTGACTAGAGAATAAAATAGTATAGCTTTATAAGAAATATGTAAAGAATATTTGTAAATAATTATATTCATTAAACAAATATATAATATTAATTTAGATTGTAAGTAGAATTTATGAAAATATGAGAAATTTATCTAATTATACGTTTTTCATTACAGTAACCTTGCATGTTTTTCTTTATGTATTTGTATTTTTTTCTTTTTTTTTCTGTCATATATATTATGAAGGATGCGTATTTTGTTTTATGAAAGATGTGGTTACTGTTCATTTCTAAATTATGAGATGCACGATATTTTACTTAAAAATAATTTTATATGAAAATAAAAGCAATTAAAACAAAACATTAAAGCTTTGTTTTTAAGAAACATGCTGCAACATTAGTTAAATAACAACAATATATTCAGTCGCTCGGAAAGTAATTTCGTTTTCCCCAACAGAGGATTTAGTTTTATTTTTTTTTCACACCATATTAACAATTACGCTGTATTATCATTATATATTGTTAAAGACGATATAGCAAGGCTTGCCTTTGAAAAAGTTTATTTGACTCTGCAAAATAGTTTTTTATTCGTGCCCTATCCAATAAAAGAGTCGGAAGCAACATTTTCGGCATATTTTGTTTTTTTATTTTCAAAAATGTGAAACTACTGTTCAAGCAAAGAAAAAAAGTATCCGATGTGTATGGAAAAGATTTTTTGTCAGAACGCCAAAATATTGTTCCGGCAATTTTGATGTTGAAGATGAATTATGCTGTGTAAATTCAGTTAATGCTAGTGAAAAGAAAATAAAGTATTCATTCATGAAAACTGCCAAATAACAGCTCGTGAGATTGCTAAGAGATCGATCAAATTGGAGAATATATAATTCAATAAAATATTTATGCCCTATAAGAAAATCATTTTTCATTTTCAAAGGAAAAAAAAAAAAAAAAAGACGAAAATATTCTCCGAACAACATAATATTTACTAGGACTATGAACTTCTAAGAATATCTGTGAAAATAATAAAAACACAATTAGAATTAAAAAATACCATATAAATTGAATACATCATTTATATTTATTATAACATTTCTTTCAACTTCCTTCAAATATGCCCTTATTATGCAAAATTTCTGACTACAATCCCCAAAAAAGAAATTCTCAATCCAGAATTTTCAAAAGTCAACACACATTACACGAGTAATTACTAACATTTGAGTAAAAAAACTGAATATATGTGTAAAAATGCATCATTCCCTTAATCTAGTGAGATTACGAAGATAAAGTATATTGTTTTTAATAACATTTGCAACAATAATGTGTGACAAAATCATGAATAATTTGAAGTTCTTTTGAATTCCTATGAACTTTCTTTTTCTTTTTTCTCGTCTCTATTTTTATATGCATAACATTTGTCAAAAAAGTAATTTCTTTTACAAAAACGTTTGATTGGAGAATAAAACTTTATAAATTAGTAAGAGATATTTATTTATTTATTTTTTTGAATGCCTCCATTCATTAAATAAGAATACATTAATAATTGAGATTGTACATAGAATTTAGGTAAATATGAGAAATGTATCTATTTATACGTTTTTAATTATGGTATCATTGCATGTTTTTGCTTTTGTATTTTTTTTTTTTTTTTTTTTTTTTGACAGGTGTGAGATAATCTATCTTTCTGAATAATATATTAGAATTTCATTTTAATTTCTGTAGAACATATTAGTTTAGCTTTTTACTTTTACTTTCAGTAGTTTAATTCTGTTTCCATTAGAACTAGAGTAATTGCAAATAATTTCTTTACTTCCTCCTTACAAAATAATTCATATGTTCCTTAGTTTTGTATCATTTTTAAAATTAAAGTATATTTCTTCTTAAAAACAAAGAAAAACTCGTAGAAATTTTAGATATAACCGCGATTATATAAAATGGCAAATTAATTAGTAATTCCTTTTAATTTGTTATTGTGTCTCTGATATTAGAAAATGAGTATAAAAAAAAGTAAATTGACTATTACTTAGTATACTTAAAAATATACATGTATTTTTACACGTTCAATTAATAATACATTATAACTATTTTAATAATTATACAAACATTCTACAGCACATTTTAATTTACATTATAATTTGTCTACAAAATAGTAAGTATTAAAAACAAATTGTGATTTATTAAAACCGAATAAAATACTACGTCAGAAACTCCAAAGAAAAATATTGGAAATGCATACAGCTGTTTCGGTAGCCTACAACGTACCGTCTTCAGTGAAAAAAGGATCCTTTTTGGATATTTATTCGGGTTTTAATATTCCAACGCCAAGTCTCCTGTTATTAAATTGTGATTTAACCAATATTTTCTCAACATATGTTAGCGATTTTAAACATTTGTCGTAGCATTATATATAATAGAAGAATTTTAAATAGAAGGATTTAAAATAAAGAAAATTAAACAAATTAAGGGATTTTATATATTTTGGTATAACAAATATACTTAAAATTAATTCAAAGTTTAGATATATCAGATTTCTTATTTCTCCAATCTCCGATACCTGTAACATAATCCTATAAAAAATCCACGTGCAACCGAAAAATTTCATTGATATTGAATAACTTTATTTTTATTTAATATTAAATTTATTTTAACTTTCTCCGAAAATTCTTTTCCTGAGCAAAATTCCTGCACACAATCCGCGAAAAGCAAATTCTCTGTCTAGAATTTTCAAAAGTCAACGCACATTACATGAATAATTCACTGACCATTATGTGAATAAAAAAGCTGAATATATGTGTAAAAATGCATCATACCCTTAATCTCGTGAGATTACGGTGATAAACTATGTTGTTTCAAAAGGCATTTGTAAAACAATAAAGTGTGATAAAATCATAAATAAGTCAAAGTTCGCTTAAATACTTAAAAATCTTTTCATTTGTTTGTTCTTGTCACTACTTTTATATGATAATAATTATTAGAAAAATTATTTTTGTTGCAAAATGTTTTATTCGGAAACTATATAAATGAATAAAAAAATATTTAAAGATATTTTTAGGCTTTTGTTCATTATTTATTAATTTGAATTGTGTGAGAATATGTGAAAATATGAAGTTATCCAACTGTATATTTTCATTACTGCAATCTTGCACGCTTTTCCTTATTTATTTGTATCTATTACCATTTATACATCACATACATTATGAAAGATGTGTGTTCATATTTTACAAAGAATGAGATATATAAAATTTTAATAAAAAATATTATTATTTGGAAATAAAATTAAAAAGAAAATTTAAGAATATTTAAAAAATATTTAAAAAATATTTCCAAAGATTAGTTAAATAAAGACAATTGACTACGTTTTTTTGTAAATATGAATTTAGGAAAATATCTGGGAAAAATATAATATTTTTTTATTACAGCATTAATATTTCGCAATTTCACATCTATGTACTTATATTTTCCCCATTTTTAATTCATTTGTAATATGAAGGATAAATGATACGTAGTTATTGTACGAGAAATGTTATAAAGGGGAAATTTAAAAGAAAGAGAATTTTACATGTTGCCACATATTGTATCGAAAAAGAGTATTAAATGACATTTGTAAGATTCCAACAAATTAAATTTCTAGACTAATAATGCAGCTTCTTCACAAAATAGTTCAAATAAGTGAAAGTCCATCATATAGTAGCTAGCTGATGAACAAATGTTCAGCATTTTAATGTTAATAGTGTCCGTTGTGATGACCCCCCCCCTCTTCCTTCACCGAGTCTTGCTGGAGTTCCCATGGACTTGATTGACGGCAGCGCCAGGAAGTCTAGACTTTTGAAAAGAGTGGTGGCTAACGTGACTTTTTCAATTCTTCCGACACCATTCATCCTGATTTCACGCTTCCCTTTGATTTTTCCGTCGACTCTAGGACATCCCATGGGAGTAGGCGACAGAGCGGCGCCCATCTTACGGTCAAGCGACTGGCCGGCGAATGTTCCTAGGTGTGGTTTGGATCTCGAAGCACCTATGAGGAGCCTGATTGCATCAGGGGGCTTACCCCCTCTCTCAAGCCCAGGAGACGAGGAAGAGATAGAGAGGACCTCGAGAATTAAGAGAGTGAGATTGATCTTGGAGATCTCGAAAGAGGCAGGAGCCTGATGTGGACTATTAATATTTAATTAGGCATGAGGCCTATCAATTCTAGTTTTTTTTTCTTAAATTGTAAATATAGTAAATTTTTCTAAATATTTCTACATTAAACTAGATCAATTGTCCAAATGGCTTTTCATTCCTGCCCAATCTTGAATTATTTAATTGTCCTTAGCTGTTTTTCTTGCTACGCTACCACAGCTAAGATAAATGGTGGCAGCTACTTGGGATACATTTGAACTACCGTTAAAGTTCATGATCTCATGCCACTCTTCAACATTTAAATCGGTAATTACAAAAAAAAAAAAAAAAAAATGTGCACGCTCCTGTTGATGCCATGACGACAAAAAGGATGAGCAACGACTCTTCGTTCCAGTGGTCCGAGATGTCAACAAAACAGGTGAGTCCCATTCTCTTTCCTACGGAGAGGTCATTTAATTAATAATTTGTTTTTTAATTTAAATTGTCGTAGGTTTTTTTAAATTGGGAAGTGTACAAGGTAATCATTTAGCTTTGGTAAAATGCTGTAGAGTAGGGTAATATTTATTTAAATAGCATTGATTTTTTATATTTTTAATTATGTTTAAATTGTTTTAAAATATATTTTGAAATCAACTTACTAGTTTTTATTTGTTTGAGAATTAATCGCGATAAACTCAGTTTTAAACAGAAAGATTATAATCTGATTTTAGAGACAATATTATTGTTACGAAATTGTAAATAATTGTGTTTATTTTTGTATAAATTCTTTCAAAGAGGCTTAGTAAGTTGATAAAGTGCTAATTCTGTGCATTTCTAGTCGTTTTAGCGTTGAAATAGCCTTATTTTCCCTTAAAAACGCATTAAAAAGCCCCAGTAATGCAGGTAATGGATTTGGCGCCAAATTTGGCGACTTTTCCCCCACCTTGGCGATTTTTTTGGCGACCTTGGCAAGAAAATCCTTATATGGGATATACCAAATATGGAAGCTGTAAGTTGATTGGTTGACCACTTTCTAGAGTTTTCTGGAAAAATCTGGGTTCCATGGAACAGTATATAAGGAAGCGCTCTCTCGCCAAGGCAGTCAGTTCAGTTCAGATCTCAGCCAGCTTCGCTAGTGCTTGCATTGCTCTTGAGCCTCTTTGAGAGAGACTTGCTTCAAGTGTTATTGGTATACAGTTTGTACTGTGGATTTGCTATTGACAGCTGTTGTTTAAGCTGTGTTTACTGTTTGAATTGAAGCTGATACTTGGTTTATAGGCCTGCATTTTTCTGGAATTTTCTGTGAATAAATTACTGAATTTTTGTACGTTTGGCCTTTCATTCTCAGACAACTCACGAACCCCCAAGTACGCAACATTTCTGGTGTCAGAAGTGGGATTTTGTCAGTGAATGGTGATAACGAGAGCTATGGAACAAGAAATGAAGAAATTTCTAGAAGGACTCACTGCTCAGATGAATGAGTTAAGATCTGGATTGATAGTGAAAATGGAAACAGGACAGGAAAAGATGGAAGCATCGCAAAGAGAGATGAAAGATAGCCTGAGTCAAGAGATGAAAGAAATGAAGGTAGCACAAGAGAAAATGGATACATCGCAAAGAGAGTTGAAAGACGGTTTGACTGAAGAAATGAAGGTAGCACAAGAGAAAATAGAAACATCGCAAAGAGAGTTGAAAGACAGTTTGACCGAAGAAATTAAATCTAATCAAGACGAGATGAAGAGAGAACTTTCGACAGTAAAGGAAGTGATTGAAAGTAAATTATCGGATATGGGAAGCAGAATAGATGGAATAGAAGAGAAAGTTTTGAAAATAGAAGAGAGTTTTGAAGAGAAAGCAATGAAGATCGTGGAAAATGTTATGAAAGTAGAAAAGAATTTTGAAGAGAGATTTATGAAGATAGAAGAGAATTTTGAGGAGAAATTTAAAGCAAACTTTGATCAAGAGCTGAAAGGAAGGGTTTCAGAGATAGAAAGCAAGTTTAAGAGAATAGAAGAAGATCTGGAGAAAAAAATGGAAGAAAAGTTAGAATCCATGCCCCAGGAAACTGAAAAGAAAGAGAGAAGAATCCAGAATCAGGAATTTATTAAGCTATCTACCTACGATGGCAGTTCCTCCTGGCATGTATATAAGACGCAGTTTTCCATCGTTGCTGAAGCTAACGGCTGGGACTCTGCCGCCAAGTCAGTCCACTTAGCAGCAGCATTACGGGGAGATGCAGCCGAGATCCTGAGAAATGTTTCTAAAGAAGAAAGGAACGACTTCTAGGCCCTGACTAGAGCACTGGAGCTACGGTTCAGAGAGAAGTGTTCTAAGGACTATAGTCGCCTCCAGCTAAAGTCCCGTTACCAGAAAACGGGCGAAAGTTTGCAAGAGCTGGCAGTGGACATTCAGAGATTGTCACACCTAGCATTCTCAGACTGTCAAGCTGATACTCGAAACGACTTAGCTCTTCAGTACTTTATCGATGCTGTTCGGGATCCAGAAATTCAAAAAGCGCAGGGACTTTCCAACATCAGAGACGTAGAATCAGCTTTAGGCTATGCACTTAGAATAGAGACAGCCCAACAAGCCTCCCGTAAAGACCGCCATACCATAAGAGCAGTCTCATTAAACGATACGCCTGCTGATGAGAATGAAATGAAGAGAAGTATCGAAGAGATCTTATAGAGATTGCGCAGCCTGGAAAATTAAAAGGAAATAAAGGACCGGAAGATAAAGTGCTGGGGCTCTGGAGGGGATGGTCACGTGAAGAGGAACTGCCCTGTACGACCAACTATAGGAAATCACCCGTCTTCACCATCACTACAGGGAAACTAAGAAGAGGCCATCTCGCGGGGCGGAGGTTGCCTAAAATTAAAGAGCCCCAATTTACAGTATTTCATGTTTCATCGATGAGTGGCGGCGATAATGGACTTCACGTCTATGGTCAAGTCAACAACGCCACCTGCCGGATGATTCTGGACACGGGAGCCAACGTGACCATCATTAGAACGGATTTGGCTCAAGAACTAAAAGAGAAGATCATCTGGACGCCGCCCTGTGTTAAACTCCAGACTGTGACCTGAGACGAAATCAAAATATATGGGAAAATGAACTTGACTATCACTTTTGGGAATGCCAGTTACCATCATATGGCATATGTGGCAGATATAAGAGATCCTTTAATCATTGGAATTGATTTCCTGAGAAAATTTAACTTTCAGTTGGACTTCAAGAATAATGAACTGCATTCGAGTTCGGAAGACATCGCTGTATTCAACACTGAAAATCAAGACATTCAGACAATTTGCCAGATAACAGCCATGTCTGAAATTTCCATACCTCCACACACAGAGACAATAATTTCAGGAACACCTCCTACCAAGCAATACTTCCGCTATGGACTGGTTGAATATCCGAATACAGACAATAGCCCAAGAGGAGTTCTGGTAGCTTCATCTCTAGTTGATCTCTCAAAGAGTACTATTCCTGTGAGAGTTGCAAACATCAGCGATAAGGTCCGAACAGTGAAGAAGGATGAGGTGTTAGCAACCTGCACTCCTGTTACATGCATCAACCGCCCCACGCAATCAACGGAATCCAAGTCTTCTGAACAATTAATGACGGAATTACTCAAGAATGCAGAGTTAGGAAAGGAACAGAGATGTGCTGCGGAGAAGCTACTCCAAGAATTTAAAGACCTTTTTTCTCGAACACCTGAAGACGTCGGGAGAACGAACATCACCCAGCACAGAATTGATACAGGAAATCATCCTCCAATCAAACAACATCCAAGAAGACTTCCCTTTGCTAAACAGGAAGAGGTCAGTGAACTTCTAAGTGAAATGCAGCACAATGATGTCATCGAGCCATCAACGAGTCCTTGGGCCTCTCCCATAGTACTTGTGCGGAAAAAGGATGGTTCAACAAGATTTTGTGTGGATTATCGTCGTTTGAATGACATCACGAAGAAAGACAGTTACCCTCTTCCCAGAATTGACGACACATTAGACACACTTGCTGGCAATAAATGGTTCTCGACGTTGGATCTGAAGAGCGGTTACTGGCAAGTAGAATTACATCCTGATGATCGTGAGAAGACTGCATTCACCACGGGACAAGGACTGTGGCAATTTAAAGTTATGCCGTTCGGATTATGTAATGCTCCTGCCACCTTTGAACGCCTGATGGAGACAGTGCTAAAAGGACTTTCCTATGAAGCCTGTCTGGTGTATTTGGATGATATTATCATTGTGGGGCGCACCTTTGAAGACCATCTACGAAACATCCGAAAGGTGCTGGAGAAACTCAGAATGTCTAACCTCAAATTGAATCCAGGCAAGTGTAACTTGTTCCGTCGTGAAGTGAGCTACCTCGACCATATCATCTCTGCCGAAGGTGTGAGAACTGATCCTGAGAAGGTCTCTGCTGTCGAGAACTGGAGTCGCCCTGAAAATGTACACCAACTACGAAGTTTCCTTGGGTTATGCACTTACTACAGGAAGTTTGTCAAGGGTTTCTCAAATATTGCCAGACCACTGCACAAGCTGACGGAAGCCAAACAGAAGTTCCTGTGGACAGATGAATGTGAAAAAGCGTTTAAGCGACTTAAAGAGGCCTTAACATCATCGCCTATCATGACGTATCCACAGCCCGACAGACAATTCATACTCGATACAGATGCCAGCCATGAGAGTGTCGGTGCTGTTCTGTCGCAGGAAGTTGATGGTCAAGAACATGTCATTGCCTATTGGAGTAAATGCCTGTCTAAACCGGAGCGAAATTACTGTACCACCAGGAAAGAGCTACTCGCCATCGTAAAAGCCATAGAACATTTCCATCATTATCTCTATGGCAGAAGATTCCTAAACCGGACTGACCTTGCATCTTTAACGTGGTTGCTCCAGTTCAAGAACCCGGAAGGACAGGTTGTCAGGTGGATAGAACGCCTGCAGGAATATGACTTCGAGATACGTCATCGTAAAGGGACTCTACATGGTAATGCAGATGCCTTGTCACGGAAGCCCTGCTCGGAAAGCTGCAAGTATTGCTCTAGAGCCGAACAGAAATACCTGCCGATAAATCCGGTTGCCTGCCAAGTTACTGTCTCAACACCATCAGATCAAGATCCCGATCTATGGAGTGACGAAGAACTTAGAAAAGCCCAGTTGGAAGATCCTGACAAAAAGCCGATATTACAGCTGAAGGAGACGACCAGCAACAGACCTATCTGGCAGGATATTTCCAGATTTAGTCCCATTACGAAAAGTTATTGGGCACTTTGGGACTCTCTTCATATCAGAAACGGCGTATTATACAGAAAGTGGGAATCTGATGATGGGAAAAGCTTCAGATGGCAGATTCTATTACCAAGATCAAAAATTCCAGCTGTTTTAGAACAACTGCATAGTAGCTCTACCGGAGGCCATTTTGGGGTAATGAAGACTCTGCAGAAAGTTCGGGAACGCTTCTACTGGTGCAAGGCAAATGAGGATGTGGAGAAATGGTGTAAATCCTGTGATGCTTGTGCGGCACGTAAAGGCCCGCAGAAACGAAGTCGAGGAAAACTGCAACGGTATAACGTGGGAGCACCATTTAAACGGATTGCAATCGACATCTTGGGTCCTTTGCCACGGACCTCCAGTGGAAATAAATACATTCTCGTCGTGATGGACTATTTCACCAAGTGGCCTGAGGCATATCCCATTCCCAATCAAGAGGCATGCACAGTCGCAGAAGTCCTAGTGCAGCAATGGGTGTCAAGGTACGGCACGCCCCTACAACTTCATACCGACCAAGGTAGGAACTTTACCTCTGATGTTTTCAAAGGACTGTGTGAACTACTCGGCATAGACAAAACCCGGACAACACCCTTACACCCCCAGTCGGACGGCATGGTCGAGAGGTTCAATCGTACCATCCTGAATAACCTCTCCCTTCTAGTATCAAGGAACCAGCAAGACTGGGACTTGAAGTTGCCATTGTTCCTGCTGGCTTATCGAAGTGCTGTCCATGAAACCACCGGCTATACTCCAGCCCAGATGCTGTTTGGACGTGAACTTCGTCTCCCTTGTGATCTCCTGTTTGGTTGTCCACCCGATGCGCCTTCATCGCCCGAGGAGTACATCCAAGATCTCCAGGCACGATTTGAGGATGTTCACAACTTTGCTCCTGAGCGTATTCACATTGCATCGGAGAAAATGAAGACAAGGTACGATCTAAAGGCTACGCAACATGAGTTTCAGGAAGGAGAGAAGGTCTGGTTGTGGAATCCTGTTCGACGCAAAGGGCTCTCTCCCACGTTACAGTGCAACTGGGACGGACCATACACATTCTTAAAAAGGCTGAATGATGTAGTGGTGCGGATCACTAAAACACCTTCCTCAAAACCGAAGGTGGTGCACTATAATAGGCTAGCCAAGTACCACAAGTAACGGTAATATTAAAAATTAAAAATGTAAATACTGGTAAAATTTGCGCATGCGTAATGTAAATATTTGTATATAAATATTTGTACATATTTGTGAATTTTGTAAATATATGTATATAAATATTTGTACATATTTGTGAATTTTGTAAATATTTGTATATAAATATTTGAACATATTTGTGAATTTTGTAAATATTTCTCACTTGATTTGTATTTCTATTTTATCGTTATATGCAACTTAGTTTTTGGGTTTTAGATTGTGTAAATTTGTTTAGTTTCGCCTCTTGACCAAGGGTTGCACTGCCCGGGACGTGCAGTCCTTGGGAGGGGGGCAGTGTTACGAAATCGTAAATAATTGTGTTTATTTTTGTATAAATTCTTTCAAAGATGCTTAGTAAGTTGATAAAGTGCTAATTTTGTGCATTTCTAGTCGTTTTAGCGTTGAAATAGCCTTATTTTCCCTTAAAAACGCATTAAAAAGCCCCAGTAATGCAGGTAATGGATTTGGCCCCAAATTTGGCGACTTTTCCCCACCTTGGCGATTTTTTTTGGCGACGGCGAGAAAATCCTTATATGGGATATACCAAATTTGGAAGCTATAAGTTGATTGGTTGACCACTTTCTAGAGTTTTCTCGAAAAATCTGGGTTCCATGGAACAGTATATAAGGAAGCGCTCTCTCGCCAAGGCAGTCAGTTCAGTCAGATCTCAGCCAGCTTCGCTAGTGCTTGCATTGCTCTTGAGCCTCTTTGAGAGAGACTTGCTTCAAGTGTTATTGGTATACAGTTTGTACTGTGGATTTGCTATTGACAGCTGTTTCTTAAGCTGTGTTTACTGTTTGAATTGAAGCTGATACTTGGTTTATAGGCCTGCAATTTTCTGGAATTTTCTGTGAATAAATTAATGAATTTTTGTACGTTTGGCCTTTCATTCTCAGACAACTCACGATCCCCCAAGTACGCAACATTATTTTTTATTTTGTTTTTTTAAATTGACTTGAAAATCGAGTTTAATGCTATAGAAATTTTTTAATAATTTCTGAATTTTGAATTTATGTGTCAAAAGGAAACTAGGTAAATTGATATCGAGGAAAATTCTTTGAGAATTTTATTTAACGTTAGCGGAAATTGCTAAAAGTTAGAAAATATTTGCACTTTTAAAATTATCTGATATAAAAATAAATAAAATTAGCACTGAAATTAACGGGATTTGTTAATTGGGAAATCAGTCATAATTTATTTTTCTTACTATTAGAGTGAGTGGGTTTTTATTATATCGGGTGATAATTTTGGAAATTGTGCTGAAAGTTCTTTTCTATTTATTTAATGTATTTTTTGTGTTTATTGTATTGCATGATATTTTGTGTAGAATTTTAAATTCAAGTATAGAATTAGGAAATTTTTAAATTTAGGAGTTAGTTTAATTTTATTATTTCGGGCAAAATGGCTAATTTTGAAGATGTTCTTTGCGGTCAAAACCGAAATGTTTTGCTAGCGTTAGCTAAGGAATTTGACACAGATGTGTCAGAAAAAGATCGTATCAAGGTGATAAGACAAGCTATATTAAAAGCGCCGGATTACACCGAGAAAGAAGCTAAAATCTTCTTAGAACATATTCTTCAACAGGAAGAAGAACGCGTAGAACGAGAGAAACAAGAGCGATTAGACCGGAAAGAACGGGAAAACCGGGAATTTGAGCTAGAAAAATTACGATTACAGGGCGCTGTAGAAAATGTTAGTCTAAATTCGGGAAGCTCCGGGTTAGATTGCGCGCCTGTAAATAAAGTTAATCTAAAAGATGTAGTGCCTAAATTTGATCCAAAAGTTATGGATATAACTCTTTTCCTAATGATTTTCGAGCGTCAGGCTCAGAGAGAAAATTTAGATGAAAGCAAATGGGTTTCTCAGTTGTTCACTTTGGTTCCAACTGAAATCGCAGAGTTAATAATAAAGGAACCAGTTGAAAAATCCGATGATTTTCAACATATAAAAAAATTATTGTTAAAAAGTTATAGGTTAGGTGCAAATGCATTAAAGAAAAAATTCGAAGAACATACCCGTAAGCCCTTAGCTTTGTGGTCGGACTTTGTTTACGAATTAAGGGGTTACATGGAAAACTGGCTAGAATCCGTGGGCGCAAAAGACTACGATTCGCTTAAAGAACTTATTCTTACGGAACAATTGAAAAAAAGGGTTCCCTTAGAAATCCGCGATAAATATCTAGTTGAATGGGATAATTTTAAATCAGCGAGTGAACTAGCCGACAAATGTTATATGTACGAAAGTATACGTTCGGATCATAGCGATAATGCATTTATATATTATGAGGGACATCAAGCCGAAAAAAATAAACTCGTTGAGAATAAATCGTACAAGGATAAAAAAACTTCGGAGGCGTAATTAAAAAGAGAGAACCTATCTAAAAATTCCGAAAAAAAAGAAAGCAGTCGGGAGAAAAAATTCGACGAAAATTTTGATAAAAGACGGGAGGTAACGTGTTTTTACTGCAAAAAACGCGGTCATATTCGTCCGAATTGCCCTGAGCTAGAAAGGAATGAAACTAGCTATGTTATTCATCATATTGGAGCAAACTCAGGTTTGAGTCATTGTTTCAAACCTTACGTAGATAAGGCGGTGATTAATGGGGTGAAAAGAGAATATCTTAGAGATACGGGGTCAAAATGGGATTTATGCAACCGTGGTTGGATTAAAAAAGGTTATTTTATCGGAAAAAATGTCTTAATGCGCTCTCCCATTGATGAAGAAAGCAAAAGCTTGCCATTAGCTTGGGTAACTATAAAAGGAGGTTTCGGGAAAATTGTAACTATTGCAGCTGTCAGACCTGATGACATAGAAGAAAATTATTATGTTTTAAGCAATAAAACGGCAGAGCTTATTGAAAAACTCAGAAAAAATCCTAAACCTTTTAATTCAGGCTTTAAAAGGCGCAAAAGTCCGAAATCTAAATCAAAATTCGATAGACTTAGCTATTGTAGTTTTAAAGGCGAACTTTTCAATTATTCATCTGAAAAGAATAAGAGGAACCAAAGAAATAGGAAAGATAAAAGTTTTGTTTCGGATTTGGAGTGTAGGAAAACTAATCCGACGTTTGACTCACAAACAATGAATCATCACTCCCCCGTCTATTCCTGCTCAGAGGAAGAAAAAACAGCAGATAAAGCTCTTTGTTCGAAATACGAGAATCGAGAAATCTCGGAATGGGATTTACAACGGTTTGAGGACTACGAATTGTCATAATTCTATTCATAAGTTGCATGTACATAAGTTTAATTTCCTAGAAACTACTTTTATTTTTTTTTATTCAGTTATCTTATATTAGTTTGGTTAATTTATTTATTTATTTTATTTTATTTTTCTTTCTTAATGTATGTTTTTATAAAATGGATTGAATTAGGTTGATGTTATGATCGTAAGGACGACAATAATAATAAAAATAATTAAAATCTATGTATACAATACACATTTATTCGGTGTATGCCTGTGAAATATTAATTCTGGCATTGTGTTTGTTTATGAAAATGACATCATGAAGATTTTAAAATTTAATCGGTCAATTGTTGCGATATGTTGAATTTAAGTTTACTTCATATTATGAATATTTAATTTGAAGTTTAATGCAACAGGTTATTAAATTTAATGTCCTAACGAGGCAAAGTGTGTACATAGTTGATCATTGAAAAAGCATCCTTCTTAATATTATTATTGTTATTGTCTATATCTGTGTGTTTGTTTTGATTGCATGATAAGAATGTTTTAGAGGCTTTTAAATGTAAGACTGTTATGTTCTGTAAAAAAATATCATTCGGTTAGAGGAGTAATAATCCACTCACTTTTATAGAAAGAATGATGGTAATTAATTCATGTCTTATTCAATGGGCTTTGTGTTTACAAAAATATTACATTTCGACAGAACATAAGCCTGGAAAAAAAAAAAAAAAACATTCTAATGCAAGGGTTGAGCAGACTGAGTTAATCTGTTTGAAAATACAAATCAATAAAGAGAAATCCTTTGTAAATAAATTTAAGGATTAATAATATTCTTTTTTATTCTTTTTTTTTCCTTTTCTCTTTAATATTTTTATAATTTTTAATTGGAATAAATGTACCTAATATTTATAAATGGATTCATTGAATATGGTTTAGAGAAAAAATAAATTATTTCTTCTTATTTTACATATTTTTATCTTATTTTATTTCAAGTGAATGTAATGTTAATTTGAATCTCTTGAGAATTTTAATAGTGTATTTTAAGTATGTCTCATAGATTGTAATTTTTCACTTAAAACTGAGTATAAGGGTCAATTTTTTGTTTTATTTTTCTCTTAAATGATATTTTTTTAAGTTTATGATATAAATTTTGGGGCGTCATGACCTCTCTATGGTGAGTGTAATTGGGGCCCTGTTTCCAGGATGAAATTTCCTTCATATTAAGGAAATTCTTTTAGGGGGGAAGGGCTGTGATTACCCCCCCCCCCCCTCTTCCTTCACCGAGTCTTGCTGGAGTTCCCATGGACTTGATTGACGGCAGCACCAGGAAGTCTGGACTTTTGAAAAGAGTGGTGGATAGCGTGGCTTTTGAATTCTTCCGACATCATTCATCCTGATTTCACGCTTCCCTTTGATTTTTCCGCCGACTCTAGCACATCCCATGGGAGTAGGCGACAGAGCGGCGCCAATCTTACGGTCAAGCAACTGGCCGGAGAATGTTCCTAGGTGTGGTTTGGATCTCGAAGCACCTATGAGGAGCCTGATTGCATCAGGGGGCTGACCCCCTCTCTCAAGCCCAGGAGATGAGGAAGAGATAGTGAGGACCTCGAGAATTAAGAGAGTGAGATTGATCTTGGAGATCTCGAAGGAGGCAGGAGCCTGATGTGGACTATTAATATTTAATTAGGCATGAAGCCTATCAATTCTACTTTTTTTCTTTAATTGTAAATATTGTAAATTTTTCTAAACATTTCTACATTAAACTAGATCAATTGTCCAAATGGCTTTTCAATCATGCCCAATCTTGAATTAATAATTGTTCTTAGCTGTTTTCCTTGCTACGCTACCACATCGTGATATGACAAAAGGAAAAAAAAAATCTGATTTAAGTGCCACTTTTCAATGTAACGATATAAGGTGTGAGGAACAAAAAACAAAAGTCGCATATCTCGTTTTAGGGATCGTACGTAAATTATGAATGAAAACAATAATAACTTAAATAAATATACATTACATTAAGTTCAGACATATTATAAAATTTAGACATTTATATGTATGATTTACTTTTCAATACAATAATAAATATTAAAATTACAACTAAACCATTCTCAACATATTTTCAATAGATGTCTAGTACATTCTTATAATGAATTTTTTAAATGATCTTATTAGAATATAAAATAAATTTCGCTAACGGAATTTGTTTTTAAGTATTAAGAATACAATTAAAATTTTGTAAACAAAAAATTAAGTTTTCTGATTTTTTTTTATATATTTCTATAAATTCTGCGTTTTTTAATTATATTTTTACGCATTTGTTATCCATGATCTAAAGTTTAAGTCAAGGTTTCGTGAACTGCTAAAATTATACGGATTTATTTTAAATTTCTAAAGCTATAACATGAAATTTACTACAATATATTCATAAAAAGAAATTATCTTAATTTTACAAGTGTAACAAGCACTGGGAGAGCAGGTATGTATGTTTCTTTTGTCCCTTTCCTTCCTATAGTAAACGACAAACACTTTAAATGACCTTCTTTGGTAAGACAAGTGACACTTGCCATAAAATTAAACTCACTGGCATAGAAAAAAATATTGTATTGTTTTTTCTTTAATATATAAAGTATGAAATAACCAAATCATCATAGCTAAGAAAAAACAAATTTTCGTTTAAAATTATAGAATTCGTATTTTATGATTTTTGCAACATGGAATGTTTTATTACAATTATTCAATGAGCATGTATGCATACATACATATATATATATATATATATATATATATATATATATATATATATATATATATGATCGGAAAATTATAGAAAAAAAAAATATATTATTCAAAATGTATTAACCATTTTTTTTTTTTTTTTTTAAGAAAAGATTTATTGCGAAATTAGTTTATATGTCTTACTACAAGTGACGCTCTTATTGTAAAATTAGTTTTTTTTTACAGTGGCACAGTACATTAAACTACGCATCTAGGACTACAAGTGCTTAATGTAACGGTTGTCATTTATGTGAATGGCCGTCTGAGTTGCAAATTGAGGTATTAATAATGAAGATTAATTAACAATTATTTATCTTTTAACAAACTCATGATTTTCTCAATGATTATCTGCAGCAATACGAAATAAATAGTTACTTTGAATGTTTGCAAACATCTGAGAACATATGAATCACGACAAAGCCAAATTAACCTACATACGCAATATTGAGACATATTGACACATTTAAATAGACGAATCTGTTTAAAATGCGATTGAATACAGCAAATATATCGTCATCTCTTAGTGAAAATGTAACTAATATATTTTTATAGAGATATATATTTAATGCCGATGCTTTACTGCACATTTCAATGAAAACTGCAGAAAACTGCAATGAAAACTGTTTTGTTAAATAAATATTTGTCGAGTACTGATCTTAGTCTTATAATGTTTACTAGCTGGCTTCACCAGCTAACTGGCCAGAGACCCATGAAAATTTTTACCAAAAAACATGCTCTCGGGTTCTCGCGGCACCAATTGTAATTTGTTCTCTGTAACAGTCGCATAATATTAAAATATTAAAAATCCAAATATTTTTAAATAAAATATAAACGTAGCTCTAGTTCAACGTAAAATACACTCAAATCAATGAAAATCAAATAAGCCAATCAAATCTCTCGTGATTCCTCATAGCGTAGCTCTAGTTCAACGTATAATGCACTCAAATCAATCAAAATCAAATAAACCATTCAAATCTCTTGTAATGCCTCATAGCGTAGCTGTAGTTCAATGTAAAATACATACAAATTAATGAAAATCAAATAAACCATTCAAATATCTCCTAAGATTCTCCATTCTGCGTCATTATAGAAATGGGAAGTTTTATTTTCATATTTTTATTAATTAAAAGAAAACTAATCAAAAATTCAAAAATCTGACTTCGATGTGCACAATGACCCTATGGAGGGCACTTTTGTGTTAAATCACGTGGCTGTCCGAGCTACCATTTTCGAGAACAGTCAAATACACACACACACACACACACACATATATATATATATACAAATATTGCTTACTTAATAGTATAAAATAGAAAAGTAAGTTGATGATAAAACTTAGAGATCAAACTAAAAAACGAGAAATATATGAAAATTATGAATGTCTGCTTTAATAATTTTCCTGCCGACTGTATATATATATATATATATATATATATATATAATAAAAAAATAAAATAAAAAAACATAATAGAGTGCTATTTATAATTATTAAGTGAAAATATAAGCTGTCATATGAAACCTTCAGGGATGCCAAGTCCCCTTAGCGGGTTAAACACAAATATGCATATCCTTTATATATATATATAAACAATTTAATCTTTTAGAGTAGCATCCAACGACGGAGCTCTATTTTTTTCTCTGCTCGGATTTTTACTGATACTCGTTCGAAAAGCACTAGTTAAAGAAAAATTGTGTTCCATTACACAGAAAATCTTTGTTTTTATTTCATATATTATATAAAGTGTTATTAGGTAAATGTTCATTTCCCTGCATTATTAAAAAAAAAAAAATATTATAATGCTACCTATTTCTAAATCAAACTGCAATGTATATGATTTTAATAAAAAAATTTAGTTTTCTCCAAGCACATTTTTCTAAAAGTACTGAACTATACTAAACTAAACTAAACTATAACTATAGTCTAAAAGTACTGACTTCTATACTGAATTTATATATACCTTAACAACATTATAGAAACATAATAATAATATTTATTTTTATTATTGTATTTCTCCCTACTTTCTTGTAATATGTGATTTTTATGCAAATCTGTGCCCAAAATCCGCAAAAAGCCAATTCTCAATCCAGAATTTTCAAAAGCCAAAGCACATTGCATGAATAATTCATTTAGCATCATTTGAATAATAATAATTAAAAAAAAAAGATGAATATAGTGTAAAACCGCGTCATACCATTGGTCACATGAGATTACTAAGGTAAAATATTTTGTTTCAGATAACATTTATAACAATAATGTGTGACAAGACGTTAAATAATTCAAAGTTCTTTCGAATCAGTAAGAGAGTTTTTCTTTTGTCTTCTCTTCTCTCTAGTTTGATACGTATAATATTACACTGAAAAATAATTTCATGTGCAAAAAAAGATTAAACTGAAAAGAAATTTATGTTAATGAATAACAAATTAAAAAAAATAAAATTTTAAGCTTAAAAAAGAATATATATATATATATATATATATATATATATATATATATATATATGTGTGTGTGTGTATGTATATATATATATTAAAGATTCGTTAAAGAAAGATATTAATATATTAAATAAATAAATAAAATAAAATAAAATAAGAAATAACCCGAAAGAGAAATGTTGAAATTGTTATGCCTTATTTTGTAAACGCCCCAACATTCGTTAAATAAGAACAATGTATAAATTTTCATTGATTCACATTTATTTATGAAAATTTGTCAAAAAAATTCCAAATGTAAATTTTCAATGTGCTAAAAATGCATATTTTTATATAAGTGTTTTGATATAAAATTCTATTTATTTATTATTATTATTTTTTTTTTACCTTCAATTATACTACAAAAGATTAATTATACACAGTTTTTTTTTTTTTTTTTTTTTTTTGTAAAAGGAAACAGATTTCAAGGACAGGAAAAAAAGAATATACTGAAATCTTTTAAATAACTTTATTAGAACAGAAGACAAATTTTATATACAGAATTTTTTTCGTAATGTGGTGCATATAACATTTTTAAATTTCAATTTTTAAAAGTAAAATTCCTAACATATTTTTTTTATTCTATTTCTCATCGTAAAAGTTGTAAAAATGCTTTCAGGGGACATCAAAATGTATGGATATATAAAATTCTAAAAGTTATTTTTTTTTCGTGATTACAATACTTTCCTTACATATGTATGATAAAAAAGTAAATAAATTTTCATTTAAATTTCTTGAATTCATATTAAGTTTTTGCATTGCTAATATATATATATATACCTAGGTCAGTGAGAAAGTTAGTTGCACTTTTTAGTAAAAATTTTCTGTCAAATGCTATTTTGATGAAACTGTCCGATAACACTTCATATATTTATCTGAATCGTGTGATGCAGCGGCTTTCACGAGGTAATTTTAGTTTTTCTGATAATCAGTTATAAACCTGTCTCGGCAGCTGCAAATGACGTCCAAATTGGAAATGCGAGCAGTGATTCGATTTTGTGGGCAAAAAGGTGAAACTATTGCGACATTTACTTAAAAGTCGATGGCCAGGTAAACTGTCGAAAGACTCCTGCATGACAATGCAAGACCGCATGCAGCAAAACAAACGTTCGAACTTCTGAAAAACTTTAGGTGGGTAGTATGGGGTCACCCACTTTCAGCATTACCAACTTTTATAGTTTATTCACCAGCATTTTTAGAACCGTCTTCTTTTCGCACCGGAAATTTTGTACATTATTTCTCTTTAATATGCGACAGCGATTAAATAAGAAAAAAAATATATATTTCATAATTTCCTGTATTAAAAAGAGGCGGGGCTAAAAATACTCGTGATTAAATTATAAAAGTTGGGAACGCTGTTCTCTTTACAGCCCAGACCTTTCACGGTCTAACTTTAATGTTTTTGGTCCTATGAAAGAACTTTCAAAGCGATAATACCACTCGGAAGACGAGGAGAAATCTGCAACCCAAGAATGGTTATCGGCCATTGGACTGGATTTCTTTGCAGAAGGCGACGAAAAACTTGTGCCGAGCCTTCGACAAATGCTTAAATAAAGGGGGCAAATACGTGGAATAGTAGATTTTAGATTGAACTTTAAGATAGAAATAAAGTTATTGTAATTTTTTTTTTTTTTTTTAGTTTGTTTTCTTGAGCAAAGCAACAAAGTTTTTGACTGACACTCGTATATACATATATATGACAAAAAACTGGTTTTGTATTTAATGACAAGGAAAATTTATCCAATGAGTTGGTTAAAACATAGGGTGTTTCTTCAGATGATAAACTAACCAGATATATCCTCATAATATGCAAAACTGGCGTCCTATTTTAACTTTTACTTAGGGGAAACATGTTTCTCTCAGAAGTGGCTCAAACGATTTAAATAACAATTTAGGACTGAGTTTTATTTTAGGCGAAAATCCTATATGAGACTTATCTTCATCTTCAGTAAAAATAGCGTAAACTCTTAACCCTTACTTCCCCGGCTGCAAAATATGGAAGAAAACAATATTAATAAAAATTTAAGGTTATTTATTTATTTTTTTCTCAAATAAGAAACCGACCAGTCTTATCCTTAATCTTCGGGTAAATTAACAGTCACTGCTGTGTTAATCCTCACTTCAAAGACGCAAACATGATAGAAACTTGGTTTTCATGAAAAATGTTTGAAATATTTTGATAAATATTTAAACTTTTGGATTCTTAAAGATGACAATTTGTTTTTAATTATCTTTATGTTTGTGAAAGTTAGAGTTTAATGTTAACGCTTATTTCTCTAGTGCAATCAGTGGCAGGAAATAGGTTTTCTCGAAATGGGTGTAATGAATTTTTATGTTAATGTATATATATATATATATATATATATATATATATATATATATATATATATATACATAATATATTATAAGATTAGCTGTGTAATATTCTTAAAAGTTTGTATTTACTTTCAAACCCGTCCTAGCCCATGCATGCTACGGTAGTATTTTTTTTTTTTTTTTTTTTTTTTTGAAAATGGGTCTAACGATTATAAAAGAATAATAATAAAATTAAATAAAGTGAAGGGTTCTTTGAGATAATAAAACCGTCTATTTATCTTTATATTTATGAAAATAGGTATTCACTGTTAACCTTCCTTTCACCCGCAAAATATTAGAGAGACTTCCTTTTCTTAGAGATTAGTTGCGCGATATTTATAAAAATTTAGATTTAGATAATTTCTGAGTTTAAAAATTAATCTGAACTGAACTCAGCTTCACAGATTTCGTGTTTATCGATAACCTGCGCTTCGCCTAGGTTATGAAGGTACAAACTCCGTTTTCTGAAAAAAATGCACAAATGATTTCGATAAACATTTACAGTCAATGCATTTAGAGTCAAGGCAAATACTCTTATCTTTAGGATAAATAGCACCCTTCGTTAACTTGCACTCCTCCCATAAACTAAGGAAGCATAAACTCGGTTTTCTTTATAATTAAGGTAAACGCACCAGTAGTGGACACTTTAAGGACATTTTCCGGCTATTTCTTGTGTAATTTCCTAAATTTTAGAGTTTCAAAAAAAAAATTAATATTTCAGACTTTTACTAACTCTTTCTTAACACGACTGTATTATAAAAATTGGTAATTGTATCATTTATATATCTAAAAAATCAAAAAATCTGCAGAGCTTAAAATGAGCCTGTGGAGAAGTTTCCACACATACTTTCACTTTTTAGTCTTTTTCCTTTAAAATCTGTATAGTTAATTTATTTCCTTTTTTATGAGAAAATTTCGTTTTAAAATTAATTTTATTTCAGATTTTATTTCATGTTAGTTTTCCGAATCCTAATGTATTTTACTTTTTAATTCATAAAATAAAATGAATTAATTGTATTACATATTTAAATACATAAACCAGGTTAAAATAAAACCTTCTTAAATCAAAACTTCATTCATTTTGGAATTATTAATCGAACCCATAAATTAAAGATTTCGTTTTTATTTAGATTTTAAATGTAATACTTTATTAATAACTTATCATTTGAGACATATAAATTAGCTTAATATTCTTATAAAAAAAAAAGTGTTCTAAAATTTTCCTAAACAAGAAGACTCATTGTCAGATTAAATATATTTCAACACCGGATGTAATTTATTTAAAATTATGCAATATTAGTCTTTTCAGTTCATAACGGTCGGTCTGTAGTCAGCATGATGCTTGGCGAAAAGCTGGCGGAGCTTCAGGGTTAATACATTTAAAGAAACCGTCGTTGAAATTCAAAAATTAACATTAGTTTATTTTATGAACAAAGAATTACACTTGGCAGTTAATTGGCGACAGCTGGGTCATGTGATTTGCAGGCTTGCCAGATTTGGCTGGGCAAGTCGTGCGCTCGGTTTGCTCTCCCCACACACTTTACGATAATATCTTGACTTGAGCACGCGTTAAAAAGTTACCTCTCTCTCACCTCCCCTTTTAAGGTACATTCCTAAGATTTATTATGTACAATCTCAAGTACTTAAATATTTACTTTTGTATTTAATTAGAATTTTATATCTTTCAACTGAATGTTTTAATTTTAAATAAATACTTGACTTCATCGCCTCAATATCTCTGCTATTGTTTGTTTATACGATTTTTGATTGCACATTTATGAACCTGCAGCACTATTGATCACGCGCCTATGTTAAAAGAACTAGAAACAATAGTATAGAGCCAGTAAAGGACACACTAAAGACCCAGTAGTGGACCCTTTTTTGTTCCAGTAATGGACCACTTTGAATTTTTGCTTTAAAATTCAACTCTAAAATTGCTAGATTACAGAATTGTGTCTGTCCACTATTTATCATAATGACAATTTTTTGGTACCAGTAGTGGACACCCATAAAAATAGTATGTGTTAATACGAGATTTAAAAACAGCATGATAAATGAATTCTACATACTTATTATAGTCCTATGAAAGCAAAAGGTAGAAGAAATCAGTTAAAAATAAGTGATAGAGCAAATAAAATTTAATTTCCTTATTCAAAGTCATAATAAGAAAACGGCAAAATCACAAAAAGTGCAAATTCTTTTAGTTAAACAAACATTATTTTAAAACTAATGGCCGGAATTATTTTTTGGTGAAGGATTTAACAGTAAAGGACTATAACTCCCTTCCTGAACATTGCTCGAATTTTTAGGTAGCTTATTTTCCGAGTTTAAAATTAAAAGTGTCCACTACTGGTACAGGGTCCACTATTGGTGCGTTTACCTTACATAAAGAATTTAAAAAAAAATAGCGTTCATTGTTTCTCAAAAGATAAAATCGGTAGGACTTATTCTTCTCTTTAAAAATTTAACAGTGTTTTGCATAGAACAATATGTAACAAAACTAGGAAATTTTTGGAACAATTGTGATATATATATACTTAGAGATTTGGGTGATAATTCGATTTGAACTTTTCTCATCTTTAAAAAAATTCCCCCCTTTTTTTAGTAACCAACGCTCTATCAGAGGCAAGCAAATAATGAATTTATTTTAGAAAGCAAATCACTGTTTTACACTACGACTTATTCTCACAAAGAGACTGTCTGAAGCTTAATGTAGAAGAAGATTTATGTAAATATTCTAAGGAATATATCTTAAGTCATATAAAACTAATTATAATTACATACCAATCCATTAAAGATTCCTGTTGAATTATTCTATAGAAACGATCTCATATTCCTCAATCGATGACAACATCGACTCTGTTTAAGTAGGATTATTTCAATATCGTTTATGTATCTTATCACCGAATACTTTGAATTGTAAGAAAACATTTCGAAAGCAGATTTAGTGTTTTAGAAAGCCGAATTTAATTCGAAATCATGATGAGAAAAAATTAATTTTAAAATATGTTAATGTTCGCATTTTACAGAATATAATATTTTAAATTATAATTTTTTAAACAATTTAGTCTTCTAATATTTTAAACAATTAAAGAAAATAATACTTAATTAGATGAAAAAAAAAAGGGGGGGGGGTCTTCAGTATTTATTTCTTGAGCAAAATTCGAATAGGTAATGTGTGAGGCCTCACAAAATCTCTTTAGGTTTCAAATGCTCAAAATTGCATCTAGCATCTTCTGGGGCAATTGGTTGGAAGAGCTAGCGTCACCAGTTGAAACTAGTTTTAGATGTCAATGGTCTTAGTGAAAGTGTGAGGTTAACCCATATGTACCAAGAGTTGATTTTTTTTTTCTTTACAAAATCTTAAAGATATGTTTCTTTAATCCTGTGTACACAGATAAAAAAAAAAAAAATAAAATAAAATAAAATAAAAAAAACCTTACTAACATTTCATTAGCTTAATCGGTACAAGGCTGTCTTAAAAATAGGACAATGGTTTAGGACAGTCGGAAATATAAGGAAAACAGACCATCTATATGTATATGTATTTATATACAGTAGAACCTCGATTATCCGAAGTAATTGGGGGCGAACTTACTTCGGATAATCGAAATTTTCGGATAATCGAGAGTTCATCAATAATCATCTAAAATATTTATCAGCACTCGTAGTTTGGAAAGGATGGCTTGCATACAAAAGGAATGTGGAAAAAAAAAAAAACTTTAAAAATACATGTTTGTTAAGAGAAAGTTTTGGATGATAGTAGAAAGAGAAAAAAAAAAGTGAAGAAGAAACCGACTTCGGTTAACGGAGAGTTTCGGTTAATCGAGGTGAGTTTCGGTTAATCGAGGTTCGGATAATCGAGGTTCTACTGTAATTGTTTTACCAGTACAAAAGTGTAGAGTATTACCTCAATAAATTTATATGTCAGTTATTTTTGAACGTAAAGCCTTTTTAAGTAATAACTAGCTGGCTTCACCAGCTAGCTGGCCAGAGACCCAAGAAAATTTTTACCAAAAAACAAGCTCTCGGGCGCCTGCGACGCCAATCGTAATTTGTTCTCTCTAAAAGTCGCATAATATAAAAATATTGAAAATTCAAATATTTTTAAATAAAATCTTAGGCGCCTGCGGTGCCAATCATAACTTGTTCTCTGTAAAAGTGGCTTAATACTAAAATATTAAAAATATAACGATTTTAAATTAACTCTTGGGTGCCTGTGGCGCCAATCGTAACTTCTTCCCCTATTCTTAGAACATTTGTATCGCTCTTTTATTTTTTAAGAAATAAAACACGTAACAGAAAATATATAAGAACAAAAACACTTAGAGATGATAATAAATTTGTTGTTGGGTGAGTACACTGTGGGATATAAAAGTTTAAGGCTGAAAAATTATGTTATTTTTACAAATTTATAACTATACATATATTTTATAAATCATCAGACATTTTAATAAATCATCACATTTAAATAACTTTCTACTGCAATGCTATAAATTAAAGAATTTTAACTGTTAATAAAATATATTGCAGCAAACAAACAAAAAAATGTGCTACCATTTTATAAACGCATAAGAAAAATTTATTAACACATTAAACGCATAAGAACAGTGCCTGAATTGCATTAGTCCAAATCGAAGCTGAAATTTAAATCTTCTGCATTTTCATTAAAACAGTAATCCATTTCTGTAGTTCATGAATGGTTTAAGATCTCTTTCCAGACGATATTACGAGTATGGCGTTAATTTTCTATCGGCAAAAGTACTTTTAATGATGTTTTTCTTTTAACTCTTGAAAAAGCTACATAAAGCATTCCATGCATAAAAACTGGTTCTCTCAGATCAACACCTACAAAGTCAAAAGTTTGGCCCTGTGATTTATGCACTATCATAGCAAATGCTGCTTTTACAGGAAACTGATGTCTAGATATTGCGCAACCAAGTTGACCTTTTGATGATTGAAGTGTGATTCTTGGTATATGTACATATCGGCCACAGTGTTCACCAGTTATTATTTTTGCTTTAATAATATGATTGCACAGCTCAGTAACAATTAATCTTGTACCATTGCAAAGGCCTTCTGATACATCTATATTACGCATCAACATAATAATAGCATTTTTTTTTTCAGTTTAAGTTCATGAGGTGGTAAATCGGAATTTTCAACAGAATTTAAAAAGTCAACAGTAAATTTAAGTCCTCCTTCGGGTTGGTTTTTTACAGTATCGTAACTGTGATAAGTTTTGTACTCTCCGGGTAATTTCGAAATAATTTCAGTATTTAACCTTTCAACATCTTTGTTAAGAGGAGCAAGTATAGCTCGATTTTTCATCTCTTCATAATTTTCATTGACAAAGCAAAAACCAAAAACCTCATCAATGAGATTTCCATTTGAAATTATATCTTCGGGTAGCTCTATCTCATCTAAAGACCTAATCGGTAATTCTCCATTACCAACTTTTAAAATATAGTTTGCAAAGTCTCTTTGTTCTGGATCAACCCGCATATTCTCATCCAGTGAATAATTCCTAAATTTACACCAAAGCACACTCTTTTTAATTGATAAGTCAATAAGTTCTTGTTTATTCGCTCGCGGTTGAACTGGAAGACACTGTCTGAAATCTCCTCCTAAAACCATAATTCTTCCACCGAATGGCAAAGTTGCATTTCCAGTTTTACGCAGAATTTCGTCCATTGCATGCAATGCATATTTAGGAAGCATAGGTGCTTCATCCATGAGAAATACTTGAACTTTAGAAAGTTTTTGAGCTTTACAGGGGCCCGGTTTGATTGTGGAACTTGACTCTGGTGAAAGGGGCACCTTCAATCCAAATGTTTTGTGTGATGTGCGTCCTCCAGGAAGTAGAATCGAAGCAATGCCCGTAAAAGCCATACACTGCACATTAAAGTTCCCTCCTCGCAGAAGGTAATACAAAGTCTTGTATATGAAAGTTTTTCCAGTACCACCAGGTCCGTCAATAAAAAAGCAATTTGATTGAATATTCTCATCAGTGACTGAACGAAAGATAGCATCCACAATTTCAATTTGTTTTCCTCTAAGAAGTTGATACATTTGTTGACCAATAGCTGCTGATTCATTGACATTTGACAATTCTTGATTTGATTCAGTTTCATAATCATCAATATCATCAAATGAAAACTTTTCAAACCAATATTGAAAATTTCTACCTTCTGTCGCTTCTGAGTCGAGTTTATGGGCAATTACACGGTATGCTCGCTTGATAGAATCTTCAATTGAAATTCCAGTTCTTTCACCTTCATGAATGAAATCTTCTGCGAGATCTTGCTTAAACATTTCCCACAGCCGTTTTGGGTTTTCTGGTGAGCCTAGAATCAAAATCTGTGTAAAAAGTGTTCTCATTGCCCTTGGCAGTTTTGAGCTTGCAGATTCGGACAATCCTTCAATCCATTGTTGGTCATCATAGCATAATCCTCGTGCTTGACAAGCTTGCTTGTATGTCGCATGTTCAATATTATTCACTGTCAGTAAATCCTTAAAGCTGGTTGCATCTTTTACATGATACAATAACAGTCGTAAGTGATATAATTCAGGCTGTACAACAAAATTGACATTATGTATTCTTCCAATAACTTTTATCTGTCGTACTCTTTGAATCCATTCACTGTTTCTTGCATCCCATCTAAAGTGTTCAGGCATTTGCCAGTAGTAATAATAGATAGGCTCTTCCTCCGTGTCTCCATTTGATTGTCTAATTTCATGTTCTTCCTTAGCCTTTTTATTGTGCTTGAAATATGCTTCCAGAGTCGAACCTTTTTGTCCTGTATCAGCTAAATTTTCTTGAGCCTGATCTAAATTTACAATTCTGTACTGGCCAGGAAGGTGAATTGATAATCGTAGCACACTATGACTCTTCTTCTGAATTTCATTTCCAAATAAACGCCAACATGTGTAGTGATGCATCGACCCTCAACATAAGTATTTGCTTCATTGTACATGATTTGTCTTCCTCCTTCAACAACTTTAAGTGAAGCACAATCAAACCCTTTATATATGTACTTGTATAGATACTTCACAGACATAATGCTTCCAACATATTCAACGTTTATATGACAATTGTACTTTTTCAGTAAATATGCATCATAAGGAACAGCATGACGATTATCTCTTGTTATGCGGCTGCCATCAACACTCTTACGATACACTGCACTTTCATGAGAGAAATCTCGACTGTGAGGGTCCAATTTGGGATCATAACGCCTTCGATAATTTGGTTTTGCATTGTCTGCCAATGAAGATACATCCTCAAATGATTTTGGAAATTGAAAGCGGCACTTCATACGTCCACTTTTATTTACCATGCATGCAGCGTTTGGGTTCTGTTCGTCACAGGGTTTATGAATCATCCACTTTATTACAAGTTCTCTCAGATCTGTATCTTCAAAGTCGGGAATCTCTGCAGAAATGAGATCATCCAGTTCTTCAGGATTATGAATCTTGTCTTGAGAACACATAATTAGAAGAAGGTGAATGTGAGGAAGACCTCGCTTTTGAAATTCAATTGAATATACATAAGCAGCAACTTTTCCAAATATCTGCTTCTTATCAAAATCTTCAATTATTTCATCAAATTTCAATTTTGCAACTCGAGTTACAACATCTGGTCGGTCTTGAGGAAGTTGTTGTATAAAAGATCCATTTTGTAACTGAATGTGCAAAGCGTTTTTTATTTCAGGCCAGTTTGCATTACATGTCATTGTTATGAAGAAATCTGGAGAACCAAGACAGCGAACAATTGCCATAGCATCTTCAAATTGTTCAGTATAATAGCGTGTTGACCCTGGGAAAGATGATGGGAGAATGACTTTCTCTCCAACTGTAGCGCAAACTTCATTAATGGATGGTGTATTAAATCTTCTGTAATCACTTTCCTGAGGAATTCTGAACAAAAGTTGAACTTCAGGTGCAGATAATCCTTGTGCAGTAGCTTGCTGTTCAACTTCATACTGAACTTCTCGCATCATCATATAACCCTGTGCATAACCATTCTGTGCCCTTATTACGTGCTCTAATAATTCCATGAGTTCACGACTTATTCCATAATTCAGAGGATGATGTAATCGTTCGTCAACAGCATTATCAGGATCCAAAAAATACATCTGACCGTATTGAGGTTTTTCAAATTCTCCATGTATGTCTTGAGTCGGTTGAGCAGCCAAGTTCATTTTGTGGTATACTTGTCCACATGCAATAAAACTGTATATGCCATGACTGTTGATGGTTCTGTCTTCTGACACATTGAAAGAAGAAAAAGCAAAACAGGAATTCAAGTTTCTGATTCTTTTATGAAATTCTTCAGCAAGTGGATGGCAGTGCAAAAACAGTCTTGCTAACTCGTTCGCAAAATATGGTGCTGGCAGTAATAATCGTCCATGAAGACAACGATCACCAAAAGAGTTTCTATGAAGACGATTGCAAACACGTTCCTCTGGAAAATGTGATGCTTTACAATGAACGCATTTCACATTGAATTCTCCTAAAGTACTATAGTTCACATCTCTACAAACTGCTATTTTGTATGTTGGGCACCGATTTCGCAATTCCACTTCATATCTTGCTTGTCGACGTCTTTTCTCTTCTAGGCGTTGTCGTCTCTCTAGTGTACTCTCTGATGCCCTACGCTGAGAAGCTCGCTGTCTTAGATCTTCAAGTCGCTGGATTCTGTCTTCCGTGCTCTCCCTTGCTCGATGCGGAAAAGCTTGCCTAGATATACTCTCAGAACGTTCCTTTCTGTACATCTGTCCTATTTCCCTTATATTTTGGCGACATTTTAATTTTGATGCACGGATAGGCCTAGCTTGATATAAGGAAGTACGATTAATTAGTTGGTCTGCATTTGAAGTACTTTGTTCTTCTGGATTAACTGGTATCACATCATTTGATCGTTTCATCTTAAGAATATTTATTTAAACTTTTTGATTTCTAAAAACTCGTATTGAAATTTTAAATGAAAGTTGTTTTTATTTTCTTGCATATAACTTGATGCCACATATCAGTGTTTCAGAGTTTTTAAAATGAACGTGTTTAAATATCATCCTTTGAAATAAAATGTTTATGTTGTAGTTTGATTTTAAAGACTTACTAATAACTCCCTGTTTAAAAGAATCAGAAGGTTTTTTAATTTATACTAACTCAATCACAAAACAAAAAGATTTTTTTATCAAAAAGAACAACACTTTCGTTTTCACATTTTTTAACCTCAGACTCCTCTCAGTTCAGTTCGTATTTATTCTCAGTAAAGTTGAAAATGTTTTTTCAGTTCAGTTCGTATTTATTCTCAGTAAAGTTGAAAATGTTTTTTTAGTTCAGTTTTTTTAATTATTATTATTTCGTCGAAAAAAAAATTGGCAACAATTAAATTATGGATAAAACATAGAATAATAATAAAGGAAGAAGGAGCGTACGTGTTTATTATTATTCTATGGGATAAAATTTTAAAATTTAAATGGCTTATTTATCAGAAATTAGAAGGTTCTTATTTTCACATTTTAATTAATTAAGAAAAAACTAATCATCCGATTGATAAGCTGTTTATTGCATCGGATTTACAAAAATTTTCCCTTTCATTTTGTATCTTATTTGTAACGATGCGACTGATATTTCTAATTTATATTCTAATATTTCTGATTTATTTTCCTCATTTTAAATAAATGTACGTTTTATTATTATTATTATTATTATTATTATTATTTTGTCGAAAAAAAAAATTGGCAACAATTAAATCATGGATAAAATGCTAAAATTTAAATGTCTTATTTATCAGAAATTAGAAGGTTACTATTTTCACATTTTAATTAATTAAGAAAAAACTAATCATCCGATTGATAAGCTGTTTAATGCATCGGATTTACAAAAATTTTCCCTTTCATTTGGTATCTTATTTGTAATGATGCGACTGATATTTCTAATTTATTTTCTAATATTTCTGATTTATTTTCCTCATTTTAAATAAATGTACGTTTTTTTTTTTTTTTTTTTTTTTTTTTTAATTATTATTATTATTATTATTTTGTCGAAAAAAAAATTGGCAACAATTAAATCATGGATAAAATGCTAAAATTTAAATGTCTTATCAGAAATTAGAAGGTTACTATTTTCACATTTTAATTAATTAAGAAAAAACTAGTCATCCGATTGATAAGCTGTTTAATGCATCGGATTTACAAAAATTTTCACTTTCATTTGGTATCTTATTTGTAACGATGCGACTGACATTTCGAATTTATTTTCTAATATTTCTGATTTATTTTCCTCATTTTAAATAAATGTACGGTTTTTTTTTTTTTAATTATTATTATTTTGTCGAAAAAAAAAATTGGCAACAATTAAATTATGGATAAAATGTTAAAATTTAAATGGCTTTTTTATCAGAAATTAGAAGGTTATTATTTTTACATTTTAATTAATTAAGAAAAAACTAATCAAAAATTCGAAAATCTGACTTCGATGTGCACAATGACCCTTCGGGGGGCACCTTTGTGTTAAATCTCGTGACTGTCCGAGCTACCGTTTTCGAGATCAGTGAAATATACACATATTGCTCACTTAATAGTATAAGATGTGTTGAAAATGTAATGAATAAATTTTCAAGTATTGTCATTAATATGTATATATATATATATATGTATATATTGAACGTTAATTTATACTAACGATTAAGCCACATATGTATTTATTAGACTTTTAAGTAATATATCGCCTTTAATTTGAATTAAAATACTCAAAAGAATGTATATAAATACCACATATGAATGGTGTCCTATTTTTAGGACGATGGTTAAATATGGGTTAAGCGTAGAAGTGTTGGGTTGGTATAAAGGAATGTTGCTAGCTGTCCGGGTATAACTTGTCGTTTGGTTCCAGAAGAAATATGGAAAAAAAGTTTAATAGAAGTTTCAATTTTTTTCGTGTTCAGTTAAATGTAGATAATTTTAGGATGGATATTTTATGAAAAAGGATATGAATTGTTCTCTATCCTTTCTTTTTTTTTATGAGACTTCTGAATTTCGGAAGTGAGAGTGATTGTGTGGATGGAGAATTTTGATGGAGCTAATCTTAAAACTTCAAGATGATGCTAAGTACTTCAGAATAAATTTCAGTTTTAATATTTGCAATTGTGATTTTTTGTTCGAGATCAACTCTAGAACTAATTCAAGCGCAGACATTAATCCTAAGTTTGGAGAGTCCATTTCTTTATAGTTTTTTTTAAGATTTAATATCTACTTAAATGTGAATGTCCTGTTATTCTCATTCATTTATGTTTAAGAAATAGTTTTTACACAACTTGTCATCATTTACATCATGTAGGCATTTTCTAATGATTATGATTGGAGATAATCAGGAGGCTGCAAATCAGCCGTTAATAATCAGCCGCCAAATTTCGTAACAAAATTTCAATTAAATATGTAACTCAGTGACCAAAAGAAAATTTTTAAATGTTTTTATTCAATTATAACACTTTTGAAAATGATTAAAATGCAGTTGCGACGGAGCAGATTTCAAAAGAAAACTATGCGTTTAAAATTTTGCTTTTTTATAAAAATAACAAAATTCCACTTTGAACCTCGAAAACAACATGGAGAGTTATAATTTTCAAGCATTTTTCTATCTATCTGTGCATATGAGTATGCTTGTCTGTGATATTACGGCTCTAACAAGAATGAATAGATTTAAGTGTTTTATTATTATTATTATTGCAGATAACATTGATTTAAACGCGATGATTCTTAGTAAACAAATATTCCATAATTCTAGAAGAAAAATAAGAAAAGATAAGAAAAGAAAATGAAAGAAACTGATATGTTGTGCAATGAAAGATTTTTCATTATTCTGAATTTTCGTATTTTGGTTTCATGAAGGAAAATATTTAGCGGAGTTGCAATAAATATTAGATAGAAATCTCTCTATTTCGATAAATCGAAACATTTTCATTTAACATATTAAAATGTCTTTAAATGTCTTTCAAAGACATTATGCCTCTGAACCGTAGTGATAAGAGTTACTTTTGTGTTCCTGTATACAAACAAAAACATGATGCACACTAAAATATACAGATTATTTCATGTGGCTAATGAACATTTTTACTGAGTTAAAGTCATTTAAATAAATTTGGTGATGATTAAGCAGATGCAAACAATACACCATAATATAAATCATAGTGCCTTTCATCGTGTATGTGTGTGTAAATTCATAATGTGTGTGACAGAAATGCGATTGTTGAAAGCTTACTCAAACTGTGTTTTCAAATTGTGTGTTCACAACTAACAAAAAATCTTCTAAAAAAAAAAAAAAACTATAATAAATGAAGAAAAATGACAGATAATCTGATGGTAATTGGAATATATATATATATATATATATATATATATATATATATATATATATATATATATATATATATATATATATATATATATATATATATATATATATATTAACATCTTTTAAATACAATTTAATTTTACTTGTGTTTAAAGTGTTTTTAATATAATTAACTAATGACACGTGTCCAATTTAACTCTATTTTAAGATATAATTTATAAACTCAAAAGTTGTGCGCCATAGAATGAACTAAATTTCAGCTGTTCCCAGAAGTAAGAAATTGATAAGGGATTTTAACAATATTTATTTACAATCATAGAAACCTGTATTGTCATTCATTGAATCAAACTAAAAATGTGAGTAAAACCCTTATAGTTTAGTTTTTTTCGAGAGAAACTAAACAGCATTTCCTTCTATAACGTACAACTTTTTGAGTTTACACGATACTTGTTTGGAGTTTTTATATACGCAGCTCAGTACATTTGGCTATTAAATTATGCAAATGAAATTTCGCTAAATCTTGCGCATTAGCAGATAAAATTATTTAGTAAAAATGCTCATAAATCATCAGATATTTAATATTTTTCACTTTGATTGCACAGTGTTAAAAATGGTTTCTTAAAAATGAGCTAAATTGTCTCAAAATAGCTCCGAAACAATATGTACCTAAATTTGAAAACCCATGTACTCATTTTTGAGTATACTGACCTGTCAAACATGGGGATATTGGGATTCTTATTGGCCAACGCCATTTTTGAGCTTGTCAATATACTCAAAAATGAGTCCATGAGTTTTTTAATTTAAGTACATATTGTTTCGGAGCTATTTTGAGACACTTTAGCTCATTTTCAAGAAACCATTTTTAACAGTGCTGTATGGTGAGTCTAATATTGTATGTCAAATTTTCTAAAATTGGCTTTTCACTGGATTTAATTTATTATAGCTTTTTTTTTTTTTTCAATTTAAAAAAAAAAAAAAAAACCTTATATCTCCCTGATTACATGCGGTAGAGACATAAAAATTTATGCAGATACGAAAGAGCTCCATAGTCATATGCTACAGTCAGACACTTTCATTTTCTTTAATTTTTTACTCGTCCCCCTTTTACTTTTGAGATAAAAATTTAACTTAAATATATGGGGCATAACATGTTCTTTACAAACCGGAAGTTTCGAGATGTTTTTTGTAGTAGTTTTCAAGATATTTCAAAAAACGCCTGAAATCGGATGCGTCCGGTCATTTATGGAAAACGTATTGTATGTGGTAAACATTCTTAGATGTCTAAGTCTGTAATCAGGTGAGTTTTGAAAAATAAAAATATTCTAATAGACAAAAGTGACTCTGGAGTTGAACACATCATTGTCCGTCTACCAAATTAAGAGAGTAGAACCTTCTATATTATGTAGACCTCTTTTAGATTCTAAAAAAATCGTGCCGAAAATTTTAATATGCTATATCTTGATACATTTACTAAAGAAGGAGGCGCTACTACTAGGCGCATCTCAAATTTTTACACTCCTACATCTCAGCATCTCTTATGAAAAATTGCATCAAATTGTAAATGTAGAATTTTTATACTAAGAAATACCACACTACTGACTTAGCCGTTTGCCAATCAAAGTTGGAATATGCGAAATGCTGAATTCGATCCCAGATCCCGATCATCGACCTAGCCGTTCAAAGCATTCTGTCATTTTCTCCGAAACTTGCGTAAATACGGGCTAGGACCCCTTAAAAAGGCCATCATGGAATGCATTCCATCTACAGCCATAAGACCCTAGTGCAGTCATTCGACTTTAAGTCACACAACAACAACAACAACTTATAAGAAACTTTTTTTTTTTATGTTAACTAATAAGTATGGCTGTTATGTAGAATGAAATAGCAGATAGTTTTGTGATTGCCATAGCACATTATTTTCTTTAACATCAAGAACTTTTTTACCGTTAACTGTTTGTAATAAATATTATTCCTGTAGATAAATGTTTCATGACTTATTTAAATATAAATGCGTAACTTATAGAAAAAACGCATTGTATAAACTCTCTCTCTCACACACACAAGCTTTTTCGTTCTTTAAATATATTCATAGTAAAACATGTATGTATTCGCGAAATAAGTTAGAAAAAAAATCTATATAAAAAAATAGTATATCCAAACTAATACGTCTAAAACAAATCCATGCAATTAAGATAAATGTTCGCCATGGAAATAAATTTGCAAAAATCGGAATAAACCAATGTTTCGTAACGTGTTATATATGATATACCATTAGATATCAAAAGTGTCTTATGTATGTTTTTAAAAAGATTACAACATTTTTTGAATCATCAGTAGTGTAAATTAATAAGACTGTATTAACAGAATCTACTATGTTACAAATGAAACGCACCGAAAGATCATAAAGTACAGCTAATTTTCAACAACGATGTTAATGAAAAGTGATGTATGCTTTATAAAGTGAAGACATCATTTTTAAACATTAGCAGCGATCATAATTAAAATTTGGTATTCTTTTCCAGAAATAAATGTGAAATATTATTTATCTAACAAATGTGATAATAGTAATAAGATTATGTAATACGTGACTTTTAAATTTCATTTTGTGCATGTGTGAAGAGAAGTTCGTAAAAGTCTGTAATATAGGATGTATTTTATATCTTATTGAGACGTACGTATTTTATATGTATACATATAAAAAGAAGTATATAGAAATTTATTAGTAACAAATGAAACGCACCGAAAGATCATAAAGTACAGCTAATTTTCAATAACGATGTTAATGAAAAGTGGTGTATCTTTTATAAAGTGTAGACATAATTTTAAACATTAGCAGCGATCATAATTAAAATTTGGTATTCTTTTCCAGAAAGAAATGTGAAATTTTATTTATCTGACAAATGTGATAAGAGTAATAAGATTACGTAATACGTGAATTTTAAATTTCATTTTGTGCATGTGTGAGGAGAAGTTCGTAAAAGAATGTAATATAGGATGCATTTTATATCTTATTGAGACGTACGTATTTTATATGTATACATATAAAAAGAAGTATATAGAAATTTATTAGTAACAAATGAAACGCACCGAAAGATCATAAAGTACAGCTAATTTTCAATAACGATGTTAATGAAAAGTGATGTATGTTTTATAAAGTGTAGACATAATTTTAAACATTAGCAGCGAATATAATTAAAATTTGGTATTATTTTCCAAAAATAAATATGATTTTTTTTTATCTGTCAAATGTGATAATAGTAATAATATTACGTAATACGTGAATTTAAAATTTCATTTTGTGCATGTGTGAGGAGAAGTTCGTAAAAGTCTGTAATATAGGATGTATTTTATATCTTATTGAGACGTACGTATTTTATATGTATACATATAAAAAGAAATATACTGAAATTTATTAGTAACTGCACATGGAATATTCTTATTACCATATTATGTATATTGTACATAAAAATAAAACAAAAAAACAATATATATAAAATAATATATATATATATATATATATATATATATATATATATATACATATCGATAAAAAAAAAAGTAAAAAATCGAAAACCCATATATTTTCTCTATAGGTTAAAAATAATTCGATATCAATCATTTTACAAAAAATATTAGTTTATATATTTTTCATAAACTCAATTTTTTTACACGTTGGAAAGCTACAATAATGTTAATAAAAACGCTTTTCTACTTAAGTAAAAATAATAAAAATTTGAAAAAAATGAAACAAACAACCAAACAAAAGTTAAATAATATTATCTTATAACATCCCGTTTAATGTATTAAAAAAAAAAAAAAAAAAAAAAAAAAAACTTATTATTATTATACATTTATAAATTATATGTAATTTTTTTAGAATTTAGTTAATCTTTTAATCTTTTTCATATATTATATAATATGTTTTCCGTTTGACCTACAATAGGTATTTTAATCGTAAAAATTGTAAGTCTCTGTTTCTCTTACTTTTGTTACAAGATATGTGGCATGAAAAATAGGAAAATCTCAAAATTAATACATTGTCCGTTCGTATGTTAGCCAGGGTTTTAATTACTGGGTTAGCTAATTAATTTGTTAGTTAATTAGTTAGTCAATCCATTAGTATGTGTACGCAATATATCCAGAACAAATGGCCGTACAGAGGATGGTCAGGATATAAAATACCGCTTACGATACTGGCAAGAACATTAACCATTTTCAAGATTTTTACTTATAATATGCGAAATTTAACTTTTCCTCAACATGGAAGAAAATCCCAAAGTATTTCCTGCACTTGCATTAAAAGATTATTTTTTTTTTATAAATATGTTACACCAGTTTTAAAATTAACGAACTTTTTAACAGGAGAAAAGTGGTGAAAATTTTGCATAAACGCCTGCTTTCAGTGATATGTTCATTGCAAAGATTGTGAGGAATTAGTGGTCATCATTCCTCAAAGATTAGCTTCATTAACTTAAGTAAAAAGTAAGAAATAGCACGAGACTCAAGTTGAAATACAAATTAAGTTTTATTAGAGCTTAAGTGCAGAAAGGATACTTGGGCCAAACTCAATATAAAATCTTATATACTTTAAGAAATATAACTTCAACAAATAATTTAAATACATTTAAATATCTCACCAGAGAAGAAAGCAGACGATTAGTGACGGATGCACTGTTTTCACTAGCTTACGTAAACTGTAAAATACCCGGTGGCTTCCTAGCCGGATGATTTTTCTATTCACTATATCTAACAACATCGCACTTCTACACACATAAAACTAATTAGTTCCAACAGCACTAGAGCTTAACTATCCGACAATAATTTAATTCAAGAACTATGCCCTAAAATATAGCGTATTTAGACGTCAGAATTATCTTCACTAGACCAGAACACACCACCAACAACCTACAAAAATAACCTCCTACTTATACTTCCTTCAATTAACTTCCCGTCTCTTCACTTCAACCAAACTTTAAAGCTTCTTCACCTTCGCCTATACTTTGCAACTTACTTTCTCCGTTGCAGCGCTATGTTGACACAAAACTATTCTAACCTAAATCTTCGCCGAGACTGACGCCGAAGCATTATCCAGCAGTATTTTAAAACGGTGGTTACCTACCACAGCCTCAACCTTTCAAGATATCAGACAACTTTTAAAATATCATAATGATACTGACTTGAACATCTTTCACTATGACTGTTTTTTTTTTTTTTTTTTTTTTTTTTTTTTTTTTTAATAATTATTAGAAATTAAGATTTTTTTTTTAAACATAACATAATAAAGCAATATTTAGAATAAACTGCATTGTGGATCTCTGCTTTGAAAATGGTGTGGAAATGCACGAAAACTAAAATACGAAACTGACCAACAAAAAAATTAGTAAACAAATTAGAATAAGGTAAACGTATAAAAATGAACGTTTGACAGCATGCTTATTGGGGATTAGTCTATCCCCATGTCGAGCGATTGGTCAGATTCATTTCTCTTAACATGAAAATAGAATTCCATAAGAATAAATGTTTTTTTCAGGTTTATTAATACACTTTTATATATGTTTAATATTAGTTTTCTAATTTAACTTTGAGATAAAATATGCGTACGTATTCACTGTTATTTTGAAAAATATTGTGTTAAAATGGAAAATTTAATAAGGTTTAAAGGAATTTTATTCCAATCTCTATGCGATGGCGCATTTTAAAATCAGCAAAAAATGCAAATATTTTCATTTCAGTTTTAAGGAATCTTATATTGTAAATAATTTTCATAGTGTCAGTTTAAGCTTTATGCCAATCAAGCCCTTTTCGTTACAAGCCCCAATTCAAGATTAGAAAAAAGAAATATTATATGTGAAGAAATTTTCAAAACTCTTAAAATTAAAATCTTTGTGTCAGATAAAACAAAATTACGCTGAAAAGTTTAAAAAAATATTTTTTTTTTCTATTCATAGTTTCTCAATTATTTCTATGACTTTTTTTTTTTTCTATTTTTAGACAGGTTTTATTGTTTGTATTCTGTTAGATTACGGAGAATTTGTAAAAAAATAAAATAATAAAACTGATGTCTTTTTCAGAAAAAATAAATAAATAAATAAATAAAGTAATGTGACATTTTAAATTATTTAAAATTAAAAACTAATCGAGATTTTTATTTTATTATCTTACAAACTAATTTTTACAGCCATTAAAGTATTGATATGCAATTTATATTCTTAAGAATTGAAAGATTTTTTATTTTTTATTTATTTATTTTTTTTTTTTTTTTTTAACAAGGGTTCCTATATAAAGTGAGATGCATAAACTTACCAATAGAATTAACTTATTTTTGTGATTACTTTATTTGTGTATTAATAAGATCTTGACATTTTGGCAGTGTCGGGTAATTTTCTAATTTATTGGATTGTGATAAAAATACAAGCATGTACTGGTCATTAATTTTTTTAAACTATTAAAACAATATTATTCACACTTAGAAAAAAAATAAATAGAAAATAAATAAATAAATAAATAAATAAATAAAAAAGTTTTCCAGGGTTGAAACTGTAACTTTTTCTTAAACATTTAATATATTAAATAAAATGCTAATTTATTTCGTCAATTTTCACAATAAAATCATAACTTCAGTAAGTAATAACACTAAATAAAAAAAATTAAGGCATTACCTTGCTGTCAGAATTTATTTGTGTAAATATTTTATAGATTTTATAGATTTTATTTTTTGGCAATAGTGGTATGAAAAGGATAAAAAAAAAAAAGTCGCCATATTATAATCCTCTAATAGATAAATGTACTAAAGGAAACGATATGTCGAAAACTAATAAAAATAATTTATTTTTAATACATTGACCACTGAATAAATTATTTAGAAACATAACACTTAAAGTTGCAATAAATTAATTTAAAATCAGAAATTGTATTAGGTAATAAATGATAAGTCACTAGTTGTGAACACCTTAAGAATATTTTCCAGCTAATTTTGTGTTTTTTTTTTTTTATTTTAGAGACTAAAATTAACCACTGTTTCATACCATAATCACATCTTCATTTACACGACTATACTGCAAAAGTTGCTAACTATTGCATTTATACACAAAATAAAATCAAAAAGCTCTTGAAATGCGACAGTAGTGGACACGCTAGAACACAATACTGGATACGTTTTTGCTTCTGTAATGGACACACGCAGAAATTTGGAAAATAAAAACCAATTCTAGGGGGAAAATACATATTTAATAAAAGACAATATTTTGCTACACTATAATATTCTTGGAAATGTTCATTTATTTCCTTTTTTTTTTTTTTTTTTCGCATCTTTAAAACCGTTTTCTTTATTTCCTGATTGACTTCTGCCATTTTCTTGTTATTTTCTTCTTTCTGCTATTTTAATTATTATTTTTATTTTTGAGTTACTCTTCAGTTCCTTCTTTTACTTTGTAATTTCTATTTGTGCATTCTTCGTATTTTTCATAGCACATTTCTCATCAATTTTCTAATTTAATATATTTGTTACTCTTATAAAATGATGAGTTATAAAGTAAATGAGTTTGACCCCCATCCCCACTCTCTCTTTCTCTTTCTTGTTTTTTTTTTTTTTTTTTTTTTTTTTAAGTTTTTTTTAAGCACATCGGAAGATCCTGGGACTAAAATGTCTAATTAATTGGGTTTAAGATATCGTTCTACGGTCGTTTTCTCCGGATTCAGGCTTAAAAGATCGAATACATGTCTTTAACCTAATTCCGAACTTTTACAAATATCCATGCCTGGGCAAGATTCGAACCTGGAACTTGATAATTAAAGCAATATTTCCATATTTCTTTCTGTTTTCATTCAAGACATATTCACTTTCAAAATCCATCGTAATTTTAGTTTAATGTTTCTTATACTATTTGTAATGATGCATTTCTTTAAATTAAGGAATAATTTTGCGTTTACCTTTAAATTCTAAAGTAATTGTGGTTTCGACGTTATAATAAATGTAGTATTCATATTCCACCACATTGCAGAAAAATCATTCATACATACCATTTTTTTTTTTTTTTTTTTTTTTTTTTTACGGTAGGACAACTTCGACTGAAAATCGTGGAATTGACAATTCTGTACAGATTACGGAATACTAGGTAACTTCAATTCCCCGGAGCTTTCATGAAACAAACACGAAAAGCATATTCCTCCAAATACTTACGATTATCAATACTGCTACACTGTCAGTGTACCACTGGGAATCGAACTCAATCAACTAGTATGTAACGATACCCAGAAAAAAATCAGCAAAACAATCCTTAAGAATGTCTCGAGATTATTTCGATTATTTGACAATTGAAGTGATTTTCCACTTCACTCTTACTTCTACATTTTGCTAGATTATCGAATAGTGCCCACTACAAATCTTGGCTTAAAATCAAATAACTGGTAGTGTACAGGTCTGTCCACTATTGGACATGATAAATTTTTTGGTGCCAGAAATGTACAACAAAAATCTTATACATCAACACAAAATTGAAACAATTGCATAATAAATAAATTTTGCATACACGTTTTAGTCATATAAAAGCAAAATTTAAAAGATTGTTTTATTTATTTATTTATTTATTTATTTTTTAATTAAACAGAGGGAAACCAAGCAACATTTTATTTTCTTATTCGAAACTACAAGAAAAAAAGGTAAAATAATTGAAATTTCATTTTTTTCCAGTAAGACTAATCGCATTCTAAAACCGATGTCTGGAATATAAAACCGATATTTGTAGCTTGAATCGTTAATAGTACAATACCCCAAACCATGAAAGCTCCTCGATCGTAAAAAATATATATAATTTTCCGTGTTTAAATTTAAAAGTGACCACGACAGGTGCTCTTACAATATATGTTTCTGTGATTTTTATGTAATTAATTTATTTTTTATTACCGAAATGTCAGTAAAAAATGCGGTATATAAGATAAATCTCTTTTATTTCTATTTAAGTTTTACAAATAAAATTTCGCAAAAAGTTATTCTTTACAAATCTATAAATTATTACATAATACAAAATTACAATCAAAAATTATTATCTATTTCAGCAATATTTGATATGTTACTATTACTATTGATATACATTAATATGTAGAGGTACTTCAGTACCATTTTTCAGAATAACTAAGAGAAATAGAGCGTATCCTGATTATTTATAATCATATAGCAAAAAGTGGTCGGAAATGCTTTCTGACGCGGTAGTATATACATATATATTTTAAATAAAATACTCTATGTATGTGATTATTAGTGTTAATAATGAATGTATATCATTTTCATAATCAATGACCACTGCGTTGAGCTTTCGAAAGTGGATTCAATTTCAAAATCAGTCTTTGAATAATGGTTTTATCCCTTCTTCTTTATATACAATGATAAAATATTGGATTTGTGAAATTTTTCGAATTCTAGTTTTCGACGAATTTGTATATTTTGATATGTCCTGAACGCAATTTATCTGTTTTTAAATAAATGTCTGTATGTGTGTGCGTATCACAAATATTGTGATACGAACTGTTTCTCACGAACCAAAGAAACAAATGTAACAAGATTTGGTATTTAGTTGTAACCTGAACTAAACTGAGAGGAGATAATGTGTTTCGAATACTACAAGGAAGACATTTCAGTTGGTTAAAGTTTCTAAAATTTAAATTAATGAAGTATTTATTTAAAATCGTCGGTTTAATAAATATACTCCATTTGCCATCTTGCAAAAAAAAAAATCTACAAATCATACTGTTTTCGGGTTTGTGACGTCATTTTCCCCAGGAATATTAAAATGTGATATATGGAGTAAATATATATATAGATACATATATAAGTACATGTCAATGTTGCTATTTGAACAAAGAAATTGATCGTCTGTAAATGCATAAATCATGCAAAAATGAATTTTGGAATGTAATTTGTCGTCAGCGGGTATCCTTTTTTTTTTTTTTTTTTTTTTTTTTTTAACTTTACTTTACTTTAAAGGGGAAAGTTGTCCAAAACGGGAACGCTAATATATCTCTGTCCACAAAAAAAAAAAATCTATAAATAAGAAAAATTCGGCAAAGCATTTCCTGATTAGAACATGTCTTCGACTATCAGGTGGCAAAGTTATTTTAAAAAAAAATATCATTAGTGTAGGCAGAAAAAACATTTTTCTGAAAATCGTGCAAAGTCCCCGTTTTGGACAACCGGTTGGGTAAAATGTGGTACTCTTAAGAAATTACGTAAATTCAAGTCCTAATGCGAAATTTTATTAGAAAAACTTGGATTACAAAGAAAAGGTGAAGTTAATGCAAAATCAAAATGCAGATAAAGTATTTTGTTATCTTTTTCAACAGTTACTAGAATGACACAAAAAATAATCAAGCACAGACGTCACATATGAAATTGACATCGCTTTTTCCAACACTTGAACAGACTTCATGTACCCAACTTCGACAACTGCTACATTGAATCTACCCCTTTTTGTCTTTCGAGTCAATGTAAAGTTCATTACAAAAAATACAAGTGTCCTCGCTAGTGTGTTCCTCATCAGATGATAATATTGGGTCTTGAATTTATTTAGTTTCTTCTCCTTTTTAGCTTTTGGATACCTAGGATTAGATTCGGTGGGTTTCTTGACCAATTTTCTTTTCTATTTATTCTGCTTTGTATTTTTCTCCTGTTCTGCAGCTTTCAATTCTGCTTTGTAAGGTGATGAAGTGAGTATGACAGTTTTACTTCTCCTCATGTCATTCACTTTTTTTTTTTTTTTTTTTTTTTTTTTTTTTTTTTGCTAACGTTCAGTTTTTTATGGTAGAGGCATTATTATTTTATGCGAAGTGTTAAAAGCTGAACATTTCTGGGGCTCGACGTCCCCGTTTTGGACTACCGTCAATGTCCCCGTTTAAGCCGACCATGACATGTGCTAAAAACGTGGTGTCTCTTCACACACGTGTCAGACAAAACTATAAAACAATGTGTGAAAATGTATATTAAATCTAGACGGATCCATAACGTACTTGCCAAAATCGAACGTTCAAAGGTCACTTGATAAGATAAAATACAGTGTACGGCCACAATCGAAATGAAAATCGCAAAAATTTTAAAACTTTTAGAAAATAACAGATACAGTAAAATATGTCAACAACTAGATTCAAACTTGCTTATAGCCGAATTAGAATTATCATAGACTATTGGATTCAAAGAGGACAGCACTAATCGATGAGAAACTGAATGTCCCCATTTGACCCGCCGTCCCCGTTTTAGACAACTCTCCCCTATATATATATATATATATATATATATATATATATATATATATATGTTTGTGTGTGCGTATGTGTGTGTGAATAATGAAATAATGTCATGTCTGTATAACTGATGGTATTTTTTCTGTCTTTAAAACGTACTTATCCTTTTTAATTAAAAACATAATAAAGTCCTTCGGTTATATTTTGGCATAAAAATTGTTTTAAGATTTAAATTCAAACTCATTTGTAAATCACAGAATCTTCTAATTTAGCATTGATAGTTTTGAACATTACAGAATTAGACTTTTTTTTTTTTTTTTTTCTTTTTTGCATTACATGATTTGAAATTTATATGACACGTTTCATATTTCTAATTATGGGAAGAAAAAATTCATCATCTGAAATTCTTATAGAGAATCGAATACATGTTATATTTCCTTTCTTAAAGAAATGGAAGGCGACAATTAAAAATTTAAGCTGCAGGAGATTTTTTCAAATTAAAATAATAATAATCATCTTTTTTTTTTTTTTTTTCAGTTGTTAAAATGTGTAAAATTATTACTTAGCTGTACAAATATATATATATAGTAATATATACTGTTCTAAATTATCTAAAAAAATTCAATAGGAAAAAATATAGGAAAAAAAATATTAGATTTATTTATTTATTTATTAACAAGCATTTATACCAAACATTTCATCGCCAAATATGGACAAAAATCCGCGGGGATCATATAATGAAGCTGTAATGCAACATGGTCTAGATAGTACGCATTTCTTTCCATTTTGAATATATATATATATATATATATATATATATACTGATTTTTAGCATAAGATTTCAGTAAAAAAAAAAAAAAAAAAAAAAAAAAAGTGGTATTAAATATGTATTTCAATTTGACATTGTATACGAGGATTTCTTCAAATTTTTTCTGCATTTATCCTGTGTTATGCTATATTAATATTCCTATTCAGTGAAGGGTAAAACGGCGAATAAGCGGGCAGAGCCCTGCTGAGATTAATAGGTGACGCCTTCCTCATGGGTTTCTGGGCGGAGCAAGCAGGAAGGTAGAGCCCTCTAGTACATGTACATACATATATATATATATATATATATATATATATATATATATATAATATTAAGAATTGTAAATCATTATCAAAATTAGCATTCAAGCCATAAATTGCTAATGCCAACAACATTCATGTATATATATATATATATATATATATATATATATACAGAGATAGAGAGACGTGTGTTTGTGTGTGTGTGTGTGTGTAAACATTCACGTTCGTTATATTTTTGTGTGATTATTCTAAAACAATGATAAAAAATATTAACAGAAAAAGGAAATTCTTTTTTCAGTATATATTAAATTTACGAAACATATTTCCAATATTTATTTACTCTTTGCAGAACACAACAAAAAATCGAAATTCTCTTTTCACCAGACATAGTATTACCGAAAAATCTCCAAAAGCAAACAAAAATCCCCTTTAAATGCGTTATTCATGAGAGAGAATTTCAAATAAATTTCATAGAAACATACGAAAAACAGATCCTTCTTTTTTAGTTTTTCTCCTATGAAATTTGTGAATCTGTTACAGTAGAAAAATAATATCATTTTACTTTTTAATAAGTATATATCTTATAAAAAATGTTTATAGTAATAAATGTTTATATTATTACTATTTATAATTACTATTTTTATAATTTAGTTAACAGCATATATATGTGGAATATATTTCTTTAAGTATATATTTTGTTCTAATTATTATTATTATTATTATTATTATTTTTTTTTTTTTTTTTTTTTTTTTACCAAAAATTATGACATAATTGTTTAAGTACAATTTGTTAATCACATATAATTTTTTTCACCGTTAAGGTGAGTTTGAACGGACCAGGTTTTTAAACTTTACTCCCAGTATTTTTGAAAAATAGACTTTCATTGACTGCGTAATCTCTGTGAATTGCACAGTTTTAAAGAAATACTTATGTTCGCGTTCAGTTTCGGAAAAATCGATACATATAAATTGATATATGTAGATTTAATTTTAGAGTTACGTTCGAATGTAACTTTCTTGTTTAATTTCTGTACTGATTAAGGGTCCGCGGTAGCCCATTCTTTAGAGCACCGAACTTGTTATTGGAAAATTGCGGGTTCGGTATTCGAGCTGGCCAAAGACCGCCGTGTACACTAATGGTGGCTAGTGCACGTTCAATGTGTCATGGCCGTCATGTCCTCTATATTCCCATCAAAATTATATCTCTGGAGGTTTCCGAGGCGGGGGAGTCATACTCTCGAGGGAGGATCAAAGTTGTTATGGTATATCACCGGACCACCTCTAGGGGTACCAGACCGTCGCCAATTGCCCATAGTTCAGCGCTAGTGCGATGTAAAACCCAACCTACCAACCAACTATTGGTTAAGTATGTAGAAAATATCTAATTATTTCATATACTTGCATTCAAACAATATTACACAATTGCATAATGCATTATAAGAATTTACATCATATTTAATTATTTATTATTATATTCATAGTTGCACAATATATTTTACAGTTCTTTATGAATCACCTTATAAAACTGACACAAATTTTGCTAAATATCTGCAATAACTTATATTATATATAAGTTACTGACTATTCCTATATTTTTATGTGAGTATGCCAATACTATTTCTGAACAGAATTTTTTAATATTATTACTTCATTAATATTTTCAAGAAATTATTTAAAAGAAAATAGTGCTGTTAGTATAAAAAAAAATGCACGTAGAAATATAGGAAAGCTGCAACTCCTTCTATATTATATATAAAGAAATGTTGCTCTATAGAATTTCATAAAAAATATAAGGCGAGAAGTTTATGAAATATATTATTATTTCATAAATAATAGGTGAGACGTAGTAACCCTGGTCTAATGTCCCAGCCCTACCCTACCGATCCTCGATGTTTTTTCTAGTCAATTTTGTCCTTTTATAACTTATGGTGTGGGCCTTTTTTTTTTTTTTTTTTTTTTATTTTTTTAAACACATTTAACATTGTAAGTTTTTTTTTTAATCCCATGTTTTTTCTATGGTGTATTAGCTTTTTTTTTTCCCTCGTTTCTTTACATTCTAGAAAACATTCTAATAAATAGATAAAAGGCAAAGCAAATATGTATGTAAAATAAAATAATGACTCACGTTTTATTTTTAAATTGTGATCAAAAAGGAAATTGAAAAGTCCAAAATTCGACTCTTTTAACACAAGATTTGTAATAATAGTAATGATAATATTAGTAATAATCATACAAAATAGTATCGTTATTTGTTCAAATAATTATTAAAAGTCAACACGTAAATATTGAGATTAATCTCGAAAAATTGTACATTTTTGCACTTTCCAACGTTTTGAAAATGTTCATAAATTTCAATATTTTGTCTTTTCGTATATTTAAGCTCTTATTTTCTTAAGTTTTTGTAGAATTCTTCGAGATGGGTAAATGCTAAGCAGAGTAAACTAATATGCTTCTTTTTGACATGAGTAAAGTAAAAATTACTTATTTGTGTATAGTTATTTCCAAAAGAATTTTAAATATTTCGGTCTACGATTTGTAATTTTATAAAACAAATTTAAATATCTTTAAATCGAACAAAAAGCAATGGCATTAATACATTTTATTCTATTGTGCAGTTCAAGAATTCTATAAATATGATATGTTTATTCTGTAAACTAATCATTTTATTGGTTTACAGCACCACATAAAGATTTACAGGAATATATGGCATGTAAGGTTAAATTGCTTACTGTCTAATTTCAACAAAGGTTAGTATTTTTATTTTTATTTATTTATTTTTATTTTTAAACAATAATAAAGTTTTTAGTACAAGATAACAATACACTGAGAAAAAATATATATCGCCTTTCTCTAGAATGAATAAGTGGCAATTTTCTAAATCCCTTAACTAGAAATATAGATTTCCGAGCTATGCGCATAAGGCACGCCAATAAACTGAATAGACGAAATTATCGAGAATTTCTAGTGTACACATTTCTAGATGATGAAACAATATTCTGAATTCTCTAAATATTCTCAATTAATTATATTGCGAGAAATTCTCGCTTGATTTTCTAGAATTTGATAATAAATCAAGATTATAGTTGCAGAAACCCGCCTCTTGTAGTCTCATTTATTTGCAGAGATTTTTAAAAAAATTTGCCCTCGAGAATATAGGCAAACGCTCTAGAATTCTGATAGGATCTAGAACTCGCTTTCCAAGGGGACTAGAATTTATAAGGATGACATGGAACTATTTTTTCTAGAGCCATAATTTAGATTCTAGATGTCAGTTACAGAATTTTTTCTGTGTATATGCTGCGTTAGCAGGTTTTAAATAATATACAAGAACACACAAAAATACTAACATACATACGTAATTTTTAAATGTAAAATCATAAATATAGTCTCTTTCTCTCTCTCTCTCTCTCTCTCCCTCTCTCTCTCTCTCTCTCTCTCTCTCTCTCTCTCTCTCTCTCCCTCTCTCTCTCCCTCTCTCTCTCTCTCTCTCTATATATATATATATATATATATACATTTATACATAATGTGTATTTATTATAATCTTGGAGATAAATTGAAGTAAAGCCTAAATTATACATAATTGATATAAATATTAAGCGAAATGCATAAATCTTTATTTATTTGTAATGAAAGTTTTCCATTAAAATTTGTGATGATGTTAACACATGATTATATTTTTGTAATTTTTTATTACGTAAGGAATTTTCATTTAGGAAAGCATATGTTTATTTTAATAATTATTTCTTCCAGTAGTAATACATAAAAAATATTTTTTTTTATTGTCAAAAAAGCTTAGTTTTTCTGTACAATTTTTGAAAGAAAAAATTCAAAAAAGTGTTGTGTTAAAAAATAAATTTTTCCCATGCGAAATAGAAATGAAAAAGGTCTGAAAATGCGATAAAGTACTCGAACACTTAAGCAACCCCACAGGAGAAAAAGAAATTTGTCTACGTAAAGATTTTTGAATAATGGATGATCCATTTACGTCATGCGTTGTAGGTGTTTCATCTTTTTTTTTCTTCTTTTGTTTGTTTTCTGTTTTATCAAATTCTGAAGACTCCTGAGACAAATTCCAACAAAGTTTATTTTCTGAGTAAAAATATTTTTTTTGAAAATAAAAATATTTTAAAAGATAACCATGTTTATTTTGAAATAAAATTATATATATTTTTAGTAATAATATATTTTTATTATTATTATTGTTATTATTTTAATACTGACATACAATCGATCCTATAAATGACATTTTGCATTTAATTTTTTAGGAGAATTGTATTACGTAAATTTTATTTAAAATCTCAAAAAGCTTAACATTTGTCATTAAAAATAGTAAATAACTACATATTATATTTAATCAATAACTTTTAATTACTATTTTTACGACTTCTACTATTCGTAAAATTATCAAATTTTTAACCCAAAATTATTGAATAAAATATTTATTTTTTTATTCTATTAAAAAAAAGAAAATAGTCATTCAAATAATCTTCAAAAAGCATATAGTTTTATTATTAATATTATTATTATTTTATGATAATTAGATTGCAGTAATATATATATATATACATTCATGACTGAGATTAACGCCATAAAACCAGTCCAATTTACAACAAAAATTGTGTTTATTTTATTCTATCAGGGGTATAATACGTTACATCACGGATGAGACGTAGAGCTTGTTTTGTTGTTGCATTAATTTCAATTAACTCGATTTTATTGAATCACAAACAATCACTGTAAAATTACAATAATTATGTTTCTACGGGTACGTAAGTGTGTTTTACGGTGCATTAATGCCATACTATAGGCAAATAGCAATGGTCTGGGTCTGAACCCTCACCCCACAAAGGTTTATCGGAGATATGCCATCACAAATTTAATATTTTACCGAGGGGATGCTTCTCCCTTCTCGGCGACCCTCAAAAGTAAAAATTAGGATGAAAAAATGAAAGACATTTCAGCCAGATTTTTGTATGCAAATTACGATTGTAAAATATGTCGTAAATCTCATATCTGTTTTCTATAGCTTTATAGCACAAAAAATCTACAAATGTTATGCATTTATCAAAAAATAAAAATAAATGAAAATAGTATTTTGCGTCCAACACACATTTTTCCCACCTTTCCTTAAATATAATAGTTGTAATACACAGAAAGTTTTTCTTAACATTAAAATAAATATTTTACACATGTAATTATGTCTAACTTTAACAAGTAGATGCTGAGTTGTAGTCACAGAATGTAAGTTACAGCAGCACAAATATCCAAAATAAAGTACTATTATATATACCAGTATATGCACCCAAATTAAATCAGACTTCTTTTTCATGATGGCAATCTTGCTTTTATGAATTTATACGCTATAGAAGCTGAGGTACGGATTTTGGATATAAGGGGAAAACAACAGTTTGAACAATAAACCGAAATCCAGTCAAATTTAATCCGCATGGGTTTTTAAATATATCTTCTCATATATCTTGTACATTTTTACAGAATAAAAGATATATAGCCTATCCGTAACAGGGGAAATCATAGCATAGCAATACAACCTGTAGAGTGACGTGAATCAAAAGATGATATAAGCCAGTTTAAGTCAAGGTACAAATAATTGTAAATTTTCATGAAACTATTTTCATTAGTTTTTAATCTAGAACAGTAAAAAAAAAATGTCACACGCACAGAGGTACACTATAACATGGGCAAACATATATTTCCTAAAAATGTTAAAATAATGTTCAAGACACCTTAAAACGTGTATATTTATCGAAACCCGCAAGACAAAAAAAAATTAGGAATATAGAATCTGACTTTATCATTAACAGCACAAAAGAAAAATGTCTTAATGCTTTGAAAAGAAGTTTTAATGCTTCAATTGTACAAGCCTGCATTTTTTTTTTTTTTTTTTTTTTTTTTTTTCACACGATGATATCATAAATGCTTGTCTTTTCTTCCTGTCATGTGAAGTTTTTATTTTTTATTTTTTTTTCACAAAGAAAGTTTAATATCTGAAAAATTAAAACAGAAGCTATAACAGAATCGAATTTTTTTATGTGTAAAATACATTAAAATAGACTATTATATATATATTATCTTTTAAACATATTCGTCTTATCACATCGAAACTTCGATCAAAGTTTTTTTTTATTTATTTATTTTAATGGTGCACTGCTTGAGGGCTCCCCCTACGTAGCATCCAACAATAAACTGCTAACGTGTTAGCATTCCATAGGCAATGATAACTCCTTTCCAATTTTTTTGATATATTGATGATCTCTCCTTGTTCTTTTGTAACCACTTAGATTTTACGGGAAATAATTGAGATGGGCAGTTAATATTGTCGCGATTTAATAGCATTTCTGTCAAAAAAAATGTCATTTTTTTTTTTGTCAAAACTGAACATGATGGAAATTTTTAACATCATTTACCTCTGTCAGTGTCCAAAAATGCATCAGAAAATCATCTTTAAAAAACAAATCTCCACAGACTTGTGTTATTGTTAAAATACAACTTGTTTATACTTAGAATATAGTCATAAAATACAAAGAAAAAATTAATAACGGAATTTTTTTTTTTTTTACTCTGTATTATATTTTCATAAATAACAATTTACGATATACATTGAATTTCCCGCATTACATGTGTTAAATCCGTTTTTCTTTTAGAAGCAATTCGATAGTATATTTATTGCTTTTATAAAAAAAAAAAAAAAAAAAAAAAAAAAACTTTACAAACGAAGAATAAAAATTTAGTAAATGTTTCAAAAATATTAATACTTGCTGACTTATTTTTAAAGTCACGTTCTGTTTGTATTTCGAGATGAAATCGGTTTTATGTTTCAAGTGTGTATCAGTTTTCGATTATACTATATCTATTTCCTGCTGACTTGTTTAAAATAATTACGGAAATTGATTGAAAAGAGAAGTTATTAAATCAGTAGAATAAATATAAGGTTTTAAAAAATGTCATTTAGGAAGTTTTGTGACAAAAGTTCTCTATAATAACAATAAGTATATTTTTATTATTTCTACTACCAATGAAACAAAACAAAAAAAAGTTGTTTTAAAGAACATTTCTAAATGTAGAATTGAAAATGATATTCCTTTTTTTTTAAAATGCCATATTATATATATATACTCAGGTAATCTAAACGCCACAGAATATATATATATATATATATATATATATATATATATATATATATATATATATTATTAAAAATGTAGCGATTGTAGCTCAACGCGATTTAAACTGAACCGTACAGAAAATGGGTTTTTTTTTATATATATACGTAAAAAATACTAGTTACGTGTTTCACTAACACATAGCGCTATATTTGAAGTATTCTTTCACAGTTGAACATATTCTTTTGATCAAATGACGCCATACTTTGAAAAAATAATACGGAAGCTTTTCTTATCGCCAATGTGCAATGTTTGATGGTCATTCTAATGAATGATGGCCATAACACAGAGGATTTATTGTTCTAGTCACGCTGTTGAATGCACTGTACCACTGTAAAAAAAAAAATTTTACAATTTAGGCGCCACCTGATGAAGGAAATTTAAACTAATTTGCTAAAATATCTTTTGTTACCTAAAGCAAATCCCATGTCTTTCTGGGCATTTCAGTGAAAACCGCATAGTGGTACGGTCAATACTTTTTGAATAATATACCTTTTATTTTATTTTTTCTGTTACTTTTAGATCACTCAGTATGCAGGGTGATTATAAAACTAACCTGATATATGATATAGTAGCTATCATACCGTTTACATAGACTGAATAAAGTTTGGTGCATGGTATTTGAGGTATGTGCTCAGAAAAACTGTAGTTAAACTCTAATAGTTACGGTTATAGTGTCGAAATTTCAAAAAGTCAAAATGGCAACACTTACTTTTTTATTGGAATGTGATCTTCATAAAAAAAACTAAAAAAAAAAAAAAAAAAAAAAAAAAAAAAAAAAAAAAAGTTTAAATGGTATCTATGGCAGGAAAATTCCCAGAGCTAATCGGACTAAAAAGAAAAGAGAAATCGAACAATAACGACAGAGAAGAAACAGAAAACAAAATATCTTATTGTTTTCGAAATTTTCCACATGACATCTTTCAATCTGTATGATACTTTGCATGCGACCGGTTGTGGATAGCATCGAAGCAAGTACCCCTAAGAGCACATTCTCTCCAAATGACATCCTCAGGATGTCTTATGGCTGAAAAGGACGTCTATGGACATCCTATGGTCATCATCACGATGCATTGTGAACGAGTGTGTTGTTAGGGACCATGCCCGTAGGATTCTGTTGAACCTCGCGTCCGAGGGTATTTTGTAAATAATATATTTTGCGGATAAAATTCACAGACATAAGACTCTTGGTATCCCCACAGCGAGAAATCCGCTGGAGTGAGAACGGTTAACGTGGGACTACAGAAATGTTAAACTGCTTGAGAAAACTTTGTCATTAAACGTTTGTTGTAAAAACGTTTAATAGAAGATTTCACATGTGATAGAGCGCATTCTTGAATCAATTCGACAACAAGTAGAATATTTAGCTGTTGCTGTTCGGAAATCATGTAATTGGTCAACATTTTTAGAAACTAATTACTTGTTTGCCTGCACGTATGTAGACTTGAGGCAGTAACCTCTTCTGAATATAAGTGACCGAGGATGACTTTGCTTGTTATACTGCACCAAAAAATTACTGGTAACGGAATGCCAACCACATCATGGAGGTATTTGTCTGTTCAATGCATACAGTTGTTCGAATTTACGTTATCAGTCAACAAAAAATAAGCCTCGTCAGTCCACAGAATGCGTGAAGGTCAGCTGTTATACTCATTATATCAAATTTAGAAAAAAAAAATCCTTCGCAAAATATAACCGTATGCGGTTATAACCCGTTTGCAAAATTCTGGACACGTTAATCTCGATACAGAAACATATGAATAACAGATAAGATAATCTTTCGGACAATAGAAATCGGCAGCTACAGAAAGCATGAAACATCACACGTACTTGTATGGGGAACTTCGCTCATCGCCTGAAGATGTTCCTAAACAGTATCGACAAAAAGCAAGATCGTCGAGACCGAGATTCATGACATGTGCAAAGAGTTAAGCCACGTACAGCTCTTATAGTACATGGTCCTTCGCGTTTCCTATGATGTCTGTTATACACACGCGTTAAGGTTAGTTGTTATCCTCCTTATATCGGATTTAAAAAAAAAAAGAAAAAAAAAAATCCTTCGCAAAATATAGCTGTATGCAATTATAACCCGTTTGCAAATTCTGGACACGTTAATCCCGATACAGAAACATATGAAGAACAGACCACAGAATCCTTCGGACCGTAGAATTCGGCAGCTGCAGAATGCGTGAAAAACCACGCGTACTTGCATGGGGAACTTCGCTTATGGTCTGAAGGTGTTCCTAAACAGAATCGACAAAAAGCAAGATCATCCAAACCGAGATTGATGACATGTGCAAACAGTTAAGCCACGTACAGCTGTTATAGTGCATGGTCCTCGGCGTTGCCTATGATGCCTGTGATACACACGCAAAGTCGCTGCGGCAGTGTGTTCGTTCATATAATAAATCTTTAAAATTTCCTCAAGTCGCGTCGTTTCCTTGTAAGCGAAATGTTGTTCAAAGAGCAATAATACATGGCACGCATTTACCAGTGTCTTACATTTCATCTAGAGCGACGATATCAGTCGTAACTGTGTCTTACGACTAACCACAAAATTAAGCATTCCTTCTTTTCTTCTCGTTCCGAAGCATTATCAGAAAATTGCTGTCAGAACCGAAGATTCAGTGTGAAATCTGACATCATCAAAAATGAAGGTTGTGCTGTGGTAGTCACACCACCGTTGTTTTATCTTTTTTTTTTCTTATTTTGTCAAGCGCTGTCGACTTTTGTTGTAAATGTAATGCTTAAGTTATCAAATCGCTTAGAATAAAATGTTCAAAAGATTTAGCGTTAAAATTGTGGGATACATATAGGTATAATATGAGATGAAAAAAAAAAAATATTAAGTTTGATGTAACATTTTCAGCATGCAAGTGTCTATGTATGTATGTATGCGCATGCATCAATTTACGTATATACAGAGAGAAAGTTTAGAGATATGTGAAAATTTCATTGATATTTGATTATACACCATATTTTACCTATAATTACAAATAATAAATTATTTATATTATCAAAAAAAAAAAAAAAAAAAACTGAAAAAGATAAAATAAATCTAGATAAGTACAAGCGAAGTGCAAATAAAAACTATTAATTTAATTATTGCTTATTTAGATTAAATAATATATATATATATATATATATATCAACTACCTTTTAAATTTTCTTTAAATGTTCACTATAGAATTTTTAAATTTTGAAGTTTCAGAAATAGAACTTTCATTTCATTTTAAGTGGTTCACAAAATTGAAAATTATACTTGTAATGAATATTTGTTACGAAGAACTTTTTTCGTATACGAAAAACATTTTGTAAATAAACGGGCAAGTACAAGTAGATAAATTCACTTTATTTGACGAATATCTTCGAAATAATTCATAAAAACTCTTACTTGTACAACCAAAGTACAACATAAGTTAAAGGAAAAAAAAATAAAGTGCTACAGTCGGTAACAAAAGTCTCCGAACACTAGCAAAAATTCTCATATTAAAAAATACACTTAATACAGTTTTGTTAAATAAATCCTTGTCGAATCCTGTTTATAGACTGACTAAGATCAGGATTCGACAAGGATTTATTTAACAAAGCTGTATTAAGTGTACTTTTTTTATATGGGAATATTTGCTAGTGTTCGGAGACTTTTGATACCGACTGTATATTATTTACGCTTAAGCAATATAAATTATTCGTAGTACTGGATTATCTTTTCTTACAATCTTTGCGATTAAAACGAAAAGTCCAGAATCCCGAAAAACTGGTGCAGTTCGAAAATACGTCTCTTTTTCTGTAATCTCGACATTGTCTTGATGCCACAAATCTACACATCAGCCTAAAAAAAAATCCTTATTGGGATAGAGCTTCCATCTTTTTGCTATCCTAAATTACAATTTTCATCAAACTTGACATCCATTATTACAGTCAGCAGCAAAATTATTGAAGCACTAGAAATAATTCCTACTTAACAATTTCGCGAACGTGACGTAGATTCACGTCATTTGAAAACTATAACTCCGCCTGTGGGCGTTTCTTTTGAAATTTTTAAAGTCATTTATTTCTTAAGAATATACACAATATTCACATTTGCATATCCGATATACTATGGATACAAATATTTCAAATTTGAAAGAAAATAATTATAATGTATATCCATTTGTAATATGAATCTGAGTATTGAAAATTTTGTTCTGAAATATTGTCACTTGGGATGGATGGATGGTTGGGTTTCACGTCGCATAAGTGCTGCGCAGATAGGCAATTTAAGTTACGGTCTGGAACACACCTCTAGAGGTGGTCCGGAGACATGCCATCACAATTTTAATCCGCCACGGAAGGGATGGCTCTCCCGCTTCGGTGACCTCCAGAGGTATAATTTTTGATGGGAACATGTAGGACATTGCGGCCACGACAGCTTTTACGTGCACCAGCCACCATTAGTGTACAGTCGCTAACAAAATTCTCCGAACACTAGCAAAAATTCCTATGTAAAAAAAGTACACTTAATACAGTTTTGTTAAATAGATCCTTGTCGAATCAAGACTAAGAACAGGATTCGTCAAGGAATTATTTAAAAAACTGTATTAAGTGTACATTTTTTACGTAGGAATTTTCGCTAGTGTTCGGAGACTTTTGTTACCGGCTGTACACGACGGTCTTTGGCCGGCTCGAGTACCAAACCCGCAATCTACCAATTACGAGGCCGGCGCTCTACTGACTGGGCTACCGTGGCCCATTGTAACTTGGGAAAATAACGTCTACAAGCGGACCTTACTGTCAAAATGACAAAAACATGCGGTGTCGAAAGTGTTAACAGATGGGTATCTAGTACTGTATTGTTAAGTAAATATTTGTCGAGTCATGATCTTAATCCAATACTGTCTATAAAAAGTAAGTTAATGATAAAAATTAGAGATTAAACTGAAAAGAAAAATACGAAAAATGTGGATGTGCGATTCAATCAATTTGCTGCGGACTATACACTAAAGAGCAAGGTATTTTGTCCAACTAAAATTTGTAGAAGGTTGTAAGTTGTATTTATTTTCATTGTTTTTATACATCTTTTCTACTCTGACGGCACTAAAGAAGGAAACAGGTTAATTAATATATATATTTAAAATGTTTCAGAATTTAAAAAAAAAAAAAAGTGAACAAAATAATTTGCAAATTTTCATTTTATTTTTATTTTCATTTTTAATTTTCAGAACCAGTCCAAAAACGACGGTCGCTTTTTCTTTTTAACACTAATCTGAAACAAAAAAAGTAATAGAAATTGTTCTTATAAACTCTTTTTTGGATTTTTTAAATTGATGTTCAAATAGAAGAAAAAAAAATTAATTTTAAATGCAAAAATTAAAATTACATATAGTATTATAATTAAATCACTTTCTTTTCATAACGATTACGTTACTTCATTTAAAAGAAATAAATGTAAGATAATTTACCCTTGTGTTTTATTAATAAATATTACATTTAGACTATTTTATGCATTGAGGATTAGAAATACTATTAAAAGCTTTTTGAAATAACAATTACGTAAATTATTTACATAAATTTTTCGAAGAAAATCATTACATAATATATATATATATATATATATATATATATATATAAATACAGAAACATATAAACAAATGAATGAAATTAAATGTAGAAATATAAATACACAAATGAATGAAATTATACCCCAAAAAACACTGAGATCTTCATCAGGGAGGCCCCTCAGTGTAGGGGTGAATGAGAAGTTTCTGAAAGGACAGTAGCTATAAGCTAATAACTATCCTTAGCCCCCAACTTCTCACCAAACAGAAAACTACCAATAACTGAAGAGAAATCAAACATACATATAATGTATAAAACTACTAAAAATATTTTATAAAATTATCAAATTGTAAAAGTTACAAAATTACATCAATTCATTTAAAAATATATACAATACAAAAGAGAATTACCGAAGGTAAACAAGAAAGTATAAAAAGAAATAAAAATTACAACCTTTCAACTGGAACACAAACTATCTTCGGCCAACGGGGCTACTCGTTGGTACTTCAATATCGCCCTTAAATGAGGAAGAAGAACCAACCGAGACAGGAAAACTCTGAAAAGTCACAGTTAAAAATTGTGACGGGAAACAGTTAATTTGCAAGGTATTTTTTAAGTCTTCAAGAGCATATTTTAAATCTTCTTCATTATTGCAGATAGAATGAATTCTTTTAAGCTGTGCGAACATAATATTTTTTAAAACTTTTCTACTTATATTTGAAAACCAATTAGTAAGACTATTTACTTTAAAATTAAAATCCTTTCTTTTATCATATAATCCAATTAGCCATTTATCTTCATTTCTCTTTATATTTAAATCTTCCAATTAGCCATTTATCTTCATTTCTCTTTATATTTAAATCTTCCAATTAGCCATTTATCTTATTTTCTGTATTTATATATTACTATATCAAAGTTTTGCATTTCCTTTCCCTGCAATCTTGCGCATTGGTTTGTAATTCTCCTATTGGTTTTTCTTATCAGTAAAACTTATATTTTTATATATATTCCTGTCAATTGTTTTATATATATATATATATATATATATATATATATATATTTCCTTTCTTTTTTGAGTGGGGGGGGGGAGAATTTGCTTGAGACAAATTTTTGAATAAAAAAATTAATAATTACTGAAATTAAATTAGTCTAAATGATGTTCTAAACTTTTATATTTCTAATACTTTAACACAGATAAATGCATCTTGTTTTAAATAAATGAACCCTTTTATAATTAACTTTTTTCTGTATTATCTTTAATTAACCTATTTATAATAACTTTTTCCTTTTCAGGAAATTACCGATTGCCTATTATCGCTAAGTCAAGAAAAATGAAATTACCCTTTTAAAAATTTGAATAGTTTACTTTTAAATTTTATTAGAATCCTTTAATGAGGTAATGTTCGTTTATGCAAACTAATTATACTAATATCCATAAATTAATCCAACATATATTCGCACAGAATTCATTATTTTCTTGATTTTGTTTCTCTCAATGAAAAAGTTAATTACTTTTTTATTACATATACATTTTTCTGTTATGTAGTACTGTGAAAATTTAGAAGATTGTATTAGCAACGATTAATAGAACCATTTAATTTGAAAAAAAAAAAAGAAAGAACGAAAATGTATAAAAGAATAAATTTTTAAGCAAAAAATTTATTTGTTAGATAATCTATGGTTTTACTGAATTTAGTTATTTCTTTGATTTATTTTATTTCTTTATTGACTTGTTAATCAACTAAATTTCATCAAATGATTTTTTCTTCCTCCAAGATATCATATTATGACTTTATATGACGTACATTAGATAAATACACTTTTATAAATTATAGAGATTTTTAATTAAAGTTACTCTTTCAGAATGCTAGAAAGCTAAAACTTTTACAACATATATCATGAAACTTGCTAAAAGTTTGTTGAAATTTATAAATTTTAGTGTTCCACAACAACAATAATAATAATAATAATCATTAAAAAAAAAAATACTAATGCAAACTGCAAGTGTGAATTTCTGTTTTATTCAGTATTGCTAAAGAAACAATAACAAAAAACACTACGCTGAAAAAAAAAAAAAAAGTCCCCTGATACCATTTTTGCTGATTCTTATGTAAAATTACTTCTTGAATCCGAATATGACTACCATTTTGCCCAGCTATTAAAAAAAAAAAAAAAAGTTATACAGACACGACGTTATTTCATTATTTAAAACATGAAAATCTGACATTGACAGATTTTAATTTAGTGCCAGAGGCCTACTGCTACACTTGTTAATATCGACAAATTCTTCTTTAGTTAATTCGTGACGATCTAAATTCCATGATAAAGTTTTCATTAAATCAAACCAATGTGTTTCAGCTGCAGATATTGTAACAAATAACGTTGGAAGCCCAAACTGTCTTATAGCCGCAAAACAACGTTTTTTCTCTTTTTCCCAATGAGGGGGAGGTGTGCCTTGGGGGGGACGCATGTCAAAGGTGTGCCTTGTGGGGGGACTCATGTCAAAGTTGTACCTTGCGGAGGACTCATGTCAAAGTTGGGCCTTGGGGGGACTCATGTCAAAGTTGGGCCTGGGGGGGGACTCATGTCAAAGTTGGGCCTTGGAGAGACTCATGTCAAAGTTGTACCTTGGGGGGGACTCGTGTCAAAGTTGGGCCTGGGGGGGGACTCATGTCAAAGTTGTGCCTTGTGGGGACTTCATTCAATAAATCCCCATGCAATAAACCGACTGAAATAGGCCCTTAGCACTATTAAGAGTGACGTATAAAAATTCGACAACGCTGTACCGAATGAAATAGGGGTATCTTGGGGGGGGGGACTCATGTCAAAGTTGGGCCAGGGGGGGACTTCATTCAATAAATCCCCATTCAATAAACCGACTGAAATAGGCCCTTAGCACTATTAAGAGTGTATTATAAAAATTCGACAACTGTACCGACTGAAATAGGCCTCTAGCACTAAAAAAAATAATGTTTTTACTTTTATAAAAGTCATAAATTGTTTATCTTAAGTTTTTTTTTTTTTTTTTTTTTTTTTTTTTTTATCAAAAGATTTTTCAAGCACAAGCAAGTCAAGCAGTAAAAGTTGCAAATTTACGATACAGATGTTTCTGGATCAAAATAATTTAACACAATTCTTCTTTCCAAAAAAAGGAAATAACCAATGGAATTTGAAAGCATCAACAAAGCATGTGTAAATTGAGTACCTATATATATTTCCTAAAATATGATATCGTGCTTAATCCATTTTATACGAATAGAGTGTTACTTTTTATATATCTTGTTTACTTACACCGTTTTAATTAATCATCATTTAACACCATTATTTAGTTATATTGTATTATAATACATGTAATATTATGTCAAATAATACGTAAAATACAATTATTTCAATTCCTACTATTAATTCACACTCTCCCTGTATATATCTTGAACAAATCTTTCAATCAATTTTTAACTAACTTCCCGACAAGTTAGAAATTTGAAACTTTCAGAATTGCTCAGAACACGATGACAACACAATACTGCGAAGTCCGATTTTCCAATTTTTTATTAGTTTTCTTTTAATTAATTAAAATATGAAAATAATAACATCCTAATAGCGTTAAAATAGCCATTAAAATATTAGCTATAATTTAATTGTTGCCAAAAAAAAATTACGAGTTCATTTTCTATCGACATAAAAATAAATACATTTAATTAAACGTGAACATTAAAAAATTATAAAAAGTTAAATTATCCATCTCACAAAAATTGACGTCATTACCAATTTAAAAATTTTATGCACATTGATAAGAGCTCTATGATTTATCAGAAAATTTAAAGTATGGAACATATATATATATATATTTTTTTTCAATCTTATAATTATTTTTATTTCAATTTCCAAGCGCGCTTTTTATTTCCTAATTCAAAATTATATATATATATATATATAAAAAAAAAAAAAAAAAAAGGAAACTTTTTCGATAGTGTTTGTAAGTAGGAATTGACTTTAAATAATTTTCTTTTATATTACTTGTTTTTTAAATATGCTTCTTATGTTTATATTCTTTGTGTGGTTATATTATTATTATTATTATTATTTAATTTTTACCAAGTTTAATCTTGAATACTTATAGAATTTTCAAGCTTATACAAAAATAAATATTTGAGTGTTTTTCTTTTTCACTTATCATCTACTTCACATATTATCATCAAAATATATAAAATTCATACGATGACCAGTAATGCAACCCAAGCAGAATAAGGATCAAAATAGTTCTTTCCTTTAATGAAATGATTATTTTTTACACTTCATAGATTCTTTCAACAGAAAATGCCGATTCAGAAGTAATGTTGGGAAGCTTCAAGCCAAATATTCCAAGCGTAAAACTTCTCTTTGTTCTAACGTATGTTTGCCAATCAAGCGTGAGTAAATTCTACGCTTTTGCAATGATGTCTATATAACATACAGGCTCTAATGACAAAAGATAGATTCATTCGTTTCCATGGAAGCGTGACCAGTATTTACTTCGTAATTCTTCATACGTATAATCTCAATTTCGGAATTACAAATGGAGAGAAATTATTGTGTCAAATATGTTTTACTTTTATGTTTTAATCTTCTTGGTTGTCTTTTTTCTGTCATAAAGTTAATTCTTTCATTTAATAATTCTTTTATATTTTATATTTTATAAAGAAGGAAGAAATTATTATTGCGTATTTAATATTCAAGAGCATCGAATACTGTATTCAGTTTATTCATACCATGGATCCTCCTACCTCAAGAAATTAAATATACATGCAATACATACATATAGAGAGAGAGTAATGGCCTTTTTTTATTCGTCCCGAATTACAATATAATATCTATTTTGTATGTTCATACATATTTGTATGAAGTTAACCATTTAAATGCACCCGGGCCTGAAAATAATAATAATGATAACAGTTATACATATAATATATATATATATGTATATATATATATATATATAAACCAAAGCCTGTTTTTGTTTTCTAAGTATTAGATAAAATTCTGCACAAAACAGAACTTAATTTAGTACGGTTGGACTTATTTTAATCTATTCTTCCATATAAAGACATGCTGTCTCTGTTTCATTCCTTAGCGTCAGTTACTGTATTCCTTTTTTAAAATTTCTTTAGTATAGCTTTAGGATAGGAGTCCATTGGCGGCTTCTAAATTTTTGTTGATCTTTTGGCGATGAATGAATATGACTATCGCACTGCGTATGTAAAGATCTTGGCAAGAAACGTCTTAGATATTTCAGTGTCAAACTTAAAATTTCGCAACGGGTTGTATATAGTGAAGCTTTTCCATTTCTTTAACACGAGTATTCTCAATTCTATTTTAATTATTTAAAAAAAAAAAATGTTTCAAGATTTTTTTTTTTTTTTTTTAGACATAAAAAATAAATATAATTCCATATTTCTTGTTTATTTTTGGCATTATTATTATTTTTATAATTTTAAAATTAAAATGGGTTTTTTATTTAATACATTTTGAACCAACTATCCAATTGAAGTAAAAAGTATGGCATAAACTAGATTTTGTATATATTAATAAGGGTATCAATTTTTGATAAAATTTAATAATCCGAGTTAAAATTCTGGACAGATACAGCGGCAAACTTTCCCCTCTATACATTTTAAATAAAAACAAAACTGTTTGCACATTCATTCATGCTGCTAGATAGAAATTGGTAACGACACTTTTTGAAAGAAATATTACTACCTGTCGTAATAAAAACGTTGGAAAATGATTTATTTGAAATTCCTTTTGGTAATTGATAAATATATTTTACCAAAAGTTGTAACTTTCTAAACTCAATTTTAACTGAGGATTTTAATTTCATATTATACTCTAGGTATTGGGAAACTTTGATATTAGAGCATACATTCTACTTTTATTTATTTATTTATTTATTTATTTTACTTTTTGTCATGCTTATGCGATTTAAGAAACTTAAAATGAAGAATCGGAGAATTACAAACACTGTGAAATCATCTTTTTAAAATGGCGTAGTCTGTTAGTGTCTTAGACTGCAAAAAATTGTCAAGAATGAAACATTGTAAAAGAGTAGTTCAGTTTTAAATTATCATTTATGCTATTTACCAGAAATGTATTGAGAATTAACATTCCACGATTAAACATTTTGTTAGTAATTCAAAATTAAAGTTTCAATAACATAAGAGGATAGTTAATATTTCGTGTTATATCGATGTTATTGTATAGAGAAATTCTAACGAGAAATAACACAGAGTTGCAAGAAATCCAAAAGAGGAATCTGATACAAACATCAAAATGCAACAATTTTAGATACAGAAAATGTAACAGTACAGAGAGGGCAATCTAGTGGGTGGGGAATTTTCTTCTCCGACGTAATGAGAAATCAACCAAATATATTGCTACAATCATAAATGTAGTAGAGCTTTACGCGATTAAATTTATATAATGTGGATCTGTCCGGAATTTTTCTATGTCAATTACTTTCGATTAAATTTAATTAATTAGGATCTATTGATCCTTAAATTTATAAGTTTAACATTTAATGGAAAATATATTCAGCTACAATATTTATTAATATTTATCCTCTATATTATAACTGTAATTTTGTGATTATATGGGCAACTTTCCTCTTGTTCTATTATATGGCCCAAGTTCACACTTCGGGCATCTTTATCCACTTTGCAATGTTCTATTAAAAATATAAATAATATAAATAATATATATATATAGAGAGAGAAATATATAAATGTAGGAATATATAAACAAATGAATGAAATTAAACCCCCCAAAACACTGATATCTTCATCAGGCAGGCCCCTCAGTGTAGGGGTGAAAGAGAAGTTTCTGAAAGGACAGTAGCATTTAGCTAATATCTATCCTTAGCCCCCAAGTTCTCATCAAATAGAAAACCACCAACAACTGAAGAGAAATCAAACATATATATATAATGCATAAAAATACTAAAACAGTTATAAAATTACATCAGTTCATTTAAAAATATGCAATACAATAAAGAATTACTGAAGGTGAACAACAAAGTATAAAATGAAATAAAATAAAACCTTTCTTCGGCCGATGGGGCTACTCGTCGGTACTTAAATATCGCCCTTGATTGAGGAAGTAGAACAAACCGAGATAAAAAAAACTCTGGAAAAACACAGTTAAAAATTGGGACGGGTAACAGTTAATTTGCAATTTATTTTTAGGTCTTCCAGAGCAAATTTTAATTGCAATAATGAAAATGATTATTGCAATTCATTATTGCAATTTATTGCAATAATGAAAATAATTTAAAAATTTGCTCTTGAAGATCCAAAAAACACCTTTCAAATTAACTGTTACCCGTCCCAATTTTTAAGTGTGCTTTTCCAGAGTTTTCCTATGTCGGTTTCTTCTACTTCCTCATTCAAGGCCGATATTTAAGTACCGACGAGTAGCCCCGTCGACCGAAGAAAGGTTTTATTTTATTTCATTTAATACTTTCATGTTTACCTTCAGTAATTCTTTATTGTATTGTATATTTTTAAATGAATTGATGTATTTTTATAACTGTTTTAGCATAATATATATGTTTGATTTCTCTTCAGTTGTTGGTGCTTTTCTATTTGGTGAGAAGTTGGGGGCTAAGGATAGTTATTAGCAAAATGCTACTGTCCTTTCAGAAACTTATCTTTCACCCCGACACTGAGGGGCCTCCCTGATGAAGATCTCAGTGCTTTTCGGGGATTAATATCTTTCATTTGTTTATATATTCCTACATTTATATATTTCTACATTTGATTTTTGCAATTTCTTTTGCCGCAATTTTGCGCATTGGTTTGTAATTCTCCTTTTTTTTTTCTAGTCTTTAAACTTATAATTTTATATATAAATTCATTTAAATAGTTTTCTTTGTGTATATATATATATATATATATATATATATATATATATCTTAGGTGTAGTAAGAAGTTTTAAAGCGAGTTTTGTATGACGTCTACTTCAAACAAACAAAAACAACTGTTTATTTTTATAAACTAGAGCATTCAAAAGAATTAAGGTTATCAGAAATCAGGATACATTTGGTATTCCAGAATAATATAAAATAATCAAATAGATTAAAGATTGTTTAAATACTTCTGAGTGATCTACACGTTTGACTGTCACATTATGCTAAAAAAAAATTTTTTATTTCATTTTACTTTATTTTAATCGTTCGTCAATGCATGGTTAAAACACCTTTCAAAAATGTTCCTATATTCAGAGATATTGAATATATATCTGAACCGATTGCAGTGTATTATTTAAAATGTGATTTTTCAGTTCATCTATAAAAGTGGTTTATGTGTTTTTTAATTTGCATATTATAAATAAAGACCATGTTATTTTTTTAAGCGTTTAAATAAATGTTTATATATCTTTTATTTATCATGTTATTGATAAATACATCGAAAAATTGTGGAGATTTTATACTAACTTATCTTGTAATTACAGGTCATTTCATTCGCTTAAGGATACAGGGTGATCGCAAAACTTATTAATTTTACACAATTTATTGCTTCCTGCCTAATTATTGTCATAACTTAATTTTTTATTTCAAAGTATGAGAAATAGCGTATTCATTCCATATCTAGTGTTTGAGAACATTTCATTAGGAAATAAATTTGTAAGTTGAAAAAAAAAAAATGATGTTTTATAAATCTTGTATAGATTTTGTCTATATTAGTATGTGTATATTTACAGTATAGCAGTATATATATATATATATATATTTATTTATTTATAACACTAAGTATAATTAAATATCTATTATGGCATCTTTTTTTTTTTTATTACATTATATTATAAAAGATGTACGTTATATTTTGTTATTAACATTAAATTATTTGTTTTCGTTTAAAAAGCAGAAATTAGTTTAAAATTGAAAGTATTAAAAAAAAAAAAAAAAAAAAAAAAAAAAAAGTAGTCTTCTATTTATTTTTTATATTTTATTTATCATTCAAAATATCTTAAAGAAACATATTCTAAGCATACTGCATATATTCTTCCCGAACATTTCTTGAGTGACGTTTCTGATATGAGGTAAAAAATTCCAAAAATAAAAAAAGTTAAATTCATTTTGTGTGTGGGATGTTTTCCTGACAGAAAACACATGTTTTGTGTATTGTCTGTCCATCAAAATTTATTTTCTAGAATCCCGTATATCATTCAAAATATCAACGGATAGAATATCGCTTACGTATACGTAAAAAGATAAATAAATAAATAAAAGTAAACTAAAGCACATGGAAACTAGGCAAATATTTTCTATGTATTGTAAAACCTTAAAAGGCGTATAGAAATATGCAAGTCTTTTAACATGGGTTTTACATAGACATATGAAAATAATTTCACTTATATTATAAAATATGGATCATTGATCGCGATATCTTAATATTTGATATTGTTGTAAAAAATGATAGCACTTAGTTGTATTGATTTACTTTGTTATAACCTGTATATTTATTTTAATTATAACCTGAGAGTTGAACTCACATTTTTTTTTTTTTTTTTTTAATATAAAAATGGCTATTGTAAATTTGTAACACTATTTTTTACACTGTAAGTAAAGTGACATAAAATCCTCAAAACATCTAAAAAAAAATCTGGTGTGTAACAGACACACGACTTCCATTACCCAGTACTACACACATTATAAACATTTAATGTATATTTTTGATTTAAATAAGTAACAAAATTGCTCTATCCGCATAATAGGTTATTTAAAATAAGAATTAGAAAAATAATAATATATATATTAATCATTTTCCAGATATGTTACGAAATTCTGAGGAGATATTGTTAGAAAATAGTTTGCATTAATTTTATTATTTGAGTAAAAGTTTTTGGAAACTTTAATGTATACAGGACGCCTATCAATTTTCCTGAACTAACCAACTATATCATTCGAAAGGACATCTAATAGAGTGTTTATATAGCAAATTTGAAGAAAATCGTTAGAGCCGTTTTTGAGATACGGACTTATGGTCCCACTTCCGGTTTCCGATGTCCCACTTCCGGTTAAACTCAATTATTGACAGGAAAACAATAATTACATACAAAAGCATATTTAAACGTGAGTTAAAATGGAGAGTTTGAAAAAAATCCGTACAGCTGTTTATAAAGGAACGCCCTTATGAGACCTGAATTGAGCTATTTATACAGGACGCCTATCAATTTTCCTGAACTAACCAACTATATCATTCGAAAGGACATCTAATAGAGTGTTTATATAGCAAATTTGAAGAAAATCGTTAGAGCCGTTTTTGAGATACGGACTTATGGTCCCACTTCCGGTTTCCGATGTCCCACTTCCGGTTAAACTCAATTATTGACAGGAAAACAATAATTACATACAAAAGCATATTTAAACGTGAGTTAAAATGGAGAGTTTGAAAAAAATCCGTACAGCTGTTTTTAAAGGAACGCCCTTGAGAGTCCTGAAATTGAGCTATTTATACAGGACGCCTATCAATTTTCCTGAACTAACTAACTATATCATTCGAAAGGACATCTAATAGAGTGTTTATATAGCAAATTTGAAGAAAATCGTTAGAGCCGTTTTTGAGATACGGACTTACGGTCCCACTTCCGGTTTCCGATGTCCCACTTCCGGTTCTTCAATTTTTACCAAAATTTGGAAATTTCATCTGTACACCAGACGTATTTCAATTCTAAAGTTTCGTAGCTCTATCTTTATTAGTTTCTGAGCTATAATAGCCCGAAGATTCTCCACACACACACACACACACATACATACACACTGACCAATTGCCGAAAACCACTTTTTTGGACTCAGGGGACCTTAAAACGTGTAAATCAGGTGAAAACCCGATATCGAATTTTCAGACCGAATACAATACTTCCATTACCTACGGTAGTAGGGTAATGGAAGTAAAAATATATAGCACATAGGCATAAATAAAAATTATAAAATTAATAATTTAGTTTTAAAGTATATAGAAAAAATATTTTCTTAAATGCTCTACATAAATGTCATTACTGCACAGTGAAATATATATTTTGTGGCTTTTGTGTGTAATTATTATTATGTGATTAATTACACTTATTTAGTTAATATGATTTACTAATTGAAATATATAAATGCAGAGGTGCTAAGTTCCTACTAACGAAAAATCAATTTCATTCCACAGTCAGAAAAAAAAAGGTAAAACTTGTTCTATTAAATAGCAGATAATTATTACAAAAGAATGCGTTAAAAAAATTCCAGTATTGAAATTACGGACAATTCGTAGTATCTTGGCACTTCTGTATATATATATATTGTAACTGTAATCTTTGAAAATACGGAACGAGAGAGAATTTTAAACTGATTTCACATTCGTTTTGTTTATTTCGTTTTCTTTTCTTGACAACATATATATCAGATTTGTATGCTTAACTTATAGTCCGCTTGTAAATCTTCATCAGATAATGACAGATAGCACATGTCAGAATTTCAATACGAAGAATTGGAAAAAAACACCCAGGGCCAGCGCGGGAATCGAACCTGCTCTCCTACGCTCGATGGCAATTAGCAGTATGGTGACATACCCACTCGGTCACGGAGGGCCCCTCACATTTATCAAATATATTTATTAAGACATTGAGTGAAGATTGCAAACAATACTATTATTATACAAATTAATTAAATTACATAAACAAACTCAAGTTATGAGTTAAATTGTAAACACGTGTCATTATTGTAATAAAATTTAAAACAATTTAAAAAACACGTTGAAAATACATTTATTAAAAAAAAATCTGGTGTGAAACAACCACACGACTTCCATTACCCACTATTACACGTATTATATGCATTTTTGAAAGATAATGTGATCATAAAGCATAAAAGTGAACTAAAGAGAAAATCGTTAGAGCCGTTTTTGGGATACCAACTTTTACAAAAAATCAATTATTGACCGGAAAACAATAATTACATACAAAAGGATATTTAAAAGTGAGTTAATAGGGCGAGTTTGAAAAAAAATCCGTACGGCCGTTTTCAAAGGAACGCGCTTGCAAGACCTGAAATTGAGCTATTTATACAGGACGCCTATCAATTTTCTGAACTAACCAACTATATCATTCGAAAGGACATCTAATAGAGTGTTTATATAGAAAATTTGAAGAAAATCGTTAGAGCCGTTTTTGAGATACGGACTTACGGTCCCACTTCCGGTTTCCGATGTCCTACTTCCGGTTAAACTCAATTATTGACAGGAAAACAATAATTACATACAAAAGCATATTTAAAAGTGAGTTAAAATGGCGAGTTTGAAAAAAATCCGTACAACCGTTTTTAAAGGAACGCCTTTGCGAGGCCTGAAATTGAGCTATTTATACAGGACGCCTATCAATTTTCCTGAACTAACCAACTATATCATTCGAAAGGACATCTAATAAAGTGTTTATATAGCAAGTTTGAAGAAAATCGTTAGAGCCGTTTTTGAGATACGGACTTACGGTCCCACTTCCGGTTTCCGATGTCCCACTTCCGGTTTTTCAATTTTCACCAAAATTCGGAAATTTCATCTGTACAGCAGACGTATTTCAATTCTAAAGTTTCGTAGCTCTATCTTTATTAGTTTCTGAGCTATAATAGCCAGAAGATTCTCCACATACATACACACACACACACATACATACACACTGACCAATTGCCAAAAACCACTTTTTTGGATTCAGGGGACCTTGAAACGTGTAAATCAGGTGAAAACCCGATATCGAATTTTCAGACCGAATACAATACTTCCATTACCTACGGTAGTAAGGTAATGGAAGTAATGAAAAAATAAATAAATAAAAAATAAATACATATATTTATTTATACGTGTGTGTGTGTTTTCCATATAATATTTATTATATTATTACATAATAAAAATAAGTAATATTTTAACGCTTTTTTATATAGATAAATTTATATTAAAAAAAAAAAAAAAAAAAAAAAAACTAAAATAAGAATTTTTTTTTTTTTTTCCGAAAAGTGAAAGTACTCATATTTTGGTTATCATTGAACATCGGAATTATCTTATACACATGGTAATCTGTGGCTGTGACTACATAACCTATAGGAACATCACTTCTTTTCTTCACACAGTACTGTCATCAGCGTTGAATCATCATAATCGGTTTGTTGAAAACATGCCAAACCGTTACTAGCCTTAGTTCTCCATTTTTTCGTATAAAGACAAGTTTTATTAAATGAATCTTTTCGTTTTAATTCATTTTATCCATGCATATTTCTAGTGCGATGTTAAACTCAATCCTTCTCAAAATTTTATATTATCAAAAGGATTCAACTGAGAAAAGTTGTGTGACTGGCATTTAGAAGCTAAATTATGTCTCTAGTAAATATAGCTCCATGTCATCCTTATAAATTCCAGTTCCCTTCACTAACAAGTTCTAAAAACCCCTATTAGATTTCTATAGCTCTTATATTATCGTAATCAAACTTATTTAAAAAACTCTAAAAGTAATTGCGAATTTAAGAGGCAAATTTTAGTAATTACAATCTTGGTTTATCACCCAATTCTAGGAAATCCGTTTCTCACAATACATAAGATTCGTATATTAGTTTTTTCTCAGTGTTGATGCAATTACACGTACGGCTGCGGTAGCCCGGTCGGTAGGGCACCGAGCACATAACTGTAAGATTTTGGATTCGATGCTCGAGCCGACTAAAGACTACCTTATGGTGGATTGTGCACGTAAAATCGGCCGCAATGCCCTTCATGTTCCCATCCAAATTATACCTGTAGAGGTCACCGAAGCGGGGAAGCCATCTCCTCCATAAAAAACCGAAATTGTGATGGCATGTCTCCGGACCATACTTAGGGGAGCGTCCGAGACCGTCGCCAATTACCTATTGCTCAGTACTACTGCGACATTAAACCCAACCTACCCACCAAATACTTAGAACAAAAAGAAAGTCATTTTCTAAATAATTAAACTAGAAATATAAAATTCTGAGTTATACGTATAATGTAAATAAATAACGTTTATAAATGACATTATCAGGAATTACTTGTCTGCATTTTTCTAGATGGTGAAACAATATTATGAATAATTTGCAATGCGAGAAATAAAAATTTCCTAAAATTGGTAATACAACAAATTTATAATTACTAAAACTGGCATTTGTGTTCGCATTTATATTCAGAGATTTTTAAATGAAATGTGACACAATGATAATATAGGAAAAAGCTCTAGAATTCTAATAGGGGTTTTTAGAACTCGCTAACAACAGCACGTAGAATTAGTAAGGATGATATAAAACCAATTTTACTAGAGCTACAATTTAGATTCTACACTCCGCGACAAAAAGTTAGGTACAAAGGTTTTTTTTTTTTTTTTAATAAAATAACATTATCTAAATTGTGCCTATCATTTATTATTATCATAAAATAACACTATTCCCGGACTAATTTTTGTTTTAAGACTAACTTAGAAAATTTTAAGTCTAAAATTTTTCTAATTTTAGACTACACCCGCGACAAAAAGATAGGAACAAAGGCCTTTTTTTTTTTAATTTTTAATATGAATATTTTGAATATGATTCAAATATTTAATATGTTTTTGATATGATAATATTTTGTTATGATTCAAATATTTAATATATTTTTCATATGATAATATTTTGTTATGATAATAAATGATCAGCACAATTTAGATAATGAAATTTAAAAAAAAAAAAAAAAAAAAAAAAAAAACTTTGTTCCTATCTTTTTGTCGCGGAGTGTAGTCTTAAATTAGAAAAAAAATTTTAAAACTTTTCTAAATTAGTCTTAAAACAAAAATTAGTCCGGAAATAGTGTCATTTTATGATAATAATAAATGATTAGCACAATTTAGATAATTGTATTTTATGAAAAATCAAAGAAAAAAAAACCTTTGTACCTATATTTTTGTCGCGGGGTGTATATGTCAGACACAGATTTTTTTCAGTGTTGTCTCAGTTAGATAAAAAGAAAAAAGAAAATATATGAATTGTAGAGCAAGACACTTCAGTAGCTGTGTCCACCCTTTCCAAAGCTCTGCAGGAGTTCCACTCAAACTTCAGAACAGAGAACCAAAGTAATAACATTTAAAAAAATAAAACAAGCCGAAATGTCCTCAGTGATCCATGTAAATGCAGAGTGCATGCAGCATCCCAAACATGTAAAAGTATTAGGACCAATAGAAAAATACTATTTTGCTTTCCGCATATAAAGAATCATAAAGTATATTTACTTCAATTCTCACAAAATTCAAGATAATGATTCACCGATAAAATTTTGTGTAACAATTAAGGAAAGTTAAAAACTTAGCGCAAAACAATAGTAGTAAAAATCATAGCGTATAGGACTGGAATTTTGACAAAGAAAATAACTCAAAGGGGAAATATATATATATATATATTCAATGAAAAAGTTATTTCTTCTGCAAATGTTCACAGCAATATATATATATAAGTAAGAAAGAAAGAAATTTGTGATATCTCTAACTTTAATCACTTGAAACCCTCAGATTAATATAGTGTTGCAATACTAATATGGAAAAACAAACGTACCCTGGAAAAATTATTTTCTTCTAAAAGTCGTTTTATTCCCCAACTCAAACATACACACTGAATCCTTTTATCGGGAAATTCATTCCGCTACGGCAATATTACATTTACAGGTAAAACTACATCCATATATATATATATATATATATATATTGTGTGTGCTTATTAAAGGAGAAGAATTTTTACAAAAAGTACATTTCGTTTTTATCGATTATTAAATTTGTTAGTAATTGGAATTAAGAACTCGTATGTGTAGGGGTTTTTCACATATATATATATATATATTAAATATTATATTAAATATTATATTTTCAATAAATAAATTTTCTATTAAAATTTCTATTTCTATTAAATATACAAAACCCTAAATTATATTTTATATTTAAACGCATTCGTCTCTCTATAAATAAATATCTTAATTTTTAATATTGTTTTATAACTTACTCTATTAAATAAATCTGCTAAAATTCAAAACGTTTTCTTTAAAATTAATAATTTATTCCCGATAATCTAAATGCATTATTTATCAAATAAAATGTTCGTTCAAAATTTTTAACTTTTCAAGCAAAATCGTTTTATTAAAAAAAGAAAAAAAAAAAAAACATTATTTATTAGCCATTGCTCATTCTGTAAATTACAATTCATTCTTTTAAAATGCGCAGGTTTATTTTATTATTGCTACAATTAGCAATAAATGCCCGTTATAACATTATTAAAGGGTGATTTATACATATATTAAAATTATTAAAAACCACACTTCAGCTTCGCTTTGTGACTTTGTAGTGGTGAAGTTCTTTTTGTAGGGGGATGACGAAAAGAAAATTTAAAACCTGTATAAATGAGCACCGTAACGATATAATATTTGGAAAATATACTACACCGCTATCCCAAACCAGCAAAAACGGAAATGTAGAAATCGATTTCAATCAATTTAAGAAAATCTCAAATTACAATAATAATCAATATGCCTTATAATGGGAAACAATAGAAGCTTTTAATCAGCCGGGTGCATGCAACCATGAAGAATCGGTGAACGGAATTGATGCCAACTGGCGACACCTACTTAAAACGAGAATAAAAAACCACACTTAAGAAGAAATTTCGCGGGAGAACACCGCTGCCGATGTGATGGGTGTCGATAATGAGGGGGATCCCCCTACAGAAAGTACTTTACCACTACAAAGTCACAAAGTGAAGATGAAGTAGGGTTTAACTATTTTAATATATGAATTATAGCTTCATTTTTATGATAACTCGGGTGATATTACTTCTTAACTACAGGATATCGTAGTAATCGTTGTCTTTCTGTCTACTAGGAAGCAGACGATTTTGTGGCGTGATAATTTGCATAAGAGATTGGTGTATATTTTTATAACGAACTCTCAAATTCTAAATATTTATATTAATTTATTCGAGAAACAAAGGAATATACTTGGCTATGAATTTAGAGATGTTTGGGAACACTTGGCGTTTTTTTTTTTTTTTTTTTTTTTGCCAGTTGGATGTTGACTGTCAAAACGTGAACTAACATACTTCGCTCCTAAACCACTGCCCTAATAATACGCAACTTTGAAACTCTCTCTCTCATCTAAAACTCTCTAAATAACTCTGTTAATGTCTGTTAGTTCTCTTGAAAGTATTTATGTCAACTTGAAAAATGTTTTCCCTTAATGATTAAATAGCTCTTCAAATAAATCTAATTTAGTTTCAATATTGCAGTATGTCTTATCATGGCTGTTTTTTTTTTTTTTTAATAACCTGGGAGAGTTATTTGCGGACAATATTATATACTGCAAGGAATTCCCTCTAAAGCATATCTCCAGAAAACCCATATGTTTGTTTCCCAGACTTTGCCATTTAGTCCACTGGGCGCCTTAGTGAAACATTAATGAACCATTAATTTATTTCGAACTGTATTCTATTCTAGACGACTTTTTTTATTTTAAAATGTAATTTGTCAACTATATCCTCGGTACCCGGAAAAGCATTTTTGTAAGTAACACTCTTGGAAATTTCCCTTCTAACTCTCCCAGAAATATCTTTTTTATACTAATAAAGAAGAAAAATCTCAACATTATTACCAAGTTTGCGTTCCTCTTAAATTAAATTTATTACGTGACCTTGTGAGACTTTAAACCAATTAAATATAAACTTTATAATTTTTTCAATGGAGTCAGCATAGCCATGTATATTTTCTAAAATTATCTCTCTCTCTCTCTCTCTCTCTCTATATATATATATATATATATATATATATATATATATATATATATATATTTTTTTTCCTTTTGAAAATTTTCCAAAAACTTTTTACAGCGTGAACCCAAACGACGCGACGCAACAAGAACCAAAACTTCGGAACAAGAACCGAAATTTCACATTTATTTATTTAATATGATTGGTGCAGTAATTTTTCACAACCAATCCTAAATCCTTACAAACGCTGGTTACATAAACTCAGATATCTTAAAAAATTGCCCAATACATGAACATAGGGAACTTATCAGGGCATCGACAGTCGAAATGTTTTCCCTGATACTTCTACCACTATTTTTCTTTCGGAATTTTTAGTATTAAGTTTACCAGATTAATTAAATAAAAAATTATCATATACATGTTCTCGCGGAAGAAAATAGGGGAGAAATTTTGACTGTTGATACCCCGTAAAAATATATAATGTACATGAAAATACATAAAATTAAAGTTTTAGTATACTAACTAAAGAAACTGGTTATAATGTATATATTTACAAAATGTGTAACTACTTTGTGATTGGTGTAAAAAAAAATTTTAAACCCAAATATTTTTAAACAACAACAACAAAATAATAATAATAATAATAATAATAATAATAATCTATTTAGAACAAAATAAACTAAGTATTAGGAATAAATAAATTCTACATACACACACAACTTAGAAAAATACGGATTATTATGCAATTATATAAAAAATTCTCTTTTTTTCTGTAGAAAATAAATAAGACTATAAAGCTCCATAAGAGTCACAATTTAAAAATAAATTGTAGTAAACATTTCTTAAACGACCTTTCTAGTTCTTTGTCGGTATACTAAATAAATAAAATTGTTTTGTTCAAGCCTCGAATAAACAGGATTGTAAAGCTCCATTAGAAGCTTTATAAAGAAATGTTGTAATAAATGTTCTAGAAACAGCCCCAATGATGATGATAAATAATGTTAAATATCCCATTGTTTAAAAATATTTTTTTTTCTTTTTATCTTTTAAAGTTACACTAGGGATTACATTGTACAATATTAAAGATAGTAATTTTCATCGAGATTTTTTTTTTTTTTTTTTTTTTTTAAGAAACACATGTTTGAGTCTAAACTAAGCTTTACCTACATTAAATTACATATGTATTTAAAATGTTTCTCTTTAGTCTATAATCACTGAATTCATTTTCAATTTTTTGTGCTAAACAAGATTTTTTTTAAATCTTACAATTAAGAGTTTTACATTTTTCTTCATAAATTTGCCCAAGAAAATGTATGTTAATGTTAAAAACTAACCCAAAACTAGCATATAAATTTAGTAAAAATTATACTATCATATATTTACTATATATATATATATATATATATATATATATATATATATGCATTCTGTATTTCAGTAAATGCACATACATATATACACTCAGATATACATTTATGAAAAAGAGTACTTTCATTCACTGAAAGACACATGAACGCACAACAACATCTACAACAGCCACTGACTCGAAACTAGGATAGGTTACAGTAAATGCACATACATATTCACATGCACATACATGCATTTTTGCACATACATATTGTGTAAACAGCCACTTCCAAACGATATTACAAGATTCTCCCCTATAAGGAGGGGAGAGTGGGCAGAACATGATTTCACAAAAATCTTTATATCTCAAAGAAAAACAAATATATGTACATTTATTCCTTTAAAATATAGCTAACAAAAATAACTAAAAATAATTTTTTTGGAATTTGTAAAACTCAGCACCGAAGGAGGGAGGGAAAAAAACGTAGTTTCAAATGTGCAAAATATGATTTCACATAACCCTACATATTTCAAAGAAAAAAGAAATCCTTAATTTTTTTGCTTTTAAATACAGCAAACACAAATACGGTAATATATATATATATATATATATATATATATATATATATATATATATATATTTATATATTGATATATACATTACCGTATATATTATATATAAAATATAAATAATATATACGTTTTATATTATATATAAAATGAGGACACAAGACAAAAAAAAAAAAAAAAAAAAAAAAAAAAAAAAAAAAAAATGTTTCCACCGAAACAATTTAAAATACTAATAACTAAGGAAACATTAAAAGTTAGAAACCCTTTAAAATTCATCCATATTTATTAAAGTTAAATTTACAAATTAAAATATATAAAGCTTTTCGCCATGTTTTCTCATAGAATCTACAAGTCATACTAGGTGTAATGAAAAAATATATATACGCTGTCTGTTTAATGTTTAATGTTATGTGTTTAATTTTCATAAATATGGACGTCTTTTAAAGTGTTTCTAGCTTTTAATGTTTGTTTGTTTGTTTTTATTTATTAGAATGTTTGCATAGTTTTTAGAAAAATCTCAATTTGGGAACTTCAGTTTAAACTATTTTAAACTAATTTAAAATACTATTTTCATGCATGTATTTTTTATAATTAATCAAATTTTATTATATACATAAAAAATTATCACTATACATATAAAGCATAGAAAATGTAATTTCCAATAGCGGAAAATTTCTGTGAATTTTAAAGATTTTTATAAAAGTTTTGGCACATAGAACAGAGATTAATTGTTATAATAATTAATTTAAAATAATATTAACAGCATCCTAAAGCATTATTTAAATCATTACTGACTGTATTGTATTTTACGCATGATTTCAAGTATGAAATATACAAATAGAATTTATATATATACACTCATGGACAAAAAAATTAGCGCACCAAGAAATAATTGCGGGATCGTAACGAAACTTGGCATGAAGGTACATGTCGGGGAGATATGCAAATGATTAGAAATGCAGCGTGATTGCGCATTATGTATAGCCGGTAGAGGGCGTTTAACGTCGTTCTCTGTGGAGTATAAAAAAGGTAACCAAAGCTTATTTGAGTTTGCTGAATCATTTACAAAGGAAGAGCTGAGGTAGACATGCCATTACGTCGTTTTAGAAGACAATATGAACAGCTGTCGCAGTTTGAGAGGGGGAGAATCATCGGCATGATGGAAGCTGGGTGGTCAGCTAGGCGAGTAGCTCGTCAATTAGGCCGCTCTGATTGTGTTGTGAGGAGGTGTTGGGACCAGTGGACCCGAGAGATGTCATGTACACGAAGACCAGGCTCAGGACGCCCTCGACAGACCAGTAGTCGAGAAGACCGCCACATCGAAAGAAATGCACGCGTACAGCGAACTGCTTCATCGGTCGCCATCCAGGCACAGGTAGCACCTTCACTAGGGGCCCCTGTGTTTTCTCGAACCATACGAAGGTGCCTGGCTGAAGGACATTTGGTATCGCGGCGCCCATTACGTGTGCTGCCCAGGACGCCCACCCATCGACGCCACCGTTTGGAGTTTTGCCGCGCACGAGGAAACTGGACAGCAGCAGAATGGAACCAGGTCGTCTTTAGCGATTCAACATTCAATCTCAGCAGTGATGACAATCGTGTTCGTGTGTGGAGACCCCGTGGTGAACGCCTCAATCCTGCCTTTGCTTTACAGCGACATACCGCTCACACAGCTGGTGTGATGGTATGGGGTGCCATTGCCTACAATACACGGTCACCCCTAGTATTGATGCATGGCACCATGACAGCCCAGCGGTATGTCCATGACATCCTGCAACACATGTGTTGCCACTCATGCAACGGCTCCCAGGAGCCATTTTTCAACAAGACAATGCTCGGCCTCACACGGCAAGGCTGTCACAAGACTGTCTCCGCACTGTTACTACCCTTCCTTGGCCTGCCCGATCCCCAGATTTGTCTCCAATCGAGCATATCTGAGATCATTTGGGACGACGAGTTGGGCATCGGGCATCCCACGAGTTTGAACGAACTAGAGGCCAGGTTACAGCAAATATGGAACGAAATGTCTCAAGACATCATACAGAACTTGTATGCCTCAATGCCCGATCGTATCGCATCGTGCATTCGCGCTAGAGGGGGTCCAACAGGGTATTAAATCCTCCGTTCTTTTGCCTTTTTCTCTGAAATAAATTATCCTTTTTCTTTGATTTTCTAATCATTTATTTTTATCAAAGTAGTCATTACGTATGTAAAATTTCGTTTCATTTTGACGACTCCTTCTTGGTGCGCTAATTTTTTTGTCCATGGGTGTATAAATCTAAACTTGTAGAGAATAAGTGGTTGTCATTATTCTCAATTGTAGATCTCACTAGATCTTAGATCTTAAAGATGAACTTAATTGCTTAATTAGCTAGTAATAAGAAGAGCTCGAGGCAATGTTAACAAATAAATAACAAAGTTTATTTAGCATTCAATATCAAGGAGGGCGTTGAGCTAACTCAATTTAAATAAATGACTTCAAGAACTAACTTTAACAAGACATAAAATAAGAAGTTGTTTTATCTCACCAATGCTGATCCTTTTGACGACTGCTCTCGGCTACTACTAACTATTCTCACTTTAGAGTTTCGGCCGGATCCCCGATACACGACAGACTCTTTTCTTAATTTACGCCACAATACTACACCTCTCTACCATCACTTCGCGCACACCATAATCCGGTGCAACTCAGTATAACCACCAACTCCAGCGCGCTATAACTCTTTACTCCACACTAATCAGCTATCAATTCATTACCCCTAGCAATTCACTATCCTTCATTTTATAGTACATTCAACAACTTCCTTTCATTTCATGTCACTCAAAACATTTTAAAATCACTTCTAATTCATCTAACACTGAGATCCTAATTATTTCACTTCAGCCCCATAACGACATAAAACTCACTCGACCTCAACTTTCACCGAGTTACTATGGCGACGAAGTGCTTTAACCGTCTCAACTTTTGGTGACGGTCTATAGTCTCGACCTCACAAACTAAACAAATGAAATTGCTTAAAATTTTTTACATTTTTAATTACACGCAACTACCGGGGAAAATTACTAATTTTACTGTCTTGAGAAAGTTTATTTAAGGAACATCTGACACTGTTCCAAATTAACATAAGGCTCCAAAGTTCTATCATCTCTAAACTATTATTTTTAGCACATTTTTAAAAAAAATGCTTAGTCGCCGAATTTTTCGATAAGGTTTACCTAAAAAGAACCCAACCTTGGTAGCACATAACGTTGTTATAGCGTTAAAAATAAGTCTGAATAGTGAAAAATTAGTTAAAGCAACGTTATAACAATGTTATGTACTACTTGGTAAGATACACCCCAAACAGAATTCAAGTGCTTATGTATATATTGTACTTTTACATATGTTTACAACAAAAACTTTAATGCAAAATTGGGTTTAGTCTGACAATATTTTAGCCAGTTTTGAAATTTTCGAATATATAATTCCTAATTTTAGTCTTTTTAAAAGATTACATTTATGTATTTCCTATTTCCAGTATTATACGAAAAAAAACTATTTCTTAAATGAATTATCAATTTTTATTTTTTATTTTATTTTATTTTATTTATTTATTTATTTATTTATTTTTTATTTTTTGCAGATATTAAATAAAATATATTAAAATAACACAATCAACTGATTGGAAAGAAAATCATATTTATTGAAATTTATTTTTCCGACTGAGTGAAAATAATGCCTGGACCGGGTGTCGAACCGGATGGTGTGATCAATGATTTACAAGGTCAAGGCTCTACCCTTGTAAATCAATGATCTGGATTTCGACTTCCGGTCCAGGCATTATTTTCACTCAGTCGGAAAAATAAATTTCAATAAATATGATTTTCTTCCCAATCAGTTGATTGTTTGATTTTAATATATTGTACTTCTTTCTCCCATTGTTTAATGATGTTTTCAATTACATGCGGCTTATTTCTGTTGAGCTATCTACATGATAGACCAGATGTTTCTGCCTAAAATATTGTCTGAGTGAGTAATGTCCACCGGTTGTCGTCTTGGATAGCTCAATTGGTAGAGCCTTGACCTTGTAAATCAATGATCTGGGGTTCGACTCCCGGTTCAGTAATTCACTCAGTTTAATTTCACTCAGTCGGAAAAGTAAACTTCAATAAATATTAAATAAAATGTTTCAGGATGAAAAAAAGTCTTTTCGTAAAAACCTATTGTTATTTTTTGTTGAAATCATAGATTTATTTTAAACCAAAGAAATAAATAGGACTTGTATACTTATTTTATTGGTATTTTCGGCTAAGAAGTCGAATACTTTTTGGCTATAATTTTCTCATTGCATCTTGAGGTTTGAGTCACCAGTTTAAAGAAGGGGATAAAAGGCAAAAATCGAAAGTTGAGTTATTATCATTATTAGTTATTGTAATTTGCTTTACGTTGAATCAAATGCCTGTTTTTTTTTTTTTTAACACAAAAACTACAGTTCTTCTGTACAAACTTTATCTATTACAAATAAGCACTACATTGGAAAATAAAATGGCTTTTCTCCTCTTTTCAAAAATCTTAATTTTGGATTTGTTTCCATTTTCAAACTCGTGCTTGATTCCATCTAATAGGCTTTATATCAAACTACTTTTTTTACTTCCATTACCCTACTACTTTAGGTAATGGAAGTATTGTATTCGGTCTGAAAATTCGATATCGGGTTTTCACCTGATTTACACGTTTTAACGTCCCCTGAGTCCAAAAAAGTGGTTTTTGGCAATTGGTCAGTGCGTATGTATGTGTCTGTGTGTGTATGTATATATGTGGAGAATCTTCTGGCTATTATAGTTCAGAATATAATAAAGATAGAGCTACGAAACTTTAGAATTGAAATACGTCTGGTGTACAGATGCAATTTCCAAATTTTGGTGAGAATTGAAAACCGGAAGTGGGACATCGGAAACAGGAAATGGGACCGTAAGTCCGTATCTCAAAAATGGGTCTAACGATTTTATTCAAACTTGCTCTATATAAACACTCTTTTAGATGTCCTTTCGTGATATAGTTGGTTAGTTCAGGAAAATTGATAGGCGTCCTGTATAAATAGCTCAATTTCAGGCCTCGCAAAGGCGTTCTTTTAAAAACGGTTGTACGGATTTTTTTCAAACTCGCCATTTTAACTCACTTTTAAATATCCTTGTGTATGTAATTATTGTTTTCCTGTCAATAATTGAGTTTAACCGGAAGTGGGACATGGGAAACCGGAAGTGGGACCGTAAGTCCGTATCTCAAAAACGGCTCTAACGATTTTCTTCAAATTTGCTATATATACACTCTATTACATGTCCTTTCGACTGATATAGTTCGTTAGTTCAGGAAAATTGATAAGCGTCCTGTATAAATAGCTCAATTTCAGGTCTCCCAAGGGCGTTCCTTTAAAAACAGCTGTACGGATTTTTTTCAAACTCGCCATTTTAACTCACGTTTAAATATGCTTTTGTATGTAATTATTGTTTTCCTGTCAATAATTGAGTTTAACCGGAAGTGGGACATTGGAAACCGTAATGTAAGTCGTGTGGCTGTTACACGCCAGATTTTTTTTTTTTTTTTTTTTTTTTTTGTTAAATTAAAGACTGTTAGGATATATTATTTTATACATTTAATGCATTAAAGAAATATTCTTTAGCAAAAAAAAAAAAAAAAAAAAAAAAAAAAAAAAACCTTATATTTATATTTCCGCTAGTAATTGCCATTATGATATATTTTGAAGAATCAATTAAGGGGAAAATGTAAATAAGTTCGGTATTTAGAAAGTGTATATGGAGATGGGAATCGTAATATGGTACAAGATTTTTCGTCATAAGTTTTTACCAGTATTTCAAAGAAAACATTTTTCTAATAAATTGTGAATATATATTTCTGTTTTAACGTTTTATTATTATTTTCTTCTCATAAACTGATCGTCTGTCTCATTTTTAGTTCACGAGATGGGTAGGAATTCAAAAACATTAGGAACTTCATGTATTCATTTTTAAACAATACTAATTTCCCATATGCAATATATTGCATTTGGGGCTGAATATAAATACAAAAAGATAAAACAAAATGGTAATATGGACACTAAAATACATGAAGTACTGTTTTTTACCTGTAAATTAAGCACATTAAACATTACTTTTGTAAAATGATAACAAAATAATAATAATAATAATAATAATAATAATAGTAATAACAGTTATGGTGATGATAATGATGACGATGAAAAAGTTCTGTTTCGACCGACATCTCACATGCTAACACATTATGAGCATTCTGGTAAATATGGTTATCTTGGTTATGAAGCTTCATATTTTTAAAAATAATTGCACGATAAACAGAAGATATTCATATGATATTTTTTTATTAATTTTTAGATAGACCAAAAATTATAAATAGACCTATATATAAAATTATATATAAACACATTTATAAATAAACCATTGGTTTAACCGAGATATTCGCATATTAATTAAATTAAATATATTATTAATTCTCTGTTTTATATTTTTACAACGAACAATTAATAAAAAGCTTCATCTTTTGCATTTTATTTAGAAAACAAATCTTTATCTACCCGTTTTCTAAACTATTATTTATATGTTAGATTTTCCAAGGACTTTATGCTAAACATCGCAGAGATGTATTATTGGGTTGTTCGATAAATAATGTCGTTTTTTGTTTTCAAAGTGAATTTATTTATATTAACAACAAACATTAATCAATGATATATTGACCATTTTGTTGGATAACCTTTTGTCATCTTTCGGTAAGTTGAGAAATTCCACGTTCGAAGAAGCATTGGTTTTTAGAAGGAAACGTTTTAGAAAACGACATTATTTATAGAACAACCCAATAATTTCTTTTAGACGAATTTAATATTTACTCTTAAAAATCTTAATAATAATAATAATATCAACCAAAATTCAATGTTCGTCATGAAAGTAAATGATGAATAAATTTCATGAAGACTATTTATCTTATCTATTCTAAATAAACACAATATGTTCTAGAAATTCTACCTTTTTATGTTTCATTGAAAGAAAAAAAAAAGCCTCTCATTTTAATAAAGGCTTCTATTTTTTATGGAAAATTTTATTATTTTTTTATCAGTTGTAAGAAAATCCATCAATTTATATTAAATTGATGGAAAATTAAAAAAAATAAATAAATTTATATTAAATTGATTAAATATCATATTATATTTAATCAATTTATATTTAAATAAAAAAAAGGGGGTGGGTGATGGTTATTAATATTAGATGAAATTCTGAAGCTCTTAAATATTTAATTATATGTATAATTTTATTATTTTTTTTTTAAATACAATAATAAGGATAAGGATAATAATAATAACAGTCCTATAAATATATTTTTTCAAAGCCAATATCATGTTTGAAGAAACGGAAATAGAATTTGACGAAAAAATATTAAGTAAAGAAAAGTTTTTTTTTTTTTTTTTTTTTTTTTCTTTTCATTATTAAAACATGATCAAGACAACAAAAGGTACAAACATTTAATAAATAACGGTTTAAATAAAAATGGTTTTGCGCTTTCAATTTTTAACAATATTTGTTTTTTATTTTCATTTTTTGTCTTTGTAAAATCTATCCTCAGCGTTTAAAATGGATTAGAAATATAGACTGTTTTTTCATTCAGTTTTCAGTATGTCTGTCTTTTTATTCTACTTATGTATTTGTGAGAACGCATCTGAATTATTTTAGAATAAAAAGATGATATTTTTGAAAATATTGTAAATTTGAAATACGAAATCTTCATTTATTCCTCCGTAGATAATAATAATAATAATAATAATAAAAACTTTATGTTTATTATAAATAAATTACAAAGAATTCAGATAATGCTAAAACAACTGAAAATAAAAATATCTAGTTAATGTTATAATGCAACATTTTTTTTTTTTTTTAACACGGCCATAAAAATACCATATTTAACCTTTTTATTCATTTTTTTTTTTTTTTTTTTTTTTTTTTCAATTTCAATCAAAATCAAAGTTCTATGAGGAAAAAATCTGTAACTGACATCGAAAATCTAAATTGAAACGCTAGAAAAAATAGTTCCATGTCATCATTATAAATTCTAGTCCCTTTGAAAGCGAGATCTAGAAACCCCTATTACAATTCTAGAGCGTTTGTCTATATTATAGAAGGCAAAGTTATTTAAAAATATCTGCAAATGAATGCAAATACAAGAGGCGGGTTTCAGCAAAAATAATCTTGGTTTATGACCCAATTCTAGAAAATCAAGCGAGAATTTCTCGCAATACAAAAGATTCAGAATATTTTTTCACCATCTAGAAATGTGTAGACTGGAAATTCTCAGTAATTTCGTCTATTCATTTTATTGGTGTGCCTTATGCGCATAGTTTCGAAACCTATATTTCTAGTTTAGGGATTCAGAATATGACAACTCTTTCATTCTAGATGAAGGCCGTATATATATATTTTCCTCGGTGTTTATCAGTTTTCTGTGTTGAAAAGCTATCATTGACTTCTGGAAATACTAGTTTTAAAAAGAAACATATTATACTAAATTTCCGAATTTCAAGTTCAAAAACATGCATATTATACATAAATAAAGTACGAATTTTAAAGAATTACTCACAGATGAGAACGTTGTTTCTCTCTTCAGATACGTTCCCAGAAAGATTTTATATTTAAACAAATAAAAATACACTATTAGCCTCAGGTTTGTTTAAGATGTGTAAATAATTTTCGGAAGTAGTATATATGCAGCATCACAATTGTACTGTTTAGTTGTGAAGCTGGCCGACTTCTTAAATTTGGAAAATGTAATTTCTTCTTTTTTTTTTTTTTCAATCCTAAGTAAAATTTTTCAGAATATAGAAACAAGAAACCCTGCCAAAGCCGATCCGCCCCTTTTTTATTTGCGTTTCAAAATCACATTGTGCTGCAAAATCGGTCAAATCTTAAAGCTGGTGAGTTTCAGAACCGGTCATCTCCATATCTGTGAGATCGCGATTCTGCTCCACACGATTAAAGCAGCACACTTGTTGATTAACATCGCAATGTTATTGCGTTTTCTCTCGCATGTGACTTCTCTTTCTTGGTGCACTCAAAGATTCTAATAATTGAAATTCGTGTTAGCTTCGGCAGTGGAGACATTTCTAAAACAGATACCTTCAAATAAATCTAGGGAAAGGAAATGTGACCCTGCGGCGTAGTAAAGGAACAAAGCTAAAGTTCAAAAACAATATACAATCATTTTGTTATATTAATTGATAATGTAAAGCACCTTAGTTTGTATATTAGGTTAAATAATCTAATGTTATAAACTTAATAAGGTATCTATGATGATTCAGCAGGTTATAGCGATCTGTTTATGTAAGTTTATTTATAAATCGAAAGATTTTCCACTGTATTAAAAAATTGCTCGTGGTTAATGAATTTGTGATACTTTTTAATAATTTTCTACAGTTAGTTTTTTTCTTTTTTTTTAGCAAATATCAGGTACTTTTCATCAGATTCTTTTTATTTATTTTTTATTTATTATTATTACCAGTTAATTTTTTACCAAATAACAGAAACCCGTTATTTATAAATAAAATTTAATTGAACAAAAGATTTTGTATATTTGTAACTTTGAAAATCAAATATTTACATTAAATTTATATAAATGTATATAATATATATAAATTCTTGTTTAATGTAAACCAGGGTAAATCCAAAATATGTTGCAAATGTGGCTAAATCAAAAAAAAAAAAAAAAAAAAAAAAAAAGAAGAAGAAAAAAATTATAATCCCCTCCTATCACGTGCCTCTGCCATTTTATTTCGCGTTTTCAAATTTACTGCCCTAACGATTATAAAACTAAAAATTTTGGTTCCTATCTTATTTTGGCTGAGTGGGGCAACATTTCAGTTTTTACTATTTTTTTTTTTTTTTTTTTTTGTCGATGGCCGTTTTTGGAGCTAGACGGCACAGTTATTAAACTGGCATTATTATATTAATAATAATTTCAAGTAAAAGCATTCAGTATAATAAAAATTTGAAGTGAAATCACTTTCCTATAGTAACTGCGAACAATCCAATTATCCATAATAAGCCAATTACGAAAAAAAAAAATCTGAAAATGTATTTAGTTTAAATAATTAAATAATTCATGCATTTACAAAATTTTTGTGTCAAAATGCACTACATAATTTTTATTTTTATCATAAACTTTTTTCTTTACCTTCAAACTCGTAATTTATGAATTTTCTATGTTGATTATATATCGTTGAAACCTATAAATGTGGGATTTATAAAGCAATAAACTATCGTAAATTCCACAGCTTCATATTCAGCAGCATCTGCATATGATTTATGAGTGCAATAATTATAAACCACTCAGCATGCTTTCACCAAATGTCGATAAAAACGTTATTTTTAATTTTATGTGCACTCTATGAAATATATTTTCTCGTTTATAAATGTATATTGGAAGCATACTATTAATCTTAGGTTTGTTTCAGCTATGTAAATAGGTTTTGAAAATAACAAATCTGTACAAATGTAACACAATACTTTCATTTTGATGCTGTTTGTATTTTCAAGTAATTAATTTCAATATAGTTAAATTAAATATCGAAGTAAATGAATATGTCATAGATAAATTTAATTTAGCGTGGTAATTCATTTAAAAATAAATAGAAATATCAATATATATATATATATATATATATATATATACTAGCAGACCCGGCCACGCGTTGCTGTGGCTATGTTATACGTTGAATTATATTGTAGTAAAATATTCAATATATTAAAATTATTATTTACGAATAAAGACCATCCTTGATAACATCCTTGATCTTAGCAGACTTAGCCTGCTTCGCTGGTCCCTATTTTTAAATGATTCACTATAATTAAAGAATTCTCAAAATTGCATTAATTTTTAACATGTGAAAAAAAAAAGAGAAAAAAAAATCTGATCGGGAAAAATGTTCGACACTCATAATGAATCCATATATTATCGAAAGGAAAATGATATAAAATACAAAAAAATCTTCTCTCATTGGTGGAATAATCTGTTCGGACCCCCACTGCCTGCGGCAGTGTATACCTGCGCAAACCATGCGCACCGTTTCTTCATCCACCGTTCCCGCCCTTCTTAATAACTCTATACTTTCGAAAATATCCGCAATCGATTTATCGGGCCTTAAAACTTAATAATACTAATTTTCAAAGTTCTAACTCTTATTTCTATTATTTTGCCCCTTTGCCCTCCCCCCTCCCACTATTCTAAATAATTTTACAAATTCGAAAATATCTACAGTTTATTTGTAGGTGTCAAAAACCTGTATGCACCAATTTGAACGATCTAACTATATTTTATTTTTTGCCCCTCTGCCCCCCTTCCCGCCCCTCCTAATAAATTTACAAATTCGAAAATATCCGCAATCGATTTGTTGGTATCAAAAATTCTATGCACCAATTTTCAATGATCTAACTCCATTTTTATATTTTGCTCCTCTGCCCCCCCCCTTTCCCGCTCCTCTTAATAATTTTACAAATTCGAAAATATCTGCAATCGATTTGTATGTATCAAAAACTTCTATGTACCAATTTTTAGCGATGTAACTCTATTTTTATTTTTTTGCCCCTCCGCCCCCTTACCCGCCCCTCCTAATAACTTTACACTTTCGAAAATATCCTCATTCGATTTGCAGGCCTCTAAAACCTCTCTATACCAATTTTGAACAGTCTATCTGCATTTCTATTTTTTTTTTTTTTTTTTTTTTTGGTTGTTGCTGTTTGTTTGTTTGTTTGTGAAATCACGTTTTGGCCCCTCCCCCCCCTTTTGGGAGGCGAATTTTGCAATAAAAACTATCCTATCTCTCAAGTTGGACCAAATTGCACACAGTGTCCAAATTTCATTAAAATCGGCTCATTAGTTTAGGAGTTCATCGCGGACAAACATAATAAATTTTATATATAAAGATATATATATATATATATATTATATTAAATTATAAAGTTTTGATCAATGAAGCACAAATAAGTAAAAAACAGGATTAATTTCACTGTATTATCTTCATTATAATATGAATTCAATTTACACTTCAGTCTAAGTAACACGTGGCCGGCTATGCTAACACCAAAAATTTAAAAAGTGGAAATGATTGAATTATACGAAATTTATTAATAGGTTAATAAGTTGAAGATTCTTTGTGTAGATGGCAGCACCATATATATTTCAGCTTTCATTTCAACCCAGTCGAAAGGTATCGACATCTGTTAAGTGGAAATAATTGAATTATACGAAATTTATTAATAGGTTAAAAAGTTGAAGATTCTTTGTGTAGATGGCAGCACCAAATATATTTCAGCTTTCATTTCAACCCAGTCGAAAGGTATCGACATCTGTTAAGTGGAAATAATTGAATTATACGAAATTTATTAATAGGTTAAAAAGTTGAAGATTCTTTGTGTAGATGGCAGCACCAAATATATTTCAGCTTTCATTTCAACCCAGTCGAAAGGTATCGACATCTGTTAGAATCATTTGGAATTAACAGATAATTGTGACTGTCAAATAATAACAGACAAATAATTAGCAATAAATTAAAATTGCGACTATAATTTGAGATTTAAACTATCCTATCTCTCAAGTTGGATCGAACTGCACATGGTGTGCGAATTTTATTATAATCGGTTAAGTGGTTTAGGAGTCCATTGAGGACAAACATTGTGACACGAGATTTATATATATTAAGATATATATATATATTTCGAAATATTATTTTCAAAGTTATCGAAAGTTATTTTAAACACTCTTGTAAAATTATTACAAATAACTTAAATTGCTGGATGAAATTACTTTCCATACAATTCTGTTTTAAAATATCTGACATTTAATCATTGAGATTTTTATAAATAAAATTTTATTATGGCAAATTTATTATGTGGTGCTTACGGAAATTTAAAAACGTTAAAAATACATTTGACATAGAAAATTAAAGTAACATTTATTTTATAAATTTATATTATACAGTAAAGAGCCTTTTTCTTTCTTGTTAATCTTCATATGACACTGAATTAAAATACATAGTTGCTTCGTGACGTAACACATTTGTTGCCAAGTTATCTAAAAATTAAACCAAAGTCACAAACAAGGAAAACAATTTTGTCGCCTACTGTATTTTTATAAATCTTTTTTTTTCCCTGTGTATATGATGTGAGGCTGAAAAGTTCCTGTCTTTGTCCAGAAAGAAAAGACTCAGAGTTGTGTAATTATATATTTATTCAATATAGTCACTTAGAGACAGGTACGCATTTTAATGGGTTGTTCTAACATTTGTAGACCGTTAAAATAAAATACAATTTGTTGTTCCTACAACCAGCTTTCAGCAGCATCTTGGGCATTTGAAATCTCTTTAAAACGTTGTTTTTTCATAGTAAGAAACAGTAAATATTCAGAAGGAGCTACGTAAGGGGATTAAAAAGAATAGTGAGCCAATTGGAAACCCAGAGTGTTCAATTTAGCTTGAACTACGTTGAAAGCGTGCGCTGGTGCATTGTCATGCAAAAACAGGATTTTTCTGGTTAATTTCCTCTGACGTATTTTTCTTAAATGCTTTTTTTTTTGAGTTGGTCTAGAATGTTAGCATAATACTCTCCAGTTATAATGGAGTCTTAAGGTAAGCAGACCACTAGAAAAATACCATCGTTGTCCAATAAAACGTACGCCATAACATTTTTGACCGATTTCTGGGTTCGGAACTTCTTCAGCTTCGGGAAACTTGTGGCCCCATTATTTTAATTGTTCCTTTGTTTCAGGACCATAAATGTTGGGCCATGTTTCGTCTTCTGTCCCTAACCTAGATAGAAAGTTCTGTAAAGCTACAACATGTAACAAAATGTCTTTTGATTTTTAAATTTGTTCTTTATACATGTCTTTATATATGTTCAAACATTTCGGCACAAATAAAATAATGTTGTAAAAATCAGAATCACTTGATATTTGAAGAGTTGCACATCAAGATATTTAGCTTTCATTTGCCATTTAATTTATTCTTATATTTCAACTCAAAGGGTGGGTGGGCAAGCGAGAACTTTTCAGGCTCCTCTCGCATTTTGAAAAATTGGAAACAACATAAAGAGATATTTTGAAATTTAAATAATCTCAGCATATGGGCTTCAAATTATTTAAAGCTCGATATCATCTAAATGCATAATCCGATTGCGCTTTAAATTTATATACACATTATAGGTTGCCGTCGCGCGAACTACATAGATTTTCATGAATCTAGAACTTATACATTTTTAAAGGGACACAACGAAATATTCATTATCATTATGACCTAAGGGCTTAAATTATTTGAGGTGAAATAGTGTTGAACGCCTTATTCGTTTAAGCTCAATGATTTCAGACTTCCATTACTCCTCCAGCGGCCGAAAGGTGCTGCGCTGTAAGCTGGTAGACGTGAGGTGCCAGTTTCGATCCCAGGTTGGGCTCATCGGCATATCCGCTCGGAGTTTTCCATGATTTTCTCCGAAACTTACCTAAATACGGGCTACGACACCTTAAATGACACCCATGGAGGGCACCCTCCCTCAGGCCTAGGACCCTAGTGCAGTCAATCGGTCTTTATCCCCACAACCTAACCCATCTCAGACTTCCATTGCTTTAATTTAATTAAAAGGCCTTAAATTAATTAATGTTCAAAAGTCGAGTTAAGTCGCTTCCGATTTTTTTAATTTTTAATTAATATTATAATTTAAGTTACTCTTATAAAATTAAAGAGACTTACAAAAAAAAAAAAAAAAAAAGCGAGCTAAAGCTTAATTAAAAGTATTACATTGTTAAAAAAACACCAAACTTCAATACTGAATGATATAGAATGAAAACCTATTTATGTAAATGCATTGAATTGAAAACACATTGAATACGTGTTTTGGTTTGAAATATATATCAAATGTTCTTGATCAAAAGAGTAATTTATCAATAATAAATAGTATTGAGACGTAAATAGTGCAATATACAAAAAATGCGTATTTTGTTATAATTTTCAACGTTTTCATATATCAATTTTTTAAAATATTTTTTCTATTTTTAGTTACGTTAATTTTAATTCATACCATAAAGTCAAATTTCATTTGATATAAATATATTTATTTATTTTTTCAATATTTTGTAACACATAGTACAATAGTCAAGTATTTAAATTTAGATTTTATAAAAAGAATTCATATGTAATCTACAAACATCAACAATACCGAGTGAAGGCTGAAATTACAGCATTCGTTTTAACTTTCTCTTACCCATAGAGTCGCGAAAGTATTGTTTTAGGGTCAAATTTTCAAATGTGAGTTTTTGTTATTTTTACTTGTTCTGAGGTCTCCTGAATACGAAAATCATGCTTTTAGCAAATGGTCTCTGTGTCTCTCTGTGCGTCTGTCTGTTTGTGTGTATGTCTGTGTGTATGTTATCAGCATATCTCAAGAACAAATAGTAGCACAAATTCCAAACTCGGTATTCTAAATGTGTATCATATAGATGATACGCATTATAATGATATTACAGTAAGTTTTTCGTTGAGATGAAGCAAATGGTTCGTGTGATGCAAGTCCTAAGGCTTGCATCACACGGTTGTCCGATGCAACTCCTAAGGCTTACGATGCTGCAGTGTATCTACAAATTAATTCGTTACAACAATGTTTAGCGAATCTTGTGACCGCCAAGGCTAGAGTTGCACCTCTGAAAAGGGTGCCGCTTCAACGTTCAGAGTTACTTGCGGCAATGTTGGTTTTATTGTCGGCAAAATGGTTTTATCGTCCAGGTCCTGCGAGAGGTGTGAATCATTTATTTGTTTGCTATTTAATAATTTAATTAATTATTTAATAATGTTAATATTGTTAATATTTTTTGATTTACATATTTATTTATTATTATCTTTGGCACCCTCATTCTTTAAATTTGCACTAGACGTGTTTTTATAAATATTCCATTATCATTGAAAGTCATATTTTTAAATAATTCAGTGCATTATTGAATTATTTACATCTTTCTTAACAATGGAAAAGAAACATCCATAATGTTGCAACAAATTTCATAGTTTTAAGAACGTTTCTAAAATTTCATTTTTGCAAATATTTGCATTGATATCTTTTTTTTATAACTTGTTAAACAAAAATTAGCTTTTCAGAAAAAGCTCAAAATAAAGAAAAAAATTTTTTTTATTTAATATTTTATTAACAACAACACACAAAATATGTATTCTACGAAATAATTCTGATATTTATGATTAAAGAAATGCATGTGTACTATTAAATATGGTTTCTTAAAAATGAGTTAAAGTGTCTCTAAATAGCTCCGAACTAATATATACATTTGAAAACCCATGTACTCATTTTTGAGTATACTGACATGCTCAAAAATGAGGTTGTCCAATAAGAATCCCAATGTCTCCATGTTTGACATACCAATATACTCAGAAATGAGTACATGGGTTTTTTAATTTAAGTATATATTGTTTCGGAGCTATTTTGATACAATTTAGCTCATTTTTAAGAAACCATTTATAACAGTGTGTAAATCCAATTTTTATTCGTCCCTTGTATATATATAACATACAATCTCTATTTTTTTAATGCATTAAAACTTTTAACGAATAAAATAGAAGTTCAAAAATCATCTTTTACTAAAGGTAATGGAACATTTCTCTTAATATTTCAGCAATGCTGTAAATTACCTAATTTCACACTCAACATAACCTGCGTATGATTTATGAGTATAATAACTATAAAACACTCAGCATGTTTTCACTAACAGTCGATAGAACCATTAATTTTCATTTTACATTTGGTCTGTAAATGACCTGATTTTTCCGAGTAAGTGATTTTGATTTTTGAGAGTATCGTTGAAACATACAATCATTTTTAGATTCTTGTGAAAAATATAGCTCAATTAAATGCATTTATTTAATTGCAGTAATTGTCACAATAAACACATATTTATGTTAGATATAAGTATTATTATATATGCATTAACATTTATAAGTGGTATTACGTTTCGATATATAGGTTTCGATGTATTTGAAAAAAAGTTATATGTTATTTAAGTTAGATACTAAATTTTTAGGATTTATGAATTACATATTTATCAAAATCATTCAAAATTTTAACAGTGCGAATATATATATATATATATATATATATATATATATGTATATATATTTGTCTGTCGTATACTTTATGTTAAATTTTGTTTCAATTTTTCTGAAAAACATTTAATACTTTTTCATACGGTATTCTAATTGTATTTAGAGTAAAGCATAAATAAATAAATAATATAGATATGTGATAACAAACTGAAACATATTTAAAAATTTGCTAAAATTCTTTCGTATTGACATTGTTATGTAAGATCCCTCTTCAGAAAAATTCATAGATATAAACGCAGCAGGAAAACAATATTGGTAGCAGATAGAAAAAAAAAAAAAAAAAAAAAAAAAATAACTAACTGCCAGTGGTAATTCATTTTAACTTATTCATAAGTTATTATTATTCGACTGTTTAAATTAACAACAAAAAAAAAAAAATACTTATAAAAAAAAAATAGAATAATAATAATAATAATATTAATATTATATTAATTATCTTTTTTGTATGAAATTACCGTTTTCAGTTTGCCTGTTCCTGTGACTGGTTTGTTTAAGATAAGATTTCTTTCCTTTTTTTTTTTAAAATGTTTTCGGTAATATACCTGAAATATCGATTTCAATATCGTTATTTTACCAGGTTTTTTTAACTTCTATTTTTGCTTATTTGTTTGTTTGTTTGTCCGGTACAAATCTTGCAATCGAATTTTAACTAACTTCCCTACTAACTAGACATTTGAAATTTTCACAGTAGTTCAGAACCCGGTGACAACACAATAGTGAGCAGTCCGATTCTCGAATTTTTTTATTAGTTTCTTAAAATTGTTTAAAATATGAAAATAATAACATGCTAATAGCGTTAAAATAGCCATTAAAATATTAGCTATAATTTGATTGTTGTCAAAAAAAAAAAAAAAAAAAAAAAAAAAAAAAAGAGTTCATTTTCTTTCGACATAAAAATAAATACATTTGATTAAAAGTGAATTCTAAAAAATTAAAAAAAAGTTAAATTATGCTTCTCACAAAAATTGACGTCATTATTACTTTAAAAATTTTATGCACACTGACAAGAGCTCTATGATTCATCAGAAAATTTAAAACATGGTATATAAAAATGTTTTTTTTTTTTTTTTTTAATTATTTTTTAGACTCAATGAACTCAGGCTGAGATTTAGAAAAATATCAATGGAGTCTTTTTGACACTATATCCCTGATTGCTTGAGGAAATTCATGTCTCCAGTTTAAGTTAAATAAAATAACTTTCCATTTAAAAATTCGATGAAATTTATTCACGAAATATATTTTACAATTTTATAAATTTTAAATAAATGTGGTACTGTAGAGGAAATTTAAACAGTTTTAAATAATTAAAATGAAATACCGTTGTAAAGCTTTGTAAAGTGTATATTTAATTAAAATGTGAAACAGTACAGTTTTGTGTGATTGTGTAATTAGTTTTAAGACGTATTCATAAGACCTTTTTGCAAATGAAACTTTATTATGCTTTCAACGTTTCAAATGAAAATATGTTTTAAACATTTGAGGTGAAATTAAATTGTTTAAATAAAGCGTAACCGTACTTAATCTTGTGTGAAATAAGTATTTTAATAGTTATATGTATCAGCTTTTTTTGTTTATTATATTTGAAATAAAAACATACATAAGAATTTCTGGCAGTGGCGGATTTAAGGGGGGGGCTAGGGGGCTGAAGCCCCCCCCAAAACTCTGTCATTCATAATTGAATTTTGCAATTGTAAATTTTTTATTGGTCTAGAATAACACTTTAAAAAATCTTAGCCCCCCCCCCCCCCCCCCCAAAAGTCAAGTTCTGGATCCGTCACTGATTTCTGGATTTTAAAATGAAGAAATATTAATATTTTAGTTTGTTAATTATTTTCTTTGGTGAAAAAGGATTCGTATGATAGAAAATTAGTCGTCCGTTACATGTAGTTCAATAAAGTTTGAATCAAACAACGTCGAAATTTTTAAGCAGACTAACAAATCTGTAATGTATATTATATACATTTTGATTATAATTAAAGTCTACGATTTCAAAACGATATAATTTTTAAACTACTCAACAGAGCGATTTGATATTTTACCAGAGCAATCGTGGGGCAATGAAATTGTGTTTCGGAGAGGGAAAATGTAGTTCCAACGTGTTCCTATAAATAGCGTTGTCAGTGTAATGGCAGGGGAAACGCCTAAATGAGATCATTAACACAGGAATGTTGTTAGTAACACAATGGAATTAGAGGAAACAACAGACTTCAAGGGTCTACTATTTTTTTTCTTTAATAAAAAGATAAAAATACGTGTTTACAGCGGAAACAGTCATAGTGAAAAGAGAAAAAGAGGAGCTTCATGAAACAAAATCTTTACGGATAAAAAACAGCACAGTTTGGAACTCTTTTTTTTTTTTTTTTTTTTTTTTTTTTTGCCAAACCAAATTTCATTGCCTCACGATTGCTCTGGTAAAGTATCAAATCGCTCTGATGGGTAGTTTTAAAATTATAGCGTTTTGAAATCGTAACTTAAATTATAATTACCCTGTATATATATATATATATATATATCTTCCTAACTTCGTAAGTATAAAATGATTTTCAGAAAATCATGTATTTGTTTGTAGTAAATTCTTTATGTGTAAGATCGTAAGTATAATTAATATTACGAAAAACAGTGAATGTTACAATATTTCACTTTAAACTTATCATTTATATCACTTATTTGTAATGTTTAGGTATTTTATATCACATTTACATTATAAGTTAGAAACCAATTAACATGTATTAATGCATTTTTTTTTTTTTTTTTTTTAAACTTTTATTAAAAAAAAAAAAATGTAAATTGGCATTTTTTTTACGAGAAATCCACATTTTTCTAACTTCGTAAATATAAAATGTTTTTCAGAAAATCACTTATTTATTTGTAATAAATTCTTTATGTATAAGATCAAAAGTAGAATTTATATTATTAAAAACAGTGAGTGTTACAATATTTAACTTTACATTTATCGTTTATATCACTTATTTGTAATGTTTAGGTATTTTATATCTTTTTTTTTTTTTTTTATATCATTTTAGGTATTTTATATCAAAAATTTACATCCTAAATTAGAAACCAATTAACATATATTAATGTATTGTTTTAATTTAAAACTTTTATTAAAGAAAACAAAATGCAAATTGGTATTTTTTACGAGACATTCACAATGCATATATTTATAAAATGTCTAATATTGATGTTCATAAAACAGTTTTGATATTTTGCTGCAGATGAATTAGGAATAGTTTGTACCCTTAATCAACATTATAAATCTGAATAACATATTATTATTAAATATTATAAATATATTAAATATATTAAATATATTTTATAGTATTGAGTCAAATTTTAAATATGATAAGTTTAGCAGTTCTTTTAATTAATTAATAATTAACTTTTATTGCATGTAATTACATGCATTTCTTAAACACATTTTCTTGATAAAATATACATAGAAAGAAATTTTATTTTGGGGTTCAATTTAAAAATGCGTGTGCATTATTTGTTTACCAATTTTAAGCGCGCATAATTCAACGATTTTTTTTTTTTTTTTTTTTTTTTTTTTGTAATAAAATTGCTTGGAAAGACCATAGATAATATTAAATTATTAAAGTTAAACAAATTTTTTCAAATGATTAATTATTTGTGTACTAGTTAAGTATATGCAATTTGTTAGATAATTAATTTATTCCCTAGTTTGTATATGCTATTAGTCTTTGTTCTACATAGATCTATAAAATAGTTCTTAGTGACTTTTAGAACGCTTTTTGCTCTGAACGTTTTTTTTTTTTTTTTTTTTTTTTGTTTTTGTTTTTTACAAAAATGCCTATTTCTATGTGTAAAATAAGTATTAGTGTAATATAATTATCCTGCTGTAATATATTTCTCCTCCGTAATTTCACCCACTTTCATAAAAGTTAAAAGTTTAATCATATTTTAAGGTGATATTCTATAGTTTTTTCAGAAACAAACAATCTTAGTAAACTGAAAATGCAACTATTACATTTCATATATAATTTCTTGAAGTTAACTTCTATAATATGCAATATCCAAATTTGAGCCTTAAAATTGTTAACTGTAAATGTGAACTATTTCAAATGGTTTAATCCACTTCTAAAGATATAAGTGCATTTTGTTACAGAGTAAGATTTACACATAAGTCAAAAATTTAACTTAGCTAACAGTTGAATAAAAAAATGTAACTCAAATAAGAACTAATTTTTTTTTATAAGAACTAATGATACAAAGTTAAAGAATAAGCATTTTTTTTTTTAAAGTTATAATTACTTCAAATAGAATATGCAATCAAATATTTAAAGGTGTTATCACAGTGTTTTTATTTCGAGTTTTTATTTTACAGCAATTCTTTGCTCGTTAAGGCTGCTTAGATCAGGACTCATGGCTTAAGATGGGTATCGAACTATTAAGACTTGTACGTCTAAAACATAGAAAGTTTAAAATACTTGAAAACTAACGTTCAAAGTACTAACGATTTCTGAAAAGATAGGCGATGAATCCATAAGAATTGCCAGATTGGCAGGGCATTCAAAGCGAGGCTGGAATTTATTACTAATAATTAATATTGTTACTGGAATTTGTTAATACTTATTACACATATTAATTATTAAATATAATTGCCTCTACATATTCTTATCTTAAAACAAACGTAAAAATTAATTTGGAAATTTTAATTTAATACCAACAATGATAAATTGTTAAAGACCGTTTAATTAATGTAATTAATTTTATAAATATATTTTCAATTTGGAATAACTCAATGTATTTTAAAAATGTTTCTACAGGGAAATAGAAGAACCTGTAAAAGTACATATTTTTAGATATTGCTAATATCAGAATATTCCAATAAGAAAAAAGAAAAAAATATGTATTACAGTATGTTTTAAACCCTGATTGTATATACAGTAACTGTAAAAATACCTTACTAAATGTGAATTGTTAGATTTGCAACATAAGACCAAGGATAATTATTATATATATTTATACGGGGTCTGTAGAATTTTTTTTTAATTCATAAAAATTGGAGAAATTGGCATATTTGAATGCGATTGTCGAAAAAGTTGTTCTCGTGAAGGGGCTGCTTTTGGCAACGAAAAATTAATAGTTATGTTTTTGTCCATAGAGGGTACTGTACGCAAGGAAATCACATATTTCCGGAAAAGCTATGTTTATTTGCATGAAATATAGGCATTCAAATCCTATTCTATGTTTCCGTCATCACCACAAATTACAGATTGCAAATAAGCTGTGGTAATAATGAAGCATTGCAGTTCATAGGATTCCGATTTGTATATTTCTAGTTAGTCATCCGTGCGGCGTATTCTCTCGATGAAAAATTTAACTTTTTTTTTTTTTTTTTTTTTTTTTTTTTTTTACAAAAGGGAAAAAAAAAACTTTTGGACAAGAATAACTTTTTTTTACAAACTGCGTTCAATTCTACCGATTCCTTTAATTTTTATGAATTTTTAAAACGTCTACAGACTTGTGGGACACCCGGTAAATACGATAGTGATACATAATACATAATACGAAAAATAAATAAATAAGTAAATAAGTAAATAAGTAAAAATAATAATTAAATAAAAATAAAAATAGGAATTATGCCGGGAAATTAGGACAAATCAGTGTCCAATATTGAAAATCAGTGTTCCTGAAATACATCATTTATCATCAACTATCTCTTTAAAGCTGTATTAAAATCCTGAAATTGGGAATATTTAATAGAAAAGTTATTCTCCGACGTCAACTTCATAAAAGTCAGAAATATTTGTCATATAAAACTAACGTTAACAAATTGTTTTACAATATGATGACTAACATAACTTGCAAATATTTAATTCTTACATGTTTGAGAATTATCATTTAGCACTTTGCATGCTTAAAAAAAAAAAAAAAAAGGAATTATTATATTATTTTGCGTGAACATTTAAAATAACAATAATAACAATAATAATAATAATAATAAAACAAATACATGCAAAATGGTGTTAAAATTTCTTTATTATTTCTTTCTTCTAACGTAATTAAAATTCTCCATGCTAATTGACCATTATAAATATAGAGCTTTTTTTAAAAATAACAGTATTTTAAAATTAAACTTTTCAAATCCTTTAATTTTTCAAATAAATATTATATATATTTTTTTCTTCTTCTTGAAAACATAAATCGTAAACAAGATTTGCATTTTTAATTTACAAAATTTAATTAAATTGCACGTAATTTTTTTAAATTCCATACAAACTTTTATATATTATAACCATTAAAAAGTATATATCACCAAAAACATTTAAAATTTTCAATTATTGCACCCATAAAACTCCTAATTAAATTCCGATATTTATTTTTCCCGAGGAAATTTTAAGTGTGTCTAATATTTAATAACATTCTTTATTTTTCGTATAGTATTTTTCTTTTCTAATTAAAATGAATTTCCATACTTTTGAGGAAGGTAAATAATATAAAAACAATAACCTATCTTAACTGAAATAATATCCATATAAAATAAAAAAAATTATATATATATATATATATATATATATATATATATATTTAAAAAAAAACTTAATTTTGTATGTTACATAAAAAAAATGTAATCGCCAAAAACAGGAAAATTTTAAGTAAAAGTAAAATTTCCTTAAACAAGATTTTAGTTGAATTTTAGGAAAGTTTAATTAAAACTTGTTTGTTATGAATAAACCTTGTACGTTATTTATATTTAATTGACATATGTATGCACAACACCGAAACATAAATTAAGAAAATTTCGCTTTATAAAACAAAACTGGCATGTTACGTTCAAATTATTATTATTATTATTATTTTCAAAAACAGAAATAGAAGATTTTTTTTTGTCAAATTGCGCAGATTAGATTAAAGTAGAATAGTTTATGATCTCTGCTTGCTTAACTATTCTATACTACTTAGTAGTGTAAAATAAATAAATAAATAAATCAGGGGAATCGCTTCCCTAACAGTTAGAGCCAGCTTAGAACGAGAAGATTGACAAATGTTACAGTAACAGTAATTGACACTACATTATTGATAACACATTGATCCAAGCGGTCGTGCAATAATTTACCCCAAAGAGATACGTTTCGTGATACTTTCGAGTATGGAAAATAGTACGTGTCTATCTGCTTAAAACCGATAATGCGCAAGAACTGGAAGTTTGAGATTGTTAGAAAAGCGTGATTTCCCCAATACCTTAACCGTATATAAATCGACAATAATTTGTCTCAGGAAATATTGTATGATATATTGCTGTGGAACATTTTTAACTGAAAGGTAAACTGGATAGTTACAAATGCAAAATATGACATCTTATGAGAACACAATGAGCCATTAATCGACACTAAATTCTGAAAAAGTAACCATGTGGTGTGGATTCATTTCCTATCTTATTAAAAAACAATACTTTTTCTTTTTCATAATACAACTTTTTAAGGTGCTAGTGCCTGTATGGATATTCGTGAGAAAAAACGGCAAATTCTGCAAACTTTTTCATTTCAGCAAAGACATTGCCTGCACACAATATCCATATATATATATATATATATATATATATATAATCTATTTTTATGCTCAATGCAGCACGACCACATATTCTGTTTTAATGCAGAATATTTTACGTCTGTATTTTTGTATTCAGTTTTATAATCCAAAGACTTTCGACAAAAATAACATTTCATTCTCCAGTTTGTTCGTAATATTATAGTGTGAAATCATAAATTGTATTTTGCTTTCCTGTATGAAAAAGTATGGATTGTTATTAAAATCTAGTCTTTGTCTAAAAGTACTAGAATATGTACATATATATAATATTTTAAGAAGAGCATATGAATATAAACTACGAAAAGATATATTTTGTATGAAAATCTAATATATTAAAAAAATAGCATTTTCTTTGATTCGTTTTTTCATTATCTTAAATTTAGGCCTATATCTTTTTTTGAGCTTTTCGCACCAGTTATCAGAATTCTACTATTACCTACACATATTTTAGAATATAATATCTTAAACATTTGAATAACATGTAATTAATCTTATACCAGGAATGTTTTGTGAGTTATTTTGAATTTAATGTAAAATATTTTTGGAAGAACTATGGTTTGAATCTGTAGCATTAATAAAATATTTACAGCAATTAAAATACACATTCTCTTTTTTATTCTCATTTTGAATTACCTTAAATGTCAAATATATATTTTAATATTGAATTTTCTACCCCAGTTATCACATATTGGGTTATACAAATGGAACAAGAAATTAATAATAATAATAATAATAATAATAATAATAATAATAATAATGTATATTACTGAATAAGTATTGATCATAGCACTGTGAGGTTTTAACAAAAATGGCCAAAAATACTTTTTATTATTCTTCTTCTTATTATTTTTTAATCAAATATAACAAGTAACATAAGTTTTACTGCCAAATTAGTTAATTTTTTCGCCATCAGAGAGCGCTTTAATCGTAAAATTACTTTTTTACATAGATACAACATGTTCAACAACACAACTAGTACTATAAATATTCATTATGACGCCATCAATCAAAAGAATGGCCGTCAGAAATTTTGCATTAGGAATTCTCATAATAAAGCTTAACGAATAATGCTTTATGTCTTAGAAATATCATAATTAAGCAGTACTTGCGATATGCATTTAAAAAAGCCGGTCCTGTTTAAAATGTGGAAGGATATTATGAATATAGCGTCATCTCTTGGTGAAAAAGGTAACTAATATATATATAAGCACGCTTTTTTTTTTTTTGCGCATGTCAGGAAAAAACACATAGTGCTTCGGTCAGTAGTTTTAGAGTAATAATATATAAGCTTTTTTTATTCTCTGACTTTCTGATCACCCGGTATATATAATAAGGCCTGCATTTTTCACAAGAATGTCTTTTCGACAAGTAAAATATTGTAAATATATGGAGAACAAATGTTTAATCTTACACTGAGATATTTTTTTTTAAAGCACTTACTATTTAATTTGAAACATTTGTTTCAGTAGAGAGTCATTAAAATCTATAGCTTTTCAAAAGAAATGTATAAGAACTGAAATAAGTAACCATCATTTAAAATAGTTTAGAATTATTTTTAAATCAATTTCATAATTTAATTTTGAACATCCTGAACAATTAATATATACATTTGTATAGTTGTTAAAATGCATGTTCGAGCTTATATATATATATATATATATATATATATATATATATATATATTAGACTATTTTTATCTGAATTATTCAACACGAATATGGAAGATATTTAGTTTCAGAAATTTCTTTGTGGAAAAAATACGTTGAACATCTAAATATATAATTTGTATTGCCGTGAATTATTCTCTAAAGCATTTTCATTTTAATGAAAATATTTTTAACCGTGAAAAAATTAAACCCTTAACAATTTTAAAAAATGCATAGTAATTATGCTGCATAACATCTGTTATCCCTCTCTTGAAATATATTAACCGTCAGATTTACATTTTAGTTCTGAACTCTTCATCCCAATTATATCAGAAATATAAAATCATATGCATATGTTTATGAAAATTTGTTTCCCAGAAAAAATATCTTGAAAATGTGAATAAAAGATAATTAATCCTATGCTTAGAATGTTTCAGTAAAGAATTTTTTGTTTCAGGCTAAAGCATATTATAAAGCAGTGCGATTGAAATGTAAAACAATTAAAAATTAATGTTACGAAGAAAAAAAAATGTTTTTAAAGTAATGATCAATAAAAAAAATATATGTCAGTAAGTTTAATTAAAGAATAAAAAGTGTAGAAGATCTGTAGTCTACAGGAAGCGTTTAAATCGTGACTATAAATAACTAGAATAAAAATATTGAATATATATATATATACTAGGTTGCTCAACAAGTTTTGTTGTTCAAATGGAGATGGCGTAAGTAAGTTCGTCGTTTTATTTTTCTAAAATAATACTACTTTATTATGAACATGTGTGTAGTTTCATGTATATCTGTCAACTCGTTCGTATATTTGTAGCTGTTCAAAGTTGACGTGTCACAGTATTTTTGAACAATGGAAAAATTTGAACATCGTGTATTAATAAAATTTAAATTTTTGAAGGGTGTAGTTCGAAGACAAATTGATGAATGATTGTTAAAAGTGTATAAGAACTCCTCATCTTCAATTCGAACAGTAGAGAGATGGGTTGCTGCATTTATTAGAGTCCATACATGTCTTTATGACGATCCACGTGGGCGATGTCCAAAATGTGCTTCAAAACCCGTAAACATAGCAAAAATACAAGGTATGTTTATGAAAGATCGTCGATTAACCCTTTAACGTTCACTACTTAATTTATTTAAAAAATTACTAAACTAATTTTAAAAATGGCTTTTAGACACATAGCTAATCATAAATATTTAAAAAATAAAAAATTAGCATTGTTCCTTTTCGAGAAATTTTCGGTTTGAAACATCTGTAAGTAAACCTTATTAAATTCAAATAATATTTAATTTAATAAATAAATCACTTTATAAGTAGACATTATCGACAACAAAAACTCGTAAAAGTTGCATAGATCCCAACATTTCAATTTATTACGGAGTATTTTAACTCTTTAGGGGTAGGTAATTCGGATCATTTAAATTACGCTGCCACCGGAATTTACGAACATAATTAAAATACAAGAAATTTTTAATTTTCATGTTAAAAAAAGGGCCTTTTCTGCTATGTTATAAATGTAATTTTTTGCTAAAAAAATTCCGGGATGAGTTTTTACACTTGAGAATTAAAATTAGGTTTTCCGTCAGCGGGAGCACTGCGACTGAAAGAGTTAACAAAGGGGAATTTAGTAGAAGTCTTAGTCACCACATTAGGCTGTGTGAGTAATATTTTGGCTGAAATTTTCAGTTACAGAAAGATGTGTGCAAAGTGGTAGCCGCATACGCTAACAATGGAACCAAAACACACTCGTACGCGACTTTCTCCACATTTGGAGCGTTTTTGAAAAGATAAAAAGGATTTTATGTGTCGTTTAAACGCTGTATACCAGACTTGGGTCTACCACAATAATTCTAAAAAATAATAATGAAAAAAAAAATGATAAGGAGTGGTGTAAGCCCGGTAATTCGCTTCCGAAGCGAGTTAGGGCACAGAAATCAGCCAAGAAGTAAGCATCAATTTTTTGGGATGCTAAAGGATTTTTTTTTTTTTTTTTAGATTACATTCAGCGGGTATTGTAACCTTTTGGACAAGCTGGAAGTAAAAATTCGTGAAAAAAAGACTGTTAAAAGAAAAAAGAAATTCATCAAGATAACGAATCCTCTCACACAGCTCAAAAAAAAAAAAAATAAATAAATAAATAAATAAATAAATAAATAAATTCAAAATCAGTGAATTAAAGTACGAACTGCTGCAACATCCACCCTATTCGCCAGACTTGGCTCACTCTGACTTCTGGCTGTTGCCAAATCTCAAAATTCATGCGTGGAAAATGATTTTTATCGGAAAAAGAGGTAACAGCAGCCGTAGAATCGTATTTCAACTGTCTCCCGGATGCTAACTTCAGAGATAAAATCTATAAATTAGAAGATCATTGAAACAAGTGTATTGATGTTCAGGGAGATTATATTGAGTAATAAAATGTATTTCAAACCATAAAGTCGTGTTTTTCTTATCGAACGACAAAACATATTGAACAACCTGGTATATTTTAGTGAAATTGACTGATTTAAGCTAAAATAATTACTATGACAATCTATGCAGTATTTATATTTTAGGAAAAGGAAATCTGAATGTTAAAATATATGATTAGTAATTGCTTTTCAAAACAATAAAAAAAAATAATAAGTCATCCTTTTTAAATATTAAATGAAAATATCTATTGTGTTATTACCTATTTTTATTTATTCTTCCCTTTAAAAAAACTCTCAACACAGAATCAAAATTGTGATGGCATGTCTTCGGACCGCCTATAAAACTGAATTAATTCCAGTCGCCGCCAACTGCCAATGCATAGCTATAGTGCGACGTTAATAGTTTATACCAGCATAACCACTCGAACAATTAATTAATAAAAAGGTTTTGTAAAAATCAATGAGGTCATTTAATACATAAAAGTTTCACTATTGTACATTCCATTTCCTCTTTTGAACATTTCTAAATGTTTGACCGTACCTATAAATTTGATTATAAAACATAAATTCGAAGACTTAACATGAAAAATATTGTTATTGAAGATATTTATATTAAGCTAAAAATGCTTCTAATAATAAAAATTAACAGTTTTATTTAAAACAATATTTTGAAATAACGCGTTTTTAATAAATCTATTTAGTGCTTTGAACTTTCCTAATTTAGGTAATTAATAAAAAATAATAATAATAACTTTTTAAGGTGTTCTTTAAAAATCGTATAAAACAGAACCTAGATTATGGATATTTTTAAATATCCAAATATTGATTATTTAATATTATTATTTAATTGGACTTTTCCTGTATTTAACTTTCCGCTGTTTTCAGAACTATTTTTTTAAATATACATGCGTTAAAATTACCTTTCCGTGCTCCTATGTAATGAAATTTGTGCCTATAATAAATAAATATTTTCAGTTGAAATCTTAAAAGTATTCCATTTTTCAATAAAATGAACATGTTAAATTAACATGAAAGATTTTAATGCATATCTATAATTTAAATTATTTGCATAATCATTTGTTTTTCATTTGTTTTTTAATTTTTTAATTTTTTACAAATGTTCTTGAAATAATTTCTTAATCAAGAAGCCACTGAAATAGTTATAGCTATGTACTCCATATTTCTGAATACTTTCTGTACTATAAATAAAAATCATAGTTGAGTAAAAATTTTTATTGTCAAAAATGATTTTTCCTTTTCTTTAAAATCATCTCAGAGAACAAAATATTATTGTTTTTATTAAATCACATTAAAAGAAGAACAGAAATTTTATATGTACAATGTTGCCTTTGAAGACTTCCCAACAAAACATTTTTTATTTTTATTTTATTTTATTTTATTTTTTCAAATATTTATTCGTTTTTGTTAGCAGAATAAATATGTGTTCTGCGTATATATATTCATTATATTCTTTTTTGAATAATATTTTAAAATATAAGTTCTTCTAAATTTATAACATTGTATTTCATTGTATTAACATTGTATAACATTGTGTAATATTTCATTGTTTTCCAATCATGCTGACAGTGTGTAAAACAATCTATTACTACATTTTTACTTTCTCTTACCCATAAGGTAGAGAAAGTATTGTTCTTCGGTCAAATTTTCGAAAGCGAGATTTTGTTATATTTACACGTTTTGAGGTCCCCTGAATACGAAAATCATGTTTTTAGCAAATGGTCTGTGTGTGTGTCTGTCTGTGTGTCTGTCTGTTATCAGCATATCTCAAAAACAAATTATGGCAGAAAGTTCAAACTTAGTATTCTAAATGTGTATCATATAGGGATGCTACAGTAAGCTTTTCGTTAAGATCAAGCAAATGGTTCGTGTACAGGGACAATCAAGAGAATTCTAATACATTACGTCTATGGGGGAAATTGCAGGTAAGTAGAGTTTAACATCTATACACTGCACTAAACGAAATGAAACGAATATATATATTTTGTAATAGAGATAGTGAACTGGGAAAAATTTTGTGTATGTAGGAGCCTCGCTTACGTTCCTGGGGGGGAAGTCCCCCCTCGAGGGGAGTAAATTTTCATGATGGGTATCTTTCAAAAGATCTCGCCAATACATTTAAAACGAATGGTTGAACCATCGATCTGCGATAATTTAAAAGAAAGTTATTGATTTTTTTTTTTTTTTTTTTTTACTTTTAACGAAAAAAAAAATTAGAAAAAAAAAATCGTATCTTTTTTTTTTTTTTTTTTTTTTTTTAATATTGAGAATAAAATGGACTTTTTTTGGATATTTGATGTTATACTACTTCTCTAATATGGAAATCGTCTGCATTATCATAAAATATAATGTTTTAAATAATAATCTTAATAAATTATTTTTTAATTACAGAATTATTTTTTAATAACCGAATTAAATTCTTTATAAATGTAGGTGCATTAACGAAACGGGGGGTTGAGGGGGGCGGTAGCCCCCCCCCCCCTTACACAGAACTAATTATCATATAAAACTCTTCAGAAGTCTAATATAAATTGTTTAACATAGGTTTACATAACAGTACTCGTTATCTTACCTTTTAATCTGCAACCTGTATTTATAGTATTAAATTTCAGGGTAAGAGAAAGTCGTGTGAGTGACACACCAGATTATTATTTATACTAGATTTAAAATACCGTGGGTGCTCACGATTTTTCTACATTTTTAATTATAATCGAAAAATGACATATTGTGTTGATGTTTTACACTTAAATTAATTTTGGAGTACTAATTTTGTGTATTTATTGGGATATAATATGCTATAGACATATTTCGTAACAATATACGCAAAATGATTTAGTAAGATATAAATTAACAGGAAAATTTATTTAAAATATTTGTTTTTTCAGTTTTTTTTTTCATAAATGTATAGTATATATATATGTGTGTGTGTATTGTTTAAATTAATAATATTGATAAGTAATTAACTTAAGTACTATTGATATGAATATCAAAGGATATGTAAGAATTTGCTTTATCTATGTATTTGACAGCGTTTGCGAAGAAATAAAATGAATTTCGTTAATTTTTCAGATGCTTTCGTTTTTTAGGGATAGATGTTATTAAATTTTATATAAAGAAATCTCAACCAAGTAATAATACTTCAAGTTTTCAAAATTTTTAGCATATTATAAATCTATAACACACTTTTATCTTCATATTATATATATATATATATATATATATTAATTTATTTTTATTTTAGGAAACGCAAATAATTTCTTGCAAATATTGAATTTGAAATCATGTTTAAAAAAAAAAGTTTAAAAACAATCTTTTACCCTTCACTTTTGGATTTGCAGCTTTTTTTTATATTTACTTATTTGCTCATCAAGTAAATTATTATATTGCGCTTTTGAGATAAAAGATCAATACATAAAAGGAATAAAACGTTAGAATCAATAGCTGCCTAAGAAACATGTTTATTGGAGAAACATTTCTACTCTCATAGTGTTGGTTCTTTTTTACTAATGTTCTTGAATCAATAGAAAGTTATTTTTTTTTAATAACACTTACAGTTTGTTTGTAATATAGTTATTAAAAGGAATAGCAAACATCATTAAATACCTTTTATAGCAAGACATATTATTAGTGTTATTTTAATTTTCTTATGTAATGTTTACTGCTTTAAATTAACAAATGCAAAATTACTAAACATTACTAAGGATAAATTTATTAAACAAGCTCAGGTTGGTTAGTTGTTAGTTTGTTTTTTTAAGGCACAAAATCAAAAATACGACATTCTGCTCATAAAGGAAAAAAAGAAGTTTTTTTTCATAAATAGAGAAAGACATTTAGACATGGTGAAGATTTCTGTTTACGTTTTAATTTAAAATTATATAGAGTGATTTATGTACACTATTTTAAGGTTTATTTAATTCGAATTTGACTTATTGCGATCACTTTCATAAAATAATTGTGAATAATAAAATAATAAAAAAAGAAAAAATTGGCATTCCGGACTTCCGAATAACTGCAAGAATTCAAAACTTAGTTGGTATGCGCATTTTTCTTATACATATCTTGGATAAGTTCGTTGGGACAATTAACGTATATACCTACTATTAATTCAAATTGTCTTTGTATTCAGTATCATAAATGTTCAAGTTCATCCCCTTCAGGCCTGTTCCGAAAGTGATAAACCGACTATTTCAGACCAACCGACTATAGACCTGCCCTGCACCCCCTCCACGATAAGCCATTTCAGCTTAGAACATGACTGAGTGTGTATCCTTATGTTCCAATGTTCTAATAATAAATTTTCTCCGTAAAAAAAAAAAAAAAAGTAATCTTGTAGGGGGAAATGTTTTATAGCATATTTCTCAACAGCATTGTCCCTGAATAAATTAGAAAAAAAAGTTACTATAAAAAAATGGCGGTTTTGGAAAATATTGACCGTAGGATTAAGTGCTATCAAACAGCTATCATAGAAAAACTATTATGCATAATTTTATGTTTATTTATAATCCAAAATAATGTCCCAATGTCCTAATAGTAAATTTTCTCTCTCTCTCTCTCTATATATATATGTATATAATATATATATATATATATATATATATATATATATATATATATATATATATATATATATATATATATAATAATCTAATATATATATATAATAATAATAATAATAATAAAAAGTAACCTGGTAGGGTGGAATGTTTCATAGTATAGCATGCTTCTCAATAGCATACTTCTGAATAAATTAGGGAAGAAGTTATCATAGAAAAACTATTATGCATAATTATCTGTTCTTTTATCATCCAAAATAATGTTTCAACGCCCTAATAGTTATTTTTCTCTAAACAAATAAGTAACCTTGTAAAATGAAATGTTTAGCATATTTCAGAAAAAAATAGGGAAGAAATTACTATGCAAAAATTGTTGTTTGGGAAAATATTGACCTTAGGATAAATGTGGCATAAAAAAGTCATCATAGGAAACTATTAGGCCTAATTATCAGTTCATTTATCATCCAACATAATGTCCCAATGCCCTGATAGTAAAGCTTCTCTCTGTCTCTCTCAAAAAAAAAAAAAAAAAAAAAAGTAAAGTAAAGTAAATGTAAACTGGTGAAGTGAAATGCTTTATAGTATAGCATTTTCTCAATAACATGTTTCTGAATAAATGAGGGAAGAAGTTACTATACGAAAATTGTGGTTATTAAAAATATTGGCCGTAGGATAAATGTATTATCAAAAAATTGTCATAGAAAAAATTTATGCATAATTATCTATTTTTTTACAGTCAAAACTTAAATAAATATACATACATTACATACTTGCGTTTATGAACAAGCTGAAATGAAATATACAGTATAATATGCGTATATCAAAATAGTCACATACATTATTAAGTTGTAACATGTACACATATAAATAGACTTTTTTTTCGTATAAGGTAAACTTAAATACATAAACATTTTTTCACTATTAAATATCGTGGCATACATTTTGATATATAATTACTAGATACCTAGTCTTATACTGCATATAAAGTGATTTATACAGCGTCTCAATAAATATCATTTCTATATATCTTGTGTGCTCCTTAAAATAAAAACAATAAAAAAAAAAATAATGTTTTAAGCTATTGTATGCGCATGGTATAGTAAATACATGATCATGAGATATCTTGTTTTATTCCACATACGTGAGTTAATCAGCGCTGGAATTAAATATAGTTCTTAGGAAGTTTACAATAAAATTAAATTCAATAAATTTACAATAAAACTTAAATTAATCATTAAATTTAGTTTAAAACAGTTTATGGGTACACTGGTCTTCGATGCCAATATATATATATATATATATATATATATATATATATATTTATTACGTCATAACTAAAATAAAGTGTATACAAAACAAAATTTAATATTTCAAATAATTTTATATTAACTTATATATATTTTTATATGTATTTTATTCTATTAAGAATATATATATAAAGTCAAAATAAAAAGCAAACAAGTTTAAAAGAAAACTTTTTATTTTCAAAAATTTAGAGCGTACGTGACAAATTTTTCCATATAATATTTTCCTTTTTTAATGGAAAGAAAAAAATAATATTCTGTTTAAAAAACTCTTTATATCCCTCTTAAAAATCATTATTATAGAACATATTTTATTGGGATTTTTTTGAAGCTATCATAATAAAGTATCTCAGCTTTAAGAAGTTTACAGATAAATCCCCCCATATGATCTTAAAATACTTTAAATTGACACTTTGCTTTATAACAGGAAGATTTATGTGGACTACCTCGATAAATAATAAATAATAACTTATAATAGATTATTTTTTTATTTTGTTTGTTATTTTACATTTTATGAACTCTATATTGTTTTATTTTATTTTATTATGTTATAAAAAAAATACTAAATGTATTTGTTATAAAAATGATTATGTGTATCTGTAACATTAATTAAAAAAACATATAATCTTCTTTGTTTTATAATTTAATTTAGCATGTGCCCAGTTGAAAAGAAATTAACATAAGAAATATTGATTGTATTACTGAGAACTCTTTTATTTGTAAAATCTATCATATATAATGTATATGCAAAAATATAAAAATATAATCTGGTGTGTCACTCACAGGACTTTCCCTTAACTTGTATTTCAGTAGTATAATGACAGATTACAGATTAAGACGATGGATGAATAAGATATGATAATAAGTTCAATCAAGTTTAAAATTAATTCAAAATAAGTTTAACAGCAGTTTTATTTGATGAATAGTTCTCTGTCAGAGAGCGGTACCCCCCCCCCCCCGTTCCCTCAAATCTCGTTGAAGTAACTTCCCTACATACACCCAGCGACAAAAATATAGGTTCAAAGGGTTTTTTGTTTGATTTTTCATAAAATAACCTAAATTGTGCTTATCATTTAATATTATCATAAAATAACACTATCCCCAGACTAATTTTTGTTTTAAAACTAATTTTGAAAATTTTAAGGCTAAAATTTTTCTAATTTAAGACTACATTCCGCGCAAAAAAAAAAAAAAAAAAAAAAAAAAAAAAATCATAAAATAACATTATCTAAATTGTGCTGATCATTTATTATCATAACAAAATATTATCATATCAGAAACGTATTAAATATTAGAATCATTTTCAAAATATTCATATTCAAAATAATCATATTCAAAAATTTAAAAAAAAAAAAAAAAAAAAAAAAACCTTTGTTCCTATCTTTTTATCGCGGTGTGTAGTCCTAAATTAGAAACATTTTAGTCTTAAAATTTTGCTAAATTAGTCTTAAGACAAAAATTAGTCCGGGAATGGTGTTATTTTATGATAATAATAAATGATAATCGCAATTTAGATAAAGATATTTTATGAAAAATAAAGAAAAAACCCTTTTTGCTTATTTTTTTTTGCCGTGGGGTGTATATATATGTATATATATATATATATATATATATATATATATATATATATATATATATAATTATGGCTATTATTAGTTTGCCAATCTGGATCAAATTTTCAAATGAATAAACTGAATTTCACTGAAACTGAATACTGAATTTGAATGTCTTGCAGTTATTTGTTTAAAGTTAGCTTATATCAGGTATACATATATTAACTGCTAAAAAATTGGCTTTCATACACACGGGATCTCAAATTGTGATACTATACAGTAAACCAGATTGGAAAATCTAACTTCAAACCAGATTGAAAATCTAACTTCGCAGTGTGAATATCAAAAATTAATTTTACTTCCTTAGCCGTGTTCCTCGGTATAGTAAAATGCAGCAAAGTATTTCCATCCATTACATTCAGTTCAATAGAATGTTTAACTTAAATTTCTGTAGTCATGTATATTGTCTATAAACTATATACACATCACACTGTGTATTTAAATTTAGTGTTATATTATAAATATATAGCACAATATAAAATACGCTTCCAGCAATTTCCAAGTATAGCGCCAATGTATCGAAATACTTTGGGTAGTCCTCTAAATGAATGATGAATGGTGAAGGATACCAGCATCTACACAAAACGTGCTTTTATGCATTGAAAAAATAATTTTATTTGCGTTTTGTTTGGGGCAGCACATAGATGTTACAATATACTTACCCTAAATTTTGCCTATAGTGGTAATGTACATTTCAAATCCCTTGAATGTCACATGTCCACCTGTGACCGAGCAGTCCTTCGCTCAGAGCTGCTAGAGGTGAGGTGTTGGGTTCAATCCCAACCCACGCTCGTTGGTCTAGCCGTTCGGAGTTTTCCGTGGTTTTCTCTGAAACTTGTGTAAATACGGGCTACGTTCCCACAGAAATACCCCGATGGAGGGCACTACCCCTCAGGCCTAGGAAACTTCTGCAGTAAATTGGCTTTACTCTCAAAACAGAAATTCATAAACTCTTGGATGTAAGCGAACTCCTTACTTGATGTTAACGAAAAGTTTAGTGTAGAACTTTATGATACAAATGTAGTTTTAACTTCCTGCTTTGGACTATATGAATATGATATCTACGTCTCTCTCTCTCTCTCTCTCTATATATATATATATACATATATATATATATATATATATATTAAATCGTTTTCTTTGTTTTAATATTTTAAGCTATAATGTAGGATTAGTCCAAAGACACTAAGATGTGGCTTTTATTATTAATGCAATAAAAATAATCTCTTTTACTGCATAGCTAGTATGAAAGAAGTATGATAGATTGCTTATGGAAGAACAGATAGTATTTACTTTGCAGATGAACTTATTGCAATTCAGAATCGATCAAATTGACCGAAGTAATGTCTTTCTTATAATATAATTACTTTATTATTCTTAAATTTGTTATTAGTGCTGAATGCCTTTTAATGAAATGATGTACATTTAAGAAGTTTTGTAAGTATAATTTTGAAATATGTTCTTCGCCTGCAACGAGATTTAAAATGAAAATCCATTTAATTCATTATACCAAGTCTTCGCTGTTTCATTATAATTTACTTTGGAAAGACTTCTCAATTAATTAAATTATTTGTATTATTATGTAAAATAAGAAATATGCCAAATTTTAAAAGATATGTTTCATTTATATTTTGTAAACGCAAATACAAAGTAAATAGTTATACAATTTTCGCTTTCAGTCCGCTCAATGAAAAACGACTCTAAGATCTCTTTCACAGTATTTTTTTTTCCTTACTTACATTACTCAACTACCGTACGTAATGGGAGCATAGTATGTGGTAAAAAAAAAAAAAAGAAATCGATATTCAGTTTTTACCTCATTTACATGTTTTAAGATCTTCTTAGTTTCATAAATGTGTTTTCTTCATTTGCGCCGTCTGTGTATTTGTGCATATTAGTATATGTGTGTCAGAAGTATCCTGATGCTGATCATCATAAATCTCCGAAACACATAAAGGTTGAAAGAAGGGACTTCAGAATTGAGATATCTCTGGTGTACAGATGAATGCTCCAAATTTTGGTGAAAATTAGAGAACTGGAATTGGGACCCTAAAGCGGTATCTAAAAAACGGCTTGAATGATTTTCTTTTAAGTTTATATATATACACTCTATTAAATGTTCTTTCGCATGAATTAGTTGGTTAGCTCACGAAAAACCGATACACGTCTTCTACAAGTAGCTCAATTTCATGACTCTCAAATGCGTTAATTTAAAAACAATGGTAGGGACTTTTTTTTAAACTCTCCATAATTACTTCCTTTTAGATATTCTTCCGTATGTAATTATTGATATCTGGTCAGTTGTTGAGTATGCCAAGTTTTCGTTAATGTCGGTTCTAATGATTTTCTTGGAAATTGCATCATAATACCTTATCAGATATTCTTTCTCATACATTATGATGTTATTGCATAAACATTAACAGCCATCCTGATTATATAGGTCAATTTTAAATCTGGGAGATGGATATTTTAGAAACCGGCTCTATCGATTTGTTTTTTAAACACTTTATAAAATTTCTGTTTCGTATGTCATTACACATACGTCAGCTTTCGTTGTTATTTATACACTCATCAGCAATCGCTGTCAGTTCTACATACATTTATTTGCTATTTTTCTTTATACACGCCCTATTGTTTTTGCAAGTAAGCCGTTTTCTGCTATTGGTTAATAAACATTCAGATAAAACAGGACTTTCAAATATTTAAAGGATATTTAGTTCATATTCAATTACCAGAAACAAATCCCAAGAAACTATTCGATTTTCGAGAATCTATTCGCCAAATTAATTTTTTTCCCATGACAGTATTTCTAAATGTTTGTGTTTGGAATACAGTCGAAATTTCCGTAAATTTTAACGAAAAAAAGATTTCTTTAAGATGCAGTTTTATTTCTCTTATCTACAGATATCTAATGTCAATGATATCGATACTTACTTACTATGTGTTTTTTAACAGTTATATGTCTAAGGTTATAGCTCTACTAAAATGGGAGAGAATATCATCCACAGATCGGCTAAGGTGAGAAACTCACACATGTCTAGATTTTGTTTGTCTCTATTCTCTTTTTGCCTTTGAAGACTAAAATACACTATATTTTCAATGTTTGCTACCAGTAAAATTTTGATACTTATTGCATAATATATTACTTCTCATACAACGTACAACAAAATATTGCAAAACATATATATGAAATGTATTTTATATAGGTACAAAACGATCGATCTAAAAAGATGCAAATTTATAGTATTTGTGGCATTATTGATGTCCAGTTGTACACCTCTATTTTTAGTTTTCATACAGCATTCACTTTTAGAGATATCATCGATAAAAAATGATTTTTCTTGCTATCTATATGCATGTGTGTGTGCATGTATCACCCATACAAACAGGACGTTTGGACGTAAAAATTGTAAACTTCCCTTATTGGTCTTTATGTGGCTTTCCGTTTTCGAGATATCCGAGCAATATTAGATCCATAAAAATCGAAAATGCTATTTTATTTTTTTAAGCTAAAGAACTGGTGTATAATAAATATTTAACTATGAGAACTTCTTAACACACCATATAATAAAGGGAAGCCCTACAGGTTTCGAAAGGACATGTCCTTTCTTCTTCAGGTATAAAAAATACATGCCTTGAAGTTAAAAACAATACAGCTTTTGGCTCCAAGCACTCTTCTTTTTTCAGCAGTTTCCTTCCAGTGTTTCTCAACTGTTCTGCTCATGTTACAAGGTAGTAGTATGTATTTTTACACCTGCTGAAGAAATACCACATCTCTTGGAAACAGGCAGTGCTTCTTCCATTTTGTGATGCATTAAGTAGTTCTGCGCTGGATAGCTAACGGTCATTTCAGAAAATTACACGTTTCGACTCATTTTGCAGTTTTAGCCATTAAAGTTTGGCAACACTAAACAACTATTTTTCTAAAGTTTGGACGTTTGGACGTTTGTTCTGCCAACAATACCTGTTTTCTGGATGTGAAAAAACTCCCATCCATTAACTGTAATACCGTACAGAAATAGTACATAAATAAACAGGCATATTCTAGACGACATTAATTTATAAAGACTGTTTTCTTTTGTAGTTTCGTAAGTGGTTTATAGAACTTTCAATAAAGTTACTTCTGTGCTAGAAACCGATGGATCATTTCGAAAAATTCCTGAACTCGTTAGATATTGAAGTTAGAGCTTCCACACTATGGTAGTTCTAAACAACCATTTTGTTAAAGTCATTTGCTAAGTCGCCAAATTCTACGTTATTCCAAGGCCATATATATCTGCATTAGCGATAAAATTTGTGTGTTTAGTGACCAAATTTGGCAAAAGGGTTTTGTAATTCATAATTAAAAAATATTTTTTTAGGGTTGTCAGAATCAATTGTAACTGAATTATTATTTTTAGTATAATGACCGTTACTCGACACTAATTTTCATCAAAGAGTACAAAAGAAGGCCATTTACATTCGAGTAAATACCATTGAAATTTAAGCTGTGCGCTTTTCAATCAGAGATTTTGAAATAAGCTGCATAATACTATTACTTAATAAGCAATAATCTTTTTATGCGGCGTATATAATATTATTTCTACACTTGTGGACCGAGTAATAGTTTTGTGGCCTATTTTTTTTTTTTTTTTTGGCAATATTCATCGACAAAATCTACCCATTTATTTACGAACCATTTACCACAAAGGAAAGAGTAAATATATATATTTTTTTTAAATATATACTAACAATGGGTGTAATTTCAAAAATGAAGCCATGTGTGGAGTCCACACTTTTGTTTTTCTTTCTTCTTATTGCCATTCTTATTCTGAAAAAAAAAAAAAAAAAAAAAAAGAAAAAAAGTGCTAATGTGGCAAATATAAATACATGCGCAACAGCCGAAACTGCGTGGTAAAAGACACTTGGACAATTATAAAACAGAAAACATTTTAATTAAAATTAGAAATATTACAATGGGCAACGTCGTTAAAGTTTGTAACTATTATAATTTATTTACATCATTTACATAGTGTGTTAATAGACACTGCGTTATCAATCTGAAGGTCCATTTTTCCTTTTGTAATACTTTGTGACATATTTTCATTTTGAAATTTTCTTTTTTAAAATGAAATTTATTATTTATAATGATAATTTCGCAGACCATTTCATTCATTCCATCTGCATTGTACGCGATATTCTTCATAAATACAGTCGAGCCTCATTTATGTGAGCACTATTAAAGTGAATTACTTTTAGCATGAACGGTTTACACAATTCCCGTGAAAATGATTATTAGTTTACTTATATGAAAATTAGTTACTGATAGCATGAACTACTGATAACATAAACATTTTTCCTCCTTGAGATTCACGTTAACGAGGTTCGACTGTATACAGATTAAAGTTTATTACATACTTAAATATCAGATGAAATTGCGCTATAACTATTTGCACATTCTTTTGAATTTTATTATCCTCATGTCCTTTGTTTCTATTTATTTATTAATTTACACTTAATGTGGTGATTTTGGGTAGCTTCCTGAGCCACTGGTTTATTCTAATTATATGGTGGTTACTATTACTTCAATTTAGATATTATATGTCACTATGATTATATGGTCTTTCCTTTCGTTATCATTTATTAGTTATGTATAATGCAAAAGAAAAGGAAAAAAAAAAAATAGTAAAAATGATTTTAAATATTATTAAAAATAAATTATTTATGACAAAAATAATTAAATGTGCTTAATGTAAATTAAAAAAAAAAAAAAATCACCTAATGCAGTTTTTCTTTTTCTTTCTTTTTATTTATTTATTTATTTAATTATTTATTTTTTTAAGAAAACAATAGTTTAAATGAACAGCGGAATCAGAGTTTTAACATAAATATTAATATATATGAAATAACTTATTCTTTAAAAATATGCAAGTTAGACTTTTTTTAAATATTTATTAAATAATGAGAATTATTCTATTCAATTGTTACAGCTACTTTTATCACAGTTAATTATTCTTATTTTTTTATTTTTATTTTTTTTAATATTAGATGATTTTTAGAGAAATATTATGTAAAAGAAAAAATAATATATATATACGTAATTTAATTATACATATTTAAATTATCTTCAAGCAATAATTTTATATTTTTCTAAGTTCCATAAACTAATTACAACTTTTAAGAAAAATAGAAATGATTTGAAATTCTCTCTCTTCAATTAAAAAAAAAAAAAAAAAAAAAAAAAAAATCATGAATTTTCATTTTTATTCTTCAAGTACTTTCCTTTTAGGGAAAAAAAAAAAGTTTTAATTTTTTCAGTTTATATTTAAGAAACTGCTTACATTTTTCTTTTTGTTTCTTTATTAGCTGTGAAATAATTATTTATAAAAAAAAAATAGTTTATCCTCTTATTTTATTATTTAACAGCTTAATTTAGAAGAGAACAACTGTCGCGTATAATTAATTTTGTTCTGCTGATTTAAAATTGCAAAAAAAAGAAGAAGTTTGGAAAACTATTTGTTTGTCATTTAGTACTGTTTTTTTTTTTTTTTTTTTAAATCATTTTGTTTTTATCGAAAAATTTTCAGGATTTATATTTAAAACTATTAATGTTCTATGTTTTTAAAATTTGTTCGACATGAATAGAATATATATATATATATATTTTTAACTCAATAGAAAAAACTCTCTGTCTCTCTGTCTCTCTGTATATACATATATATTTTTCATATTTGAGAACAATAATAGCTTAATGTATGTGTATATACAGAGTGATCAGAAAATGTGTATACATTTGAAAAATTAATGTTTCACGGAATAATTTAGGTAGAAAGGTAAAAATTGACACACGTGCTTGGAAAGACATCATTGCAACTTGAAAAAAAAAAAGTTCAAAAAACGGCCAACAGATGGCGCTGGACAGAAAAACGTCAGTGACACTGCATGTGAATCGTGTATAAAAGGAGCAGTAACGAGAGCTAGAATCAGATGCACCAGTAATCACAGCATGTTGACGTTACCAGAAAAGGCACTTGTAGTGAAGCTGTACTATCAGAATGGGAAATCGGCTACTACAGCTTTACGATCCTATTGCCATAGGAAGGGTATTCTCACCGGTAAATTTCCTATGACGGGTTCAGCTGTGAAGAGAATGATTTCAAAGTCGCGGATTGTTTAGACGAAGGTCTCGTAGTGTCCGACCGAGCACATGTGCCAATGTTGCTCATACAGTTGATGAAGAAATGGAGATTGTTGCGGGTTCGTCTACGGATGGGGAAGTCAGCGCTCGTGAAGTCGCACGCCGCACTGGCATTCCATACACTACTGTTTGGGCAGCACACAGGCGTACCCTCCGATGTTATCCGTACAAAATCCAGCGTCATCATAAACTGTTACCTGGCGATTTTGTGAAGCAGAGAGAATTTGCGATGTGGGCGTTTCTAAACATGGCTGAAGATGGCGACTGGTTGTCTAATGTGTTGTGGACCGACTAAACCCATTTCACACTCCGAGGGTCTATCAGCTCCCCCAACTGTAGAATTTGGACTACCGAAAGTCCAATAACTGTCGTGCAAACTCTATTGCAAGACGAGAAAATAACGGTGTGGTGTGGATTTACCACATCTACCGTTATTGGATCCTTTTTCTTCGAGGAAATGCGCGATTCTGGTTTTGTAACTGTTAGCGTGACGGGTGAGAGGTACGCCGATGTGTTATAGAATCGCATCATCCCTAGTCTGGCTGATAAACACCTGCTGGAACGTACAAATTTTATGCAGGATGGCGCTCCACACCATATTGCTAGACGGGCGAAAGGTCTCATGCGCACGCTGTTTGTTGATGATCGCGAGCTGAGCCACCATTTTCGTTATGCTTGGCCTCTCGGGTCCCCAGATCTTTCTCCGTGTTATTATTGGCTTTAGGGTTACCTGAAGTCGCACGTCTACCGCGATCGCCCAACAGATACTAAAAGACAACGTCCTACGCGAATGTCTCACCATAATTAGAGATACGCTGTACAGTGCTGTTCAAAACATTGCGCCTGTGAGTGACTCACCAGTTTATTTTATTGAGACTCTTTAACCGTTAAGTATAAACTCAGACAACAACAATAATATGTAAGTCAGGTTTTGTTGAATATAGCTGAAATAAACTATTAATCCTTTAGACGTATTGGATATGAAATTGTCGGTTCATTGTCTCGTATTATAAGAAGAAAAAAAAAAGTCTTTTGAAAAAATTACAAATTAGTTTATGAATGAAGACTTTTTCATTACATTAATTTTTGAAAACTTTTTAATATATTTTCCCAATTAATTAATATTGTCAATTAATATGATAAATCAAGTTTATTGTTTTTCCTTTTTAATTACGCATTTAAAGGGAAATGTCTTTTATGCATTTATTTCCATTTCCTGACAACGAAGGCTAATGAAAGAGTTTTATTCATTAGAAAATTTCGATAGTGAATTTTCATCTGATAAATAATTTTTAAAGTCACTAAATACCTCCCCCCCCCAAAAAAAAAAAAAAAAAATGTTTATGACAAATAGTCATTATGTGCGCGGAACCTTTCAAATCGAAAAAAAAAAAAAAAAAAAAAAAACAGAACCAAAACCTTCAAATGCGGAAAATTCATATTCTCATATCTCTAAATCAAAACTAGTATGTTGTAGGCACCACAAGAGACTTTCTTCTATATGTTCCTATACATATAGTTCTCTAAATGTAAATAATTTGTTAAAACTGTTATGTATTTAAATTATCTAACATGATGAATGCAAATGATTTTCAACTTAGAGAAAACTAACACTTTCTATTCAAAGAGAGTTTTATTGTCTATAAATAACAGCTAATAAAATACGTTTTTATAATGGTTATCTCACAAATCAAGTTCCGTACAGTTATATGCCATAGAAGTTGAGATATAGCCTTCCAGTTATCGAGGAAATTTGCAGTAAGTAAGGATTTAGGTGTAACTGATGATTATCATATGCCGACTAGATCCAAGAAAAGGTGGAACACATTTCAAAAAGATGACTCTGCAGAAACTTTTCAACTTGTAAATTTAATACGAAACTGCACAAAGATATTTACAAATATACTCAGTATCACTTATAAATGTATACACATTCTAAATATTAACATTTCCAATTTTTTTTTTTGGAAGCCCGCTCGTTCCAAACGTTCGTTCACCACTTCTCTTCTGCCATTTTTATTCTAACCTGAAAAACTCTCTGTAGCCTCTTGATGCCACTTAAGAAGAACTAAAAGTTCGAAAACGATTCGAATAAAGTTCCAATATGATCTTTACACAGTACAACAGTGCCACCTATTGGCCGATAAGTAACCAGATTGATACAGCATAATGTCTCATAATGACATTCTCACATATAAAGTTTTGTTTGATGATACGCAATAGAACATTATAGTATATATAGCCTTCCCTTAAATAGCGGTAACCGCTGTGTAGCATATCCACCTATTGAGCAGTTGACATCAAAAACTGATAAGCACTCATTTATGTCAAGGCGCATCTACATAAAATTTTCTATACAATTCTGTTTAGTAGTTCCTGATATATAGCCTTCTCTTAAACTGCGGAAATCGCTGTATTAGCAGCGCCACATTTTGAGCGATATGCATACAAATCGAATCAACATAATGACTCATAATGTCCTTCTCGCATATCATGCCCTGTTTGATTGTACGCAATAGATCCTGAGATATAGCCTCCCCTTAAGTAGCGGAAATCGCTGTATAGCAAAGCCACCTATTGAGCGATTGACACCGAAAATTGATAGGCACTAACTTTTGCCGAGTTGTATCTACATATAAATTATTATACATTCAGTAGTTCCGAAGGTACAATCGCCACAAATTTTTGTTTCACACACACAGAGAGATAGGCAGACAGACATTTGCAGATGTATGAACATAAAAATTGTCCGGTGCAAAAATATTTTGCCACCTTTAATAATTTCCCTTTTTCCTCTTATATATATATATATATATATATATATATGTATGTGTGTGTTTCTGTATGTATGTATATTGCGCCTAAAAATGTGAAATTCATTTATGTTTAGAATAATCGTCAAAAAATAATTAAAACATATTGCTAAAAAATAAATAAATAAATAAATAAAGATTCTTTTAAAAATCAGTTCTTTAGATACACAATTTTATGAATTACTAAAATGATTTAAAATAGCTTTTATATTGTTTCGTACTACAAAATATTTTCTTCTAAACGTCTAAGAACTGTATTTTTAAATATCTCTTAAAGAAAAGTTTATCGTTTATGTTTTGGTAGATTTAAATTGTTATAACGATGATAAACTACAAAATCTGAAAGAATAGACTGAGACTTTCTAATAGTCTAGGACATAAAAGATCCCTTTTAGTTTTATTATAATTTTTTTATTGGTTGAATAATTCTCTAAAGAGATAAAGGGAAAATATTAGTAACATTTATATTATGTTTTTATATTTATTTCAAAGAAAATATGATTTTTTGTTACTTATTTTTAAAATATTAGTTGTAATTATTCAATAACATATAAAATTAAATTAATATTTATTATTTGTATTTTATTTGCTGTTATAAAAATTTTTAAATAAAAAGATATTACAGAAAAAAAATAGACATAATTTTTATTAACTACAATTTCCAGATATAGCAACCGCAGCAAATAGTTCTGTGTTCAAACCTGGTAGACAAGAAGTGCCGGGTTCTATTCCAAGAAGCGCTCGTCGATCTAGTCATTCAGTGTTTTCTGCTATTTCTCCAAAATCATTGTAAAATCGTTCCAGAATTTCTTAGAAAGACTTCTATGAAAGGCTTTCTGCCCATAGACCTATGACCTTGCTTAATCAATCGACCTTAACCCACACAGCCACAACTCTGGTGTTTGGAACATCATTGTATTCCTGAATGGTAGCCAGTTGATATTTTGGTAAAAAAGTCACACAATTATACAAGTACCTGTAAATTGTATCCACCATTCAGTGATTTGTTTAATATCCTATACTTGTGTTCACGCAAAAACTGATTAGTCTTTAAAATGGAATCGTTTGTGAAATATGTCTATGTTAGCTGTAATTGTTATTTCGTCTTTCATTAAATTGCGTGTGGAAAAATAGATTTATATCACGAGATGTAAACTTCTCGTGAAAATTTACAGTCAAATCTTAAATCTTTATCCTGCAAAAGCATATTAAATTGGGGATGAGGATTAAAAAAGGGATAAATAATGCTTTTTCATTCTAACGCATTTGAACTTTCGATTTTACAATAAGAGAAAAAAACACCTGGGGTAAAGCCTACCACTACACAAGATACAGTACCAAACGACATGAGATCTATGATGACTAAAAAGCTTAGAGAAACAGATGTGACTGATCGTAGTGATAAAAATCCTAAGTGTACTCCTGATCATGATCCAAAATCTGAACTTTCAAATTTTCAAAACTCTAACTTGTAACATGTCTTTTTCTCAACAGGTTTTAAGAAGATCCACTAGACTAAGAAAACTCCCTAACAGGCATGGTTCAAGAAATTAACTGGAGTGAATTGTGGTGTTTGCAAAATCATTGTATTCCTGAAAATTAGCCTATTGGTATTTTGGTAAATGACGTCAGGCAAATATATAGTTACATATAAACTGTATAAACCAATCAATGGTATGTGTAATCTCATATACGTGTATTCACACTAAAAAAAAATCAGTATTTAAAATACAATCGTTTGTGTAACATGTCTAAGTTAGCTGTAATTGTTATTTTGTCTTTCATTAAATTGTGTGTGGTAAAATAAAAGAATAACTTCCGGTCATAATTTACAGTCTAATCATAAATCGTCATCCTGCAAAAACACACTATAACTAACTCCAACCTTGTACAGCCAAGTACTCTTTACAATTTCTTACTAGATTTTGTAAACGAATTGTAAAAGTTTTTGACACAGTAGAAATTTTGTAGCATTCTACAGATAATATCTCTTTTCTAAAACAACAGAAATTTACTGTAACATTATATATCAATCAAGTAAAAGACTTTGTTTTTTCCTTTTTTCGAGTGATGAGAGAAAAGGATTTATGAAAAACTAATAAATAGAATACAAATTATCAAAAAAAAAAAAAAATGTATTTAATTACATTTCACCAATAGTAATTTTGTTTCATAATCAGAAAATATTCGAACATTCTTATTCAAATCTAATCTAAAATTCTACAGACTTGAATAATTAATTGTTTGTCATCAACAGTTAAGTTCTTCCTCGGAGAGTACTCGGTTTAAGATTAATTTTCTCTAACCGAGGTAATAAATCACAATTTCATTCAACATATTTGTTATAAGTATGTAGAGTGTATTTAATTTCGTACTACGTAATTAAAGTAAAACATCGGATACAAGAGGAGAAAAAAAAGAGAAGAAAATCGTTTAGATTACACAAGGGAGCATTTACCGAAGCTAACTTTTTTTTTTTTTTTTTTAATGTAATCAACAAACCTTTTAAACATTGAGGTATAGAAACAACGTATTTCATTGTAAAATAATTCATTAATAAAATAATCATATTTATTATATTTAATATGAAAAATATTAAGTATTTGAATAATATATAAAAATTTAAAACGATGTTCCACAAAATATTTGCTTTTTGTCCAGTGTAACAAGCAATTTATCTAAATTTCTCTTACAAACGCACAGAACTTAAAATTAATTAAATCGAAAAATAAGCCAGTTTAGTCATGAATAAATAAATTAGTTTAATAAAAGTGTGTTATGGGTATCTCGCTTGGTAGGAAAATAGTCTTCTTGGAAAGGTACTTTATAGAGTTTGATTGAAATTTTCATGGTCGGCGATTACATTCCGGGTAGTTTTGTTAATATATCTCCGAGATCGTAATTAGAAGATCGCGTGTTCCAAACTCCAGACGATGGAAGGCAATCGTGCATAGTATAATTCGCTGGTGCACGTAAAATCCGTCTTATATATAGGTGAATACGTATACAGGGTGCCCCTGAATTCATGCACCATACTTTGCAGGCTGATAAGGCCAACAATAAGGATACAGAATTGCTCAGGAGCCTATGACCACAAATGTCATTTTAAATCTTTATGGACCGGGGGTTTTTCAAAAGATATGTGTGTAAATCTTGCATGTTGAATTTTTTATAAACTTTTTTTTCGTGCATATAGTTGCATAAAAATATGTACATGATAATACTGCTGTTTCTAATCGAAGTATTTAAAGCACTGATTGTAGGGAGAACTATGCTGATTTGACCCATAGGGAGACTTGACCCATGCGGATTTTTTGTAAGAAAGAAAAAATTCAGGGAAATGTCAGTGACTGTACTGATTGACCAAGCATACAACATCATTTTGCAGGTAACAGCCATTCCAGAATTATCCGTAGTTTTCTTGCAAATTAGTGTTCATTGATACTGCTTCTTTCAAGTAAATTTTGAAGATCTTTTGTCTGTTAAATCTGAACTTCCAGTTTTGAGATAAATCAATTTCAGAAGCATACTTGTATCAGTCACTCTTTTAGCTACAGGTTGGTATATAGTAGTTTAATACAACAGTAATTCAAGTTGTAAAAAAGTTAGAATTAACAAAGCAAAGCTACTTAAGGAGACTTGACCCAAGCTAAATAGGGAGACTTGACCCAGTGATTAATTTAACGTTCTTTGTTTTATTTAATGGATTTTTATTTTAGGAATAACTAAAATAGTTTAATTTAAGGGTTCAAACGGATAACGTAGGCTCACTTTGTGTTTGGCGAAATTCTATGGCAAGAAACTACCAATTCTTGTAAACATAATTAACCCTTTTCTATAATGACGCAATATGGAGACATTTAGGAGAGATTTTCTCGGTGCATCTGTCACTGAACGCCCTTTTGAAGAGGAAGATAATACTAATTATATTCATGACACATCAAGACCATCGACATCCAGTGTTACTGGTTTAAATTTTGTTGAAGCCAGCCCTTCAGTATTTACAGTAAGTAGTCCAGAAAACATAATACCCTACCTAAAACAGGAAAACAAAAAGTTGAACGCAGTCAGAAGGGTAAGACTATGGTAGCTAACCCTCTAAGGTAGCCACTGGCACAGTAAACAGAAGAGAAATAGAAGAAAGAAAGAGGAGGCAAAAAGAAGAAAAGAAAAAATATGTTGGCAAAAGAAAGGCAAAAAAGGCTCTTAATGTTAAACGTACAAAGCTTAAGACAAACAAAAGAAAACAATAAACAATTTTTTGTATTTACTAAAATCGTCTACAAAATAAAACTAGAAAACGTTTAAATCACAAAACATGTGTTTTTTCTTTCAATACCTATGCGTTTTCTCACTTTTATGAGGGCGGGGGGGGGGGGTCATGTCTCCCTAAGTAGGAGGTGAAGTCTTCCTAAGCTTAGGGACACTTGACCCATGTGCTGGCTTAAGTAATTTTTTTTTTTTTTTTTTTTTTTTTGCACCATTTCTAATAAGAGCTATGCTATTATCTTTAGCCACAGTATGCACAAAATAACAAACTATTTGCTAATATTTTTTATTCAGATCCAACAGTTATATAAAAAATATGAAAATTTAAAAACCAAAAACTGGATCAAGTCTCCCTAGTTTCCTCTATCTATAGGAATATTGTACATAATCGAGTGTTTGCTGTCATATAATGTAAGTAAAGATTTTTTTTCTTCAACATTTCTTGTTTTCCTCACTACACGTTTCATTAACGACCCCATATTGCAACAGAAAAAATGCTTCTCTTTGTGTATTTTACCTACTCTTATAGTTTGGCCCATGAATTAGGAAACAGTCTGTATATGTATGTTTGTGTGTGCTATTGCGGTTCATATATTTTTATCATCTCTAAAATTAAAAGAAAAGATATTATTAAGAAAATTAGCTTACATTATATTGATGATCAGTATTATTATAACTGAGACTTTTATACTGAAATATGTCGCACAATTACCAAATAAATCTGACTGTTCTTACGTCAATATAATATATTTAAATATTACTAAAGTGCGTTATATTAATTTTTTTAATATAATTATTTAATTACGTCTTCAAGTATATATAATAAAACCCAAATCAGACAAAGCAAATGTATTGTAAATGTTTACGTCAATATTATAAATAAATAAATAAATAAATAACTATTATAATTATGTGTTATGTTCGAACAAAAAACAAAAATAAATAAATAAAAATAAAAATAAAATAAAATAAAATAAAATAAAATGATTATTTTATCTATAAATGTAAAGGGTTACCATGAGAGTTTTATTAAAATATGATTTTCGAAAAATCTAATTAGGTTTGAGAGAGAAAAATCTTTCTTAAATTTGTCTAGACAGTATGTTGAATATAAACATAAATCTTAAAACAAATATAAATCACGTTGCTTAAAAATAAGAGGATTTCGCTATACATGAACTTGAAATATTTCTTATGACAATAAAATATTAAATAAGAAAACTTTTAGATAACGAAAACAAAACTTTTACATGACTTTTATATTACGAATCTAAAATGCATAATTCATAAGCAAACTCTCAAAATAATGAAAAATCGCAGACAAATTTAGAATAAGAATATATCACAAATAAAAGTCGAGATTGTTTATTTAAATTTTTAATGAAGAGTCTCGAAAAAGGACGTAATCAAGTTATAACTATACTTTTTAAATGGATCTTTTTGAATATAGGGTAGGTGCTTCGGTGATTGAAATGCTCCAGTAATTGACATCTGTGAAGTCGTTACTTCACATATATGAGTTTTAATTATATTGTAAGAGGTAGTCTGTGCAGAGGTATGTGGCTGGTTCACTCTTCATTTTTAAAGACTATTTCTTGCTGAGCAGTATTATGAAATTATCTGTGTAACATACAGTATCATTCTTAAAAAAAAAAAAAAAAAAAAAAAAAAAATATTGAATATTAATTGGGCTCGATAAAATAATAGTTCAAGTGTAATTATAAAAACAATAGTGTATTTAGATTTTTTTTGCTGTTTTTGACAATTTTTATGAGTTGTATTCTTATCACCTATTTCAGGTCTACTCAGAGTTTATGCATTAAAAAGTATATTATTATTGAGATCATGTTTGTTTTGAGAAATTCAAATGCTAATTCATTTGTTAAAATTTTTTTCAGGAAAAGGAAATTATTTCATACGGGTAAATTTTAATTTTTTTTTTTTTTTTTTTTTTTTTTTTTTTTTTTTTTGACCAACACAATCTATTGAAATAAAGTTGGTTCATAAATTTATACAAAACAAAATAAATTAGGAGGCATAAAATAAATAAGAGTTAAAATAAAATAAAATAAAATAATTTTCTTGAACTCTTACATGTGCGCTTTTATTGTGACATAGGGCTAGATTTTTTTTTTATTACACATTATTACACATACAAGGGACATTTCATTATGTCACTTTGCAGAATGCTGGTTGTCATTTTTGCACAACATGAAGCCTCTTCTGCTTTTCACATATTGTTCAGTACGCTATGTTCAGTGAGGCATCACAAAACCATCATATCTGTCATAGCTATTGTTCTGTTTTACACTCTCTGGCTCACTTTGTTGGAATTTAATTGTTCACGTGTAGGATGATAGTTTTTTTTTTTTTTTTTTACTCAAAATTTTTTGAATCATTTTCATATTAATGCAATATTAATTTTTTTTTTAATTAACAAAATACGAAATTATTTGATTTTCATATTTCTTGTTACTGATTTCCTTTTCCTTATTATCAACCATACATACACTGTAATGAATGATTATTTTTGATATTTTACACATTTTATATGTCATAGTTAGATACTTTATTGATTATGTAATTTGTTTCAGATGTTTCCACTTTATCATAACAATGGTTAAGTATGTCTTGTATGTTGTTCCATATAGGTGAATTTTTTTTCAGATTTAGTGTTATATGCCACAATTTTTTTTTGTTTGTTTATCAAAAGATTATTTTAGATTTCCCACAACGGTTTTGTATTATGCTGTTGTGACGGTGAGAGAGAGCGTTTTATGTTTTTATAATTTTTGTCCATTTTGACGATTCATTTTTTTTCTCTCGTCGCTGGGGAGAAATATGTGAAGTCGTTACTTCACATATATGAGTTTTAATTATAGCTTTAAATAAAGGCAATAATTAATTACTATATTTTCAATAAATTAAACAGCTAATAAAAATAGATAACGAAATTCTAAATTACTTTTATATTTATTCGCTTTTGTCTATAATAGATATCTTAATTCTAATAATACTTTATCCCTTATGCTATTAATAAATCTTCTGAGAACAAAAACATATTCTTTTTAAATGACATCTTTCAGAATTATAATCTCTCCTAAATCATTTAGTAAATAAAATGTAAAAAAAAATATATTATTTACATTTATAAACCGTTGTATACATAATTACATTTTTATTCTTCTAAAATTGCGCAAGTCCACTTTGTTATAAATAAATTAGGCTATAATTTCCGTTGTGGTATCATTAAAGGGTAATTTAGATTTTTTTTATCACAGGATGTGCAATAATTTCCAGACTTTATGTCTCTCTTATTCAACGGTCTTCTGGCGATAAAATTTGGCATTGATCATTGGCGTTATTTCTTTAACGGACATGCAAAATTCAAAAGATTTATATTAATTTGATCTAGAAACAATGGATTAGCTTTGGCTGGAAAGTTTGGCACTGTTTTAATAATTTTGGCGTAATTCAGCAGTCCGGTCTTGATTGCGACTCGGTCAACTCGAGGATTCTCTCGTTAACTACTGGTGTAAAAAGAACGTAATTCGCGAAGCCCTCTCTCTCTCATCTAACCCTCTGTATGTCTGTTCAACTTTATAATAGACATTTTGAAATATTTTTATTAAAGACTTTCTTGATTTCCATGCTGATTAAATAAAGATGATTGCTGCGAAATTATTGATTCTTATTTCCTCACGGCCTAAAGTTTATTGTTCCTGGAGTTTTATTGCGACACTTATCCTATAGCTCAAGTTAACCATAATCTATCTTACAACATCTATCCCGAAATAATTAATAAATAATAAAAATAATAAAAGCATATATTTTACACATAAGAATTTTAACATTTTATGCCAAACACTGTAGCATAGGGAGCTAATAAGCGGTAAAATGAGTAATTGGCAGTGTCAAACACTGGAACATAGGGTACCAATTACAGCTAAAATGATTAATTAGCAGTGTCAAACACTGGGACATAGGGTACCAATGGGTGCAAAATAAAAATTCACAAAAAATATATATGTATTATTATCAAATGTATATATTTTACACATATATGTGGTTCTGAATGTCTTTCATGTAATATATATTAACTTAAGATTTCTAAAAATATTTTCTGATAACTAGAACATTAAAAACATCAGATATTTCTCTAAAAGTGTCAACCACTGGAGCACTTACCCTAACATGAATAGAAGTCGATTATTCTGGCCTTGTTGCAGCAGTTAAGATGAATCTTCTAAATTATCTTCTTGAATTTGAGAAGTATTTTTGCTGAGTATGTGCTTTATTGGTGTCAAAACATCTTTAAAAATTAAATTATGGCATAAAAAAGAAAGAAAGAAAATCCTGCGCAAAGTCATATTAGTTTCATATGCAATTTAAATATATTTTAAAAATTAGTATAAGTTATCCAAATATATTTGTTAATCTAAATCATTAGTTTTTCATTTATGTATAGATGACTTTTATAAGTTAAAATAATCTATTTTAGTTCATTTTTAACGAGACACATAACTTTATGAAAAAGATTTGCTTATTGAAGAAAAGTACATTCATTTTCAAAACAACTTGAAAGTTATTAGAGTATATCATTACAAGCGATATTTAATTTTATAAATTAATAACATAATGTACTACTAGTATTGATAAGGCGGCTTTAGTTGTGAAAATTGGAAACTAAACAAATTTTGTTGAGAATTAATAAGCAGTATTTTTAATTTCTTCTATGCTCATAAAAAGGAAACATTGGATTCACAAGAAAAATCTTGACTTGCAATTTTCAACTGATACGCTCTAAGCATTCCTCAACACGATTCGACATTATTTTTTTTTTTATGTCTGACTGTGTAATGTTTATGCCAACAGTCTACGAGAGATTTAAATTAATAACTATTGCACTAAATTTTATTAAAAATTTATATAGTTGTATCTAAACATAAGTTGGTGTTTATGAAGTTTTGGTTTATATCGCTCTACAGCCAGTTTTTTTTTTTTTTTTTCATATTTTTAATACGATTGGATACTTTAAATGTCCGTGTAAATGTACGCAATTGGGATTATTTTTAACCAATCACTGGGAAAATTAAACATATAAATTATAATATAATGATGATAAAATTTTTGTAAAAGTAGGATCATTGCCCCCTACCGAATTCGGTCTGCTTGGCGGATTCAGCAGATTGGCGAAAAATCATTGCACACAGAATACCGCGAATATGTGAGAAATAAATGTAAGAAATGAAATACGCAGATATCAATATCGTTGATATATATTATACTTAATTTAATGAATGTAAATAATAAATAAAAGAATCACTTGAAATTGTATTTTGAATACATTTTTTTCGAAATGAATGCAAATGTAATTTGCTTTGTTGTTGAATATGTAGACATTTTTAATGATTAGCAATATACATCTTTACCAATATGTCTCAAAAATTAAGTAACTACTTAAAAAATATGTGTCTTTTTTTTTTTTTTTTTTTTTTTTTTTGTTGTTGTTAATCTGATTGCAAAATAAAAATATATTATTAAAAAATATTGATTTTAAGGTAATAATCGAGAGGGCCTTGCATGCGAATGTAAATGAATCATGACTTGAAAAAAGTATGTATTATTTTTTTATAATTTTAGGGAAAAGAAATTTATTATTATATATAAATTCAAAAAGGAAGAATACAGTGTTAACAGATACAATAAACTTTAATTTTTGTAATATAAGGATTGTGATGAATGATATTGGTCATTTTCAAATAAATGTATCGCTTATTAATTTTAAATTTATTCAGCAATCTTTGCATGAGTATGTTGCATTGGGTGTACAAAAATATGTTACTAGTGAAAAAAAAAAAATTACAGTGTTTCATATTCTTTTCGCAGGTACGAATGTCTTTAATTAGTGTGTTGACGGTCACTTTTGGGTCCCCCTTGATAGTTTTTTCGATGAAACGAGTGAAATGTTCTTTGCTGGTGGCACATTTCTTTGAGGATCTTATTTTATTTTATTTTATTTTTTAATAGAGCCCAATATCTCTCAATGGGGCGACACTGTGGGACATGTGCTGTGTTCATGGTTTTTGGCATGAAACTGATGAAATTTTCTTTCATAAAATTTGTTGCATTTTTTGAATAATGAGCTGTGGCTAAATCAGGCCAAAATAATGTAGGCATATCATGTTTGTTTAAAAAATGCATCACATGTTTCCTGGGGTATTCATTTACATAAATATCTTGATCAGTTGCACCTTCCGTTAACAATGGCTTACTGTTATTTTCACACTGACAAATAGCGATCCAAACAAGATATATTTTTCCGAATTTTTCCAGACTATTGGATGTCTCTGATTCAAGTAGATGTTCAGAGTTCTTTTTTGTATAATACTGAGGGCCAATAAGATTAGAAAAGTCAGCTTTGACGTAGGTCTCATCGTCTAAAATCCAATGAAACTAATTCTTGATTGTATATTCACACAATTTTCTAGTTTTTAGTTTTATAGATAATTTTAGTTTTACTGTTACTTTAGGTATTTTTTGATTTTTATACATTCTTAAGTTCAATCAATTTTTAAACCTCTGAACTATTGATATTTTTTTTTTCCATTTTTTTGCCACATCTCTAACTGACATTCCTCGATTTCGACATAAAGTTCTTTCTATATTTTTCTGAAGTTGAATATCATGAGCTCCACATTTTTCTTTACAACGAGATTTCATTTTCATTGACAATGTTTCATTAAATCTATTTAATTTTCTATTTACAGTACTTCTGGGAATTTTTAAGTTTTTAGCAATGTTATGCCATGGTTTCTGTGGATTCTTTAAGAATTCGGCAACAATCCTTTCTCTACGTTCATCTTCATTCATTTCTTTTTCTCAAACAACTGTAATTTATAGTATAAATATCATTAATATGTATTATTTAAGGTTAATACATGAAAAGAAACTTATTTTAGGTGCATAGATTGAGAAATTAATTAATTATACATTTTCAAAATTGACCAATATCATTCGTCACAGTCCTTATATACTATATACGTATGGCTACCACTACACAACTATGAACCATAACAGTAAACCTTCTGAAAGAAATTGATTATTACTTTTAAAAGTGCTTTCATAAAAATATAGTTTTTTTTTAATTCAATGAATATCGATAATTTCATTTCTTTTATTTGAACGTGCCTTTTCAATTGTACTATTATTTATTTATTCTTAATAAAAAAGTATCAAAATATAACTTCCGCTAAAAAATAATTTAGCATATATTTCACACACCACTTAAAGCTTTTGATACAGTTTGTCCACAAAGGATACAAGATTTGTTATTTAAAAATGGTGAAGTAAATTATACGTTTTTATATTAAAATAATAATAATAATAATAACAAAGTGAGAGAATTACTGGAAATCCGATTGCTAGTCGTACCATATGTTACAGACATCATTTCTTCGTGTACGTTAATTGAAAAACTAATTTCGTAAAAATTTGGGCATTACAAACGTAGTTATGTTGTGGGACTAGTTTCCAGCCTCAACCTGTAACTCGTTTTCCTGCATGATCAAAGGTGTGAGATGGGGATCCAATAAGTACTCAAATTTAAAACTCAAACTTTTATCTTCCTTGGGAGCGAGAAGTGGGTACTAAAACATGGAAGTACAGTCGACAGAAAAATTGTTCGAGCGTTATCAATAAGTCCTGTAGTACACTTAATAGTGCTTTGTTAAATAAATCCTTGTCAAGTCATATTATTAGTCAGTCTAAGAACTAAATTCGACATAGATTTATTTAACAAAACAGTATTAAGTGCACTTTTTTTTACATAGGAATTATTACTATCGCCCGACTAATTTTACTGACTTAAATTAACTCAGTTGAATGACAATACGACTACTAATTAAAATTATGTGAAAATTTATTTCACCACATGAGTGCTCCGTGGCTATCAACTGGAATATCCATGCGAGGAAATCTTTAAATATAATTCCAAACTACGAATCTTAAAGCGCCCACTTCAAGGATAATACAAAAGCACGCGTATCCTTAATTCTGGAGGTAATTTATAGTAAATAGTTATTGAAACGATTCACTTCATTTTCCCTCAAATAATCATCCTAAAATTACTTATATTCAACTGACTTCCACTTTCACAACTTCCCTTAAACCTATTCTCAACTTGACAATCTAATTCCAAACATCCGATGGCATTTTACGCCTATCCTCTCTTAACTCAACTCCACATTGTTATGTTCGATCTGATATTTCAACGAAAACATCGCCACTTAGTCCTGCATCCAACTAGTGACTTTCACTTTCCCAACTCCATACTTCTAACTGAGCTCGTCACTATCTCGGAAACCGCCGCTAACACTACATCCTACTGTGACCTGAACTTTTCCAACTCAATACTTCAAGCTCAACTCGACACTATCACCCAAACCACCGCTAACACTAGATTCGACAGTTGAGCTTTACTTTTCCATCTCAACAGTTCTAACTCATACATTACAAAGTATTGCTTATACAAGTGCTACTCATAGAATGCAGTGCATCCACAATTTTGGCGTATTTATGCACATAAACTCGTTGTTCTATTTATACCATTGTCGGCATAGATGCCGTAGTGTACGTGAATAACATAAAACTTTGCAGGTATTCTGGATGGATGGTTGGGCTTAACGTCACACCAGTACTTCACTATAGGTAATTGGTGATGGTCTGGGACACACCCCTACGGATGGTACGGGGACATGTCATCACAATTATGTTACTCCTCGGAGTGAATGACTCCCCGCTTCGGTGACTCCAAGAGATATAATATGAATGGGAACATGAAGGACTTTGCTGTCACGACGGGTTTTACGTGCACCAGTCACCAAAAGTATACCCGATCGGCCCTCGGCGCTATTACTAGCGAGGTAACGAGGGCTTCGGAGTCCCTTCCAGGTATTTTGAAAATATTAACAGATATTGCAGCATGCAGACACAGACATTTGGATAAATTAAAGTCATAATCAATCTTAAACTTTGTTATAGTATATGAAAAGCATAAATCACAAGTAAAAATGCAATTCCAACACGTTTAAATTACAGATTTTTAACTTTTTTTTTTTTTTTTTTTTTTTTAGTCTGTGTGTGTGAAAGTAAATTTTAATGTTAAATATGCAATATTCTATAGGAAATATTTCTTTGTATATATAAATAATAATTTCAACATCGGTATCATTTAGGCAGCACAGTATGTTAAGTATGTTAAGTCAGTTAAATATGTTTTTTAAAAATTTCTTCACATGAAACGCAATGCTTTGACAAACTTTTTCATATATTTGAGACCTTATTTTAGATGTCCCTCTTGAAGGTATTCTGGAAATATTTACGGATGTTACAATGTAGAGCAACAAACAGACAAACATACATGTAGACGAACAGACCTATGGATAGACTAAATGTAGTCCTAACCACTGTTACACGTTAGTGGGAAATCTTAGAAATGTAAGTTCTAGTGAAAGGGAGGAAAATATGATATTCGATACAAATAAACGTATGGTTTACGAGGACATGGATCTATATCCAAAATACTGAGAATAATTTTCGATAATAAACTGATCTGGAATTCACATATTGAATCAATATCGAGTCGCCGTCAGAGAAGAATGACTGTTTTAGAGCGTCTATTTGGATCCCTGTAGCGATGTGATAGAGCAACCTTGAATACTACTTATAAGATTCATTTTACTTTAATCACTTATTGCTGGGAACTTCTTATTACTGCAAGCGATCACGCATTGAAGAAACTTGAAATTTTGCAAAATCAATTACTGAGACTCATTACTGGAGAAGTTAAATGAACACCAATTTTTGCAATGCTTTTATAGATAATCAGTAAATCAATCAAAAATATAATTGAAGAAAATGCTTTGATTCTTTATGAGAAATTAATTAGAAATTGAAGTCTTCACTGGACCAACTACACAATAAAAAAAAAAGAATTTAAAAAAACCAAAATGGTTTTGTTCAGTTCTTCCAGGACCTCAAGCAGAAGTTTGGATTGTCAGCTGACATCCAGTGGGTTATAAAACCTTTTATTCCACTAGATATCGTAAAAATTGAAACATACTTATGTTTTACGGATGGTTTTTTTAAGAAGAACAACTCCATACAGGTTTTAAGGAGTTTTTCTGTAGACACTATTAATACAAGGTGCCCGGAACTTGAATGTTTATGCGTCTATACTGATGGCTCCTTTTGGCTGTTATTCACCAACAACTTCAACTCCCGGTTTAACATGAAAATTTTGAAAGCCTATAAAGCCGGGGTTCACATTTTCAGCAATCTTTGCCGTGTTGTTTCTGCCATCTAGCGGTTTAGTTATTTTCAGATTTTTTATATGAAAATAACCAATCAAAGATTATATGAAATCCTCGACGCTAGATGGCAGAAACAGCGTGCCAAATTTTGCTGGTAAGCTCTACCCTGCCTTTAGACGCTTTTCAAGATTTTGCATTGAACTGGGAGTTGAAGTTAATGGTGAATAAGGCCATTAGTGAAATTTTTGAGACCGCAGGTCAGTAGTCTTTTCAACTTTAGTTTCAACTTTAGTTAGTCTTTTCAACTTTAATTCAGTAGTCTTTTCAACTTTATTCTCCTTTTATGCTTCTGCAGGGAAATTTTGAACAGCTTTTGATGGTTAGGTGGAGACTGTCCGAATTGCTCTTAAGTATTTATCGTTTCTGCCGAGAAATTTGATAAAGTGGTCTTATTCTCCGATTTCAAAGCCGCAATTCAGGTAATTAGCTCGGCCAGTCCGCCCTTCTCAGAAGAAATCTCCCAGTGTCGGCAACGTTTGTGGGAGTTGAGCTTAAGAATGAAACGTGTGGTACTTCAGTGGTTAAAAGGCCACTGCGGTGTTTTTGGTAACGAGCAAGCTAACAGACTCGCAAAAAGGGGCTCGAGACTACTTCAAGTGAGATCCCCGGCACTATCATTCCATTCCATAAAGCTGTATATTAAACAAGTAGTGGATAGGTATTTTAAACTGAAAATTTGTGACAAAATAAAATTAAAGTGTTGGAGGGGTGAAGATCATTTAAATATTCCCAGAAGCCCACGACTGCAAGCTGTGGCGCAGTTCCGCCTCTTGACTGGACATGATTGTTTGGCAAAACATCTCCATCGCATTGGAATCTATTCAAATTGTGGTTGTCACCTCTGCAATTCAGCAGAAGAAATTAATAGACAACACCACCGTCGATGTTTACTTCGTGGCAATTCTGAAACTGCGCTTTACTGGCATGCCAGAGTACTTTTATGACAATCACTTCGGTCACTTCTACTTATTGAAATCTTTTTTTTTTTTTTTTTTTTTAAATTCTTATTTGATTTTTTGTAATTATTTTGCTCCTGTATTAGCCTTGCCATCTGAAATAAATAACATCCAAAATATGATGGAAAAAGTGCATCTTGTGAAAAGCCTTCCATGACACCAGATCCGGAACCGGCTGATTTAAGAAAGAAAACACCTGGTGAAAAGTCTACCCCTATTCCAGATCCAAGACAAATGACATGAGAATTACGTTGACTGCAAAGCCTAGAGAATTTGATATGACTTACTCCTGATCATGAATAAAAATCTGAACTTTTAAATTTCAAAAATTCTAACATACCTTTTTTCTAAACATATTTTAAAAAGATCCACTACACTGAAAAAGTCTCCTGACAGGAAGGATTCAATAAGTTAAGTAGAGGAGAAATGAGGTGTTTTCAACACCATTGTATTCCTGAATGTTAGCTTGTTGGTCTTTTGCTAAATAACGTCACACAAATATGCAGGAACCTGTAAACTGTATCAACCAATCAATGATCAGTTTAATCTCTTCTATACTTGTATTCACGCAAAAACAGATCAGTCTTTGAAATGCAATTGTTTGTGCAATATGTCTACGTGTTTCTCTTAAATTAAATTGTATGTGCAAAAATATAAGAATAACTTTTCGTCATAATTTACAGTCTAATCATGAAACTTCATCCTGCGAAACCATTTAACCAATAACAACCATGTACAGACACGATTTTATAAACGTTTACCCTTTAACCGTTGCAAACGGCTTTTTCCGTCACGTAATAGTTGAAAAAAGAGGCTAATGTGGCAAATTTTGGAAAAATATGATATTTTTTCCTAGGACATAAGATTACTGAATATCCATTGATTTCAAAAACTATTATGCTTTATTCCTACTTCACTTAGTATTGATTTTATGAGTTATTAAACAGATATGCTAAAAAACTCGACACGGTTAAAGGGTTAAAGTTTTTGATACAGTAAAAATTTTGTAACTTTTTACAGAGAATATCTGTTTTTTAAAACCACAGAAATTTATTGTAACAATTATATATTAATCAGATTAAAAAAAAAAAAAAAAAAAAAAAAAAGAGCGTTGAGAGAAATATGTTTATGAAAAACTAATGAACAGAATACAAATTGTTAAAAAAAAATATTTTTTTATTAAATAAAGATATATTTAATTTCATTTTATCAACAGTAATTTCGTTTCTTATTCATAAAATATTCGAGCATTTTCATACAAATCTAACCTAATATTCCACAGACTTGAATAATTAATTGTTTGTCATCAACAGTTAAGTTCTTCCCTTGGGAGTACTTGGTTTGAGATTAATTTTCTCTAACCAAGGTAATAAATCACAATCTATTCAGCATATTTGTTATAAGTATATAGAGTGTACATAATTTCGTTCTCCGTAATTAAAGTGAAACATCGGATACAGAGAAAAGAAAAAGGAGAAGAAAAATCAGTTAGCTTTCACAAGGGAGCATTTAATGAAACATTTTTTTTTTTTTTTTTTAAACTAAATGTAATCAACAAACCTTTAAATATTGAGGTATAGAAATAATGTATCTCATTGTAATGTAACTCATTAATCAAATATTCCTATTTATTTTATTTAAAATGAAAAATGATAAGTATTTATATAATATATAAAAGTTTTAAATGATATTTCTTAAAATATTTGTTTTTTGTCCAGTGTAACAAGTAATTTATCTAAATTTCTCGTACAAACTCAGAGAGCTTAAAATTAATTAAATCGAAGAATAAATCAGTTTAGTTAGCGATAAATAAATTAGTTTAGTAGAAGTGTGTTATGAGTATATGGATCGGTGGGAAAACAGTCTTTTTCGAAAGGAACTTATTTGATAGTTTCATGGCCCGCGATTAAGTCCAAGGTAGTCTGGTTAATACAACCCCGAATTCGTAATTAGATGATCGTGCGTTCAACACTCTAGACGGCTGAACCCCATAGTGCATAGTAGCAGAGATTGATGCACATAAAATTCGTCGTATATGCATGTGAATATACATCTACAGAGTGCCCCTGAATTAATGGACCATACTTTGAGAGCGTATAGCGCACACCATAAAGATGCAGAATTGCATAGGACGTACGACCACAAATGCCATTTTAACCATTTATGAACCGGGTGATTTTTTTTTTTTTTCCAAAAGATGTGTGCGTGGCTCGTGCATGTTAAATTTTCTACAAGCATTTTTTTGGTGCAAATGGCTTTATATATATATATATATAGTAGTAATGGCGTTTCTATTCGGTGTATTTAAAACACTGATTGTATTGATGGGATACATAATGTACATAATTGAGTGCTTGCTGTAATATTATGTAAGTAAAGATTTTTTCTTTTTCATTTCTTCAACATTTCTTGTTTTCCTGACTATACTTTTCATTTACGACAACATATTGTTGCATAAAAAATGCTTCTTTATGCGCATTTTACCTTCCCTTAATGTTTGTCGCATGATTAGGGACTATCTTGTTATGTGTTTGTTATTGCAGTTGATTCATTTCATCACTTCTACAATAAAATATAATCATGTGTACAACAGATGACTTCATTATACAACCATAGAAATATGCATATTTCTGTGAAAACACTGACGGTTTTGTGTGAGGTAACCAATTCGTAAATAAACAGGTAGGTTTCAGTCCCCAAACATTCCTTTAAAAAAAAAAAAAAAAAAACTGTTAGTTCTGCCAAAAAATACACGATAATACGATTATACATATACTGTCGATACAAATATAGTATTTTTTTTTCAGGAATAGTACTCCACGGCTTATTACTGATTTGGTAAATGCACAGATTAGTGTACAATGAAAATCATTCGAGTATAGATCACACAGTTTTGTTCTCTTTGGCAAAAATTAGTGCCGAGGAACGATAAATTATACCAACATTATTAACTCAGATAAAAGTGAAAAAGGGTTTCTGGCTATCCTGAAACGATATTTGCCGCAAAATTGTGTCGCAAATAGTCGCAAATAGCCGCAAATTAGTAGTCAGTGTAGATTTTTTGAACTTGGTATCGAATTTGGAGATTCGCCTTCGAATTTGGCGAGAATATGTAGTTTTGTATTGCCAAAGTTTGGGAGCTCTAACTTCTATAATAACAGAGTTCTGTAATATTCCGGAAAAGATTATTGGTTTATAGCGCAGCACTAAAGTCTTTGAAAAATCTATAAATGACACACAAGACTATAAAAAATATATAAAATGAAGTGTGATTGTTAATGATTATAGACTAGAACTTGCCTATGTATTCGTGTTACTTACTACTCGGTATTACAGTAAAAGTGGAAACAGGTGAAAGTTTTTTTTTTTTTTTTTTTTTTTTTTTTTTTCATTTCTACGAAGGTAGAATTTGATATAGCATCAAATTAGGCATTCAAATGTAGCAAAAAAATGGTACTAAGGGATTCACAAAATTTGGAAAATCTAACCTCAATAGGAACTGTAGTTCTGGAAACTTCGTAATGATGCATTGTTTTTTCGCGCAGAACTACCTTGAAAATTCCATAAACCACTGACAGTATGTCAATGAATTGAAATTCCATTCAGACTTCGAAATATTAGGTTGTTCCTGATTTACCGAAATTTGTGCTCTGCAGTGTTTTTAACAAAGTTTATTTTATTCCAATAGTAAGAAAGAAAATTTAATACGATTGTTTCAAGAATACTAATTTTTGTAGCGTAAAAAGGTGATTTACTTAACTGTTTACTGAATATTAAATAATCTGCATTCGTCGACTAGAACCTGCTTATTTCTTTAAGAATTACTTTCTACACACTAAAATGCCGAATCCGTTATTTATCATTATTATTAATGGCTCTATATACGGGCTGAATTTTAAATAAATGACGTTGTTTCATCTACTAGAACCTCCTTATGTCTTAAAGAATTATTTTCTGCACACAAAAATGTCACCAACTTTCCTAGCTATATCTTTATGGGCTCTATCTACGTGCTGAATATTCATTTAATAAAGTGCATTCATCGACTAAAACATGCTTGTGTCTTTAAGAATTTCTTTCTACACGCTAACATATCGAAAACTTTATTTATTATTATTATTATTATTATTATTATTATTATTATTAATATAATTACGAGCTCTATCTACGGGCTGAGTATTCATTAAATGAAGTGCATTCATTGACTAGAATCTACTTCTGTCTTAAAGAATCAATTTCTACTCGCAAAATGTCGACAACTTTCACAGCAATAACATTGCGAGCTCTATCTATGGGCTGCATATTCATTAAATAAAACTCATTTGTCGACAAGAACTGGATATGTCTTCAAGAAATTAATTTCTGTACGTAAACGAGTCGACAACTTTCATAATACTATTATTACGGGATGTGTCTACGGGCTGAATATTAATTAAATAAAATACATTCGTCGACTAGAACCTACTTATGTTTTTAAGCATAATTTTCTACACGCAAAAATGTCTTCAACTTTCATAACAATATCATTACTGGCTTTAATAATTAGTTTCTTTTGATATCTCTGGGATGGTAGGTCATATGGCAAAAACCTTTGTATTTTTGGTCATTATAAATAAATTTTTCCTAAATGTCTCAAAAACGGAAAATCATAGAAAGACCAAAGAGAGAGGTGCATAACTAGATGTTATAAACAACCTGTATACCAATTGTCAACGTTCTATGCCCAACCGTTTTTGAGTTATTCGAGATACACAAACACACGCATAAACTTACATATCATGAGAGTCACACATATATTTCGCAACATTCTATGATCAATCGTTTTTGAGCTATGCGAAATATAAAATCCATTTCGAAAATCAGGATCACTGTTCTTCCTTATACTTTGTATTAGGAAGTAAAAAAAAAAAAAAAATGTTAAGGAAAATCAGCTTAAATTTCATTGCTGATCAATATTATCACGTTTGAGACTTTTATACTGAAATATATCGCACAATTTCCAAATAACATTGTCTGACTAATCTTAAGGCAATATATTTAAACCTTACTAATGTGTGTTATATAGACCTGCTAACTATGCTAGTTTATCCGTAATGGCATTAAGCTCCGCCTTTTTTTCACACCAGAATAGCTGTAGAGTAATATTCAGCAATATGTTCTCATGATTAAATAAGAAGACTATTGCTCTACAACTATTCTGGTGTGAAAAAAAGGCGGGGCTTAATACCATTACGGATAGACTAGCATAGTTAGCAGGTCTAGTTATATTACTTTTTTTTTTATTATTATGTCTTCCAGTATATGTAATAAAACCCAAACCAGTCAAAGCAAATGTATTGCGAGTTTTTATGCCTATATTACAAATAAATAAATAAAATGAATAAATAAATAAATAAAAAAATTGCAATCATATGTTATGTTCCAAAGAACGGGTTCTTTTATCTATAAACGTAAAGCTACGCCAACAAATGTGACGTTTATTAAAATATAGTTTTCGAAAGATTATATGTAGTTTTGTGAGAGAAAAATCTTTCTAAAAATCGTCTAGCAGTACGTTGAATATAAACATAAATATTAAAGCAAATATAAATCACGTTGCTTAAAAATAAGTGGATTTCGCTGTACATGAACATGAAATATTTCTTATGACAATAAAAATATTAAATTAGAAAACTTTTAGATAACGAAAACAAAACTTTTTCATAACTTTTATATTACAAATGTAAAATGCATAATTCATAAGTTAACGCTCAGAATAATGAAAAATTGCAGAATAATTTAGAAGAAGTGGATATCGCAAACAGATGTCTGAATTGTTCATTTAAATTTTTAATGAAGTCTCTCAGGAATGAACAAAAATCAAGTTATAACCAAACTTTTTAAATGGATATTTTTGAATTTTATATGAACAGAAGTCGATTATTCTGACTTTTTGAATCAGGAAAGAAGAGTCCTTTATTTTATCTTCCTGAATTTGAGACGCATTTTGCAGTGTACTTACTAAATATGGTGTCAAAACATCTTTTTTAAAAATTACACTGTGGGATAAAAAAATAAGTAAAATCCTACACAACGTGATATTAGTGTCATATGCAATTTAAACCTATTTTAAAAATAATATTATAGTTTTAAAAAATTAAAGAACACGCTTTTATAGAAATGTGAACTAAAAAGCACAAAATATCTATCTTTGTATTAAAATGCAGGGTAAGAGAAAATCGTGCGAGTGACACACCATGATATTTACATACATTTAAATCTTTAATTAAAATAATTTAGAATTAAACAAAAACCATTTTTAAAAAATCTCCCCTGACTGCGATCGAACGCTGGACCTTTAGTTTCGTAGCGCGGAGCCTAACCTCAACGCCACATCGTTCACGTAGGGAAAGTATTTTTTTACAATATAAATTTTTTGTTTGCTCCCAGAGCAATTACAAGCATACATACAAACATACATACAAACATACATACATACAGGTGAAGCTAATAAAAGCGTGTTAATGAGTGTAAGTTTTACAAATATTGTATTAAATTCAAATGTTAAGTTTTAAACCTCTTAGATATTAACCTCTAATTAAACCTCTAATATCCTTTAAGTTGTTTTACAAAGGAACATGAAGGATATTAGAGAGTGCAAGTAATATTTCATTTTATAAATTGATAATTACACTGAGAAAAAAAAAAAAAAAAAAATATATATATATATACCGCCATCATCTAGAATGAATAAATTGTCATTTTCTAAACCCTTAAAGAATAAATATAAATTTCCGAGCTATGCACCAACAAACTAAGTAGACAAAACGGTCGAGAATTTCTAATTTACACATTTCTAGATAGTGAAACAATATTCTGAATAGTCTGAATCTTTTGTATTGCGAGAAATTCTCGCTTGATTTTCTAGAATTGGGTCATAAACCAAGATTATAGCTGCTGAAACCCTCCTCTTGTGTTCACATTTATTTGGAGATATTTTCAAATAGGCTTCTCTTCGATAGTATAGGCAAACGCTCGAGAATTCTAATAGAGTTCTCTAGAATTCACTTTCGAAGGGGACTAGTATTTTTTTATAAGAAATTTATAAGGATGACATGAAACTACTTTTTCTAGAGCCACAATTCAGATTCTAGATGTCAGTTATAGAATTTTTTTCTCAGTGTAATGTCGTGCCTTGTATTCGTAGCTCGGAAATCTATATTTCTACTTTAGGGATTTAGAACTAGTTTAGATCTAATAATAGCAGGAGACTTGGCGTTGGAATATTAAAACAGGAATAAACTACTACGTCAGAAACGCCAAAGAAAAATTATTGAGGTGCTTACAGCTGTTTCGGTAGCCTAAAGCGTACCGTCTTCAGTGCAAAAAGAATTCTGAATCTGGAGAAGTGTTCGTATATATAGGAGAGGGACCGGATTTAGTTTAACCAATAGGATTATGGAAGAGGTGGGGAGTGTGGCCAATAGGAATTAAGGAATGTGTACCTGTGTAAACAGTAGAAAAATTAAAGAAATGTGGACTGAATGTAAAATTTCCAACAATCAGACAAATAGGGAACAGCGAAATCACAATTTACCAGGTTTTTAAAAATTTTATAAATATGAAAAGCTTCAAAGAAATCGAGTTCATGAATGGATTTAGGTCTGCAAATTATTTTAGCTGAATTAAATTTAAAATTATGATTTTCCTCCCAGCAATCCTTAGAAATAGCCGATTTATTGGTTTCTTGTTTGCGGACGTAATTCATATGTTCTTTTAGACGACATTTAAGACTGCGTTTAGTTTGGCCAATATATGATAAACCACACTGACAAGAAATACTATAAATGCCCCAAGAATTATGCATATCAATAGGATCTTTTAACTGAGAAAAGGTGAGTTTATTGGAAGGCAAAAATATTATTTTAAAATCATATTGTTTGAGAATTTTAGCTATGGTTTGACTGGTTTTAGAAAAATAGGGTAAAACAATACTGATATTAGATGTGACTGATTTAGTAGACGAAATACGAGGGAGTTGTAATTTTTGGATAGCTTTGTCTAAAATGGAAGGGTCATAACCTCTGTCAATTGCGATGGCTTTCAGGTATTTAATTTCAGATTTCAATAAAATAGGATTTGAACAAATATTAAGGGCACGGTTTACAAAAGTATAGAAAGCAGCCATTTTTTGGTTAGGTGGGTGACATGAACGCGCATGGGGAGGACTCCCTTCCTCCCCATGCGCGTTCATATCACCCACCTAACCAAAAAATGGCTGCTTTCTATACTTTTGTAAACCGTGCCCTTAATATTTGTTCAAATCCTATTTTATTGAAATCTGAAATTAAATACCAGAACTCCCTTCCTCCCCATGCGCGTTCATGTCACCCACCTAACCAAAAAATGGCTGCTTTCTATACTTTTGTAAACCGTGCCCTTAATATTTGTTCAAATCCTATTTTATTGAAATCTGAAATTAAATACCTCAAAGCCATCGCAATTGACAGAGGTTATGACCCTTCTATTATAGACAAAGCTATCCAAAAATTACAACTCCCTCGTATTTCGTCTACTAACTCAGTCACATCTAATATCAGTATTGTTTTACCCTATTTTTCTAAAACCAGTCAAACCATAGCTAAAATTCTCAAACAATATGATTTTTAAATAATATTTTCGCCTTCCAATAAACTCACCTTTTCTCAGTTAAAAGATCCTATTGATATGCATAATTCTTGGGGCATTTATAGTATTTCTTGTCAGTGTGGTTTATCATATATTGGCCAAACTAAACGCAGTCTTAAATTTCGTCTAAAAGAACATATGAATTACGTCCGCAAACAAGAAACCAATAAATCGGCTATTTCTAAACATTGCTGGGAGGAAAATCATAATTTTAAATTTAATTCAGCTAAAATAATTTGCAGACCTAAATCCATTCATGAACTCGATTTCTTTGAAGCTTTCCATATTTATAAAAATTTTAAAAACCTTGTAAATTGTGATTTCGCTGTTCCCTATTTGTCTGATTGTTGGAAATTTTACATTCAGTCCACATTTCCTTAATTTTTCTACTGTTTACACAGCTACACATTCCTTAATTCCTATTGGCCACACTCCCCACCTCTTCCGTAATCCTATTAGTTGAACTAAATCCGGTCCCTCTCCTATATATACGAACACTTCTCCAGATTCAGAATTCTTTTTGCACTGAAGACGGTACGCTTTGGGCTACCGAAACAGATGTATGCACCTCAATAATTTTTCTTTGGCGTTTCTGACGTAGTAGTTTATTCCTGTTTTAATAGTTTAGATCTAGTTTAGGGATTTAGTTCTACACGAAAACGGTATATATATATATATATATTTTTTTTTTCCCTTAGTGTTACTAGCATGGATAACGCGACTTTAAATGATTATTCTTATTGAATCATTTTGAAATTTAAACACATATATTTATAACAGAATCATGATAATTTTTTTGTAAAAGTGGGATCATATTGCTTCATACCCAATTCCGTTTGCTTAGTGGATTAAGCAGTTTAGCGAGCAATCATCACACAAGGAATACCGCTAAATGCGATAAATACAATACATATATTTTGATATCGTTTATATAAATGATTTTTAATTTAATGAATGTCAATAAAAGAATCACAAAAAATGCATTTTAAATATATGTCTTAAATATATCGAAATTATAAAATGCATCTTAAATATATCGAAATGAATACAAATTTAATTTGCATTGCTGTTGAATATGCAGGATTTTTAACGATTGGCTATTTACAACTTAACTACCAACAATTCTAGAAACTTTCACTTAAAAAAAAAAAAAAATGTGTATCAGTGTTTTCCTTTATTAATTTAATTGCCAAATAAAAATATATAGTTAAAAATTAATTATTTTTGTGTCATAAGCGAGAAGGCCGTACATGCTAATGTAAATGTACCATGACTTGAAAAAATGTGCATTATTATTTATAATTTTCGGTAAAAACGGATTTATTATTATATGAAAATTCAATTAGGAATATGACAGTGCTAACAGAAACAAGCTGTGTTTTTTTCTTCCTATTATATATACAGTCGAATCTTTTTAAGTTAAACACACTCAGCGTGCAATACTTTTGACACGAACTGCTTCCGCAATCCCGTCTAAATGAAGATTAGTTTCTGAGTTACTGATAGCATGAACTACTGATAATAGGAACAATTTATACCCCTTGATATTCACGTTATCGAGGTTCGACAGTAGGTATTTACATTGCAACCACTATACAACCATGAAACATAACAGTAAACCTTCTAAAAGAAATTGAATATCACTTGCAGAAGTTCTTACATAAATATGTTTTTTTTTTTTTTTTATTATTTAATGAACATCTATAACTCTCTGGTTTAAAATAGTCTTTTAATTTGTACTTCCATTATTTATTTATTTATTTATTTATTTAATAATAATAATAATAATAATAATAAGGCTATCAAAATTTAACTTCCATTAAAACATTATTTGGTATAAATTTCTCACATCATTTAAAATTTTTTGATTCAGTTTATCCACAAAATACACAAGATTTGATATTTTCATTGGTGAAGTAAATTATAAGTTTTTATAAAACAGAATAATAAAAATGAAGAATTTCTGCAAATCTCATTGGTAGTCATATCATATATTACAGAAAGCATTACTTTGTGCATATTATTTGGAAAACTAATTTTATAATAATTTGGGCATTACATAAGTAGTTAAGTTGTGGGAACTGCTTCCCAGCCTCAACCTGTAAATTGTTTTCTTGATCCAAGGTGGGCGATGGGAATCCAATAAGTACTCAGATTTAAAATTTATCCTTTTATTTTACTTGTAAGGGGAAAGGAGGCACTAACATATGGAAGTAAGTTCTAAAATAAACTCAATTGCATAACAATACGACTACAAATTAAAATTATGTGAAAATTATCTCACCACATGAATGACCGTAGCCATGAAATCGAATATCTTTACGTAGAAGCCTTTAATCATAACTCCAAACTATTAATCCTAAAGTGCTCACTTCAAGGATAATACAAAAGCATGTGTTTCCTTAATTAGGAAATCAATTCATAGAAAATAATTACTGAAAAGATTCACTTCATTTCCTCTCAAATTTCTTATATTCATCTTCCATACAAACGTAGAGTCATCCATCCAGTCGTACGTTCTTAGCGTAGACAATCACTTTTTAACCTTACAAAACCACTACACAACCCTGAGACATAAGATTAGTAAGATATATTTCGCTATCTATATTATTATTTCTGCACTCAAATATATAGAATACATTATTGCAATTGTGACGTAATTTGTTTCATTAAATTATGCTATTTTTATTATTTTATTCGTTTTAAATGCACGCGTGGGAAACGTGGATAAAATTTCATTTTCTTTATTTCAGTACATTGCTGTAAGTTATGCTATAAGTTTTCAGCCTTAATTTCGTGATACGTGGACTTTTATTATAAAGGAAATTGTTTCTATATGTAAATCAGTTTTTTTTTTTCTGTATAGAAAAATATCTAATGTATTATCAACTTGTTATTAAAATATTTATATTTGATAAAAGGGCAATACCCTTTCTTCATAAACTATTACCAAATTATAAAAATTGAAATTAAAATTAACATCATTAAAACTATCTAAACTAACTAAAATATATGATTTAATATATGGAGATAAAATTGCTAATTGTTTAAATATGTTTTTAAACAATCGACATTCGCTTTTATATGCCAAACATATTGATATCTAAAATTATTTAAAGAATTCTTTATAAAACTTTCACACAAATCAATCTAATCTATTTTCTTCAAAACTGATTACTTTATATTTAAACCCCTTGGAGCAAAATTTTACTACAAAATCGTGATTATGCAGATTTTTCTATGGTTTTATTCTATTGTTAAATGATATTTACTTTGAATGCAACTGATGGCTTCTTTAGGAATAAAATCTGTCCATTATATTCTTATGAAATTCCTTTATCAACGTTATTTTCTAAAAGATAAAACACCCGTGTCAAAAATCTCTATATTGAAAGCATTTTAAATATGCTTAGTCTTAAAATAAAATTTCTAAAAATAACGCCTTGGGAAAAGTTAATAAAGCAGAATATCATAGAGATCGATAAATATTCGTATAATAAAGGTTTTTAAAATACATCTACTTATCTGTTTAAACTACAGGCGTGTTTAGAATCAAGAATGGATTGAAAATAAATAAATGAATAAACTGAAATTCCTTGAAGCTTTTCTAATTACTTAACATATAGCGAAATTAAATAAATAAAAATAGTTACATAAAAAATCTATTTAAATCATCTTTTATATCCTCTATGTAATCATTGCCAAATATTTAAATCATTATTTATATCATCTGTGTAATCATTGCCAAGCATTTAAATCATCCATGTAATCATTGGTATGTAACTAAATAATTTTTCTAAGCTTATACATGAAAGGTATTAAGATGAATGTACTATACAAAAAAAAAAAAAAAAAAAAAAAATGCTTAAGACTGCATAACCAATGTTTAAACTTCTATAGCGATAAGATTAATGTAATTTAAAAAAACTTTCTTATCAATTACATTATTTATAAAGAAAAGCATTCTTCTGATTTTTAGTAGCTTATACATCATCTTTACAGTACATATGCAATATAGAGAGTGATTCCGAGGTCAGGAGACAATTTTAAATGGGAGGTAGGGAACATAAGAAGGAATCAGAATTGTATAGAAACCCACGTCTCTAAACGCCATTTTTACCCTTTAAAAACTGGATGCCATGGGCTACAGTGTACTGCTAACTCCGCCTACTGTGTAAATATTAAAATCTTGCATGCTTCATTATTTTGCAAAACTATAAACTATGTTTGGATTATTGCAATCATTGCAATAAAAAGAACGTTTAATCAAAATTTATTTATTTATGTAACTATTAGCATGTAAAAACTATTTTTTTTTTTTTTTTTTTTAATTAGCATTGGAGAGCCGAACCCATATCTTGGTAAACATAAAAATACAGCTGTTTTTAATTTAAAATGTGCTTTAGTTTATCACTAATAAAAATTAATTGCATATTAGTTTTAAACTGCATATACGCTTTACTTGAAAGCAAGACATAAATATGAAATTATTTCAGATATACATCTCTCAACCTCCCCCACCTTCAAAAAGAAGACTGTGCTTCTTGAATAGTAATAAATATTAGTTAATCCCATCTCGATTCAACAGTTAATTGTTATAAATATCAAAAGAAATTTTATAAAATCTATCAAATTTCTTTTGATACATTTTCATCAAAAATCTATCGAATTAAAAAAAAATATATATATATATATATATATATATATATATTAAAACTGTGCAACAGATTTTTTAATGCATATTAAAATATGAATACAAGCATGTTGACTGAATGAAATATACGAGGCTTGTCCGTAAATTAAGGTTACCAAGGAGCTGTTGACGTTAGGAACACTGTTACACACTGCGGGTTTTGGCACCACTGACGTGTAGCTTGGCTCCCTTTCTCCCAGTCCCCGCCCTAGCAAGCTTTCTGCGACGTTCATTCTTGTTTTGTGACCGTGAGAGATGGAGTTCCCACTCACTTCTCACGCCAGCTGCAAATTACGCTCTGTGATTCGTTTTTTGTGTACAATAATCTCTGCGCCGGTGGACATTCATTTCCAACTGTGTGAAATGTACGGGGAATAGTGTATGAGCGTGCAACATTAGCGCAAATGGTGCAGAGAAATCAAAAACGGACGTGTCCATGCCGAAAAACGTTCTGTCCGGCCATCGGTTTCGGAAAAAGCGATTGCGAAAGCGGAAGAATCAATGCTGAAAGATCGAAGGGTGACGGTTCGGAACCTCAGCGAGATGATCCCTGATGTGAGCAAGTCCCGCATTCTCAACATTTTGACAGGCCGTTAGGACCGTGGCGGCAGATTTCTACGATTTCTTCACCGCATGCAAAAATGCATTGATCTCAACTGCGATTATGTCTAAAAATAGGGGAAAGTCTAAGCTTTCCACATATGTATTATTCTGTACCAATAAACATGTTTTTCAATGTGAAAATTCGTTGAGAACCTTATTTTACGGACAACTCTCTTATATGAATACAAGTTCATATCATATGAACGCAAGTATAATATGATATGAATACAAGAATGAAAGTATGAATACAAGCAAGAATTTAATATATAAGTGTGATAGTAATATTCTTTTTTTCCGTTTATTTCCTTTCCTTTTTTTTTTTTTTTTTCATTTCTCAGAATTTTGCAGATCCGTTATGTTATTTACTACCATAAGTTAGAATTGAACATATAATTGTTCAGATTTAGCGTAATTATCTCTAATTAGCACAATATATCATACTCTTCTACAAAATATTTCAAATAGTTACCTGAAGAATTTTTATAATGTTTCTTTCTTATTAAATAATTGAGAAATTATTTATCGGAAAAATGAGAAACTAACAAGCAATTTAAACTGCACAAAGATGGATCAAATAGAATTCTTTCATTTTCTTCTTATTATTATTTTACTTCCATTACCCAACAACCGTAGGCAATGAAAGTATTGTTTTCTGTCCGAAAAGTGAATATTGAGTTTTTGCCTCATTTACATGTTTCAAGGTCTCCTGAGTCCAAAAAAGTGGTTTTTGGTAATTGGTCAGTGCGTGTGTATGTGTTTGGGGAATCATCTGACTATCATATCTCCAAAACTATTAAAGATAGAACTACTAAACTTGAGAAGTGTAGAGATCTAGTGTAGAGATGATTTTCCAAATTTCTGGTGAAAATTGGAAAACCGGTAGTAGGATATCCAGAACCGGAAGTGGGATCATTAGTTTGTATCTCAAAAATGGCGCAAACTATTTTCTTCAAAGTTGCTATATAAACACTCTGTTACATGTCCTTTCATACGAAATAGTTGGATAGTTTAGGAAAATGGACTGGCATCCTGTATAAATTGCTCAATTTCAGGTTTCGCAAGAGCGTTACCTTAAACGACTGTACACATTGCTTTCAAATTTGCCAAATTAACCAACTTTTAGACATAGTTTTGTATGTAATTATTGTTTTCCGATAAAAATTGAGTATGCCAAGTTTTTTGATAAAAGTCGATATCTCAAAAACGGCTCTAGCGATTTTTTTTTTAATTGTTACATAAACTCACTTTAAATATCCTTCCTAATGTAAAAAGGAAAATTACTTAAATAGAAGAATAAATTACACAACGTCTGAAAATAATTATTATTATCTGAAAATAATCTTTATAAAGATAAGTCAACTACTGTTTACTAAATAAAAACTTACTAGTATAAATTGAAAAGAACTTAGAGATTAGTGGATTATGTTTTATTTTATTATAAAAAAAAAAAAAAAATTGAACGCATAAAAAAAAAGTGTAAATTTACTAAATGTGAATGTTTACACAAAGGTTCTGTAAATTTGTAATAGTTTTCAGTAAAATCTTAATAACCCATAAGAACGCATATTTGCATAACAAATTTGAATGATAAGTCAGTAGCTAAACGCTAAAGCAACGTCCCACGAATAGAATGACATCTCCACATTCAGTATAACCCTAAATGTTACCTATAATGGGGAGATAATTTAATTTCAAAGCATGTGATTTTTTTCTACGAACAGAAGCTGAAGGCTTAAAGTGTATAGCCATAAAACAGCTTGTTCGGTTAGTAAGAAAGTACCACAGAACTGGCCTTTTAAAGTAATACGTATAAAATTTCAATAAACGCCATCAAATGCAATAAACTCTCAACAATTGTTTCAGGTCGAAAAAACACACGACCCTTCTTCAGGCGAACAAAGTAGGGACGAGTGCAGCAATCAATGCCCTACTGATTGTAGCACTCGTGCCTACATGGTTCGCCTGACGAAAAGTGGTATGTTTTTTCGACCCGATACAATTGTTGCGATTTCATTTCATTTAATGATGTTTATTCAAAGTTTTGTACTTATTAGCTTATTCGAATCTCTAAAAAGTATAAGTAATAAAGTAAAAATACAATTTAAGCAGTGGAGGTTTAAACTTAGGATAAACCTGCCTAAGATATATGATTCTTGATTTCAGTGTCGTAATATATTGCCACTTTTTTATTCAATAGTCACCAATAATTTTGAGAAGTGATATTCAATATGCATGGTAGACAATTAATCTTCGACGTCATTAGGTAACCGTTGCATTTGAAATTTAGTGGTACATTTTCAATAAAAAAAGTCGCAAAATGTGGCAAATCTGCTTGGTTTTGCGCTGTAAGAAATACGATAAAATCTTAATGGATAAAATCTTAATTTGTCTTTGTAAAAATCGTGTTGTAAAATATGTTTATTTCACGAAATGGAATTTCACAAACTATGATATAACATAGCCTCCTAAACTAAATGCCTTCCGCGTAGCTCGGAAACTTGGCAATAGTTTAAGCGGTAGACAGCACCACCTCATACAGATTGCAAGACTTTTCAATTCAACTTTCACCAATAATTTTAAGAAGCGATATATGATATATATAGACGACATTTCTTCTATTCTATTCGCCTTTTATGTATGTAAAATCCCACTTTTAAAAAGTTTTGTTGGCTGTTGAATAAAAAAAAGTCGCGCAATCTGTACCAGGTGCCGCTGTCTACCGCTTGAACTGTTGCCAAGTTTTCGAACCACGCGGAAGGCACCTAGTTTAGGAGGCTATGAATATAAAGTACTACTTGTTACATTCTATGAGAATATATCGATGCGGTTAATGGCTTTGAACACAAGCAAATATTTCCTTTTTTATTAATTTACTGTAATTTTTAAATGGTTTTTTAACCCTATAAGCGTTAAGCCCGTCTTTTTCCGGATTTGAAATGTGTCTCGTAAATGGTCAGGCCCGTCTTTTTCTTGATAAAGATTTTCGTCTCTAAAGCGTTGAACCCGTCTTTTCTTAGATACATATTTCCAGGGCTGAGTGGTCAAGCCCGTTTTATTCCAGATTTCACTTCCCCCCTTAGGCTGACTCTTTGATTGACATGTGGGTTGAACGGATAAGAATAGTTTACAAGCAAATACAATTGATTCCCAACCAGATCCTTGGGGTTTTATCTTTAACAATACTCATGTATGTTTTGACATTAATCCTGCAGTTGAAAGATAACTTTTACTTCTTTGCTTTTAAACAAATTCACAAGATTTCTTTTGAAGTGAAATAAATATTTCTCCATGCTGGAAATAAAATTTAAATGTTACATTTATAAGTGTAATTGAATTTTCTATAGGGGCGAAAACTTACATTTAAATAATGCTACTATTATATTAATAATACAATGTAATCTTATGATTTAAAATCACTTATTTAGCTCTGCTTTAATAATTTTCCGTGTAAAATCATTTATAATTATATAACTTTTTTTTATTAAAAAATATAAATTATACTATATTTAAAATGAAATTGTTTATAGTTAACGCCAGAGTCATTTCTGCCTTAAAATTCTGCAATTTAATAAATTATAATTCGGTGTAATATATATTGAGAATAAGCATACTGCAGGCTAATACAAGAAATGAACGTGCCAAAAAACTCTTTTTTTGAAAATAAATAAATAAATAAAAAATAAATAAATAAAAATAAATATAAGAGTTGGAGAGCAAAATAAGAAAAAAAAAAAATAATATCGTTTAAAATTTGTCTCTAACTGAACTTGAAAACTTTAAACTTACAGTAAATGTAAAATTTAGTAAAATTAGTGGTTTGTTAAATAATATAGAAGTTAGATAGTAGAAGTTAAATAATATGAATAAACATTATTCCAGATTTAACATTAAATAAAAACGAATCTAATACTTTCTTCTTACGCTTATAGAAGAAATTACAAATCAGAAAGATCCAATTAAAAAAAAAAAAAAAAAAAAAAAAAAAAGAAAAAAAAAAAAAAAGAAAAAGAAGAAGAAAAGATTTTGGGAATCTGCATATACAGTAGACTGCCAGAAATTCGCACATTACAATCAATATAAACAAATGAAATTCACAGTAAAGTTTGCAAGGGAAAGAAAATGAAGATGGTACTTAATTCAATGGTTATATTTTAGGTGCTGAATCTAATGAGACAGAAAAAGGCAATTTTATTTGAGGTCTAGGTCATTTATGTTTGAAATAAATGAATAACTATTCAAAGACTGAAAAAAAAAAGTTTTATTTATATTTCTAAACATAGTGATATATATATATATATATATATATATATATATATACATATATATATATATTATAATATACAAGTCAATTATATCAAATGTTTTTATACTTAAATTTTGTATCTTACCTTATAAGGCAAATTTTTATTTTTTAATTGAAAAAACATTATGCAATATAAAACTTCGTATATTTTTTTTTATCTTTAATTGCTTTATTATTATTATTATTTATTATTATTATTATTATTATTATTATTTTATTATGCCTATTTTACATACTTATTTATATCACTATTATTTTAAAATAATCATTATATCATAAAACTCTAATTCAGAATTGTAAGGGAAAAAAAAAAAAAGAAAAGAAAAACTGAAATCCACAAAATTAAAAAAAAAAAAAAATTGTACAGTTTTTGGCCCCCGAAGTGTGCGGATTTTCTTTTTTTTTTTTTTTTTTTTTTTTTTTTTTTTTTTTCAGTATGCTGTACATATGAAAAATTAGATAGATAAAATATAATAATCTCTTTTTATACAAATGCAGGGTAAGGGAAAGTAGTGTGAATGCCGCACCATATTATTTATTATTCAAATTAATAGATTTGTAAATTTGATACACATAAATTTATTGGCCTGAATAATATTGAAGGGATGAGTTATATTATGAAGCAATAAGTGAATGACTACATTTTTTCATATTTTTCACGCGATTTTTGAGTAGCTTTGATTCAAAATATCTCATTATTAGAGTTTTAGAACACTTTATAAAATACTTTCTTTGAATAATAATTCAAGAAAAAAAATGAAATATGAACTTTTATCAAGTAAACTATTTTGATTACTATTATTTACGCAATGGATATTTATTTTTTCAATTGTTAGGATCAGATATTATCCTGTGATATCAACTTATGACTGTTTGTTATTATACTTTTAATTATAATTCATTTATTAAAATAAATGACTATTTCAGGATGACGTTTTTTAACACTTTAATTTTTTTAATAATTAAAAAAAAAAAAAAAAAAAAAAAAAAAACTACTTTATTTTTAGTACATATCTATAAAAAAGGTGGAATAAACTTACTACATCTAAATTCTGCAGTTCAGATGGCATATTTTGAATACTTTTATAATTATACAACATCCTGCTTAAGACGGTTAAATAGGATTAAACTTATTTTTTAGGCGCTTAAAATTTTCTGCAGGACTATATGGTAAAAAAGAAATATTCTGGTGTGGCACTCACATAACTTTCTCTTTCTCGAAATTCATTACCATAATGACAGATTGTACATTAAAGAATAAAATAACAAATACTGTTTTATAAATGTTCATTAAAAACAATTTAAAATAGGTGAAAAACATGTTTTTCGGATTCAAGGAACTTCAAAACGTGTAAATATAACAAAAACACAATTTCGAAAAGTTGACCGAAAAGCAAAACTTTATCTACCATACATATGGATAAGAGAAAGTAAAAAGTTAAAATGTAGATAGTAATTACCGTAAATAAATTTAGAAAAAAATATTTTAAAAATATAAAATTAAGCGGGCATAAATTAAAACAGCCATATATAATAGTGAAAATTAATGCTTGTCAAAACTGTCCGCAATATTCTTCATACTAGACTATATTAATTTATATATTTCAATTATATTTGGTGAAAACAAATTATTACTTTAATGTTTTTGATATTTATAAACCAAACTTATATAAATTAAATCCTTTACATATATTATATTTTTAAATATTATCAACTCGGTAAAGTTATACTGAATGATGATCAGATCACAATCATAAATGGATCGATCGTCTTTTGGAATGCACGGTAGTCATTCATACTGTCAAGATATTAGAAAAAATATATAGGATCATACGCATCCAAGAAGCATGAAAACAGTGGGGTGGGGGTGGGAGAGGGGAAGAAAAGAAAAAAGAGGAAGGAAAGAAAGAAAACTAATAATACACACAAGCAATTGCTATTTCCTTCCATTCTTCTTCTTCTTCTTCTTCTTCTTTTTTTTTTTTTTTTTTAAGAATATAAATACATATAATCTATAAACTGCTATAACAGATTACAAAATTATCAGATGAATCCCTTATGATTTGGAGATTATCATAAACGGAAATCCTGTTCATAAAGGAAAATTTGTCCATTTTGATTTTTTTTTTTTTTTTGTATCTTTTGGAATGCACGGTAGACAATCATAAGAACCTCTAATATTGAATATATATTCCTTGGGAAAATATGTTATTGCATTGCATGAAATGCTTTAGATAAATGTTATTTTATCTCCAGTGTTTTTCCGAAATATTAAAACGAAGATTAATTGCAGGGCTCACTCGAGACTCAGCAGTATGAAAAACTCAGTGTCTCCCCCCTCCCCCACCACCACCACCTCTTCCAAATTAATGTCTTACACACAACATTTTGAATAAAATTGCTTCATATTAGTTTAATTCATTTTAAATAAAAACGATTACACTTTGTTAGTTCTACAGTTTAATTACAAAAGTACTTTTAAAATTTAAATGTATAATATAGAATTATATATAATCAGCTATATTTAGAAGGGAAATACACAAATTACTTTCAATAGAAAAAATAGTCTTTCTTTGTATTTTACCATGTTTTTATTAACTTCGATTCTTGTGTGTTTGTTTGTGTGTTTGTTTGTGGGTTTGTTTGTGGGTTTGTTTGTGGGTTTGTCAGGGACAAATCTTGCAATCGATTTTTAACTAACTTCCCGACTAGCTAGATACTTGAAATTTTCAGGACAGCTCACAACACGGTGACAATACATTTTTCTAATAATTTTAGTCAACTATTTCAAGTCCCGCTGCCTTTGGCAGCGCTTATATGATTCGACAGAAAATTTATTTAACTAACTTCCCGGATAGCTAGACATTTGAAACTTTCAGAATAGTTCAGAACAGGGTGAAAATGCATTTTCTTAAAACCTTTTGCCAACTGTCTTGGGTTCCCGCTGCCTTCGGCAGCGTTATCTGTACAAAGCTTGCAATCGATTTTTCACTAACTTTCCGACTAGCTAGACATTTGAAATTTTCAGGACAGCTCACAACACGGTGACAATACATTTTTCTAATAATTTTAGTCAGCTATTTCAAGTCCCGCTGCCTTCGGCAGCGCTTATATGATTCGACATAAAATTTATTTAACCAACTTCCCGACTAGCTAGACATTTGAAACTTTCAGAATAGTTCAGAACACGGTGAAAATGCATTTTCTTAAAACCTTTAGCCAACTGTTTCGGGTTCCTGCTGCCTTCGGCAGCGTTATCAGTACAAAGCTTGCAATCGATTTTTCACTAACTTTCCGACTAGCTAGACATTTGAAACTTTTAGGACAGCTCACAACACAGTGACAATACATTTTTCTAATAATTTTAGTCAACTATTTCAGGTCCCGCTGCCTTCGGCAGCGCTTATATAATTCGACAGAAAATTTATTTAACTAACTTCCCGACTAGCTAGACATTTAAAAGTTTCAGAATAGTTCAGAACACGGTGAAAATGCATTTTCTTAAAACCTTTAGCCAACTGTTTCGGGTTCCCGCTGCCCTCGGCAGCGTTATCAGTACAAAGCTTGCAATCGATTTTTCACTAACTTTCCGACTAGCTAGACATTTGAAATTTTCAGGACAGCTCACAACACGGTGACAATACATTTTTCTAATAATTTTAGTCAAATTTTTCAAGTCCCGCTGCCTACGGCAGCGCTTATATGATTTGACAGAAAATTTATTTAACCAACTTCCCGACTAACTAGACATTTGAAACTTTCAGAATAGTTCAGAACACGGTGAAAATGCATTTTCTTAAAACCTTTAGCCAACTGTTTCGGGTTCCTGCTGCGTTCGGCAGCGTTATCAGTACAAAGCTTGCAATCGATTTTTCACTAACTTCCCGAATAGCTAGATATTTGAAACTTTCAGGATAGCTCAGAACACGGTGGCAATATATTTTTTTAATACTTTTAGTCAACTGTTTCAGGTCCCTACTGCCTTCGGCAGCGTTCATATGATTTAACAGAAAATTCATTTAACTAACTTCCCGAGTAGCTAGACATTTGAAACTTTCGGAACAGTTCAGAATACGGTGAAAGTGCTTTTTAAAAATATTTTTATCCAATTGCTTCGGGACCCTGCTGCCTTCGGCAGCGTTTCCAGTACAAAGCTTGCAATCAACTTTTAACTAACTTTCCGGCTAGATAGCCATTTGAAACTTTTATAATAGCTCAAAAAAAGACGATAGCAAGGAATTTTTTTAATACTTTTATCCAATTGCTGGGGTTCCGGCTGATTTCACTAGCGTTTATATGATTCAACAGAAAATTAAAAAACATGGTTTATAAAAATTTTTTTATCTTATAATTATTTTCCCTCCATTCTTTATTTTTAAAATTAATTTATATTAAAGTTAATCAGGATAACTTCCATCAAAATTTTATTTATTTTTCATTCACTTATATAGAGTAATCCAATCATCATGCATTTTAATTCTATTAAATAATTTAAATTTAAATACTAAAGGATTGGGGCGATGCAAAGAGAAAGCCATATAATTAATCCATTGTTTGTTAATATTCTAAAATTCTATAAAGAAATATTATTTTTTTTCAATAAATAAATAAAAACTGTTATTCAATAAAATAGAAAAATAAATTAAAATACTATGTCTAACATACATACTTCTTACAAACGCGAGGGTGAAAATATTTTATTTCTTGCTTCCGTAGAAAACAAAATCAAATATATGTCATTAAAATCATGAAAATTTCTTTCTCATTTATTAATTTTATTGGCACAGCAGATTTGTATTAAATGTTAAATAACACTGCTCGGCATGAAAATTTTCTCTGACATCATTTCTGCATATTCTTATGTAAACTGACCTCCTGAATCTGAATAGGACGCTCATTTTGCCCTATAACCCATCGTTTTTTAGGAATGGCCCCCTATTTTTATCATTTTTCGGTGATTTTATGGCTATAAATTTGATTTTTAGGAGGGGGGGGGGGTATTTTCATCGTTAAATATCTTCTGAGAGGCTACAGCGTTGCAAAATTCTAAAATATAGACATGTGCGACATGGGAAAATTTGAGGGGGGGGGGATTTGCCACTGAAATTATGCATTACATAACTTATATTTTTTAAATCTGTTATTAATGGTTTTTTTTTTTTTTAACATTATATTTTTTTGTTTTCAGGTGTTAAATTAATTATTTTTTATTCTTTAAATCAAATTCATGGTCATAAAATTATCGGACATGGTAATAAATTGAGGGAGGGGGTGGTGTATCTAAAAACGGTGGGTGACTGGGCAAAATGAGAATCATATTCGGATTCAGGAGGTCACATAAGAATCAGCAAGAATAGTACCATATCTCGAATTTTTTTTTTTTTTTTTTTTTTTTTTTTTTTTTGCCGCGCAATGTAATTTAGCTATAAAATGTCTCAATTACTGATTAAAATGATTTCTTCTGCAGATGATCACATCTAACTTCTTGAGCTGCAAAGCATAATTATTATCAAATAATTTTCAGCCCATGCATTTTACTAAACATATATTATCATTTAATCTTTTAACTTCCATTAGCTTCGCAGTAAAATTGAACATCCAACATTCTTTAATGCAACAATTTTAAAAACACTTTTCACAATTGATTTTTAAACATTTGTTCTTTCTGTTTGTTAGAGATCATTTCTACGTTCGATCCCAGATACGCTCGTCGGCATACCTGTTCAGAGTTTTTAGCGATTTCTTACAAAAGTTGCGTAAATACGGTCTAGGATCCTTAAAATGGCCCAACGGTAGGCATACATCTGGGAACCTAGCGCATTCAATTATATTTAATGTCCCAACACAATTTTCGTCAGACAGCAGCACTACTCCAAAATTCATCAAATGATGTTTCTAAGAAAGTCATATGTAGAAGTCATTTTAAATATCTTAGTAAGCGCGATAGCGCCTTTCTGCTTTGTTAATGAATTCGTGCTTGCCTTTTTCACCAGATGAAGTGATGTACTACTATTTTGACTTGAAACAACTGTTGCAAGTTTTGTAGCTAATAAAGCTGCCTAGCAATGATATTTTTTTTTTCAGTTTAATGATATTTGAATGTAATTAGTTTAACATATACATGTTTCGAACAAGTTATTTCTTAAAACCAACCTAACGAACCTAACGAACATTATCGTTCAAAATAATAAATAATTTGTTTATTCAAGTTGCCATTTTACGTTTAAGAATCTGTTGTTTTCTGCAAATTACCTTAACACTTTCATTCCCAATTTTTTCTCTCCATAAAACAATAAATCTTATATTTAGTCATAGGAGTAATAGTAGAGTAGTACGAATTAATATAGCTAACAAATCAAATGAGAGGTGTTTATTTATGTTTAATACTAGCAGGCTACGCCCGCTTCGCTGGTCATTATTTTTAAATGAATCACAATAATTAATGAATTCTCAAAATTGCATTAATTTTTATAATGTGATAAAAAAAAGAGAAAAAAAATTTCTGATCGGGAAAAATGTCGCACCGAGTCCCCACTGCCTTCGGCAGTGTAGACCCGTGCGCTGCGCGCACGTATTCCTTCACCATCCTTATGACTTCTCAAAATTCCATGTTATTACTCATAAACTTTCATTCTTAAGAAAAGGAATTAAAATATATATCATTTAGCATCGGGTAAAAACTCACAGCGGGACCCCACTGCATTCAGCAGCGCAGACCCATGCGCGCAGCGCGCGCACGTTTGAGGATGTACGTGCGCTGTACACGCATATTCCTTCTCAACTCAAAATTTTATTATTAAGAAAATAAAATTAAAAAAAAAAATCTTTTATGATCGGGTAAAAACTCGCACCGGGGCCCAAACCCATGCGCGCTGCGCGCCTATTCCTTCCCCACCCTTCCAGCCCCTCCTAATTAACTTACATATACCAATTTTGAACGGTCTTTCTCAATTAGCTGAGATGCAAAAAAAAACCTGATCAGGACACCTTAAAATTGTAAATCAGGTGAAATCTCGAATTCCACTTTCGATAATGTAAAAGAAGTTTAAAATATCTTTCGAATGATGTATTAGAAATAATTTAATCATAATTAGAATTTGAAATATTGAAATTTAAAACTATTACAGCGCCATCTGGCGGAAGAAATTTCCGTAATCTATTGTTCCATTCCAGATCAACAAAGCTTTCAAATGCTGTATTACTCATGAAATTATTTTAATTAGTAGATGAGATACAAAAGAAAACCTAATCAGGACACCTCAAAACGTGTAAATCGGGTGAAATCTCGAATTCCATTTTCGATAATGTAAAAGTACTTTAAAATGTGTATCAACTAAAATAAGCTTTCAAATGATGTATTACTTATGAACTTTTTTAATTAATGACTGAGATAAAAAAAAAAAAAACTGATTCAGGAGACTTCAAAACGTGTAAATCTGGTGAAAACTTTCGATAATTTAAATGAACTTTAAAATATCTTTCGAATGATGTATTAAAAATAATTTAATCATAATTAGAAATTGAAATATTGAAATTTTAAAATATTACAGCGCCATCTGGCGGTACAAATTTCTGTATTCCACTGTTCGATTCCAAATCAAAAAAGCTTTCTAATGATGTATTACTTATGAAATTATTTTAATTAGTAGCTGAGATACAAAAGAAAACCTAATCAGGACACCTCAAAACGTGTAAATCGGGTGAAATCTCGAATTCCATTTTCGATAATGTAAAAGTACTTTAAAATGTGTGTCGAATGATGTATTAAAAAAAAATAATAATCATAATTAGAATTTGAAATACACGTATTAGAATAAAATTTTATTTGCAATTAAATGTAAATTAAAATGTATTTTTTTTTTCCCTCCGAAATTTCTCTCAGTAATCCGACTTATCCCTGGTTTTCTCCGAAACTTGCATAATGCCGGGCTATTTAACGTTAAATCCTTAGTACGATATGTGAGCAGAAATTCGAATTCGAAACTCTGCAAAATATTAAAGAATAAAGGTGTTCTGGGTATTCCGTTGTTTTCTCCGAAACTCCCGTTCATTTTCTACATCTTTGCCCTTTCGCTCTCCCCCCCCCCCTTTAAGCCGATAATAATAATTTTACACTCGAAAATATTCGCATTCGATTTACCCTGCCTTAAAATCTAAATATAGCAACCAATTTCAAACGCAGTAACTCTTTTTTTTAAATTTTTACCCCTTTTCCCCCTCCCTCAAGCCCTTCCTAATAATCGTAGTCTTTCAAAAATATTTACAATCGAATTATCGGGCATTAAAACCAAATACTACGAAATTTCAACGGTATATCTCAATTTAAAATACTGCAAAGTATAAAAGAAAATTTAATCTTTTTCCAATAAATACGTCATTTTTTTATTCATTCATATATTTTCATGAAAATTGAACAGTAGCTTTATAGTATGCTGTCTAGGCCAAATATTAATTGAAATTTAACGTGAATGAAAATTTGAAAAAGTTTGAAAATTGCAATTTTTATCCCCACTACAAAACATGTGATATCTTAATTGGTTACATTCATTTCCTTTTTTAGCGCAGACAATTGTCTCGCATGTGTTTTGTTTCCGATCGAGACAGCTTAGAAAATCGTCTGCTGATAGAATGTTTCTTTTTTTATCATTTTTTCGATCAACATGGGTCTACATTTTAATTAATATCTCCGGAACTAATTAAAAATTTTAAATTCTGTTTTCACTATCAACTCGGGAAGGCTTCTGAGCACCCGTATGTCAAATTTTATACTTCTGCGTTCAGTAGTGGCTGAACGTATAGATGCTCAGACAGACAGACAGAGAGACAGACAGACAGACATCTTCTTTTATTATTATAGATAAATAATCACTGATGCCATTAAAAATCATAATTTATTTATAAATAAAAATGTCAAAATTTCGGAAGAAATACATATTGTATTTAATTAAAATATAAATTATAAACATTAAAAAATTAAATAAAAATATTTCAACGAGTTAATTTACTTAACCCTTTATATCCCAAATTACCTTATTTTTCGAAAAATAATTTGAAGCATTTTTATTATATTTTTTTGCTCCATGAGAAACATCTCATATTAAATTTACCTTAAACTATAGCTGAACTATAGGGAATTTGAAGTTCCGATGAAATCCTGCAGTAAATTTAGGCTATAATGAGGATTATTTTCTTCTTTTGTTTGATGGAACTTTAAAGTCCCGGTGGGATACAAAGGGTTAAAATCAATTTAAATCAAGAATGTTTTATTTAATTTTATAAATCCAGAATATTTTATTAATAAGGAAAATAATCTTTACTCGATTATTCTAACAAAGCAAAATGTGCAGTTTTTATCGAATATGTTGAAATTAGTTGAAAAACAACAAAATTAATTTTCATGAACTAAAAAAAAATAATTTCACGCTCGATTATAATAAATGTATTTCAAAATTTATTTCTTCTTGCCAGTTCAAATTACTAAACACTGATCTACATAAAATTAAAAATAAATTTCTTCTACTCTCACCACGTGATATTAATGTAAATTTGAAACGTCTCCAAGAAAAATAGAGCTGAAATTTTTTACTCTTTATTGTATAACCATGTATTCGTTTATTTATTTGTATTATTCATTTCTCTCGACGTAATTTAATTCCAAATATTTAATTTATTATTAACTAGCAAGCCCGTGCGAATTTTTCGCACTTTATTTCTTTGTAACATTTAAAATTTAAAATTATTAATATTATTTAATTTTAAAGTTATAAAAACGTCATGTAGTTTACATATGCATAAGCGAATTTATTGTTTAACTTTTTTTTTTTTTTTTTTTTTCACGTGAAAGCATATTGTAATCATCGAGGATGAAAAATGGATTCCTTTTCATTTGGGAAAATTCGGCCATTTTACTTTCTTATGGATATTTTTCCTCGAGTTAATATACACGGGAATACACATAGATAATTTAGCTAATAAACTTTATGAATAATTTATGTACTAAAAGAGAATGAAAAACTCTAGATACCCATTTTTCATCCTTTTCTTTTTCCTTTTTTTTATTAACTATACTCTAGTATACTCATATCTGCACAAAACTGACTTTCTTTCAGCATTTATTATTATACTTCTTTGAGATAAAAATCGTTTGCATTCTTCATGGAAAATAATTTTAATAAATTATAATTAATAAATAATTTGTATTGCGTAAATTTGTATAAGATTATATATAGAAGAAAGTCTTGTGGTGTCTACAACATATTAGTTATGTATTAAAACTTCCGCGTCTGCTAACTACATTTAAAAGAATTTTGAAAATTTCATTTTACTTACTAATATAAAATCATCTTAAAATTTAAAGAGAGTATTTCATCAAATATAAAGACAGTAATTGTTTCATAATAATAATAAAGAACTGATTATAAAATTGATATTTTTCATATATTACTTGAATATAACGTATCTATGAAAACTTATCCCGTTTCTTTTCATATATTTATTACAACTTACAACACTTAAAAGCCGTACAATATTTTGGCATTTTAAAAATTCATTAACATTCTACTCGATTATTATTTCCGAGTTTTATACTCCATATTGTCTGATGCCAAAACTTTTTTCGGCATCAAAAATCTTTGCACGATAACATGGGGATGATAGATCTATATAAAATACTATTTCTATGCATTTTATACTGGGGGGGGGGGGGGTAATAATTCGTAATTTTATTTATTTATTTACTCTATTATTATTATTATTATTATTATTATTTTATTTTTTTTTTTTTTTTGGCAACAATTAAAAAATTGTATGTCCATTTTTAAAACTTCTACCAAGTTATTATTTTCATATTTTAATTAATTTTAAAAAATCTAATAAAAATTTCGTTACAAATAAGGTACCAAATGAAAGGGGAATTTTTTCTGAATCCGTCTGTTTAATTAACTTATCGATCGGACAATTAAATTTTTTTGAATCAACTAAAGTATGGAAAGCTGGTGGCAACTTGCGTCAACACACAGACAAACAGACTCAAAAATCTCTTAGCCATTAATATATAGAGAGAGATATTTTCCACGGCGCATTAAAATTCCACATATTAAGGAGATTTTTCCGTTAAGTTATCTTCCTTCATTATTAATATATATACATATATATTTTCATTTGAAATGCATCATAGAAAAATTTTTAATTTCTTTATTCCAATCCATTGATTAAGCTTTGACATAGCTTTCAGTGGAACTTTTCCTTACGGGAAACTTGAGCTTCTATTATTAAGAATTTTGTATCAAGTATCTTTTTTCCTTTACAAAGAAAAAAAAAACTTTTTTTTAACTTCGAGGGCTCTAGACATGTTACAGCTACAAGATTGTTTTCAGGAAACTTTACAAGAAAATAATAATAATAACAAATAAATAAACAACTAATCATAGAAAATTACAATATTAATATAAAAAATGTTTTTTTAGTGCATATATTATTGAAAACGGCATGACGCTTCAAAAAAAAGCATATAATTTATAAAATATGCAATCATTTTTTTACATAATTTTTTTCTGTTTCAACACCCTCCCCCCTTTCCACACACATCAAAATAAATAAAGAACAAAACTCTATCCATATATATATATATATATATATATATGCGAACGACTAATTTTAAATGTTTTTATTTTGTTTCAATCTACTTGTCTTAACTATTATATAAAGTTTATTTATTTATTTGTTTTTATAATTATCTTAACTTTTAAAGATAGTTCTTAGGGGATGTATTTAAAGAGATTTCATGTGCTGCATCTTTTTCAGGAACACATAAATCTGAGGAAAATAGATGCGTTTTATTAGTATTATACATAAATTAAACTTTAAAATTTTCAGTCTTAACTCTACTTAGAAATATCTATGAGCTTATTTTTTCTGAAAAATAGAGCAGTGTTTCCCTTTCCACTCAAAAATCATCGTAATTTAGCTGAGAGGTATGTCTGGGTCAACTTCTATTGTGATAAGATATTTCCATTGTATTGATACACGCCTCTTTCAACAAAGAGATTAGCCCTCTGTGTGTGGGGGAAAAATATTTCTTCTCAACTCTAGAGCTCCTAAAGTGCAACGCTGAATTCTAAAGACAGGTGTTTATTTTTTAGTATACCGTAAACATTTCAGGTATTTTTATTGCAACCATAGAAAGAAACGCGTAACGCCGAAAGGGTTAATTTGTTCGTAAACATACATACACAATTATTACTGAATTATATAAAATTTTATTTTTGTAAAATGAAACAAGAACAGAAATATAGAAAAATCTAATGAAAGAAAAGTTTTGAAAAAAGGAATTTAAATCAGTAAATTAAATAAGAAATTAAATAAAGAAATCGAAAATATCTATTAGAGAATCTCAAAAGCATAAAATTATTTTTCTTACGATATGAAAGAAATATAAGGCAGAAAAAATAAATTTCTATCTCAAAATATTTATTGAATTATTTCGCTTGGATTCATTGTTTAAACTATTTCTTTTGTTTTAATAATATACTGAAAAAGATATTTCTACCTCAGTAGAATCTTAAATCAAATAAAAGCTACCATTTACTTTCAGAATTTTTTTTATATATTGATATTAATATTGTTTTTAAACAGTTAAGCAAACTTATTGTTCTTTTAAAATTTAGAAAGAAATATCCCTATGAAAACAGTTCCATTGTGATCTTCTTTGATTTAAATTTGAAATTAATACAAAAAAATTTTATATAAAAAGTTATTAAAAAAAATAATAATAATAACGAATAAAATAACGAGTACTTATTTTTAGTTCCCCATCATACTATAGGTATGGGGAACTTACGTAATCGTGAAAATTTTCGACCTCGGTTTTTTGATTTTTTTTACACGTTTTCAGGTGTGAGGAATCCGAAAATGACACAATTTGTATGGTGTCTCTCTGTACGGTGTCTGTTAGTCCGTTAGTCCGTTAGTTTGTTAGTCTCTGTACACGGTATCTCAAGAACAAATTGTCACAAAGAGGTCAGATCAGTTTTAAAAAATTACTTTTGGCACTGGCAAGAACCCTATTCATTTGCAACATTCGAATTTAAAAACTTCTTAAGTTATTATAAATTTACGATTTTCTTAACATGGGAGAAGGGAACAAAAATTCACTTAAACGTGCATTAGATGGAAACTTTTTACTGTAAAAATGTCAGACCAGTTTTAAAATATCAGTTTTGATGCCGGAATGAACATCAGTAACTATAAATATGCTACTTTGAAAATTTCGGAAGTTATTGGAAATTTACAAATTAACACGGCAGTATAGGGCGAAATTTCACACAAACGTCAATTTTGAGAGATATTTTCATCGTAAAGATGTCAAACTAATTTTGAAATATTTATTAGGACACTGGCATGAATATTAATGACTATGAATTTTCCAATATAAGAATTTCGTAAGTTATTGGAAATTTACGAATTTTTTAACATGGAAAAATAGAGCAAAATATCACATAAACGTCAATCTTGAGGGATATTTTCATCGTAAAGATGTCAAACCACTTTAAATATATTATTTAGAATACTGGATTGAATATTAATGACTATGATTTTTCCAATTTAAAAAATTCGTAAGTTATTTGGAATTTACGATTTACTTAACATGTCAGAATAAGGCAAAATTGAGCTTAAACTTCCATTTTGTGGATTATAAATACATTAGCCAACTTCAAAATTACATTTATGATATTTGTTTGAACATGATTGTATACAAATATTCTAATAGGAAATTTTCGTAAATTATTCGTAATTTACGATTTTATCAACATAGCGAAATTGTAAATTTTCATATAAATATGAATTTTGAGGATTATTGCATTGGAAATAGTAGCATGAAAACTAAACAACGGAATTGACCCTGATAAAATAAATTAATAGATTAGAATGAGATAAATATATCGAAGTGAACGGTGGATAGCCTATTAGGTGGGGCTTTCGTTCTGTCACTGTATCAAGCTTTGGTCAAATTCATTTTTTTAACATGATTATATATGTCTCGCACTAGAAATTTATGTGAACATAAGTATGGTGGGGAACTGAGCAGATTCCACCTATGCCAACTAGTTTATTTTATTATTATTATTTTTTAGTACTTTATACCGGCACTAAAAATGACTCAATGGAGAAAATTTTAAATGTCGCATGTAATGTTGAAAGCTTTTAATTTATTTTTTTATTTATGGGAATTTAAGAATGGTGTCACCTGTAAGTTCACATCTAGATGTGTTAAAGTATTCCTAAAGGTATTAAAGAATATGAATATTTATGTTGTTCAAATTATTAAAGTAGGAAAAAAATAAACATAAATAAAAAATGCAGAAATATGCAATCTAAAAATGTATGCAATGTATAAGTGCATATGTAATCAAAGCATATGAATAAATGTATGCAAAAATAAGTTATACTTTTTTATTGGCTTTTGTGTCCAATATAAACACCCACACACATACATACAGACATACACACAGCGTGATTCAAATGTCGTGGGCAAACTTGGAAGGCAGGTAGAGAGCTTCACAAGTATTGAGAATTGTAGAGGAACCCATGAACACAAACACTTTTTTCAAACTGTATCGGATGTTTTTGCGGGGATATAGGCGGGGCTCTCGAAAGTTCCTATATATTCAAACAAGATTTTACTTGCTAATGTTTACATAAATAAATAAATTATGATTTTTATTGATTTAATTTATCACACTGATTGCCCTAATATGAACATTGTGTATGATTTTGTGAAATAATGAAGCATACAAGATTTAAAAATATACGCAGTAAACGGAGTTAGTAGTACATGCAGCCAAAAATATCCGACTTTAAAAGTGTTAAAACGACTAAAGTGTCAAGAAGTGTTAAAAAGTGTTAAAAGTGTTCTCTAACTCTCCTCCGATTTGTCTTCTAACTTTAAAATCATCCTGCATATATATATATATATATATATATATATATATATATATATATATATATATATATATATATATATATATATATATATGTGTATATATATATATATATATGTGTGTATATATATATATATATATATACGGGAAGTTCCAAAAGTTCCACACGCACTCCTACCTCGAAAATAAGTCGAAATTTTGAAAAAATGGCGAAACACGTATTTAATGAATTTGAGAGGGACCTCTTTTTGTGAAAAAAGTTTGGTTCAGGGGGGTTATACAGGGAACTTTAGAATTTCAAATAGAAACGTATGTCTTGTGATACATTTCTAGAAACGTCTCTTCAAGACAATGAATTTGATATAAATAGTTTCCCCTTACGATGATTGTTAAAGGAGATACATGAGTTTTTAGACTTTTGAAATGTGGATTTTATACATATGTATACCCTTTAATAATCACTGTAGGACAAAACTATTTATACTAAATTAATTTTTTGAAGAGACGTTTCGAGGTATGTATCACAAGGCATACTTTGCCGAAAAAATTTTTGGGCCTGAGCAAGGGGGTGGTAGGAGTGCCGTTAGGGAGTGCAACTTTAAAATTTCTAATAGGAATGTATGTCTTGTGATAAATCCCGGGAAACGTCTGTTGAAAACAATGAATTCGTTATAAATAGTTTTGTCCTGCAGTTATTATTAAAGGGAATACATAAGTATAAAATTCAGAATTTATAAGTCTAAAAACTCATGTATCGCCTTTAATAATCATCAAAAACTATTTATATCAATTTCATTGTCTTGAAGAGACGTTTCCAGGGATGTATCACAAGATATACCTTCCTATTCGAAATTTTTAATTTGCCCTCCTTAGCGGTCCCCCTATCCTCCACAGGCCCAAACTTTTTTCACCAAAAGTGGTCCCTCTCGATTTCTTTAAATACTTGTTTTGCCGTTTTTCAAAATTCCGACTCATTTTCGAGTTAGGAGGGAGTGTGGGGCTTTTTGAACAACCTGTATATGTGTGCACATTTTCGCATGCTTGAGTTATACACACTTTAACAAGTGATGGTCCTATGAAATTTGAGATTACTGTTTTTCAGTGTTTTAACGCACACATTCTTACACACACACACATATATATATATATATATATATGATATCGTTACATTTTTTATTTCAAATAAATCTGCTGACTTGATGTAATTCTGATTAGAGTGGCAATATTTTGACATGATTGGCTTGAAGTGTAAATTATTATAATATTCCTCTTTCAAAAAGAATCACACATATTTGCAAAAACAGATATGTTGTAAATTTATTTAAACTAGTGGATCTGCGGATCAAAAGCCTCAACATCCTATATGCATCACGCATTATCCAACAGATATATATATATATATATTTATTCCTTATTAAATAATACATATATATTGATTCGCTGATTTGCTACATAAACAGAAACGTTTCTGAAGGGGGCTGGTGCCCCGCTGACCCCCCCCCCCCCATTCTGTATCTATATTTTTATAAAAATCTGTATATATATATATATATATGTGTGTGTGTGTGTGTGTGTGTGTGTGTGTGTTGTATATATATATATATATATATATATATATATATACTAGCTGACCCAGCAAACGTTGTTTTGCCATATAAATTATTTCTAGAAAATATTTTGCTAGAAAAAAATAACTAACTTATTGTAAGTGTGTAAGGATGTGGTATATAAGTGAAACAGGTATGGAGCGCTGTGAACGGTGACTGTGAATTCCGATTATAACGTAAAAGACATAATTAACAATTAAATAAACAATTTAAATTGGACTGAATTGTAAATCTAAACCATTCTGAAATCCACCTGAAAACACACAAAAAAATTCATTAAAATCGGTCCAGCCGTTTAGGAGGAGTTCAGTGACATACATACGCACAAAAGTATGGGACCCCTTTGGTGACTTTAAATATTTTAAGCCATTTTTGCGATGAATTGAAATGGCTATCTCAATTGCGGAACTAAAGATCTTGGCGAGAAGCGTTCGAGCTACTTCGGTGTCAAATTTCAAATTTTGCCAATGTTATCCGATACTAAAGGTGTTCTATACAAAAAAAAAAAAAAAAAAAAAAAAAAAATATCAGTGACATACACACGCACAAAAGTATGGCACCCCATTGGTGACTTTAAATATTTTTAGCCATTTTTGCGATGAATTGAAATGGCTATCTCAATTGTGGAAATAAAGATCTAGGCGAAAAGCGTCCGAGCTACATTGGTGCCAAATTTTCCATACAAAATAAATAAATAAATAAATAAAATATCCGTGAAATACACACGCACAAAAGTATGGGACCCCATTAGTGACTTTAAATATTTTAAGCCATTTTTGCGATGAATTGAAATGGTTATCTCAATTGTGGAACTAAAGATCTTGCGAGAAGCGTCCGAGCTACTTCGGTGCCAAATTTCAAATTTTGCCAAAGGGATCCGATACTAAAAGTGTTCCATACAAAAAATAAATAAATAAAATATAATAAATTAGATACACAAATAAATTTGTAGGTTAGGGTGGTTGTTAATCAATGCGCGTGTAAATTTGATAGAAAATTATATAAAATACTCACTCCTGTTCCGCACTAAATTTGCAAAATGTATAGTTTTTTATGCACACTTCAAAACTCTTCAAACACTAATTACATCTTGATGTAAATTTCAATTAGGACACAATTTTTTGTATAACAATAATAACACGAAGTTACAAAATATTTTCTTGAATTTGATCTCAGCACCAACTGTCGGGACAAACTGGAATTACAATAGAATATACGCAAGCAAAATGTGGCGTCACTGACCGTTAGTGGATGCAAGAAAATGATTTCCTATGTTAATTTCCCATTGGATTTTTTATAAAAAATTATTAAAATCGAGGAAAATTATTTCTCGATTTAAATCCCCGTATTTGGGTATAGATATGTATTAGTTATCGTATGCATGTGTTAGATTGAGTTATTTTGCTCTCAAATTGAAAAAAAAAAAAAATTAAATTTCAAAACTCTGTCTTCCTTGGCGCTTTTTGTATTTGGCGATCAAAAACGTAATACGAAAATATACATGCCAGATGTATATTTTCGTAATATGTATTATACGAAATTGTTTCATATTATTCACTACTCTTTTAATATAAGTTGTTAAAATAACAATTATTTTTGAAAGAAGTTAAATATGTTCGCCAGATGATATGCCGATATTTTTTTTTCCGCCAAGGATGACAGAGTTTTGAGATTAAAAATTCAAATTTTATCAATTTTACAGCAAAATCCAATGGGCGATTAACATAGGAAATATTTTTCTTGCATCCACGGACGGCCAGTGACGTCATCACTTCGCTTGCGTATTATTGAATATTCGATACTACGATCGTAGTATCGAATTAACAATTAAATAAACAATCGTAATTAACAATTAAATAAACAATTTAAATTGGACTGAATTGTAAATCTAAACCATTCTCGAATCCAACTGAAGACACACAAAAAATTTCCTTAAACTCGGTCCAGCCGTTTAGGAGGAGTTCAGTGACATACACACGCACAAAAGAAATATATATATAAAGATATATATATATATATTCCTAATAACTGATTGTCTTACATTAAATCCCTACAATTCATAAATACTTGTACCAAACTTCATGCAAAATGATTACATAACATATCGGAATTATATTCTGTAACCCTGTAAATAAATTACAAAATTCTATGCCGCGCTTTTCTACTAAAAACATTCTTTTAAAATTCTAATAAAATTGCATTATAATTAATGGGGTGTAAGCATGTTAAAATACACTTTAAAGTAATATTGACTATAGTCCGTATTAGTCCGAAATTCTTTTATACACCCTAGAAAAGGAGCAACAGTAATTACGTACACTAAAATAAATAAATCTACATAATTATTTATAACTTATTAATATTTCAACCTAATTTGAAATTATTTGGATGATTACAGTACGTCATCGGAATTCTTTTGTGGGGTCCCGTAAATAAATTATTTAGTGTATACATATCTTTTTCTAGAGAAAACATGCTTTTAAACATCTTTATAATGTATGTTAATTTCATTATGTTGAATGCAGCATAAACGCATTAAAGTGCGCTTAAATAAAAATTTGTTCATAGGCTCTAATGTCCCGAAATTCTTTTGTGTGTCTCTATAAACGAACGATAAACATTGTATACACCAGTAAAAAATATTCACCTTATTCTACGCTTTTCATAAACAATTGTTCGAAATTTGACATAATTTGGCTGATTACCTTCCATTGTCAGAACACTTTTGTATGGTCCTGTAATTAGGATGGCTAAGAGCACATAATTTCTGCAGAAAACATAAGTTTAAGCAAATCTGTAATGTACGCTAATTTATTTCATTGATAGCAAAATAATGTTGCAAAATGCGCTTAAACGAAATTCACCCTGTATGCTGTAACGATAAGAATTTTGACGTGCCCATGTACATAATATATAAAAAAGATAGACAAAAAAAATTAAATAGGTATTTCTATACAGAACCTGAATGTGCGTGCCAATTTGCAAGACAAGACAATCAGAGGATTTTTTTCGGCCGCTATTGCGGTACATACAAATTCTGCCCATAGGCCGTAATGATAAGAAAAAATTTGGTGTGTCCCTGTGCACGAACTAGAAATGGAATACACACCCAAAACTATACAGCTAAAATTCTGTGTCGTTCATAAATATGTGTACTAAATTGCAAGTCAATAGCTTGATTTTTGTGGTGGCTATCGCGGTACATAAAAATTCGTCCCATAGGGCGTGATGACAAGAAAAACTCTGGCGTGTACTTGTACACGAATTGCAAATGGAATACACATATAAAACGATACAGCTAATTTCGTTGGGCACATGCATATGTGTACCAAATTGTAAGCTAATAGCGTGATTTTTGCACCCGCTAGCGCGGTATACATACAAGGTCTTCCCGTAGGCCGTAATGATAAGAAAAACTTTGACATGCCCATGTACATGAACTACAACGGAATACACACGCAAAATGATACAGCTGATTCCTTGGGGCTCATGAACATGTGTACCAAATTTCAAGTCAACCTGATTTCTGCAACCGCTATCGCACGACAGACAGTCTGACAGACACACGACAAATCGACGGAGCGCAAAATTTTTATGAGTCTCAATAGAGGGCCTAATCTGATGTTTCCGCTAAAACTGCTAACCAATAGCTTGATTTTGCTGTGGCTATTACAGTTCATGCAAATTCTTCCCGTAGGCCGAAAAGGTAAAAAAAAGATATTCGTGTCCCTGCACATGAACTACAAACGGAATACACACACAGAATTATACAGTAGGGTGGAACGAAAAAACCAACTTCTGATTTTTAATTTGGAATAGCGCTGAAAAGTTGCCTTTTGGTGTAGATAAGATAAATTAAAAATATGAAAACTATTGGAGTACGTCTTGAGGTGACGCAAGGACATTAAAGTTTCATAAAATTGAAAAAAAAACGATGAAACCAACTTCTGATTTTTAATTTGGAATAGCACTGAAAAGTTGCCTTTTGGTGTAGATAAGATAAATTAAAAATATGAAAACGATTGGAGTGCGTCTTGAGGTGCCGCAAGGACATTAAAGTTTCATAAAATTGAAATCTTTGCTATATTTTAAAGGGTTTTTTTTGCGGGTCTCGATTATAAAACAAAATATTTCAAATAGGTGTTTTATTATGAATAGAAACAGTTTTACTATTGCATTGGTATCAGGAAGCATGAGTCATCGCCGGAGCAGATGTTGTGAGGGAGAAGGGGGGTGGAAGGAGGCGGAGATTTGTCTGCGTGTACTGACACGTGACACTTGACAAGCTCAGAGCAGGTGTCAGGCTTTGCGAAGTTCAGTTGAGTGGACGTCTCCGCACCGTTTAAGGTATATTTTGTTAGTTTTAGTTTGCATAATACTTTATTTTTGAGAATAAAAATGGCTCAGTCTAAATTAGTGAAGACAAGACAAATGTCGGAATGTCCCATTTTTGGGAAATTTGGTGATTTGTGTGAAGTTGAACTGCCTACTTACGAATACATTATGAAGTGTTACTGTTATATTAGACATAACCTCAAAACTGCTTCAGAAAAGGATCCTACTGTAAGTGAAATATGTGACATTTTAGTTCCCAAAATAGAACAAATATGGTCAAGAGCTTCTATTCCCGTTGTTTCTAGCAAAAGAATTTTACAAATGATAAAAGCTTATCATTGTAAATATAGGAATTTATTAAGGTCTAAAAGCAGAAAAGGGTCAGATAAGTTTGACTGCAACCTTGCAAAATTATTAGAGAAGAAGCGAAACGTTTATTTGATATTGTTGCCTGTAAGTGTGCAAACTTTAATACTTGTACTTGTATAAAAGAAAAAAAACAGTACCAGTTATGGAACAGTTTCTGAAAGATCAACGTTCTAGCAGGGCAATGGTTATAGGTAATATTGATAAAGCTACCACAAGCGCTTTGAGGAAGAAAGAAGTCAGAAAAAGTAAAGAACTACAGAGAATAGTTAAGTTTAATCAAGAACGGACAAAAAACACCAGTGCATTAGAAACGGTTACTGGCAACAATGATAGAGCTGAAAGGCAGAATTGTTCTTTACCTGAAGAGGCAAACCAACCAGGTCCATCAAATATACAAGAAGTCGCACATCTACCAGGGCCTTCAAAACTGAAAGAAGTGAAAAACACTCAAATGCGTATTAAATTGTCATCTGTAGCTTCCATTGCTGACCGTATCGGAATATCAGATAGAGCTGCTGCAGCAATAGCTAGTGCCGCTTTACAGGACTTGGGTGTAATCACAGAAGAAGACAAAACCAATGTAATAGACAGGATGAAAATTAGACGAGCAAGATCATCAAATCGAAAAGATCTCATTAATGACAGTCATTATCGTCCGATAACCGAAAATAGAAGATTGTTTTTTGATGGAAGAAAAGACAAAACAATTGTTCGAGAAAAGAAAAGAACTAAGTTGTACACAAAAGTTGTTTCAGAAGAGCACGTTTCACTAATAGAGGAACCAAACTCAAGGTTTTTAGGCCACGTAACACCTAAATCTGGCACCGGAAAAGACATAGCAGACAGTATACTGCAGTCTCTTGAAGATAGAGAACACAACAAACAACTTTTGAACTTTACTGCTATTGGCTGTGATGGAACCGTTGTAAACACGGGACATAATAATGGTGTGATTTCTTTGATTGAAAAGGAAATAGGAAGACCTCTACAATGGTTAATTTGTATGTTCCATGCTAATGAGCTACCATTGCGACACCTTTTTTGTCATTTAGATGGTAAAACGAAGGGACCCAATGAGTTTAAAGGCGAAATAGGTCAGCAGCTTAAAAACTGTGCTAATCTTCCTGCTGTTACTTTCATGCCAATTGAAAATAGCCTTCCTCTTTTGGATAACAGAAATGATTTAAGTACAGATCAGAAGTATTTATTGGATATGAGTATAGCTGTATCAAGTGGAAATTGCCCACTAGATTTATCTTTAAGAAACCCTGGAAAACTTTCTCACTCTAGATGGCTGACATTAGCCAACCGCGTGCTTAGATTGTATGTGGCAACTGAAAATCCAACTGAAAATCTTAAGACTCTGGCTGCGTACATTGTGAAAGTGTATGCACCTGTGTGGTTTAATATTAAGTTAAAACCTTCATGTACTTATGGTTCCAAACGTCTGTTTAAACTTATCTCATATTCACGCTATCTCTCAGACGACCTCAAGAACGTTATAGATCCGGTAATTCAAAGAAGTGGGTATTTTGCTGCCCCGGAAAATCTCCTTTTGTCCATGCTATGTGATGAACGCAAAATTCATAGAGAACTTGGTTTACGACGTGTTTTAAAAGCAAGAACAGAAAGTAGATGGGGAGTCAGGAAGTTTAAAGTTCCAAAGATAAACTTCGATGCAAAGGATTACATCGACATGATCTTATGGCCTGAAAATGACGTAACTGAACCTCCCTTATTAAAACATGTTTCAAGTGACACGCTGAATGACTTTATACGGAAGACATTTGAAGCTGAAGTAAATAGTAAAGTGGACCCGGTTATCGACTTTCCCCGGCTTCCTTGCCACACGCAAGCAGTGGAAAGAGCTGTGAAACTGGTGACCGAATCGGCTCAAAATGTCTGTAGTTCAATCGCAACAGAAGGATACATAAGAGAAAAAATTGACTCACGTGAGAAAATGCCAAAATTTAATACGAAAAAACAGTTTAATTTGCAAATGAAGTAGAAACAAACATTTTGCAGCTGTAACATTTGCATTTTTTAAGAATACAGAAGTAAGAAATTTACAAAATTTAACATTACAAAATATTTTTTTTATTTTTATTATATTTTGTAAATAATATTTTTTCCCAATTCTAATGTTTATATTATATATGTATTTGAAACGATTTTTTGTAACATTATATGTAGGAGAAATTCATAAAAAATAATTTATCAAAGTTTATAATTTTTCAATTTTTGTACAAAATTTAATTACCTTTAATTTTAAATTAATATTGCAACCAAATTTTTAAAAATTCTTTTTTAACCTAAATGGCAACTTTTCCCCAGTATTTCCAAAATAAAATCTAAAAAAAAAAAAAAAAAAAAAAATTAAAGGCCTATTTTTTATTTTTCAATTTTTTCAATGTTTTTACAAATTTTAAGCTATTTGCGGCACCTCAAGATATTATAGTATCGCATCCAAATTTTTTTTTACTTCCTTTTGAGCCTAAAAGGCAACTTTTCCCCACTATTACCAAACTGATATCTAAAAAAAAATTTAAAAGGCCATTTTCGTTCCACCCTATTGTACAGCTTATTCCGTGGGTCTCATAAACATATGTACAAATTTTCAAGTCAATAACATGATTTTTGCGGCCGCTATCGCACGACAGACAGATAGACGGAACCCAAAATCTTTTTGAGTCTCCACAGAGGGGCTCCACTGACGTTTCGGTAAAAATTGCAAGTCAATGGCTTGATTTTTTCGATGAATATTGCGATACATACAAATTCTTCCCATAGTCTTTCCTGTTTCAACAAGAATAGCATATATATGCAAAAACAAATATGATGGAAATTTATTTAAATTACTCTATTATATTTATATGATTTAGTGTATTAATGACAATTTCATTTAAAAGTAGAGTCGATTTTTTTTTCTCCAATATGCATCAGCAGGTCCCCATTTTATTCACTGTATGAATAAAATATAAACTGCAACATGGGTTACAAATAATATTATATTCTTTATTTATGTTTGAATAATTTTATGTATGCAGATATTAGAACGACACTTATATTGTACACAAAAATACATAACTTACAAAAATTGAAAATGTTATCATTTTCCACTGTATACATTTATATTTACAAAAAACATATATGTTGAAATTTTATTTTATGTACAGTATTATATGTTTCATGCTATGGTATTTTGATGAAAACCACAAACTTCTTTTAAAACTACAATCCGATTTTAATTTCCCCAAGCTCCATCAGTATGTTCATTTTTTATTTACAGTATAAATATAATATATTTAGCGTTATATGCAAATAAATTTGCTTATATATATATATATATATATACATATAATAGGGTATTTTTTCACCAAACTTTGTCTACAAGTATCAGTTACTGCTAAAGTTAAAAAAGTTAGTTTAAAATACACGCTGTATCTTTAAATGCTTTCTGCTTATTTAAGAGAAATAAGCATTACTGTATGTTCCTTTATTCTTTAAATATTCACCTTCGGCATGTATTATCATTCTTTCATCTACAAATCGTCCATTGTGAACATTTAATGTGCTTTAATTTTTTTTTTTATATATTAATGTTAGATCTATATAATATGCTAACCCGCGTAAAAAGATTCAGTACTGAAAAGAATAAAATAAAATAAATATATCACAAATTTCATGAAACTTTATTTATGAAATACAAAATTTTAAATTTTGTACTGGGTCCCAGCAGAGGTCATGCACAACCTAAGATGATAATAATGCTAACGTAAATAAATAAGCCCAATTAAATTTTAATTTATGATTAAATCATCAAAAAATTCTCTAAAGCATACCTCCGAGTGTATTTCTAAAATAACACTGGGTAGTTCTGGAACATTTTTCGAGGATATTATGCAAATTTTAATATAATTTATATTACCATGTTTTCATTAACTGGGTTTCCTGTTTCTTTGTTAGTTTGTTTGTTTTTCCAGTACAAATCTTGCAATCGATTTTTAACCAACTTCCCGACAAATTACAGATCTAAAACTTTTAGAATAGCTCAGAACTCGATGGCAATGCATTTTTAAAATAGTTTTAGACAATTTTTGGGCCCCCTGCCTTCGATAGCGGTTATATAATTAAACAATCATATAACTTCCCGAATACATAGACATTTTAAACTTTTAGAAGAGCTCAGAACACGATGACATTGCATTTTTTAAATACCTTTAGTCAATTGCATCTGGTTCCCGCTGCCTTCGGTAGCGTTTATATGATTTAACAATCATATAACTTCTCGACTATCTAGTTATTTGAAACTTGCAGAATAGATCAGAATACGAAGACAATATATATTTTTAATAGTTTTAGCCAATTAATTCTGGCCGATTAGCGGTATCGTTTGTATGATTCAACAGAAAAATTAAAAATATATTATATAAAAATTTCGTTTTAATTTGTGATTATAATTCGTTAACACAATATCTTAGAGAAGATTAAATGCCGAAACCCTGATTTTCATAAATTGAGCAGAAAAAGCTTTATTCGGTAGGGTTTACATAATTCAACAGAAAATTTAAAAACGTGGTATATAAGAGGTTCATTTTACCTGGTAGTTATAATTTGTTAACAAAAAATCTTAGAGAAGATTAAATGCAGAAACCCTAATTTTCATATATTGAACAATAATTAAAAAAAAAAAAAAAAAAAGGAAAAAACCTTTCAAGTTCTACAAAAATAAATCTTATATAATCTTCCCCCCCCCCCAAAAAAAAAAAAAAAAAAAAAATGCAAACCGTTTATCAAATAAATCTCGCTTTACATAGGCAGATAACATACATTTTTTAAAGTAATGAAAATTCTTATAAAGAAAACAACAGATTTAAAAAAAAAAAAAAAAAAAAGAGATTTTTTTTTTCTATATAAAATGTTTATATTTTACGAAACCAAAAGAATCAGAAAAGAAAGAGTTAAACGTTTCTGTTTTTTCTGTGTTCTGATACAAAATTTGAATTTGGCACAATCATAGTTATTTCTATATTTTTTAAGTTTGGGCTTATATTCCGAACAGCGATTGCATGACATGTACGGGTACAGCACTTCATGAAGCTCCAACACGATGCCACAATTCATCGATCGAAGTTACTGGTGAGTGGAGGGGGGCAGTCACTTTTCAATGATTAAACAGTCATTTTCATCGGTGCGAGATCAGGAGAACGCGCTGGCCAGAGCAACAGTCGAACACATTCTGTATCAAAGAAGGTCCTGACAATACAAACAACTTGCGGTCGTGCATTATCTTGCTTAAATTTTGCGCTACAAAGGCCTCGATTACAGGGCAGAGGGGTGGGCCTTAACTCATCAGAAATTTAATGGCCGCTGTTCAGAGTGCCCGGAATACGAACATTAAGTAATCGAGACGTGTATTCAATGGAAACCCATAACATCATTGTAAATGATGGACAGTATGATGATGTCAAATCCCATCTGGCAATGTGCATTATTCTTTTTGCCGGTAAATACGTATAAGGCAATCTTTATGCTGTATACAGGATTGTGATTTGTCTGAAAAGTGACTTCACGCCATTCCTGCGTCCAGGTTCATCGTTGATCACACATTAATGGCGCCCATATTAGTGATGCAGTTTTGAGGGTAATCAGAATTTTGGTAGCCGCATACTGAGTCACCAACTGTATTTATGGTATGTTGTACCATTGGATACACGTCCCGGCCACCTCTTGTTTTCATTCCCGCCACTCTGAATACCAGCCATTACATTTCTGACGAGTTAAGGCCCATAGCTCTGCCCTATGTTCAAGGCCTCCGAAGCGCAACCGTTAAGCAGGACAATGCACGACCGCAAGTTATCCATATTGTCTGGACATGTGTTCGACTGTTGCACTGGCCAGCGTGTTCTCCTGATCTCGCACCAATGAAAATGGCTGTTTAATCGTAGAAACGCGACTGCCCCCCCCCACCACTCACCAGTAACTTCGATCGATGAATTGTGGCATCGTGTTAAACTTCATGAAGTGCTCTACCTTTCATGTCATCCAATCGCTTTTCGGTTCAAAGCCTAGGTTGATATGTGCTGTTATTGCTCACAGAGGTCGCTGCTTTAAGTACTGTTTTCTCAGTACATATTACTCCAAATGTCCTGAAATTTTAATCAGTTGTTTTTCCTACTATTATGTATGTGTCCAACAAATTTCATTCTGTTATTATCATTCCTTCTTGGTGTTGCATTTTCAATGTCGAGCAGTGTATATGAACAATTCATACTTAATTTAAAATACTTCATGTTTGTTTGTTTTACATTAAAATAAAATGTATACAATTTTAATCTTTAATCTTCAAAATAGACACATTAACATTTATAAAATCATCACTTACGGCTAAATGTACATAATACATATAAATACACAATTTTCAAGTATGTTGTTCAGATAAAATATTTACTTTTCAGTCGGTGTAATTTGCTGATAAAGTTACAAGAGAAAATCATAAATAATTCATGGCATTTCCAAGTGAGTAAAACATCGCCATAAGTTTATGTTGCTTGTTAAACCTTCTACATATTTGTTAAGCAAAAACTCTGAGTAAAAGAAATATTTTTTTGGAAACAACAAGAAGTGGATTTGCATTGTATAAAACATCTCTTATTTTCTTGTAAATAATAAGGAAGTGCTTTTATATATAAAATACTTTAAAAAAGAAAAAAAAAAGTAAGTAAGTACACGAATTAACTGGGATTTTTGTTTAATTTAAAGAAAAGTAAATATGCATTACTAATTGCGGTTATATCAGAGAAAATGGCCTATAATACAAATACAGGCTAATAAAGTAATACAGAAAATGTCCTTATATCTGAAACTGTATTCATCTGCTCTTAAAACATCATTTTTTTTTTTTTTTTTTTTTTTTTTTTTTTTTTTTTTTTAAGTTATAAATAATAAAAAGATACATTGAATTTTATGAAATAAAAGAATCAGATTTTAAGTAAAACATTTTTTTTTTATAGAATTTGTTTCCCTTTCTCTTTCAAATTCTTAGATATAAAAATATTCAAATATCTTCCAAGTGCAATATACGCAGTAAATATCAGTCTTACACGTACACTTACATGTAAGGTCTTACAATATCATTGATATTGGTTTTAATTTATTAAATATTTATGCTTCATAAAAAAGGTATATATAATAAATTTTTAAAAAAATTTAAAACAAACACCAACTTTTTTTTTTTTTTTTTTTTTCCTTTACAAAATTAAGATTAAAAAAAAATGTACATGCAACCCTCATTAAAAAAAGTCCAATGAGTAAACCGTGCCTCACACACTAGAAATAAAACGTATAAATTTTCTATATTATCATAAATAATACAGTCGGTAACAAAAGTGTCCGAACACTAGCAAAAATTCCTATGTAAAAAAAGTACACTTCATACGGTTCTGTTAAATAAATCCTTATTGAAACATGTTCTTAGACTGACTAAGAAGAGGATTCGACAAGGATTTATTTAACAAAACTGTATGATATGTTCTTTTTTTACATAGGAATTTTTGCTAGTGTTCGGACACTTTTGTTACCGACTGTACATGAGTGAAAATCGATCGCAGTCAAGCTTCTTTTCAAATATGATATTGAGGTAAGTGTTATGTATAAATATATATATATGAAAAAAAGCAGAATTTTGTTTTGACACGAAAATCATTTCATACTTGAATTCACATATTCTGTTTCAGGAATACAATCAGTTCATGTGATGGGAGAGCATACTTATGTATTTCACAAATTAAACACAAATGTAAGTAAATACTATTTGCAGAATATTTAACTTTGAAATCACAATTTATAATTAAATTCTTCACGTTATTCATGAATTACATTGTTTCTCCAGAAAAGGAGCCAAGAGATGTTGTTATAATCTTTTTCAGGTTCAAGAAAATACACTTCATAGTTCAAGATAAGCAAAAAAACTAACTAAAAAACAAAATATCTCAGAGAGAAAAATTTCACCTTCATTTGGCAAAGAGCCAAACCTACCTTGAGCTGGGGGGAAAATATAAAATCGAAAGCAGAATCTACGCTCAAACATGCTCCGCCCCCATGAATGGAGGTTCATAAAAATATCCTAAAAAGTATAATAACAACATTAGTTTTACATACTTAAACTAAATTAAATAAATTAAATTTTTACTACGGGTTTTTCATTTTCTATCTTCAAACTGCAAACAGATAAGAAAGAAAAGAGATTAATATACATAATGAAAACATTGTAACTAGATTATTAAAATAGATGGATAAAATACAGGAAAAAAAATTAAATAAAATAAAGTAAGATTTAGAGTTCAACAGTTCTAAATTACCATCAGTTCAACAGTTTTTAAATGGCAGAGGAGATAATTCGGCGATCGGACGCTTCAACTCCCCATAAACAGTTTTCTGTAGAACGAAACGAACTTTGCCATCTGCTCCAGGAAATAATTTAATTATGCGACCCAGTTTCCACTTCAAAGAGGGCTGATTATCGTCTTTTATTAAAACTAAATCGTTTTTTTTTTTTTTAATTTTGTTTGATTATTAAACATTTTGATCGTCTTTGCAAGTCTCATAGGTAATCTGAGGACCATCTCTTCCAGAAACTTTGAAATTTTTTTTTGCAGAAGTTTCCATGTTTCTAACGGGGTTAGGTTAACTGAAGAATAGTCAGGTTCTGGTATTGCAGTCAAGGCAGTGCCTATGATAATATGTCCTGGAGTTAGAGCATTTAAATCGCTTGGATCACTCGAGAGCGCAACAAGAAATCTTGAGTTCAAGCACGATTCAATTTCAGTGATTAAAGTAAGGAACTGTTCATAAGTTAATATTTGTTCGCCAATACTTATTTTTAAATGACCTTTCATCTGTTTTATTCCAGCCTCCCAAAGGCCTCCAAAATGGGGGGCTGATGGTGGGTTGAAATTCCATTTGATTGTTTCTTCGGACAAATATCTGTGGATTTTTTCCTCAGAAGAGATCAAGGACATAATTTTTTTCATTTCGTTGTCAGAACCTACAAGGTTCGTTCCTCTGTCTGAAATCAATTCTTCAGGTTTCCCTCGTCGAGCAACAAACCTCTTCAAAGGTGCGAGGAATGTTTCAGACGTGAGATCACTGAGTATTTTCAAATGAATTGCCTTTGTGGAAAAACAAATATATAAACAAATATAACTTTTATAAGATTTAACACCTCGACCTTTACGAGGTTTGATCAGAAAGGGGCCTGCAAGATCAACCCCGACTTTCGAAAACACTCGCGATGGCACTACACGAGCAGCTGGAAGATCACCCATCAATTCAGAGGCTAAGTTTGATGTGGTTCTAAAACACTTCACACAGTTCAGCAGATTTCTTTTCACAGCGTCTCTTGCATTAATTATCCAATATTGTTGTCGGAGGACTGAAATTGTTAACTGAGTTCCACTGTGAAGATGTTTTTCATGAAAGTACTTTATAACTAAATCTGTAATGTGATGCGTTTTGGGAAGTATCATTTGGTGCTTTTGACTCTCAGGTAGGTTTGCGTGTCTTAATCTTCCACCAACACGAATAATTTAATTTTTGTCTAGAAAAGGATTCAAAGAAAGAAGTTTGTTACTAGCATTCAGGTTTCTTCCAGACTTTAAAGTATTTATTTCCTCTTTAAATTCATGTCTTTGAACCAACTTCACAATAATGTTAGTTGCCTCATCAAGCTCTTGTGTAGTTTAAAAGCCAGTATTTCGTACAGATCGACATTTAGTATTTTTTATAAATCTAAGACACCAAGCTAACACGTCTTAATTTAGACCAAGATGAAAACTTATATAATAATTCAAATCCATTATTGCCATGAGTTAAAGAGCAAACAATAGTTTTCCGTTGTTCTCGCAAAATCTCTTCTTCAGGTATTTTCGCTTCATTTTCAGGTAGTGGTGTCGGTAAGTGCTCTTCTTTCATCCAAATTGGTCCCTTCAACCATTCTTCATTCTTCAACAATTCAGATGTTGTGCAACCACGAGATAGCACATCAGCGGGATTCTTAACCCCTGGACAAAATCTCCACTGAGACGGGGCTACTAATCGTTGAATTTCACGCACTCTGTTCTCTACAAAAGTCTTCCAGTTACTAGCACTTCCTTTGATCCAATAAAGGGTAATTTGGGAATCACAGAAGCATAGTATGTTTTTGACGGAAATTGAAAATAGCCGCCTAAGATAATGAGCTAATCGAGCAGCTGTTAAGGCTCCCATCAATTCAAGTCGAGGCAAAGTAAGTTTTTTGAAAGGAGCTACTCGTGTCTTTGACATAATAAATGAAGTTTGACGGGAACAAGGATCACGAAAATAAGCTACTGCACCATATCCCTTCAAACTGGCATCGCAAAAAACACAAATTTGAATAGTTTCAGGAGTTAATTTCTCAAAATTCGTAAAATATTTTCCAGGCACTTGAAAATTTTCTAATTCCTGTATTTCACTATGCCATTTCTTAATTTTTTGTGTTAAAGCATCGGGTAAAGCAGAATCCCAATCAATACCCTGCTCCCCTATTTCTTGCATTAGAAATTTAACTCTTATTATAAAAGGGGAAATAAATCCTACAGGGTCATACACTTTTGCTACAGTATGTAAAACAATTCTCTTAGTGATAATTTCATTATCAATCCCTTCTAACAGAGATTGTAAGTCTAATTTTAAAGTGTCATTATTGTTGACCACATTATTCCCAATACCTTAGAGATATTTCCCTCATTTATTTCTTCATCAACGTTTATTCCATGTTTTTCCCACAATTTGCTTAATTCGTAAGAATTACTTTTGAACTTTCTTAATGTCATATTGGCATCTTTAAGTATCTTCACAGCACCAGATGATAAAATAAATGCTTCATTTACAGAATTAGCACCATGAAAGAGATCATCAACATATAAGGAAGTATCAAGGATATTAACAACTTTCTCAAACTAGTTCTTATACCCCTTTATATGGTGCTTAATGGTAGCTGAGAGCAAAAAGGGTGATGTTGTAACACCAAAAGTTACACGGGTCATGCGGAAAACCTTTAATAGAGGATTTTTACTATTTATATCATCAAACCATAAAAAACGTAAAAAGTTTCTATCATTTTCTGCAACTTGTATTTGCAGAAAAGCTTTTTCGATGTCACAAACAAAGGCAATTTTGTGAAGGCGGAATTTCAAAATAATATCTAAAATATTGGGATTTAAATTGGGGCCTGCATATAAACATTCATTTAAAGATTTTGCTTCTTTTTCTTTGGAAGAAGCATCAAACACTATTCTGACCTTTGTGGTGGACTTATCTGTTCTTATCCCGGTCTGTGGGGCATATAATATACATGAGTTTCATTTTTGTTTAATTCACACTCCTCTATTATTCCCATTTTCTTTTGTTCCTCAAGAATTTTTTCATATTCATTTTTAAGCCATTCATTTTTAGACAGTTTTGTTCTCAAACCCCAAAGTCTATTTTTGGCTATTTCTATGTTAGATTTTAATTCATTTTTATTTTCCTTCCACAAAAATTTAATTTCATATCTTCCCTTAACAAAATTTAAAATTTCATTGAAAGAATTAATAATTTCTGAATCTCTCTGTGACAGAGAATCATTCTTACTATCACATATTCCAAGTGATTCTAAATCCCAAAAACGCTGCAAATCAAAACTGTCAAATTTATTGACAGATACAAAATACGAATTAATTACCTCTGTTCTATTATTATTTAATTTCCCCACTACAGTATATCCGAAAATAGTATTAGCAACATATAAATTATCACCTATTTCTTCAATGATACCTCTCTGTATTTTCCAAAAATAATCCGCTCCTAGCAAAATATTAATTTTGGAATCACTTAATGAATTGTCTGTCAATTTCCAGTTTTTATTTTTAATATAACTTTCAATTTCTGGTTCGCCCCTTGGGCTTTTCAAGGGAGTCGCGGTTATTAAATCTGTAGCTAATACTTCAACATGAATGAGCCGACGAGGATTTATTTTGCTACGCAGTTCAATATTAAAAACTTCGAATTCCACTTCTTTACCTTTGTTTATACCGAACGCAAAAACGGTTAGTTTTTCTTTTCTTACACGGGTTAATTTTAATTCGTGAGCCAATTCTTTAGTAATAAAACTTTTCTCACTTCCGGAATCTAATAATAGTCTGACAGTTTTTGATCTAGAATTAGATTGTGCTATTACGCAACATGTTTGCAATAACGCTGCCTGATTACTATTTTTCAAATGCGAATTCGATACTATAGCGTTCTCTACTGCTTCTGGTTTCAAGTTTTTTGAAAAACAAAATAATTTGTTATGATCTGTTGCTTTACATTTCTCGCAAGGCTGCGATTTCACTCGACACTGTGATGACAGATGAGATTTTAGAAAGCATTTATAACACCTGCCATCCTTCTTTAATTTTAACATTTTCTCAACATCAGTTAAATTAGTACATTCAAGAGAAGGATAATCATAATTCTTGCAAAATATACATATGTTTTTTACATTTACATTCAAAGAATTCATTTTATTTGAAAATTTTCTGTCACTAATTTCGGCTTTATTTTTATTTACAATTACCGAAGCATTTTTATAATTAATCATACTGAGGGATATTTCACGAGATTCCAGTTCTATTTTAAGAAAGCTAATTAAGCCTGTCACATCAGACTCATCCTTTTTTTTTATCACTTTGCCTATAATATTCAACTACTAGATCGTTGAATATTCTAGGACGGTTGTTACCATTAATACGTTAATTAGTTGAAACGCTAAAATTTATCTTCAGAGAAAATGCTGTTTTATTTATGGTAAAGTACTGTAAAAAAAAAACAGGAAAATAAATTTCATCACTTTATATTAAAAATGATTTTACATGATACATTCCACTTTTTTATGATTTTTTTCTTGTGAAAATTGAATTTGTATTCACGAAGATTAACGGCGCACGAAAACTATAGTCAGGTCATTTGAAATATTTTGTAAGGTCCAAATCGATAGCTCGGATACAAACCATCGCAAATTTGATCTCACAGGGAAGAAATAATTTCGCATTTTCCTTTGGCTTCGAGGGAACTTGACACCGTCACATTCTAGGGATGGTTCGGCTATATATCGTCGCAATTTCCATCCTTCGCGGAAAGGGGCGGGTCTTTCTCAGATAATTTGAAAGAGACATAAAACCCTCACGATTATTGGCCGTATTCAGTTATACTTATAAGTCTGCGCTCTTTTGAGAACCCATCATCCCCAACAAGTTCAATTCGATACTTTGCGAAAACAGATTATTTTCATTTAAATGTTGCATGATATGATTTTTAGTGAACAAATTTATTCTTACTGGAGGTCAGAAACTTTTGAAAACAGTAACAGGTTTTATCAAATTGCATTATATACTTTTAGAGTTTTTGGCTTTATAACGTTTATTTACACAGTTCTCAAAATTCAGGAAGCTAATATTCTACTTTTTAAATCATAAATATTTTTAAGGCCTTTTGAGCACTGTTTGAGCAAGCCCAAAAATTTATGATTCAGTGTGAAATGATTAAATTTCTTCTATTTAATGTTAAATAATACTATCGACGGACTAATTAATTCATAAAAACGAGAAAAACAGAGGGTTGATGTTAGGTAGTCTTAACGAGACGCGAAAACCATGCGATCTGATTGGCAGCGATCTGATTTTCTTTCCTATGGGATAAAAGAAAATTGTAAGAACATATATCTATTTTATGTGTAAGTGTGGTTTTTACAAATTGTTGCATCTAAGTTGTTTTGGATATTTAAGTCACTATCTGGATAATCGTTATATAATAGCACTGTTCCCATAACTTTTTAAAGTATCAGTTTCAAATGGGAGAAAATTATAAAACTCGATATTTCATTTCGTACCTTATTAAAAAATATATATATATTCTTTTGATTTGTGCATCGAAACAAACTTTGATGAAAGTTGTACAAATTTTAAAGAAACAAATCGAAGTTCATAAGTGTGTGAATTTTCTTTCGAAGACAAATTAAGAATTTACAAAGAATGGTCATTGAATATCTTCCAACTCAGGAAAAATCTAATCAGGAAAGTAAAAATTTAACAAAATTATCGTGACATAAAATAAATTTGAGTAATATATATATATATATATATATATATATATATATATATATATATTATGAGTTATGCAATAACTACAATATTAAATTAAAGAACTTGTGTACAAAGAATATTTAAATAAAAAATCTTCTTTACACACTATAAAATGAATGAAAGTACTACCAGTTTCGAAAGAATGGGGCCCTTCTTCTTCAGATGCAAAACACGTGCGCAAAATATTTGACGCAAAAATTAAGACTGAAAGAAACGAAAAATTCAAAGGGAAAAAAGACACACAAACAACCAATAAGAAACAGCATGTAAAACAATTCAGAGATGAACACAAGCAAACGGTTGGATACAAGACAAACAAATACAAAAGATAGGGGGAATGGATTTTTAAAATTTTCATTTATGTCTTTTTTATTTTATTTATATTTTTAATATCTTTTAATTAATTTTATTCGTTTATTTTTTATTATTTTTTATTTTATTTTTCATTTTATCTTTTACGTTGCTCCTACCCTTTTGGTGTTTGCCCTGCTTTCAGTCTTGCTTTCGCCTTCAAGGTAGTAGCATGTGTTTTATACCTAAAGATGAAAGGTCACGTACTTTCAAAACCAGCAGTGATTTCATTAATTTTAAGGTGTGTGAAGGACATTTTAAATTTAAATATGCGATATATATTTCGAAATTTTTCCATTTTTCCCAATAAGAAAAGTATTACAGACGTATTCAAATTTGTCTCAAAGCCATACAAATTTTAATCCGTTTACTTATCGTCCGTTTACTTTAATCGTCAGATGAGTTCTACCATTAAGCAGTCTATATTTATATTATATTTCATTAATTTGTCGAACTTTTAAAAAGGATTTATTCTAAAAGGCAAAATTATTTTATTTTTTTATCAAGCTTTTTTCTCCTATAAAAAATTATGTGCCTGACATCTAGAATCTAGATGTGGCTCTAGTAAAAATAGTTTAATGCCATCCTTATAAATTCCAGCCCCCTTTGCTAGCGAGTTCTAAAATCCCCTATTAGAATTCTAGATTGTTTTCCTATATTAAGGTGTAGTCAATCACTTTTAAAAATCTCTTTAACTCTTTGAGTACTGAATTATTTGAAGATTTTTATGCCCAAGGGACGGATTTAATTTGTCGCTATATGGAATGATTTTGAATTTTTGACAGTAAGGTCCGCCTGTGGACGTTATTCTCCCATGTTACAATATTTCAGAACAAAATTTTCTGTATTCACATTTATATTACAAATGGATATACATTATAATTTTATTCTTTCTAATCAAAGTATTTGTATCTATAGTATATTTCATTGTAAAATTGTGAATATTAATAATATATTTAAGAAAAAAATAGCATACAAATTGCAAAAGAAACGTCCACTGGTGGAGTTACAGATTTTCAAATGGTTTAATTCTACGTCAGCGGTCGCGAAAGTATTAATATGTAAAAGTAATACATTTTATTTGTAATATACTTATATTGATGATTTAAGTATGGTTGTAAGATATCATAAAAAACACCAGGAAATTTAAAAAACACCAGGTTTGCGATCAACGCTCACTGGCGGGGGTGCCGCAAACATTAACGCCTACTTCTTAAATTCAGATGACGAGTCAGACTCGTCCACCGTCTCTTCTCCCAAGTAAGTACATGACGAGCCTCACTCGTCAAATGTACCGAAAGGGTTAAATAAGTGCGTACACAAGAGACGAGTTTTAGTAACTATAATTTTGTTTTAAACCCCGATTCGATTAAATCGACGAGAATTTCTTGTAATACAAAGGATTAGTAATATTCGTAATATTTATAATATTGTTTCACAATCTTGAAAAGTTTAAACTAGAAATTCTCGATCATTTCGTCTATCCAATTTATTTGTTTACTTTATACACGTAGCTCGGAAATCTATATTTCTAGTTTAGGTATTTAGAAAGTGGCTACTTATTAATTCTAGATTAAAGCGGATTATCTATTTTTTCAGTGTTTTATGGGCGAATAAATTCTGCAAATTATCTCGTCACCGGAGCTTTATCTTCTGTGATTGTAGTAACTACAATATATATACTATCCGTAAGTAATTTTTTGAATAAGATTATCTCTACATATAAAATGATGCATTTTATAAATTTTATTTTTTAATTTAATCAACGAACGCAATCAACGAACGGACAAGCAAATCATATGTAAAATTTTATTTTCTCTTTCGCAGTATGTTGTTAGATCCATGATATAATTTCTTCTATAAAAATATTCTTTTTTATATTAACTATTCGTTTAAGTTGCATAAACAAAAATTATAAATAAAATTTTATTTTATTTTTTGCACTATTTTGTTGCAGCCATGGTATAATGTATTTAAAAAAAAAAAAAATTATTATTTTTCATATTACAGATAAAATTTTTCTTTCTTTTTTGCAGTGGGTTGTTGCGGCTACGATATAATTTATTCTATAAAAATATTTTTTATTCATATTAACTATTCGTTTAAATTGCATGAATGAAAATACAGATAACATTTACTATCTTTTTGCGTATTTTGTTGCAGCCATGATATAATTTATTCTATAAAATTATCCTTTTTTTTTTTTTATTAATTGTTCATTTAAATTGCATGAACAGAAATTTTAGATAAAATTTTACTTTGTTTCAAAACATTATTTTAACGATGACATCAAACGCATGAGAACTCAAGGCTTTTATAATTAAAAGTATTATTTATTTAACATCACGGATAAAATCTTATTTTAACTGTATCGGTACATTGTTGCTGTTAAGATATCGTGTTTTCTGTTAACGTTACATCAAACACTTTTTTTTTTTTTAAATTATTGTATCATTTCAAGCGTGGATATTTTTTTTTTCTATTTTAAAGCATTGTTCTAGAAGCTATAACACAAGTTTGAAGTTTTACCCACTGGTAACTTGGCCTTTTATTATTACCAAAATGTATGCATGTGTATAAGCAGTACAAAAATTTGAATAAACCATAAAGTGCAAGAACTCTCATTTCTTTGTTGTTTATGTAAAATTTTATACTTACTGCTTTTAAAAGCTAGCTGTGTAGCGTATTTTTATCATGCAAGTGTGTGCGTCTATATGTTATTTATTTATATGTAAAATTAATTCAACTATTAAAATTAACATTTTTGAAAGATTTCAAGATCAAAATAAATCTCATGTTCAGCATTAAAAAATTTGTGAAAAATAAATTAAGAATGTCAATGTATTATTTATATAAATCTGAAAACTTAACTTTCGAAGCTTCATACTATACAAAATTAAGCAGCACTTTCCTCCCATTTCAAATTAAATATGCAATTATTTCTTGTTAACAAACTAACAAACGTTACTGTAGCATCACGAATTATTACCCTATGATTGAAAAAAAAATAATAATAAGATACTTTTTCCGAAATTTACAGTTTCCATTACTGTTGTAGGTTACTATAAATTGCATTCTGTAATAAAACAATAAAAATACAGATGCATATACAGATATATAAATATTGAATTTTGTGAGATTTTATTCACAAATATTGTGATTTTTTCTCGGTTCCGCTTCTACTTTGTAACGACATCTATGATAATGATATATCATATAAATTGTCTTAGTAAGATATAAATTATTAAAATTAATCTACTAATTTTCCCCATTATATGTATTCTACATTTCCTACCTTTACTTAATTAATAATTTTAACTTAACAGTTTCCTTATATTAAATTAAAATAAATGTTTGTAATATATTAATAAATAGTCTTTATGTGTAGCTATAATTCTTCTTTGTGGAATTCCTCACAAGTTAAGAAAGTTCGTTGTAAATGTGTTCTTTTTTATTATATAAATCTAATGTATTTTATCTCTGCAATACTATCATAACAATGCGAAAATTTCAGTCTTAATTATTAATTCAATGAAACCGTCACAGATTATCCCAGAGTAGAAATAAATGAACTTCCTTGGCATCAAAATTGGCTACTGGATTTCTGTTTATTGTAATAAATCTTTTGGGAAAAGTTTACTCCAAATGCAATTTTTATTACTAGCTTTATCCTTCAGCTTTAATAAATGTGTATAAAAGACTAACTTATGTTTATTTTTTCATTGGATTTTATTTATTGGAAATTTAATATCGACTGGATGTAGATTATATCGAACCTCCACCAAAACAAATAACGATTTCTCTATGTTTAATAGATGACAGTATCAAAGTAAAAAATCTTTTTCATAGCATTTATTTATATTTGTATCTCGTATCTAATATGAATATCTTAAGAACTACTTACGTGTAAATATTAACTATGGAAATAACATGTGTCATAATGGATATATATATATATATATATATATACTTTTTAAGGTGTCACTTTTTTTAAATTAATTATTATTTTTTTTTATATTGCCTATGTTATTTTTCATGTTATTTATTTATTTATTTATTTATTTTTGGTTTTGTATGTTGTTAATTAATTAATTTATATATGTGATTGATTCAATTTTTTTCTTATTGCCAGATTGAGCTGGAATTTTTCACGTATGTATATATATATAACAATAATACATGCACGATTAGTATTAGACTTCATTATGGCTATGGAGCTCTAGACCTCTAATTACACTGTAAGATCTGTTTAGAATTTTTACATATTTCGAATTGTTCTAATGTATGTAAGCATAACTCCGATGTCAATGCATTTTCAACAATAAGGGACATATGGGTGAGTCTGGGAACATTAGGCCTCCAAGTACAGTTTAAATAAGGCTTTAAATTTTAATCTACTTTATATCGTACGTCTGAGCTGAAATTTAGCTTACATGTATGATTCTAACAACACTACATGCTTAATCAGTAATGATCCTGATGGGGAAGATCTGACTGACTAGGGCCCTAAATCCAGATCTTTTTTTTTTTTTTTAATACTTTTTACCATCGGATTAAATCGAATTTCCATTCATGAATATGAACGACATCTGCTGAATTCAAATTTTATGTGTATATTGAACTAAAACTTTGTCTTGAATTTTTTATTTATATGTATTAAATTTTAATTAAATTTTGTTTTTAACCAATATTTTAGATTTTATCAACAGTGATACATTTACTACAATATATTTTTTTATGCATAATTATGCAACACGGCCTAAAAAATTCCTTTACAATTAACTGAACAATACAGATTATCTCAAGGGATATTTATATTCCTAGAAATTGACTATGAACTGATGCTTACATGTATGATTCTAAAAACACTACATGCTTAATCAGTAATGATCCTGATGGGGAAGACCTGATAGTCCAAGCGGCGGCTGCAAAAAATTGACTTGATAAGGTACGAAGCTGAATTTTTTCCTATAGATAGAATTCATTGTTACAATGAAAATCTGATAGGGTTGCCTGGTCAAAGCCGTCAAGTTTTATAGAAACAACCTCACTTCCGGTCACAATTTAAACTATTTTCGAACCCCAAAAGGTATGAAGATGAAACCGGTGCTAAAATGTAGAGATTAATATGCTCTTTAAAATGGCATAGGGTTGCCTGGTCAAAACCGTCAAGTTTCAGAGGTTGCCTCGATAATAGGGGTCAAATTGAAACGATTTTCGAACCCCACAAGTGTGAAGATGAAACCGGTGCTAAAATGTAGAGATTAATATGCTCTTTAAAATGGCATAGGGTTGCCTGGTCAAAGCCGTCAAGAAACAGAGGTTGCCATGAAAATAGGGGACGTATTTTGCGATTTATTTACCCAAGTAAAAAGTGATTTACCCAAGTGTAAAGATGAAACCGGTGCTAAAATGTAGAGATTAATATGTTCTTTAAAATGGCATAAGGTTGCCTAGACAAAACCGTCAAGACCCGGAGGTTGCCTCGAAAATAGGGGTCAAATTTAAATGTTTTTCGAACCTCACAAGTATAAAGATGTAACTGGTGCTAAAATGTATAGATTAATATGCTCTTTAAAATGGCATAGGGTTGCCTGGTCAAAACCGTCAAGTTTCAGAGATTGCCTAGATAATAGTGGTCAAATTTAAACGATTTTCGAACCCCACAGGTGTAAAAAGGAAATCGGTGCTAAAATTTAGGTATTAATATGCTCTTTAAAATGGCATAGTGTTGAATGGTCAAAGCCGTCAAGAAACAGAGGTTGCCACGTAAATAGGGGAAGTACTTTACGATTTATTTACCCAAGTAAAAAGTGAGTTACCGAACTGTAAAGATGAAACCGGTGCTAAAATATATTATAGATATTAATATGCTCTTTAAAATGGCATAAGGTTGCCTGGTCAAAACCGTCAAGACTAGGAAGTTGCCTCGAAAATAGGTCAAATCTGTCAAGTAAAGCATTCAACCACAAAAAATAGGCGAGTTTTGAAGATTTCTTAACGAAGTGTAAAAAATACGAATAGCATTAACAAAGAAAATGAAAAGGATGAAATTATATGAATATTTGAAAGGTGTAGCTGGTTCCAGAATGTACAGCGTAGGAGTTATTTTAAAATGGCATATGTTTGCCTGGTAAAATTCGTAAAGAAATAGCGGTCAGTCCCAAAAAGCTAACAAATATTAAAGGTGTTTAACACAAAGTGAAACACACATGAAGACTATTTTAAAAAGGTTAAACACGAAATGATTAATATTTAAAAGATGAAATTGCTAGCTAAATGTAGAACATACAACACTTTTCAATTTGCTTACGATTGTGCTTCAAACCTGTCAAGGTATAGCGGTCAGCTTAGAAAAGGAAGCGAATTTCAATATTCGTTAATTTTATTTGTTTAATGATATAAGAGATTTTAAAGCATAAAGAAAATTAAATTATTATGCGTGACCATTCTTTTTTTAATCTGTATAAAACTAATTTCAGCTCACGAGCTCGTTTTTTCCCCATTTTTCAATACTTAAAATATTCAAATTGTGAAGATAATTCCCTGAAGAAATGTATGCGGCTGCTTTGTAGAATTTTATACGAAAATATTGGGTTGTGCCGATTTTGTTATATTAAAAATTTGTCAATTTTAGAAAATTTTCTCAATTAATTTTTTTTTATATCTAATTAAAATAATCAATAATACCTTTATAATGTTGAAATCCATCACAGACAAATGATTTGTTTGAATCAATTCATATTGTTGTTCCTTGGAGTGTTGTGCCGCTAAACCAAAAATTACAAGTCTTGAAAATTTAACACAAGTTTATTATATTTGTTAAAAGGATTCACATCATTAAGCAGTACAGGTTCGTATTTAAAAATATTGTTCAGGAATCAAACTCCAGAAAATTCCGAGGAACAAGGGAGAGAGAGAGGGCAGCGAAAAAATACTACGTCTTTACTATACCGTGAAAAAAGCAAAAACTGTGGGTCTGCTCTTTTCGATCGCACGGGGAGAACCATCCGGAAGGGAAGTCATATGACTGCATTATCATTATTTTCGCCAAAATGAAAGCCAACTTCAGTTCTTTGTTTTAGATATTAAACTAATGTTAATTTTTGAATTTGTAATGACGGTTTATAATTGTATTAACCTTTTAATCGCCAATTTTACGCCAAGCGACCGTTTGACTAGAGAAAATGACCGTTATGAACTGAAATCATTAATATTGGGTAATTTAAAATAAATTATATCCGGTGTTGCAATAATATAAATTCTGACAATGAGTTTTCTTTTTTTATGACTATTTGAGAACACTTTTTTTATAATTATGTTTAATGTCAGAATTTCCGTTAGATATTATTTCTTTTATTTTCTTTTTATCCCATAAAATAAAGTACTTTTCTATTCAAAAAGATAAACATTTATTTATGATTTAGATATAAAACATTTAGATTTCTGAATGATGTGTGTTATTGTTTTATGTTAATAAATAGTGTAGGTCGTATGTATAATTAAAATTGTGTAATTTTTAACGACATTTAAAAATAATTCTTTTTCCAAATGCTTAAGAACAAATTACGTAAATATAATATCTCACTTAAAATTTAATTATTTTTTTTATTGCAATAATGCATTCATTTATCATTAGATTTTATTTTATTTAAAAATTCAATTAAAATTTAACCAAATATATGTGAACACCTTCACATATTTCTCCCGGCGACCCAGAAAAATAAAAAAAAATCTCTCTCACTCCCTAGTATGTCATATAAACATAATGAAAATTGTCATTCATTTTTTTTTTTTTTTTTTTTTTTTTTTTTTTTTTAATATATATAAGAAATCTGCATAAGCAAAAACAAAAATTGTATATAATGAAAAAGTCAATTACTAGTATAAAATGTGCTTATTAAAAAATCTGTCTCATCATGACAAAATGGTTTCCGAATATTTTATCATTTGACAATGATTGTGGGCACCACATTTTCTTATAGTTCAGAGTCTGGATCCAAATTTCCCGTATATATATCTCGTGAAGAAAGCCTTAAAAGTGATACTTATTCACTTTTTTTGTAAAAATAGTTTTTCTCTACAATGTTCTTACATATATATACATGGAATGATGCTGTTATGCTTTAAAGGTATTACATATTACTCTCTACATTGTTAAGAATAATGAACATGCCATATTTAATACTGCAACATGTCAAATAACATTAATGTTAAACATAGAAAAAAACAACACATGAGTACAAGTAAATTAAAAAATGAACATAAAATGAGAGGGAATAAAAATATAAATGTATATACAAATAATAGAAAATATCACAAAAGTGAAAAAAAAATTTGTTTTTGCAATTCCACACAGGAGAGATTGAACAGGGGCGCAGCCCCTAGCTCACCGCTCGAGGAGCAGTGTTGAGCTATACTAGGACCGAGGTCCTAGTAGGGCTGACACAGGAGAGATTCAAAAACGACGCCCATTGGACAGTCAAAAAAAATATCTCCCCTTAATCTTGTATGTAGCAACAAGTATATCGACTTTGGCTTATGGCCATTGTCCTAGCGGGATAGGGCGTGTATAAAGACCTGACCTGTTAGGGACAGGCCTCCGTCCCCGAAAATGAAAGCCAACTTCAGTTCTTTGTTTTAGATATTAAACTAATGTTAATTTTTGAATTTGTAATGACGGTTTATAATTGTATTAACCTTTTAATCGCCAATTTTACGCCAAGCGACCGTTTGACTAGAGAAAATGACCGTTATGAACTGAAATCATTAATATTGGGTAATTTAAAATAAATTATATCCGGTGTTGCAATAATATAAATTCTGACAATGAGTTTTCTTTTTTTATGACTATTTGAGAACACCTTTTTTATAATTACGTTTAATGTCAGAATTTCCGTTAGATATTATTTCTTTTATTTTCTTTTTATCCCATAAAATAAAGTACTTTTCTATTCAAAAAGATAAACATTTATTTATGATTTAGATATAAAACATATACAATTTAGATTTCTGAATGATGTGTGTTATTGTTTTATGTTAATAAATAGTGTAGGTCGTATGTATAATTAAAATTGTGTAATTTTAAACGACATTTAAAAATAATTCTTTTTCCAAATGCTTAAGAACAAATTACGTAAATATAATATCTCACTTAAAATTTAATTATTTTTTTATTGCAATAATGCATTCATTTATCATTAGATTTTATTTTATTTAAAAATTCAATTAAATTTTAACCAAATATATGTGAACACCTTCACAACCTTCTGCAAATTAATTATGGGTACAAATAAAGCGAAAAACATTTTTAAAAATTGATAAATTTTTCGCGTTTCTTAATAACAATGAATTAATTTATGAAATTGAAATTTGTAAATCTTGCTGCAAATCTGAAATAAGAGGGTTTTTTTTTTTTTTTTTTTTTTTTTTTCATTTTATTTAATTATTTATTTTGTATACTAACAGAATTTTTTATTATGAGTTTCTTGGGCATTATTATCTTCATTTCTGTTAACTTTTGCGGTAGTATTTTCTTATCTGTATCCGCATGTTACATTTTTAATTTTTACTATTAATTCGTTGTTTTTATGGGAAATTTTAGAACAGTTTCATTACAGTTTATTTATTTTTTCTTTTTTAAATACTTTTTATATTTTTTCTTCACATTGTATAAAAAACCCTTCAAAATTAGCTTTTTTTTTTTTTATTTCGAGGCAACCACTATTTTTCGAGATTTTCACCTGGCAACCCTATGATACTCTAAAGAGAATATTATTCTCTATATTTTAAAAACGGTTTCATTTTTAAATATGTTAGGGTAAGAAAACCGCGAAAATTCGCCCCCTCCCCCACACGCACACACTTTTCGTGGCAACCTCTTTTCTTGGCGGTTTTGACCAGGCAAAGACCATATTATTCTCTACATTTTAGCACCGGTTTCATCTTTACACTTGTGTAAATCATTTTTTACTTGGGTAAATAAATCGTAAAATACGCCCCCCTTTTTCGTGGCAACCGCTGTTTCTTGACGGCTTTGACCAGGCAACCCTATGTCATTTTAAAAAGTATATTATTCTCAACATTTTAGCACCGGTTTCTTCTTTACACTTGTGGGGTTCGAAAAGCGTTTAATTTTGACCCCTATTTTCGAGGCAACCTCCGGGTCTTGACGGTTTTGACCAGGCAACCTTATGCCACTTTAAAGAGCATATTACACATTTTACATTACCGGCTCTGCATTTTAGCACCGGTTTCATCTTTACACTTGTGTAAATCACTTTTTACTTGGGTAAATAAATCGCAAAATACGTCCCCTATTTTCGTGGCAACCTCTGTTTCTTGACGGCTTTGACCAGGCAACCCTATGCCATTTTAAAGAGCATATTAATCTCTACATTTTAGCACCGGTTTCATCTTCACACTTGTGGGGTTCGAAAATCGTTTCAATTTGACCCCTATTATCGAGGCAACCTCTGAAACTTGACGGTTTTGACCAGGCAACGCTATGCCATTTTAAAGAGCATATTAATCTCTACATTTTAGCACCGGTTTCATCTTCATACCTTTTGGGGTTCGAAAATCGTTTAAATTGTGACCGGAAGTGAGGTTGTTTCTCTTAAACTTGACGGCTTTGACCAGGCAACCCTATCAGATTTTCATTGTAACAATGAATTCTATCTATAGGAAAAAAATCAGCTTCGTACCTTATCAAGTCAATTTTTTGCAGCCGCCGCTTGGACTATGACTGACTGGGTCCCTAAATCCAGATTTTTTTTTAATACGTTTTCCCATCGGATTGAATCGACGTTTTCCATACATGAATATGAACGACATCTGCTGAATAAAGCTTTTATGTGCATTTTGATTTAAAACTTTGTCATGATTTTTTTTTTAATTATATGTATTAAATTTTAATTAAATTTTGTTTTTGACCAATATTTTAGATATTATTAACAGTGATACACTTACCATAATTTTTTTTTTAATGTTTAGCTATGCAACACGGTCTAAAAATTTCCTTTACAATTAACTGAATAATACAGATTATCTCAAGGAATATTTATATTCCTAGAAATTGATTATGAACTGATGCGAAATTAATGTAAGCGAACAACGGAGTAACTTATTATAAACTATCATTGGATGAGCATGTAAGTGCTTCTGTATGATTAATAAATTCACACAATGCATTTCCATAAGCAATATTATTTAGCTAAACATGCATTAGTTATGTAAAGTGGGCCTTAATAGCTCATAAATATATCAGAGTGCATTTATATTTGCAATTTTCTTTATGAAGAAACATATATCTAATATATATGAAAGAACAAAATCGTTGAATCTTTCACATTTATCATTTATCATTTATTATTGACAAACATAAATTATTGTTGCACTTATCTGTAAATGATTTAGTATTGTGCATAGAAAAAGTACATGATTTATTACATTTTATAAAATCCTTAGATCAGAATATTCAAAATTTTGTAAAATATTATAAACAAATTTCAAAAATAAGTTAATTTGTTAAATTAATATAACATTTTATTAGTTTAGTGTTGAAAATTTAATCTTGATTATTAAACCTTTTGCTATATTTATCATATTTAAAAGAATTGAGAATGTTGGGTTAAAATGTTTATTTTAGAAAAGAATATTTACATGAATATTTTTTATTGGCGAATCATTAAAAACTCGTAAAAACTAGGTTCTTTCCAATAACTGTTATGGTACATATCTAATCCAGTTAAATCAAATTGTAATTCCATGGTGCTTGTATTAAAATATAATTTGCTTTTTCCTTCTACTATAACATATGTATACTGGTAAAAAATAAAATTCCAACATCAAGTAGATCTCAATAAAATAATCTTAATAAAATAAAATTTTACAAATAAAGTAAGGTATAAGTGCGCATCTGAAAGATAATGTATATTTGTTTCATAGAAGATGGATAAGAACAACTCTAGTAGCACTGTTATCAATGGATTTCAAATTCGCGAAGTAAACTTCCTGAGCGATATTTACAATCCAGATTCAGTCTGGAGGTCCCCCCACAGGGAGAGTCATCCCCTCCATTGAGGATAAAAATTGTGATGGCATGTTTTCGAAACGCCCTTAGGGGCGAGTCCCAGACCGTCGTCAATTGCCAATAGCCTAGCACAAGGGCGAAGTAAAATCAACTCATTCACTCATCCGTCCAGGAGGTCTAGCACCAACCCATCGGAAAGAATTCCACACGGAAACTTTCCGCTATCGGAAATGTTGGTTTCCACCAGAATAATTCCGCTGTGCATTTTATACACTAGCACCATCTTATAGGAAAGGGGGAATGGAATTTCTTCTAGAGCGAACTGACTGTTATCGAAATCGGAATAAGTTAACCAATCACAGACAAGGATTATTTCTTACTCACCGTCACATTCTACTTGGATTTTCTATAAATAAACATGGCTGCCGATTGTCTGCGTGTGTGAATAACATGAACATGTGTTTTTGTTTTATATATGTTTTATATGTGTTATGTTTAATATATATATATATATATGTGTGTGTGTGTGTGTGTCTTTTCTCAATATGTTTAAACTTTATTGTTACATTAAAGTTCGTTTATCGCATGTATAAAGATTTAACATTTTTATTTAAATTTCATTAATGAAAATTTTTGCATACATGTATTATTATAACTAGTTTATTATATTTACATTTGATAAAGATTGATAAATTTGATTTTAGATTTTTTTTTTCATTTTTTTTTTTTTTTTTTTTTTTTTTTTTTTAAGATACCCCCATCCTTCCCCCTCCCCCCCCCCAAAAAAAAAAAAAAAAAAAGAAAAGTCTTAAAGTCTTTTAACTTTCTACTTTTTCTAAAACAGTTAATATCAATGTCTTTTGAATAGTAATTTTTGGATTATTTAACTGTAGAAATAATTAGATAATAATACTTAATATAAGGTGAAAATGAAATAGTTGACAACTATGGAAGATTAATGCTGTACAAATTGTTTCTAATATAAAAATTTTTACGATTACAAAATGATGTGTTTACATTTGTGTCCCTCGAAATTATTGAAATAATTTATCTTAATTAATATAGTTGCTTCTAGAAACTTTACCTAATTTTTGCATTCATTATATATATATATATATATATATTTAATATGTTGTGCACACTTACTTTTAATTTAATATTTTTGTGATACAGTTAAAAAAAAAATAATAATTAATTTCTTGTTTTCGGTTATTTTGTACAAAAGCTTTCGATAACTATAAATATATTGCATACTTTAACAAAGATAAAAACAGTTTATATTAAGTTATTGCTTATTTAAAAATTATTTTTGAAATCAATTGCGAGATTGCTTATCAGTTTTTACTATTATTATTATTATTATTTATTTGCATGATTGTATCTACGAATCTTACAATTTCTTTTAAAATTTACAACATATAGTAAAATACATTGTGTAATTTTATATTTTTAAGCTTAGTAAAAAATTGTCTATCATCAAAGTAATAAAAGTAAAACCATATAATTTTATTTATTTATTTATTTATTTATTTTTTTCATTTTGTATGTTTAAAATATTTGTTGTCTAATCTAGATTGTAAATTTCAGATATTAAATTTAAAAAAAAAATATTCACTCATTTTTCTCTCACTGAGATATCGGAGATTCTTATTAGATTCTATTATATATCTACAAATGAAGTTTTGCAAGTGAATGTAGAATATCTGTGTTTACCTCTAACTATTTAATTCGATAATTAAAATTTAAAATGAAAATTTTAGTTGCAGGGAAAATAAATATTTTTCACAATTTCCTTTAAGCTTAATCAATTTCCAGTAGTTTATATACTGGGACTTAATCATTCGTAGACATAATTTAGATTTTTAGTTACAAAGAAAGTATATAAAAAGTTTTCATTAAACTTAATTAATTTTTAAAAATTTTAAATATTAGTACTTGATATTCTTAATAGATATACTCTTAATATTGTACATAATTAATAAGAATATTAATTAAAGAGAAAATATAGAGATACTTATTGTAAATTAAAAAAAAAATTAATTAATTTTCAATACCTTTAAATATTAAGACGTGCTATTCTTCAAACTTTTTAAATAAGAATATATGTTATAAAGAAAATATATATTTATTACAATTTTTATTAAGCTTAATAAAACGAAATTTTTTAGCCCGATTCCCTAGGCCAGTTCCGATGCCAAGGGGTTTCCGGTAAGTTCGTGCTAGCGGTTTTCAGGGTTTGTCGAAAACGTGACGTCATATCGGAAAGTTTCCACAATCGTTAGCATTCCGATGAGTTTGTGCTAGACCCCCAGGTTCGGCGAGGATAAGGCGTGGATTGAGTTAAGTCTGTGGAGAAGAAGAAACCAGTTTTGACAGATTTATGAATTTGGACAAGGCCATATAATAGGCCTACAATATAGAAGACTTTTTTTTTTTTTTGACGATGTTGTAAAAAGACTTATTATCATTTATGCATGATATTTAGCAACAATTGTTACGGGAAAGCCCTGTCTCAAGAATACAAGGTTCCGGACAAACGTGAGTCAAGAATGACACACAAGACAGCCATATTTACTTCATAGAAGGAGTACATCATGCTGCATCTGCAGCAGAAATACGAACTTATGTTGACACCAGAGAGACACAGCTAACTATAATAAATTGATTTCGTAAGGGGCCAGCTTTGAACTACACGTTATCTAGTGTTTATACAAATAACTTCAAACCACTGCCATCAGTGATGTAAAGCTGAAGATCGTCGGAGGGGCAAATGACAATCTGTTATGATCCGATGACAGCCGTTTCGGTCATGGGGCCAGTGATGATCGTATTGCGGTTAAAAAGACACCGTTAGGAGAGTGCTTGAATCCAAGCTGGGTTTGGTGCAGAGAAAATGGATATTTTTAAAATAGTTTGAAAATTTAGCAATAAAATGCACAAAAAATGCATTATAATGTAATTTCACGTGAGGTATTCTCTTATCCATTCATGTTATCAAATGTACAGCATTATCAAAATAATTACTAAATAATATAAAAGCACATTTTTCGCATGTTCTTTTTACTTACACATGATTTAAATTCTAATAAACACGTAGTATCTTGGATATACTAATAATCACATTCAAAAGGATAAAGCTTAAGAAATTTATCAAAATTAATTTTTAAATGTGTAATAAATAAGCAAGCGAATTAAAATATAATGCATCAAATGTTCTCAGAGAAACTTTTATTTCTCCCACAGAAAATTATGTCATCTTTAAAACAAATACATGCTTATGTATGAAAAATTTAAATTTGGAAATATGAAACATACTAGAATGGAAATTTTATAGCCGAAGCTAATTAAAATAATATTTACAAATTATATTCAAAATAATTTGCTTAAAAAATAAATAAATAAAAAAATAAAAAAAAATGATTACAGGAAAATAAAACTAATGACTTTGAAATTTAGTTCTGCGCATTTATTTAGATATCTAAATTAATGGCGAGTTATTTAAATATATGATAACGTAATTTGATTATCCATTTTTAGTAGTTAGTAAAACGCGTTTAAATTATTAAAATATTCTTAACATTTTAAATTATCATGAAATTACTTGACAGAACTATTAGGTATATTATTAAAATTTCACTCTCATAAATCCTGGGCTATTAGATTTTAAACTTAATAATAGTGAAAATATGTGGAGAATACGGATAAAGTGAATTCGCTTATTATAAAATAAATTATAATCAAATAAATTGCTGATGTTATAAATTATTGTACAATTAATTTGCATAAGAAAATAGAGGATTTAGTTTTAGTTTTCAAATCGACTTAAAAGTAATTTTTGAAATCATTAAAAACAAAATTACATTTCATTATTTACATATCTTATGCATAATTATCTACCCTATTTTAAAAATAAAACGCTAGTTTTTTTATAAAGATAAAAACTTATTTGAAATTTTATTAAAATATTAAATATTAATCGTAGACACTTGTTAAAAATCTCAAAACCGCGTATATAATATTAAATTACAAAATTATGTAAAAATTTATTTAAATTTTCAGACGACTAAATCTCAAGTATTATGATATTTAAATTTTTTATACAGTACACAACCAAATTACTTCATTTTGGTGAAATATCCCTCATACCTTTATAAAGCGATGCAGAAAATTTCACCATTTTATCGTTAAGGAATCTTCGGCATGTAACGAAACAAAAACAGCTCATTTATACCATAATATAATACCTGGCCTAAGTTTATCGGAAGAAACAAAAGCTCCTAGGTTTCATTTAGTGTATCATGCACAAATGTTGTTTTAAAATAATTATAATAGACATAACGAAAGTAAATTGTATATCTATTTCAGGAACTTTAATTATAGAATACTAGCTGACCCGACAAACGTTGTTTTGTCATATAAATTATTTCTAGAGAATATTTTGCTAGAAAAAACTAACTAACTTATTGTAAGTGTGTAAGGATGTGGTATATAAGTGAAACAGGTATGGAGCGCTGTGAACGGTGATTGTGAATTCCGATTATAACGTAAAAGGCATAATTACCGAAATTTTCGCTACTTGTTTCTTGCTACTTGGTACTTTCTACTTGCTACTTGTTATTTTAAACCGCCGCTGAATGTCGAACGGCACAAAATTTTATTTCATACGGCAAATATTTCAATTTATGAGAGAATCTCTGATAGCAACGAATTTCACATGAAAATTCCGTCTTTTTTGAATAAGCTGTAACAATGTGGACCGATTTGATGAAAATTTGTATCAAAAAGTTATTACAATATCTAACATCATTACATGTACATTTATCACAATTCAATCAATCGATGCATGTGAGTATGTGTATAGTATGAGCGAAGTGAAATGTAGAGTTCGTATTAAATAAAAACTTAAACTCGTTTTAATTAAAGGTGAAAAAGTTGAAACTCAATTTATTTTATAACAGGTATATTTTTTTAATCTACAAAAACTTAATTTACCATAATGCCATTTGATGTACAAAATTTTTGGTTAATCCTTGAGGAGTATAAACAAACAAATTCGAAGGTTTTCCAACCCTGGAACACGCAATATATAATTGGCCGTAAGAAAAGCACGGATTTTCTAAATCTAAGCCACAAATTCGGACCCCCCTTTGGTGACTTATATTTTAAACCATTTTTGCGATGAATTGAAATGGCTAGCTCAATTGTGGAACTAAAGATCTTGGCGAGAAGCGTCCGAGCTACTTCGGTGCCAAATTTCAAATTTTGCCAAAGGGATCCGATACTAAAGGTGTTACATACAAAAAATAAATAAATAAAATATCAGTGACATACACACACACACAAGTATTTGACCCCTTTGGTGACTTTAAATATTTTAAGCCATTTTTGCGATGAATTGAAATGACTATCTCAATTGTGGAACTAAAGATCTTGGCGAGAAGCGTCCGAGCTACTTCGGTGCCAAATTTCAAAATTTTCCAAAGGGATCCGATACTAAAAGTGTTCCATACAAAAAATAAATAAATAAAACATAATAAATTAGCTACACAAATAAATTTGTAGGTTAGGGTGGTTGTTAATCAACGCGCGTGTAAATTTGATAGAAAATTATATAAAATACTCACTCCAATTCCGCACCAAATTTGCAAAATGTATAGTTTTTTATGCACACTTCAAAACTCTTCAAACACTAATTACATCTTGATGTAATATTTCAATTAGGACACAATTTTTTGTATAACAATAATAACAAGAAGTTACAAAATATTTTCCTGAATTTGATCGCAGCACCAACTGTCGGGACAAACAGGAATTACAATAGAATATACGCAAGAGAAGTGTGACGTCACTGACCGTCAGTGGATACAAGAAAAAGATTTCCTATGTTAATCTCCCATTGGATTTTTTATAAAAAAATATTAAAAATCGAGGAAAACTATTTCTCGATTTTAATCCCCGTATTTTGGGTATAGATATGTATTAGTTATCGATGCATGTGTTAGATTGAGTTATTTTGCTCTCAAATTGACAAAATTTTAATTTAAAATTTCAAAACTCTGTCTTCCTTGGCGTTTTTTGTATTCGGCGATCAAGAACGTAATACGAAAATATACGTGCCAGATGTGTGTTTTCGTAATATATATTGTACGAAATTGTTTCATATTATTCATTACTCTCTTAATATAAGTTGTTGAAATAACCATTATTTTTGAAAGAAATTAAATATGTTTGCCAGATGATATGGCGATATTTTTTTTTCCGCCAAGAATGATAGAGTTTTGAGATTAAAAATTCAAATTTTATCAATTTTACAGCAAAAACAACTCAATCTAACGCATGCACATGATAACTAATACATATATATACCCAAATATGGGGATTAAAATTAGGAAATAATTTTTCTCGATTTTTAGTAATTTTTTACAAAAATTCCAATGGGCGATTAACATAGGAAATATTTTTCTTGCATCCACGGACGGCCAGTGACGTCATCACTTCGCTTGCGTATTATTGAATATTCGATACTACGAACGTAGCGCAGTCTGTCGGATCCAATGTGAAACATTCCAAAATCAACAACAATTTATAAGTGATAAATTAATTAAATAAACTATTTAAATTGGACTGAATTGTAAATCTAAACCATTCTCGAATCCACCTGACGACACACAAAAAATTTCATTAAACTCGGTCCAGACGTTTAGGAGGAGTTCAGTGACATACACACGCACAAAAGAAATATATATAAAAAGATAAATACAAAGGCACAGCTTTAGTATAGACCTCCCCCCCCCCTTGTCGACTTTAAATATTTTTGGCTATTTTTGCGATGAATTAACATGGCTATCTCAATTGCATAACTGACGATCTTGGTGAGAAACGTCCGTGCTACTTCGGTGCCAAATTTCAATTTTTTACAAACTAAAGTTGTTCCATACAAAAACAAAAAAGAAAAACTGTTTTATGATATATACAAAATAAAAATAAAAAATTCTAATAAATTCCAAATTATTCCTATTTACAATTAAGGAGAAAACATAAAAGAACCTTTATAAGTGGGGCAAAAACAAATAGAAATAGAGTTAGGCCGTTCAAAATTGGTACAGATAGGTTTAAGAGGCCTGCAAGTCGAATGGGGTTATTTTCGATTGTGTAAAGTTATTAGGAGGGGCGAGTAGAGGGGGAGGGGAGGGGGGGCAAAAAAATAAAAATAGTGTCAGATCGTTCAAAATTGGTACATTGAGGTTTTCGATACTTACAAATCGATTGCGGATTTATACGAATTTGTAAAATTATTAGGGCGCTCATATATATGCATTCGCGCGTGCGCATCGCGCACGGGTCTACGCTGCCGAAGGCAGTGGGGACCCGGTGCGACATTGTTCCCGATCAGAGTTTTTTTTCTTCTTTTTTTTTTCACATGATAAAAAATTCATTAATTATAATGATTCATTTAAAAATAGTGACCAGCGAAGCGGGCGTAGCCTGCTAGTACATATATAAAGATTGAAATGTTGTTTATGATCTTATTAGTGTATAGACCGTTTTGACTGATTATAATTAGTCTACATGGGTGCAGTATAAAAAAAAAAAAAAAACTCTTTAAAAAATGAATCTTTTTAAAATTTCTAATTAATTTTATGCTTTTCTTTAATATTTTTTAAGAATTGCTGTTTATTTATTTATTTATTTAAGTGTCTGAGATTAATGTTTAAGAAGTTAAAGCCTTGTTAGATTTTTCGAACACAACAAACATATTATAATGTTAAAGTAATTAATAATATTATGACTTAACAGATTAATATCTTTAGATTACACTAAAAAAGGGAAATGAACACATGCCTTTCGTATGCATGGAGCACATTCATAAATATATTGCTTTTTTCTATAGAATATAATATAAAAATCATTCATCATTCAGTTATCTTATCACAGGTGTGCGTCTATATATATTAAGTTATACATATCTCAAACAATTGTACAAACTATTTTTTCAAATATTCTTTTCTAACATCACTTGAAAAAAATATATATATATCAAACTGTGACTGACATCTAGAAAGTACACTAAGGCTCTGTTAAAAATAATTCCATGTCATCCTTATACATTTTAGTTTCCATTGATATTGAGTTCTAAAAACACCTATTAGAATTCTAGAGCGTTTTCCCATATTATCTTGGCAAAATTTATTTAAAAATCTCTGCAAAAAAATGTGAACACAAAAAGCGAGTTTCAGTATCTATAATTTTCATTTTAGAAACATATCTAGAAAACCAAACGATAATTTCTGGCAACATAATGGATTCATAATATTTATGATACCGTTTCACTATCTAGAAAAGTATAGATTAAAAACTGTCAATCATTTATTCTTTTCAGTTTATTTCATAATCTAATACGCATAAATTGAAATTCCGTATTTCTTGTTTAGGAATTCATAAAAGGACTACTTATTGGTTCTAGATGAAAAAGGTATTCTTTTTCTCAGAAAATTCTTTTCATTATCCATCGTTATTTCAACATAATACAAGCAACGGAAATAGAAAACGACAGGTGCAGATATACGAATCATAATGCATTTATGCAGAATATATTAAAATTAAAGTAATCATAGAATTAAATGTGTTGAAGTATATATATTTTATATTTCATACGACGTTTTTCAAATTGTAAATTTTAGGGCAGTATGTCGCGTGCATATATAATTATCTACAATTTCTGTTATGCCAAATGCAGGGTTAGAGGAAGATGTGTTAATGTTACAGCTCATTTTTTTCTTTAGAGGATATTAAATATTTTATTTCACTAAAATATTAATTAATTTTACGTTTTTTACTTCTACAATAAACAAGTTTTTTTTTTTTTTTTTTTTTTTTTTTATTTATTAATCGTGACAGGTCATATTACTTTTTTCAGGAAACTTTTCTGAATGAGCATGCAAATATTTCTGTTTTTATTTATATACAGTCAGTAACAAGAGTATCCAAACACTAGAAAAAAAAATCCTATATAAAAAAAGTAGATTTAATACTGTTTTTCTTTTTAATAAATCCTTGTCGAATCATGTTCTTAGTCAGTCTAAGTTAACATAGGAATTTTTGCTAGTGTTCGGATACTTTTCTTACCGAATGTATGTATGATCAAATGTTTGTCATTGTACCTGTCCAGATTATTAGATTTTTATCAAACTATTTATTATTTTTAATAATATTAATAATAATAATAACCACGCAAACGTTTCTTAAAAATAATTAAAATAAAATCGAGAGAAAGTAATGAAACAGCGTATAAATCTCAAATCGAAATTTGAAATTTGATACCGAAATATCTCTGACGTTTCTTGCTAAGATATTTACTCACGCAATTGCGTTAGCTATTTCAATTCATCTCCAATATGACAAAAAAAATTTAAAGGTTGCGAAGGAGCTCTTATGATAAAGTTATAACGAAGATATAGATTATAAGACTTCTTCACACACCATAAGATTTAAGCCAGCACAACCGGTTTCGAAATGACGTAGCCTTTCTTCATCAGGTGCAAAAAACACATGCTACTGCCTTGGAGGCAAAAGCGAGACTGAAAGCAGGTCAAAATTCAGAGGGGGAGGAGCAACACAAACAAACAATAGGAAGCATCATGCAGGACCAATCAGAGAGGAACACACATACACACATAAAAACAAAAGGGGGGAGGGAAGGAATAGTCAATTAATTATATTTTTTTAATTGATATTATACTAATAAGTAAATTAAAAAAAAAATTATTAATTTTATTATTATTATTATTATTATTATTATTATTATTATTATTATTTATTAGAATTATCTAAATCTTCTATTGCGAAGCACAGTTGGGAATTTGATCATTGTTTTAATTTTAAGAGTGCCAAAATTATCTTTCACGCCAAACGCGTTTCCGAGCTGGATTTTTTTGAAAATTTAGCTATATACCTTAATCGTGATAAAATTGTCAATGAAAAATCTGATTCCACTTTGTTGTCTACAGCCTTGAAAAATTTGTTTAGTTCAATTAAATAATTTCCTTCATTTTGTTTATAACATAATAATAGTTATAATTAAATAATTCTAATTAAAAATAATAATAATAATAAATTAATAAATAAATTTTATTAAATTTACTTATTAGTATAATATTAATTTAAAAAAAATTAAAATTAATTGATTATTCCTTCCCTCCCCCTTTTGATTTTATGTGTGTATGTGTGTTCCTCTCTGATTGGTCCTGCATGATGCTTCCTATTGGTTGTTTGTGTTGCTCCTTCCGCTCTGGATTTTGACATGCTTTCAGTCTTGCTTTTGCCTCCAAGGCACGTGTTTTTTTGCACCTGATGAAATAAGGCTACGTCCTTTCGAAACCGGTTGTGCTGGCTTAAATCTTATGGTGTGTGAAGAAGTCTTATAATCTATTTATCGTTTGTACACCAGTTTTGAATTTAGTTTTTGGTATAACGAAGAAATTTTAAGAAATGAATATAGTAACCAATACGGTAGTTAATAAAACTGTTATTGCATGCCTCATATGGAAGAGTAGATTAAAATAAATCACTTTACACTAAAATAGGCTTAAGTTTTTCTTTTTTTTTTTTTCTTTTCATAATTTTTCCTTATTTATTTTGTAGTTTTTATAGTTTTTATGAGTTTTAATGTTTAAAACTTTCTTTGGATATATTTAAAATAACAAACAAAAGTGTGAATTACTGTAATCAAATGATATATAATTTATAAAGAGAGACAATGTAATATTGCATGGTGATGCACATTATCAGCATGATATACTTTAGAAAAAAGATATAATGTTATACACCAGAATTAACTTAGGTACTATTTCAAAATTTCATTTTTGTGATTTATGTTTGAAAGGTAAAATAGATTCATAACACTATTTTTATATTTCCAAAGTATCCTGTGATATGTGTTTACTTGACATTATTATATCTGCATATCAATTTACCTATAGTATACAAAAAGGAAATTTGTAAGAATCCTGTACTATATTATTTGATATCAAATCAATACAAAACAAATTTTCTTTTCTGTTTTGTAAAACAAGATCAAGTATAAAACATGTTCTGAGAAAATTTGAAATTTATATAAGAACTTTGTATTACTTTACAACAAAATAGAAAAAGTTCATTTTTCAGTAAATATTGATTTTTCAGGTTCTTTTAAAATATGACATGGAGAAAGTCGAAAAAATCATGAATTTTTAGGAAAGTCAAGAATATGTTTAAAACTTTAAATATTTCGTGTATATTTTTTGTTTTATAAGTCAAATACTACTACTAACAATAATAATTTTAATGATGCGGTAGCTGTTATTAATATATACATACACACACACACACATATACACACATATAGATATATATGTGTGTGTGTGTGTGTAAATATATATTGAAAATGAATTTCAGAAATTTGACACCAATAATTTCAAACACATATTAAAAAATAATAATAATAATAATAAAAATAATGCAGTTTTTTAAAATTAAAAATTGATAAACAATAGAACATTTAATGCATTATTTTTCTTCGGTGAATTTATTTCAGTAGTTATAAATACATGCAAAAGACTTACATTTAATCAAAAATATTTTTACTTTTTCATGTGCATGTACAACTGCACGTGAAATAATTACTGAACAATTCTTAAACTAGAATTAAAAACTTAAAACACTATCATTATTTAATTTTTGATCAATAATTTTTATATACCGTAAACCGGGGTTACTTAGGCCGGCGGGGTAACAAAAGCCATTTTACTAGGTAAATTTTGAATGCTGGTTTGCCAACACTGTGTAGACGTCTGGAAGTTTGTTTTGATGCTATTGTTTGCATTATTTAACAGAGTTTTCACTAGTCTACAAATAGTTATTTAAGTTTTTAAAGGTAAATTTACATAAATATTTTTATTTTGATGTTAATTTTAGTGAAATCTTAAAACCTTCATAACTTCACTGATTCCAATAATATTTTTAATAGAATTTCAATAACAAATGTTGTTCAACCCAACCTTAAACAGTACTTTTTTATCTTTGCCATTTCACTGGATTCATTTCCATTTAGTTTTATATATTTTATATAAAAAACTAAAGCTGTCACAGAAACGGGATAACAAAAGCCAGTGGTTTTTGTTACTCCATACTACATTATACAATATAAAATGAAAAAATAAAAGTACTGGTTATTAACAAATTACAGTAATTATTAAATAAATGATTTTTATGCTTTCCCTTGATTCAGGACACAATATGCCTCGAAAGTATCAAAGGCCTGTTGGTGCCCGAAAATACAAAGATTACTCAGAACAAATACAGGATCTTACACCAAATGTATACGTTATTGCAGAACTTATAGTTAATGAAAATACAAAAAAAGAAGTGAAACAACAATTCTATGCTATTGTTCAAGAAACTAAACCCGACGAAGAAACAGCAAAGGTAAATTTTTTTAGGAAAAGCTCCAAATCACTGGGAAATGATTATGTGTTTCCAAATGTTGATGATGAGATGGACATTAAGATCACAGACATTATCACAATTGTTAAGCCTGTTAACGTTAATAGAGGACGTCACACTTTCCCTTTTGCACTTAATAATTAAATGTTAGATTAAGTTAATATTAATGCCATTATTGTATAATTTTTTACTAATATATCAAATGTAAAATATTATAAACAAATTTATTTTGGCATTTTATGTGGATTTTGTTACCCCTTGGTGAATAATTGAAGTTAAACATTGATTTACAACCACTGGTTTTTGTTACCCCATATCACGGGGTAACTAAAACCACCAAGTTTTTATTTTCTTATAATTAACATGCATGTTTCAGAAAATTTTCTTATATGTAATAATAAAGTAGAGCAATAGACCCAAGTTTTCCACAAATTAGTTAATCTCTAATATAAATAGTTTTTGAATGACAGGTGTTTGAAGTTGAAAAGTGGTTTACGGTAGGTAGATTTCCCTTAACTTAAAATAATAATAATAATAATAATAATCATTAAACAATTTATCTTTGATGATTATTTTAATAGGTACTATAAATATAATGTTTTATGATTGATGTATTAAAATTTTTGATGATGTTTTGATTTTAATATAGGGCTCCGCTTTCTTTAACGTCAACTTTTGTTAACAAGTGATTTCGCTTTTTTTTTTATCTCCTGAAATTTGTTGTTTATTTATTCCTTTATTTATTTGTTTGTTTTCAAAATTTAATGTTTTTTATTAATATAGTTCAAACTTAGAATTTAGGGCAGGTAAGGGCTAGCATGGACAGTTATATATTTTCCAAAAAAGTACATTATACAGCGTTTGTAACACATCAAATAATCCTTTTACAATGACTAGTATAATTTTCTTTATTTTGGTTAATAAATTAAAATGTTTGACTATATGGATTTTTAACTATGACTTTTTCATGGTATATTAGTATAATATTTACAATTATACTATTATAGTATTATTATAATATTATTATAATATTATTAGATATAGTATTATTAAAATAGTATTAGATATATAATTATATATAATATTTTTAACAAATTACTACATTTACTATAAGCTCATAATTTAAAAGATAACTTCTCATATTAATCGAATTGCTTCTTCCTTTAGAAAAACAATACTTTGTTGATTTATATTATTGTTTTTGTTTCACTATTTCAAGAAGAACATAATTCACAAAACGTGCATTACTAATACATTCTAAATAGATTTTCCATTTACACAATATTTAAATTGTTTTAATATAAAGTTGATTACAAAGGAGTCAAATGTGGATTATGAATTTATAAGAAAACATTCATTTAAATTTTTTTTTAATAGATTTTAAAATAACTATTTTTTTATTAGTGGTATTTAATACGTTTATAAGTGTTGAAAAAAATGGTTTTAGGAGATTTGAGATTATATAATTTGTTACAAAAAATAATGAATTGTTGTTATGTCAGTAAATTTCCTTATTCTATGAATTGTGTTTACAAAGTAATAACATCACACAGTGAATAAAGAAGGTTGTTACAATTTGTTGTAAATGAACTCCAGAAGCCAAAATGGGAAGTCCAACACGTTTGTATATACACATTCAAGGAAATACGCATAAGGATTAAATTTTTTTAATGTCCAGTAGGTGGCGTGTTGCGCAGAAAATTTTAAATTAAAACAAACGAAATGTCTGATACGGAATGAAAAAAGAAAATTATTAGATTTTCATCGATTATTACTATTATTGTTGTAGATATTATTTATTAACGGAAACGTATCATATGAACCATTCAAATACCATATTTGTTGTAGGTTCTCTTACCATTTTGTGTACGAAATGTCGTTCATTGGGGAAATTTTCGTATTACAACCCTGTATAAAGTAATAAATTTATTTTATTTCAAAATGAGGTACAATTTTCGATGATTAATTTGCTTAAAAATTTACATTTGAAAAACGTTGAAGACTGCTTATTTAAAAATACTTGAAATACGTACGATTTCGTATTATGTATTTCATTAAAACATCGTTTTTAATGTTGCACAAGAATAATTCATTTTTCTGTGATATTTTCTACACTAATCATGATATAGTATACACATGATTATATATCATATAATCTTATGATATATGTTATCATAAATTTTAATGAAGACAGTTTTCATCCGGGCACTTTCTTTTCCTGTTCAAAATTCATTAATAACACAAACATGGATAATTATTTATTTGAATATATGTTCATTTTCTACAATTAATGAAGGTCTAAATTATCAATCCTGTGTTTTCGTGCACAAACATGATATACAATTATTGAAATAAGAAGAAGAAAATTAAATGATGTCTTGAATCTGTTCTTTTAGTACAACACGCAATAATTACTTTTCTCAGCTTAAACAAAACGTCGCGGAATATACACAGTCTTTTTAAAGAAAATAATCTGGTGTGTCACTCACACGACTTTCTCTTACCCTGAAATTTAATACTATAAATACAGGTTGCAGATTAAGAGGTAAGATAACGAGAACTGTCATGTAAACCTATGCTAAAGAATTCAAATTAGGCTTCAGAAGAGTTTTATACGATAATTAGTTCTGTGTAAGGGGGGCTACCGCCCCCCACAACCCCCCGTTTCATTAATGCACCTACATTTATATAGAATTTAATTCGGTTATTAAAAAATAATTCTGTTTTTAAAAAATAATTTATTAAAATTATTATTTAAAAAAATTGTTTTTTATGATAATGCAGACGATTTACATATTAGAGAGGTAGTTTAACACTAAATATCCAAAAAAAGTCCATTTTAATCTCAATATTTCAAAAAAAAAAAAAAAAAAAAAAAAAATACGATTTTCTTTTCTAAGTTTTTTTTTCGTTAAAATTAAAAAAAAAATCTATAACTTTGTTTTAAATTATCACAGATTTATAGTTCAACCATTAGTTTTAAAGGTATTCGCAAGCTCTTTTGAATGATACCCATCATGAAAATTTACTTCCCCCCCAGGGGGGGAGGCGAGGCTCCTACATACACAAAAATTTTTTCCCAGTTAACTATCTCTATTACAAAAAATATATGTCCGTTTCATTTGGTTTAGTGCAGTCTATAGACGTTAAACTCTACTTACCTGCAATTTCCCCATAGTCGTAATGTATTAGAATTATCTTGATTGTCCCTGTACACGAACTATTTTCTTGATCTTAACGAAAAGCTTACTGTAGCATCCCTATATGATACACATTTAGAATACCAAGTTTGAACTTTCTGCCATAATTTGTTTTCGAGATATGCTGATAACAGACAGACACACACACAGACACACAGACACACACACAGACCATTTGCTAAAAACATGATTTTCGTATTCAGGGGACCTCAGAACGTGTAAATATAACAAAATCTCGCGTTCGAAAATTTGACCCAAAAACAATACTTTCTCTACCTTATGGGTAAGAGAAAGTAAAAAGAAAAAAAAAATTCTTTTTTGAAGTTATTTCGTTTCACGCGATAATGATTATGAAGTACGATATATCTCCCTTATCTTTAAAAATAAGTATTCTTGATTTCAATTCGAAAGTCTTAAAGAATTTTATTCAAAAATGCTTAGGCAAAATTATTATTTCTACAATTTTTGCTCACATTTAAGAATATAATTATACATTAAAAAATTATACCTCTGGGGGTCACCGAAGCGGGAGAGCCATCCCTGCCGTGGAGAATCAAAATTGTGATGGCATATCTCCGGACCACCTGTAGGGGTGTGTCCCAGACCGTCGCCAGTTGCCCATCTGCGCAGCACTAGTGCGACGTAAAACCCAAACAACCAACCAAATTATTTGTTAAATAAATATTTTTACCATTATGTCACAATGCATCAGTATGAAGAAAAAAATGCATTTTTTAAATTATTTTTATATAAATATTATAATTGATATTATATATATATATATATACCTATATATATATATATACATATTCAGAATTTAAAGAAGTATAAAAAAATTCATTAATAAATTTAAATATGCTCTCATAAATTAAAGAGACAGATATAATGAAAGAAGATTCAATAATAATAATAATAATAATAACAAAATAGTAACTTATTAAAAATAAAAAGAGTTAAATTTAAGCTTTTTAACAATCTCACGGCATTTACCTATGTATGTTCTAAGAGAGGCAAACTTTGGCAAAAAACAGTAGTTTTGTCTACGCACGCTTAGAAAAAGCAATGAGGCTAGATTATTTTGACAGCCATATGCAGTGGTGCCAAACTTTCGACAATACTTTTAAAAATTTCTAATTTTAACTCAGGTTCCACACCAGTATCTTTTGGTAGAAATATTTCATATTAGTTTTCCATGGTTAAATAATGTGAAATCTGTTACAAAAAAAAATTATAATCTGACGTCTCCTACCGAAATCAGATACTTAGCAACTATGTGTACGATATTTATATCGCACTGTTGGCAACACAGCAACGGAAATTGACTACACCAAGATCTATGACTGTAAAAATGTTTGGTAAAACTATAGAATATTATTTGACCCTAAGTAAAGTAATCATATTAAATATATTTATATATATATATGTATATATATATATATATATATATATATATATATATATATATATATATATATATGTATGTATATATAAACAAGAGATGTATAATGATACATTTGAACATTTGAACTTAATAGTTTGATTAATAATTAGTAATGCTATGTAATAAATACACAAAAATATGGTAAAAGAAAAGTTCTTGTATCGTAATCAGTACGACATAAGGCACTAGATGACTAGGAAAAACGATGATTATATTTATACATAACAAGTTTTCAGATTTAAAGTAAACTTGTTTACACATTTTAATTCCTGTCTGCATCTTTCGGTAATAGAAACACCATCATTAATCACTTATTTCGAATAAATAATATGTGTTATTCAAAGTATAAAAACAAGAATATTAATAAGTTGATACAGCCACTGCTAAAATGGGTTTTCCTAAAAACTTTGTATATTCTATTTTATATCCATAACCATGTCTCTGTCAGTACATTTATTTAAAAAAAAATGCACTTATATATATATATATATCAATAAAAGTCAATAAAAACGTGGAGGTTGTGTGGGCAGATGGTTGAGTATGAGGAGGGGGGGGGGGGGTGCTGTTTGGCTGGATGGTTGGGTGGGATTGTAAATTATATATATAAAAAAAGCAGAAGGCCTATTGCATTTACTTTGTATTAAAATATATTGAGTTAAAAATTATTTTAAATAATAATAATTATTATTATTGCGTTATAAGTTATTGAGTTTCCAACTATTCTTAAAATTAGTAATCAATCAACAATAAATTAAATAAATAAATAATCAATCAGTAACTAAATAGCCATGTTGCTGTCTAGTATCATTATTCATCATCTGCTATGTACAACTAAATATTGAATTCTTTTGCTTGTTTAATCCTTCCAAATTCATTATCCTGTAACTAATGATTGCTTGGTTGTTTTATGTTTGATACTCATATTTCTTGAACTAAATAGTTTATTTCACTGTATTCTTCGGATTTAACTTCAATTAATATCTTATACGATAGGGTTCTCGTTAGCAATTTGCTATTATCGCTGCTAACGAAGGAAATCGTACATTGGTGCTCAACGGTGAAAAAGGTCACACCTGATGAGACTTTTTCACTGTTCTGAGTTTTCCCTAATTGAAAAAAACTATTTGTTTAAATTATTGTCTTAATTGTTTTTTTCCTCATTGCTTTTTTGTACCTTTGGATTTGAGATTTATGTCGTTTTTACGCACTGGCAACAAAAATTAAAATTTCAATTTACAATCTAAGAATAAATTTGGTTAGATTTCATAATACAAATATTTCAATAAATCACAGTCCCTTCAGGTTATTTAAATTTATTGTAATTGCATTCTTATTGGTCTATGTGGCTTCAGTGATCTTATTTGTGTTGCTTAAATTCTACTACGGTTAATAATTCATATATATAACATATATTATATAATATATATATATGTTACGGGCAATGTAATTATTTAGGTCAGTATTCATAATGCTTGGTTATTATGAATAATGATAATTAAAATTGGGCAATTTGATAAATTTGAAATACTTTACGATAATTTCTTACATTGCCCGGTCATTATAAATACCGCTATTATTTCTTTGGGCACTTTGATTAATTGACAGCAATGGGACAACCAAGTGCGTGTGATTTTTAAATTGCCCACTTGACTTTTAGCATTATACATAATGACCGGGCAATGTAATATTTGCAACATAATTTATCATTTTGTCATATCCTTTTGGGCACTTTTTAAATTGCCCGGGCATTATAAACAATGCCCAATTATTTGCATTGCCCGTAACAACATATATATATATATATATATATAATAACAGGATATTTTGTGTGAAGTCACACAAAACAAACAAATAAATAAATAAATAACAGAAATAAAGATATACTGTGGTCAGATTATAAAATGATTTTCAAAATTTCGAAAATATACAGATATGTATTAGACGATATTTATTAAGCGTGTTTTCCATACACCTAATACAGTTATGTATATAAAACAATGTATTGGAAAGCATTTATTTTTCAGATGCGTATGAAATATAAAAGTAAATAAAGGTGCAGATATCTGTGCATGTACATATTTTTTTTTTAATTATGGGTATGCATTTTTTTTTTTTTTTTTGTGTTTTTTTTTTTTTTTTTTTTTTTTTTTTTTTTTTTAGAAATTAAAATTTAATATGTAAAAGTAAGAAAAATGTTAACTATAATTAATATATTGCTTAAAAACTGCAAATTGTCTAAAACGGATCAGACAAGCCGTATACTGTGTTTTGTAATGATAGTTATTTAAGAAATTCGTGCAAGTTTGGTATAAAAATTTTATTAATTTTACAGAATAATATGTGTAGAATTCAATACTAAAAAGCTTTTTTTGATTGTCATAAAAACTCTGTTTTCCAACATATTTTTACCATATTAAAATAATTGTAATAACTTTGTTAGAATCTCATGGCATTTTAATTATAAAAAACATTAAATCTAGTTATTAGGACTGAGGGCCTATTAGTCTCAATCTGGGATTTTTGCGTTGTCGTTTTCGATAGTTGGACATTTGTCAAAATCATTTTTCGATAGTTAGACATTTATCGAAATCTAAAATTTATTGAAAATATAATTGAATAATTTGAAAACGATGTTATAATTGGGAAGAAAAAAACTAATAGTCCTCCGTCCTAAACTAAATTCTGCTTTTGCCAGAATTTCATCAAAATCTTTTTTTTTTTTTTTATATATTATTATTATTATTATTATTATTATTATTATTATTATTATTGAAAGAAAAAGAAAAGAAAATTAATAATAATCAGTATCGTTACAAGCGATATCGAAAAAGTTTTTTTTTTTTAATAATTTTGAATTAGGAAATAAAAAGTGCGCGCAAAATAATATGAAATAAAAATAAGTAAAAAATTAATGATTTAATGTTTTTGTTTTTCGGGGACTGCTCATGCATATAAAAAATGCGTAATAAAAAGAGTCGAAGAAGGAAGCGAAATAAGCATTGAGTTATATTACGATAAATACGATATATAATATGATACGATATATTAGACCTATCGTCCAGGGTTAGTAGGCATTTTCGTTGAAAGAAATAGTTTGTTCGTTCGGTGCAACTTGCACATTAGTCCCGTGAGGTACAACTTTCACATTAGTCCCTTGAGGTACAACTTTCACTTTAGTCCCGTCAGGTACAACTTGCACATTAGTCCCCTTTAAATATAGTGACCAGCGAAGCTGGCAAGGCATTCGTTGATTCACTACCTGAATTGATTTTTAATAACATTCATCTCATTTGAAAATAATTAAAAACTAAAAACTAAATTTAAACAAAAATGCTAGCACACAAATTGTCAACAATTTTTTAACAGTGCATCAGTGGAAATATTTAAATAAGTGTTTTCAAATGTATTATGAAGCTCATTTCTATATAACTTTATTTATAAAAACTTTTCTACTATACTAGCATACCCGGCCACGCGTTGCTGTGACTAAGTTATACGTTGAATTATACGGCTGTAAACTATTTAGTACAGTCAAATTATTATTTACGAACAAAGACGAAAACGTTGTAGCCGTTGTAAAAACCCACAGGGTTGAGATTTGAAACTTAGGTCAAAATTTGGAAGCGATTGATAAAAATTTTCGTAGTGTTGATATTAAGCACAAATTAATTTTATTGTAGGGTCCTATAAATTTTAATGGAGAAGTGATATATATTATTTCTAATGCTACTTTGGATAAAATTGCTAAAATGACTAATATATAAATTAAATTCTATTAAAATTCTATTAAAATAAAAGTATAAAAGAAACAGACGATTTTAAAATCAATTTTTATGGAGGAGTGAAATATAATATATGCTATAATGGATAATTTTACTATAAAATGACCTCATCATTTTAAATATTTTAAAGAGGACAACAGCTGTAGTTATAAAAAGGAAAACAATAAGGCTAAACCAGAAAAATAAGTAAATTTGATAAATATTTTAAAACTTTAAAATTGGAAATCTTATGAAATATTGGACATTTAAAGTAAATACATGTATCATTTTAAATAGAAAAAGATTATGGAAAAGTTTAGTGTATTTTAACGAAGTGATGAGAAGTTTTTGAGTATGTTAAAATTTTAATAGTAAATTCAAGTTAATAAAGATGGGAGACATTGAGGATTAAGATAAGAATAATTATAAGATTTAAAAAAAAAAAAAAAAAAAAAAAAAAATTATACAGACACGACATTATTTCATTATTTAAAACATGAAAATCTGACATTGACAGATTTTAATTTAGTGTCAGTGGCCTACTGCTAAACTTGTTAATATCGACAAATTCTTCTTTAGTTAATTCGTGACAATCTAAATTCCATGATAAAGTTTTCATTATATCAAACCAATGTGTTTCAGCTGCAGATACTGTAACAAATAACGTTGGAAGTCCAAACTGTCTTATAGCCGCAAAACAACATTTTTTCTCTTTTTCCCAATGAGGGGGAGGTGTGCCTTGGGGGGACTCATGTCAAAGTTGTACCTTGGGGGGGACTCATGTCAAAGTTGGGCCTTGGGGGGACTCATGTCAAGGTTGGGCCTGGGGGGGACTCATGTCAAAGTTGGGCCTGCGGGGGACTCATGTCAAAGTTGGGCCTGGGGGGGACTCATGTCAAAGTTGGGCCTGGGGGGGACTCATGTCAAAGTTGGGCCTTGGGGGGACTTCATTAAATAAATCCCCATTCAATAAACCGACTGAAATAGGCCCTTAGCACTATTAAGAGTGACGTATAAAAATTCGACAACGCAGTACCGACTGAAATAGGGGTACCTTGGGGGGGACTCGTGTCAAAGTTGGGCCTTGGGGGGACTTCATTCAATAAATCCCCATTCAATAAACCGACTGAAATAGGCCCTTAGCACTATTAAGAGTGACGTATAAAAATTCGACAACGCTGTACCGACTGAAATAGGGGTACCTTGGGGGGGACTCATGTCAAAGTTGGGCCTTGGGGGGACTTCATTCAATAAATCCCCATTCAATAAACCGACTGAAATAGGCCCTTAGCACTAATTAAAAGTGCATTATAAAAATTCGACAACTGTACCGACTGAAATAGGCCTCTAGCATTAAAAAAAAAAAAAAAAAAAAAAACTTATTATATACCATGCTTTTAAATTTTAATATACTAATAATATACTAATTAAAAGGAAAATGATAAATATTCTATCATAGTTTGAAGTCAAATTTGTTTTCAAATGTCTAAATAAAATATCTGATGTAAGATACTAATATTTTGCAGCGGAATAGATTTCATTTCTGTCATCCTTGGCGAAAAAAAAAGAATATCGCCAAATTATCTGGCGAAAATATTTAATTCCTTTCAAAAATCATGGTTATTTTAACAAACTCTTTTAATATAAGTTTAACAACTTATATTAAAAGAGTAATGGATAATATGAAACAATATTTCGTACAATACATATTACATGCCATACATACGTACAATGAATAATACATATTAAATTTCGTACAATGCATACATCTGGCATGTATATTTTCGTGTTACGCTTTTGATCGCCAAATAATAATAATAATAATAATAAAAACCAAGGGCGACAGAGTTTTGAAATTTAAAATTAAAATTTTGTCAATTTGACAGCAAAATAATTCAATCTAACACCCGCGATAACTAATACATATCTATACCCAAATATAAGGATTAAAATCGGGAAATAAATTTCCTCGATTTTTAATAATTTCTTACAAAAAATCCAGTGCGCAATTAACATAGGAAATCTTTTTCTTGGCTGCACAGACGGTCAGTGAGTCACACTTCGCTTGCGTATAGAACTCATAGATATAGTATAGCATATATAGAATAGAGTGATCATTGGGGAGAAAAAAGTTATTCCTTTTCATTTGGGAAAAGACGACGTTTTTACCAAAATATGGCCGTCTTTCCCCGAGTGAATACACACGGGAATACATACTAATATTTTAGCAAATAAAATTTATGAATAATTTATTTGCTAAAGGGGAATGGAAGACTCCAGATACAGTTTCAAATTCATATTTCTTTCTTTCTTTTCTTTTTTTTTTTTTCAATACCACTTAATGGCTGTTTCCAAAGCTTTTATTTTATTATTTTTTTTTTTTCGGCATCAAAAATCTTTGTACGATAACATGGGGATGAGAGATCTATATATGTTACTATATCTATGATAGAACTACATTAGCACTTTATCAATGTGTATAAAATCTTTAAATTGATTATGACGTCAATTTTCGTGAGATGCATAATTTAACTTTTTATAATTTTTTAACGTTCACGTTTGATTAAATGTATTAATTTTTATGTCGAAAGAAAATGAACTCGTATTTTTTTTTTTTTTTTTTTTTTTTTTTGGCAACAAATAAATTAATGGAACTTACAGATATTTTGGAGCAACTTTAATAAAGGTCTATAATTAACAAATAATTGCAATAAAACAATATTGTGACAATAAATTGAGATAAAAACTATCCTATCTCTCAAGTTGGACCAAACTGCACACAGTGTGCAAAATTTCATTAAAATCGGTTCCTTAGTTTAGGAGTTTACCCCGGACAAACATCGTGACACGTAATTTATATATATATACAGATATAGAATATATGTATGTCCTACCTTATTTCTATATAACCTTATTTTATATAATTTCTATATAAACTCGAAACTCATACCCACTATTTTTCGAATCTGTTCATCTAAATTTCACAGCATTTTTTTTTTTTTTTTTTTTTTTACACTTTTGCGACCGCATGTTTTTTTTTTTTTTTTTTTTTTTTTTTTGACAGTAAGGCTCGCCTGTAGGCGTTATTCTCCCAAAATTTTCTACAATCACATTTGTATTACAAATGAATATACATTATAATCATATTCTCCCTAATCAAAGTATTTGTATCCATAATATATTTATTGTACAAATATGAATATTGTGCATATTTTTAAGAAACAAATAACATACAAAATGCAAAATAAACGCCCACTGGTGGAGTTAGATATTTTAAAATGACGTGAATCTACGTCAACGGCCACGAATGCGTTAATTGCTTATTTATCAGCTGATATATTTCTTAGTTCTTGTCCTTTTTTATCGTTAACATTTATTAATTTTATTTTTTTAAATCGAAAATTCTTTAGATTTTTCTAACTGTATGTCCTATTGTTGAAAATAATTGAATAGCATTACTTGAATGGAATTCTTTTTTACCGTACTTACACGATTGTCAGTTGTGATTTGTTATAAGACTTGTAAATATTAAAAATTGTATAAAATATATAATATATTAAATTAAATTTTAAGCAATTAAACATTAATCCAAGTTTATTTATTTATTTATTTAGTATGAGTATGCATAAATTTAAGATAAATACTTTTTATCCTTTCGTTCCTCGTGTTAATTTGGTATAACTACTTATTCAATTTAATATCTAAGTAGAAATGATTTTTTTTTCGTTTGTTTTTTGCTGTGTGTTTATTTATTTATCAATAATTATTTTTGTTATTAAATGTTTTTCAATTACACATTTTAATAAAGTTATATCCAAATATATTTTTCATTTAGTATTTTAATATCATTATACATATATTGTTATTTATACAAATATAAAAACATTTTTAATTAATTTCGAGAATTAAAATTATTTATATAATAAATCAAATGGTACATTTATTAGTAAAATTAGTTGCGTTTTCTGGGAAACAAAATACGTAATATCTACTGGATGCTAAGTGCTATCATTATTTCGCTTTAATTTTTTACAAAATTTCACAGGAGTTTTTAATGTTAAAGGAAAAAAAAAAAAGTTTTAAAGGACTAATTAGCGACGAAATATCGTGAAAAAATCTACAATTGTATTTAGGTAACAAGTACAAAATATAAATTTTTATAATGCACTTAGAGCCAAGCAGTTTTTTTTTTTTTTTTTTTACTTTGTTAATTGAGAACATAATTACAATTATTCCAAAATAAAATAAAATAATCCGAAAGGAATCATAGACAGAATTTGCTGAATTTTTTGCATCCTGAAAAAGTGCAAAATAATAAGGATTTTTTTTATTTTTAATCAATTATTAACAGTATAGTGTGTTGATATTATTTATATGAAGAATGTCGATATATCTTATCGAATTAAAGATCCCTTTTTTATTGCACTAAATGGTGTTTTACTGCAAAAGAAAATATGTATATTATGTCAACACTGCATACAAAATACTTAAAAAACAAAAATTTATAAAATTGTAAAATGCAGTGCATATATATTATTGCATGAAAAATTGAGTGAATAATAAAAATATTTTTTTTTTCCTTGGAGCTGATAAAATACAGGTACATTCGGTTTGAAACCTCACAAATATTTGAAGAAAAAAAATCTACGCTTGTATAAAACATGAGTGCATATCTATATTTCAATTTTTATTCAAAAGAGTACATGTGTCAGCAAAATTTGAAATGTAAGCTATCTTCCGAAAAGAAAAAAAAAATGCCGTATCAGACTTTACACTTAAAAAAAAGAAAAAAAAAATCAAAGATAACTTAAAAAAAAAATCAATATTTAACTCAATGAAAAAGTTTATGAGAAACATTTAAATTTGACTCAAAAAAATTAACTTTTTTAATCTTAATGACATTAAAACTGCTTTATATCTACCTGCTTGCGTAGACGTAGTTGTGTTTTATCGATGACTCATTTTCTTTCTAGCTTTAGTTAAAGTAAGAACGTAAAACGATGCAGATCACATAGTTTATGAAATATTTTCCAACTGCATTTACCATTTACATAATAAATGTTTTTTTCAACATTCGTGAGGAATTTTAATAAAATAGGTAAATACATAAATAACTATTATTTCTGCATGGATTTGTATTGAACCTTTGCTATTAATTACATCATTTCTAGAATAATAATAATAATAAAAGCATAATTTTTAGACCACCTAAGATTTTTTATTTATTTATTTATTTTATTTTATTTTGTTATTTTGGTTATGCTTAGCGTGGTATAAATACGTTGAAATGTGTTTAATTATACATCTATATGCAATGTATACGAATAACTGTCTATAATGTATCATAATTCCTCTGTGATTGCACAAACAGATTGTGCTACGAGTGCGATAAAAAAAATGAAAAGATGAAAAAGTTCAGTTAAGAAAAGATCAGTCAGAAAAGATCAGTTTTAAATTATCCTGAGAATTTACATGGAAATGAAAAAGTGGACGAAATGACAGACAATCTTGCTTTATTGTATCACATTTTTGTCACATCTTTCATTATAAAAAATGAAAAAACTCCAATAACTGCATTAAAATACCACAAATGGCATTACACGTTTTTCACCGAAAACTAAAACTTCTAAATATTCATTATAAAAAATAAGTTTCTAAGTTACTTCAAATTATTTTTAATATAATTTATATATTCTTATAACTATGATTTGTATTAAACTCAAAAAGCGATAACACTTACTGAATCGTGATCTTTTTACTTTCTCTTACCCATAAGGTAGAGAAAGTATTGTTTTTGGGTCAAATTTTCGAACGCGAGATTTTGTTGTATTTACACGTTTTCAGGTCCCCTGAATACGAAAATCATGTTTTTAACAAATGGTCTGTGTGTATGTATGTGTGTCTGTCTGTGTGTCTGTGTGTCTGTCTGTTATCAGCATATCTCAAAAACAAATTATGGCAGAAAGTTCAAATTTGGTATTCTAAATGTGTATCATATAGGGATGCTACAGTAAGCTTTTCGTTAAGATCAAGCAAATGGTTCGTGTACAGGGACAATCAAGAGAATTCTAATACATTACGTCTATGGGGGAAATTGCAGGAAAGTAGAGTTTAACGTCTATAGACTGAACTAAACCAAATGAAACGAATATATATTTTTTGTAATAGAGATAGTTAACTGGGAAAATAATTTTGTGTATGTAGGAGCCTCGCCTCCTCCCCCTCGATTGGAGTAAATTTTCATGATGGGTATCTTTCAAAAGAGCTCGCCAATACCTTTAAAACGAATGGTTGAACCATCGATCTGTGATAATTTAAAACAAAGTTATCGATTTTTTTTTTTTTACTTTTAACGAAAAAAAAAATCTTTTTTTTTTTTTTTTTTTTTTTCCCTTTTTTTTAATGATGAGAATAAAATGGTCTTTTTTTGGATATTTGGTGTTATACCACTTCTCTAATATGGAAATCGTCTGCATTAACATAAGAGATTTTTTTTTTTTAAATAATAATTTTAATAAACTATTTTTTAAAAACAGAATTATTTATTAATAACCGAATTAAATTCAATGTAAATGTAGGTGCATTAATGAAACGGGGGGTTGAGGGGGGCGGTAGCCCCCCTCATATAGAACTGATTATCATATAAAACTCTTCAGAAGCCTAATATGAATTGTTTAACACAGGTTTACATAACAGTACTCGTTATCTTACCTTTTAATCTGCAACCTGTATTTATAGCGTTAAATTTCAGGGTAAGAGAAAGTCGTGTGAGTGACACACCAGATTATTTTCCTAAGCATAAATTTCAAAATCAATATCCGAGGTGATAATTTAGTTTTACAGTGAACGACCTATTAGTTATATAGAGTTAAGATTCTTAAATTACCAAAATGTGAAATACATATAATATTTGTTGATTTCAATATTCTGAAATGCTAATATTAATAATAATACTTATGTAGTTAATTATCTTAGCAGTTTTCACATTTATAATTTTAATTCACAATTTTGTTTTAACTGTTAAGTTTTAAGAAAAACTTAATATATATATATATATATATATATATATATAAAGAGTTTAATTAATTCAGTTAAACAAGAAATTTAGCCAAAAAAAGTTAATATTTTTAAGTTATCAGGAAAAAGTAATGTAACATTTTAAAGTTAATAATTAAGGTACATAATATATATTTTTGAAACATATTTTTTGTTGTATTAATAAAATCGTTATTTTCAGTGAAAGTGTATATTTTTAACAGTTGTTTGGAATAAAATGGTGATTAAAATAAGATGAATAATAAGATGAATAAGATGAATAATATACGTCCTTTTTTTGAAAGTGGATTTAAAATTCCGCTACCATTTAAATCTGTATCATGCATGTAGATGAAATAAAATCTACATAATTGTTTTATATTTTTTCTCTTTCTATAGTTTTGTGTTAGGAAGATACTAAATGGAAAGTTCTGGAATCACAAAGCGACTTTAACGTCCCTTATCTTGAGTACACTTCCCTGGCAGTAATGGATTTTGTTTACATGGAACACTCGTGAACTATGGCACGACGATCGCAAGAAAAATTTTCAGTGAGTTAAAGAATATCGAGTCATACACAACTTCAAATTTATTTCGGAAACCTTGAAATGAAAGATTGAAAATAATTCAACTTGAATGAGAGAATTTTCACTCATTTGCCTGGAAGAAACGCGCTATCTCATCTTGAGTTAAATTAAAGAGATTGAATGAGTTAACACAATGCACTCAATCATGAGTCATTTATTGTATTTGGGTAATTTATGAATATTTTTAATTATTTTAATACAAACAATTTAATAAACTGGATCACTTTACAATGGCGTGTTGCCCGTTGCACTTGCGTGCAACTGAAGTAATGCGTTACAGTGAGAGCGATGATTCCAGTTACAAGTGGTAGAATGATTAGAAATAACTCAAGTATCGATATATAGCGATAACTCAAGTTCGCTTATATAAAAAGCTACTAATTAGCTCAAACAATTGCATTTCTAACTCAAGTCGATTAAAAAAAAAAATAAAAGTAATTCTTGCTTGACAAGGTTGAGTCACCTCATTCAATTTAAGAGAATGTTGGAAGTTTTTCCATTATTTTAACTCTTTGATTTTGCTATATATCTATGTTTTTTTTTTTTTTTTTTTTTTTTCTGTTGATTAATTATAACTAGACTCATGCATAAAGAATTGACCTGCATCAAAACATTTTACTAAAACGAAATAAGTTTCAGCATGCATAATATTAAGAAAAGCCAACTCACCTCTCTCCTGCATTTCCTCTGGTCGCTTGAAAAAAGATTTTTGGCCATACAAGTCAATAAAGATGAAATCCGATTGCTTACTATAGTGGATTTTAATCAGAGATTTTCTTTCAGAATTTTATGAATAAAAACAGAATCTTTCACAAACTTTAGCACAGGTTTAAACATTCAGAATACGTATAAAGGCATTTTTTTTATGCCTTGAATGAATTATAAAGAATAAACAGAAGAATACTTATTGTTTTAATAATATAACAATTAATGGATTACTTGGCTGTACGAATGCAGCCTGAATATTAGAATGTCAATTCAAGAATAAAGTTACTTCAGTTTTTCGAATAGTTCAGAGAGAAAAACAGAATCAATAATAAAAAAAGAAAAAGAATGAGTTTTTTTTCTCTTTCTGGTCACATGACTGTCTACTTCTGATCGGCTGTCGCCTTTACCGCTTCCCATGAATCAACAGGCTGGGCGGGGCGGGAAGGCACCGGAGCAGGAGTCAAAATACTTGGAAAAGGGATCACCTGCGTAACCGGTCGAATCAGAGTTCCAGCAGAAGAGGTCTTAATTTGCAGGACCCTGGCGATTCCGTCAGGTCCGGGAATCAACTTGATGATTCTGGCGAGATCCCAATGGAGTGGAGGTGATACTTTATTTTTCAGGATGACGAGTTTCCCTGGAGAAAAGTTGTGACGGTGGTTGTTGGTTCTTTTGGATCTATACAGCAATGTTGGCAGGTATTGTGCTTTCCACCTCTTCCAAAACGTTTCCTTCATCTGCAATAAGAGCTTATACCTAGAAGAAAGACTAAGAGAATTGTTTGTTAATGGCAGTTCTGGCAATTCTAATAATGCAGTTCCAATCAAGAAATGCCCTGGTGTTAAAGCTGCGATATCATTAGGAGCATTGGACAATGGTGTTAGAGGCCGCGAATTTATAACAGCCTCTATTTGACATAGAAGGGTGGAAAGTTCCTCAAACGTTAATATTGCTCCTTGTGTGATTTTTACCAAATGATGTTTGGCTAATTTTATCGACGCTTCCCAGAGTCCTCCAAAATTTGGAGCATACGGGGGAATAAAGTGCCAGGTTATTTGGTGTTGGGAAGTAAAATTTTGTAATTTTTCTTCTTTGAATAAAGAAAATAGCTGTTTTAGGTAAGAATGGGCTCCGACAAAATTTCTGCCATTGTCCGAAAATATGTCAGAGGGGTATCCACGCCTACCTATGAAGCGTTTCAAGGCTGCGAGAAAGGCTTCTGTAGAAAGATTTGAAACACATTCAAGATGCACTGCCTTTGTAGCCATACAGATGAAAAGGGCAATATATGATTTAAAGGTTGTCGCTTTTCGTTTATGTTGACATTTTGTCATTACTGGTCCCGCGAAATCGACACCAACCTTCGAAAAGGGCCGAATGGGTGTGATTCTTTCTGAGGGTAGATCCCCCATCTTTGGAATTATTGGCTTAGCTGACAGTCGAAAACAGAGTATACACTGTCTTAATACTGATTTTACGGTGGAGCGTCCGTGGGGAATCCAAAATTTGTTTCTAAGGAGTGAAAGTACTAAATTGGGACCAGCATGGGAGCTTAAGTTATGATAATATGTTATTATCAAGGAAGTAACGTGATTTGCTTTGGGAAGTAATATGGGGTGTTTTTCTTGAAATCGTAAGGATGGGTGGTTCCGCAGGCGTCCTCTAACACGAAGAATGCCTGCTTCATCCAGAAAAGGATCAAGACAGAATAGATGGTGTGAAGGTTTTAAAAGTTTGTCTTTTCTTAGTAAGGCAATTTCATCACTAAATTCTGCATTTTGAATAATTTTTACAAGCCACATTTCCGCTTGATTTAGCTCTATGGCCATTAAAGGACCACTTTCCTTTGATTTGGTTTTAATTTTATTGATAAATCTCAAAACATAAGCTAGAATTCTTAAAAGTTTTAGATAGTTAGTGTATTTCGTGATATGTGATATGAAAGTGTTATTAGAAAGTGTAGGCTTAGAACTTGAATCTGTCGAATGTTGATGAGTTTGTTTCTGAACGGAAACTGAATGTAATGTGCACATTGGTGGTAGCTCAAAACTATAGAGCCATTTTTGCCCTTCCCACCACTCAGTTCTAGCTTTCAACTTAGCCGGGGACAATCCGCGTGTGGCACAATCGGCCGGGTTTTCTTTTCCTGGGATATGTCTCCAAAATTCTAATTGAGTAAGAGCTCTGATTTTGGTAGCTCTATGGGCCACGAAACTATTTCCTTTGTTTGAAGGGTTATTTATCCAGTTTAATACAATAGAAGAGTCAGTATACTAGTATGTCGAATGAGTAAATTTAAGGGATTTTTGAATATTGCAAATTAACTCAGCTACGAGTACAGCCCCACACAATTCTAATTTCGGTAAAGTGAGTGCTTTTATGGGTGCGACTCTAGTTTTAGCAGCAATTAGATATACCTGAATCGTGTTTGTTATGATCTTTAAATATGCGACTGCCGCATCTCGGAGAGGCATCACAAAAGCCATGCAGTTCAACTGTACAATCTTTAGTATTTGAACCTACATAGCGTGGAATGGACATAGATTTAAACTCATTAATTTCATTATAAAAAGTTTTCCATTCTTGCAAAATATCTGGAGGTATAGGCTCATCCCACGTTGATTGCAACTTCCACAATTTTTGTAGAATGAGTTTTAAGGTTATTGTAGATGGCGAAATAATTCCGAGGGGATCATAAATTTGCGCAATTACGGAGAGCAACTGTCTTTTCGTATTAATTTGTTGATCAGCTAAGGTTCTAACTTGAAGAGTATCTTCACTTAAATCCCAGAACATTCCTAGTACTCTTTGATTTATTTTTTCTTTATCCTCAAAAAAATGAATGACCGAATTAGCCTTATCTTCCTCTGGAATATCAGAGAGCGCTTCTGGATTTCCTAAGCCCATTTCCTAAGTTTAAAACCTCCAGCTTGCATTAGAGACTGCAGCTCCATTATTCTATCTTTTGCTAATTGAAGGGATTGTGCCCCTGACAATAAGTCGTCGATGTAAAAATTCTCCTTGGCAATTTCTGCTGCCAATGGAAAATTTTGTCCCTCATCCTCACATAATTGCTTAAGGGTGCGTAACGCTAAATAGGGTGCACAAGCTGTTCCGTAGGTGACAGTATTCAATTCGTAAAAGGATAATTGGTCATTGGGAGATTCTCTCCAAACAATTATTTGGTAGATTCTATGTTTCCTTTCAATTAAGATTTGCCGATACATTTTAGCTATGTCTGCACTGAACGCTACAGGGTTGGCTCGAAATTTTACTAAATTGTCAAAAATATTTGACTGTAGTTTAGGACCAATATATAAAATGTCATTTAAAGATTTGTTATTTGTTGTTTTAAACGAGGCGTCAAATACTACACGTAATTTTGTTTTTTCAGAGTTTTCATTTACCACCGCATGATGCGGTAAATAATAATGTGGCGTTTCATTAATTTCAGCTGGATTTAATTTTGTCATATGACCTAAATTTATATATTCGTTCATGAAATTCGAATACTCCCTCTTTAATTGTGGGTTCTTTTTAATTTTATTTTCAATGGAAAGAAATCTTGAAATAGCACCTGACTTACTGTCACCTAGTGCCTTATCTAGCTTAAACGGTAGATGAACGACATATCTTCCCTGACTATTTCTTTTAGTTGTGTTCACATAAATATTTTCCACAGGATCATTTTCTATCTTTTTTGATTCTACATTTGGAATTGATTCTGTATCAAAAAATTGTTTTAAAGTGTTGTTGATATCATCATCAATAGTCATATGACACGTTAAACTGATATTTGTACATTGAAAACTGTTTATTCGTCCTGAAAGGAGGTAACCCAGCTTTGTGAGGAATGCTGTAGGAGTTCCTGCTGGCCCTTGAATTGGACTGCCATTGCAGATTGAGGCGACTATTTTTGCCCCAAGAAGAATATCGATTGGACCACTAACGTCATAATTGGGATCCGCTAGTTGTAATCCCTTTATGTGTGGCCAATCATGTTGCGGTAGTTGGAAATTAGGGAGAGGTGAGGTAACCCTATCAACTATAAAAGCGCTGACTGAAAATGACTCCGACGAAAAATGCGGAGTGAATTTAAATTCTGTTTCGTTGAGAGCAGTTTCTGCTAAAACGCAATTAATCCCTATTATACTATGCGACGTGCTCCGTAAGGGCAAATTTAGTCGCTTAGCACATTCCTTAGTAATTAATGAATTTTGACTAGCATTATCTATCAAAGCTTTACAATGCACAATTTTTCTTTGATTTGATTTAACCTTAATTAGTGCTGTAGATAACAAAACATTACTAGAATAAAACTGAGCACTATTAGAGACTGATATATCTGGCCATACATGATTCGCCCTTTCAGAATTTATATTTCTACCATAAACATGTAGCAATGTATGATGTTTTTCTGCACAATTTTTACAATTAATGTTTATCCTACAATTCTCCAGCCTATGATTTTGGCGTAAGCAATTTTGACATAACTTATTTAATTCAACAAATTTCCACCTTTCTTTAACCGGTTTTGAATTAAATGTCGGACATTTAAATAGCGCGTGACGCTCATTACAAAGAATGCACGTATTTTCCTTTTTTACAATTGTACTCAATACGTTTGATTTCTTCGAATTAGTGAATTTTACGTCTTGTTTACATTTTATCTCTTCAACACCGCGCGCTTCGCGCTCAACGAATTTCCTAAAAAGATCAAGATCAGGTAATTTATCACTTTCCAACATTAATTCCCATCTCTGTTTTAACGATTCATCCAATTTCCCCATCATGAATTTTATTATAATTAAGTCGCTTAACGCATTAGAATCTAAACCCAAAGTTTTTAAGTTTCTGACGGCTTCGTTACAAGTATCTAATAACTCAAGTAAAGTTTTAGCATTGTTTGCTTTTACAATTTTCATAGAAAATATTTTGTTAATTTCACTCAATGCTAATTGTCTTTTACTTTCATATCTTTCATTTAATATTTCCCAACATTGTTCTTAATTTTCCTCTTTTAGAGCGAATCCTCGAATTAATTTAGCTGCGTTTCCGCGCACTGAAGAATGTAAATATTGCAGTTTTTCAATTTTGGATAATTGATTATTTTGTAGAATTGTCGAATTAAAAATTTCTTTAAAATAAATCCAATTTTCGGTTTCACCAAAAAATTTTGGAAGATCAAATTTAGGTAATTTAATAAGAGACGATTTACCATTTTTCTCATCTTTATTTTCCGCGTGAGTATCTGAATCGCACGCATTTACTTCTGTTTTGTCCTCTAACTCCACCAGTAAATCAAAAACCACTCCCTTATATCTCAAATACATATCCATATAATCCTCATTCTCTTTAGCGATAAATTTTTAAATATTGCCGCAATTTCATGATCATACGATTGAACTTTGGTTTTTAATAATTTAACCTTAGATTGTTCATCTTTACTACACCCCTTTACTCTATCTCTAAAACTATCGATTTCCTTACATAAATTTTCAAATAATAAAACTTGCTTAGATAATTTCGGCATTTTAGAATATATAAGTTTAAATACACATAACTATAGGCCTTCGAATTACAGAACAAACATTCAAGAACAAAAATAAATCATTTTAAGAATAAATGATTACGAATTAGAATAAGAATATCAAATACATATTAAATATATATAGTTTTTTTTTTATATATATATCTATATAAATCATCGATAGACTCATGGCTCTAGGACGGACCAAAAACATGTTGATTAATTATAACTAGACTCATGCATAAAGAATTGACCTGCATCAAAACATTTTACTAAAACGAAATAAGTTTCAGCATGCATAATATTAAGAAAAGCCAACTCACCTCTCTCCTGCATTTCCTCTGGTCGCTTGAAAAAAGATTTTTGGCCATACAAGTCAATAAAGATGAAAACCGATTGCTTACTATAGTGGATTTTAATCAGAGATTTTCTTTCAGAATTTTATGAATAAAAACAGAATCTTTCACAAACTTTAGCACAGGTTTAAACATTCAGAATACGTATAAAGGCATTTTTTTATGCCTTGAATGAATTATAAAGAATAAACAGAAGAATACTTATTGTTTTAATAATATAACAATTAATGGATTACTTGGCTGTACGAATGCAGCCTGAATATTAGAATGTCAATTCAAGAATAAAGTTACTTCAGTTTTTCGAATAGTTCAGAGAGAAAAACAGAATCAATAATACAAAAAGAAGAAGAATGAGTTTTTTTTCTCTTTCTGGTCACATGACTGTCTACTTCTGATCGGCTGTCGCCTTTACCGCTTCCCATGAATCAACATTTTCAAATTCGAGCGATTTGTTTACTCATTTAAATTATATATAATGTGGATTGCATGAAAGGCACGTGTCATTTTTGCTTTATAGATTATCATTAAAATGCAATTAAAAATAACGCTGTTTATATATATATATATATATATATATATATAAGAGAGATTATAATTGATTTATATAAATAGAATTTTAAAGATGATTCCAGAAAAAAATATATATATAGAACAATGCCTTCTTTAATGCCTTTTTTCTTTGCGATTTATTTAAGTATGTCCATATATTTTCGAAGCCGTTTGACTTAATTTCATTGTATTAGGTGGACCGGAAACTAATGTCGTTTTTGCACGTGTCCATATTTGAATATCATTTGTTAGCTCTTTGTTTTCTTAAACTCGTGCCAAAGACATTTCAAGGTTAGAGTGACCTGTCAACGTAAATAATTAAAGCTTAATTATTTTTTTCAATTTATAGCAAAATCGCCAGCCAAATATCAGCATTATCCAGCATACCAGCATCAACATATCCAGCATACATATCCAGCATTAAAGGCTTTCAGAGTTTCGAAAAGTTAGTAATGCAACAACTACTACTAAAAAATATTTGCGATGTTTATCCATGTGCAGTAAACCTTCGTAAATGCGCCAACGGTGTTCAAATCTGATAATTTTGATCTTTTCGATCGTATCAATTAGAAAGAACAACAACTTCAAACAATGACATGGAAAAGGAGAAAGTGGAAGCAAATCTGTGTCATACAATTAGGGAACTCTCAACAGTTTTTAAACATCTTAGATAAACCACACAAAAACATTTTCAGCAGATTGGTAAAGTAAGGAGATTAGGTGTCTGGGTTCATATATTGTGTCTGAAGAAAACAAATCTAACCGATTGACCGTATTTCCTTTATTACTCTAGCGGCCCAACACAGAAACTTTTTTGATCACTTTTCATTGGAAATAAAAGATGGGTTTTTTATGATAATTGAAAGTTCAAAAGGCAGTGTCTCTTTCCGAAGAAATCACCACAAAGTACAGCTAAATCAAGTTTACATTTGAATTCTAATAATACATATGATATCTGCAACCTAAGTAATACTCATATCCAAACAAATAAATTACCACTTCTCTTACCTCCAAAGTAGAGTATGTATGGTTTAAATATTAATGAAATATAAATAACATTATTTAAATTATGAAAACACAATTTCAGACACTCTGCATATATAACAGAAAAAGGGGATTATGTCTCTAACTTTCTATATTTTTTTGGGGTGTGTGTGTGTTTGTTTGTACGTTTTCTTTTTTGTAAATCTGATTCAACCTGCTTTTTCACAATGAGAGATAATATATATATATATGTGTATTTGGATCATCTAACAATGAAACGTTTAATATATTAGTGTATAATTTGAACTTTACAATACATAACTATGTTATATTCATCGTATTTAAGAAATCTATTAATAAAATTCTTATTTGTGCTTTTTAAAGTGCAATATAATCTAAATCCGTAAAATTGTATTTTTCAGTAAAATTCATCATTTTAAATTTTTCCTGTTAAGAGATATTTTAAATAGAAACATAAAGAAAAAAAATCTTTAACCGTAATGCGGTTTTTTGTAAACAACTAATGCATTAAAATAAATATCATCAAACCCTTTTACAATTTCTTTAAAATGAAATATAAATATAAGGTGAACTGCGGTAATATTATCAGTTTTTCTCTCCAGAGAATAATGTATCCTAGAAAATACATTTCAGGAAAAACAACAAGTGATACTTCATACTTTAAGATTATCAGAAAATTGTTTTTCTGGTTTAATATTTTTCTAGTTATATCTAAAATTTGGAAAAACAAAATGTATATATATATATATATATATATATATATATATAACCTAACAGACAATTTTTATTTAAACACAATTTAAAATTTAATGTTTAGGCCTTTTGAAAAACATTTTTTTTTTTTTTTTGCTACCAGGATTACAAATTTGTTCGGAGGAACATAAATCAAGGAGGAACATAAATAATCATTCGGAGGAACATAAATAATTATCTGATGGATTAATTTTAGATGATTTATGTTAAATGTTTAATATTTTTAGAAAATTATTTATAATATGTTTCTTAAGGAAGAAGTATACATGAAAATGTATTATCTCAACAAAATTCTTCTATATTTTTCAGTGAAATAATTTGTTAACATAGGTTTTCAAATATTACTTTGATGTATAAATATAGCATTATAAAACGTATAAATTTATAATTTATCTTTAATTCTAAAATGTTAACCACACACACACATACACATTATTTAACAACTGTAAGTTTGTGTCATGTGTACATATGCATCAGAAATATTTGTTAAACACAATTTTAGTCAGTTAAATATATGTAATAAACCACAAATCTATTATATTTTGCAAAGGTGCGTTCTGAAACAGCATTCAAAAATCATACACAGCAATAATTGGAGATTTCTCTATTTAAATGTAATTTCAAATATTAAATAAATAAATCTGCAAATAAAGTCTTTCGGGAAAAGGTTGCATGCTTTTGTATCTATTATATATAAATAAATATATATATGCAGTTTTCTACTTGAAAATATTATTTTTTTAAGTCTTAAAAAATGCATGCGGTTTTTCGCAGTAAAATATTAAAAGCCATTTGAAAGGAAATTAGCCTGTGAGAGACTTGTGTTTTTTAATGAATAATAATTTATTAGCAAATTAATAACTGGATTATTTGAAGTATTGTTTGCTGATTTATATCTTATTCTATAAATTGATTTACAGGTTAATTCATTAACTAAATGAATTTTTAAATGCGTGAATAATACAAGAGTAATTTCTACATTGTTGCATGTATTCATTGATTGATAAACAAAAAATATATCCAACATTTTATCTTAACTGTTATATAAATAACAGCTAATAATAAAAAAAGGTTTTAAATATTTTTGTTGTGTGAATAAAATAGCGGAGTAATTGCTACGCTTATTGCATGTATGCATTCATTGATAAACAATGATTATCAGGCATTTTATATTAAGAAATACTTATATAAATAAAAGCTAAAAAATAAAAACTTATTTTGAAATGTATTTGTTGTGTGAATAAAATATAGGAGTAATTGCCTTGCTTATTGCATGTATGCATTGACTGATAAAAAAAAAAAAAACTTCCGACATTTTATTTTAACTAATTGTTACGTAAATAAAGACTAATAATAAAAAAGTTTCTTTTAAAACATTTTTCGTTGTGTGCATAATATAAGAATAATTGCTACATACATTGCACGCATTCATAAACAGATGGACAAAAATTATAAGACATTTTATCTTCACTTATTATTTTATAAATAAAAATTAATAATAAAAAGTTTTCTTTGATACATTTTTCTTTATTTCTTTATTTAATGTTTTTGTGAATCTTTTATTTTAAGAAATCGTGTGCAATAAGTTTGTACGTTAGTAGCAGAATATTTCATTTTATTTTAATATTTACTTTCTAAACATTTATTTTTGTTTAAACATAAATAAAATAAATTATATAAAAAATAAATAAATAAACTATGAAAAAAAATTTACACTGTATAATAAAATTTTGAAACAAGCTTTTATACAAAAATCTATTACGACTTGGAAACTGATACAAAGATGCATATTTTTGCCCCTGTAATCTGTTTCTAATGAAATAGATTCTAAAAAATATTATTGTATATATTGCCCTAGATTATGAACTGTTATGGAAAAGTTTAGGGTCAGACAAAAAAAAAAAAAAAAAAAAAGAAAAATGGAATGAAGAAATTTCCGATCAACTTTCATATGTGAAATAATAATAATAATAATAATAATAATAATAATAATGCACGTACAAACATTTTTTTTGGTGTGTGTGTTACTTGCTAGCTGATACCCATCCCAATTTTAAACTCTTGCTGATACAATTTTGAAAATTCGTGATATAGAATTTTGGGATATGATAAATTAATTAAGTATACATTCTAAAGGGTAAAATTGTTAGGAGATACGTGAGGGACAAAAAATTAAAATTATAAAATAGGGCAACATCCTTGAAAATTCCTATTTTAAAGGTTCTGAGATTAGTGAATTGATTGTATAAACTTTTATAAGTGTAAAAATTATTAGCAGAGCACAATAGGGGTGGGTATTTTTTTTTATTATTATAAAATAGAACTATAACCTTGTAAATCCATGATACAGGTTGTTTTGGGTGAGTAAATAATTGCATATGTATTCGAAAATTTAAGAAATGAGATCATAGCAGCGCCATCGTTCGGCTGATGTGCACCAAGAATGGAAATTTCAATTCAATGGCGCCACCTGTCAAAATACACTCAAAAGAGAAATTGAATCACAACAGCGTCAACTATTGACTGCTGTACGTTTTAATTTAATAATAGAGATGGAACCTTGAAGAAACAATATTTAATGTTTTTATAAATGATGAACAGATTGCGCATATCTTCGAAGGTGCAGAGTTAGTAGGTAAACAGATGAGAGACTGTGAATATTTTTTTTAATGTAAAACTTATAGAAAATAGATTGAGCTTTTTGAAATTTGTCGTAGTTTTCCTTTACATTTGTGTCAACGCAAACTAGAATTCCACTACAATGACTCCCAAGGAGGACGTCTTACACATACACACAGGACTCAAGTGTAAAGGATTGTCTTTAATATCTATAATACAAACACCAGAACACATTTTTTTTTAAATTTAATATTTAACATTAATTTATATAAACTTTATTTTGAATGCTTTTATTAAAATATTTTAAACAACCCCGCCTTTAAGAAATATAACTTTATATTATATTTCTTAATATAAGCATAATGAATTGAAAGCTGCTTTCATTTAATTACTTCAGCTAACAACTAATATTGAATGGTGAATTCTAACATAGTCAGTTGCTTTATTCTTACAATTAAATTTTTTGAACTTATCCAGTTCTTGGAGTATAACTAGTTGCACGAACTTGTATTGATAGAGCATATGGCGCAATTTAGATTATAAGAGGCAAGTAGGGGGAGTAAAAGGAGAAATAATATATACAAGAAATACATACAGAATAATTATAAACCACGCGAATATCATTTTGAACGATTCTCCATTGTGCATATATTATTTTTCTAACATATTAGAAATGAACAAGAGATTCGTTTTTATCACATCATGATATCTGATCTTTAAAAATTTGGCAAGTTTAAAAGTGTGTGTTATTTTATAAAAATTCTTAAACACTTTGATATAAATTTTGATTGTTCCATAGATCAAAATAAATAAATAAATCGTTCTGAAGGAAATTTGTTTAAAAAATTACCAAACTTTTGATTCATATGTTTGTTATTGAAAATTCTCTCTTTTTAGAAAAAATACTTTAATTATTTGTTTTTATTCTTAGTATTCTTGTGGATGCACATTACTCCATTATAAAATAATCATTTTTTGCTTAAAAATGGTTTATTTGCAGGATCTTTTTATTTATTTATTTACTTATTTTTTACTACTAACATATATCCTTGCATTTTTGTTAAAGGGATAATGAACGTTCTAAAATTATTTTGCAAATCACCGTCATTAAATTATTAAATTTCATATTCATGCAAAAAAAATAGAAAAATACTTATTACTATTATTACTATTATTGTGAAATATTTTCAAATGCATCAGTGTCACTAAGCTAGACACATTTCCTAACTTCATGCAATTATTATTCAATCATTTATTTTAAACGTTTTTGTGTATTACTATGTTGATCCATTGGCGAGTTAAATTTGAGAATTTTTTTTAATGTTTTAATTTGATATTAATTTTACGTTTTACAAACTGTAAAATTGTACCTAATATATTAAAGCCTAAATTAAGACGAAAATGAAAATGGATTCATAGATTCATTTAGGATACATTTATATAAAGGGTAGTATAAATTTATATACACAAAGATCATTTTAAAGCATAAAATTTCGAAAAGAAAATCACATCAAGGAAAATAAATTTAAAATAAATTTATACATTTATCACTAAAACTTACAGGCCAATACTTATAAATTTTATTTTATTTTATTTAGCATATTTTGCAGATATTTTTTAACATATATATTAACGAATTTCATTCGTTGATATATTATTCGAGATTTTAATATCTTCTGTTTATCTGAAACCTAGTTCCCACATAATTAATTTCAATGATTAAATTTTTACTCAATTTCAGAATATAGACATATTTAATTACTCTATATATTGAAAAAAAAAAAAAATACTGTCACTGGCGCCAAATTTGTTTGGCTGCGACAGCATCTTCTAACGGAGGGTAGGGTCCTTCGTGTCATGGGAGGTATCAATGTGTTCCGAGTACTCCATGGGATACATTTCAGCCGTTTAGAAATTTCTATTATTTTAATTGAAGAAGTTATTAACTAAAACGACAAGTTTATGAAAGTACTCTATTTGCCATTTTGAAAAAAAGTTTGTTCTTCTGTCAGGAAGTCATTTTACACGAGAAAATTAAAATATGATCCATGGTTGTACGTAGGTAGGTAGGATAGTTGGATTTAACGTCACACCAATACTGCGCTATGGGTGGCGACGATCTGGGCGACTATTGGCGACGCTCTAGCACGCACCCCTAGAGATGTTCCGGAGACATGTCATCACAATTTTGAATCCTCACGGAGGGGATCCCCCTCCCCTTTGGTGATCCCCAGAGGTATAGTGGGGATGGGAACATGGAGGATTTTGCAACAACGACAGATTTTACGTGCACCAGCCACCGTTAGTGTACACGACGGTCTTTGGCCGGCTCAAGTATCGTATCTGCAATCTTCCAGTTACGTGCTTAGCACTTTACCGACTAGGGTACGGCGGCCCGAAACCATGGATGAAAAAAACAAAGAAAATAAATATCAACTTTTTTTTTTTCTACTTTTAGAAAATTAATCTTTTTACACGAAAAAATTAAAATATAATTCATGGTTGTAGATAGGTTGTGTTTGACGTCGCACCACTACTGCGCTATGGATAATTGGCGACGGTCTGGGACGCGTCCCTACGGATGTTCCGGAGGCATGCCACCACAGGTTTGGTCCTACACGAAGGGGATAGCTCCCCAGCTTCGGTGGCCCCCAGAGGTATAATTTTGTTGGGAGCACGGAGGATATTGCGGTCGAGACATATTTTACGTGCACCAGCCTCCATCAGTGTACACGACGTTCTTTGGTCGACACGAGAACCGAACACACAATCTTCCACTTACGAACTCGGCGTTCTACCGACTGGAATACCGTGGTCCGGGTTTAAGGTTGTAAAAAAGAAATAAAAAGGGTCATATACAAAAGCTCTAATGCAAAATGGTCTAGATAATATGATTTATTTTCTGTTAATATATATATATATATACATATATCATATATTTCAATTTGAAATCGAATATGAGGATTTCCATATTAATTTTCTGCTTTTGTCTTGTAATATGCACTATTAATATTCCTTTTCAGTGAAAGAAAGCTGCGAATAGGCGGGAAGAGTTCTGCATGTGTTAATAAGTAAAGTGAGTCAGGGAGGAGGCGAAGCCTCATTCGGGGATTGGTGAGCGGAGCAAGCAGGGGGCAGAGCCCCTTAGTTGAATAAATATAAACATTTACTTGAATTACAGATATACATGTATCCTTAAAAATAAATACATAAGTAAGTAAATAATTAAATAAATTATTAATGCTTATTTTTCTCTGGGTACTTAAACATTACTCCGTCTGTATTATTTATTTATTTATTTATTATTATTATTATTATTATTATTTATAAACTAATTGATACTAAAATTTTTCAATGTATATACATACAAATTCATATACATATTCAAAAATTATTACCCCATCGGAAAATATTTAAATTTCAAGTACGTACCTATCAAATAGAAAAAAAAATCATTTTATATTTTGCTATGTCTCACGTTAAAATATGAAAATATTTTAATGTGAAAATTGATAATTAAAAAGAATCTTAAGGCTCTCTTAGGGCACGCAGGATGTAAAGGTAAGAATTTTTTTATGATACATAAGGAAGATTTAATTGTAAAGTTCACGTTTCTTGTAATAAATAAATGTGATTCTTGTAGAAAGAAATTTAATATTCTATTATTACTACAGAATTTAGAAAGGCAAGTATGAGCATTAAATCAAAAATTCATTAAAGACAGTTTGCAAACATTTGTGTTTAATATTTTCAACCGCTTGTATATATGCATATTTCAATAAACTTTCTCAAATGAAATACAAAATCACTACCTAAAATGAAAAAAAAAAAAAAAAAAAAAAAAAAAAAAGAAAAACTAACTCTACCTGAAAGGTTGAAAAGTGTTTATGACTTCGGTTTGTTAGTCTCTCTGTCTGCGTGTCCGTCTGTTCGTAGTCTATCTTTCGTAAATATTAATCAAATTTCTTGAAAATGTATATTACATACCTTCATTATCGGATGTTCATTTTCTATATGTATATATAGATAAAGGAATAAATACATCTACTGGTTTGTGTACAGTATAGATATTAGGATTTTCCTGTCAATTCGATACGTGTTAACTTTATCCCAGAGCGCTAACATTTTGCAAAAAAAATTTTCAGGTCAAATAGGAAAAAAAAAAAAAAAATAGAGGAAATGTGTATCGGATTTCCAAAAGAAAAAAAAAAAAAGTAGGAAACATAAAATTTCCCCTGTTTTAAAAGACACTATATATATATATATATATGTGTGTGTGTGTGTGTGTGTGTGTGTGTGTGTGTGTGTGCGTGTGATTGTGTGCGTGTGTTGCATAAATTGTATTTGTGTACTGAATTTACTATGAAAATACTAAGTTGAGTACAAGTTTAATAGATTTAATACAGATTCGACTGAATATTAAATCTACGAATTTAGAAAAATATAATAAAATAAAAAATATTTCAATATTTCACTCTTTTTTTTATTTATTTTTCAAACTTCTCTGTATAAATAAATGAAGATCTTAGCAAAATCATTTATTTTATGGTAAATTTATACCTCATACTTTCTTTTCCTTAACCGACTTAATATTATGTTTAATTACTTAAAAATAATTTTACAGATATTCAGTAATAAGACTTTAAATTTAATTCATGAAAAAATAAGGAGGGGGGGGGGGGTAAAAAATGAATGTAATAAACTTCAACTAACATTTCTCCAAACTCCATTTTCATTTTATACTTTAAAATAACAGAAACAAATTAATTATATGCAACAGTAGTCTTCTTAAAAGCGTAAAAAACAGGATAATCGACTTTATATATATATATTACTTCATTGATAATAATGAATCCAGAAGAAAAACTAAGCTGTTTCTATAGCATAAGTTAAAAAATATGCAACTAGTTTTTTTTTTTTTTTTTTTTTTTTTTTTTTTCTAAAAAGGAAATACTTGAAGCATAAAATAGAAGAATCTGAAATATTTTTAATGTTTAAATTCTTTAAAAAAAAATTTCTGTAAAATTTCTCATGAAAATGTTTTTCACGTTATTTACCTTTTTTAATAAATTTTGTAATTGGTTTATGCAACTTTGAAAACAAAAATAATTGTGTTTAAAGATCTTTTAAATGAAGTTAATTTAATTAAAAAGAAATATATTTTATTTATAGCTTATTTTTTTCTATTATTTTTTCACATTGTTTTGTTTTAAAACATTTAAAAAATAATATATATATATATATATATATTTACAAAGGTAATTAACCGTAATAATTTGTGGCACAAATTATTACGGTCACATAGTCTTTATGTAATAATGTCACAAAGTCTTGTGACAAGTTTGAATTGCGCGCCAAAGGTACTACGAAGTAGAGATCAATTTATGAAATATAACTTTGTAGGTGCAACAACACTTTGAGTTGATTTTCAAAGACAGCTCAGTTCAATATTTACATTAGCAATGCCATACAAAGTCCAGTAGGTTAAGACGATTTTTTGTCTCATTGAAAAATTGTTGCACATGGCACATGAGTCGTTTTGGTTGACTAATTTTTGCTCACCACACTGTTAATGACTTCAACAGAAAACTACTATTAATCATTTATCTTAAGTCCCATGTAAAATTACAGAGAAAAAAAAAGATCGAATATGTTAAAATTGTACTTTACATTTATATTTTAGTGATTAATTTAATTAATCATTTGTGAGAATATATATGTGACATAAAAAGCTTTTCCTAAAATAAAAAAAAATAAAAAATAAAAAGTTTTTTTTTTTTTTTTTTTTGAGAAATTTAATTAATAATAAAAATAGATAAAACAACAGATTAAATTTCGTTTATTTACTTTTAAATAAGAATTATTATAAATTCTCAGAGTCTCTGGATAAATATTTCAGTTAATTTTCAGAACTTTGGATGAATATTATGAAAAGGAGGGAAGCGACATTTTTTTAACGGTTAAAATCGAAAAAGCACCAAACAATATTAGACATTTTGGTCATGCAAAATTTGAGCAAATTAGAGGGTGCGTCGGCGACCAGTTCCGACAAATACATAAATAAATGTTTGCAGAAACTGAAGCAGAAAATTTATATACATGTGACAGGTCACTGTGGCACAAATTGTATTGTGGCAGGAATTGTATGCACAAACTGGTGAATCTACCACTTAAGAGATTTTTTAAAGGGGGATACACACACACACACACACAAAAAAAAAAAAAAAGAAAAATAAATAAATAAATAAAATTCTTTATCGTTATGGTTTATCGATTAAAATTATGTGCGACAGCATCGGAATGACTTATCCGTGTGAATTGGAAATTTTTATACATGTTGTAGGTAATCACCGCAGGAATTGTATAAAGTTTAGTGAATCAAGCACTTAAACATATTTATAGAGATAAAGCGAAACGTTCTTTATCACTGTGAACTATGGATTCAAATTATTTGAAGAACAGTAGAATTAAACGACTTATTCGACTGAGCAGAGTATGATTTCAGAATTTTCATACTCTAATTTAGTTAAACGGATATTAATTACTTAATGTTAGAAAAATGCGTTACTCAAAATATTTAATTTAAGAATGACTCGTTGAAAAAGATTCTTGTTGTGAACATTTATTTTGTGAACATTTTGTGATATTAAGAAATATGAAAATACGGGATAATAATTCTATTAAGTGAGTCGTGATTCTCGACACGTGATTCACCTCTTGAACGATTGACACCAAATGGTGATAGGCACTACTATATGTCAAGATGCATATACATATAAATTTATATTCATATCTGTGCAATCATTCCTGAGATATATCCTTCACTGAAATTGAGGAAATCCCTGTATCCCACCGCCACCTGTTGAGCATTATTCAGTATAAGTCTATAGTCATTAATTTATGCCATGCTGCAACTACAATGACACTACAGTGACTGTACTTCGGGTCAAAACTTCGGCGATCAACATAATCCTGCACGTATTATTAATAGAAAGAAATACTATGTAAAATAAAACTATGATTCAATAGTATAAACATATGAATATTAAATTACTGTATTATCGCAAAAGCGTTAAAGATTATAATGAAAAACTCGAAAATGTGGTAGTCAAAACTTTGGTCACCAGTAATAGTTTTGGAAATATTTCAAATAAAGGTAAGTGCTCAGTTTCCAGTTGTATAGCTTATAGGTGTCGCAATAAGCGTGCAGCAACCAAAATACGTTAAGGGTGATTATTAATGAGAAATGTCATGAAATAATTTGTTGGTATGGCCAGCTAAAATGTCTCGAGGAAACAGCCATAAAATCAAGTGTTTCCAAGGAGACATTCATGAAGGTGCTCAAGAGTAGGAACTGGAAAACAGGGATGAAGAACGGACGTTCTGAAGCTTAGTCCGTCAGCGATAATAAGAGAAATAGGCGAACGGCAGGTCAATTCGTAGCACAAGATGAGCTGGTCACCAGCCGTATCATAATGAATGAAACCGGTGTTGCAGCCTCACGTTGTATTTTCGAACGTTAACTAAGCCAGTGTTACAGCCTCATGCTGAACTGTCGAACAATAGCTAAACAAGACTTTAGCGACGAGAAAAATCAAGAAACAACTCCCACTAACTGCGAGACACAGGAAAATGCGTCTCAATTTCGCATGAAAGCACATTGTCGAATCCAACGACGTGGTTTTTACGAATCAGAAACGTTTTCGCCTCCAGAAACCCGACAATGCCATACGTCGAACATAGATGTGATAGCATCATAGAGCCTCATCGAGTGAAGCGTCAAATGGGTGATGGTGTTGTCATGATTTTAAATGCCACCCCCAGTTTAGGAAATCTCGTGATAAAGGCTGATGAAAGCAAATGTAACAGCCTAAATTATATTGATGATCTATGAACCACCGCTATCCCTTGATATCAAGGGCAATTTGGCTAGGACAAATTGATTTGGCAGCATGACAATGTGAATATTCACAGGGCAAGAAAAGTGCTGGCATACCTACGTTCTATAAAATTGCTGTCTTAGATTGGCCTGCGTGAAGTCCTTATCTAAACATCATGGATAATGTGCGGTGCCTAATAGAAGATGTTGTGTGTAGCAATAAGCAATACAATTACCGGAAAGAACTAGTTCGAGCTGTGGAGAGCTGTGTAAAGAGGTTATATAAGTAAACTACAATTAGTCTATAGAAATTAATTCCTGAACGTTGACTATAGGTCGTTGGTGTGAAAGGTGTACAAATTCAATAATTGTCTCACTTTTTCGGTACTTTTTTTTTTTTTTTTTTTGTTATACATGTGTGATTAGCTAGTGGTAGCCAAAGTTTTGGCTACCTGCTTTCAAGTATTTTCTGTAAAATGTTTTAATGTTGAGATATTAAACAATTTTTTATATTCATCTTTGCTTGTCATTGTCGCTCCAAGTCAACGTAGGGAATACATCCGTACATCATTTGTAGTTTTTAAGAATCAGGTGATAAAATGGTTACGTTGTGTTCAAGCCCTATCTAAACATATAAATATATTCATCAAAAAGCAGAATTTGAAATATTTTACGGATCTAGCACTCTTTTCTATTGAAGACTGAATAAAGTAAAATATTTCATGGCAAAAATAATCTCACATATTTAAAATATATATCTATATTTATATAATAATGTTATCGATTCCATTTCTTTCGAATTTATAAAGTTATTATTACATTTTGGATTACATTTATATCGTCAATAGAATACAATTAAATATAATATTCCGAATTTCAGGTTATGGGAAACTATTTAAGTGATACTTCGTAACTGTATATCCGACTTTTTATATAAATTTGCAGTGTGTGCTTTAGACAGGTGGTTATTCCAATGTTTGATAAATTAGAGATTCTATTAAGAGATAATCTCATGTACAGTAAATAATGTAACATGTTGATTAACAATTTCAATTATTCTGATGAAGTACAATTCGTATTCAATGATTATTTAGATTATTTAGTAACACGGATTGCATATTTCCTGAAATTAAATTAGAATTGAGTGATTAACTGATTACCTGTCAGTAATCAAAATTGATTTTTGATGATTAAATGAAAGATAGCAAATTTATTGACAAGATATAAATTTATATCTATATGTAATTATTTTCATGGAGAATGTTTTTATAAACAAAATACTAAATCGTTCAATCCAAACACTGAATAAAAGTCTGATATCTTGTAACAATTTTTGAAATAATAGTTTAGTGTTGCATCTATAGATGATATACATTTAGAATAACAAGGTTGGACTTACTGCTATTATTTGTTTTTGATATATGCTGATAACAAACACATTCACATACATACACGCACAGAGAGACACATGCACATACATACACACACATACCAACCGCTAAAAACATAATTTTTGTATTCAGGGAACCTCTAAATGTATAATTATAACAAAAACTCGATTAAAAATGTTTAACTTCAAAACAACACTTTCTTTACCATTTACATGCGTAAGAAAAAGTAAAAACAGTTTATGAATTACAAGAAGTAGATACAATTGTTGTATTTTTTTTTTCTTCTAATAACTACAAGTATCTTGTTAACCAATTCATTTCTCTAACACTCCCAGTGATGTATAAGCTATGATGATAAATTCGCAAATTTTGAAAAACTTGTCAAGCAGTGACATAAATTACATCATTTTTTCATGAAACAATTTATAACAAACCAATATGATATATATAGACAGTGGGTGATTACACTATTAGACAATTTTAATTTTGACATTTTTTGTGCTTTTTAAAATATACTGGACGAAATGGCCATTAACATCAGACATTCAAACAACAATTATTGAATAACATTTTAGAGTATCGATTTAGTCATGAGTGCAATTAGGGGACCAACCACAAATTTAAGAAAGGCACAAAAAATCTCCCTTACCCAGTATCATAAAAAGCTACACATGAATTGTAACTTAAAGACATGCAAAGACATGCAACGACATACAATATTTGTATTTCTTTTTGTAGAAATCGCATGATATGATGACACAAATATATACATGCATATAATTTTTCGAAATATATATATATATATATTTTTTTTTTTGAAAGATTTTATTATTGTTGTTGTTTATTTATAAATGGAATGGATATCAACGGAATTAAAAAAAAAAAAAAAAAAAAAAAAAAAATCAGATAATATAACAAAGCGATAGCGAACCCGTATTCTGAAACATAAAGCTTTCTCTCATAATTTTCGTTGAGATTTGAGTACTTTTAATAAATATTTGCTTATGGGGATGCGTGAAACAGATATTTTACTATTATTATTATTATTATTATAAAGGTTGAAATCTAGGTACATTGTGAAATTTGTCAAAAGTTTATTTGAACAAAGAAAAAATTAAGCTTTTTTTTTTTTTTTTTTTTTACACACACACATACACAGATATATATATATATATATATATATATATAAGAATGAACTAGCTTATAAATAACTTCCACAGTTAAAATCTCGTTAAGGTTTTATCAGATGACACATTTCTAAATAGAAGATCCAATTATTTCAACCATTTTGCGATTATACACTTTTATGACAAACTCTGTATAAGTTTTTCTATAAGAGGTCCAGTGTGTTATTTTGATGCATAATTTCAAAAATTAAATCATTTAATTTTATAGAGTATTATTTTTAAAATTAGGATAAATGTCACTGTATATATATGTGTTCAAAGAAGTAAAACAGAAATGTAAAAAAATTCTTACAGTCGTCTTTTCAGTTCTCTAAATATGCTAATTCTGTAAACAACGAAAAAAAAAATCTCTTATAATTATTAAATATATTTAACATACATATGTGCATCTTTTCTCCACATAAAAATATTATGTATAATTAATACTTAAAGTAAAATGTTTAAGCGATTGACGAAATTTTCTTGTTTTTAAAAAATAAGTTATTTTTCCTTCCTGAATAGTAAATAAAAATGCAAATTCAAATATTTAAAAAGAATAATGCTCACGAAACATCATTGCATTAAAAAGTTGCTATATCTTGCTATAATAGATCTAAAATATCCTTTACTCGTTTTCTCCGATAACTATACTACAAATAAACCATAAGTATTACTAAAAAGCACTTTCTATTGATTTGAAAACATTAGTAAATAGAAGAAACATTATGAGATTGGAAATTTTTTTTTGTTCTGAAAACAGGAAACTCTTCTCTCTCATGTATTGGTTATATATATATATATTTATGTATTGATCTTTTATTTTCGAAAACTCGGTGTAATCATCGTCCAAATGAACAAATAAAAATAATTCACATCGCAAACGGGGAAGAAAATATTTAATTTTACAAATTTCTCTTTGAAAACATTATAGCAACGTTTATAACAAAATATAGCAAAACGTTACAGCAATAAACTCTATTTATGTGTATATATAGCAAAGCATAGTAGCACTAAACTCTATACAGGGTGATTAAAAAAAACGTGGACAAAATGACACGGTAGATCAGTCATACAACAAGGATCAAAAATCTCATAGGAACAGAGGGTCGCAACTGCGATCCGGAGCCGCTACAGGGCGCCTAAAATAATACATAACACAAAGAGAAGAAACAAAACCATTACAGATCATTTTATTGATAATTACTCACTCCCATGCGACAAATCAAACCAAATGTTGAGCCTACAGGAGAAGCTCAAAGTTTTTGCCAGATGCATCGAGACACGCCTGGCATCTACGTTGCATAGAACGCCACACCTTCTCAAAGATACCAGGTGTATCTCGAACACATCCTGCTGCCACAACGATTCTTCCTACCAAATCTTCGGACGTTCCAAAAGGTGTTTCATACACAAGTTCTTTTAAAAATACCCATAAGAAAAAATCCAAGGTAGTCAGGTCTGGTGGTCGTGATGGCCATGCGATTGGTCCACCGCGACCATCCAGCCGCCAGGAAAAGTAGCCGGCAAATGTGCTCTGACGTCTGTGCTGAAATGTGCAGGAGCTCCGTTGTGTTGAAATCGAATGCGTTGACGAATAGGCATCGGAACATCATTCAGCATTTCTGGCAGAACCTCTTGCAAGAATGTTAGATAAATGGGACCGTTAAGTCTTTTTGTGAGAATGTATGGACAAAGTAAACAGTTTCTTACAATGCCAGCCCACACGTTAATGAAAAATTTTCGTTGTGCGCCGTGAGGACGTGTAGCATGCGGATTTTCCTCCGCCCACGTATGCAGGTTGTGAAAGTGCATCACACCCTCTAATTAGAACGCAGCCTCATCCGTGAAGAGAACACTTGCTGCGAAATTTCGGTCTGTATCACTTTCTTGCAAAAACCACCGTGCAAAATCCATACGATTGTTGTAGTCTGTCGGTTCCAGTGCCTGAGACCGTTATAAATGATAAGGACGTAGTCCTTCGACGTGTACAATGCGCCAGATGGTAGCTTGGAGATATGGGTCTTTCGGGATACAACTCGTTTACTCGTTGAAGGATTACGCTGGAGTTCTTGGACAACTCATTCTTCAGCATCAACTGTCCGAGTTATTCGTTGGCGACCAGCATCTGGCTTGTGCACGTCGAACGAACCGGTTTCACACAATCGTCGATGCAGAGTGGCAAAGTATGAGCGGCTAGGCATCTTTCTACCAGGATATTTCTCATGACACATTCGCCTCGTCCTTTGCAGTTGGCCATGACGTAAATTAAATGCATGTCGGAAACTTCGCGGTGCGTGTAACTAGCCATGTTACGCCCAACGTATCCACGGCTCGAATGAAGACAATCTCCGTTTGCTGAGCTTGTGTTTGTATCGCAACGCTCTCTCGTGGCTCTAGCGCCCTCTACAGGCGTTTGCGACCCTCTGTTCCTATGTGATTTTTGATCCTTGTTGTATGACTGATCTGCCATATCATCTTGTCCACGTTTTTTTGAATCACCCTGTATATATAACAAAACATAGCAATAAACTTTAATACTGTATATATAGAGAGAGATAGCACTGTATATATTTTAACTGCATACTGTATATATTTAATACTGTATATATATATAGTAAAACATTATTACAATAAACTAATTTAAAGACCGAAATTTTGTTATAGATTTCTACTTTATTAAATTCTGTAATTATTATTAACACTAATATGCGTGTAATATTGCTTATGTAATAACTTTGAAAGCATTATTGAAAAAAAAAAGTTGGTAAACGTAGGAATATTTATATTTATTTTAATTCAAAAGCTTGTAACAGGTGATTTACAGCATCCTCACTATATTGCTCCATAATTACCGGTAGATATGACTAGAATTCAAATAATTTCACTCAAAATAAATTCAAACATTTTTGAGTTTGAAAGAAATGGGAAGATCGACTTTAAAACGCTTGCGTAACTTTTGCTAAAATACGACTTAGAACAATTCTTAATATAAAAATATTTGTAAATTAAAGAACTTACCAAATATATCTTTACTCGATACCATTTAACTAAACCTCAATGAGAGTACCACAAAAAAAAAAAAAAAAAAAAAAAAAAAAAAAAAAAAGAAAAGAAAAGAAAAAAGAAAAGAAAAACAAAGAAAAAAGAAAAAGAATGTAAATCTTCGAAAGGAAAGTTTTGTTGAAAGTTCTGTGTACTTTGTATATATATTGTCTCTACGAATATAAAATCTATAATTTTGATACAGATTTTTTTTTAATAAAATGAATTATCTATAATATATTTAATATATATTCATTATGCTAATAAAAAAAAAATCTTGCTTGGTATTATTTAGAACTGTAATTGAAATTTAGGTTAATAACACTTAATTAAAGTAAGTTTAATTAAATAATAATTATTGTTTATAGGCCATATTGATAGCTTCAACTAAACTTCGTGATTGTTTAAATATTCCATAGTACTTACGATGAGTTTTTTTTTTTTTTTCCTCTTGCGAAAAATTGAAATCGTTAATTTTTTTTAACTCAATTTTGAGATAGTGACTCCTGACGATTACCTCTAAATTCTAAATATTTTCCTTTTTTTTTTTTTTTTTAATCAGTTCATATAAAAAAAAAATCGCCTTCTTTTTATGATTTTTTTTTATTCAATTTAAAAAGAGTATTTATTTTTCAAATATAAATTTAAAATAATACTAGTCACATTAGATTTTGTGGTTTGTTTTTTTGTGGCAAATTGTTCTTCTGTTCATTTTTCTTTCTCATTCTTAAGCAGTTATGCTTTGAGAAGCTATACTGAGTGTCCTGTATGTCTATGAACAGTTTAAAAATGTATGAAATTGAAAGTATTGGTAGGACTGAACACGGTTTGCGAAAAATTTATCCTCGTGAAGAATTTTATTTATTTATTTGGTTTTAAAAAAAATCGTCAATGAATGGAGCCGCACAGACGTGTATCGGGAAATACACAAAAATCAGTTTTATAAACTGCACGGTTTTATAATCACCAGCTCATTTTTTTATTTTCTCTCCTACCTGAGCGTACATGAAATTTTAATTGCGACTCTGACTCGATATATGAAAATTTGTTGGAGAAGATGTTTACCTCAAATAAAAATCGGGTCAGAGGGTTTTTAACGTGTTCGCAAACTGTTAATTGTGGTCATAGCAAATACAAGGAATAAGGGTTCTTTGAAACTGTTCATGTAAATCAATAATTTTTTTCATGGAAATGTGTGATTTGCTCATGTACATCGCCTTCTATCGGGGAAAATATTAAGTATTATTTTTATTTCTTTAGCCCTCCCCCCCCCCAAAAAAAAAGGCCTTCCCGAGAATTTTTTCTTTCTTTCTTTTTTTTTTTTTTTTTGCAAATCGCGTTTAATTATACCAATTCATTCAATTTTTTATATAATTTTAAAATGTCTATACAGATTTATGAGACACCTGTTACAATGAGTTTATTGGAAATGTATGTTGAAGAAATGTTTGAAAAGTATTATTTTACATAATTAAAAGAAAAATTAATAATAATGTTTATTTACAATCTTTGGAATATAGATTAATTGAATGCATTTTATAAATTGTGTCAAATATATGTAAATCAAGACAGTGCCTCACTATATAATAATTAATTTTAAAATAAAATATTTATTTTAATAGGAAATATAAATTGTGGACATCCCTACGATTTGATTAATTTTACAAACCATATATAATTTGTATTAAATTTTTGATGAAAATTTTCTAAATCTTTATAGAAATGAATTTGTGTGCATCGTGCATGTTTATTCTTTCTCTCTTTCTTTTTTTTTTTTCGTAAGAAAAATACCGTAATAATTTGTCAACCTGTAAACAGACATCAGGCAAAAAATGAAACTTTTTTCGTTGTTCCAGTGTTTGACAAACTATGCTAATTAATCTGAAAGTTGGATTTATTTTTTAATATATATTGATTATGAACAAGAAAAAAAAAGTAATAGGATAGGTGCTCCAGTAATTGTCATCTATCCCGAAATAATCAATAAATAAGAAAAATAATGAAATCATATATTTGACGTGTACGAGTTTTAACATTTTATGTCAAACGCTGGAGCATAGGGTACTACTAACTTTTAAAATGAATAACTAGTAGTGGCAAACATTGGAACACAGGGTGCCAAATACTAATAAAAGGAAAAACTTTAGGTGTCAATTACTGGAACATTGAGTGGGTTTTAAATAAAAATTCATTTAAAAAAAAAAAAAAAAAATTATCAAATGTATATATTTTAACATATGCGTGGTTCTGAATGTCTTTCATGCCATATGTCTTAACTTAAGATTTCTAAAAATATTTTCTGATGAATAGAACATTAAAAACATCAGAGATTGCTCTAAAAGTGTCAATCACTGGTGCACTTACCCTTATACTAGTACGAATAAAATGCTTTTATTTTGAGTTCCTCCTTTATTGTTGGAATGAAAAACTGTAGCAATATAATTTTCTAAAGCAAACTTTTTTTTTTTTGGTAAATATCAATACTGTCAATATAAGGAGAATTTAAATATAGCTGTGGCTCTAAAATTCACACGATGGTGATAAATGCCGAAATGTCACTGTTGAAACTAAAAATATTTTTAGGTTCTGTATGTTCGTGTGTCTCTATATTTCACGATAGCGGCTGCAACTGCCCTCCCCCCTATTTAGTTGCAAATTGGTACACATGTTCATGAGACACACGAAATTAGCTGTATAGTTATGGGTTTATATTATTTTGCGGATAGTGTACAGGGACACATGAATTTTTTTCTTATCCCTACGGCCTCAACTTTACAGACAGAAAAATATTTTAGGTTCTGTGTGTATGTGCGTACCACGATAGCAGCTGCAAAAATCACTCAGTTGACTTCCGAATCAGTACACATGTTCATGAGAAATACGAAATCAGGTGTATAGTTTAGGGCTTGCATTCTGGGAACAACTACAGTATTTCCCCCCAGCTAGATTTGGCGATTTTTCGTTGGCGATTATAGCTAAATCATAAATCATATAGCATAAATGATAAAATCGTAAGCTAAATTATATATCATAAATCATAAAATCATAAATCCAAAATAAATAGCATGTAGGCGGCCATATTATATCGCAAACAATCCAGAACGACATCGTTATCTTTTAAATCGGCGCCAAAGAAAAATCGTCAAATTCAGCTGAGGGGAAATACTATAGTTGTACCGCATTCTGTCTGTGGTTCATGTACAGAGACACATATTTCTTATAATTACGTCCTATGGATAGAATTCCTCTGTACCGTGACAGTCGCTCTATTTTTTTTTTAATAATAGGTTGAGTAAGCCAAAAAACAATATTCTATTCCTGCTCTAATACTTTCATACGCATGCTGTATTTTATTAGTTATTTTCCATCAAAATTCAGAGGATATTGATAAAAACTTGATTAAAAGGAATAGTTTTGTTTACAACAACAAATACGTTTCCAAATTTAGAATCGATTATGCCACTTTTTTAAGATGATAATAATGCATGATAATTTTGTTAAATATTCTAATGTTATAATTTGTTAATATTTTGTTATATAATGTTATAATTTTGCGGTAGGATATCATGTTTCTCGAAAGCATTTATGTAATTAAAATAAACACGTTTTCTTTAACTGCAATTAAATAACATCATACATGGGAAAGAAAAATATTTTCACCCTTTTACAATTAGTAGATAAATTATGAAATTATATCTTTTATAAGGTATTTCTTTTGTCTTTATATCAGAAGGTAAATGTTCATTCATCTATTTATATAAATATAACTTAATTTTTTTGTAATTAAACAAACAATATGTAGATTTTAGTCTATAATTAATCACTTTAAAATTTTATCTGAAAATTCATTTTATAAAGATATGAATTATTTTAACACATGCAGTTAAATTCTGAAATAAAATATTTAAATACCTAATCTTAAATCAACTTTAAAATAATCCGAAATTTCATATGACGTTTATTAACGTATATTAAAATACCTCAAAAATTAATTTCTTAGATATGATTTAAGGCGATTTTATTGCGTAATGATTTCTCATATTAGAAATTAAGAATTCCTTAAACTTTACGCCTTCTTAAGTTTATCTCATATTACGTGAAATATTTCATTGACGTTGTTGATAGTACTTCATGCATATTTTACGTTTCATGATTTAGTGAAGTTTTACTATATTAATATTATTTAATGTTATGCACTTTATAAATTGGATAATAATGTAATGTACATAAAATGCTATCGCATTTTTAATATGAAAACCTGTTGTTCTTTTTAAATAATATTTTACATAAAAATATATTTATTTTACATTTATCATTAAAAAGATATTTGGATTTAAAAATACGTCTAGACGTTAGAAAATTTTAAAAAATTATATTTCTTACACTGTATGATCAATATGATATATCTTTTAAGCAGATGTCGTACTAAAATTTGTAATTTTGCGATTTTTCTTTTCAATTATATTTTACTAATGAAAAAAACATATATAATCCATTCATTATTATAAAAAAATTAAAAATGAAAGAAAGAAAGAAAGAAAGAAAACTATAATATTATTTTACATTTAAACAACCCTATTCATATTTGTCAGAAAAACATGTTAGAGTTTTGTAATTAGTCTTATTTAATTACATAATCAGAGTTTTGAAGAAAAATGTATTTAAAATAAATACTTTAGATATTTAATTTTAAATTATAAAGATCTAGTGTTTTAAAATTAATTTTATCTTTTGTATTTAACTACTGCATATTGAAGAAGAACAAAAACGTGAGCTAATTATATGTTTCGTAATTGAACAAATGTACCAAATTATATATATATATATATATATATTTATTTATTTACTCTCTGAACATACTATAAAAGGAAACTATTGTAATCATGACCAAAATTTGGCATTCAGATTTTGGTGTATGTATACATTTTGAGTTCCATTGAGTTCATTTTTGCTTTTTCTTCTGTGATGGGTGTATGTGTGTGTGTGTGTTTGTAGGTGTGTGAGTGAACATTACAGCGTCTAAACACTTTGCATGAATGAGCTACAAATTGGTTCAAAAATTGAAGGTCACTGTAATAACCCTTATGATTTTGGAAATATTAGCACTTAAAGTTTATTATTATTATTATTATTATTATTATTTACAGGAACACAAAGAAAAATTCTTTATCATTATGGCGTATGGGCTCAAATTATTTAAAGTTCGATAGTGTCTAAATGCCTCATTCTAATCAACTGAAAATTTATACACATGCTATAGGTCACAATCACACACACTCAATAGATTTACGCGAATGTAGCACAAAGTTTTTTTTGCAGGAGAGAGAAATACTTCATTATTGTGGCTTGAGGTTTATAGATATTATTTATTTTCCTATTTTATTAAATTTAAAGGGATAATAAAAGAATATTATCTATTGATTTAATTACATTTCAGAAATTGATTATTTATGTTTTATTTTTATTATAATTTTTTAAGTGGATACACTTGTAGCTCAAGAATGGTATAAGTTCTGCAGTTTTTTTTTTAAACGTAAATGCATTTAGAAATACTAAATAATGTACACTACTAAAACTTTTAGTTCAAACTTGAACCACTATGCGGAGTAAAGTTATAAGTAATGCCATAATATGTTTCAACCTCACTTTTGAGTTTTCTACTTCTTCCATTTGAAATTCCTTCGCACCAAAAGTTGTAGAAATCTTTCGGCGAACACGCAATTGTAATTCCTTTTTATTGAGGAGATGCTGCCACTATCGCGCTGAAAATCACCGTGAAAATAGGACATGTGAAGTGAAAACGCGTGCGATTACATTATTGAAAACCAAATTCATTAAAAGAAAAAAATAATAATAATAAGACCTTTATTCAATTGACCACTAACGAAATACTACTATAAGAAAGTTTAATGAAGTATATTCTTTTAAGAAGAGAGAAAAAATTGTTATACAGTCCAGGAAGTATGAATCAGTAAAATTCTTTTTCAAACCAAACCTTTAATTAAAGAGCGTGGTAGAAAACATAGGGTAGAGTGCAAATTTTGTGCAACAACTCACACATGGATCTAGAAAACGTAGCCATTTTTATTGAAATCAACGAAACACATACACACACAGAATTAATGTGCAAGAAAGCGTGACAGAGTGCCAGACTTTTAGACTTGAGACACGAAAGTATTCAGTTCGATCCCCGCTTCGGTCGAATGTTGAAATTCTTTTTTATTTAAAACTTAATACCAATATTTCGTTCAACATAAAATTACCAAATCATTGTAAAAGGTTAAACCATCGGGTGGTTGGAGCTATTTTAGCACAAAGTTTTATTTCAAAGTAACACTATATTTTTAACAGTGAATACCTGGTACTGACTAAGATTAAGCTTATCTAAAAAGTATTAATTTTAAAACATTCATTAGAAAACAGAATAAATTTTCAGTGAATACGTTTATGACTTCGGTTTAGTATCGATTTCTGTTTTCTATAATTAGCTGTTTCGCTAAACAAAAACAATCGGATGTGGACACCTTATGACTTTCTTATACAAACATAGGAATATACATATTCTTATGAAAAGATATCCAGTTTTCTGTGAGATAACTCTTTCGTAAATAAACATGCAGGTTCCAGTCCACGAACATTCCTTAAAAAAAAAAAATCTTCTACTTGAACCAAAAAAGTTAGTACAATAATACGGTCATATATGTCACCGAGACAAAACTACCATTGCAGAATATCTCATTGGTAAATGCACAGAGTACAATGAAAATGAGTCGAGTATAGATGATCCAATTTTGTTCTCATTGGCATTAGTGGCGGGAAAATTTTACCAAAATAATTAACTGAGATAAACTGAGAAAGAGTTTTGGCTATCCTGAAGCAACATTTATCGCAAAATTTTATTACTAATCTCGTCATACCACAAATTAGCAGCTAGCTTAGATTTTTGATTTTTGCACCCAATTTGGCGAATTGGCGAACGTAATTGTCGAAATTTTTTTGTTTAGTGCTGCCAAAGTTTGGAAGCTTTAACTCTAGTAATAACAGAGTTCTGGAATATTCTGGAAAAAAATTATTTATTTGTTGCGCAGAATTAAAGTCTTCAAAAGTTCTATAAATAATTCACAAGACTATAAATAAGAAAAATAAGTATGACTGTTGATGATTGTAGACTAGAGCTAGCCTATATCTTCACGTGTCACTTTCTACACGGTATTGCAGTAAACAGGGAATCAGATGAAAGTTTTTTCATTTCCACGATGGTGGGCTTTGACTTAGCGTCAAATTAAGCATTCAAATGTGACAAAAAATGGTAGTAAGGGATTTACAAAATGTGAAAACTTTACCTCAATAGGAGTCTTGTTCTAGAAATTTTGCAATGACTCATTGGTTTCTCGCGCAGAACTACTTTGAAAATTCCATAAACCACTGACAATACTTTCGATGAATTCAAATTCCATTCAGACTTCGAAATATTCGCTTGTTCCTGATTTACCGAAATTTATGCTCTGCAGTGTATTTAAAAATGTTTATTTGATTTTTGTAGTAAAAGTGGACATTTCATCCGATTCTTTCAAGAATATTAACTTTTTAGTACAAAAAAGAGACTTATTCAACTGTTTACTGAAGATTAAATAAATAAAGTGCATTCTTCGACAAGAACTTTCTTATTTCTTGAACAATTCCTTTCTACATGCTAAAATATCGACAACGTTTTTACCAATACCATTGCAGGCTCTATCTATGGGCTGAATATTCATTAAATGAAATACATTCGTCGTCCATACCTTGATTTTGTCTTATCAATCAAGAACGATCAAATTTACGGATCAATCAAATTTACGAATCATATTGTACACGTTAAAATGTCGATAACATTCTCAACAATAAAATCACGGGCTCTATCTACGGGCTGAATATTCAATAAATTAAATGCATTTGTCGACAAGAACCTGCTTATGTCTTTAATAATAAATTTCTACACGCAACACTGTCTTCAACTTTCGAAATAATATCATTACTGGCTCTGTCATTAGCTTCTTTTGAAACGTCTATGATGGTAGGTGCTATATAATGGCCAAAACCTTTGTATTTTTGGTCATTATGAATATAATTTTCTTAAATATCTCCAAAACGAAAATCGTAGGAAGTCTAAAAAGGAAGGTGTACAACTAGATGTTATCACAAACCTATATACCAATTTATAAATTTCTACGTTCAACCGATTTTGAGTTATACGAGATACACTCCCCCCCCCACACACACACATACTTACTACAGACGTCATGAAAATTCGTGTAAAGTCGTTGATATCTCTGAAATGGGAACTCACATTAAAACCAAAGTTTCACAGGTGTACAACTAGACATCATAAATAGTCACACATATAATTTTGCAACATTCTACGGACATTCATTTTTGAGCTATGCGAAATACAAAATCCATTTCGCAAATCGGAATTACTATACTTCCTTATACTTTGTATAAGGAAGTAAAAAGGATAAGAAAGTAAAATATCTGAAGAATTGTGGATAAAAAGTAAGCAAAATAAAACAGTTTGCAGTTTTATAAATAAATATATATATATATATATATATATATATATATATATATATATATATATATATATTGGGTTGTTCGATAAATAATGTCGTTTTTTAAAACCTTCGCTTCTAAAAACCAAGGCTTCTTCGAACGTGGAATTTTTCAACTTACCGAAAGATGGCAAAAGGTCATCCAACAAAATGGTCAATATATCATTGATTAATGTTTGTTGTTAATATAAATAAATTCACTTTGAAAAACAAGAAAAAAAAACGACATTATTTATCGAACAACCCAATATATATATATAATTAAATTTAAAAAAAGAAACATTTGTGAAGAATTGCTTATCCGATTAAACAGTTAATTAAAATATACTTATGCTGATATAAAACAAAGTAAAAATAACAAACCATTTCTCTCTGAGTTCTAAGAACAAAATATCATTTTTAAATAATAATAATTACAAAGCTTTTTTTTTTTTTTTTTTTTTTTTTTTTTTTTAACTGAATTACTCAATAAAAGATTCCGTAAATGCTTAATAATACATATATAAATAAAAAATATAATTGAAAAATATTAACAAAATATCATTTTTAAATAATAATAATTACAAAGCTTTTTTTTTTTTTTTTTTTAACTGAATTACTCAATAAAAGATTCCGTAAATGCTTAATAATACATATATAAATAAAAAATATAATTGTTTTAATCGTCAACAATAGAAGCAACCATTTACTCTAATTTAACAATTCAAAACATTTTGTTATTTTTGAAGCGTGTAAATGTAAACAGAGTGATAAAATTAATTAAAAATCGATATCATTATTTTTATTTTTAGGTTTTATGTGTTTTTCTTTCATAATTTGGCCTTCAGCATTTACTTTTTTGGTTTAAATAATAATAATAAATAATAATTATAATAATAATAAATATTGTTACATGAGGTGAAATTTCAACGAGTAAAAGTATATTTTTTTATGAGAATTACTTTAATTGTGAAAATGATCTAAAATCAAAAATTATCGGGAGTATAAAACTGAATAATTTTTTATATATATATTAAAAATAAAATTGTTTTGAATGTATATTTTAATAAAGAAAAATAAACTTACAATTATATAATTTTTAAAATATGCATTTACATGCATTCAATGATATCTAGAGATAAAATAAATTATTTCACCCCCCCCCTTTTTTTTTTTTTTTTTTTTTGGTAATTTGTAAAATTTAAAAGAAAACATTTTAACACACATTATATCTTTTATAATATATACAGAATTCCAGATACAAAAATCTCCTTTAAAAGAACACAATTTGGAAATTAATAATACTTTTTTTAAAAAAAAACAGCAGCTTTTAAATTATACAAAGTATTTATTTAAAGATTGCAATGACATAAACACGCTTCACTATAATATAATGTAGCGGGAAAAATGTTTTAATTGTGATTAATTCAATGTTGTAAAACATAACAAGTAATAAAGGTACACTGTTGAAACACAATTCTCAAAAATAAGCAAGATCCTCTCAAAAATAAACAGGATTTTCTCAAAAATAAACAGGATCTTTTCATTTTTGAGAAGTTTCATTTCGAGTAGGAACGTCTTATTCTTAAGATTTTTTTCTCATTTAACTATTCATATTACATTGACTTTTGTACTATTTTAATGAAAGTTGTGTCGGTTATGAAAGCCTTGGCTACGATGTAAAGCATCAGAATACGAAATCAAAGATTGTGGGTTCGGCCCCCGTCAAGGGAAATTGTTAGAAATGGCTTTTATTTAAATCTTAATTGTATATATATTTTTTTTATTTATTCATTGTGTCATAATGTTAATTTTATTTATGCTAGGTATTCAGTTAATGTTATGCAATTTCTAGATTTTCCGAATTCCCAAATATTCTGGTCTAGAAAATTCATCAGTTGTATATAAAGTGAGGTAAAATTTGAAATGAATAGTTAAATGAGGAAAAAAATTCTTAAAAATGAGAAGTTCCTACTTAAGGTTATTGTAAGAAATGAAACTTTTTAAAAAAGAGAAAATTTTGCTTATTTTTGGAGAAGTGTGTTTTAACAATGCATATTTTTACGATTTTTTTTTCTGAAAATAACATGCTAAATGAAACTTACATATAGTTTATTTTCTTTACAAAAATCATTTTTGAATTTATTTTTACATTAAATCAAATTATTTATGACAAAATGTTGATTAGTTAACATAGATAGTTAAATGTTTTCTAAATGTTGTTAGTTAACTTTGATAAATTGAGCATTTTAGATTTTATATGTTCCAGCTATTAATTTCATTTATATCACAATATATCTACTTTTTATGTCAATTAAATATTTTTAATATATGAAAATTATCTTAATTACCTTATAAAAACATATTTCGTTCATATCTTTAATTTTAATTGCTATAAATTCAAACTGCACTGCTAAAAAATTTTATAGCATAAAACTAAATATGCTCTATACAAGTATTCTTGGCATAAGATTAATTATCTGTTATTTAGATATTTAAGATATTTTTCTCGCAAAGAAAACTCTGTAAACAAGTGCAGATGTTATTATACTTCTGATAATTGGGGTGAAGAGTTCAGAATTAAAATATAAGTATGACTTTTAAGATATTCAAAAGGAGAATAAAACACGATTATGCATTTTAATTTACATACATTTTTCAAATTGCTAGAGATTGAAGTTGCATTGTGTTTAGGAATATTTTAAGATTTTTCTACACATATATATGAGATTAATTATCTGCTATTTAAGTTTTTAAGATATTTTCCGAAAAGAAAACTTTGTAATCAATTGCAGATGTTGTTATATTCCTGATATCAGTGCAAATATCTTAGAATAAAATAGTAGAACTGATTTTAAGATAATTAAATGGGAAATTAAGAAAGGATTTTGAATTTGTTTAGTAGCATAGGCTATTTATACTGGAATGCATTAAGAAAGTATTTAAACTTTAATCAATTTAATTAAAAATCCGTTAGCACAAAACTTTGGTGTTAATAATAATAATAATAATAAATGCAATGGTTAATGTTTAGCCTTTTTTTTTTAGAAACTTGAAACTTGACATATTTACCCCATGTTTAAAAATATTTTCAAAAGTGTAATTAGCTCCCAAATGAAAATTAATGCTAAAAATACAAAACAGTTTACAACTCGTGAATAGCATTGATATAAGAAATGACACTGCTTTCATTAGCATAAAAATAAATAGTCCAGTCATATATATAAAGTATTTGCTAATGATATTTAATTACTATTAAAAATTGAAATTAAATTTCTCTACGGTATAATACATTGTGTTTCTTTACTAAATATAATAATGATTAGTTATATTTAAAAATATGAACTTTCTACTTCATTTCCAATAAGGATATTTGTCATGGTGTTGTAAATGCTTTGTTTGTAACATCGAACCTTCTTAACGTGAACACGCTTAATGTGAATTACTTTTAACATGAATTATTTCCACAATCCCCATCAGAAGGAGGATTCGTTTCTGAGTTACTGATAGCATGAACAAATTTTTTATTTACCTTGAGATTCACGTTAACGAGATTCGACTGTAGTATGATTTCTGTCACATTGTCAGAAATTATGACTAAGAAAAAAAAACTTACATTATTTATTTTGTCTGATAATTACTACCCATGTATTTTCATCCCATGCTTTTTCTATGGATTTTTGACTTTTTCCATCTTTTTTTACATTCTAAAGGCAATTTTTTATTACGCCATATTACAATGATCTAGGAGGTATGATAATTTTTATTTTTTATTTATTTATTTTTATTTTTATTTTATTTTATTTTTATTTTTATTTTTTATTTTTTTAACATTGACATTAATATTTGATCCTACAATTAATATTTATTTAATTCTATCAAGAGATAATTTAAAAATCGCGGGGACGGTTTCGAAAAAAGATATATCACGTATAAGCAGTTTAATTTTAGATGTAAATTAATTTAAATTGTTCGACCATTTTGGCTTAAAATATATTTTTACTTAAAATTCAAATAAGAATATTCTAAATTAGAATAAATAACAGGAATAAAATGGAGAAAATTCTAGTCAGAATCAGCACTGACTAAAATTAATAATATATTGCTAGAAATGTAGGTTATGAAAGGAAAATATTACCCATCTACATGAAAAATAATAGGAAAGAATAACTCTTTAAGAGAATATTTGTTATATGCACTTCATGGAAGGAACTTCTAATTTGTGCACAATGTTTGTAACACAAAATATGTAACATCAGATCTGTTCCTTATTTGTTGGACCTTCATTTAAACATTCAAATTCTAAATTTTAAGCACGCATAAATTTAAGTAGATTTTTGAAAACAGAAAAAAAAATATATATATATATTGCATATCAAATCTGTTGATAAAATTAGTCATAACTGTATGCAAATGAAGAATTATTTTTCTTGTAACGTTAAGTTCTTTCTGGGAGAAAATTAATTAATAAATACGAGAACATTCAAAAAGCTAACAAGAAAAACTGTTTTCTTTGCCTTCAAGCACTAATGCTGCACAAATTAAATTAACTTGATCTGAAAGTTGAAACTTTTATTTTTAATGTGAATATTGATTCCGTGATAAAGACATATCCATACGTTAAGAATATACTAAATTGGTAAATTGAAACAAATAACAATACAATTTTTATTAAAATCACACAATCAACTGTGGAAGAAAATCATATTTACTGAAATTTTATTTTTCCAGCTAAGTGAAAATAATGCCTGGACCGAAAGTCGAAGTCCTTCTGTTGAGCTATCTACATAATAGACCAGAGATGTTTCTGCCTAAAGGTTGTCTAAGTGAGTAATGCTGACCGGCGTGTCGGCCTTGATAGCTCAATTGGTAGAGCCTTGACCTTGTAAGTCAAAGTTCCGGAGTTCGACTCCGGTCCAGGCATTGTTTTCACTCAGTCGGAAAAATAAAATTTCAATAAATATGATTTTCTTCCACAGTTGATTGTGTGATTTTAATAAAAAATGTATTTCTTTCTCCCATTATCTAATGGTGTTTTCCATTTCCTGCGGCTTATTCTCTGTTGAGCTATCTACATGATAGACCAGAGATGTTTCTACCTAAAGGTTGTCTGCGTGAGTAATGCTGACCGGGATGTCGGCCTTGATAGCTCAATTGGTAGAGCCTTGACCTTGTAAGTCAAAGTTCCGGAGTTCGACTCCGGTCCAGGCATTATTTTCACTCAGTCGGAAAAATAAAATTTCAATAAATATGATTTTCTTCCACAGTTGATTGTGTAATTTTAATAAAAATTGTATTTCTTTCTCAAATTATCTAATGGTGTTTTCCATTTCCTGCGGCTTATTCTCTGTTGAGCTATCTACATGATAGACCAGAGATGTTTCTGCCTAAAGGTTGTCTGCGTGAGTAATGCTGACCGGGGTGTCGGCCTTGATAGCTCGATTGACAGAGCCTTGACCTTGTAAGTCAAAGTTCCGGAGTTCGACTCCCGGTCCAGGCATTATTTTCACTCAGTCGGAAAAATAAAATTTCAATAAATATAAATAACAATACATTTTTCTTTTAATGCATCATTCAGTATTGTAAATTATGCAAACAAACAGCATGTCAGATTTTCGCTCTAATTGAACGAGAATCGTATCAGTAAACTAAGGAACAAGGTTCGATTCCTTTCCTAAACACGTTTACGTTTGTTGGAATTTATGAGGTATTTCCCAGTAATTCTGGAAGTGTGGTTGAAATAACTTTATTAAATTAAACTTTAGTGTTTACGTAAACAAAGAACGATCCGTGTACATTACAATTATTTTAGGAATACAATACGTGATAATTTCGTGAAATACTATAATATAGATAAATGACATCATGCATCAGAAAAACAATTAATGTATCTATTATTAAAGTATACACCCAAGCAGCACCGAAACGTTCTCTGAACGTTCAAAAAGTGTTCTGCAAACACGTTCTAAGAACGTTCACTTTGAACGTGTTATAGACGTCTATCTGTCCATCTTGAAGACGTACAATAGTACGGTTCAGAGAACGTTCAATGAACGTGTAACTATCACCATCGGTGTTATAGAAGCGTTCTGAGAACGTTCTATGTATACGGTCTCAGAACGTTCTAAACGTTTTTACAACGTTTTCAAAACGTTATGCACATTTTCAGAACGTTCCAGAAAACGTACTGTAAACGTTCTAAAATAGTGTAGTTAAAAAAAAAAAAAAAAAAAAAAAAAAAATTATGGCGTCATTATAAAAAATCACCTCAGTACGAGCGTTTAGAAGTAAAAATTACATAGCTGATGACGAATAATGATACAACACATGAACAGGGATATGAATTACTTTTTTTTTCAATTCAAATAATGTTTGAGAAATTTTAACATACTTACTATTCCTTTAATTTCAACGTATATGCATCAAAAATTCTATATTCTATGACAGTTTTCCCCAAAAAGTGTCATAACGTCTCTTTATACCTTAAAAAATTTCTTAAATTTTTGCATTTTTTAAAAATTTCTTTTTTTCCCCTAATCTGAATATAATGAAGTTGTAGTATTAATTACAAAACTTTGAATACACACCATAAAATGCAAGAACTCGCACCAACTGTTTCGGATCAAAAGAAGACACAACCCTTCATCAGGCGAACATTGTAGGCACGAGAGCTGCAAACAAGCACGTTGAGTGTGTTGAATGCGTTGCCGCTTTGTTTGTAGAAGCCGTGCTTTGTTTGTAGCAGTTGCGAGTTCTTGCATTTTATGGTGTTTATTCAAAGTTTCGTAATTAATACTATAACGTCATTATCTTCAGATTAGGGGAAAAAAGAAATTTTTTAAAAATGCAAAAGTTTAAGGAATTTTTTAAGGGATATAGACATGTTAGGACACTTTTTGGGAATTACTGTCATAAAATATGGAATTTTTCATGCATATACGTTGAAATTAAAGGAATAGTAAGTATGTTAAAATTTATCAAACATTATTTGAATTTAAAAAAAAGTAATTTATATCCCTGTTGCTGTGTTGTATCATTATTCTTCATCTGCTATGTACAACTAAACTCTTGATTTATTTTGCTGGTTTTAATCCTTGTGATTCCGAATGCGTCATCCTATGATTGATGTTTGTTTTTCATGGTTGTTTTCTGTTTGATTCTCTGATTTCTTGAAGTAAATAATTTATTCCAATTTATTCTTCATTTCTAACTTCAATTAATTTCTTGTACGATAGGGTGCCCGCTAGCAATTTGCTATTATAGCTGCTAACGAACGGAATCGTACATTGGTGCTCAACGACGAAAAGGGTCACCCCTGACGAGTTTTTTTTTTTTTTTTTTTTTTTTTTTTTCTACCATTATAAGCTTTTCCTAAAAAAAATGTTTAAAATGCTGTCTTAATTTTTTATTTCCTCGTTGCTTGTTTGTAACTTTTGATTTGATTTTCATGTGGTTTTTAGGCACCGGCAAAATTATTAAAATTGCAACTAACAATATAGGAATAAATTTATGATTAGACTGAAGTTAAATAAAATAAAAATCAATAAATAAAAAATCAATGTTTCAATAAATCACAATCAGTCTCCCCAGGTAATTTAAATTTGTTGTAATTTCCTTCTCATTGACCTATGTGGTTTCAGGGATCTTATATCTGTTGCTTGGCTTTAACTAAGATTAAAAAATTCATTTATACATATATATATATATATTATTATTATTTTTTTTTAATACAGGGTGCAAAGCATTGTGACGAGAATACCTTTATCTCCGCAACTATTGGTCGCAAATATATAGTTTCAGTTACAAAATGTTTTAAAGAATATGAGCATTTGTGGTATATAACATGTTTAAATTTAAAATATCTATTTTTTCAAAATTGCAAAAACTAGATTTTTACATAGTCACAGATCCCTATAGTCATATTTAGAAAACTGACACTCATTCTAACAAAAAGTTTCATTTCTATTCTCCCAAAATGGAACAAGATATTTAAAGTTTGGATTTTCTAACATATTTCGGCCTTCAATAAGGGATCGGTTTAAAAGTCCTAATTGGACTTTGTTTGCATTTTCCCTGGGTTTATTAAAGAATTTTTCATTGGCATTTTAATAAAGCCCGAGAAAATGCGAAATAATCCTAAATTTTGAAACTAACTATCGCAGACAATTTTGGGTGCACAAAAGTGAAACTTTTTGTGTTATATTTTTTAGGTTGGAACTCAACTTTCACTATTAGTGTCATGAAAATTGTATAAAAATTATCAGTTTTTGTGATTTTTAATAAATTAATTTTTTAAATTTAAACATGTCATATTATATAATGAATTCTTACATTTTTTTTAAAATACATTTTCTTATTGGAGGACGTCTGAGACCAATTGTTGCGCAAATAAAGACCTGCTCTCGACTTTGCACCCTGTATATTCTAAACATTTCTGGGTACTACTTTGTAAGTCCATGGATAGTTTATAAATATATTTGAATGCTGAAGTTTATAGAAAGTTTTAATATTTCAACATAAAAAATAATTTCAAAAATGAATGTACCAATACACCGCTAAAATAATATATAATTGAGTTTAGAATATATTGTTAATTTATAATAATAAGAAATTGAAACAAAAAATTAAAAATTAGTTAGAAGGAGGAAATTTTAAAAATTTCCAAATACTTAAATACATATATATATTTTTAATCAAAATATTTTTCTAAAATATTTAACATACTTCATATTTTTAAATTTCAGTGCATGTGTGTATACATATTTTCAGTTTACAGCAGCAGTTTACAAAAATGATGTTTGCAGGTATTTAAATTTATTCCACATGGCAATGTAATTGGTATTTTTTAAATGTTTAAATTTCTTTAAATTGAGTCAACGCAATTTTTACCTCATTTGATGCAATTATGCTATCATGGCGTATTAAATAATTGATAAATGTAAATATTATTAGTATTACTAAATAATATAGTAAATCGTCCTTTTTTTTAAGCAGAATATCTTTTTTTATAAAGATGTGGAATAAAATTGAATTGAATCTTTGTTTTATTATGCAGTTAAACAATTTCATATATTTTATTTATTATATAACAGTAAAGAGATATTTAAAATTGTAAGTCGGTGAAACTTAGGATATTATTTTAAAAATATGCAATTTGCATAACCTAGATTGTATATATATTATCATATAAACATTAAATAAATACTTCAGAATTTAAAAAGAAAAGAAAAAAAAAAAAGAATTACATACCTTCCTCATTTTCTTCATAAGAATTTCTCCAAGAAAACACCCTTCCAACTAGCATTTTAAAATACATAATGACCAGTCTGGAAGGGCATTCACTTAAAATTAGCTCTCATCTTTTAAATTCTTTATGTTACTTCATTCAGAAGCATAATAACCAAAAATAGTCATTTTAACAATTTCCATCTCAGAAGACTGAATTAATAAAATGAATCCATAATTTCTAAGCGGTTTTCTGTAAAAGGAGCAGTTTTTTCTGCGATACAAAGCTACTTACAAGTATCAAATGTTAGGCTTAAGAACTTACGCAGATATGAAAATGATTGTTTAATTGATATTAAAATAAGACTTTAATAAATAGAAAATAGAGAATATTACAGGTTAAAAATATTACATTTTTACCTTTTCTAAAGCTTATCCAAGTCATTATAACGCGAAAACTGAACAAAACAGATTACATTACATGTTTTAAAATTACCGCTTCACATAACGGCACGACATTCCCAAGACCTTTGAATTTGCCCGGTCAGCGAGAATTAAATAAATGCAATCCACAGATGTCAGTTTCATCTGCTCTTTCCTCCTTACATCCGGAATAATCATGTTTCAAAGTTCAACATTTGAAACAGAAATTTATTAAGCATTTATAGCTGTACAAAACATATGGTCAATATTTTAAGGAAAAATGGAGCTGAGTTAAACAATTATTTAAATTTTTATAAAGTATTTGAAAAACTTATGAGATCACTTTATTTTTCCATTTTAAAATCTCGAATTAAACGGAAAAGCATATTTTGTTTTAGTGTATATTTCAGTATTGAATAAAATATTCAGTGAAAATAAATAAAATAAAATAAGAACAATCAAACAGAGTAACGATTTAACAACATTATCAATATTGATAATTTATCAGTAACATTTAAACTTAAATAGAATCATAAATAAAATATAATAAAAGTTTAAAATTATGCTTAAAGAAAAGAAGAAAAAAACTCATTCTGTAACTTCCCGATGAGTATTAGAGACCGCGAGGTTCTACTCTCGAACCTTACAGACGGGAAGTGTTGGCTTCGATTCCTGGTCACGCTCGTCGACTTAGGTTTTCGGAGTTTTCCCGTGATTTTCTTTGAAACTCGCGTAAAGCACTATATTACTTATTCAATAATATCCGTGATTAGCTTTTTGTATCTAAACTTTGATTCTGGGGGAATGCATAGATTTTCATGACAGAAGACAATCATTTTTATGCTGTATAGAAGATCTTAGAAAATGTATTTTTTTAAGGGTTTATTATTATTATTATTACAAATGAAAAAAAAAAAAAAAAAAAAAAAAAAAACGGTAAATTTGTTTTAAATCATCAGAAAACGATGTTTCAATTATTCGTTTTAAAGGTGATATCGAATTCTTTTCAAAGATAATTATTGTGAAAATTTTTATCCACCCTTCCCCCATCCCCCAGGGATGATGTATACTTATTCCTAGGGGAAAAAACAATGTCCTATGAATGATAATAATAAAAAAAAAAACTGTTTGACTATTACTCGTTATACAGCCAAATTGAATCAATAATATATATCAAATGTATGCCACGCAGAAGGTTTGGTGAGTATATATATTACAGAAGCTGATAGATAGCCTTTCTGTGAATGGAAAATATTGGAACGTGGCAGTGCCACCTGTCGTCCAATATGCACCCAAAGGCAATCTGTAGAGTTTTACGTAATATTAATTTCACTTACCAAATTTACAATATTTATAAATGACAGAAGTTGAGATTTTTCGTTTCCGTTATGAGATTAAATTGGAACATAGCCACGCCACCTGTTGGCCGATGTGCATCCAAAATGGACCAGTAAAGCTTTACATAAAATCGATTTCACTTATAACTTCAGTGTATCACAAAATTTATTGTTAAATCACAAGTGTTAAAATATTGCCTTTCCGTTAAAATGATTAAATGGCAGATTAGCAACGCCACCTGTTGGACAATGTATACATCCAAATTGTATTAGCAGAGGTTATGATGATATATGCCAATATATCATGTTTAATACATTTGTACACTATAGAAGCTGAGATATAGCCGTCCCATAAATGGAGGGTTTCATTGCATAGCACCGTAATCTATCGGACGATATATCCCAAATGAAATTCAAATAAACTCCAATTTAGGGTATCATCTAATATTGTAACAAGTTTGGTTGAATTCCATACATTGATTCCTGAAATACAAAATCCACAAAATTTTTCCATGAGTTTAAAATTTTGTAATTTTTTTTCACCTCACCGCTACTGATTATTGGGACGCATTCTTTACTGACGTGCTAACAAAACGTTAAACTGAAAATGTAAAAAATGCTCTATTCTCTATCATGCTAAAAATTATAAATTTCGAATAACTTACGAAGTTTTTAAATTAGAATGTTGCAAATCTCTCAATAAGATTCTTATCAATATCATAAGTGATATTTTAAAACTGGTCCGATCTCTCTGCAATCATTTGTTCTTGAGATATCGTGTACATGAACTAACGGGCTATCACACTAATAGGTGCCGATACACATTAACAGATACCATACCAACCTTTTGACTTCCGGATTCCTCACGCCAGAAAACGTGTAAAAAAATCAAAAGCTGAAGTCAAAAATTTTAAAGATTAACCTAGTTTCCCAACCAATAGTACTAAAAAGTCATTTTGTCATATTCGTTATAATTACACTGTTACAGAACGTGTTATGACGGTGTCACACTTGAACGTTCTATATAGAACTAGAATTGTACGTTTTATAGATGGTACAAATCAAACTTTTTCAGAACGTTCTAAATAATACTATTTCTGAACGTGTTTTAGAACGTTTTTTTGACACGAAACACGGTGTTTGAACTATTGAAACCGTTATTAGACGTTCACAGAACGTTCCTGTGCTACTTGGGCAATATTGCTGTGTCCGATCCTTTTTTAAAACGGTATTTTATTTATTTTTTATTGTATTCATTTATTTATTTATTTGGGGGGGGGGATTATGAGATATTTCCCTCTAATCTTCACACTGTAAAGAAAAAATATATATATATATGAAATTTAACGATGGCATTTACGTAAACGAAGTAACATTTAATCCCGTGTACATTACCTCAATTTTAGGAATGTAAAATGTAATGGTTTCGCGAAGTGATATAATGTAGATAAATGGCATCATGTATCAGAAAAAACATTTATTGTATTTATTATTAAAGTATATATTATTCATGTGTGTTATTAAATATTTATTGCATTTATTATTTAGGATTCACAGAAGTCGCTATTTTTATTATCACATTTTATATAGAACAATCTTTGTATCATTCTATACAAGATATACAAACGGTTATTGAAAATTACTATTTAAAAAAAATGGTATTCAAAATAAGGACTGCTGAAAACCCTGTATCTTTAAAATAATAACTTTTCTTTTATAATTGTTTTAAAATTAAGTCATATATACATATAGGTATGTGTGTGTATGCTTAAGTGTGTATAATTACAGTCACTCAAAAAATTAAGTGAACACGAAACCTTTCTCAGAATGCTAAAGAATAAGACTATTTTTTAAAAAAAGGATACTTTAAAAATATCTTTTTTTTTTTTACTTTAACTCATTTTATTAAAATAATATTGTTAGAAATTTTCGCCAATTGAAGAAATAATTAAAACTAATATATCATAAATAAAAATCCTTTTTTAGAAAGTTAAAGAGTGATTCTATAATTTTTAATTATCAATTTTAGATTATACAGATTCGTGTGTAAAATTATCAATTTTACATTATACAGATTTGTGTGTAAAAATATCCAACTAGTATCTTTCACACATATTAACACAATATCACTACAGTCAGTCAAATAATTAACTGTACAAGAAACCTTTCTCAGAATGCCAAAGAATGCGGTTTTTTTTTTTTTTTTTTTTTTTTTTTTTTTTTTTTTTTTAAATCCTTAAAAAAATCTTTTTTTTTTTTTTTTTACTTTAACTCATTTTATTGAAATACTTTTGTTAAAATTTTAAAATTTTAAATGCAATTTACTTTTTTAAAATGCATCAGATATAATTTCAAATATTATCAAAAATTATCATGATCTATATTTATCAAAACAAACAGAGTTAAATTCAAAACTTATCAGTTTTTATTTTTTTAATTAATTGTGTATAAATTGTCGTCTTTTAAAATAAATTGATCTCTAAATATAAGTATTGAAATTCTGATTTTGTTTTTTTTTAAACAATTTAAAGTTGTAAATACAATTTACAATTGACATTTCATAATTTTTAGATTTCATAAATTTCATAAAATTTTTGATAGATCTTGAAATTATATTTTTCATATTTTTTTTTTTCTTTTTCTTTTAAAATTATAATTGCCATTATTCTGTTATCACGGGATAAATATTAAATATTGCAGCTGTTAATAACATGCTTTATTGCAGTTTAACAGTAAGTAACAGTAAAAATGCACATGCTTGAAGATGCAGTACTATTTCTAGTTTACTTTATTAGTTTTAATTATTATCTTCTTGGAATGCACAGCATAATCAGTTGGCTTTAAAGCCTGTAACAATAATAAGCGGTAGGGATGCATCTGAAAGAATCTATTTTAGATTTTCCATACTGTTATCTTTGGAAGTGCAAGTTCACAAATAGTCTTCCTAACAGATATTTTGTAATTTGTTAAGAATGAATCCCTAACAATCTCAACGTTCTTCTTAGACACGTCGATCGTACCAAACCTTTACCGCAACTGGTTATACCACCAATAAATGTTTTTGGCATTTGGAGAATAGCATTTAAATTTCTTACAGAACGCACGTTAAGCTATAATAACATGTTTATAATTAGCAAACTGTAAAACACAGAACACTTGTTTCTGCAAAATCCTCATCTTTGTTAAGGACTCTGCAGAGTAGAATAAAAGCGAAATCGTATGTATGCATTCGTACTACTGAAACTGAATTTCTAAGCCTTGCTCTTCAATTCTAGTAGATAAACAAATACTGACAAATATATTATATTGATTTCAAACCGCAGTATTGTTATATATACGGTCGGTATAAATAAATCTCTGTTAATAATAACATCATCTTCCAGGATTACTTGATGTCATTCCTGTATCCCAACGAGCGGAAATCCTTTTCCAACACATGGGGCTCCTGCACATTCTTCCAGTGCCGTTCGGGACTTCTTGACTCAGCAGTATCCGCAATGGATTGGTCGTAATGGACCAATTCCTTGGCCACCTATATCGCCAGATCTCACTCCATTGGACTTCTATGTTTGGGGTTTCCTGAAGCAAGAAATTTACCGCACAGAAGTTGCCATTTTGCAAGATTTAAGCAGCCGGCTCGATGATCCAATAATAAAACTGAGGGATGCGCTTTCGCTAAGAGCTACTGTGGTTTCGTTCGTAAGCGGGCAATGGCATGTATGATTTGTGGGGGTGAGCAATTTCAGCAGCGGCACTAAATATCACACATCCTTTGGAATGTGCTTTAATCATAAACGTGAGATACGTCTTTTTTTTTTTTTTTGCTTATTCTTTTGTGAAAGACGTGAGAAATGTCATACTTTTTTTGTTTCCATTCCATTGTGTTTGTACAATTTACACAACTGCTAATTTTCTTATTTGTTTTTAAAACTTTCTTTTTTGCATCTGACAAAACAGCGGGTTGAAAGCGGACATAAAATCAGGAACGAACATGGCATCCCGTTAGTCTCCTTCTCGACGAACATCGAGTTCAGTGATAAATATATTTCAAACAAAAGGCTAAATTTCCACTGAACTAGAACACCGATATAGTTTATTGCGAGCTTATTTTAAAGCTTGCGGAATGGAGAAGTTTTTGATATATTTGAACGATTGTAGCTTGAACTTGTTTGCAGAATTGCCGGTTAAAGTATTTGGTGAGAACTCGATTTTAAACTTTGCCAATGTTTTAGCGCTTGTAGCTCGCCTTCAAATTAAGGTATCCTGATGTAAATGGTGTTACCCGATAGGATTTTTTCTGCTCTTTCTAAATATGTGCTTATTTTGCGTGTAATTATTTCAGTAAGTGCACAAATTCGGGGTTTTTCAGACGGGATTGAAAAAAACAGATTTGTCTTCTATCTACCATAACTCGGAAACGGTTAGAGATAGGACAGAGTTTTTGTAATGTTTTATGCTCCCCAAGGGCTGTTCTATCACCTTCTTTCGTGTGGCAGATTAAGTCAAACTCACCCTGCATAGTGATGAAACATTTGGGATTTTAATTTAAAACTATAAACATTTCGCTTAAGTACATATTTATGAATTTTTTGAAATTTAAAATTAAGTTTTACTGTTACATGTTGCAAAAAATCGTTAAATATGAGCTTAAATTATGTTTCAGAATTGAAGAAATATAAAAAAAAAATATTGTTAATTTCTATCAAAAAATGTTTGCACAATTAATAAAATAACTTCATAGATAATTTCTAATGAGAGATTTTTTGAGTGAATGAAATTATGTCGTATAAGATCAAAAATCAATTGTTTTTTTCCCTAACGTTTAACATATCTCAATGTGTCAGTCGAGATATTTGATATTTTAATAAAATAAATAAATGAATAATTGTTACAATGCTTTAAAATATTTTTTTAACTATCTATCGTTTAATAAATGATCATGACTGTAATCATAATTTTAAATTTTAAATTGAACATTATAATTTTCTTAAATTTAAGATATTAAAAAAAATAGCTGAAATTTTCTGGATTCGCTTAAAGATATTTGAGAATATATATATATATATTATTTATTTATTTATTTTTTTGTCAATTATTTAACTAGCAAACCTTACAAATCAACAAGAATATAACAACGGCGCTTGAGAAAACTGAGTTTGTGAAGCAGAAAGTTGAAGCAGAAAACTGAAGCGGAAAGTTTTAATTTTCATAAAATGTAACTCAGATAAATACATAAAAGAATTCAGTCACAATTTAAATTTAATGTGACCTTAAAAAAAAAAAAAAAAGTTAAAGGGAAAAAGTAAATAAAAGTAAAATTCCTTCAAATATGTTCATCAAGAATAAGGTAAATGATATTTTACAAATTTTTTATTGAAAATGATTTGCTTGTGTTTAATTATTTTTTTTAACTAAAAATATATTAACACATTGCTTATCGAATAAAATAGTATGTTAAAATATTTTTGCTAAAACAACGAAATGTTAAAAAAAAAAAAAAAAAAATAGTTCCCAGTTCAAATGACAGAAATTCACTTTTAACCAAAGGTAATTAAAAAATTAACTGAATTACTCAATAGAAACTTACGTAAATACATTTTTAAATTTTTATTAAAATAATAATAATAATAATTGCTTGAATGGACAACAATAAAAAGGAGCTTACAAAAAATAATAATAATAATAAACTATAAATATATTTATTTTAACAATACAGAAGTTTTAAATATTTTTAAAGCATAGAGATGTAGATATTACGATTAAATTAATTGAAATTATTATCATTACCTTCATTTTCAAAGTTGCCATTATTCCTTTTATGTTTTTGGTTGCATTTCATTTTTTTTTCATTAAATTAAATGAAAAGTATTATTATTTTAATGTTGTTAACTTTCGTTTAATAAAAAGAATTTTTAATGAGAGAAAATTACTTTTTATTTTATGAGAATATTTTAAGCTTCGAAAATTAAAGTAAAAGTGTCTCTGAAAAAATATTATAAAATATCAACAAGTAAAATGTTTTTAATAAACATTTAAAAAAAATAATAATAATAATAATGAAATAATTAAAGATATCATTTATTTAAAAAATTCATATTTACATGTTTTCAAGGATGTTTAACCTTTTACAGGCCGAATTTAGATCCAGGTATATTTTTCATTAGTTATTTGCATATTTTACTTTATAATACTTTATTTAAGGGATGTTAATCATTTAAATGGAAAAAAATACATACATAAATATTAATTGCCATTAATAATAATTATTAATATTCTTAAATTTTTAAGATTAATATTATAGATTATTTATATAATCTGATTAATATTACCAAGTTTGTTGTCCTTTTTGATAATAAGTGCTGTTTAAAATAAACCAACTGATTTTCAGAGTCATCGGATACTTTCAAATTTTTATGCATTTTTTTATTTGCACTCTGTGGGAAGAAAAATGAAAATGATCATTTTGGGGATTTTTTGTACAGTTACCAACTAATGATAGGAATGTTGCTTCGGTTTAAAAAAATCAAGTCATCTTTTAAGTATGTCCGCTAATTTTTTCAAGTCACCATTAGTGCAATTTAATTTTTTAAATAAGTTTTAATTTGATGTTCCCAATTGGGAACATTGGCCTGTAAAAGGTTAAAAATAAAGTAAAAATATTTTATTTTTTTCTCTCTCTCTCTCTTTATTCTTTAAGGAATTTGAAGATTTCCTTTTTAAATATATCTTATATCATTTACAAAATTCTTCATTTAAAAAGGTGCTTTAAAATACACAAATAACAAAGAATTTTTTATGTAAATACATTCGATTTAAAAATTTTACAAAGCATACAATAATTTTGTTGAAGATATTGTAAAAATAAAATCAAGTTTTTTATTGTATAAAATAATTATATCTACATACTTAGAAGATAAATGATTTCTCAGAAAATAATAATAATAATAAAAAATAATATTAATAGTAATAATAATAATAATAATTCTAAACTCTTTATGCAAAATTTTCGTTTGAAAAGAATGTGAATGCACACATCATTCTTCATTTAATATTATTTCAGAATAAGTCATTTAATTATAAATGTCTGTAAACCGGAATTTACGAAACCTTCAAATTTAAATTTTACATAGAAAATTTAAATTGTGAATGAAGATGTGTTAAAATCCAAAAGTGAGATCTCATTATCAAATTTACGTTACTATTATTTTACGTTCAGTCAATATAAACAGAATAGATATCATGCACCTGTGCTCAATCCGTCCGAAAACATAGGATAGATACTGCCTATAGACGAAAGTTGTCGTTTAATATTTAACAATAAATAACAACCAGAAATTTATCTTTTTAGTTAAAGTAGCTGATACGATCCAAGTAAATCAATAATATAAACGCTTTCCTTCACATTTCTATTTATTTATTTATTTATTATTTTTTTAAATGTTTGAAGAATATTGTTCACTGACCATATATCTATATATTAATTTGCAACGTGTTTTGTCTGTCTCCACTAAATTGAGAGAACTACTTTGTGTAAAAATTTGGTTGAGATGTCTAATAAAAGGTCTTGGTCTGTAGATGTGCCATCAAAAGAGAAAAATATAAAAAGTCGAACGGTTCCCCCCCTGGGGGGCAGAGGTTAAACACACATTGGTGAGAATAACTCAGCTCCAAAATATTTCAAGGTGAAGAAATTGTACATGGAGGGACTAGACTCGAATACTAAAAAATCATTTTCTATGAATTTGGTATTTTTGATTTTAAAGGGGGAAAAAGGGAAAAAATAGATTTGGGGGAGAGGAAAGGGGGGAATTAGTTTGAGGGGGAAATCCGTTCTAGACCCACACATGTTGCACCTCATTTTAAAATTCTTGAAATTTCATGTTGATTGGTGATGATCGTATACAATATAGTGCGAATCCTGGTGTTGAAAAATGGATATAGGTGGTTTTGTTGTAGACCATATCATGTTACACCTTATTTTAAAGGTTTTACTATTTCCTGACCGATGGTGATGTTCGTTCAGAACACACTGCGCCCCTTGTCGGTGGAAAGTGCAACTAAAGGATTTTTCAGTTGACACCACCATGTGACACCTTATTTGAAAGGTCTTGGAAATCCAAGGCGATTGGTGATAAAGGTCTTGAAATTTCATGTTGATTGGGGATGTTTGTATACAATATAGTGCGCCCCCTGGTGGTGAAAAAATGGAACTAGATGATTTTGAAGTAGACCCTATAATTTTACATCTTATTTTAAAGGTCTTGATATTTCCTGACCGTTGGTGATGTTCGTACAGAACACGCTGTGCTCCCTTGCGGCGGAAAGTGCAACTAAACGATTTTGCAGTTGACACCACCATGTGACATCTTATTTGAAAGGTCTTGGAAATTCGAGGCGATTGGTGATGTTCGTACACAACATACTGCGCACCCTGGTGGAGGAAAGTGGATTTTGCTGCGAGTGCGTAGAATGCCTGTTATACGGTGCCGAAGCCACTGGCAGCGGAAACACGATTCAGAGGTTCGTTCTGTTCAAGGTTAATTTTTAAGAAATTTTTCATGTTATTAGCGCCCCGCATATACGCTACGGCAGGCACCGTGGTCACAAGCCCGAGTTCCGTTGGGTTTCAGGTTTTTTTTTTTTTTTTTTTTTTTTTTTTTTTGTTACACGTGATTATTTTTTTCGCGATGCTTTCATTTAAAAATAGAAATTCAAACAAAATAGAGTTAAAGATATAGAATCATACAAATTTAAGGTTTTTTTAAGGTTATTATCATGGGCCCGGGCAACGCCGATCGGGTTCGTTTGGTTCCTGTTTTTTTTTTTTTTTTTTTGAAATGTTTTCATGTTATTAGAGGTCCGTGTATGCACTGCCGCAGGCACCGGGACCACAAGGCAGAGTTTCATTCGGTTCGAGGTAATTCTTTTGTTACAACTAATTATTATTTTTTTTTCTATGTATGCTTTTATTTAAAAATAGAAATTCAAACAAAATCGAGTTTAAGATATAAAATCATACAAATTTAAGATTCATTTAAGGTTATTATCATGTCAGCTAACATGTAGTCTTAGTATTAAACGAAACAGAAAATAAAAGATAGCAGCTGTTTATTTGGAGTCGGTTTGACGTCACATTGACAGTACACTGTAGAAAGGCATGTCATATACAGTATTTCTATTTATAAGCAATTTTTCGAATTTCTTTTTTTTAAGAGAAATGTCGTAAATTATATTAGATGTTTTAACTTGAAATACATTTAAATAATGATGCGATGATTTTTGAAATATTACGGTCAATAAAGTGACCGTCGAATTCGACGGGTTCCAGCTAGTAGAGGTTGATTCTGAAGGTGTGCCCGAAGCATGTGAAAGTTCTATACGCAACCAGTGTTTTCACATCTGGCGGCAGCACTGTTCGCAACATGTCCTATGTATGTATGGCATATGAACATACATTTACAACAGATATGTCCTATGAAAGCAAACAAACTTTTTTGCGAAAACATTTTATTGTCAAATTTAGCAATTGTGATCTGCCTAATAATTTATTCTCTATTGTTTCTCAACTAATCGTCATTAGTTTAAAAAAAATCGTTTAAAAATGGAAAACTTTGAGTAACTGAATATGAAAGTTGTGTTGAAATTATTATAAATCATATTATCTACAGTATTCGCTATCTACAGTATTCACTATCAGGTTATTATTTTTTTTTTCGGAAGTTTAAAGGAAGTAAAAATCTGAAAAACATGATACAAATGCCATCTTTAAGGGCGTTTACTCTGTATAGTTCAGTAAAATCTTATTCAAAGTTTTCGAATAAAGTTAGATAAACTACACTAAAAAGCCATCCTAAGTCTGTCTATCTCTCTATCTATATATATATGTATGTAAATTATAGAAACAACCATGTTTCGACGATGAAGAAAATCTTTTGTTACACCTGGTGTACGAAATATGGAATTTAGTTTACACTAGAACATATACCTATTACATATATATATATATATATATATATATATATATATATCACATGATATTTTTGTAAATAGCATCAAATTGGTGCCACAATCATTATGATATATTATTTTAATGCATTTTTGCTGGTCAGTACCGCAGTATTTACAATGATGGAGAAAGATGGCGCCGTCAAACAATTTAAAAATGATAATTTTTACATTTTTTTTTTTTTAACTATATAAAAATATTAAAGAATATTACTACATGAAAATATTGGTTCAAAATCTACGTCCTTTTATACCTTGCCTCTAAAAAATTACAAATATCACTCAGGTGAATAACTAGATCACTTTCTGAAATAATTGTATTTCATTGAATGAATAACCCGAAATGAAAATGTATTTCAAGGCATCAAAAAGCGTTAATAATGATGATTATAAAATGAGATCCCAGTACTCACTTTAGGCTATTATAATTTATCATTTCATCAATAGACATAGAATATATATCATGTGTGTGTGCTCAATCCGTGTGATAACATAGGATGGATATTGCCTATAGACGAAAGTTGTTTAAAATTTTACATGACAAATAAATTTCAAGGAAGTTATTGTTATAATTAAATAGGGTAAAGATAGGAAAGTTCATTCACATTTAAATAAATACTATATAAAAAGTCCATTTTTTTCCGCTAAACTATTATTCAATAATTTTTAAATAATGCTTTTTCTATGCATTTCCATTATTATTTTGTTGTTATGCTGTAATTTAATGCAACATCTGTAGTATAACCTAAAGAGATATTTTGCACAATATCACCTTACAGGGTAGGAGTGATTACGCACATGGGTACAAGAGATAGTTCTTAATTACAACTACAATTAAATCGTTAAAAACAATAATTTCACTTAAATAACATTACTCCAAGGCTTTCGTAAACAAATATTTTTGTATTAGGAGTGTATATTTCAACTGAATAATTTAAAAAAAATCTGAAAAGTAATAGAAATTTAAAAATAATAAAATGTGTTCTTTGGAGGAAAAGAAAATTAAGAATCAGAAAAAAATACCAGATAAGATTACAAAATAATATTATGTTACTAGAAAACACGTTTAATAAAAAATTGGTATGTTTCCTTTTCAGTTTGAGTGGTTTCTTGTTTGCTGACCTAACCTTTCGGTGTCCAAAATTGTTGCATTTATTTTAGTAAAAGGTCACAATCACTTGCAACAAGTTAGCCTATTCGAAACACATTGTAGAATATATTTTCGACCAAAAAAGACAGTTCGCACTCCGTGTATCCAATTATATATGGCTGGTTTCACCTACAAATCCTAAATTTCAGTTGGTTTCAAATCGTCTCGTTTCAACTTTTTACGTTAATTTATTTTATTTTTATGAAATATAGATATTACTGTCCTTAAAAATAAATTTGAGAAGGGTGATATTTTTTGTTTGCATTCAGTTTTATCGTTTCCGCTTAAACAGGCGATTGCTGTATAGAACTTGAGCACCACGCTTGAAAATATTGAAAAATGAAATAGTTATATAATAACTTTAAATAATTTGCTATAAATTTATCATTGGCTAACATTCACTCAAGCGATAACTACTAACAGATGTGTGGCTTTTTTTTGTAGATATTTGTCTCCCCTGAATAATGGTCAATGTTGGGTTCAGGGAACGATTTCCAAAAAGATGCGCCGTCTCAAACTAATTATACTAGACCAGTCACTTGTCTCTTGGTACGGTTCCAGATATTTAACAGTCTCATCCATATTGTCAGGTCGTTACAATTAAGCAGCGTAATCCTTCCTAGTATAGAATTTAATGAAATCAATGCGCAATCTCTCCTAAGTTGCAAATGCGCAGTTTCTCCCATTTCAGTAGGAGATATTTTGTAGCGTTTTATTTAATAATTACTCGTATTTATAGAGAACCGTTGGTGTTCCTACCGCTAGTCTAGGTTATTAGTAGCTCATGAGAAATTGTTTAATTTAAAAATGTTTTGTACTATCGGCATTCTAAAAAAAAATCCTAAGGAATGATATGTAAATCTAAGCAATTATTTCTGATGACAAGACAAAGTAACCACATTTTATCTTAGACGATAGGAAAAATCAACATACTTATTCAAGTTGGCACTCTAATCTTGAGTTTGTACACCTATTTGAAATAACAGCACTCGCAAACTACTCTTTCCCTCCGATCCTATACATATGCAATCTCTCCTCGCACAATCTCACCTAGCTTTAATTTATGCAATTTTAATATCTGCCAAACCGAATTTATTAATTGACATTCTTTTTAACTACTAGTAAAAACATTTAAATATGATAAATGTTTTGATTCTAAATAAATGGCTTAATTTAATAAAGACTAAAAATGGATTAAAAATATTTTTATAACGCACTTTTAAAGAAAAATATACGTTACAGCACTTAAAACTTATACTTTTTAGAATTTTTTTCCTTTTTTTCTGACGTTTCTCCAATTTTAGCTAGTATTATTAGTACAAACAGTTAGACATAATGCATTTTTCCAATCAAAATATTTAAAGGTTCATTATTAAAAAAGAGTTTTAAATCCGTGAACTACTCAGTACAAACTCGTAATATTTTATGCAAATATGAATGTAAGCCAAGCCATGGCTTTCCAGAAAATTACTGTAATCACCATACACAGAGAGATAATACCTGTTATTATGGCATCTCTCTTAGTCACACTTATCTGCATTAAGAATTCTAAAAAAGACCATTTTCAGTATAAAGATTACTTTTCTCAATAAAACTTAAAGAAATATTTTAAAAATGTTAGAATTAAGGTAAGCAATTTTAAGGAATTGTCAGGAAACCGGGATTTATTGCAGAGAACTATTTGAACGTGTTTATTACTCCATTTTTCTTTTGCATATCTTTTAAACAAGTAAAACGAGATTTGTATGCAAATGCATGCTATTTGTTTTAAAAATAATAATAATAATATTTTCTTTTGGTACAAATTGTAAAATATTGTTTAATCAAACCAAGTTATTTGAATAATTAAAGAAAAAAGAAATTAAGATCCCTCTCGGTTGTAACAAGTGTTTAAACGTGGTTAGGGGGAAAGGCAGGAAATATACAACTATATTGCTAAGCCGACGAGGGCAACTTTCATTCTCTTAAATAAGGCACGTACCTACCATCTAATAGCTTTCAATTAGAAACGATCGGCCACGTGTACGGTTAAAAGGTAAGGTAATTTAAGATTTTACTATTCAATAATAATAATAATAATTAGTTATTAAAATATATATAAATTGCTATTAAGTAAACTTAATTTATTTTATTAGAATAGTTCTAATAATTCAATCAAAGTTTATACAAATAAAAATTTTCTGAGCAGTATAATAAAAAAATCTTCAAAACTGACAAAAAATAAAAATAAAATAAATAAATAAATAAATAAATAAATAAATAAAAGTACACAGATGTAATTTTTTATGTTGAAAATAAGTGGTGTGGTAGAGGTGGTAGTGACAGTTTTAGGTTTAAAGCCGATTTTCAGTAGGAAAGTTCTACTTTTCCTCCTTCCATAGAGGTATTCATATAAAGTCACGGCTAGTTTCAAGAAAAATCCATAGAAAACTTCCAACAGATAGAGTGAATAGCAGGACCTGATTTTGATCCCAACACCCCAATCTACCAGTTTCGAGCCCATGAACTTCAGCTCATTCTTATGTTGGAAAAAAAAGGAGAAATGTTGTGCTTCGAAGAGAGCTATTAAAACCGTAATAAAAATTATATAAAATGTAAAGCGATTATGTGATAAGAATTTGTAGTAGGAAACATAATTTAAAATAACTGCAAAAGGTACTCCTTTATTTATTTAATATCGTTCATTTTACATTTATCCATCACTACTACCAACGAAATACATAAGAAAATCGAAGAACCTAATTATTGATGCAGAAAAAATAATATAACAAGATATTATTTTTGAATTAATGTTAATTATTCCAATCCTGTGATTTTTTCTATCCCTAAAAATTTTTATTTTATTTTATAAAACGATTACATTAAAACAAATCTCACCAATGTTCGCATCAGGGGATATATATTTTTTTTCTTTTTTTTAGAAGCAATATAATTTACATAAAAAATGTTAATACTTCTTTATATATATATATATGATTTGTCTCGTGCAAGTTTTAATTTTAAAATTTATAAACGTACAGAAAAGATAAATAATATTATAATTAACAATTTTACTTTCACATGGGCATATGAATAGCTGTGCTTAATATTTAAACTAATTAGTTTTAGTGCACTTTGAATCAAACATATTTTCATTTGCAAGGATGAGCTTCTCATAATGGCTTCCCATTTGTATAGATGTTTTATGGTTTTGCATCTAAAAGTCAATTGCACATTTACACAAAATTCTTGCGTTTGAAATTTTAATTCAGGAAATATTTCAGAGAACTGTATAATATACAACAACAGTTTATTCTAAATGTTATAAATTGTTTGAATTTCTCCTTTGTTGCCACATTATTTAAAGAAGCTTTTAATTTTAAAGTATATTTGGAGAGTGATTTTTGATTCATTCTTTTAAATGTAGCACTTTTAATTTACCTAAAGGATATATCTTAATTCTGTTAAAAGCGATGATATAATTATACATTACACACAACTATAACTTTTTTGTAGATTAAATAAATAAATAATATTCAAAGAAATAATATATATATATATATATATATATATATATATTATTCATTTTTATTCATTATCGGATTAAAATATTTGGTATATGTTAAGTATCTTATGCTGCCACGTTAGAAATCTAGAGTGACACCACTTGACTTTCTGAACATTAAGTAACAAACGGAATAAATTAAATTAAGAAAATTCTATAATAAAACAAAAGAGGAAATTATAATAGGGTGTTTTAGTATTTTTCTGCATATTGTCTATTATTTAATTTAACACTATTGTCTTCCAAATGAGTTGAAACCATAAATTATAATGACATAGAAATTTTAGTTATGCAACTGAAAAATCTATAGTTACTAAACTCGTCAAATTCTACAGAGTTCGTGCAATGGTGTCCTGTAATATTTATAAAAATTTTCAACTCATTCGGATGCGGCATTTAGACATTATAGCACTTTAAATAATTTGTCCATAAGCCATAATACACTGAGAAAAAATTCTGTAACTGACATCTAGAATATAGATTGTGGCTCTAGAAAAGATAGTTCCATGTCATCCATATAAGTTCTAGAAGCCCCTGTTAGAATTCTAGCATATATTCTCGACGGCAAAGTTATTTAAAAATCTCTGCAAATAAATTGACTACAAGAGGCGGGTTTCTGCAACTATAATCTTGGTTTATTACCAAATTCTAGAAAAATCACGCGAGAATTTCTCGTAATATAAATGATTCAGAATATTTAGAGTATTCAGAATATTGTTTCACAATCTAGAAATGTATACACCAAAAATTCTCGATAATTTCATATATTTAGTTTATTGGCGTGCCTTATGCGCATAGCTCGGAAATCTATATTTCTAGTTAAGGGATTTAGAAAATGGCCACTTATTCATTCTAGAGAAAGCCGGTATATATTTTTTTTTTCTCAGTGTAATAATATAAAATATTCTTTGTGTTCTCATAAAAATATCAAACAAAAAAAAAAAAAAAAAAAAAAAAAAAAAAAAACTATAAGTGCTAGATCACCAAAACTCATGTAGTTCGTTTTACAGTAAAATATAACATGTATAAATTTTCAGCTCAATAGGATAAGGTATTTAGACGCTATAAAAAAGTGTTTGTATTCTTCAAAATTTAAGTGTTGGTATTTTTACTGCAATAGAATCCTTATCCCACGTTAAAAAGTATTAATTCTATTTATAAAATAATATAATGCAGCAAGTAAATTTTAAAAATTTCTAGTATTTAATATTTATAAATGCTTTGATAATTATTCAGATTACGTTTTATAACAATTGAGTCATTAAAATGAAGAAATGTGAAAGCAATTTCTGCGAAAAGTTAACGAATTTTGTAATACATATTTTCTTATTAAAACAATGAGAATTAAATCAATTAAATAAATAACACTACATGTAGAAATTAACACAAGTATTATTATACTTATATTTATGGAAATATAAATATACTTTTACAATTACTTTATATTTATAAACATGTATATATATATTGTGAAATTTACTTGCATTTTTCATACGTGTGTAAGAGAAATAGCATGTTTCCATAATACTCTTATAAATCAGGAAATAGCGTCATTTACAAAGCAGATAGAAATGGAAAATATCGCATTTATCGAATGCTGGTGAAAGCATGTTGAGTGGTACATGTTTATTTGCTCATAAATTATACACAGACAACATTAAATATGAAGTTCTGTAATTTACTCCATATCTAAAATCGAAATTATTGCATTTTTAAAAAAAACCTGAATTGTGATTATTTATCGTTAAAACTTATAATCTATTAGAAATTTAGAAATTAAGTACAAACCATCATAATATTAAAAAAATAGTCTATAAAATAATAATTTCTATTTTTCACAGATACTTCATTTTTATTACTGAAATTAATATATCTGTACTGATAAGTATAAAGGGTTTAAGTCCAAAAATGTCGATTTTGAGTTTAGTACATAGTCAGACTCAGAAAAAAATTCTCTATCGATTGGTATAAAGGATTTAAATCCATGTCATTTAGTCTTTGAGAAAATCCATTGGTAAAAAAAAGATTCAAGTCAGAAATTTAGCATTAATCTTTGGTATAAAATAGTTAATTCAATTTTCCCCTTTATTAAATGAAGATTGACAATCGCTGAATGGTATAAAGCGTATAAACCAACATAATCCCTTTTTCTTAATCGATTCTGCTCATTAGTTTTTAGTTAGTTTAACTTTATTTTTCGTCTTCTGAAAAATCAAGAATATGGACTTAAATCCTTTATACTTATCAGTACAGATATATTTATATAACTTTTTCAAATAATATGAAATAAATAAAAATTAACTTTTGAGTAATGAGTGATTCATATAGGACTTTGAGTCTCTTAATTTGCAGAACCAAAAGATTAATTCTGTTAATACTTTAGAATCATTAATTCATGGGTTAATAAACCTGCTTATAAAAAAATGTGTAAATAATACAGTAAAAAAAAAAATAATAATAATAATAATAATAATAATCTATTGACTGACACTACACTCACTTTGTAACTATCGGATTTCTCATACTTCAAAGAAATTTAAAATTGAAAAAAAAAGTTTCTTTTATTTTTTGCATATTTATAGTATGATGAACAATTAAAATTGCAATTCACATTTAATCAAATTTATACTTTATACCTTGAAAAATGTTCCGTAGATTTATCTTTATGCAGAACCTCTGTACATTTTAATGGTTCTTAATTAAATGTACATAATGCAGTTTCTCCAATTATGTGGTAATACTTTATTTATTTTTAACGCTTTATTTTTCAACGTCAGTTTTAAAAAATATTCTTCATTAGAATAAATATTGTAAACATTAATAAAATTCAACCAATAAAACATTAAAATACTATTTAATAATAAAATATACAGCTTTTATAACATCTCATTTGTTTTTTGCCGTAATTTTACATAAGACTTAAAATGTGTTTAGTTAATAGTTCTCTCCTATAAATTTTATTCCGTATTTTATCCTATAATTTTTATCCCGTTCTTATAAAAAACTGGGTTTTATTATTGTTACTACTAGGAAGATATAGAGATTTGAAATAGATTTTTTTACTTATTTTATTTTCTAATTAAGTCTTTTTAAAATAGTCTATTTTTTAAAAGCAATTTACTATTTTTTCTAAGAGTAAAGGGAATATTTTGAACATGTAGACGTTTTCTTAGCTTGCCTTACAATATTATAAAAACAGATTTAAGAATTATGGTTAAGTTAAGAAGATATGTATACTAACATAATTCTGTGTGAGGGGGGCAACGTTCCCCTCATCCCCACCCCTTCCTCGAACGTTTGAATATAGTTAATACATTTATTTAGAATTCAAGACAGTTAAGTTATTTCAAATTACGCTGATAAAAAACATACACAAATATCTACTATTATAAAATTTAACTTTAGTATTCAGGGAACCTAAAAATGTATAATTATTCAAAAATCAAATACACAAAATTTAATATAAAAAATATTCTACTTACCGTCTGAGTACTGGAAATTAATTTTCATTTCTTAGCAGTTTAGTTGAACATGGTAAGTTTTGGAAAATCACTTCTATATATGACATTCAGCAGAAAGGAATGATTTTGCTTGATAGTTGGTAGACATGTATATCACCTATAAATTATGTACACAACAATTTGTATACTTAAATATAGTCCTATATTAAAAACACAAGCACAATCGGAAATGCATTTTCAGCAAATTCCAAGCATAGCCCCACTATATTCTCGTTGGTTTGGGTAGCCCTGTAAATGAATGATGAGAGATTTCTATACCCTACCCTACACGAAACGTGCTTTTATGCATATAATATTTATATATTCATTTTATTTGGTTTAGTGAAGCATAGAGATATTATATAGTACCTACCAAAAATTTCGACCATAGACATAATGTATTTGAATCTTCTTGGATGGCCTTGTACAAGAACCATTCGCTTAATCTCAAGAAAACATTTCGTGTAGCATCCCCATATGACAGATTTAGAATACCGAGTTTGGACTTCCTGGTATAATTAGTTTTTGAGATATAACATACACATACACATACATGTATATACACACAAACACACTAAGACAAAACGGTAAAATCATGATTTTCGGATACAGGGAACCTGAAAACGTGTAAATATATCAAAAAACTTTATTTCGAAAATTTGACACCAAAACAATCTTTTTTCTACCGTATACAAGCTTGAAAGAAAGAAAAAAAAAACATTTTTACTTTTAATAAAATACAACTGTTAAAATAACCATTTTTATAATAAAAATAAATTTATTTAGAGACTTTAGCACCGACATCTTAATAATTTTATTAAAGAGTTGCAATGTTTTAAAATTTTACTCGATAAATGATTGATTTAAACATAATTATCTATTTAGAAAAAAGAAGTAATAATTAAAATGACCAAAATAATATTGTTTTCAAAGACATTTATAATTCAGGATCTCAAAATCTTTTGTAGACAAAAGCTACAAGATTATTTTTTTACAGAGAAACATTAATTAAAAATGAAATAAAAAAATTAACGAACAATTATTATGTGGAGGAAAGTATGTTATTTACTCATTTCGTTTGTTACGTGGAAATCTTTCTTTATCATATTTTAGAATAATGTTGTAAAAAATAATAGACTAAAGTTTATTTTTTGTACGAACTTCTAAAAATGAAAAAAAAAAAATGATAGGTTAAATATATATATATAATGAATGTACCTGGACATTTTTTATCGTGTATGTTAAACAAATGATGTGAATTTTTAAAGATCAATGTTTTTTTTTTTTTTTTTTTTTTTTTTTTTTTTTTAGGTATTTTAGTTTTTTTGTAAAATGGATTTTAGTTTTTTTTTTTTTTTTCCTCAAAATTTAATGCATTTAGAGTTTTTCTTTCATGTAAAAGCAAATATTAAATTGGGTATATTAAGTAAAATATTCAACTTCATTTTGCTGTTTAAATGCGCCATTTCCAAAAGAAAAATATTAGTTTTTTTTTTCTTCTTCTTCTTCTTTCAAACCATTTACTAAACCAATACAAATAATAGAATGTATATTAATAGAATCTTACTTCCATTCTAAAGAATTTTTTTATTATTAATAAGTAATTTAAAAAATAAAATAATTTAATAACAAACAGAAAAAAGTACTAGCAAATATTTTATAACATACATTAATCAAAAGTGTGGCGCATATATTTAATAAAAATTTACCTTAATATATCTGCATCAATATATATATATATATATATATATATATATATATGATATGAAATTTTATATTGAATGAAATTTTATGCAAAAAATGACAGTATCAAAAGTAATAAATTTGTTTAAATATTAATAACATTGTAAATAAACAATCGAAGATGTGCTAACATGTAGAAGTTCTTACGGAATTTATTTAACAAAAATATTTAACAATATATTTAACAAAAAAAAAAAACAATCGAGACGGGAAAAATCTTTTAACAAATATTTTTGTTCTTTTTTTATAATTAAGCCATGCTGCTGAATATCAGTTATCAAGTTCATTTTTTATATACAAATAATAAATAGCTTTAAAAAAAAATAGCATTTTTCTAATCTTTACTATTTCTAATTTTTATTATTTCTAATTATGTAGCACGTAATCCTTAAAAAATCAGTCATTAATATTTAATAGTATAAAAATTTAGCTGTGTGCTTAAAAAAATATGTAAAATATATCTTATAGAATAATGGATTGTAAAGCAATCATATATAACATCAGACGTGCAGGAATTAACACATGTATGACAATAGTTTAATATTCCCAAATACAAATATATTTTGGCAATTACTTATATATATATATCCATATTATATACATTTTTCATACGAACTCAAGAATAATAACTCTTTTACAAAATAATCTTATAAATCTAGAAATAGCGTCACTCACAAAGCAGATATAAAATGAAAAATATCGTTTTTATCGACTGTTCGTGAAAACACGCTGAGTGGTCCATACTTATTATGCTCATAAATCACATGCAGGTAGCAATGGATATGAAGTTCAGTAATTTACTTCACAGCTACAATCAGAAATATTGCATTATTTAAAAAGGATGAAGCATAATTATTTATCTTTAAAACTTTGTTATCCATTAGCTCGAAATGTAACAATCATATTAATAATAAATAATTTTCCCTCAAATAACAATTTCTATGTTTGATAAATACAGTTTTTTCCTGTTGTTGTTGTTTTGCTACTGGAAGTTGGCTATTGTTGTTTTGTTCTAAAATTAAACTCAACGAAATGATCCAGAACTTCAGACATGAAAAGAGCATTTAATAACTTGCATTTTCCGCTATCTATTCACTCTAGAGTGTAATTAGGGGATCAACCACAAATTGAAGAAAAGCTCATGGTTTGTTATGGATATTAGTTATTATTTTTCAGATTTATTTTTCTTCTTAAACAGAAAACATAAATCAGTTATTTATAAATAAAATTTAATTGAGCAAAATATTTTGTGTATTTGCAACCACAGAAATCCAATATTCACTTTAAATTAAGATGATATTAAATTCTGTTCTGTTGCAAAAACGACCAACTCCATAATAAGTTCAAAGGTGGCAAAATCTAAAATAAAAATTTCAATAATCCCCTCCCATCACATGCCCCTTACACCGCATTTCGAGTTTAAAATAATAATAATAATAATAATAATAAAAGACAAAAATAAGCCTTTTCTTAAATTCATTTTTGGAGCCAACCTTGCAACCAGATGACACACACACACACACACATATATATATATATATATATATATATATTTCAAAATAAATGACAAAATTTAATTTATATAAAATAGGCGCCTAAAAAAGCACTGAATTTATATACAAAAATAGATCAATGAATGATGATAATTATGATGATAATGATGAAATTATGATAAGTGAAGATATGAAAGTGGAATGTATAAACAACAAAAACAAATAATTTAACAATCTTAATAAACAAGAAAATAGGTTAGATTCAATATTATTCAAGCTAAAAATTTCAATAATGCTATATTTGTTTCAACAGCAGGTGGGAACACAGATATTAAAAAACTATGTAATACTAAGAGGTTTCTGAAGCTATGCCAAGCTTGCATACCCAGATTATATTTCAAACCGAATCGTATAGCAAAATTGAAGTTATAAATACTGAATTATAATTTATTTGAAAAACCTTTTATTTTTAAAACTAAATCCTATTAATTATTAATTAGAGATTCCATATTGAAATTTTTATATGAATTTAATAAATTTATTATATGAATTCTTGAAATGAAAATGCTACCAAGATCATACCTCCACCCAAACCTGCTAGAAGAAAAAAGAAAAACTCACCACCTGCTAGAGTCAACACCGGCAAAATTGGATTTTCAGCCTAAAAACTTTTATAACATTGTAATGCTTCCTCCGAATCCCTAGATGCCCAATACATTCCAGGTCTGGTAGTAGAATATACTTCCATACATCAGTAAACTGCCTTCCTAAGAAATAGGCTTTGAGCCGTGAACATCAAACTGGTAATGAGTAATTTTGAGTAATGCGTAATGTGTAATGTGAATAGGTCGTTAAGCTTGGGGATTTAGAGGTCCACTATTTTAATTCTGGTGCGACTTAGGGTAGTTAAGTCTTGAGTTAGTATCAGCACATGCTAATGACAAAATATGTACCTGTGACGCAATGAAAGAAAAAGAAAATGAGAACGTATAGACGGGCACACACCCATTTTATAATTATTGGATTTTCTATACGCAAAAAAAAGTAAAACAAAAACAAAAAACATCATTTCCTAAAAATTTTCTCTATATTTACAGTGCGATGAAAAATTAAAATTGTATTTAACAATGAGATTTATACTTCACACTAAAAAAAAAAAATAATAATAATAATAATAATACAAAGCCTCTGTAAATTTCTAGTAGTTCTTAATTAAAACTTAATAATACAGATTCTCAAATTCTATTGTAATACTTTATTTATTTGTAATGTTTTATTTTTTTTTATATCAGTTTAAAAAAATTCTCTACTTAAGAAATAATATATTTTAACCAATAACAAAATATAATATTATTTAATATTAAAATGTATAGGTTTTGTAATGTATCTTTTTTTTTTTTTTTTTTTTTTTTTTAAGGACTGGGGGCTTATTAGTCTCAATCTGGGATTTTTGCGTTGTCGATTTCGATAGTTGGACATTTGTCGAAATCTAAAATTTATCGAAAATATAATTGAATAATTTGAAAACGATGTTATAATTTGAAAAAAGAAAGAAAGAAAAAAAAGAAAAACTAATAGTCCTCCGTCCTAAACTAAATTCTGCTTTTGCCAGAATTTCATCAAAATCTTTTAGTATTATTATTATTATTATTGAAAGAAAAAGAAAAGAAAATTAATAATAATCAGTATCGTTACAAGCAATATCGAAAAGGTTTTTTTTAAATAATTTTGAATTAGGAAATAAAAAGTGCGCGTGAAATAATATGAAATAAAAATAAGTAAAAAAATGAATTTAATGATTTAATGTTTTTGTTTTTCGGGGGCTGCTCATGCATATAAAAAATGCGTATTAAAACGAGTCGAAGAAGGAAGCGAAATAAGTATTGAGTTATATTACGATAAATACGATATATAATATGATACGATATATTAGACCTATCGTCCAGGGTTAGTAGGCATTTTCGTTGAAAGAAATAGTGTGTTCGTTCGGTGCAACTTGCACATTAGTCCCGTCAGGTACAATTTTCACATTAGTCCCTTGAGGCACAACTTTCACTTTAGTCACGTCAGGTACAACTTGCACATTAGTCCCCTTTATATATAGTGACCAGCGAAGCTGGCAAAACATTCGTTGATTCACTACCTCAATTGATTTTATTTAATTTTGATTAAAATATCTCATAAATTCATTCAAGTCGTAATATATTTAAAACTGTTGAGTTTCTTTAACATTAATTTAATTTTGGAGGTGGCAAATAAATAAAAAAAAAATTAAATTATTTAATTAGTAAAAGAAAAAAAAAAAAAAAATGTGCAACACTCAATTTTGGCCAATTACGTTGCAATATACACTATTCCTTTTTTGCAAATTATGTTTTTTACATCGCTGAAATTTCAAGATAATGCATATATATATATATATATATATATATATATATATTTGTTTTTTGTTTTTTTCAGTTTCTTTCGAGAACTATCTTTTATTTAAAATTCTACAATTTGAATACGAAAAGCATAAATATTCATTGAAATTTATAAATTTTGAGAGGTTTTACAACAATCTCTTAATCTTTCCCTTCAGCTGCTACATACAACTTTATATTTAATACCTATTAAATCTTCTAAAAATAATTGAATTAATATTTTACAATACCATTGAAATATATTCCAAATATTTATCCACAATAATGCATTGCTATTCTGCTTTTGTGTTATCCTATAAAATGACAATAAACATTAGAGGAATCACATCTTGTAGATAACAATGCTTCAGTAAATTTCAACAGTAGTTTTGTCCTTTTTAAAACTGTGTAATATATAGTAAAAAACAGAAAATTACAAAGCGTAAAGGTTTTTCTTTCTTTCTTTCTTTCTTTTTTTTGTACCAGTAAAAGTTGTACAGAGTTCATAATGCGCATAACTTTTAACAATGTATTGTTACAAAATTGTAAATAATTGAGTTTATTTTTGTATAAATTCTTTCAAAGAGGCTTGCTAAATTGATAAAGTGCTAATTTTGTGCATTTCTAGTTTTTTGTTTGTTTGTTTGTTTGTTTGTTTCAATTTTATGTAAGACTTAAAATAAATTTTATTAGCAGTTTTTTTTTTTTTTTTTTTGTTTGTTTTTTTTAATTACATGCTTTAATGTTTTTATAATTTATATATAAATATATATATATATGTATATGTATATACATATATTTATATATTATTACTACTAAGGATATAGAGATTTGATATAGTTTATTATTATTATTATTATTATTTCTTAATCAAGGTATTTTTAACATAGACTATTTCGTTTAAGAAATTTTTTTCTAAGAATAAAGGGAATATTGTGAGCATGTATTAAAGCAAAAAATACTTAAAGAAAAAGAAAAAAAAAAACGTATATACTATTACTTAAAATAAAATGAAACCTAAAAAATAAATATTTATAAAAACAAAAGAAAAGGTTTTATATAGAGACGTTGGCATCCACATCTTAATAATTTCAGTTAAAAAACAACATTATTTTATTCGTTAAAAAATTAATTTCTATATTTACAAAAAAAAAAAAAAAAAAAAAAAAAAATCTAATTAAAATGAACAAAATAGTGTTGCTTTTAGCGACAATTTATAATTCAGGATCTCAAAATATTTTGTAGATAAAGAGCTCGCTCAAAGTTTAAGTTTTTATAAAGAAAGGTTAATTATTAACGAAATAAAAAATTGAGCAAACAATTACTGTGGGCAAAAAGTATTTCGTTTATCATTTACTTTCTTACATGGAAATTTTCTTTACCGTATTTCAGAATAATCTTATAAAAAATAACTGAATAAAGTTCATTTTTTGTACGGACTACTAAAGATAAGATAAAATGATATATTTTACAGTAAAAAAAAAAAAAAAAAAAAAAAAAAAGATAATTAATGTACCCGGACAGTTTTTTCGTGTATGTTAAACATATAATGGGAATGTTTAAAAATCTACCTCTAGCTTTTACGTTTTTCTTAGTTTTTCGTCCTTCTTTTTTTCTTCAAAATTTAATGCATTTAAAGTTTTTTTACTTCATGTAAAAACAAATATGAACTTAGATAAAATGTGTAGAAAGTAAAATAATATTTTCATTTTAAATGAGACTTTTACAAACGAAAAATATTAAGCTTATTATTATTGTTATTATTATTTTTTTAAATAAATAATTGTCTGAACGACAGTGAAGACTAATACACATCGTTTTTACCTGGATCTATGGTGCCTGATTCACTATAGCGACGATGAATATTAAACTCTTTCTTTCAAGATAAGTCAAGAATTATTTGTTGAATTTCATTCACACTTTCACAGGGTGTTATTTGCTACCATAAGAAAATTATCCTATTTCAGAGAAAAAAATTCAAACGTTCAAAAATGACACACACACAAAATAAATAAATAAATAAATAAATAAATAAATAAATAAAAAATGAAAAATATATCAATTAACTTTTATGTTTCATTTTCCAAAATATATTCCTTCAATTCAATCAACCACGTATCTTAGTATCTTAGCAATAGCTATTAAACCTTTTATTTATTTATTTATTTATTTAATTCGTTCATTTGAAGGTGAAACTTTTTTTCCTCTTTTTTTAAACTTACTATATTTATTGAAATCAAAGAGTAAACCAGTAGAAAAATTAATTACATTAAATTTTAAATTAAAAAAAAATATATTTATTACACTTATGTCTATGTATAATTTTTACAATAAATAGCAATTTATATTTTTGTTTTCAGTTTTTAAATTAATTATTTAAAAGGGATTTTTTGATCCTGTGAACTTTTTATCTTCATCGTTATTTTAGAAAAGTTGATAAAGTACAATTATACTCATTAAATAGACACGTTCTTAAATCGAATGAAATTATTTTAAAAATATTCTAAAAATGTATACCGAGCTAATAAAAACAAACATTGTGTAAGTTTTTAAAAGTCTGGTTATATGAATTAAATTATTATTCTATACTTCTGTGAAAATAACGGCCATTGACTTTTATTATTCTTCCAGATATTGAGATCGTTTATTATTTCAGATTATTAAGTGAAGTGTATAGGTTAATTCTTATGTTTCATGAGACAAGAAGGAATGAAGTTCGATTTCTCCCCTCTGTCAAGAGTTTATGTTAAAAATTTCTGTTCAGTTTTAAACCTGTTTCTGTACTCTATTGTCTTATCGTATAGCAGGTATGGAGAGTTATGAGAAAGGCGGACGATATATACTCACATACCGGCGCCCATCCTCACAACTAAACAAAACTTTTAAATAAGAGAGTTTTTTTTTTTTTTCCATTTCAGATAAAAGTTTGAATTTGGAAATTAACTTATGTAAAAATTTTATTTTTTTAATAGCCAATTCTTAAAGGAAATGATCCTTGCATTAGTCGAAACTTATTATTATATTTAAACAGGGTATCTGGCAAATTAAGTGTATTAACTGATATTCCTTTTAATTTTTACCTAATGTTACTAGTAAAAACATTTAATATGATAAATGTTACAATTATAAATAAAAGTTATTATTTAATAATAAATAAAAAAAATATGTAACCCATTTTTAAAAAGAAAGTTGCGTTACAGTAGTTAAAAATTTTTCTTATATTATTAGAATTTTTCCTTTCTCTAATCTTTTACCTAACATTACCATAAAAAACAGTTAAATATAATACATTTTTCTCTTCAAAATAAATAAAGGTTCTTATAATAACGAAATAGAAGATATTTAAATCCGTGAGTGCAAACTAGTAACACTTAATGCAAATATGAAACTAAGACGAGGCATGGCTTTTCGAAAATTACTGTAATCATCATACACAGAGAGATAAAACCTGTTATTATGGAATCTCTCTTATTCAAACTTATCTGAATTAAAAATTAAATAAAGGCCATTTTCTGAATAAACATTACTTTTCTCATTAAATCTTAAAAAAAAAAAAAAAAAAAAGAAGAAGAAGAAGAAGAAGAAGAAGAAAGAAAGAAAGAAATGAGGTAGAATTAAGGAAAGCAGATTTAAGGAATTGTCAAGAAAACTGCATTTATTACAGAGAAATATTTAAGCGTGCACATTACTAAATTTTTCTCTTAAATATTATAATATTATTCAAATAAATAGAGCATAATCGATCTTACATAAAATATTCAGAATCATGCAAATTTATGCATATATATATTAGGACCTTAAATAGACTCTCGCTTTTCCTTCTCACTGTTTTCTAGGTGCCATCTGTTACCTAACAAATGGCATTACACTGACTATGTGTATAAAAAAGTACTTTTGGTAAGCTTTAATATCAGTGTATGTTACATTGTCATAGTGTAAACAAAGCTTTTTTTTTTCTTTTTTTTTTTTTCTTTTTTTTTTTTTTTTTTGCACCACAGGACTATTTCTTTCACTCTGGGAATTTGCATCGTTACCAATTTCGAGTATTCCACTTCCAAAATGCCTGCCAATATCCAATTTTACCATTTAATTTCTTACTCTAACTTAAAATATTTTGTAAAATCCATAAAAAAAAATTATATATACATTTTGTTTTCACTTCCCATCGGTGAGGATCGAACTCATAACCTTCAGGTTCGTAGTTGTGTACTCTGACCACAGATGAAACGGATCTTGGCTGAGAATTTCCTGATTATTTAGACAAGTGTTTTCAGATTTTTTTTTTTCACTTCCCATCGGTGAGGATCAAACTCACAGCCTTCGTGTCCGTAATTGTGTACTCTGAGCACAGAACCAACGGGTCTCGTCTGAATATTTCCTGATTATTTAGACTAGGACTAAATTAAATTTAGTCATACACAGAATTTCATCGGATGTTTTTATGCTCTCGAAGCGAGCATACATCGAGATACTCACCACTATGGTACAGTTTCCGTTTTCTTTTCTTCTTCTTTCTTTTTTTCTTTTTTTTTTCTTTTTTTTTTTTTTTTTTTTTTTAGTTTAAAAATGTCGAGTTTTTTGCCAAGTAAAGAATATTTGCGGGGAATTTCATTGCACTATTTTACTGAAAAGAAATCTGCAACTGAAGCACACGCAATTCTTGTTAAGACTTACAGTGATCATGCTCTATCGTAAACGACATGCAAAGACTTGCTCGGCGCTTCAAAAATAATAATTTTGATCTTGGAGATAAAGATTGCTCCGAGTCAACGAAAAAATTTGAAGACGAACAATTGGAGGAATTTTTTTAGTGAAGACCTATGTCAGACGCTATCTGAAATTGCAAAATCATTACGAGTAGAGGATCCAATAATTTCGAAACGTTTGAAAGGATTATAAAGGATTCTGAAGCAAAGACATTGGGTGCCATACAAATAAACAGCTATAACATATTCAAGGTCCTAATATATTACAAACATAAAAAATAATAATATTCATAATAGTAATAATATTAATAATAAATTTTCTACAGTACAAATCTTTAAAAAAATTTTAATCAAACCATATCATCTGAAACACTTACAAAGTTTAAAAACCCTCGGTCCTAATTAGTATTTATGCATGATTAGGAGAAAAGGAAAGAAATATCTAACAGTTTAGGCCGACAAGCGAAACAATGATTCGAATCCGGTATCTACAGTTGGTAACAAAAGTGTCCGAACACTAGCAAAAATTCCTATGTAAAAAAAGAACACTCCGTGCGGTTCTGTTAAAAAAATCAATATCGAATCATGTTCTTAGACTGACTAAGAACAGGATTTGACAAGGATTTATTTAACAAAACCGTATGAAGTGTACTTTTTTTTACATAAGAATTTTTGCTAGTGTTCGGACACTTTTGTTACCGACTGTATGTACCATTTTATAGCTTCGAAAACAGAAACTCTCAGCTATTCATAGGGTTAAAAGTTAAGATAATTTAGGATTGTAATAATCTATAATAAAAACATTTTAATAAGTTATTAGATTATATTAAATTTGTCATTAAGTAAACTTAATTCATAAGCATTCAGAAAAGTTAAATAACAGAACTAATAAAAAATTTATTTTTACATGAGTTTATGAATAGATAAACTTAATATTTAAACTATTTAATTTTAGTTCACTTTTATTCAAACATATTTCCATTTATAACACTGCAAGCATAATAGATTCCTATTTGTATAAATGTTTTATGGTTTTCTACGTGAAAGTTAATTACACATTTAGACAAAACTGTAGCATTAGAAATTTTAATTGAGGGAATATTTCAGAAAATTGGATAATTTTCAACAATAGTTTATTTTAATTGTTGAAAATTGTTTGAATTTTTTCTTAGTTTCAACATTATTTAAAGTAGTTTTAAGTTATAACATATATTTGGCGAGTAATTTGTGATTGTTTAAAACGTAACATATTTTTTATGTCGACTTAAAGAATATATCTTAATTCATTAAAAGCAATGATACAATTGTACAAAAATATATGACACAAATGTATTACTCATTTGTAAAGTAAATACTATAAATTATATTCAAAGAAATAAGGTAAATAATTAGCAGCTTTTATTCATTTTCTGGTGTAAAATTATTGGTACCTGTTGAATATGATAGCTGCTATATTAAAAAGTGAATGTCTTTTAATTAATTACTCAGGTAAAGGATTAATTTTTTTTCTCTTCAAAGTGATTTGTTTTTCTGGTATATTTTTGTATGCTGATTAAGGAAAAACTATTTAAAAAAATCACATCACGTACAGTTTTAACAAAATATGAGATTGTTTCAGCTTAAAGCCCCAAATTTTCATCTCCCATCTAAATTATTTCGTGGATGATTTGGATTTTGTGAGTGACGAACGTGAAGAGCTCTTTCATCAAGCCTCAAAGTAATGGAAAGCAGGAGGGACAATGGAATTATAGCAAATTCGAAAATTATATTTGCATGACGCATAGATAATCTCCCTCCCCCAAGATTATCAAACCGTGCGCAAGGTAAAATGCTCTAAAAGGAGATTCTATGTAAAGAGACACCTTTAAAAGCTAATGTATAAATAATAGTTTATTTTAATGTAATTTTTGAATATTTTTTTTTTTCGAATTTGTAAAAGTCTCTGGGTAAATTTTCCCGATCTTCATCCTTACATGATAGGAATAAAAGACAATCATTTCTGGATTCAGCGTATCAAAACAAATAAGAAACGTCTAAAACAGTGAAAAAATAATAATAATAAGTACGATTACGCTTATCTCTGTTATTCACTCATTTAAAACACAATCGAGTACTATTAGGAACTACGAATCTGTAAAATACTTCACCTTTTCCATATTTTTACTTTCTACAAATATATAGAGGGAAATATTGTATTAACGATTAATATATATTTATATGTAATTCAAAGTAAAATCTGATTTTTTTTTTTTTTCAATACTTTCCTTCAGTATTTATGACATCATTTTATAATATTTCCATGCGATTTTTTCCAGTTTTTATAACGTTTCAATAAAAAGGTATTCGAATAGTTATGATTTTTAGCCATTTGTTAAAAATCTCGATTAACACGCAGGGCATGTTTTGAAAAAAAAGCTCAGATTAAGCAGCAGACATTTTATGGTATCGAATTAGTATCCCGTGTATTATCCTCTGGTAATTATACAAAATTTAAATTCTTATAAATGTATTTACATATGGCAGATTTTTTTTTCAAGTATTGAGTCGTTCGGAAAGTTCGGGACGATTTTCGTTCAGCGGCATAAAACCCGCTTTATAGTGACTGTTCCGTTCCGCTCTACGCAAGTCTGAGCTAGAATGTAGGGTTGGTTGGTTGGTTGGGTTTCACGTCGCACTAGTGCTGCGCAGATGGGCAATTGGAGACGGTCTGGGACTCACCCCTAGAGGTGGTCCGGAGACATGCCATCACAATTTTGATCCTCCACGGAACTAGAATGTAGGGAGTGATAACTGCGTATTGAATGAGAAATTGAATTAAATTGGATTGAATTGGAAATTCTCACTCCTTGCATTATAGTTCATTGTTTGCGGAGAGTGGAACGGAACGGAACGGCCACTATAAAGGTGCCTTTAGGACAGGACTGAATATATCAGAATGACTTAAAAAATGACATGCGTACATTTTCTAAAGATATGTATTTTTTTTTTCATATTTAAAAACATTTTTCGTTTCAATACGTTAAATATTGTCAGTTTTATACGCCTTTGAATATGGAAGCGAAAAAAGAGCATTATAGGCATTTGGTTCTTTTCTTATACCAGAAAAGAAAAATGCCACACAAGCGGCAAACTAAATATGCGCTGTTTGTGATGTAGGTGTTGTAGCTAAAAGAACTGTGCGGAATTAGTTTGCTAGGCTTAAAGCTGGTGATTTCAACCTTCAAGTTCAAGAACGCTCGGGTAGGCCCTCCACCAGAAATTAAAATGAGATTAAAACACTGGTCGAAAATAGTTTCACTATACGATATGCGAATTAGCAGAAATGCTAAAAAGGGCAAAATTCACTATCCACGAGCATCCAAATGTGTTGTGTTACAATTTTCCTTCAAAATTGGCACAAACTTTTCGAGGAACCCAATATATTTATTATTTTATTATTGTAATGTTTTTAAATTTTAGTAATATATTTTGTTTATAAAATTTTTATTTTTACTGCAAGCAATATATATTTTTCACTACATTTTATACTCTACAGCAGCTTTATTACTTTAATGAGAAACTTTTGTTTAATAATAATATATATATATACAGTGTGATTCAGAACTATTGTTCAAAAATATACATGTAGATCAGGAACACAAAAATAAGCAATAATCAAATATAAGTTCATAGTCGCAAGCACAATCCAGTCGCGATACATGTTTTCAGAACCTGAGAATGAAAGATGCAATACAAGTCACAAATAGTGATAAATTATTAAACAAAGATGTGCTTACACAACATTTATTTTAAAGAATGTTTTAAAGCAGGTGTTTGAAGTTGCGGCCTATAGCTGTAGTACACAGTTCGAACGACGATGCACAGATCGATGTACGTTTCCAAGAATGCCTGACGTATCTACAATACATACCTGCCAATAATCTCATTAATAAGCGTAAAATTATTAACATCCCTTGAAAAATTGCCCCTTTTCCACACCACTTTATTTTTAGAGTAATTCTCTCCAAATGTTGTTATGGTAACATAAGAATAAAATTACTCTAAAAAATGTGGAAAAAAAAAATGGTTGGTACTAAAAATTTTACACTTCATAATGAGATGGTTGGCAGGTATGGCAATAATTCCACTTGCAGCAAGGATTCGGGCCATCAAATCTATCCGATTCCCTTAGGATTTCACAAACAAAGGTTTTCAAGTGACCCCAGTGAAAATATATCAAGTGGGGACAGATCTGCTAAACAAGGTGGCCACTGCTGTTCACTGCATTTAGCTACCCAGTAAACGAGGTTCATATCCGCCATTTCTCTGTTCGATTGATGCTTCCTTACCCTCATACAACATAAAATGCGCTTTTCGTTGCTTCATCTTGGTCAGCTTTCCTGGCAATTTCTAGCGCCTTCTTGTACATCTACACTGCGTGCGAGACTATATGCCTCTTTCTTCTTTTCGTATTTCTGACCATCATAAAGATTATTGAGTAATAATTATTCTTTACAAAGGATGGGTAAGTGATAAAAATGTGAGAATAAATGAATTCAAACTATATTAAACATTTAAATCTTGATAATAATTCTTTTGAAAAGACTAATATTTGATATGGGGTAACAATACATGGATTTAAGTGGTAATAACATTAAAAATGTCGTATTAAGTATTTTTAGAATAAAGGACACTATTACGTAATTAAAAATGTTAAATCTGTAGCATATTTGTTTAATAGTAACTTTTATAAAACACACTTTATAAATAAAATTAAAACATGTTTAAAAATTTTTAATTTATAAAATTCAAAAAACATTTTCCTTTTTTGTTTCTTCTTTTTTTCCCAAAATATTAATACATAATTTTACGGTTATGGAAAAAAAATAGAAAGTTGTATTCTCTATTATTTCTATAAGTTTTGATAATTATGCTAGCCGTAATCTATAAAAATTCGATAATTAAAAATCAATAGTAGAAAAACTTATCTGCGTGATAGAAAAAGAAATATGTAAAATATATTCTTACAGAAAAAGGGGTTCCAAATCAATCACCCCTGCCATTACATATAGGAATTAACGCATTTATAATAATACTTTTATTTACTCTTCTCTAAATATCTTTTAGCAATTACTTTTATATGTATATAAATATATCGTGTGAAAATTACCTGCATTTTGCTTTCGAACCTAAATATAATAGCATGTTTTGAAAGTATTCTTAGAAATGGTTAAATAGCGTCATTTACAAAGCAGATATAAAATGAAAAATATCGCTTTTATCGACTGTTGGTGAAAACACGCTGAGAGGTTTATACTTATTATGCTCATAAATCATACGCAGGTAATAATGGGTATGATGTTCAGTGATTTTCTTCATAGCTAAAATCAAAATTATCGCCTTATTTAAAATGCATGAAGAATGAATATTTGCCATTAAAACTTGTAGTCCATTACAGATTTCGAAATTAGATACAAATCATATTGTAACAAAAATTATTCTGTCAAAAATCGTTTTCTATTTTTAGCAAATACATTTATTCATTTATTTATTTTTGCTACTGGAATTTATAGAAAAGTGTATATTTCTTTTTAAGAATTTTGAACGTATTATTTCTTTTGTGAAATATTAATCATAAATAAATAAATATATATTTTGTTTTTAAGTTTTTCATTAAAACTTGTGATTCATTTTAAATTAAAAATTGGGTACAAAACGCATTCATGAAAACATTATTCTATCAAATACTGATGTTTATTTTTGATAAATAAATATATACATACGCATATATATATATATATATATATATATATATATATATATATATATATAAATATATATATATATATGTGTGTATACATATGTGTGTACGTATACATATATGTGTGTGTGAGAGAGAGAGAGTTTGTGTGTGTATAAGTGCGTGTATTTATGTATTATATATCATAAAAAACAAATTATAAATAAATAAAATTTTTGAAATAAATAAAAATATCTGCAGAATATCTCCTTTGAAATATCTTCAAAATTTGAGGCTAAAAGTATCACCATTTATACTACTGTGTCAAAAGTAAATAGACATTATAAAAATATAACGAATTTTTAAAACGATAAAAATGAGTAGTTATGAAGAATCCAAAAGTGTTTACTGAACGTAAACGAAGAATATTAACGCTGTTTTAAAATGCTGTGGATAAGTGGATCACTGACATTAAACGATTTTACTCGAGGACGTATTGTTTGCCATTTTGAAGGTGGTAAAGCTCAGTGAAATATCAGTGCTACACTAAACGTGCCTTTGTCAACTGTTAATCGTGTAATCATGCAGTTGAAAGGAGATGAAAAGACAAATGTTTCACCGAGATCAGGAAGGCTTGGACCATCTTTCAGAGAAAGGAGTGTGTTACTTAAAAGTGTACAAGGAGTCATAAAAAATCTAAATATATCTGGTGATGATGTGGCTAAATATTTTAATTTGTCTCGTCAAACTGTTTAGACGTATTTATATTGTCTTGGCCTTTATAAAGGTGTAGCCAAAAAGAAACCTCTGTTAACAAAATAAAAAAAAAAAAAATAAAAAAAAACAGAGATTTGATTGATCAATATATATATATATATATAATTAAGTAAAAAAAGTTTAAATATAATATTTTTTCGGACTAATCGCGATTAATCGCCAATTTAGCCATAGCGGACGGAAATGGCTGTGGTATCGTTCTGTATTACAATTCAAACACCAACTTTTGCACCAAACTCTAAAATACGGCGGCATAAATTCAGTGGTGTGAAGGGCTATTTGGTATGTTGAAAGAAGTAGTTTGGTGTTCTGTGAATGTAAAATTAATACAGAAAAAAAAATTGAAATGCTATAAGAGTGTCTTTTCCGATCTTTCAATGTAGCAGTCAGAATCGTCAAGATTAGATTTTCATGGAAGATTGTGCACCGTGTCACAGAACTCAAAAAAAGACTGCCTCGAAATCCCGAAAAAGTCTTACAATTTTCTCGTGCTGACCCGATCAGTAACCTGATATGAAAAGAAAATCGAGAATTTTTAGAATACTTTACAAAATTATATTGCTATAAGAACTGTAAATTCCTCGAATAAAATAATTGAATGCAATGTTAGTTGAAGAATGGAGTAACTTGCAACAAAAGCAGATCAATAGTTTGGTTAATACTAAGCAATCCAGAATAAAAAACCTTATTCGATAATAAAGGAGGATCAACACACTATAATTAATATTGTGTTAGTTTTTTAATAAAATGCATATTATTTTTTAATACCTATAATTTCTCAAAACAATGTATTTTTCATTTTGACACAGTAGTCTACTATTAAAATAAAATTACATTATTCATAAAATCCGTATTTAAAACAAAATCTCAAAAGTACTGAATATGATAACATAGAGAACAAATATTTACAGGAACAAATTGTCTAGCTCAAAGAGAAGCGAATAATAGTCATTTTTAATTATGCTTTTTATTTGGAAATCCAGAAGTATTTATATGTCTTGTGTAGTTGCGAATCCGGCCCTCTCCAAAAATTAAAAATTTTGTGAAAAACTGATTTTCATTTTTTTTTTTTCTTTTTTTTGACACCCGTAGTCAATGTAAGATTAGAACCAAAAATGTTTAGATTTATAGTCGTAAGAGCAGTGTGTTTGAAAACTTGAAATAAGGTGGCAAGAACATGTGAAGGAAATGAATTTTTATTTTAGATTTGGCCTCCTCTACATCGTACGTTACAGTTGCTCGGTTTTGCTACAAACCTTACTTTTCCCTAAATTTAATATGAATATCGGACATTTAGGCTTGCAAATACGCAGAATGTTTTGTTCAATTGAATTTTATTTACAAATAACTGATTTTTGTTACCTGATTAAAAAAAAAAAAATGACTGCTAAAAATTCTGATAAAAAACAAGATCTCAAATTCCTTAAACACAAGCTAACCTTAAATACAGTGAGGAATCAATAGCATTTTAAACAAACTCACATACACACGTCACTATAACTTACTGAATCATCATAGGTATAATATTAAATTAATAAAATATAATTAATTATTTATAATATTCCAATTTTGATGCTATTTTGTTATCATTAATATTATGTTATTACAAAGTGATACAATTCCTTTGAGCTTTGGCTTTGTTCCTTTTTCCCGTCGTAGTGTCTCTTTTCCTTTCCTTGATCGATTAGAAGATACTTCTTCTACAAACTTCTACATAGTCGAAGGGAACATTAAATTCTGTTAATAAAAATTTTGTGTGCACCAAGAAAGAGTAATCACAGGAAAGAACAAACACGATAACACTAACCTAATAAACAAGTGTGCTGCTGTACTCTGGTGGAGCAGAATCGAGATCTTGCGGATATGGAGATGAGTGGTTTTGAAAATCACCAGTTTTAAGACTTGATAAAATGTACTGCAAACGGTGTGCTGCAAAACTAGTTACACAGCACATCGTGATTTCCAAACGCAAATAACACTGGGATGAATCGGATTTGCCACGCTTTCTTGTTTTCAGATGGTGGAAACGTTTACATAGAACTTTAAAAGTAAAATAAAAAACATGTTATTCGATTTTAAAAAGTTGGCCGGTTTTACATCTAGACGACACAGTTTTTAAAAAGTTTACAAATAAGTAAGTTAGTTTTATTTATTTTATTTTATTTATTTTATTTATTTATTTATTTATTTATTTTTATGTAACAAGAATCAGGAAGGCTTATTATAGCAGGTATTTTTCGTTTTTCTTAGTACAGATAAAAACTAAAAACTAATATCAAAATTGAAACACTATTACTTCTAATTGAATCTGAAAAATTATCAGGTCTAGGAATCGAACCTTTGTTTTTGACTAAATCTAGGGCTGCTCGAAACAATTAACAACTAACATTGGCTCCTACACCATTCAGTTTCACAATCTATTCATCCATCCTACATTTCGTAATGTTCCCAATTCATTCATAATGATATAATTCATTTATTAGTCACATAATTCACAATTTTCACACATTATTTATAACAAAAAAAGTGTAATTTACTATTTGTTCAATTTCTTTTTTTTTTTTTTTTTTTCTTTATGGTTCATTATTTTTCAATAATACGATGTGTAAAAATACATCTGTTGAACAATGCCATCATTAGAAGAATAATTAATGTAAATATTTTTTAAATATATAGAATCATGATGATAAGCTGCGTATTTACAGAGAACTCCAATTAGAATCTTTGCAAAGTCACTTTTCGTTTTTTGGTAAAATAAATGAACCATGTCCTAAAAAGCAATTGATATAGTTGAACTCTAATGGAATTAGCATCATCATAGTAAATTTTCACTACAAATTTGTAGTATAAACCCTATTATATTTATCTTCAAAGCAATGATAATGACCAACTTAACTAATGACCAGGCCTGATAGTAAACGGAATTTCCCCGAATACTAGTCTAGATTTGATTAGTTTTAATATATACTCCTTATTGAAATTGTTCCTTAATTTTATCAGTGGCAATAACGTATTTTATATTTTTATACAATTTAATCTTTCTCATCATGGAATAAATTACAAAAAAAAAAAAAAAAAAAAAAAAGGTTAAGTTAAGAAATTTTAAATACTGCGTAATAATGCAAGAATGATAAATGATATTTTGAATTTACTCAGACTTCTGAAGATGTAATATAATCCTCATAATGCACCTTTATAAGAAATTTTTTTTCTATCCTGATACGTTAATAAAATAAAAAAATTTGAATAACTTACGGAGATTTCTATATAGAATAGGGAATTTTAATAGAATTCCTAACAGTGATATATGTACAATATTTTAATTCTGACATGAATTTATGATCATTAATTTTTCAGTTACTGTCAATGTATACTAATGAAAAATTATGCAACAGACGCAATAACTAATAAACAAACTGACTACCTTACACACGGACCCCACACACATTTTGTAATTATCGAGTTACCCACACTTCATAAAGAGTAAAATATTCAAGGCGATAATATTTTCTCCATATCTATAGTATGACGAAAAAATATAAGTATAGTTTATATTTAAAATTTTTTATACATCACACTGTAAAAAGTTCGATAAATTTCCTGTAATCTTTATACAAATTCTTTGAAAATTTACCGTAAAATACACAGATTTCCATTTTTATTTTTGTCTAATTTTATTTAAATTAAAATTAAAAGACTTCTTAATAGTTTCTTGGAGATATTTACAGAACCGTGAAATCTTCATACCAGCCTCACATCATGAACTGTCAACACGTTTCGTTGTCAAGTTTCGTCGTCTGTCAATACGATGTGAGGTTGGTAAGAAGATGTCGCGGATCCGCGACTAAAGATCTAAAAAAAGCTTGAAAATAGGCCCTTTAATCTTTTACTTTAATTTTAAGAAGCTTTCAAGGTAATTTCAAGAATTTATTTTTCTTTATTTTTAAGGATTTTTTATATGAGTTATTAAAGAAGGAACTGTTGTATTAATAATATTATAGAATACTAATATATTTCAGTGAATTAAAATTTTAAAATACTATGTAGTATTAAAATATAGATTTTTTATAATATCTCATTTCATTTTCGCTACAATTTTGCACAAAATTAAAATAAATTCATCAGCAGTTTTCTGCTGAAATTTTTTTCTAGTATTTTTAAATTCTTATAAAAAACACTTAATGTATTCTTTTTTAAGTTAAAGGTTTTACATATATATACATATATATTGAATTATGTATTCTTAATGTGGCCATAGTTGCCAACAGTTACGCTTTCCGGATACCAGATAATTTTAATAGAATATATACAGGGTGTCCCTGAATTTATGAGCCATACTTTAAAGTTAGGCAAAATACATATAAAGAAGTATGTTGTTTTGTACAGCAATATGGGGGAGGAAATTAAAATTTTCTGCAGGCCCGGAACCCACCCTTTTCCACTTCAGTTTCCTTTTCTTGTCTATTTTTCGTTTACTTTTTTTAACTGGTGTTAGTAGGGTTTTTTTTTTCAGACTTGAGATTGTGTGATTTTTTTCTCTTATCATGCGATTTTATATGAATTTTTGACCATCCCCCCATTTTTTTCACATTTTAATGTGTGGTGCATTTCTAATTTTAACGTCTTCACTTTTCGTTTCCGACCCCATATTGTAATATAAAAAATCTTTTTTTTACATATGTTTCACATGTCCTAAATGTTTGGCCCATGAATTTAGGGTCACCCTATATATATATAGGGTTATATCCTATATATATATATATCACCCTATATATCCCTTATATATATATATATATATATAAGGGAATGTATGCAGTTGTGGGCACAGTTTTGATTTAGGCTTATAACTTTCGATAGAATAAATATTAAGCAAACATATGAATACCAATAGAAAGCTATAAAACTTAGCTAACGATTGATAAAGTAACTGTATCGATCCCGTCAATCAGAAAAATGTTATCGCCAATTTTGTGAAGCGATAAATATTAGCTCCCCCCCACCCAAAAAAAAAAAAAATGTATCCGGCTGTGGGCACACCTTAAAAAACCGCTAAAAATGGAAAAATAATAAGAAAATCTCCATAAACACAGAAAATACTAAAATTTATTTATTTTGTAAGGATTCAGCGGCCAAAATAACAACAGAAAATGACATTTTTCAATTTCGATTCGTGATCTTCTTCATCTTTGAAATCAGAAGTGCAATGCTTGCAAATAAAATAATTTCCATGTATATTGGCACATTTCAAACGCAACAGACGATCATACTCGTTGCATTTGATTGAATTTGCTCTTGTTCGGCATGGTAGCAAGTGCTCAAAACACCTTACTTTTTCTAAGCTTCTTCTGTAGGGTCACATAATCTTCGAGGAGTTCTATATTCTCGGGCAGTCGATTTTATGGATTTCGTATATACTAAGCAATCATAAATGGTTTTGACCATCGCTTTAAAATGCATTTCTTTTGGATCGATTGACTTTTCCGGGGTTGACATGGCTAAAAAAGCCTAAAAAAAACTAAAAATGCCTAAAAATACCTAAAACACTAATAAAACATGTTGTGTTGTTTTAAACGACCATATTTCACAATTTGTAAGTTGCTTTAAATGAAACAAACATGGGTGCCCACAACCGGGAATGACAATCATTTTTATAAAGACAGAAAATCTATATTCATTCCAAATTCTGGCTTAGTTCGATATTGCAGCACAAAATATATTGAACATACTGCATGAAACCCACATTTTTTAATTAATTCACTTCGATTTATCGCACATTGAAAAAATTCAGAAATTGCTTTTGTGTCGCTTTTTTTTTTTTTTTCAAAATTTTGTTTAGATGCACTTACTAAGCAAATGCGTCTATACAATTCTGTGTTAGCGCAATAACTGCGTACTGTGAAAATACATTTTTCACAGTATTCAAATCCACCATATTTACTTTTTGTTAAAAGATATGGTGGGGTGTCCTCAACCGGATAGTGCTCATAACTGGAGATATTCCCCTATTACTGGAACAATTTTCGCTGATCAAATAAAATTAAAATTTGTATTAAAATTTCCTGGTAGGAAAAATGCTTAAAAAATAGGCACGATGCATGATCTGTTATGTTTACACATTTTAATAGCTGTTTTGAACGAAAATATAATCTTTTCAAAGTGTATTTTACTTGAAAAAATAACTTTTACTTATAATAAAACTATATTTATATAAAATAAAAATATTTATAATAACAACAATAAATTCTTTTTAGAGGCATTGTCAACAATATTTTAATATTTACCATTAAAAAAGTTACATTGTTTTTTAGGAAAAAATTACCTGATAAGCGATTGATTTAAAGAGAATTGTCTGTTTAGAAAAAATATTCTAATTAATATGAACAAAATAAAGCTGCATTGAGGAATAATCATAATTCAAAATCTCAAAATCTTTGTAGATAAAGAAGCCGCTTCAAGATTAAGTTTTCATAAAGAAAGCCTAATTAATAATGGGGAAAAAAATGAGCGAACAATTACTATGGAGAAAAAAAGTATGTCATTTACTGAGTTACTTTTCTACATAGACATTTTCTTTATCATATTTCAGAATATTCTTATAAAAAAAATGACTTAACTTTTTTTTCTTGTACGATCTGCTGAAAATGAGATAAAATAAAATGTTTTACTATAAAAAAATGTAAAAAAAAAAAAAAAAAGATAATGTATGTACCTGGACTTTTTTTAATGTATGTTAAACAAATAATGTTAATTTTTAAAGAACCATCGTGGAAAAAACTTTTATGTTTTTCGTAGAACTTTTTTTTTTTTTCAAAATTTAATGCATTTACATTTTTTTAATTCATGCAAAAGCAAGTGTAAAATAAGCAGAAAGTAAAATTATATTTTCAATTTAAAATGAGACATTTGTGCAAATGTATATTATTATTATTATTATTATTATTATTTTGTTCATTTACTAAAACAAATAATATAATATATAGTAATGCCATCGTATTGAGATACTTCTCTTCTAAGTGTAATGCATTTTTAATATAAATTAATCATAAACATAAAGCATATTTTTAAGGAAATTTTACCTTAATTTGTCTGCATCATTGTATATTTAAATGTGATATTAAATTTTGTATTATATGAAATTTTACACTAGAAATCATTTTACATGATAAAATGCGGAATTTCATTTATTTATATATATATCACAAAATTTATGTTTGTTTATTTTTCGTAAAAAGTTTTTTTTTTTTTTTTTTTTTCAGATTTTTTTTCAGGTCTACGCACATGTAGGTATTTTACTGACGTTTTCATATTCTGAATCATTCTGATGGTGTAAACCAAAGCTTTACAGAGTAATCTTGTTCATACAATGTCAAAAAATGTACCAAAGAAAACTCGACGTTAGCGCTTCTCGTCGTGCAGTGGCTGCGGTACCCAAATAAAAGCTGTGAAAACCCCGCCCTTATTGTGCTTTCTTTAAAAATGTTATCTCTTAGGTTTTTAACGAAAACAAGAATAAATCTAGACCTTAATGAATATTATAGATGTGATTATTTATTTGAAATTATTAACGTAGCTTTAAATACAAAATATGTTAGATGTTAACTAATAATCTCAAGTAAAAAAATCACATTATTATTAGCTAACATCTAACATATTTTGAATTTAAAGTCAAATGTACGCAAATAATTTCAAGTAAATAATTCCATCTGCAGTGTTCACTTAGATGCAGAATTAATTAGTGTAAAATATAATTTTTTTTTAATTGATCTTCTAATGTTGCAAATTGTATTGTAAATACGAAAAAAAAAATCATGTCTTAGTAATTCAAGAAAAAAATGTTAATGTACGCAATTTTCAAAATTAAAAGTTTCGTTAAAAAATTTTTTAAATCGCTTATGGAAGATGACTTTATAATTATTAACTTTATTAAAAGAAGCATTGTATAATGTTCTATAATTTCAATCAGACGCAGACGAAACCATTCACAAAAATTTTATCAACTAAACAAAATATATTTGTAACCACTTTAAAACCAAATCTATAACTAAAATAACATTTAGGAATGATAAAGTAACAAAACATTTAGGAATGAACAAATACGATATACACTAACTTATTCTAACCTCATAACAAATCAGACAACTGAATTCGAAATTCCACAGTGAATGAAAAATTGAGGAGATTAAGATTTCAATAATATATAAATTGTAAGAAGTATTGAAAAGGTACTTTTTAAAAATTAATTGTAAACTATATTATTTATCTTAACCCATTAACAGCTAAAACTAGATTTTTTTTTTCTAAATATAAACAGTAATACTCATTATATTGATCACATATAACAATAATTTAAAATAAAATTATTAAAATTATTCTTATCTTACTAAATACAGGGTGTTGTATTTGTGCAACTTCAGTGGAATAAGAGTATAGAATTAATACAAATAAATGTTTACGGAAATTTCCTTGAGGGAGCATAAAACAGTGAAAAACTGCAGATGACTTCAAAAGTAACTATTTTATTATGATATATATATATATATATATATATATATATATATTTTTTTTTTTTTTTTTTTTTACAAGTTATGTAAACTTATTCAGATATGAAGTTTTACAAAAATTTTAGCTTCAAGTTTGAAATTTATTTTTAAATATAAAATTATTTTTCAGATAAAAATTTTTTGTAATAAAATAAACATCTAGCCTTTCTTTACTTCAAAAACAATAATTAATATAAAGTATCGTTTTTAGTTAACTGCTAAACGCAATTACATCTGGTGTTCCGTGAACGCAACACCAGCGAAATATGGGTTAAAATAAGGGAAAATATGCGAAATATGAATATTTTTAAAATATACGAATTTTTCCGTTTAGGTATGAATTCGTTTAAACACATTTCTATTTTAATTTTAAATATGGAGCATTGCGCGAGTAAACAAATTATATTCGAGCATGCGCTGTTTCAGCCTGAGTAGTTCAGGTACCGCCAGCGCCAGATGGCTTTATCATCGATCAGTGACGTAACTATGACGTAGTAAGCTATCCATTGCTCCATTATGGTGAACATGCTTATGATGGAAAACTTTAGTGTAAGCAAGTAACGAATTGTATTACTTTTATCTTTTGCCAGGCCTATTTAATGTCACTCCTCTGGTCAATGATGCCAAATTTATGGACTTTTTATTAACCATCACTAAATTTTAACTATTACGGTTACCTGATCATTTTGAAGGTAATTCGTTCCTTACATATATCAAATATCAACTTTTCAAAATTATTGGTGTGAGATGAATAAAAGAGTCCTCAAATTTAACAACACTGTATAGAGCGACTTAGAGCGTTATGCCCATAGACCTTATATATATAGACCACGCCACCCAAAGGACTTCCCATTATAGTTAATGTCTTCAACATGAGTAATCTGAAACCTTCATCCTTTGCGGTCAGCACCGTATGTCACGTGACATGGAGTTGAGGGCGATTCTTTCATAAGAAAGCACTTATTTTTGTAAGAATTCAAACAAAAAATTCTCCCCTTCTGAATGGTTTCTCACAAAAGAATTTTTTTAGTAATTAATCTATGACATTTTAGCTTTCCAACGATGCGTAAATCTAAAGGCTTAAATAAAAAGTATGTGTACAATACAGAAATTAAAAAAACTCTAAACTACTTTCTTTCCTATGGAAAAATCACATAATATTCATTCTCGTCTCTCTCTCCTGGTCTACATCACGTGATAATTTCGCTGGGGAAGCTACTTCATGTCGCAGACAGATAATGAGGAGGGATGCGTGGTCTATTATATAAGGTCTATGGTTATGCCAGTAAAGGGTTAAAAATTTTCTGCAAAACTACAAAGAGAATTACTTTAAAGCGTATAATTATCTCAAAAATATATGAAAATTATCAACTTTTTTGGACAAACAGATTTAAAGACTTTTTGATAAAAAGTATATAGGTATATAAATTTGTTGTGGTTTGTTTGTTTCACATATTCGTGTCGTGTCACATATTGTACGCATGTATTTTTCATAAAGAAACAAGACTCCCATATCAGAAGTCTATCTTTGTCTTTTTCTATATCTTAGTCTGTGGCACTGATGTTCTCAAATAAATTGACCGACTTGTGTGCGTTTTATTTTATTTATTTAATTTTGTAAGAGCCTGATTTAATCTGTATGATTTTCACCTATATCTGATAAAAATCTGCTCGATATATATATATATATTTTTTTATTAATTAAAACTTGATTTATTTTCAGGACGCTTTACGATGATAATTTACATATTGTGACCTATCCCTATACTAAACTTCCATTGCATTTCAGATTATAAGGCCTATTTCGAGTATGAAAGGCTCTTTAAACACAGAATTTGTAATTTTTAACCGCTTTGAGTAAAAAGAAAAAAATCCTTATTTTATAAATTAAAACACGTTTTACATAAAACAATGTGCCATCGAAACCATTAAAATTTATAGACATATTTTTCTTCCAACGTACGATTCAGGTTTGAATGTTTTTCTCTATTTCAACGCATTAATAAAACAGAAAATACCCTTTGTTAATATTTCATTTGCTTTTTATTTTGTCTATTGGGGGGGAAAAGTAAAAGTATACAAAGGTAAAGCATTTTAAGCTCTATGTAAACTTTATTTTTCAATTATAACTGGTATGTTGTAGCCATCACAGAACTGTCTTATATATTTTCCTATTGAATTTCACGCAGTACAAATTATTTATTAAAATTTTTATTTATAAAAATATATTTACCTTAATGAATTCAAACGAATTTGTCACGCAGAAGCATAATGCTAAATGCTTAAAGAAAGTTAATTTTGGGGCAACATCTGAAGATGTGCTTTTTTTTTTTTTTTTTTTTTTTTTTTTTAAGTCGGAAAGGAAAAACGTCGATAACTTTATTTTAGATTATTCGACATCAGTTTTTCAATCATTTGTTTTAAAGGTACTGACATATTCTTTCGAAAGGTACACATATTGAATATTTGCACGCTAAAAGTGGGGAAGAGCGATGATACTACATGCACAAGTTTAATTTTCATAGTTTACTATTACTATAATCAGTAGTTTTTTTTTTATTTTTTTTTATTAATTTCAGAATCATTCAAGAAAGATACTTTTCATTATGTACATTTAGGCAAAACTTTATCCTATACTATCACATTAAAATTATAAAAATAAAATATTTAAATAAGATGATAGCGCTATCTGATGAACGATTAAATTCCAAATGTAATCAGTATCGAATTCAAACTTTAAGAATAACTATATTCGATATCTATATACTAAATTTTAAATAAATTAGTTTTCAACAAAATTGATTGTACAAATCTTCATCTAATCAAAAATTTCGTAATAAAAACAAATAGAATCATTTATGTTTCATTTCAATAATAAAAGGTAAGAAAAACTTACCTTCCTTCGTCTATATTGTTCGAGGGATGAAATATTCGTTCTTAATTCAATAATTAGTGGAGACTTTCGCTAATTAAGCAATCATTTTCTTTAAATAAACTCATTTAATCTGTAGAAATACACAATCAGAAATTATTAAAGACATAATACTGATAAAATTACATAAATACCTAACGCGCGCTAACAATAAACAATATTTACATTTTGAACTTAGAACATTCTTCTTCTTGCTATCGAATGCACAATTCCTCGCGTGCGTGCAGGCGCAAACGATCGGATTACAAAGAGTTGAAGTGGAAGTAGCGATTTTCGCTACAATCAGCACCAGTTTCTGTTAAGGTCAAGCTAAATACGAATTTTGTTAAAATTCCGTTCACTGGTTCGTGAATACACCATCCACAAAATTCTGACCACACACACATTTTTCATAACTGATCAAAACCTCTTCAGGACACCTTAAAACGCGTAAATACAATAAAAACTGGAAATCTAAGATTTTCACGAATTTAATACTTTCTTCTTATATGCATAGATTAAAGTAAGTATAACAAGATAAGATATTTTTTCCAATACTGCAATTAACAGAAAGAAATAATTAAGGCGTCGAATACTGTTTACAATTAGAGCTTCTAAAATTAATAATTTACAAAGAAATAAAATAAAATAATAACAAGGCCAGGAAAAGTCTTAAAACATTCAGTACTTGTGTATTTACGTCAAGCAAATGTAACTTAAAATCAGACTTTAAGCAAGATCTTTTTTCAGTTCGTTCAAAATAAATACCGTTCAAGAAAATATCCAAGTGTAAACCGATTACATATATATTTTTATTTTTAAAATAGGTTTTCAAATGTTTAAGCGAAAAAAATTCTTTGAGTTTTTATAATTCAGTTATTCCCCCTGAATTGTTTTAGTGTATCTTTAGAAAAACGTAGTCTCTGTATTTTTCCTAGAGATATTGTGAGATTTAAGGGATAATTCAAAGAAATGTTGAGAAATATTTCTCGTCTGCGTAGTAAGGAGGGTTACATTTTTAAAAAATAATAATAATAAATAAATAAATAAATAAAATAAATAAAAAGGGTATAATAAATTTGACCTTTTCGTCTCTACCGGTATGTATGTGCATGTAAGTGTGTGTGTATTAAAACGAAATAGTACTTTTTTTTTTTTTTTCAGTGATTCATTCAAAATAGCTTTTAACTATAATTTAATATATATATATATATATATATATATATAGTTTTTTTTTTTTTTTTTAAACTAGCATAATGTACCTTTTTAGGTTATTTTATAGAAATAACTTAAAAATTGGGTTTTGTCAATCTTCCAATATCTTACTCAACTTAGATGTTAAGTAACGCTTTTTTTTTTATGGTTTACATATGTATATAAGGTAGGTAAAGATAAGAGAGTTTGTGCACAATTCTACAAAACACTATAAAAAATCCAAGTATTAATTTTTTTGCTGAAATATTGGTGTATACTTTTGAATTCAATCTTCTTCTATATATTTTCATTACTATTTTATTGTACTGCTATAATTTAAAATGACAGCTGTAATAAAACCAAGACAAATACTTTGTGCAAACTCTTCTTATAGGGTAGGAATAACTGCGCCCATGGGTAGGAGAGAATACGCTTAATTATAAGTACAATTAAATTGTTAATAGTAATAATCGCATTTAAATGACATTGTTGTAATCCATTTGTAAACAACATTTTTCTATATCGAGTAGCTATTTCAATTTAGTAATTGAAAAATCAGAAAAATAAAAGAAATTAAAAAGAATTACAAAACTTTATTTAAAGAAAAAATATTCAAGAAATTTAAAAAGAAGAACAAGACCAGATAAAGATAAATAATTGTAAAATAACATTTCGTTATTAGATAACACTTTTAACTTAAAAGTTAGTACATTTCCTTTTTAGCTTCAATGTTTTCTTGTTAGCTGACCGAATCTCTGGTTGCCCACTATCCTTGCACTTCCTGTTGGTGAAACTAATCGGGTAATCACCTGTTACAAGTTAACCTCTTCGAGACGAGTTGCACACCGTGAGTGTAATGCACTTCCGAGCCAAAAAATAGGTAGCACAATGTGTGTGCAATGATATATAGCTAGTTTCTCCAACTATTAAGCCCAAAATCCACCCATTACACAAACAGTGCCAGCTGAGAGATAAATGTAGTCTCTCAGCTGGATAAGATGTTGCTACAGTGTTTCCAAAATCCAAAGAAATTCTATTTTTTTTTTTTTTTTAACCATAAACGTCGCGTCGTACAGTAAATGCTAAGTAGCACTGTTAGCTATTTGATGGGACAAAACTTGCACATCTGCGGAAAATCGCATCAAATTTCTAATAAGGAATTGTTTAACAACATTTTCCGTAGCAACGCACACAGCCAACAGGAAATGACCTCCAGGAAATGCATTGTACAAACTGGACCACTCTCTCAGCAATCTTAATCTATCTCCGTGTGAATATTGCATGTTTGGGCCATTGAAAGCTGCCAAAAGAGTTGAGTGTTTCGACGATGATTCTGCTGTGGAAAGTTTAGTGCAAAATTAATTGAAAACTCGACGTCGTTTTCTTATTTTCCTTCTTTCTTTCTTTTTTTTTTTTTTTTCCTATTCTTTCTCTCTCTCTCTCCCCCCCCCCCTCTCTCTCTCTCTCTTTTTTTTTTTTTGTGAAGATGTAATTAAAAAACTTCTAATTCAATGGAAAATATACATTAGAAAATTGGGAAATTATACATATAAAAAATTTATTTATAAAATTGCATCAAAATTAAAAAAATTATATTAGTAGAAGAATTAACCAAAAATATTAAATGATTATTTTTTTTTAAACATCACAATAATGAATTAAAATGTTTTAGATATCAAATAATGTGAGTAAAATTCCTACTTACACTACAGATACTATTGTTTATTCTTATTAAATATTATAAATAAAATTTAAAAAAAATGCTCTTTCCCTTTTAAATTATTAGATTACCAAGAATGCGCCTATTTAGTTTATACATAAGACGTAAGAGTTTATAAGTAAGTTAAATATTTGTTTCTTTTCTAAAAAAATATTGAGTATTACTATATAGTTTAGTTTCAAAAAGAGAACTTAGTTTAGACATTTTTGACTGACATACGAAACAGTTTAGATAAAAATGTTACTCTTTTCCTGTCAAAAGTTTGTGTGAAACTATAAAGTAACACGCAAAATTTTTAATTTAATTTTGCAAAAGTTTTATTTTCTTTAACTTTTAAAAACATTTCTTTTTTTACAACTTTAGCAAATTGTAATTAACTATACGATTTTGTAATTGTATAAAGGAAACAAAATCACCCTTACATCAGGTTTTAGTTGTATAGAACAAAGTTATTACCGTTCTTCCTTCAATCATATTAAACGGTAATGTGAAAAAGTGAAAATTAAGAAGTGTATTAATTATAATATTTTAAAGAGTATGACACTTCCTCTTTCCCGTATGTGTATATATTATTTATAAACAAATTTGGAATTTTATTGCATTTAATATTTTAGATATTTTCATACAAAACATGTTTGTATAAACTGTTATGTCAGTATACAAAGAAAGATGCTCTTCATTTTTTATAACTTATTTTGCATAAAATCTTCCTAGATTAAATCTTGTTTTTTTTTTTTTTTTTTTTTTTACAAAAATTTAAGTTATAAAGGCAACTGCTCTTGCAATAAAAAGCAAATTTTCGATACAGTGAAAATTTTATTACTTTGATTTACCTGTACAAATAACGAATTGTAACCTATTATTAATTTATTTTGAATGTAAGGAATATATATATATATATATATATAGGAATGATAACAATGTTACACTTCCAGTTTTTGGAGTATTTACACGTTTTCAGAAGTCCAGAACATGATTTCATATTTTTTATAAAACATCTGTGTGTGTTTCTCTGTGTGTGAAAAAGAAATTATAGCAGCTTTGACGCAAGAAGTATTGTAAAAAATTTCATCCAAATGTATATTGAGTAGTACATTGACATAAGTTATTTTATATATATATATATATATATATATATATATATATATATACATTTTTTTTTGGGGGGGGGAGGGCGCAGTAGCCCAGTCGGCAGAGCATCGGGCTCGTAATTGGAAGATAAGATTGCGGGTTCGGTACTTAAGGCAGCCAAAGACCGTCGTGTACACTAATGTTGGCTTTTGCTCGTAAAATCTGTAGTGGCCTCAATATCCTCTATGCTCCCATCAAAATTCTACCTCTGGGGGCCACCGAAGCGGGGGAGCCATCCCCTCCGGGGAGGATCAAAATTGTGATGACATGTCTCCGGACTACCTCTACGGGTGAGTCTCAGACCGTCGCCAGTTGTCCATTGCGCGGCACTAGTGCGACGTAAAACCCAACCAACCAACAAAGCAAGTTTCAGAGCAAGGTTATTGAAAACGGGGTTAAAGGAAAAATGTAAATGAGTTATCGTATAAAAGTAATGCTGAAATCGTGTTCGGTGTGGTTTAGGTGTCTAAGGAGCTTCTGCCTTAATGTATGTTTTGCCCACGAGTATTTCTGAGGTAAAGGAACCTACGATTATTTAAAAGATCAGCAAGTTTGTCGTCCGTTTCGTCATATGGGTAATATAGTTTAAATTAGTGTTTTATGGTAAGGTTTTTAGGCCCCCTATGTTAATTCAGGTATTGAAAGTATTTAGCATTTATATTTACACGAGGAGTGCTGCATATTTATGTTTCTGAATTCATTAGTAAAACTAGTCCCATTCTTCCTTAAATTGAGTTTTAATTAAATCATATTATTAAGTATCATATTTGACACTGTGATTTATTGCTTCAGTGCACAGCAGGATATGAAGAATTTAAAAGGGTGACAGTCGATACAGTGGCGCCCTTCATTACATTGGCGCCGAACGTGAGGCGCCAATGTAACGATTTCGCATGTTTACACTTTCCGGAAACATAATAAATAAATAAATAAATAAATAAATTTATAAGTTACCAAAAAATAATTTCTCATTTTAGAAATCGCTGATTCGAAAAATATAAAAAAGTCGTGCAATATTTCATGTATTTCAGCAGTATCTTAACAGGTGTAGCAAAGTAATAAAAGAAAAAAATATATATTTAAAAAAATAAATAAATAAATAAAAATACAAACTTACGTAATATCAGACTACATTACTGTAATTAGTGCATTTTCGTTTTAACAGAATTATGACTTTTGCGAGTTAATATTAACAGCCATTAACCCCTTACCTTCCGAGAAAATTTACAAGATTCGCTTCTAAATGCCACCGTTCCTTTTCAACTCTGAAATGAGTAAATTCTTCGAAAATACAGTCAACATCACATTCAAGGTAATTTTATTAAATTGTCTAGGCCATGTTAGTAATTCCATTAGTAGCAGTTCAGTACAGAGGTTCGTAATTTTGAAAAATGTATATATACGCCCGGAGCAGTTAAGGTTTTAAAAAATTAAAGATATATGCAAATAAACAATCAAAATATACATGTATAATTAAATATAAGGACTCCTTATAGGAAAATGTTATAATACAAATAGAAGTAATACCTGTTTCGTTACAAATTAATTAAATAACATCTTTCAGCAGGCAATCTTCCCAAATGAAATATGAAACAAGTAAAAACCATTTCATATTGCAAAATAATAAAAGGAAATATTATATTTTAAAAATTCCAGTTTTTTTTTTTTTTTTTTTTTTTTAAGAGAACAAATAAAACAGACCTTTAAAAAAAAGATTTTAAGATTGAACAAATGAAACATTAAAATTTTTTGAAGAGTAAAATTATTGTTAAATTTCCCTTTTCATTATTTAAAGTCAAACTTTTGGTGAGTTTTACATCACCTTTATATACATATACATTGAGGGACAGAGAAAAAGAACCATATATAAAAGAATTTCTAATTCTATAGAGATTGGTATATATGTATAATCATATGTATGTGTGTGCGTGTGTGTGTCGATATGCGCAGCAAAACTGGATTATGTCAATATCGAACGAAATATATTATTGTTGATTGGTAAATAATTCTAATTCTTGTACAGTTTTGTTAAATTTTCTAAAACCAAAATAAAAATTTTAAGCTTTGGTAATATTCTGGATTTTATTTTACTTATTTTCATTTTATTTAATTTAATTTTATTTAATATATATATATATATATATACTATATATATATATAGTATTAAAATCAAATATCTCTGTCCTTTTGATTAAAACACTACTGCAACTTTTTTTTTCTAATTATTTTTTTTTTCTTTTAAAGATCTGCATTGGTTCTCAGATTTTGAATTACAAGTTGTGTTTTGTGATTTTCTCCATGATAAGAAAAAGTGCTCTAATATTTCATGCATTTTTAAAAGTTAATCTCTGCATTCTATCTGCGAAATCTTCACAAAACGGCTGTAATTATCCTAAACGTGGATAAAAGCTGTTATTACTACAACACTCTAAGTTAAACAGACATGTTTTAGAAACGTATGGAAACCTGTAATTTGTTGATGGCGATTTTTGTTTTTTAATAATACAAATGGGAATATTAGCAATGTACTATAATTTATTCAAACCGTTTATATGAATATGAGAGATTATTTCTTTTAAGCCGTTATTATACCTATTTATATGTCAATACATTCTGAATAATAAAATAACAAATGCTGTAATTTTGGTCTCTTTTCGATATTGCTATTGTTTCTAGATTATCTGAGTGTCTCAGATGTTATTTATGGATAAGGCAAAATTTAACGATTCAGAAATTATAGTATATACAGAAAAATCATTAAAATAAGTTTTATGTTAGAAGAAATTCGATTGCTTGGCTTACGAATAGAAACAAAATATGGAAAATTAGTAAAATAATATTTTTAATTATGAAATTTTTGTAGGCAATAGCTCAAAATGTTTGGTTTATGTCTTTGGTTTATGTCTTGGTTTAGGTCTTTCCACACTACATTGGGATTATATTACTGATGAAAGACTATATCTAACCTTAGAATTAAAAGAGTGTTTATCATTATATCATTGCATAAATTCGATTTATATTTTTAATAAAAGGCTGTAAATAACAATTTTGGCCCTCAGTAATTATTTCATGGCATCCTAAATGGAACTGCCATTTTAGTATGTTATATACGAGGGCTGTATTTTTTTCAACCTCCGATCGCAAAGTATGAAGGCCAGACATGCGGCAGGTGACTGGCGTGCGTAGCATGTGACTGCGCATATCCTCTTCTACACGCTCTGTCACTGCCGAGTGCAACACGCTAATTCGTTTTCAGCTGCAATCAAGTAAACATGGTTGTCTTTATTGATTCTACCGCCAAGTGTGAATTGCGAAGTGTTATTCGCTTTTGCAGGCAGAAGATAATAGTGCAGCGGAAATTTACCGAAGAATGAGTCGAGTGTATGGAGACAGCTTTAAGAGTGAGGGTGTTGTTCGTGAATGGTATCAAAATTTAAAGATGGCCGAACTGATATGCATGATGAAGGAGGTCAAGGGCGCAAGTCTGTCGCTACAGACGATCTTGTTCATCGAGTTGACCAAGTGGTTAAAGAAAAGAGTAGGTTTACCCGACCTAGCGCCCAGTGATTACAATCTTTTCACGGAACAAAAGAAGTGTCTTGGAGGGCAACGCTTCCAAACTGACGAGGAGTTCAAAGAAACCATCATAACTCACTTTAAGTCACTGGCGGAAACATTTTATGAAGAGGATATTTCAAAGCTTGTTTACAGATATGACAAAGGCCTCAATCGTCAAGATGATTATGTAGAGAAGTAACCTTTAATCTACATTACTTTTGGCAATAAAATCATTTTTTTATATTTACCCGTTTTTTTTTTTTTTTTTTTTTTTTTTTTTTTTTTTTTATATATAGCCTATCGGAGGTTGAAAAAAAAAATAGCCCACGTATATATATATTTTTTTTTCATTCATATTTTAGTGGTTACCCATAATGCAGCACTAGTGCAACGTTAAACCCAACAAACCAATCATGTGTCTGTGCATTTTTCTATAAATAAAATTTTGCATTTTCTTTTCTGGCTCATTAAAAGTAAAAATAAAGAGAAACACGTGTGAAATTGAGTTATGTAACGCGGAAAAGGTGTATGGCATATAATTAAATTTAGTCGAACAAAATGCAGTAATTTGACAAATATGTACTCCGCTTTACCCAGACACTTAATCGCTCCAATTTTGTATTTATGTGGTTATTTTAAGTCTACGACTATAAACCAAAAAATTCGAAAGTATTCGAAACTTGACATAAGAAATGAAATTCCACCTAACAAATAAAAAACTTCTAAAAATTATTACCTGTGTATAAGCGTGTTGTTATAAATGCATAAGATTCGAGGGAATGTATTTAAAATTTGTAATTTTAAAAACGTAGCCCATGTTTGTTATCGTCCTGCATTTTCAAGTATCATACTACTTACTACTTAAATTTTGTAGCTAAAAATTTCAGACGAATTAAATTACGCTGAATAAAAATGAGATTTTAAATTAATTAGCATTTGGAATTTATTTTCTTTACAAGGAGGAAGGCAAATTATAAAGTTTCTTAAAATATTTGAATAAAAATAATACATACAGTAGTTAATCAAAAAAATTTCAAATTTTCCTTGTTTCGATAGCTACACGAACATAATTTTTCACTGATATATTGTAACGCCTGTTAGGACTGACATTTCTCTCGCACCATTTTTATTGTAGAGTACTTTTTCCGATATACACTTATAATTAAATAAGAATAAAATTTCCCTTCAGAAAAAGTGGTGGAAAAAAGTGGTGCTGTAACGCTGTAACGACCTAAATTAGAATAATATGTCCATTCTATATGCTTTATTTTTCATGGATATAGAAATTACGGAAAATATATTTAATAGCTGACATACTAGAAGAAAGTAGTTTGTTTCGGCTTCAGCTGTAGCAAAACATGCTTTGTGATTCGCTTGGTGAAAGGCGATACATATGTATAAATATTCAAAGTGTTTTTATGTCGTATTTAATTTCCCCTTACCTATTTCGGACAAATTACATGTATTAACGGGTAACACGGGTAGCAATTACAAAAACGAATATTTTATTTTATTTTTCATAAATTGCTTAAAATTTGAAAAACTTTTTTTTAAAATATATATACATATATGTATGTTGTTTATTTTATTTTTATTAGTACGGCAAGTCATTTTATTTCTTTCAGACAGCGTCGATACCAATTTTTATTTATTAATTTAAATGAACGTGCAAACATTTTTTTTTAAAGGTTTATTGTTGTATTTGTACGTATTTTTAGTCCCGATTATTAAATTTCATTAAAATTTGGTACATCTATTAATAAAGACAAAATCTAGCTAAGACGTATTTTTTAGTTTAATGAGTAACTGGTCTAAAAGATATGCAATAAAAATGCCATTTAACTTTGAAATTATTAAAAAATAAGAAAAAATTCATGCCATTAATAAATAAATAAGTAACTTTATTTTTAAGTCGAAAATTGTGAATGTGGAAATATATATATATATATTAATAATTAAAATAAAATTGAGAAAAATCCTTCAAAAGAAATGAAAAAGCTTCCATATAGAACCCCTTGGCGATTTGGCATCAACATAGCACGGATGTTTCTCGCTAAGATGTTTAATCACGCAATTCCAATATACCTTTTATTCCTCCTCAAAATGACAACAAAAATTTAAAAGCCGCTGACAGGGTACTATGCTAAAGCTATACTAACAAATTTTTAAGAAATGAATATAGTAACCGATATTAAGGAATGAAACTCAGCTACGACATGTCTTTACGTGGAAGAATAGATTAAATCATTTAGTACTAAATTAAGTCCTTTCGTTTGCAAAATTTTATTGTTATTATTTAGAAAACAAAAATAGGCTTAGTGCCTTTTTTTTTCTCTCTTTTTAGTCTGTTCATGTCATAATTCGAAACAAATCTTACTTAAAAAAAAAATGTTTTTTTTATCCAACATAATGCTTTGTCAATAATTATTTATAAAATAGTGATATTTAACTATTTCATTTTAGCACCTTAAAACGTAATTCTGATACATTTATGATTTTAAATTAAAATTATATGTTTTCTGGATGCAATACCTTTTTTTAAGAAAGCTTAAAAAAATCATTCTTTCCATTTTATTATCCGCTGTTTATCTAAAAATCATTCTAGGTCGATAAATGTATGAGCGAAGCTTTTTTATTTAGGGGTAAATCCTCTTGGAAATTTTAAATATACATGGAGCTTTTAATAAACACATGGGAATCATAAAAATGGACCTGTTTAGTTAAAGATTAATAAATTATGAAGTTTAAGATGACAATTAAGAAAAAAGAAAATATCGATTTAATAAATAATTTCAATTTACGTATGACATATTTTGTCAAAAGTAATTGTTTTTTTAAAAGTGAATACATTTTGCGTAACAAATTTATAAATGGAAAGTTGCATTTCTAAAATCAATGGAAACTAATTGAAGTTTTATATGATCACTAAAAAAAGGAAAATTTATAGTTCTTTCACAATTTATGTTTCTTAAAAAATTCAGCCTAAAGTTTTACTATAATTTAAACTATATAAAACTAGACTTTCCTGTAGATACTCTACATGATAATATCAAATATGTTTTTCAAAACATCTCATAAATATATATATATATATATATATATATATATATATATATATATATATATACTGGAAATTTTTATTTTTTATTTTATTATTATTATTATTATTATTATTGTTGTTATTAAAAGAGATTTAAATCTTTGGTATTTGCATTATAGTTTCAATTTTATAAAATATTCTTTACCATTCCTAAGTTAATAATTCTTAGAATTAAATTATTGCTATATTATTTTATTTTTATTTTTTTCTACAATTTGTCGAAATTAAACTACCATATCACCCTTCACAACATAAATCCTTTACCTAATAAATGTATCTTCAAAAAAAAAAAAAAAAAAATATATATATATATATATATATATATATATATAGTAAGAAATATCAGTCATTCCATTTATAATGAAAATAAAATGTAAAAAAAAAAAAATAATAGATGGCGCCGAATAACCGCGATTAAATGCGAAAACTAACTGGCTTTGAATTCTTCTCAATATACAGTCGGTAACAAAAGTCTCCGAACACTAGCAAAAATTCCTATATAGAAAATGTACACTTAATACAGTTTTGTTAATTAAATCGTTGTCGAATCCTGTTTTTAGACTGTCTAAGAACAGGATTCGACAACGATTTAATTAACAAAACTGTATTAAGTGTACATTTTCTATATAGGAATTTTTGCTAGTGTTCGGAGACTTTTGTTACCGACTGTACTTGTAAATATGAGATTTTGAACATACGTTTCAACACAGAAAGTTTTAATGTATTTAAAAGAAAAAAAAGTGTGTATTTCAAGTGTATTAGATTAAATTTTTGTAGCCTAAATCTGTGGTCAAAGCGCTTATAACTGCTTTGTGTCTAGATGCCAAATTTATGCTTTGGGTCTGCGTTGACCGATCAGATAACAGTTTACCAGACCCAAAGCATAAATTCACTATTGTATCATTTCGAACGAAATTTAATTGTAACTGATCCACGTTAGAGAAATTTTATATAGATTTCGGTAAAACTAAAGAATTAATAAAAAAAATTATATATTTAATAATTTTAGTCATTCCTTATTGCATATTGTTATTGTTAGAAATACATTACCGAATATTCAATGCTTGGTGTTAAATTAAAGAATGCTGAATGTAATTGTTTGAAAGTGCTACTGTTATTATCAAAATGAAAATGTAATTAATGCTTTTACAGAAATCCGTAATTTCCAAAAAACTCAAACACACCTAAAATAAATTGTATGCTTTCAAAATACTGTTATAAATGAGAAAATATTACGTATACGCATAAAATGAAAAATAACGTTTTTATCGGCAATTGGTGAAATCATGCTGAGTGTTTTATAATTATTATACACATAAATCATACGCAGATGCTGCTGAATATGAAGTTTAAAGTTTTCTACAGTTTATTGTTTTATAAAATCAGTATTTGTGAGATTTTATGATTTCATTCCAATGCGCAAAATTCATAAATCATAAAGTTAATAAAACTAAACTGTTATGGATAAATAAAGATTTATCTATTTTATTCGGATGAAAATGTTTGGGAAATACATATTTTATCTGAAAATTTGATAAAAAAAAAAAAAAAAAAAAATCTTTTACTTTTTAAGTACGATTCGTATATATGATTTTTTTTTTTTTAATGAACAGTTGTTATATTTTTCTTTTTTACTTTCTCTTACCCGTAGGATCGAGAAAGTACTGTTTAGGGTCAAATTTCTAAACGTGATTTTTTGTTATATTTACATGTTCTGAGGTCCCCTGAATAAGAAAATCATGTTTTTAGATATTGCTCTGTGTGTCTGTCTGTTATCAACATATCTCAAGAACAAATAGTAGCAGAAATTCCAAACTCGGTAATCTAAATGTGTATCATATAGGGATGCTACAGTAAGCTTTTCGTCGAGATGAAGCAAATAGTTCGTGTACAGGGACACTCAAACGTATTCAAATACATTACGTCTATGGGGGAAATTGCAGGTAAGTAGAGTTTAACATCTATAGACTGAACTAAACCAAATGAAACGAATATATATTTTTTGTAATAGAGATAGTCAACTGGGAAAAAGAAATTGTGTATGTAGGATCCTCGCCTCCCCCCTGGGGGGGAAAGTCCCCACTCATGGGGAGTAAATTTTCATGATAGGTATCTTTCAGAAGAGATTGCCAATACCTTTAAAACGAATGGTTGAACCATCGATCTGCGATAATTTAAAATAAAGTTATCGATTTTTTCTTTTTTTAAATGTAATATTGAGAATAAATTCAACTTTTTTTTTTGGATATTTAGTGTTATGCTACTTCTCTAATATGGAAGTCGTCTGCATTATCATAAAAGATAATTTGTTGAATTAATAATTTTAATAAATTATTTTAAAAAAACAGAATTATTTTTTAATAACCGAGTTAAATGCTATATAAATGTCGGTGCATTAATGAAACGAGGGATTGAAGGGGGCGGTAGCCCCCCTCACCGAAGTGCTAGCCATGAAACCACCGACTAAACTCCACCTCATATGTTGTTTAGACGTGAACTTCATCTCCCATGTGATCTCCTGTGCGGTTGTCCACCAGATAAGCCTTCATCGCCCAAGGAGGACATCCAAGATCTCCAGGCACGATTTGAAGACATACACAACTTTGCTCGGGTGCGAATTCATATGGCAACGGAGAAAATGAAGACAATGTATGAGCTAAAGGCTACACAACATGAATTCAAGGAAGGAGGAAAATTTGCTTCTGGAACCCTGTTCGACGCAATAGACTATCTCCCAAACTGCAATGTAACTAGGACGAATCGTACACAGTCTTAAAATGACTAAATGACGTCGGTGTAAGAATTACTAAAATACCTTCATCGAAATCGAAGGTAGTTCATTATGATCGGTTAGCCACATACGACAGTTCACAGTAATGTTTAAATTTGAAATGTAAAAATTTGTTAAATTTTTATATGTGTAATGTGAATATTTGGGTATAAGTATTTGTACTTTTTTGTAAATTTTGTAAATATTTCCCTTGCAATCTGTATAGTTATTTTATTGTTATATGCAACTTAATTTTTGTATTTTAGATTGTATTTTATTTAATTTCGTCTCTTGACAAAATGTTGTACTAACCGGGCATGCAGTCCTTGTGAGGGGGGCAGTATTACGAATTTTTAAACAATTCGTAGTTTTTTTTTTATGTAAATTCATTCAAAGAGGCTTAGTCAGGTGATAAAATGTTTCAGCATCTCTAGTTGTTTTTTGCTTTAAAATCACTCATTTCCCGTTAAAAACACGTTAAAAAGCTTCATTAAGCATTTAATGGCTTTGGCGCCAAATTTTGCAAATTTTTCCCTCTTGTGAATTTGCTGTAGATAACTTTTATTTAAGCTGTGTTTGCTGGTGAAAGTTAAGTTTATACTTGGTTTATAGACCTGTATTCTTCTCCAGTTTTCTGTAAATAAAGTTTCTAGCCTCTGCAAGATTCGCCTTTTGTTCTGGGATAACTTACGAACTAACAAGTACGCAGCAATATGTATATGTATATATCCCAGATTTTCCAAACCTTTTGTGAATGTTTCTTCTAATATTTTCTAAACTGAATTATAGTCCCAAAAATTTTTGTATGCAAAAAAATACTTTTCTTTATTCTGAATTGTTATTTAACAAACTAGAATTGAAATGTTTATGCAAGAAATAGCCTCAAGCGTTTATATTTCAAAATACAGCTTTAAATCTGTTTCAGAATCTCTTTGAATGTGGTCGTTGCATTATTTCAAGGGACAATCTGTGATGCAAAGAGATTCGTGCAATTAAATGGAAAGAAATATATTATGTCCCTAGAGATAGAGAAATGTTTTATTTTTATTTACCAAATAAAACAGAAAAAACAGTTACTCACAAAAATTTCAGTTTAAGAAAAAACTTCAATTAAACTGCGAAAATGAAGTTTTTATTTCATTATATATTTGTATATTCATGAAAAACGTACAATGAACTGATATTATATATTTTTAATGTGAACAGTGCTTTTATTAAACTATAAATTACACAACTGGTATACAATAAATATTTGCACATAAAACTGCTTCACACACTATATAAACAATGCAAGCATTACTTGTTTCGGAAGGCACGTGATTTTTTGCACCTGAAGAAGAGAGACCACCACGCACTTTCGCAAAATGTAGAGCTTCTGTTGATTTTGTGATGTGTGAAGAATTTTAAGTTTAAATAAAAATTGTTTTTATTAATTAAGATTTTACATTTCTATACTGAAACATTAATGTGATTACAGCTTTATCTCTAATGACAGTTTAAAAATAAAGTATATTGCTATATAAAACATTTTTAAACTTGGAGAAAGAAAAATGTCTCATTTTTATGTAACAAATTAATAAGAATATATGGTTGACTGTAATATATTTAACAGTAGTAATGGTGTAATAAAAAAGCAATTGAAAAATACTTAACTCACTATTTCTTTGAACATTTTTTTTTAAAACATATATATATATATATATTTATACATTCATATATCTATTTATTTCCGACGATGCCGTGAAAATCTTACTTACATTTACATTACTAAATTAAAAAATACTTTAATGTTTAATTATTTCATTAAATAATTGTGACCCGAGTCGAGGTATGTTTTCAAATTTATTTATTTTCAAATTTTGTTTTGAAAGTTTATAAAACACAAAACAAAATATTAGAATGTAGTGCCGGCGTTGCGAATGAATACCACTAGTATTTTCAATAATATTTGATTTATTTATCACAAGAGAGTTCCAAAGAGACATTGTGAATGTATCTATTGCCGAATATATCAAATTGGCATTTAAGATATATACAGGGTGACCAATATAAAAGAGTACCCGTTTGTTTTTTGTGTTATCCATATTTATAGTAGTACATGTAGCAAGACTTTCTACATCATTACTTATTTGATATGTATTTAATGTGCGGGTATCGTCTTTTTCTTCACTTTCTAAATGCGGAAGCACGTTTTTTAAACATAAATTTGCGTGAACATCATTAATAATTTTAATCCGATTCTGCGCAAACGATTTGAGTACATCGTCTGCTTCTTTCAACGTTTTTATTTTTATTTTTATTTTTATTTTATTTATTTATTTATTTTTGAAAACTGATGCGTAACATTATGAATGGCAACAATAAAAATCGTCTGCATGAACTAACTCTTAATGAAAATGGCTCGTCATTCTGTGGAAGAACGTGCAACGCGAGATAAATTTCCTTTAAAGTTTCCATTAAGACCAATACCTTCAAACTGCTGAATCTTTAAAATAGTTAAAAGATTTCGACCAACGGAAAGTGTCATGGATGTGAATAAACAGCGAATTCGAACTGCGTTAACACCTGGAAAGCTTGATAACAATTAAATATCTTTGAAACAAGACCCAAGTAAATCCATACGAAAGCTACAGTAGGGGCACACATCCAATAGGTCAGCACATCAGGCTGTGAGACACCATTTGAAATTTTACCCGTATCGTTTATAGTTCGTGCAGGAATTGCGTCCAAGTGATCCAGGAAACTGATTGCATTTTTGTGTTTGGTTTCGCCGATTCATTCGCAACAGCATTCAAAAGCTTAATGATGTTTACTTCTCAGCTTGGTTCCACCTTAATGGCTGTGTAAATAGCCAAAATTTCAGCCTATGGAATCAAGAGAAGCTCCATGAGCTAAGGGAATAGCCTTTAAGCGTCCAAAAGATTGGCGTGTGTTATCATGGAGGAAAGCGATAGGACCATTTTTTTAAACCCAAGCCATCAATTCGGAAGTGTAACAGGACAAAATTCAAGTTTTTATTGCTTAACAGGAGATAAAGGATCGTTACTGCTGGTGGAATGACGGAGCCCCTTCACACACGTCAAACCTAATAATGAAAGTGCTTAAGGAATTCTTTGATGACCATTTAATTTCAATAGATTCAATAGACCTCTGACTACCAAGGTCACCAGACCTCACACCGTTATTATTATTATTAATATTATTATTAATATTTTGTGGGTTATCTCAAAGATAGGTTTTTCCAGAGAAGTTCAGCAAACATCGATGAATTAAAACAAATCATATCTGAGAAAATCTCGTCAATAACACCAACAATGTTGCGAAGAGTGTCAAAGAACTTGGTTCAACGTGTTCACGTTTGCATGCAAAATGGTAGCGAACATTTTCAAGATTTGCTCTAAGGAATTATAATGTAAAAAATTTGAATTAAATTATGTTTTTCAAAAATAAAATTATCACAGAATTAAGTAACATTGTTCGTCTCCATTTCTGTTGTACCTCACAAATAAAGTTGTAACAGTCCAACAGTGTTGGAAATTGTCTCCCACAATTAAACAAGGTTCAAACAATTATGCTTCTTTGTTAGAATAGTTGTTACATTCGTCAGATTTAAGGGTAATAAGAAACACCAACGGGTACTTTTTTAAAATGGTCACCAGTATATATATATATATATATATATATATGTATATACATATATAATTGAGCTAAAACTGAATTTTTGAAAGAATTATCATTTAATTATACGAAAAATTAGTGTTATTTTTTTAATATTTTTTTTAATAAAGCCTTTTACAATCATTTTAAACGAAATGCTGTTCCCCAAAATATCTGATTATAAATTCTTTTTTTTTTTTTTTTTTTTTTAACTGTTCTATTTACGAAATTGGAATTGAAATGCTTATTCTAGAAAGTTCCTCAAGCGCATATATTTCACACAATAGCACCAGAGTTGTTTCAACATCTATTTCGATCAATATTGTTGCTGCATTATTTAAAGTGACAATTTGAAATGTAAAATTTCAAACAAATAGCAAGAAATAGTTTGATTTTTAGTGAGAAAGAAGTTTAATTTTTATTTGTCAAATAAGTAAAATATGACTAACAAAAGTTTTTATCCAAAAATTTTGGTGTTATATAAAAAGCAAAGAAAAATATTTAATTCGCTATTTTTTGCATGTATTCTTTATAAATATATAAAATGTGAATAGTGATATAGATCTATATAGTAATATAAGTGTATAAAAATAAAAGTTTGTAGGGTGAATATTTTCTTATAACCAGAAGTTTAGTTTTTCTAACACTTCCAATCTTCTTCTCTGGTCATGCTCTTCATATATATTTAAATGTATATATATTGTTGCGAATTTGTAAATAAAAGTAGTTTATGTAATTTCATTCAAAGAGGTTTAGACAGGTTATAAAACTTTATTTTTCTGCATTTCTAGTTTGTTTGCACGTTCAAATAGCTTATTTTTCTTTTTTAAACCCGTTAAAGAGCTTCATAAAGGCAGGTATTGTCTTTAACGCCAAGTTTGGCAACTTTTTCGCTCCTTGGAGAGAAAATCCTTATTATCAATACCTTAAATACGTAAGCTCTAACTTGATTGATTCAGACGTTACAGGAACATTCTCAGTTTTCTTCGCGGGTATGAAAGGAAGCTCCGTTCGGCCAAGTCAGTCAGTTTTCGACAAGACATTGTTGCATAAAGAGCACTGCTTGGCTAAGTTTCTCACATTGATTGCACGGAGCCTATTACTGCGTTTTAATGCTATAATACAGTTTATACTGTGAATTTTATGTTGTCAGCTGTTATTTAAGCTGTGTTTTCTGGTGAAACTTACGTCGATACTTGGTTACAGGACTGTAATCCTCTAGAGTTTTCTGTAAATAAACTTTTAAGCCTCTGCAAGATTCGCCATTAATTCACAGGCAATTCACGAACTCCCGAGTACGCAACAATATATATATGACTAAAAAATTATATGTATGAATATATATATATATATATATATATATAATTATTAGAAATAAGTATACATGACTGGCAAGTATATATGCTTAAAAATTACTTATAAAAAATACAAAGTTTTTAAATAAAAATATTGACGAATCCATGGTTTAAGTAAATTCAAATAATAATAATAAAAATGACAACAACAATGTGCCGTAAAATAGGTCTACATTTTTAAACTACCATGTTTTGTTTTCATTATTATTATTATTATTATTATTATTTTCCTTTATATTTATTTTTTAATGACTGATGAATCAAAATTGTTAATGAATACGGGAGAAATTTATCCAAAATCTTTGTGCAGAAATAAACTGGAGCCCAACTTTCTAAAAAAAGCACATTATTCAAAAAAAAAAAAAAAAAAAAAAAAATTGATTTCAAATTTGGAGATATATAATATATAACATCACTGAATATTCTTTTTTGGAAAAAAATTGTGAACCCCTTTTCAGTTATGTCTCTTATCCGCTCCTTCAAATTAATGTTCAACTTTTTTAATTGGGAGAGAATATATCAAGAATACTGGAAAAAATATTAAAATATATGAGGGGCTTAATATTTCTGCTTCTTATAACACTATGTACAATAATTCAAGAATTGCTTTGAAATGTATTTGATTGACACAAAATTAGGTAAAGAAGGAATATGAGAATATGAGAGTAATTTTATATAATCTAGATATTAGTGTTATAAGATAAAGAATCACAGGTCAAATTTTGCATAAATTTAGTGCGTTAACTTTTAAAAAACCAGAAACTTTTCAAATTCAATATCGTGTACTCTGAGAATTTCAGTAAAATTCGGACAGTGCAGCGATAAATTATTGTATCGTCCGAAAAGTTCATGCCGATTTTCGTTAGGTTGCATAAAGATAAATCTGAATATATCAGAATGATTGAAAACAAATGATTTGATTGAAACAAAATTGGGCAAAGAAGGGATATGAGAGTAATTTTATATAATATAGATTCGTACTATGTGATAAAGAGTCACAGGTCAAATTTTGCATAAATTTAGAGCGTTAACTTTTAAAAAACCAGAAATTTTGCAAACTTAATATTGTGTACTCTGAGAAATTCCTGTAAAATTCGGACAGTGCAGCGATAAATTATTCTATCGTCCGAAAATTTCATGCCGATTTTCGTTAGGTTGCATAAGGATAAATCTGAATGTGTCAGAATGATTGAAAACAAATTACATGCGTAGATATAACAAAATTCGGAATTTCAGGCATATTTTGAAAAACATTTAGTTGCGATACGTGAATTGTTGTCAATTTTATACGCCTTTGAATATAGCAGTAAACAAAGTGCATTATAGGCATTTAACACTTTCCCTTTTACCGGAAAGGCAAAAAAAAATCCACGCAAGCGGTAAACAAAATATGCGCTGCTTATGGGGAAGATGCTGTAGCTGAAAGAATTAAGCAGAAGTGGTTTGATTTAAAGTGGGTGATTTCAACCTTCAAGATGAGGAAGCACGGCAGACCCTCCACCACAAATGAAGATCAGATTAAAACACTGATCGAAAATAACCCACACTATACGACACGTGAATCTATCGAAATGTTAAAAAAATATCAAAATCCACTATCCACGAGCATTTAAATGTTTTGTGTTTTAAATTTTCCTTCAAAAATGGCACAAACTTTCCGGATAACCGAATATAGAGTCAGTTTCCTTATACAAAATATATATTTCTGTACAAGTATTTGTAACAAACGCGGTAAAATTCAAAGTATTGACCGTTTATTAAAGGATCAGTTCTGTTTCAGAACTTCCACATCGGACTTTACCGTCAAAAAGACAAAAACATGCGGTCGCGAAAGTGTTAAGGACAATGTTCCCAGATTGGGGACTATATTCAGCTCTCACCAATAATTTTGAAAAATATTGTTTAATATACATAATAGAAGATTAATCTTCGCAGTTATTAGGCAACAGTGTCATGTAAAATTTAGTGGTGGATATTAAATAAAAAAGACCCCAATTTTGGAAACACTGGTTAAGGATGACCTTGAAGATGACATTCAAGATTTACAGGTAAGATTTAAAATCTTGCTTAATAAAAAAACTTTAATAAAATACTGTTGCAAAATAATTCTATACCCTCTTCTTATTAGTTCAGAAAAATGTCAATAATTTAAATAAGCATACCATATTTTTTCTTTTACGTTAAATAACTGGAACACTTTTTGCCGGTCGCTGACAGTAATAACGCGTGCACTTTTTTTTTTTTTTTTTTTTTTTTTTTTTTACATAACAGTTTATTTTATTTTTGTTTTATTATATTTTATGTGTGTGTGTGTGTGTGCGTGCCATTCATTAGCAATCGTTGCATTATGCAAAGTGTTGAGAAAAGTTTTTGATAAAAATTACAGGGAAGATTTTACTCATCAAGCAAAAAAAAACTGGTATACATCAAAGAATCGCATCCTACTCCGAATGCAAGGAAAGGGGAGATTTCCGCATATGACTAGAAAGCTTAAATTTTCACTTGTGAATTTTTTTTTCCTAAAGCTTCATTAGGTAAGAATTTACTTCAGTAATCAATATGAATGTGTCCCTAGTAAGGTGGCACATCTCCAAAACGCCACGTTCAAGTATGGAATATATTAAACTTTCAGTGAGAAGAAGGGTTAAAAATTCTCTATAATCGGCTTATGACGGTTTCATAAGAATCCAGATAATTGATATTTAAAATCGGTGAGTTTTATAATCTAGTTCTAATAGTAAGATGACATTGTTCATTGGTATTTCGTAGGAAATATGGCTATCTCACATACGAGGTAACGCCACATGTGCATCAAATAAGTTTATTGTGATTTCAATTTCTAAAATATATCATACTTTGCACTGTTAAAAATTTCCGTAAATTTAATGTAAATACTTATCCAGAGTCTCTGTAAATTTACAGTAATTCTTAGTTAAAAGTGAATAATCGAGATTCTCAATCTTTATTCTGCATTTTTACATAATTTTATTATTTAACTTTTTTATTAAAATTAAAAGTGACTGTTTTTACTTTAGAAAAAGCATTCCAAGCCCGAAATATATTCTCACAATACTTAATTAAATTAATATTAGTTATTAAAATGAATACATAAAACAAGTTTTTTAACATCTCCGTTTATTTTTCTCTGTAATTTAGCATAAGACTTAAGATAATAGATTACACAGAGTTTTCTGTTGAAATTTTTAAAAGTGTTGACAGGGCTCATAAAAACAATGCTGGAACACCAGTCGTCTTTTTTTTTTTTTTTTTTTTTTTTACAGAAGGCTTTGATTTTCCCAAAATATTCAGTCATTAGAACACTACAAAAAATTTCCTTGGATAGAATAATAATGTAAGATGTACTCCTCTGAGATGTAATAATATCTTTACTGTTTTCGACTGATACGTTAAATGAGAAACAATAATCCACAGTTTTTAACCTTATTGTTATTCACTGGTAAGTTCTAGTTTATTAGAAGAAAAAAATTTCGTCATTTGGTGTAAACAATGTCTGGGCTGAGAAAGTTTACATTTGACTAATCTGGTTAAATTTTAGCGGATATGCTTCATTAACATATGAGTACGTTTCGTTGTGCTTGTGTGACTGGATTTGAAAAATGACAAGAATGCCAGATTAAGTAGAGTAGCACATCTTTGTAAAATGAGGTATAGTAAATTGATATATAAAAAAATAAGCAAATAAATCTCATAAAAAAGTGATTGTATAAAATAAAATATAATAAATGTAATGAGACGAACGTACGTATTAAAATTGCATTTATAAAAAATTTCAGTCCTTCATTGGCACAGTAAAATGTAATATTTGTAATACGTTAATTTTATTATCATTATTTATATATTTTTATTTTTTACATATATTTTATTATGCTTTATATGATTAAAATATGGAACTATTTTGGGATCTGTGCTGTTGTAATAATTATATAAGTACTAAATCATTCATAACAAATCAGACCCTTATAACAAAGATAACATAGATATAACAAAGATATAACATGTATGTTAATTTAATTTAATGGACATTATCAAACTATTCTCTAAAATACTAAAGAGGATACTAGGGTTTTGTAAACTAAAAAGAGCGTAAGTTTTCTATATTTTTAATGATATAATAAATATCATTTTTATTTAGAACTTAAAACTTTTAAATTTAAACTTAAATTATTTAAAACTTAAAACTGCATATAAAAGAATAGCATGAAAACAATAATTTATAAAAATTTTATTAAAAAAAAAAAAAAAGGAAAATTGAGTTGTTGGCTCCTGATTTTGGGAGACCCATTAAAAAAGCGATATCTCAAAAACCTATTCACAAAGTTTATTGAAATTTATTTTTCCGACTGAGTGAAAATAATCCCTGGACCGGGAGTCGAACCTCAGATGTTTTGACTTACAAGGTCAAGGCTCTACCAATTGAGCTTTCCAGGCCGACAACCGGTGGACATTACTCACTCAGACAACCTTTAGGCAGAAAATATTCCCCGGTTGTCGGCCTGGATAGCTCAATTGGTAGAGCTTTGACCTTGTAAGTCAAAGATCTGGGGTTCGACTCCCGGTCCAGGCATTATTTTCACTCAGTCGGAAAAATAAATTTCAATAAATATGATTTTCTTCCCAATCAGTTGATTTTGTGATTTTAATATATTGTACTATCCACAAAGCTTAATGAAATTTTGCAATTTTTTTCAAAATAGAATTGTCTGGTGCTTATTCGAAGAATATATTTTTTTTCTATTACAACAAATTTTATAAGGTATACGTGAGGTAAAATGTATTGAGAAATGCACTGTTTCTGCGCACAACTCTGCCAAAAATTCAAAATTTAATTTATTTCAAATTCCAAATTATTTAAAATTCAGGTGCTAGCCAATTATGTTTTAGAGAAGAATGTAAAGTTTCAATAAAATCGGAGAATTAATTTTTTAGAAGTCGTGTCACACGTTTTTGTTTTCAGTTTTTGAGAAACACTACATGTTATTTATTATTTACTTAAAATTAATTAGATGCATAACATTTTACTTAGATGTTTAAACTTAATTCGATATTTAATACTTTATTTCTTATATTTTCTTCTTTTTCACTTAACTATGAAATGATAAATATTTCTTTAAATATTTAATAATTTAATGTATTTTCATAATTTCAACAATGTATTTTCAACAACAATAATCTGGTGTGCCACTCACACGACTTTCTCTTACCCTGAAATTTAATGCTATAAATACAGGTTGTAGATTAAGAGGTAATATAACGAGTACTGTTATGTAAACCTATGTTAGAGAATTTAAATTAGGCTTCGGAAGATTTTCATATGATAATTAGTTCTGTGTGAGGGGGGCTACCGTCCCCCTCAACACCCCGTTTCGTTAATACACCTATATTTATATAGAATTTAATACGGTTATTAAAAAATTATTCTGTTTTTAAAAAATAGCTTATTCAAATTATTATTTAAAAAAATTATCTTTTATGATAATACAGACGATTTCCATATTATAGAAGTAGTATAACACAAATATATATAAAAAAAAAAAGTTGAATTTATTCTCAATATTACATTAAAAAATTATATCGATTATATCGATAACTTTATTTTAATTATCGCAAATCAATGGTTCAACTATTCTTTTTAAAGGTATTGGGGAGCTCTTTTGAAAGATACCCATCATAAAAATTTACCCCCCCTTGTTTTTTTTTTACCCCACAGGTTTTTATTTTCCTAGTTGACTATCTCTATTACAAAAAATATATATTCGTTTCATTTGGTTTAGTGCAGTCTATAGATGTTAAACTCTACTTACCTGCAATTTCCACCATAGACGTAATGTATTTCAATACTTTTGAATGTCCCTGTACACGAACCATTTGCTTCATCTCAACGAAAAGCTTACTGTAGCATCCCTATATGATACACATTTAAAATACCGAATTTCGAATTTCTGCTACTATATTTTCTTGATATATGCTGATAACAGACACACAGACAGACACACAGACCATTCGCTAAAAACATGATTTTCGTATTCAGTGAATCTCAGAACATGTAAATATAACAAAAACTAATGTTCGAAATTTTGACCCTAAAACAATACTTTCTCGACACTATGGGTAAGAGAAAGTAATAATAAATGTAAATTAAATAATTTATTGTATTTTTATAATACAACAATAATAAATGTAATTCACTATATTTATAACGTTTACCAGTGTATTATTCATAATTTGATTTTTTAAATACACCGATATCACTTTTATGCATCAAAAACACGCCGTTATGCATGTCACATAAAACCTTATATCTCCATGTCTAACGTTTATGACACATTTAACTGTCACAGCAATGTGCTAAAATACAACAGTTTAATGAATCTTATAAATCATAAGTGTAAACTGTCATTGTTACCCGTCATGGAAGATGTCACAGAAAGCATAGTTCAAAAGTAACTGACATATGAAAATCGTGATAGACATTTGAATTATGGGTATATTTAAACTCGGTTACAAAACATCTATGCTGTATTTAGACAAAGAATATGTACTAAAATATATTAAAAATCCATTTAAAATTCAATGATGCTATTATGTCAGCTTTCAGTTAACTCAACTAATAAATCAATTTCTTATAATATGTTTATTTATTTTCAAACGGTATTTTAAATAACTTTTTTTTTCTACCATATATTATTTTTAATTTTACAATAGATTAATTTTCAAATAAGGCATCACGTCGAAAAGAAAGTTTAAGGAAATAAAAAATTAATCCCATTTAAATGCAGTTAAATGTCAACGACAACGTTGCCACATTCTAAATTCATTTGCATACATATTTATTAATTTATTTTATTTTTTATCGAGTGCTTTTAAAATATATGAAATTATATATAGAGAGATAGATACCTATTTGTGTGTATATATATATAAAATGTTTTTTCTATAAAAAAAATCCTTTTTTAATTCTAATCATGTTATATTCAAATAAATTTTAAATTCGTATAAGAATTTTCTCTTATTCAGCAGTATTTGCGTGATGAAAGAATGTGAGATTTACCTTGAATTTAATTTCCATTATAATTTGAATATACAAATATTTTCCAAAGAAAATTCCATTCTAAATTTATTTTTATTCATTAATAATTAAAAATTGACTTTTTTTTTTCCTTTTTTAGATTTTGCGAATACAACATTGAAAAAACTGAACGGTTTTCTTTTATATGAAACTTGTAGACTTCGTCCCTTTTGCTGTCACTGTATTTAAATAAAATATTAACATAGGATCCACTTAGTGACTCTTTTTTTTTTTTTTTTTTTTTTTTTTTTTACCATTTTGTCGATGAATTAAAATGGCTATCGAAATTACGTAAGTAAAGATCTTGGCTAGAAACATTTTTGATTCGTATGTGCCAAAATTCAAATTTAGCCAATGGGGTACTATACTAAAGCTGTTCCCAAATGTGAATGCATATTTACTTTTTTTATTATTATTATTAACATAAGAAAAGTTAAATACAGTCAAACCTCGTTAACGTGAATCTCAAGGCGGATAAAAAATTGTTCAAGCTATCAGTAGTTCATGCTATCAGTAACAAATTTTTATATAACTATTCTTGATTTTGACGGGGATTGTGGAAACAGTTCGTGTTACAAGTAATTCACTCTAACAGTGTTCACTTTAACGAGGTTCGACAGTATTTAAAAGTGATTAATATTTCATTAACGGCTGTGCACCGCAGAAAAAATGCCATGGTTATGATTTGCTAAAAATAATCGCTTAACAGTTTCAATTATTCTATTAAAAAAATTCATTTAACTATAATGACCAGTAATGTGAACAAAGTTTGCTACACTGTTAAAATTTCAACTAAAAAAAAAAAACTGGTAATTATTTTCCTTTAATCTTATGAAAAGCCAAATTGGCCAACTTTGAAATTTTTACGCCAAGCTCTAAACTCTGCTTTCTCTTACAAAGACGACATCTTTCCCTTAAAAGGAAAAAAGTTCTTTTTTTAAATTTATATTTCCTTTAAAAAGTTAGATTGTTTTGTATGTAAAACTTATTTTTCACAATAGTGATAATAGTAAGAAAAAAGTTCTTTTTTTAAATTTATATTTCCGTTTAAAAGTTAGATTGTTTTGTATGTAAAATATATTATCCACAATAGTGATTAGATATTCGATAAAAATCCTTAAATGTTATGTAAAATAGGGATTATATTTCACAGGTAAGATTCTTATTCTTATTCTTATTCTTATTATTTCTTACTTTTTAATTAATTATTTTTGTAAAATGCCAATAATTGCTGTATTTAATTCCTTGGATTAGAAAATAACAATTTCATTATTATCTGGATACGATTTTTTTTTTTTTTTCGTTAAAAGTAAAAAAAAAAGTCGATAACTTTGTTTTAAATTATCGCAGATCGATGGTTCAACCATTCGTTTCAAAGGTATTGGAGAACTCTTTTGAAAGAAACCCATCATGAAAATTTACTCCCCTCGTGGGGGGACTTCCCCCCAGGAGGGGGGGGGGCGAGGCTCCTACATACACATTTTTTTTCCCAGTTGACTATCTCTGTTACAAAAAATTTATATTCGTTTCATTTGGTTTAGTGCAGTCTATAGACGTTAAACTCTACTTACCTGCAATTTCCCCCATAGACGTAATGTATTAGAATTCTCTTGATTGTCCCTTTACACGAACCATTTGCTTGATCTTAACGAAAAGCTTACTGTAGCATCCCTATATGATACACATTTAGAATACCAAGTTTGAACTTTCTGCCATAATTTATTTTTGAGATATGCTGATAACAGTCTGACACACAGACACACAGACATACACACAGATCATTTGCTAAAAACATGATTTTCGTATTCTGGGCGCCTCAGAACGTGTAAATATAACAAAAACTCGCGTTCGAAAATTTGACCCAAAAAACAATACTTTCTCTATCTTATGGGTAAGAGAAAGTAAAAAATAGACTTGAAAAGCTGAAAATGCAATTTTTATGCAAGTTTTGCTTACTTTCTCTTTTAATTAAAAAAGAAAAATCAATCGAAACAAATAATCATCAATAACGCAATAAATGCCTAAAAATGGTAACCTTTTCATTACACTCCGCTGTTTCATCTTTGCCACATCTTTGCCACATCTTTGCCACACATTCCTATCCATTGTTATAATAGGTTAGTGTAATAAGAATTAACGAATTCTAAAGGTATTATGAGGGTTTTAACTAATATATTTTTAACTAACTGGAATAATTTAATTTAAAATGCAATTCGGATTCCTTGGATGATAACCCATCTTTTGGTATTATAAATTGTAATTGTACGCCAATATTTATGATTCAGGTACAGGAAAATTAGAGTTAATGCTTATAGCACATGTATTTTATATATGTAGATGACACCATGAATCGAATTTGTAAAAATCTTTTAACTTTCGTTTATTTGTCAGATTGAATATTTCAAAATCATTAAATCTTCCCAAGAAGGCTCAGACCATTTTGCGAAAAGCCTCACGTAAATCGGTTCGGTAGTTTTTGAGTCTATAAAGCACACACACATACAATCATTTCGTTATATATATACGTATATACATATATGTGGAACAAACATTCAAACCGTGTTTTCTCCTACGGATACAATTTATCAGAAAACACAAAAAACTGGTAAACTAAAACAATATCTACATTTCTGTATTGATAAGTACAAAGGTTTTAAGTCCAAAAACGTCGATTTTGAGTTAAGTACATAGTCAGACTCAGAAAAAAATTATCTATCGATTGGTATAAAGGATTTAAATCCATGTCATTTTGTCTTTGCGAAAATCCATTGGTAAAAAAGATTCAAGTCAGAAATTTTCATTAATCTTTGGTATAAAATATTTAATTCAATTTTTTCCCTTCATTAAATGAAGGTTGACAATCACTGAATGGTATAAAGGGTATAAATTAACATAATCCCTTTTTCCTAATCGATTTTTCTGATTAGTTTTTAGTTAGTTTAACTTTATTTTTCGTCTCTTGAAAAATCAAGAATGTGGACTTAAATCCTTTATACTTATCAGTACAGATTTAATCTCTAATTATTGTTTGTTTAGATGTATTACTGGTTTCTAGGAAGATATGTAGACATACTTTACCTAATGAACCTGAAATTGATTAGGAAAATGCATTTGAAATTTGGAGAACGGGCGTGCTGGGGCTTTCAATATATCGTTTGAAGAAAGCACTTTTTGATTGAAACATCAATTTTCTAAGAAAGTTTACAAAAGGAAAAAAAAATTAGTTTTAATTAAAATTAATAGTATATTTTCGTACTATTTTAAGTTGAGATTAAAGATAAATCACTAACTAATTTTTTTCTTTTTTTCTTTTTTTCTTTTTTTTTTTTTTTTTTTTTTTGAGAAAACACGTTTTGAATGTATGTTCCTCATATTTGTTCATTGGAAAGTACTTATTGAATCCTTTTATTCACATAATATTTTTGTTCGACAAAAGGTATTAAGGGAAAAAGTATTATATAATAATCTTCATATTGATGACAACTTCTTGCACAGTTTGTACTTACTTGCACCAATATTTAATATATATATATATATATATTCTTTTTTTTATATATAAAATTCGTTGATTAAATAGCTTAAATATTATCCTTCACAGGTAGTGGTACAATTAATGGTACGAAAAACATAAAGGTTTAAAAAAAGAATTTTTAAATTGTTGACTCATTATTAAAATAAAAATATAAATTATGAAATTTTTCATTCATATTTAAATAGTATAGATATTTTAATTTTAAGTAGTTTATGTTATATGTGATGATACATATAGAATTTTCAAAGTGTATTTATTTAATGAACGACGATTCTTGGGGGAAAAAAAAACATTTCTATCGCACATGCGGTATTTCTTTTCCTGTGTAAATGAACTGTAAAATAAATTCAAATTGAAACAATTTACGCTAATTAGCTTACAATTTGTAATTATGTAAACAGATTTTTACTTAAAAAAGAAAAAGTATTTCAAATATTCAAACTAAAATTCACATATTTTAAGATAATTAAAATATATTGAAAAAACTTTGGTTTTTTATAATAAACTTTCTCAAAACGTAAATTGGTCGATAATTTTTGTTTTAATGCTGAAATTAAAATTAATCTACATTGGTATTTTTTAGTATATATATTTTTTAATACAAAACGAACCAAAAAAAAAACTCTCGAACATGTTGCGGTTACATAAAAGGTAACCATAAGCGTTGTCGATGGAATTGCTTCATTAATCACTATGACAGCGAACAATGAAGATAAGGTAGAGAATTCTTTTTTCTTTTTTTTTTTTTTTTTTTTTTTTTTTCTGTCGTTAACTGATTGGTTTTACAATATTTATATTTATATATATATATGTGTGTGTATGTGTGTTATATCTTTATAATTATGTATAAAATAAAACTAATTTACTTCTCTAATTAAAATGATGAATGTATTATAGAAAATAACTTAACTACTTAATTCTATAAATATTTTTTTAAACTCAGAAATTTATAAGAAAGCATTGAACATGGAGCACACAGAAGAGAATTTTTGTAGGAACAGATTTAAATAAAATTAAGGGTTTTCTTTTAATTAAATTTTTTTTAAGAAAAAAAAAATATATAATACCCTGCTGCTCAAAAGTTTAGCAAGATTTGCAATTTTTTTATTAATTTAAAAACTTATGTCTCGATGAAATGTTTTCAAACATAGGGTATTTAAAGAACTGGATCTTCCACATGTTTTTCTAGTGAAGATTTGTTTAAGACAACATTTAGGAGACCTGTAACAAATTGAGCAAAATCAATAATGTTTGTGATCACCCTGTATCATTAAGCAAACGGAATGGACTGTAACTTTAGGATATTTTAATATAGACCCAGTTCAATTTGTGGATAAATTTGCATGGCTATAGTATATTAAATAACAAAGACATAAGCATTTATTCTAGAACTCAAAAAAAAAAAAAAAAAAAAAAAAAAAAAAGCATGTTTTTTATTTATAATACACAGAGTTTGTAGCGAAAATTATTTTCACTTTCAGTAAGTTGGAATTGGAAATACATTTTTAAAACAATATAAGCATTTTATTTATCATTATATTTTAAAACTATCGGAATACAACTATCTGAAATATCTCATGAAATATGAACATTTTTACGAAAGACATTTTTACTGTGCATGTGCGAAAGATAAATATATATATATATATATATATACTAGCAGACCCGGCCACGCGTTGCTGCGGCTAAGTAATACGTTGATAATTTGATAAGGTATATAGTATTTCCCCACAACTGGATTTGGCGATTTTTTTTTGCGCCTTTTTGAACGATAACGAAGTCTTTCTGGATTCTTTGCAATAAAATACGGTAACCTGCATGCTTTTATTTTAGATTTATGATTTAGCTTATGATTTTATCATTTATGATTTTTAGATTTATGATTTAGCCATAATCGCCAAATCCAGTTGTGGGGAAATACTATAGTTTTTACCCACAACTATAACTTATAATATAACTTCAGTAATTATATTCGGATAATTATAACTTCAGTATCAGTATATCCCCACAGCTGAATTTGGCGATTTTTCTTTGGCGCCGTTTTGAACGATAACGATGTCGCTCTGGACTGTTTGTGATATAATATGGCAGCCTATATGTTGTTTATTTTGGATTTATTATTTTATGTTTTTGATTTATGATTTAGATTATCATTTATCATTTATCATTTATAGGTTTATGATTTAGCCATAATCGCCAACAAAAAATTGCCAAATATCGTTGTGGGGATATACTGATTAATATATTACTGAAAAGATTAATATATTTTAACGAAGTGGTGAGAAGATTCTGAGTATGTTAAAATTTTAATAGTAAATTCAAGTTAATCAAGAAGGAAAGCATTGAGGATTAAGATAAGTAAATTGCAAGATTTTAAGATCGCATTTTCAGCAATAAATATGAGTCAAAATTTAATGCAAAATACATATATAAATCACAAATTTAATCAGGAAAGTTAAATTGGTAAGTTATTAAAGAAAATGTAAAGAAAAATAAGAGAAATAATTAATTAAAGTTTCGAACATCGATCATATAGATTAGCGTTACAAAACAAATAAACAGACTTAAAACTCTTCCAGACTTTTAAATAAGTTTTAAATTAAGTTTTAAAATTTAATGTTAAATAAAACAGACTTTTAAATAAGTTTTAAAATATTGAAATGGTTACTTTTTATTTAGAACGTTATGTATAGATCACAAATTTCTTAAAGAAAACGAAGTGATACAGATTAGAATAATGCAACAAAAATTGAAAAAGCAAGGTTATGTCGTAAATAAATTTTTAACACACGTGTCACGTGAAATAAATTGTAGCATATACATAATGTATCTGATATAAGATATTAACATGCTGCAGCGGAATAAATTTCATATCTATCATCCTTGGCGGAAAAAAAATAATATCGCCAAATTATCTGGCGCACACATTTAATTCCTTTCAAAAATCATGGTTATTTTAACAACTTATATTAAGAGAGTAATGAATAATATGAAACAATATTTCACACAATACATATTACGAAAATATACAACTAGCTTGTATTTTTTCGTGTTACGTTTTTGATCGCCAAATACGAAAAACTCCAAGGACGACAGAGCTTTGAAATTTAAAATTAAAATTTTGTCAATTTAACAGCAAAATAACTCAATCTAACGTATGCACATGATAAATAATACATATTTATACAAAAATATGGGGATTAAAATCCGAAAATAATTTTCCTCGTTTTTCATAATTTTTTACAAAAATTACAATGAGCCATTAACATAAGAAATCTTTTTCTTGATTTCACAGACTGTCACACTTCGCTTGTGTATAACTACATAGTTTATCAATGCGAATAAAATCTTTAAATTGATTATGACGTCAATTTTCGTGAGATGTATAATTTAACTTTTTATAAATTTTTAACGTTCACGTTTGATTAAATGTATTTACTTTTATGTCGAAAGAAAATGAACTCGTATTTTTTCTTTTTGGCAACAATTAAACTTATGGAACTCACAGATATTTTGGAGCAACTTTAATAAAGGTCTGTAATTAACAAATAATTGCAATAAAACAATATTGTGACAATAAATTGAGATAAAAACTATCCTATCTCTCAAGTTGGATCAAACTGCACACAGTGTGCAAACTTTCATTAAAATCGGTTCCTTAGTTTAGGAGTTTACCCCGGACAAACATCGTGACACGTAATTTATATATATATACAGATATATATATATTGCATCAGATGAAAGCTAGATATATTGGGCAACTTTTGTCAAAAGGGCATTTCAATAGAGTAAAAATTAAGCAAAATATACCAAAAAGAACGAGCTAGATTTTACATATTTTCCAAGAGTTGAAATTTCTTAAGGGGCTTTTCCTAAGCCGCTTAGTTAATTTAAAGATCGAATTATTTTAACAACTTAGCACAATTTTTTTTTTTTCTGTGAAAAATCCCTTATCATCTCACAAAACTTAGTAAATAAACAAAAATATGTTACAGTTACAAGCTTATAAGGGGTTTTTCACAAAAATGTACATTTGGAGCGTGTTTAAATAAATGGATCTTCAAATTAATTTTTCTATATGTGAAAAAACCCGTAAAAATTTTCAACTCTTCGAAAATATGGTTCAATATATCTAGCTTTCAACCTATGCAATAAAATTTTCTTTATATTTAGCACATGGGCAGTGAAAACGTTTTTTCTTAAAAATGCTCATATTTCAGGAGTTATTTAAGATAATAGTATTTCAATTGCAGTATATAGTTTTAAAAGTGTTTTTCCAACTTATCTGAAAGTTGGAATTATTTTCGTTAAAAATTCTGTATATTATAAATAAATAAATGTTGATTATTTTTTTCTTTGAGTTTAAAATAAATGCTTATATATCCGCTGTTTAATATACTATAGCCTCACAAATTCATCCACAAATTGCACTGAATTTATATTAACTTACCCTAGAGCTAGATTTCATTTCGTTAACTTAACGATACAGGGTAATCACAAACATTATCCATTTTGCACAATTTGTTAACGGACTTCTAAATGTTGACTTAAACCAATCTTCACTGAAAAGCATGAGGAATATCCCGTTCTTTAAATATTTAATGTCTGAAACCATTTCATCGACAGATAAAATTTTAAATTGAAACAAAACTGGTCGTTTTCAAATTTTGCTAAACTTTTGAGAAGGAGTGTACTTGTAAGACCTTAGGTGATCTGTTTTGTATGTTAATGAAAAAAATGATACACTTGGAAGTGTGTCAGAGAGAGGGAATGAATTCGGAATCACATGGAATTGCATGATCGGAAAGGATTTTTTATTGGGGTAGGAAGACATTGTGTAGAGCTGTTCGACGAAACAATGTTTCCGCTTAAAACAGTCGTTGAGAAACTCAAAGCGGTTCCTGCAGAATGGAACACCCCATTTAAAAAAATAAAATTAGGAAACTCTTAAAGTTGCATTTGGAACATCATTCAGATTGAATTAGGTAGTCTTATACGGGTGTTTGACCTGCCAAATCAACGTGTGTTTTAGATATTTAGTAAATCCATTAAAACATTTAGGAATTCAATTTAATATAATTTTGTAAATTATTAGCCTTATAATTTAAATTGTCTTAAAATGTTCAGAAATATTTTATAAAAATACACCTCAAATTAGTTTTAAATACACATAAAAATTATAAGATGACACCAAGATTTGAAAAAAAATTTAGACAGTGTTTCCTCCGATCGGATATTAAATCCGATCAGGAGGGAAAGCAGGCACGAGAACAACATGAAAAATTAGTCGTTCTTACGTTTCTCACCTGATGAATAATCGTACTTATTTATTCATAGCTTTATTTTTTTATCTGTGACCCAAAAAATTCAACTATATCACCATCTATGCCCGACGTTCTTTTAAGCTTTCTTGATTTTCTCTCAGAACTTCTGATAGTTTCAACGATCCAATAAAAGGCATTAGTGTGAAAAATGTTCTTTTCTACAGAAAATTTACTTTTCATTGAATGTTCGTACTGATTTGTTTATTTAACTATTATATCTAACAGGTCGTCAATGAATAAATTATTCAAAAAACCATTGTTTATTATTACATCAGGAAGGTTAGTTAAAATATTTTGAGCAACCTTAAAGGTATTTCTCGTCATCATACTTTTACCTGCATTGGTTGTTTTATCTTTTCCCCAAAAATGCTTGAATCTAGTGCTGGTTTGTATTCATCTTCAGTGACCTCACCATCTTGCTATGATTATGAACTGTCTTCACGATCTTGAACTTCAATGTGAGAATCGAAATCACTCTCTTCACCAAATTTTTATTCACTGTGGGTTTATTCTCATCCACATCTTCTTCCGATAGTCACCTCAGTTGTTCTACATCATTCGATTTAGACAAATCAAAGTAGTTCCGGGTCAATTTAGCATAACTCTTCAAACCTATGAAAGGAAGCACTATCATAAATGCATGTTCTGTCGAAGTGAACCCAGAAGTCTAGACTGAAATATCGAAATATGACGTAATTTTCTGTACTTTTCTGTAAAAATCTTAAATAAAATACCCTAGTAGCACATAACGTTGCTTTAACGTTTTTGCAACTAATTTTTCACTGTCCAGACTTATTTTCAACGCTATAACAACGTTATGTGCTGCCTGGGTATGTCGTCAAATTTTGTATTCTTTAAGTATTTTAAATGTTGATTACGAATAATTAAGGGTAATAAAGATCACAAAAAATAGATTGTGTCGATATATATATATATATATATATATATATATATACAGTGGTGGCCAAAAGTGTGGACATTTTTTTAAAGTTTCATGTTTTTCAATTTTGTGTGCTTGTAGAATATATTAATTTTCACTTAAATACAAATGTTTACATATCAAATTGAAGGTAATTTAATGTAAAGTTTAATAACAAAAACAGAATTAAAATATCTGAATTACAAAAAAAGTTATGCTCATTTTAGTAGAACAAACAAAGACAAATCGTTTTTAATAACGACGTGTTTTGTAATAATAGCGTACTGGCCAATCACAAACACTGTTCTGAGGACCAATCAAATGTCTGTAACTATAGTTTAGGTTATTTGGATGGTAAAAGAGTTATTGTTGTGGAAATATTTTGCGGAATGATGCATACAAGTGCAATTAAATAGGGTATTGCTGTTTTTGAATATTTTAAGTCCTTTTTTTTTTAATTACACTAATTTTAAACAATGTCACCAACAAAAACTGAATGGACATCTACAAAAAGAAGCCGAATTGTCATATTGAGAGAAAATGGCCTCTCTTATGCTGAAATTGCAAGACAAGTTGGTGGTTCAGTGACTTGTTCTGGTGTACGAAAGTTCTGTTTACGTTATGAAAAAACAAATTCAGTGGAAAATAAGGCCAAATCAGGCCGAAAAAAATGCACAAGTGCTACTGCCGATAGAAAAATTAAACGGCTATGCATTCAAGATAGAAAAATTTCATTAGATGCCATTAGATGTGAAATGAATGAAGCGGGTATTGCTCAAGAACAATAAGAAGAAGGTTATCAGGATTTGGACTACAAGCTAGAATTCCAAGGAAAAAAACCATATTTAAATCAAAAGCAATGCGAAAAACGAGTTAAGTGGGCAAAAGAATACATTAAATGGTCAGAAAATCAATGGAAGCAAGTAATCTGGAGCGATGAGAGTAAAATATTGCTCTTTGGTAGTGATGGTAGAAAATACGTGAGACGTAGAGTAGGTGAAGCACTTTATCCTGATTGCATTGAAGCAACTACAAAAAACACAACAAATGTCATGATTTGGGTATGTATGTCTGCAGATGGTGTGGGCCGAATTCAAGTGATTGATGGCATCCTGAATGCCAAAAAATACATCGAAACTGTCCTGGAACCAAAATTGATACCTTCCATCAGGGATCTCTTCCCCAACAAAGCACCATTCCTTTTTCAGCAGGATTCAGCTCCATGCCACACAGCAAAAGTATGCAAAGCATGGTTTCAAAATAAAGGCATAGATATATTACAATGGCCAGGAAACAGCCCTGATCTCAATCCAATTGAAAATTTGTGGCGACGTTTGAAAATTCTTGTACGAAAAAAACGTCTATCCAATAAAAGACAAATTAATGAATCTATAATTGATTCTTGGCACCATGTGATTACGAAAGATGAACTGCAAACACTCGTTTACTCGATGAAAAGACGTTGTGAAGCTGTCTTAAAAAAGAAGGGTTATCCTACTAAGTATTGATTGTGTAAGTATCACTTTAAAAAAATGCAAATCTAACATCGATCTTACTATTAGTTGCATAACATTTTTAGGAATACAGATATTGTAATACTGTTTTTGTTATTAAATTCTACATCAAATCGCCTTCAATTTGATATATAAACATTTGTTTTTAAGTGAAAATTAATATATTCTACAAGCACACAAAGTTGAAAAACATGAAACTTTCAAAAAATGTCCACACTTTTGGCCACCACTGTATATATATATATACAGAAGTCTTTCACTCAAGAACAACACAAACTAAATTAGTAATACAATATTTTTTTCTGAAGAAAGTCTTAAAAAATAACCTTGTGTTTATACAACTATATTGAGACTAATAGAAATTTGATTCATTGGTATAGTTTATTTATGACTTTCCGAATGTACATATGTAAGAAAAGCATTGTAATCATGAAAAAGAATAGACTTTGGCATTTTAATATATCAATTCGCTTTGAGGTTTCCTGAGTTTATTTTTGATGCTTTTACGGTAATGTATGTATGTAAGTGAGTGAACACGATAGCGACTAAATTCTTTGTACGAATGAGCTGAATATTGCTACGTATGTGATATGTCACCATTGCACGAACTGCAGAGATTATGGTAAATCCAGCAATTATAGTTTTTATACAGGGACACGACGAAAAATTCCTTTCATTATGACATACATACTCAAACTATTGAAAGTGCATTTACCTTATTCGAATGAACAGAAAATTTATACACATGTTAAAGGTCACGGATACATGAACTGTATAGTCTTTCGGAATCTACCATTCATAATTTTTTCACATTGATATAACGAAAAATTATTTATCATTATGGTTTGTGGGATGAAATTATTTAAAGTGCGATAGATTCTAAATACCTTATTCGATTAAGCTAAAAATTTATATACATAATATAAGTTATCGCACAAAATGTATTAAGTTTCTTTGAATCTTATTATCGAATTTTACAGGAAAACTTATCACTTATCGAATTTTACAGGAAAACAACAAAAAACGTTTTATAGTTATAGCATATAGGGTCAAATTATTTGAATTTTTACAGAGTTAAATTTAACAACATACTTTTTTTAGGGGGTGAGCGGGGGTGGATAATTAAACATCCTATTACAATTATATCTTTTGTTTATTTAACAAGTTCTTCAATTTGAATTTATTTGAATAACTGTTAAAAACGTTCGAAAAGTCGAGTGGAGTCCCTCCAGATATTTTAAACACAATAATAATAAAAATAATACAAATATTTTAATGCACAGTCTTTAGACCTGCGTAATATACTACTCCGATTCAAAAAACCAGAATAATGAAAGAAAATATGTTCAAGGAAATTACAAATCTAATTTATGAAATAAATAATCAATGAAATCAAATATAAATTATCATACCATAAAACTACATATTCTGCAGATTATAAAAATGTAAATATTTTACAAAGAAATAAAAAAGTATGTTTAAAATAGCAAATGAAAAAATTCAAAATGTAAGAATATTTTATAACATGGTACTAAGAATTAGAATATGCGACTATTTTCCTATTAGTTTAGAGAACATCTGTAAATTTCATTAACTGCGGGACTAACACGTGTTCCACGAAAAATAAAAAGTAGTTTGGCATTTGATTTTAGTTCAGTGTTTGCTTAATATGGGACAAAATAGCAACTTATCTGAGGCTGTGAAACTTCGTATTTTGAACTTGCACGAAGAAGGAAAAACACAACTGTTTATAACAAAAGAGTTTAAATGTTCTCAAGCCAATATAAGTGTAGAGTTTTGAGAGAATATTCTAATAATAAGTGGATTCAAAATAAAAACTTTAAAAGTGGTCGAAAACCAGTAATTTCATCAAGATATGAAAGAAAATTAAAAAAATATTGTAAAGAAACACAGCTTTTGAAGTGTGAGATATTTGCAGAGAAAATGGAAAGAAGTGAGTACAAATGCCCCTAAATCTGTAACATTACACTTCACAAATTAGGTTTTAGATCATGTGGGCCTAAGACAAAATCATTCTTATCATCTAAGCAAATGGCTGCTAGAGTTAAATTGTGTAAACAAAGGCTATTCTGGGGTCAAGAGGACTGGGAAAAGTAGTCTTCAGCAATGGAAGTATGCTTTGTGTCTCCCATGGGGACCACGGTATACATATTTGGAGAATTAAAACAAAAGCTTCTGATAAAGGGTGTTTAAAACGTTCGGTTAAATTTACAACCTCCGTCATGATATACAAGAACTTATGGGGAATTATGAAAAAACCACTTCATGAAGTTGCACCGAGAGACAAAAAAGATCTTATTTATAGTTTAAAGAATACATGGGCGAATTAAAAAAAAAAAAAATTGTGAACCTTTAGTCAGTAATATGCCAACTCGTTTAAGAACTGTCATTAAAACTAAGGGTGATGCAACAAAGTAGAATTAGCATGTAAAAACCCTTACATTTTAAATTGTGTACAAATTATTGTGTATATTTACATTATTCTAATTTTTTTAATCACGTTATAAAGTGTTCTAATATTTGCTTTTTTTTTTTTTTTTTTTTTTACTTGCTGTTTTAAATATATTTTCTATTTCATCGTTATATGTTTACATTTTTATAATCTACAAAATATGCAGATTTATATTGCGATAATTTATATTTGGTATCGTTGATTATTTATTTGATAAATTATATCTACAATTCCCTTGACTATATTTTCTTACAATATTCCAATTTTTGGAATCGGAGTAGTATAAAATTATTTGTTTGTTTCAAAAAATGCTTTTAAAATCAACATTCTTTATTTCTATATTACACTATCAATGTGTTCAATGGTTTATTTCAGGTGACAATATAAAAAGTAAAGAAGTGAAAATTGAATTAAACATTTTTTTATCCTTGGAAAAAGAGGAAATTATTGAGTTTATTTTATTTCACTATCTTATTTATTTACGAAATAAAAAGGAGCAAAGTATCAATTGTAGCTAGTTTAATACCCAAGTTAGATTAATTAAAAAACCAAAAGTAAAAATACTTAACTCAACACTTTATTTTAACACGATTTATTTATTTATTTATTTATTTATTATTTATTTTTTATGTATATAGCGTATATAAATATAAAATAATTATTTAATGGTAATCAAATATTTTTATTTATTGTTTAATATTTAAATTTTATTATTTTTATTGTTATTCCCTATATTTAACATGAAACTGTACTTTTTTATAGGAACAATTATAATGTAACTACCCATATCTGTCATTGGCTTTTTAGATAATGAAACATTTTTTGTTTCGTAAGTGAAATACAAATGATATAAAAACAGTTTAAAAAACAAGCTTCTTGAATTCACCCTTATTTTTGTATATAAAAAAAATACATTGTTCTATTTTTAAAAATAAAAATATATACCATTCTCATTTTGGAATATTTTTGTAAATAAAATCATTTTCCGTTACTTTAAACGAAAATTTAGTATAGAAATTTTCTCAGTATAAACAAATTCTTTATTTTGAACAGTTATTTGTGAAACTGGAACAGAAATGTTTATGGAGAAATGTTTCTCAAGCGTTTATATTCCATGAAATACCTCCAAAAATGTTTCAACATCTCTTTATATCAATGTATATTTGCTGCATTATTCCAAGTGACTATCTGAAGTGTATTGATTTATGCAGTCAAATGAAAAGTAAAATTTTTTAACTTTAAGTATAGAAAAAAGCATATTTGTTTTTATGGCATCAATGAAAGTAAACGGTTACTTATAGAAATTTATATATAAAAAGTGCAAAATCTACCAATAAGTACTATTTGGACACTTTCGTTTTGTCAAATGTATAAGAAAAATTTCTTTTAAGAAATATCATGAAATTTTACGAGTATTAAGAGCATGTTATACCTCATATGTTTCAGCAAAAGTTTTGTCCTGAAGAGGATATCGGGACCAGTAAAAATTTAAAAAATATCAAAATATTTTGCATCACCCTGTAAAAAGTAATTCTTGAAATTTGCTTTGTTTGTAATATGTGATTATTATAATTCTTCTAATTACCTGCATAATTTTTATAAGAATAACACATATATACATGAATGTGTAAAAATTTCATTAAGAAACTGCAAAACAAATTACCACTTTTTTGATTATAACACTAAGAGTTATAGCTCAGTATAAAAACTTTTTTAGGAAGCTTGGCGTACTACATTAGACGCACCATAATTCAATAAGAATGCAAACATGTTAAACATGTCACGAAACATGAACAATTTTACTAAATAGATTTTAACTACGCATGCGCAAGATTAAAAAAAAGTCATTTGCATAAATTAATAGCCAAAACTATTGAACTACTTATATAAAAACTCCAAACAAATATCGTGTAAATTCAAAAATTCATTAGATATAAAATGAGCATAATTTCAGTTCATTTTAAAAAAATAAAAAAAGCGCAATACCATTGAGAATCTGTGTAATCCATTAACAGCATCAAAAAAAAAAAAAAAGTGTGAGTAAAACCTCTAATAGTTTAGTTGGTATTTTGATAGGAACTACAATGTTGTGCTTTCCATCTCGCATATATATATATATTATTTTACACTATATTTGTTTTGGAGTTTTCATATAAGAAGTTGAATACTTTTGGCCATTAAATCATGCAAGTGGATTTTTTAAAGCTGGTTCATGCGTCATTATAAATTATTTAATAAAAATGCTCTTTTTTCGTAATATACAAATTGCAATTTACAATTTTGCATCCTGATTACTGCATGCTATGTCTGATGTAGTATACCAAGCGTCCTGAAAATGGCTCTTCACTGGGTCTCATACCCAACGTGTTATAATTAAAAAGGTGGCTTTTTGCTTTTACAATAAAATAATAATAATAATATATGTATATATATATATATATTCATAAATATATGCAATAGTCTCATAAAAATTTTAATAAATAATTATAAAAATTCCCATAATCACATGATACATTCAAAACACATTTGAAATATAAATTTTTACATGGTGATCCAAAACATTTTGATTTTTGTTTAAATTTTAACTCGTCCCCATTTCCTCTTTAGGAAAAAACTTTTCCTGAAATATATGAAGAATGACATGTTCTTGATACTTCCAAAATTTCAAAAGAATTTCTAAAGTATTTTTTTTAGACAAAATGGTTATATTCAAAAGCGTCCAAATACTTATTGGTAGGTTCATAATTTTCTTGTTTGTTTATAAGAAATAAATAATATAAGAAATAAATATTTATTGATATTATATTGATATACATTGATATATTGATATTATATTGATAGGGGCAAAGGGGTCTGTGTGAGGAGGCAGTATACCCCTCACACAGAATTATTTTTCAAATAAAGCTGTTACGAAGCCTAATTTGAATTGTTTTATCATAAGTTTGCATAATAGTACTCGTTATCTTACCCTTTAATCTCCAATATGTATCTATAGTATCACATTTCAGGGTAAGAGAAATTCCTGAGTGACACACCAGATTATTTATTTATAAATGTGTACTATGAACCAAAATTTGTTTTCAATTTTGTTCATTTCTGAAGAAATTATAGACTGATTCTTTCTTAATTTCTTTTCCTCTTTCTCATTCTTTCTGTTTTTTACTTGTTCTTATCCATAAGGTAGAGAAAGTACTATTTTTGGGTCAAATTTTTGAAATCGAGTTTTTGTTATATTTACACGTTTTGAGAGACCCAGAATCCTAAAATCATGTTTTTAGCAAGTGGTCTGTGAGTGTGCGTCTGTCTGTGTGTCTGTCTGTTATCAGCATATCGCAAGCACAAGTAACAACAGAAAGTCTAAACTTGGCATTCTAAATGTGTATCATATACGGATGTTACACTAAACTTTTCGTTCGGATGAAGCAAATGGCTCCTATACAGGGACACCCAAGATAATTCAAATACATTACGTGTGTGAGGGAAATTGCAGGTAAGTAGATTTTAACATCTATAGACTACAGTAAACCAAATGAAACGAATATACATTTTTTACATGCGTAAAAAAAAGTTTCATGTAGGATATGATACGAAAGCATTCAGTGTCCGTTTACAGGGCAACACAAAAAACTACATTAGAGTGTGACAATTCTTGAAATTTGACAAAAGTGTACTTCAGGTTATGCTGTGTGTTATTAATATAGGGTTGTATTTATCTGCACAATGTGGTGTGTACATAACTTTCAGGAGATATACAGGGCTGCCAATAATTAAACCATAACAATCTTTTATATTGCTAGTGGAAATTCTTTACTATAACATTTTACCATGTCCAGGAAATCTACTTAGGAATTCAAATTAATTCGTCGTAGCATTATGGCAAATAATGTACTTTTCAATCTAAATATTCATCGCTTAGTTTTTTTGTATATTTACACGTTTTGAGGCTTCCTGAATACCGATGCCAAGTTTTTAACATTTGATCTATGTCTGTGTCTGTCTCTTAGAGTAAATAAGAAAAAAATAATTTCAGGCGTTCCAAATGTTGTATTTTGAGTTAATGCTTTTTCTACTAAAAAAGTTTGTTCAAGATTGGTAAGTTTCAAGAAATGTTGCGTGTGAATGTTGGCTGAATAATTTTAAATGAAATTTTGAATTTAATAACAGATTTGAATTCTATATAAATGTATGTACAATAATGAAACGGGGAGTTGAGGAGGGTGGTACCGCCCTCACATAGAATTATTTGTCGAATTAAGCTGCTCCAAATCTTAATATGAACTGTTTTAACATAGGTTTACGTAACAGTATTTGTTATCTTATCTCGTAATCTCCAATCTGTATTTTTAGTATTATTTTTTAGGGTAAGAGAAAACCGTGAGTGACACAAAAGATTATTTACTTTCTTCTATATCTATAAGAAGAAAGTACTGTATTCTTGAAACTTTTGAACACCAGTTTTCGGCAGATTTACACGTTTTGATATGTCCTGCACACGATTTAGCTGTTTTATAGAATGTCTGTCTGCCAGTGAGTGTGATTCACAAGATTTGTAGGAGCTGTATCATACGAATAAAGACTGGGACTCAACGAAATTTGGTATTTATTTGAATTCTTTAGTTGGTGCTGATTACATCTGGGAATCAATCGCTCAACAAATGGTGTTGTGATCCCATTCAGTGACGTATGCAAGAGGGGGGGGGGGTTAAACCTCCCTTGACAAAATGTATGATAAGAAAAATTAGGCTGTCCCTTACAATTTTTTTTCACATTTCAGGCGGGAAAAATGTATGGCAAGCGTAGAATATTTTTTTTCTACGAAGTGGTTTAAAATTATGACTAAATTTTTTTTTTTCATTACTTTGCGATAAACACTCCTGAAAATAACTAAACCACTTCATTTGCGCGGCGCGAAACATGCTTCCCCTGAAAACAATTCTCTGAAAGGATTTCACCTTTACGAGTTCATACTCAAGGACAAGAGGGGTCGACCATATGGGGAAGGGGTGACCATTAAGGTAGTGACCTTGAAGGAGTGACCCAAACAATACCCAAACAGTAGAAGACATTTTAAATGAACTAGCGAAAACTTCTCGTCGATTAGACTTCGCTCTGTAAATAAGAAAATTCAATGAAATATTTTGCGTAACTATGTATTGAATTTTATGTTTTGTGTAGCAGTTTGTACAGGCTCTAACTTATTCGTCGCTAATTAAAGATTTTTTAGTTTGATCTTTTAATTGGTGAGTTTGTTTTACTATTTTTCATTTTCTTACTATTATTTTCGGCAAGTAATTACGATATTTTAAAAGATTGTTAAACTTAATTAAAAATAAATTTAATTAAACTCAATTACACTTAATTAAAAATTCGGAAGGACGGACCCCCCGCCCCCCCCCCCTTGGAAATATCCTGGATACGCCAATGATCCCATTTTTACTTTCTCTCTTATATATATGGTAGAGAAAAATTGTTTTGGGGTCAAATTTTCGAAATTGAGTTTGTGTTATATTTACATGTTTTTAGGCGCACTGAAGCCAAAAATCATGTATTTGTCTGTGTCTATATTATCAGCGTATCTCAAAAATAAATAATATCATAAGGTCCAGACTTGGTATTCTAAATGTGCATCGTATAGGGATGCTACACTAAACTTTTCGGTGGGATTAAAAAAATGCTTCGCGTGCAAAGACACCCAAGATAACTCAAATACAATACGTCTATGGGGAAAATTGCAGCTAAAGAGAGTTTAACAGCTATAGACTGCACTAAACCAAATAAAATGAATATATATATTTTGTTTTTTAAGCGTAAAAACATGTTTCTTGTATAGTATGGTATAGAAATCATTCACTGTTCGTTTACAGAGCTACACAAAGGAACTAGATTACAGTGCGACTTGAAAATTGATGGAGGTGTATTTCAGGTTGTGCCGTGTGTTATTAATATATGAATATATTTATGTGCACCGTGTATTGTGTACATAACTTTCAGAAGTTATACAGGGCTGTCTATATTTAAGGCATAACATTCTCCTTTATTGCTAGTGGAAGTGCTTTACTATAATATTTTATCATGTCGAGGAAAGTTGCTCAGAAATTGAAATTTATTCCCCATAGCCATATGGTAAATAATGTATTTTTTAACCTAATATTCATCGTTAGGCTTTTTGTATATTTGTACGTTTTGAGGTTTCCTGAATACCGAAGTTAAGTTTTTAATGTTTGATCTTTCTCTGTGTCTCTTAGAGGAAATAAAAATCAAATAATTTCAGCGATCCAAATGTTGTATTTTGACGTTAATACGTTTGTTACTCGAAAACATTGATCAAGACTGGTAAGTCTCAAGGAATGATGCGTGTGAAATTTGCCTAAACATTTTAAAATGAAATTTTGAATTTAATAACAGATCTGAATTCTACTTAATTGCAGGTACAATAATCAAACGGGGGTTGAGGGAGGTGGTAGCCCCCTCCTCACAGAGAATGTTTTGTGAAATAAAGCTATTCCAAAGCATAAGTTGCATTGTTTTATCATAAGTTTACATAAAAAAACTCATTATCTTACCCCTTAATCTCCAATCAGTATTTATAGTATTGAATTTCAGGGTAAGAGAAAGCCTTGTGAGTGACACACTAGATTATATTTCTATATTTTTAACCTGACAGTAAAAGACAAATTTTCGCAAAAATTATATAACAGGAGTTAATTTTAAAGTGTAATTGTAAAATTACTTTGAACATTTGGTAATAGTAGTAGTAAACTAGAAAAAAAATGTGTGTGCATATAGAAGCATTTCTCCCTAATGGCGGAAAGTACACCCCCTGGAGGGAGGGGGGGTGGATAAATTTTCAACATGCGTCTCTTTTGTAAATAAATTTAAAACAAATGGTTGAACAATATATCTGTGACAATTTAAAGTAAAATTACCGATATTTTTCATTTAAAAAAATACTTAGAGAAAAAAAGTGCAGTTTTTCTGATGTTGGCACAAAATTGACTTACTTTCTTTATATATTTTTTAAGATAAAAATCGTCTGCATTTATCACGGAAAATAATAAATAACAATTTAATAAATAATTTGTATTGCGTAAATTTCTGTGAGATTATATTTAAAAAATAAAAAATAATAAAAATAAAAAATAAAAAGTCTTGTGATGGTCACAATACACTAGTTAGGTTTAGGAAAACAGATATTTTAATTAAATTCGTAGCTATCGAAAACGTTTATTGTTCATATTAATATTTCTTTAGAAATAGTGACATTACAGCTACTGTATCGTATGTTTATTTATTTATTTATTTATTTTCTTAAGTGAAATAAAAATCTGAAACATATAATAAAAATAATGAGTTTTAGAAAATATCATAATTTTGTTATTAAAAAAAAAAAAAAAAAAAAAAAAAATCTTAACTGAAAGAAAATCGCCCCTGTATTTCGAATCTTACTGTAAATATTCAATTCTCTTTTAAACAAAACACTATTCTCGCCTGTATATATATATATTTAACTGTTGTTTAAGAAATCGAAGTTGAAATGTTTATGCAAGAAAGTTCCTTTCAGCACTTTTTTTCAAGCAATGTGATTTCTGTATTATTCCAAGTGACAATTTCAGTTGTAAAGATTAATATATTCAAATAGAAAAAAAATCATCTTTGATCCCTAAGAAAAGAGAATAGCCATTCATATTTAAAATAAGTCAGAAGAAACGAAAAGATAAATAAAGAATAAATGTAGTTCTTTTATATGTATTTTTTCCCCTAAAAGCAAAAGAAAAATACTTTAACGTGGCATTTTCTGAAACATCTTTTAAAATCTGTATGAAGTATAATAGTTATTCTTCCCTATGATAGTTATTCATTCGCAGATTCATATATTAATATACAAATGTATATAATTAACTATATTTAATTTAATTTTATTAATTTATTTATTGTTTCAGTAAATGATATTGAAAGTTAATTTTATCTTTAATTTTATGACATTTTGAGATGGATAGGTTCATACAAATTAGAAGAAAGGAATGTGTATGATCCATAGAGAAAGAAAAAATACTAGTTTTTATTCACAATATACGTCGCATTAAATAGTAAATTATTGACATTTTATTTTAAAAATAGTTTATATTAACCATAGATATAGTAATAGATCTATTATCCCCATGTTATCGAGCAAAAATTTTTGTTGCCGAAAAAAAGTTCTAAAATCAGCCATTAAAGAGTATTGAAAAAAAAGAAAAAATGGAAAATTAATTTGAAACTGTATCTGGAGTTTTTCATTCACCTTTAACAAATAAATTATTCACAAATTTTATTTACTAAATTATTCGTGTTTATTCCTGTGTGTGATTTACTCGGAGTAAAGCAGCCATTAGAGTGCCTTTTCCGAGAAAAAAGGTATCACTTTTTGCCTCTCGCTGATCATTCTATGTCTTATTACTATATCTATGATTTAAACAGTGAAAATAAAATAATAACTCTAAATTTTCTTATATATTTTTTTAATGTCGGATGCTTGGGGTTAACCTCGCACTATTACTGTCAAATGGGTAATTGGCGATGGTCTAGAACACAACCCTGAAGGTGGACAGAAAACATGCCATCACAATTTTCAACCTTCACAGAGGGGATGGCTCTCCCGCATCGGTGACCCCTAGAGGTATAATTTTTATGGGAACATGAAGAAAATTGTGGCCACGGCGGATTTTTTTTTTTTTTTTTTTTTTTTTTTTTTTGCACCAGTTACCCAAAGTGTAAACGACGGTCTTTGGCCTGCTAAAGTATCAAACCCACAACCTTCTAATTACGAGCTCGGCTTATATTTTATAGAAATAAAACAATATATTTTTCTTATTTATTTTAATTTCATTTATTGTTTTTAATGATCAAATTGGAGCTTTTTTAAAAAAAAAAAAAAAATCTTTATTCAGGGTCCGAAATGAAAATGGCACTGCAGCACCACCTTTTGGCAAAAAAGATTAACAAAATTTTCGAATTGGTGAATTAAAATTCCTTGATTTCACGGCCGTATGAATGTCTATTGCACTCCTCTTTTTTCAATTGTGTTTTACTGACTCTATCAGTCGTACTTGGGACCCCCTGTTATACAAAGTTCTAAAACACAGGTCCTATTTAAATAAACAACACGATATCGTAGAAGGAAAAGTTTTAGTTTTGAAAACAATATTAGAAATCACAAAATATTTTCAAATCTTTACTTTTCCTGTACTAAGTGATTTTAATTAAAATTCCACAAGACATTCTGTAAACAAAGAAGGATGATCAGATTGGAGCTTAAAAAAAAAAAAAAAAAAAAAAAAAAAAAAAAAAAAAGGTTTATTCTTTAAAATTAGTAAGAACATGAGGAATTTTTAAGGAAATATTTACTCCAGGAATACACAATAATAATTTCAAAATCTCCCTTAGATGCCACATTAAATAAAATAAACGGAAATTGTAACCAAAGAAAATGACACAATCGAAATGCATAAAAAATTTGAATATTTAGTGATTAAATTTTTAAACATTTGTGGGTCATTCAATTATTTTCATTTTTCATTTTCCATCAAAAGCGACACCAGGCCGGCGTTTTTTCTACTAAAAAAAATTATTTTACTTCTAGTGCATCTTATAAATCGTCCATTTTTTTTTTTAATTCTGTATAATAATCTTGGATGTTTTAATAGAAGAATATTGTTTATAGTGGTTTTAATCATAACCACCGTCTAAAAATAATTAAAACTACCTCTAGAAGAAACCTGCCTAATCGAGGAAATGATACGGATAGAGAGGGGTGAGAAAAATTTATATGCGACAAAAAAGATACGATGCCGACCAAAATGCAAAAGATTACGTTAGGAAAATAAAGGCAGTATGAACAATTGCTCAGTAATACAATAATCTGAAAAGTATAGGATAAAGGAAAGTTACTAATTTATATTAAGATGAAAAAGACATATGTGATTTAAAAACAACATACAAAAAAAAACTATTACTTACACTTAATTAATTTATGAAAAATCAAATAATAATAATTAAATTCAGGTATTAAATTGATTAAAAAGTCATAAGCTTTTTTTTTTTAATCTGTCGGTCGAAAGTAAACGAAGTGATAAGACTTATTATATATTCAAAAAGAGATTTTCTTCCTCTATAAGATAGTGTAATTGAATTGATCATTTGTTTATTTATTTATTTTATTTTGTGTGTGAATGCATTTCCAGATCAGTTAAATAGCAAGTAAACAAAAGTGAACACTTTCAGTAACTTTTAATTTCTTTTTCATTTAAACAAGTTTTTAGGGCGCAAGGAATTGTGTTCTATATGAGGAGGAATAATGCATTTAATATCTGACCCGCTACCAATTTTCGTGATTAAAAAATGAAAATTTTAACTTGAAGAACGAATCATTCTCCGGTCGACCAAATGGATTCAATGAATATCGATTGGATTAGCTGTTGCACGAATGTCTACATCAGACGACAAGAGAATTAACGGAGAAGATTAGTTTTGTTAAAAAAAAAAAAAAAAAAAAAAAAAAAAAATGTGATGAACATTCTATATTCAGTGGGCAAGTTTCAGATGAGAGGCTCTTTAATTCCACGAACAGAGTAAAAAAAATAAAACTCACCATTCCACAATCACCACCACTTTCCTATCTCGATATCGCGTCACACGATAAATGTGGTGAACATTCTATATTCTAGATGCAAGTTTCAGATGATAATGATAGACTCCGAAAAGCTGCGAACAGAGTAAAAGTAATAAAATTCATCTTTCCACAATTACCACCACTTTCTTATCTCGACATCGTGTCACACGGTAAATATGGTGAACATTCTATATTCAGTAAGCGTATTTCAGATGATCTGCTCTTGGCTGCCGCGAACAGAGCGAAAGCAATAAAACTCATCGTTCCACTACCACCAGAACTTTCCTATATCGAAATCACGCCACATGATAACATACGACCTTTTCTTTACCGCATTGTCCGGGACGATGATAAATGGTGCCTTATGTTACTTAGAAGCAGTGCAGTTTTCATCATGAGGTCATCACCCTGATAAAGTCATCAATATTAAGCAGACCCGTATTCTTCTTATGTTTTCCAGTCGGAGATTCTGGCTATTTTGTCATTACTGGACGCAGTTGATGAGGTTTTTTAGGCTTAGCCCCATTTGGATTCTAACTGATAAAAGGAGCTCTATCCAGTATTTGAGTGCATGGACCGGAGTGGGCGATAGAGATGCAATGGCAATCTTGCAGCATATTTATAATTTTCGGAGAAGTGAGACATTTACTTCAATGGATTCCGTCACATGTGGGCATACATGGGAATGAAGGTCACTAATTTCCTCGAAAGGCTCGACACAACTGGGCCCTTACCGGAAATTTGTTACTTACCTTCTCGGAAATTCATTCCATTAGAAAGAGAAGTGTGCGGCTTGTCTGGAAAATTCCTCCAGTTCATAACTGACACTCTGGGGATGCGTCGAGTCGCGATCTGTCCTTAAGGGGCGTTAGAGGTGATCAGACTGCGTTAGCCAGATTTATTAGTGGCCACCTTAAATACATGAAATTTGAGCAGTACCGAAAAGTCTATCCTACTTGCAATAAATGTTCCTCCAGTGCAGCTAGTCCAGCCCACCTGCTCACTTGTGTGAATTTTTCAAGGGAGGATTTCCTGCGCGATCTGGTCTTATTCTTCGATTTTCTGAGGGTGAATGGACTCATGGACGTGGTATAGCTCCGGTGAGGATGAGAAACAACAATAACAACAGAAGCAGTGTAAATAGTACCTCAATCCCAATGAACAAGCGCATTCAATGACAACTCCTAAAATGATTTGACGGTGAGAACACAAATAAATACAAATTGTGTGAAAATAAGTAAATACTCAATACGACGCATTACGTTTAAATTTCCCACCAGTTCAACGAAACAATTCAGCGAAAACGACGAAATTGGCGAATTGTCAATCTTCTATTTTATGACAATGTCTATCTGACGAAATCTGCAGTTTACGACCTCAAATAGGAAACGCTACTTCATCTTCCCTAATTTCCAGATCTGGCTCCGCTAGCTTTTGTTAATTAATTTAATTTAAATAAATCGCTATTTAAATCGCTTTCGATCACTTTCAAACGCTCTACGCAAACTATCATTTAATAATGATGCTTAATTTACAGGTTGTTTTGACGTCTATGAATCAAAACCGAAAGGTTTTTATCGTCAAAACTTCACCAAACTGATTGAGCGATAGAAAACGTAAATAAAACAGGAAATATATTATTTATTAATACATTTTAGTTCATATGTATCATCAAAATAAGAAATTAATGCTGATTACCTACTACTTTACCATAGTCACATTAATTACTCTAAATTAATTTGAAATATCAAACAATTATTCTTTAAATTATCTAAATTAATATGCACAAATAAAATAAATGCTTATATTGTTACTTAAAGAGAGAGAAAATACATGTGTTTTAAGGATTTTTTTTTCTATATCTGAATATTCTTGTCTCCGAAAAAATACATAATCAATCTCTATAACTGCGTCTATAACATAATTAATATATATATATTTGGGATACATATTTTTCTAATTGTTTTTTATGTTTTACAGAAGCAAATTTATCTTCTTTTTGATTATTTTATTTCAACAAGCCACTTAACTAAGAATGTGAATTAAAATTTATTTTTGCCATCATTATATATGTATAGACATATATAATATTACATCCATAAAATTAATAAACATTAGTAATCTTGAAATGACCCAAAATATATTTGAAGTGCCTTGAAGGAGAAAAATAAACGAAATTATAAGAACGCAATAATAAATTATGTTTGTAACCAGATACTTTGAAAAAAAATAAAAAATAAATAAAAGAATTAATTTATCGTTCGCTTTTTTCTTGTGTATATATATTTATATATATATCGAAAAATAATTTTGTTTACTTCAGAAAAGTGTTCTGAATAGCAGTTCACTTCAAGATTATATATTTATAGATATACTTTTTTTGTTTTTAATTTTAAAAAATAACGCGAAATATTGTAGCATCTTTTTAGGCTTTAATCCTATATATTTGATTGACACATGTGACTGCTCAGATAAAGGTGTTTCAATCTCAAATTATGTCAAAGGTTTCCATGAAATAAAAATCAAAATCAAAGTTTGAGAAGGATTTCCTTTTTTTTTTTTTTATAGTTGTAAGTTTATTTTTACTAACACTTCAAATGTTCCTGTCAAGCAGTACATATTTTTAGTAAATATATGAAGTTTAGATAAAATGATGTTGTGGTTAGATAGTGAGATAAAAACAGAAAATATTTCAAAAACTTTGAAATAAAAATGTTGACAAACTTATAACTTATGAAAGTAAATTAATTCATTAGCTCCACTTTAACCCTTTGAAGCAGATTTTTCATCAAACATAATTTTTACACTTTTTTGATAGTTTTAAGTTACTTTAGATCTAAATAAGTGGAAAATGCTATATTTAAAATTTTTATTAATTTTGGTTCTAAAATATAGAGTGGGGCACCGGTGTCCCTTTCTGCGTTAAAGGTAAATTCATGATGAGATACGGGCGTCCCATGAATAAATATTTTTACAAATTGCACTTATTTACAATTATTCAGACATAGGAGTAGCAATAATTCATTACTGATCTTTTTAAATAATCAAATTTAATTAGAAATAAATTTTTGAAATTGGTTAATAAATTTTTTTCAAACTACTTTTATTTAACATTTTTATTTTAGTAAAAAATTTACTCTCATAATCTAATAGATTTTTTATAGTAACTATTAGACTCTGTTTTATAATAAAAAACTATCATATAATAATAATATTTGTAATAAGAGCGTCAAAAAATAAATAGGCAAAAGGGACACCGGTGTCCCATCTGCGTCAAAGAGATAAAGTTAAAGGTTATTTCTCTAAACCATGAAGAATTTTTATCGTTCTTTTAAGATTATGACATTTGAATATTCGATTAATTTTTAAATGATCTGGTGTGGCAATCACACGACTTTCTATTACCTTGACATTCAGTACCATAAAGACAGATTGGACAATAAAGGATAAGATAACGAATACTTTTATATAAATCCTCGTTAAAAACAATTTAAAATAGGATTCGAAAAGCTCCATTTGACAAATAATTCTTTAGGAGAGGGCTACTGCCCTCCTCAAACCCCTGTTTTAATATTGTACTTACATTTAAACAGAATTCAAAAGCTATTATTAAATTTAAATGTTCATTTCAAATTATTCAGACAACTTCCACCCGCATCATTCTTTGGAACTTACGAATTTTGATATGAACTTTATATTAAATTCAAAATACAACATTTAATTTGTCTGAAATTATTTGTTTTGCATATATTCTGATAAAAGTGATAGGCAAGGTTTAAAGGTTATAAACATGACTTCAGTATTCAGGGAATCTCTAAACGGGTCAATATAAAAAAACGCTAAATATTTAGTTTATAATATTTTATTTGCCACATGGGTATGAGGAAGTAAATTTAATTTCTGAACACTTTTCTTGAACATTGAGAAATATTATAATAAAACACTTCCACTAATGACATTCAATAAAAAGAAGTTTTAGATTAAGTATTGGCAGCCCTGTACATCTTTTTTAAAATTATGTACATAGCACATTGCGCACTTAAATATAATCCTATATTAATAACATACACTGTTTAAAAAAATCTCGTGAGATTACGGGGAAGCCCGGCAGCAGAGATTCCTGACGTAGCTCGTAAAAAAATGTTTTTTACAGGCATATATATATATTTACGGGCATGTAACATAATTTAAAATCATTCTGTAGTTAATTTACGGTCAAAACGTTTTTTTGTTTTTATGGGCTTTGTCGAGAATCTCTGCTGCCGGGCTTTCCCCGTAATCTTACATTTTTTTTACATTGTATAGCGCAGCCTGAAATGCACTTAAAATATAAAAAAACAGTACATTTCTGTTTAAACATAGCAAATAACTGATCTTTCTTGATTTCGTTATACACACACACATATATACTCTATATACTTTTTATTTCATTAATTCCTTATGAAAAATATTGGTTTCAAATTCTATTAATATAAATTAGCTAAATAAATTAAAAACAATTTACTTGAATGACTTTTATATAGAAGCTTTTATGGAATATGTTTTTCATCTGTTTAAGATCTTTATAATTAGTATAATTTGATTAAACTTTACATTTTCATGATGAATAAAGGGGAGGATTGATCGTCTATATCATATTACACAAATGAATGTGCGTTAAACAAATCAATTCTCTTTAGTTTGCCATGCTCATGAAATAAATAATTATATAATAAATCGCAGCTGCACCTAGTAAGCATTTTATATACAAGTCCTAGTCGAAAAAAAATGAGATTACATTTTCATAATCGACAATTATATGTATATATATATATATATATATATTAGTGATGCCTAAGGTATATAATTAACAAAGCGTTTCTATAAAAAACGAAACACGCTTTTTCTTTCAAGTCATGACATTAATGACTGGTTGGATTCATTAGTATTATGACATTTATATGACTAAAATAATTATTATAATATTAAAGAGCTACAGCATTGTACCAGTATGCAGTCAATCCTTATTTGTCTATATAACAATGAAACATATTATTAAATTTCATTTTGTATAATAAAAAAAAAGGAAGAATGGGCATATTTTTATTTTGTTGTCATTAACCAAAAGAGGGGGATGATATGTAAAAAGAAACGTGGTTTCAATTTTATAAAGAAATTACATACTTTTTATAAATCCTTTATTTATTTATTTATTTATTTATTTTACTTAACTATTATACTTACCTGTAGTTAGCAAAGTTATATAACGAACAATTTATTTATATAAAAAATTTCCACTCAAAATATTTTTTTCCTTTATTTAAATCATTTTTACCATATTTGTTAACATCCTAATGCCACAATATCTTTAGATTATTATATCGTCATTATTATGGCGTCGCATACTATCGTGTTTCTACGGATACAGTTTTGTGTCGCTTTTGTAAAATGTAAATCCTTTCTCTAGTGCAGAATGTTTCATGGAATTTTACAAAGCTTTTATTATGTAAAACTAGCAACAGATATATCGTCGCATATGACAGTGCTCGTTATATAGTACATATACCTGTATGTACATAATGATTATGTGTATGCAAGCTAGAAATTTACTTTTTCATCAAAATGTAAATATCCAAAAAAAAGTTACAGATTTGTTGTATCCATTTGTTTTTAAATACGCTTCAAATATTAAATATATATAAAAGAGTATATAAAACTAGTGGATCTGCAGATCAGGAGCCTTTACGTCCTATTTGCATCACACATTATTCAACAGATATTTTTTTTTCATTACTTATTATATAATATCATATATTGATTTGACTGATTTGCTACATAAACAGAATGGTTTCTGTGGGGTGGGGGGGACCTGCCTCCCCCTCAACCCCCCGCTATATTTCTCTTTCTATAATTATCTATATCTATCTATCTATCTATCTATCTATATATATATATATATATATTCCTAATAACTGATTGCCATGTATTAATTCCCTGCAGTTCATAAATACTTGTACTAAACTTCATGCAAAATGATTTCATAACATATATAAATTATTTTGAGTAACCCTGTAAACGAATTGCCAATTCTATGCCCACACTTCTCCACTGAAAAGCCTTCTTTTAAAATTCTAATAAAATTTCATTATTTTTAAGCGTAAGTATGTAAAATACACTCTTAAGAAATACCGACTATACACCGTAATAATACCAAATTCTTTTATGTATCCCAGAAAAGGAGCCAAAGTAATTATTTACACTAAACAGAATACACCTATTTAATTAATTGTAACTCATTAATATTTCAAACAGATTTGACATCATAGTACGTCATCGGAATTCTTTTGTGGGGTCGGTCCCGTAAATAAATTATTTAGTCTATACATATCCTTTTTCTAGGGTGAACATGTTTTAAGCATCTTTATAATATATGTTAATTTCATTACGTTGAAGGCAGCATAAACGCGTTAAAGTGCGCTTAAATAAAAATTTATTCACAGGCTCTAATGTCACAAAATTCTTTTGCGTATCTCCGTAAACGAACCATAAACATTGTGTAAACCAGTAAAAACTATTCAGCTTATTCTACGTTTTTCATGAAGACAAAGAGCGCACATTATCTGCAGAAAATACTAGTTTAAACATGTCAGTAATGCACGGTAATTTCATTTTGTTGATAGCAAAGTAATAATGTCAAAATGTACTTAAACGAAATTCTCCTCATATGTTGTAATGATAAGAATTTTGATGTGTCCCTGTACACAATCCATAAAAAATTATAGACATAAAAAATTATATAGCTATTTCTATGCAGAGCCTGAATGTGTGTGCCAATTTGCAAGTCAATCGGAGCACTTTTGTGGCCGCTAATGCGGTACATACAAATTCTGCCCATGGGCTGTAATGGTAAGAAAACAATTAGTGTGCCCATGTACACGAACTACGAATGGAATACACACCCAAAACTATACAGCTGATTCCGTGGGGCACATGAACATGTGTACCAAATTACAAGTCAATAGCTTGATTTTTGCGGTGAATATCGCGGTACATACAAATTCTTTCCATAGGTCATAATGATAAGAAAACCTTTGGAGTGTCCCTGTACACGAACTACAAATGGTATACACACCTAAAACTATACAGCTGATTCCGTTGTGCTCATGCATATGTGTACCAAATTACAAGCCAATAGCGTGATTTTTGCCACCACCATCGCGCGACACACAGACAGACGGACAGAGGGCACCCGAAATCCTTTTGAGCCTCAACAGAGGGCCTTCACTGACGTTTCGGCAAAAATTGCAAGTCAACACCTCGATTTCTGCGGTGGCTATCGCGGTACATACAAATTCTTTCCGTAGGCCGTAATGATAGAGAAACTTTTGGGTGTCCCTGTACACGAACTACAAATAGAATACACACCTAAAACTATCCAGCTAAATTCTGTTGGACTCATGAATATGTGTACCAAATTGCAAATCAATAGGGTGATTTTTACTGCCGATATCGCGGTACATACAAATTCTTCCCATAGGCCGTAATGATTAAAAAAAAAAAAAAAAAAAAAACTTTAACGTGTCCCTGTACCCGAACTACAAATGGAATACACACCCAAAACTATACAGCTGATTCCGCGGGGCACCAAATTACAAGTCAATAGCGCGATTTTTGCGGCCGCTATCGCGCGACAGACAAGCACACAGACAAACACACAGACGGAAACCAAAACCGTTTCGAGTCTCAACAGAGGACCTCCACTGGCGTTTCAGCAATTAAAACGTTTGCATACTTACTTACTTCCTAATGGAAATTTTAGCACTCAAAACATCTTTAAGAAGTACTATATGCCAATTAAATTTAATTTATTCAATTTTTTTTCTTTTTTTTGTGAAATAACTTAATAATTCATTCTTTTATACAAGATCTTTTAAAGATTTCGATAAAATTAAAATACTTTTACGATCGTCTAACAGGCTGTTTTCTAATTTTCATAAATATATTTAAATGTCTTGAAATTCTTGTATTGTTGCATTGTTATATGTTGTACACTTTTTTAACAATATTATCTTGCCTTCTGAAAATTGTGTGCTATATCAATTGATAGTTTATGTACATAACGTGGAAATAAACTCGGATAAATTACTGTTAAAGAGGGGGAAAGTTTGAAAGGGTATTCTATTATCGTTATATAGTTAAAACAAAATAAAAAAATTTACATATATTCATCATACATATTTTACCTTAAGTTGAAACAGATAATAATAATAATAATAATAATAATAATAATAATAATAACAAGAATAAGACTACACTTATATTTAATGCATCGAAAATTCATTTTTCTTATCGTGATTGTAGCGTAAAATGAAATATAACTTAAAACAATTTGTATAAATTTCTACATATTTGTCTAAAATTTATAAGATTTTGAAAGTTTTTACTTCAAAGTATAAAAAGTAATTAAAAATATATCAAAATAATATTCACATATATTAAGTTTAAAAAATTTTAAAGCAATTATTTCTTTTTCATAATCCATTTCTCGAAAAATTAAATTGATCGACATTTTTTCATGAATGCAGGGGGGAAAAAAACTTCCCAACATAAAAAAATAATCTTTATTCTTTAACGCAATTTTTTTCTTCTTCTTCATTTTTTTTTTCCGCAAAAAAAGCAACAAAAATTTTCTGGAACATGTTGTGGTTATTCTAAAGGTAACGATAAATGTTGTCGAAGAAATTGCTTCATTAATCACTATGACAGTGAACAATAAAGATATGGTGATTTTTTTTTTCATTCATTAACAGATTGATTTATTAAAACTAAAAATAATCTAAATATGATATTTTTATTTATCCGTGCAAGGAAACAAACACTCTTTTCTAATTAAATAGCAAGTGTTTAGTAAAATTTAGCTCAATTAGTTAATTTCTAACATTTACAAAGTTCACGAAAACTAAATAAATGATAAGAAAACATTAAAAAGAGAACACGCTGAAAAGAGATTTTACATAAAATATTTTAAATAAAAATGAAGGCTTTATTTTATTATTTTTTTTATTTTTATTTTTTTTTTAAAGAAAAATCTCTATTTTTTATAGATTAAGGTAACCAGTTTTTCATGTATTGTTATGAAAATTGACATATTCGCAGGAGGCGTAAAAATACGGAAGTAAAGGCGATTCGGAATCGCATAGCACTGTATGATCGAAAATCCTTTCTTAAAGTAATAGAGGTACAATCGGCAGCAAAATTATTGAAGCACACATCCACACTTTTCATATATATATATATATATATTAGTTTTATCGCTGATTTTTATTATTCACTTACTTTTTTATAAACAGTGTAAGACTAAGATCATGATCTTTATTAATAACCTCAGTAGCAATTTTCAAAAAGTAAAATATATACAATTAAAAATGCTAAATATAGCGTGAACAAATTTTTTAATAAAACAATGTTTATTTAATCATTATTTTATATTTAATACATACAAAAATTGAACATTAATATTTTTTAATTAAAAAAATAATAATAATAAATTAATTAACGGCATATGACATATCTTCACATTATTAGTTTTTAAACCCTAAAATATAATCCTGAGTGTTGTTTTAAAAGATAATGTGAAAAAAGATATTTTTTAGCATTGGGCTTTTTAACAATATTTATCTTCATCACTGTGGCTGTTTCTGAAAGTTTTACAGCAATTTATCTTTAAATTGTGCTTCTAATGGAACTTTATGCTCTTATTTATTCCCCGCTTGAACGAGCCGAATTTTTTTGTGGACAAGCAATACATCAGAATGGCGTTCGCAAAACTTTTGCAACAATTTATCTTTAAATTGCGTGTATTAGGGAGTTTTATAGCCTTATTTATTTTCGGCAGAAGCAAGCAATTTTTTTTATGTAATACACATACACATCCTTATTTCCAAAATTGTGCAAATAATTTAAAAAACAAAATTCCTAAAGAAAATTCTGTTTAATCTATTCTAAATTATTAAAAAAAAAAATGGTTACATCATATAATATCATATTATTTTACTAAATTTCTTAATATTTCTAAATCGAAACCCTGAATATTTTAAAAGTTTAGTTACAATTCTTTTTATATAGGGTATATTAGAGGAAGACGCTGTAGTTAATGTTTAATATTTCAGTAAAATCCTGTATTGGTTATGTTCGTTATTTATTGCTCTTGATCTCTTTTGAAAACTTATAGGTAGCTTTGAGAAATTATTAAAAATATATTTAACCCTTCAAAAATATTAGAAAACTTTTTGTTAACGCTTTTGTTTGTACATCCTACCCCAATCTTGGAGCAAGATTGCCGTTTATTTAAGAATAAGAGGGTTTATGTGATGTCATTATAAAAATTTTATGAAACATGAAATATTTATTTTAAAACACGTGATTGACAAAAAAAATATATTATCTGTTGTCTTATTTTTTTTATTTTTTTATTTATTTTTAAATTAATTTCGAGATGTAAATTAAACAATAAAAAAGTCAACCAATCATCGCTTCTCAATGTAAAACTACCAGAAAGCATGTGTTTTTTGCCAAAATGCACCCCCCCCCCAACATAAAATATATTTTACATTATTTATTTTCTGCCATAATTTTCATTTTCACAGAAAAGTGATAGAAGCACATTTTCAGCATTTTTATGTTAAATTTTTTTTTTTATTGTATGATGCATTTTGAAATTTTACACAGCGCACATGATTACCCAACAGCAATCTTTATTAATACATTCTTATATTATACTGAGTCCTACTCAAAAAATAAAAATAAAAGGAAATAAAGCATTTTAATTTATTTATAGAAAACTACTTTTTCATGACTACTCTGCATTATTATTTATACATTAAACATTATAATTTAAGATCACTAAATTTTAACGTTTTTTAAAAAATTATTTATGAAAGAATGATAAATAATCATTTGAATTTATAATGATTTAAAAAAAAATTATAATACAAGAAGAATAAAAGAAATTTATATACATATTATTTAATAGTCCTTGTTCATTTTTCTTGTTTTGGCTTTGATTGCTAAACATGACATAGCTTTTAAGCATCAAAGATTAGCCATAATACATACAACTTTAAACCCTATATTTCTAGGAGTTGTGTATGTGGCAGATGTAAATGTCATAGCAATGTACTGAAATTGAACAGTATAATGAAACTTATTATTCATGCTGGTAACCTGTTATTGTTACACGTCATGTAACGTGTCACAGAAAGCATAGTTAAGAAATTAGTGACTTATGACTATCATGTTACACATTTGAGTTATGAGTATTTTATCTCAGTTATAAACAGTTTATTAGTGGTTTTAAAATATGAATAGCTAGTATTAAAAAACTGAAAAACATTAAATAGTTTTCAATCTTATTAAGACAACTCTGAGCAATTTTAATAAATATATAAATTTTTCTTTGAATAATTATTGTTTTCTTATTATATTTTACATGGGAATTTCCTTTATCTTACGTGCTAATGGATTATTTCTAATTGATTATTGTATTACTACTATTTAGTTTAAGGAAACAGCAGTTTGGATTTCACATAGGCTTTTCTAAGGTAATTAAATTAAATTTTAGTTTTAAAAAATATGTCTTGGTATAGTTGATAACCAATGTTACATTCAGTTAATAAATTTTTAACTATGTTAAAAATTGCTTACTATCTTTGAGTACAGATGTGATTACATATGACTCATACATTGGGACATACCCTACTTACTTAAAAATATCAGAAAATATAGGTAATTTTTATGAACTTCCGAAAACAATAGTGTGAATGTTTTATAATTTTAAGTTTAATCGTCTCCATAACTATTATGATTATTAGTATTGTCGTTTTTAGATATAATTTTTTAACATTTTTGTTGATAATATTGTTCTAAGGTAATAAGTGTTCTAGTGCAAAAGTGGAAAAAAATATTCATAAGTATTGTTTAATGCCAATTTTATTATTCGTTTGGTATTAAATATTAAGGTTATATTGTTATTATTATTATTATTATTATTCAGAACGGTGTGCTTCTCATTTACGATTCATTTCCAGAATAATTTAAAGTTTTCAATATATTATGATTTGACATAAAATATTTTAAATGTGCTTTATCGTGAACATAAAGGCGACTGGTACACATTAAATATGCCTTGAGCGCAAATTACTCCAAGTTCCCCTTAAATGTATACATCTGTTGGTACTGAATTAGGGATTACTCGGCCCGTATCTGAATTAAAATTATAAGATGTTGCTTTCTGGTGCTGCCACCTATCACCAGGTGGTTGAGCTGAAGAGTTGCGTCCACCCTTGTGGTGCTTTTCATAAACGGAATTCGCTCCCCTATCATTTTAAATTCAGGTAGTTTCAATAACGGGTTCGAAATTTCCGAGAGGTATAATTAATAACAAAAAATATACTTTAATATAAATAAACGTATTTTTCTAATCAAAAGGAGCTGATAAATTTTGAATTACAAAAATTGTCTACAAAAAACAAAACACTTCTTTCAAATAACAATAGCAAAGAATGTTAACATTGCAGTTTTTGCATCTATTTAATATATTTTTTTGACTTTTGATCTTAATGTTTAATTCATATCGAAAAATTTTTGTTCGAGTAACTATTAAAGCCCTTATAAATAAACTAAAATAAAGCAAAGTGAATACCATACAACGTGCGGCATATATTAGTAGTTGCAAATATTATAAAAGATTTTCTGTAGGGTTATAAAACATATATATATATATATAAACAATTCAGCATTTTTTTTTTTTTTTTTTTTTTTTTTTACGATGATAGCATTATGTAATTATTATTAAATTATGCATAATTTTAAATAATAATTTCTTATTCTAATTAAACAAATTCTGTTTATACATATTTTATATATCCAATACGCAATCTAATCCCCATTCATGTGTTTATTATTATTGTTGTTTTAATTTTTCAAATGAACTATCGCAGTAGATGAATTCTAAAAAAGCAAACCTAGGGAAATTGAAAAAAAAAAAAAAAATTAACCATAAAAAATCTGGAATGACTCCACTCGATTTTCCGAACACTAAGTAATTTACGATTGTATAAATAAATTGAAGTAAGGCAAGTCATTAATTAAACAAAAGTGAAAATTGTGATAGGGTATTTGAGTATTTTTCTCCATTCTTTAATTTTCCCCTATTGTACTTCAAAAGATTTCAGCAAATAGATCATAATCAAAAGGCTAGATTCCCCAAAATCTACACATTTCGTGCGACGATGACCTATATCATGTGTATAAATTTTCAGCTAAACCGATTAAGGCGTTTACACATTATTGCAGTTAAAAAAAAAAAATGGGCCACCATAATGATAGACCATTTCTTTGTGTTCCTGTAAAAAAAACTACAAATGCTAGATTCATAAAAATTTATACAGTTCGTACAACTGTAACCTACATTATGTATATGAATTTTCAGCTCTGTCGAATAAGGTATTTAGATGTTGTAGCACTTTACATTATTTGGGTCTATCAGACCATAATGGTAAAGAATTTTTCTTTGTATCCCTGTACAAAAAACTATAAACGCTAGATTCACCAAAATCAATAGGGTTCGTGGTATGGTGACCTACAACATACGTACAAAATTTCAGCTCATTCTAACAAAACTATTAGTCGCTATCTTGTTCACTTAAACACATACATACACACACATACGTCATCGTAAAAATAGTAAAAATGAACTCAGGGAACCTCAAAACTTATTGAAACACCAAAATATTAAAGTCAAATTTTTGACATGATTGCAATGCTTTCCTTACATATGTATGTTCGGAAAATAACAAAGGTTAAAACATATATATATATATTTAGTCATTATAATATATTTAATGAATAAAAGAAAAGCATATATGTATGTGTGTGTGTTCATAGACAGTATTACGCTGTGTTATATATCTTGATATTATTAGCTTTAAAATCTGAGTGCAGTTTTAAAATATAAAATAAAAATATATTTTTTTACATTATGCTTTTTAAGATAATTTATCATCATCAATGTGGCTGTTTCCAAAACTTTTACGGGAATTTATCTTTAAATTGTGCTGCTAATGGAGCTTTATTCTCTTATTTATTCCCCACTTGAACAAAACAAATATTTTTTTGTATGGCAGCAATACATCAGAATGGCTGTTTGCAAAACTTTCGCAACAATTTATCTTTAAATTGTAACTCTAATGGAGCTTTACAGCCTTATTTATTTTCTGCGTGAACAAGCAATATTTTTATATACTACCAATACAAATGTTATCTCCTGTGCAAAAAATTATAAAGTATTTTTTTAAAAATCTAGTTTCTCAGTTCTAATTTATAAAACAAGCAAAAAAACCATTTTAATAACATTTTCTTTTCTTTGTTTAATTAGGTATTGAAATACGTAAATATTTTTTACATTTTTATAATTTGTATAATTATAAACTCAGTTAACAGAATTTATTGAAATATTTTTGACTGTTTTAACATAAATTTAAATTTTAGATTTTATTTCTTTTACCATAATCAGTGTATTTTAATAAAGCAAAAAAATATAACAGTAAATTCATTGAAATATCATCGTAACTTTTTTTTAAATAAAAATAGTAAAACAAACTGAACTATTAGTTGAAAGATTGATCTGAAAATACAAAGCAAATTAATAGGTTATTTATGTTATAGTGTATGTACTACTGAATGAAGTAAATTTTTGTTGTATATTGCACATAACGTGCAACAATTGTTTGAGTTCAAAATAAGCACGATTCTTTTTTAGGAAATCAATGCATACATGAATGCAGCAAGCATTGCAGTGCGTTTAAATCAAATAAATAGATATTACGACATTTCAAATTGTGGTTCTCCAAGAGCATTTTATAATACCAGTAAAACTAATTTCATATTATTATTGAAAATACTGTATTTAAAATTCTCTCACATTTTCTGAGGATTGACAATACAAAACAGAAAAAAATGTTGTATTCTCCCTTTGATTATTTTTAGGTAAATGCGTACCTCACAGCTTTACTAAAATTTTATAAACTTATATATATATGTGTGTGTGTGTGTGTGTGTGTGTGTGTTTACACCACTATTGTCAAATAATCTTTTCGTTGGTGTTTCAAAGCTGAAATACTATGTACAAAATTATTGTTTTAAAAAAGTGGTGACATTATAATGAAATCAACGTAAATTTTTAGGAACGTTGCGAGGTCTGGTAAATCTAAGAGAAATTCTATCCGTTCATATTTTGAATGATACAAAACTTTCTAGAAAAGAATTTATGCGGACAGACAATGCTCTAAATTTTCCTTTCTCTATAGATTAAATATATATATATATATCTATGTATATATATATATATATATATATATATATATATATATATATATATATATATATATATATATATATATATATTGCCACTTGCGTCAATTCCTTTTTGTCTGCGACCGCATCTCGAAGCGGAGGGCAATGTTCTCTGAGTCATGGGAGGTATCAATGCGTTACGAATACTCCAAGAAAGACACCTCAGTCAGTTAGAAATGTCTATCATCTTAATTAACGAAGTTATTAATTAAAAACGGGTTAATAAAGTTACTCTATTTGCCATCTTCAAAAATGTTTCTGAAACCATTATCCTTTCAATCTTATGACGTAATTTCCCTCAAGAAAAATAAAATAAAATAAATTTCAATGTTGCTATAGCTAGCAAAGAAATTTTTGTCTATGTATCAATAACAAAAGCGTTATCTTAGGTATTTCCAATGAAAAAATGAGTTTAGGATTGAAATTTGTCGTCTGCAGATATATATATATATATATATATATATATATATATTTAATTAATTTTCTTACTGGTAATTTCTCATGCTGTTTATATATATATATATATATATATATGTGTGTGTGTGTGTGTGTATATATATTTATTGTGTTCTTATTTTTGTGAATAATGAAATAATATAGTGTCTGTATAGTTGTCTGCATTTCTTCTTGGTTTTAAAGTGCATTTATCGTTTTTATTTATACACATATTTTAAAGTATTTTGGATATATTTTAGCAGAAAAAAAAAATTTTTAGATTCAAATTCAAGCTCATTTATAAGTAATAGCATCATCTAATTTCGCACTGATTTTTTTTTTTTTTTTTTTTTTTTTTTTTTTTACATTTGATAATTAGACATTTCTATGATACATTTCGTATGTCTAATTATGGCAAAAAAAACTATTTTTGAGAATCGAGTTTTATCCTTTGTTGTTTTAACAAGCAGGTAGGAGAAAGTGAAAAATTGAAGTTGTAGGAGATTTTTCCAAATTAAAATAATAATAAAAATAGTACTAAACTTTTTTTTTCTTTTAAGATATTTTTGAATGTGTAAAATTATTATTTTGCTGTACGTCCGAAATATGTAGAGAATATTATATACCGCCCTAAATTAACTAAAAAAATTAATAGCAAAAAGCGTAGGCGTTAGAAAAAATAGATGCTAGGTTTTTTTTTTTTTTTTTTTTTTTTTTTTTTGTTGTTGTTGTTGTTTTAAACAAGTAATTATACCAAAAATTTCATCACTAAACAGTGACAAAAATTTAAAAGTCGCCAAAGGGGGTTATATTAAAACTGTAACAATGATCTAGATATTAAGAATTTCTTTTATATTCAGAAAAATTTACTAATTTATAGCATAATGTGTCTTTAAAAAAAAAAAAAAAAAAAAAAGTATTCAATATTATGTGTTTTATTTTGACATTGAATATGGGGGTTTCTATAATATTTTTTTTTTTTTGCTTTTGTCTTCTGTTGTGCACTATGAATATTCCTTTTCAGTGAAAAACAAAGAAGCGAATAGGTGGGAAGAGTGCCGCAGAAGTTAAAAAGTGAAACGAGTCGGGGAAGAGGAAGCATCCCTCAGAGGCTGGTGACCTGGGTGAGCAGGGGGGCAGATTCCTCTAGTTCTAAAAAAAAAAAAAAAAAAGAAAAAAAAAAAAAGAAACGTGCGTTTTATATGAATTTCTGGCACAATTTTCTTTTTCGTTGTTATTGCAGAAAAGTATCATTCGAGAAATGTACGAAAGGATATTACATAGTATTCTTAGAATATGTTTGTTGAATAAATCTTGATTTGATTTATCAAGGAGTAAATAAAGATAATGTTTGTTTGTTATTTTTCTTCCTTAAGCTTCTTTAATAACTTTCTGCGTTATATTACATTTATTTTCTTTATATATAAATATACCCCTGGTTTAAATACATATATTCTGATATATTACTTCAATAAAAATTGCACTAACATGAATAAAGCTCATATAGTGAAAAAGAATAATAAGTAAGTGAGTAATCACTCATAATATTTTTACAAAATAACATGTAAATGTGTCCTTTAACTTATTGCATTCATTTATTCTCTAAAATAGTTAAGTATTTCATCTTACTTAACCATTTTTAAGCAAGCTGAAATCTGTTTAACTTTCGCTTATCTTTTTTTCCGTTTTTTCTAATTTACATGAACATGTATAAATGCCTTAAACCATCATATAGTCGGCAGCAAAATAATTGAAGCGCTAGCAAAAATTCGTATTTAAAACATGTGCACCTAAATACTGTTTTTGTTAATTAAATATTTGCCGAGTCATGATCTTATTCTTTATGCTGTTTATAAAAAAGTAAATTAATGATAAAAATTAGCGATCAAACTTAAAAAAAAAAAAAAAAAAAACATGAAAAATGTGATGCTTCAATAATTTTGCTGCCGACAGTATGCTCTACTTTGCTTTAAAGTAACGGGTTTTCTATTAAAAACAGTATTTGTTATTGTCGGGATAATTTGTGCAAAGGAACTCGAAAAGAATTGGGATACATTACGGTTAATGAGAAAATTATTTTTGTGTTTATTTTGTTATCTTTATATATTGTTTAAACATAATTAATTTAACATACGTTATTTCAATACATAAAAATCATGTTTTTATAAAATAGCGTGATTAGAATTCTGTTACTTTTGCTGCCGACTGTATTTGCAAAAAAACTTGCAAAATTTACGTCATCGAAATTGCAAGCGTTCCGTTTGTATGTAACCCAATGTCACTTTTTCTAAATAGAAACTTCTAGATTTCAGAAAATATATTGAGTCATTGAGTGTTGAGTGGGTTTTAACGTCGCACTATAGCTACGTAGTGGGAAATTGGAGATGGTCTTGTATTCACTCATAGGGATATTCTGGAGACATGCCATCATAATTTTGATCCTCCGCAGAGGGGATGGATTCCTTGCTTCAGTCACCCTAGAGCGATAGAAAACACAACCCTCCTATACTGAAGTCCCTTGGCATCACTGAAGGAAGGTTAATGTGATTTGGTGATGACTTTTTTCGTATTTGGCGTTCAAAACGTTAAGTTTAATAATTTTTTACAGCTTTCCTGTTGCGATTCAGCAGTTAATTTTTTCACAAGTGAATTAAGTATAATGTAAACTATTTTCTGTATTTTTTGAAAGAAAATCGGTGATTACCGCTTGGAAGAGTTCCCTTGTAAGTATCGACAATACAAATAGAGGAAAAAAAAAGGTATGCATTCCTTAATATTTTTAGATAACAGCATTTCTCGCAGCGTTACTAAAACTTTACAAGCGTTTTATTATATTGCACCGCTATCGTCAAAAAGAATCTTTTCTTGGACATTTTATAGTTAAAATATTATGTAAAGAATGATTGTTCTTAAAAAGTGGTGACAATATAAGGAAATCAGATGTAATTTTTAGGAACGTTTCGAGGCCTGGTAAATGTAAGATAAGTTTTATCCGTTCATATTTTGAATGATACAAAATGTTCTAGAAAAGAATTTATGATGGACAGACAATAATCAAAACTTTCGTTTTCTGCCGGTAAAAAAAAGGCAATGCATGTTTTACATGAATTTCTAGGACAGTTTTCTTTTCTTTTGTTTTCTTTTATTTAACTACATTATAGAAATATTCGAAAGGAAAATACATATTAATCTCAGAGTAAGTTTGTGGAAGATATTCTGAATGAAAGATGCATATCAAATAACAAAGAAAAGTAAACTTAATAATTTTCAATATTAAATAAATTCCCTTTTATTGTTATTACAATTATTATTGTTTTTTTAATAACTTTGTGTCTTACATTTCATTAATTTTCTTTACGTATAAATGTGGCTTAATTTCATATAATCTAATATATTACTTTAATAGAAAATACATTTAGAAGAATAAACTTAATAGATTCACAAATTTCATTTATAATAACAATCAACAATACAAATTTACGGAAATATTTATTATTTAGTAAACCTAAGGATTAAATTTTAATTATTTACATCTAATTTATATTGCAATGCAAAATACTTCAAATTAAAAAAAAAATATTATTGAAATGTATGATCATGAAAAAATTGCATATCTAAAGATTAATAAATAAATAAAAACTCATAACATTTTTAGGAAATAATATGTAAAAGTGTACCTTAATTTATTGCGTTCATTTATTCTGCAAAGTAGTTAATTATTTTATCCTATTTAACACTTTTTTAAGAAAGTTAAAATCTGTTTTCAAGACTTCTATTCATCTGTTTGTCTATTCTCTTATTTTCATGAATATATTCAAATGTGTTAAAACTTATACAGAAGGTCGATCACACTTTATAGAAACAATTTTATAATATAGTTTTCTCTGTTGTAGTTTGAGATAAAAAAAACTGGCAACTTTAGAGAAATCGTCTGTTACATTTTTCTTTTAATTGGAATGTAAAAATTAAAGATTAATTTTCTAAAATGGTTCCTAAAATTGATAGATGGCTCAAAGGTTACGAAGGAGAGATATATGTATTACCAAATTATAAGAGGGTGTAAAAATCATTGTTATTGCATTAAAAAAAAAGTATTTATAGTATATTAAACCTGAAAGGAAAAAATGTACAAATATTCTTCGACCACATTTCATGAAACCATAGATGCATCTGCGCAAGTGCTAACTCAACGAGTCCAATGCTAAAATACAAAATGTGACAGTCATCTGACTAAGAGAAAATTAGCAATAACAAAGCGCGGAATTATTGGATGTTTTCCACATTCCAAACTGTTGGTCAAGCTGGCATCCCTCCAACATTTTGGACAAGTCCTCACTGGTAGCTTTAGAATATGTGGCTGCACTGTAATTGAAAGTAAAAATAAAAACATGATCGCGAAACTTCACCCTAAGACAGTTGGAATGCATGTAAATATCAAGAAAATGAAGTCGCTGATCCTAAAAGAAAATCCACTGACTCAAAGATCCACTGCATCGAATCTATGAATGTCTTCTGGTACTCTGAGTAAAATTATCCCTTTAAGTGATTTGGAGTGTAAAGGTTGATATTTTTAAATATCAACTATGTGAAAAATACCAGATTCGGGAATCGAACCCGTACCCTCCGCTTAATGAACGGATGCTCTACCGCTGAGCTACCTTGGCTGATAACCAGCTCGGCATTTTTCACATAATATTCAAATAATATTCACGAATATTTTGTGATAAATGCCGAGCTGATTATCACTCAGCTTAGCTCAGTGGTAGGGCATCCCTGCCTTAAGCAGAGGGCCCGGGTTCGATTCTCTGCTCTGGTATTTTTCTCATAGTTGGTATATAAAAATATCAACGTTTACACTCCAATTTATTTAATTAAATATTAAATAAATTGGAGTGTAAATATTGGAGTGTTGATATTTCATCTGCTTTTCCCAAATTATTTTGCTGAATGAAAAACAAATTGTAGATAATTATATGGAAAACACCTAACTTCTAAGAAAAGAAAATTTGTAGCAATACCCCATAAGGAATGGTCATATTTAAGTGACTGTAATTAAGTGACTGCAATTTCGTATTGCTTAGATGACGGAAAATGCCCACACCAAGTGACTTCGTCAATGTACTGAAAACTTCCCAAAGGGATTCATAATCCTTTCAGGGTTTTGTTACAACGGGAAATTAAAAATTAAAAAAATCTCTTAGTAAATCCAAAATTAATTCACTCTACTATCAGAAGAATATTTTATAACCAGATTTTGAAAACGAAATCCCAGCCTTGTATGGAAAAGAGATTGACAAAGTTAAGCTTCATATGGACAAAGCCTCTAGTTACATTTCTAAATCAACAGTCGCTTATTTAGCAAAGAAAGAATCAGAAACAGGAATAAAATGTATCACATTTAATAAAATACCTGTAAAATCACCTGATGCTTCTCCAATGGACTTTTGCGTTTTTGGTTTAGTAAAACGTGTCTTAAAAAACGGCATCCAAGAACATTGAACGAACTTTGGAAAACGGTGCAAGAGGAATGTGATAAAACTGACCAGACAAAACTAAGAAAAAGTTTACTTTCATGGAAAATTCGAACTAGAGCTTTTATCAAGATACAAGTTATCAGAGAAAAGGAAATCGACGCAAAGAAAATACGGCGTTTATGCATAAAACTCAACTACCAAAATCATTTCCATAAAGTATAAACGATCTTCTGTATACAGTTTTTTTTTTTTTTTTTTTTTTAATAACCGATTTTCTTTTAGAATTAGTGCCTGCTTTTTTTGTGCAAAAGAACTCACAAAAGAATTACATATATTACCGTTAATATGAAAAAATATTTAGGTTTATTTTGCTATCTTTATATGGCTTAGAAATAATGAATATAACAAACATTATTTAGATACTTAAAACCATGTTCGGAGCTGCCAACCTAATCCGGGAAATTGTTAGTATCGCCCATTTTTCTACACCACCTAATTTTTAGAGTATTTCTCTTCGAATATATTTACGATGAATTCAGAAAACAAATACTCTAAAAATTAAGTGGTGTAGAAAAATGGACGGTTGTAACAATTTGCCGGATTAGGTTGGCGGCTCTGCATGTTTCTAAAGAATAAGGCGTGATTAGCATTCATAACTTATTTGCTGGCAACGACACAAAAATATTCTGTTACTATCGGATGTAAAAGGGAATTTTTCTAAGTGCATTTTCAGTATTAGTATGGCATATTTTTCCCTATACCAACTTTTAGTATATTTTAAATGTCTATTAAAATTCTTTAAAATATACAGGGTTACACAAAAGTATTCTATACTAAAATATATTTAAATTAGATTAGTAAAAGCACCACAAACAAAACTGAAATAAACTTTGTAATTTTTTTTTTAGATATTTCAGTTTTTAAGAAAATCATGCATTACCATTTGTAAGTGTACTCTCATAGTCAAAGTTGATTGCGTTTTATCGTACTTTGTTTTGTTTTAACATTTATAAATATATCTTTAATAATTTCTTAAAAATATAATAATTTTAAACTATTAACAACACTATTGTAACACTATTTTAACAATACTATTTTAACTATTAACAATGCAACAAAACAAAAGGAATTTATTTTATTTGTAATTTTTATATTCTAGTTTATTATTCTTGGTCTGGTTTTAATTAATAAACACAATATGGATTTCGTGAATCAAATGGAACGCCATAATACATGTCACATAAAACCCTATATTTCAAGGTCTTACGTATCACACATGTAGATGTCACAACAATACATTCAAATATAATATTTTAATAAAACTTATTAATCTTGAGTGTAAACTGTCATTGTTGCTCGTCACGTAAGATGTCACAGAAAGCTTAGATTAGAAATTGTTGTCATATGAGAATCGTGATATACATTTGAATTATGAGTATGAGTTCTGTCATGAAAGTTTCAGCATTGTTTTTAGAATAAGAATAAAACAGTATTCGATAACTAAAACGAATTAAATAAATATCAACTTTGTTAAATCGATTCTTTGTTATTATTAATAATTAATTTATTATAATATGTTTATTTATTTTCATATTATGTTTTATATTATTTTTCTTTAGTTTTTCTCCATCATATCATTTACACATTTAAAATGAAATATTGATCATCAAGTTCTTCATTTGAGAGTTCTTCATTTGAAAGTTTAAGCTGTTTAGAGGATTAGCTACGTTTAACTTCAGATAAATACCGCAAAAAATGTCGTCACAAACTAAATTGTTTATTATATGTATTTATTATAACTTAATAAAAAAATGTATAATTGCAGCTATTTTTGTTATTGTAGCAATTTTATAAAGGAGCTATTTTTTTTAATAATGGTCATTGATAATATTTAACAATAAATTCTTTTTCCAATACGTCACTTTTTATTGAAAGAAATTATCTGATGAGAGAAATTAAAACTAACCATGATTTTCAAGAACACGCCACAATTCTTTCAAGTAAAAGAAAAAAATAAAACTAGTATCTTGTGGCCTCCACAAGACTTTCTTCTATATTTTCCTATACAAATTCACTCAGTAACAATATTAATATATATATATATATATATATATATACGATTCTTTTTTTTTTTTTTTAAGTAAAAAAAAAAAAAAAAATCGATAACTTTCTTTTAAGTTATCACATATTTATTGTTCAACCATTCGTTTTAAAGGTATTGACGAGACCTTTCGAAAGATACCCATCTTGAGAATTTACTCCCCTCGAGGGAGGACTCCCCCCCCCCAGGAGGTGGCAAGGCTTCTACACATACAAAAAAATTTCCCAGTTGATTATCTCTATTATAAATAATTATTGTAAATTTCATAATGTTTAAAAAAAAAAAAATTCTCTTTATGCACATTTATGCAAAATTTTGTCCTATATCACCATGTTAAAAATTTAGAAAAAGCGGGATGGCGACGCAACCTGTAAGACAATTATTACCAAAAGTTGATAGGCACTAATTTATATTAAGGTGCAACTACATACCAATTTGTATGAAATTCTGTGCAATAGTTCCTGAGATACAGTTGCCACAAAATTTTGTCACACCCACACAGAGACTGACAGACAAACAGACAGATATTTTCTAAAAATGGTCAAATCGTGTTCTACATTTCTCAAAACGTGTAAATCCATCAAAAACCCGCGGTCGAAAATTTTAACGAATAAAATACTTTCTTCTATTGAATATAGAAAAAGTAAAAAAAGTGCTTCTTTTCCAGAAATACCGTGCATACACGGATGAAGCAAGTGCTACAATAATTTTAAATCAAGTAGTATTACATATCTAATTTTGATCATAGGTACACATTTCATAAAAATAAACAAAATAATGATAAATACTATTGTAAATACTATATATCAGAATTAATATGATTCTCATGTCCTCTGAAGATTTTCTTTATAAATTAAAGGGCTTTAGGTCATTTAGTTTTAGTTAATTGTAAGAAAAATTCTGTCTGTTCGTGTTTTGAATAATATAACGAAATTCTGAAAAAGAATTCGTGATGGACAAACAATGCACAAATTTTTTTCCCACATCTTCTGTGGGAAAAAAAAGTGTCTGTCGCACAATATATATTTTACATCATTTTCTGCCACGGTTTTATTTGTCATAGCAAAAACGTTCTCAAGAAAAGTTCGAAAAGAAAATATTTAGTATATTACTTAGAATATGTTTTTCTTCTTTTTTTTTTTGTAAATATTTTGAATGAAATATAGTATCTCATAGAATAAATAAAAGTATGTTTCTTTATATATATATATATATACTTTTAATAACTGGCTGCTTTATATTTCTTATATTTTATTCATATGTAATAATAATATATATGTATAATATATGCATATATATGTGTGTGTGAGAGAGAGTGTGTGTGTGTGTGTATCTGTGTTTATAAGCTGCTACTTTATTCTTTATATGCTTTTATTTAATTTGTTAGGCTTTTCAATTATCTCTGTGGTTTAAATCTAATAACTGAATTTTCCTCTACACTTTGTTACCAGTATTAGCTGTAATTTTGCTCCCATGTACATATCCGATAGCATGCATTCTCAAATGCCAACAATCTTATTCAAGTGCCTTAATTATTGTTAAATTTTCATTTCGAAATTTACTCACTACTTGTCCGATTGAGTGGAAAGTTTACTCACTTTAATAATTTCGGCGTCAATACATGCAATCCCGATGACAATACATGCAACGTTGGTGACAAAGCATACTGAAGCAGTAATAGATTTAGCGCGATATGTGAGCTTGGTTATCCAACTCTAGTTGAAAATTTGTTTTTGAAATAAAATCCACTTTCTACCTTCTAATTAAGCTGAAGACAGGGAGAGAGTATACATGCATACTATCCCCATTATTGTAAACTACTTTTCTAACAATATTCACTTCTTACATCGTTTATTTTTTTTTTTAATTCATTAAATGTAAGATAGTAAGATGTCCAGCCAAAAATATTTTATAATCTCTACATTAGTCATATAATCTCTCTCTTTTGTTATTTATGTAAAATAACTTATATTTAGAATCACAAACACGTTAATTTGGTTTGTTGTTTTAAGACCATTTCTCACTCATTAAGTTTATTCAATCTAGACCTACAGCCCAAAATAAATTCCAAAATATGTTAATGCATTTTAACTGTTTTAATGCCTGACCTATTAGTTCAGATTATTATAAATTGCAATACTACTCATATATTTGATATTCATGCTTTGAAATCTCTTTTAATAGAAAAAATAGCCATTATTTAGAATAAATAATTCTCATAAAATCCGCGGAGATATAAAAAATGCACAACAATATTTTGGGGCGAAATAATAAAGCACGATCATTCACGGAAACATTTAATTAGACATGAACGTAAGGTGAAAGTAAAAACAGATAAAAGTTTTGTGCTTGTAAAAAACACACTTATTCTAAAATAAAAACATTTTACTTTACTCTTAACATTGAAATAAGTTCTTGAGAACGATGCTTTGTTCTAGTACAATATGGGAGTCTAGAAATAGTGCATTATAATAGAACTAGAAAAGCCCCGGTTCGGGAACGAACCGAATTCCGAATGCGGAAAAAATTTCAAAATCAAACTCGAAATGCACAAAACTGGGCCTGATGCTGTTTGCGTGTCAATAGATCAAAGTTTGTTAACGAAACCATTTTTAGAAGCTACACTTCTTCCAGCAATAGAGGAAGATTTAGAGAAGACAAGAATAAGAAAGAAGGAAGAAAGGATGGAAGCTTTAGAGAAAAAAGAAACAGAGAAGAGAAGAAGAAGAGAAAGATGAAAGATGAAAGATGAAAGAGAGAAAAAAAAGAAAGAGAAGAAGAAAGAGGAAAAGAAAGAGAAGAAAGAAGGAGACGAAAGAAAAAGAAGAAAGAAGTAGAAGAAGAAAAGAAGACGCAGAAGGAAGAAGAAGAAAACAGAAGAAGAAGTAAAGAAGACGCAGAACGAAGAAGAAGAAGAAGAAAGAGAAAAGAAGAGTAGACGGAAGAAGAAGAAAAGAAGAAAAAAAAAAGAAAAAGAAGAAGAAAGAGATGAAAGAAAACAAAGAAGAAAGAAAAAGAAGGAAAAAGAAGGAAGAAGAAGAAAGAGATGAAGGAAAAGGAAGAAGAAAAAGAAGAAGAGAAAGAAGCTTTAAAGGAATACTCGGTAGTCCACACACAGAAAGAAAGAGTCCAAAGATATCTCTTAGCCATTTATATATGTAGATATTTGTTCGTTTTAGCAATTTATTCATATAGTAAGAGAAACTGCGTAGATAAAACGACATTTTCACACTCAATCTTAAGAATGAGTTCTTTCTGATAACGGACTGTTTCAAGCCAATACTATGAAGATATATCAAATCGCAATTCACGAAACGCCACTGATGTTGAATAAGCTAAATTTTCTGTATAATACCACTTATAATATAAATGACGTTATAAGCTCTACAAGCAAACATCAATCATAATAAAATGTTAAAAATTTAAGTTTATACATTAGAATTAAACTAGAATTAAAAATTAACATTAGAAATTAAGATGTAAAATTAAGGTATTCATTAAATTTAAATGAAAACTAGTTTGTACATAAAATGTTATTATAAAAAAAGTGTCAAATATTATAGACTAAGAAAAGTTCATTACATGAATTTACTAACGACAATTAATCAGAAATAATCATCTATGAACAATTATTATTCCATCTATATTTTCATTAAAAATTAAAATTTTGTTTTGTTTTGTTTAATATGTAATTACACTGAGGAGGATTTTTACCTCCAAATGGGGATATGAAAAATGTTCGCACTCTAGGTATGTGGAATACAATGAGTTTGGATTTTAAAAATTTACTTTTTTGAGAAAACTCAACTTAAATAAATGGCTATTTTAACATTAAACACTTTTAAGTACCTATAAGGCCATTTTGTATAGTACTTTTACTGCTGCACAGTCGTGGTCATCTCCAGGCATGTGCTAAATATGCCTACGACTGTGGAATGAAAGTACTATATATATAATTTAACTAGATTAAACTTTAACTAACTTAAAATTAAAATTTCACTAACTCAATAAATAATTACTCAGTGAATGTAATCGTTAATGAAACAGCTCAGACGTTAATTCTTTATCGGTTAATCGATGTTTGCAATGGTTTTATTTTTAATTTCAATAATTTGTTGACATCTTCCTATTCTTCAATATGTGTAAAAGTTTTACATGTGGCTACTCTACTTTTTTCTAGTTTTCTCTCTGGATTCCTTGATAATATGATTTAATAAATAATTTAATTGCTCATTCAAAATGGTTTCCCTGCCTTGAACGGGCCTGAACAATATAAATTGTTATGATTAGTTATATTGTTTTACGAAATCGATGCAGCTTTCACAGCTTTATGAAGTACATGCCTCCTGACGAGTTTTTACTTCTAAATTTAAGGTATTTTTTTTATCCAATTTTTATTTCTGTGGTTCTTTAGTTATTTTCTCTGTCATTAAGTTTAATGGTCTTTTTTTATTATTATCATTCGTGTCGGCGTAAGTAATTTAAATTGTTTTCGTCTCTTATCGGTTCTTAATCTGTATCGCAACATTTTTGTGTCAGTGTTACCTAAAAGTTAAAATCAGTTCCATTTTTGTTGTGTTGGTATTGTTTTGAATTTATAAATTGCTGAAATTTAAGGTTAAATTTTATTTCGATATATATCATTTATATATATATATATATAAGACCGCACAGGTATTCAAAAGTATTTAATAATTATCATTGTGTAACTAAGTTAAAGGAGAAGTAGGACAGGTGGGAGAAGTAATTTTTAATCCTAAAGGTTAAAAATTCTGTTTGAGTGCATGCATCCATTGGACACCACATCCCCATTTTAAAGAAATTTTTAATTATAATAATACTGAAATATAATATCCGCAGTAAGATTTTAATGTTTTAAAATGTTCCTCAATGCAGACCAGTATGTCTTCTTTTATCTGTTTTCCTGGTGTATTTGTGAATTTACGTAAATGTGATCTCGCGTAGGAATGGTTGGTTAACTCCTTGTCCATTACTACAGCAAAAAAGCAGTGTTTTCGGTTTGTACTTATGAGGGCAATGCCTATTTTGACAACACTGTGGTATTGATTTCGGTGTGTTTAAGACCAAATTCTACATGAAAAAAAAAATTTGTGAAGAAAACCATATACAATTCAAAATGTCTGATTCGACTTTCGCGATTAATGTTTATCTGACAACAAAAATTGGAAAGCCAATTTTTACTTGGCGTTAAAATTGTGATGATATGCCTCCGGGGCACTTTTACTACAAGATCCAAGACCAATTATTAGCATTCCAAAAAAAATTTGTGAAGAAAACCATATACAATTCAAAATGTCTGATTCGACTTTCGCGATTAATGTTTATCTGACAACAAAAATTGGAAAGCCAATTTTTACTTGGCGTTAAAATTGTGATGATATGCCTCCGGGGCACTTTTACTACAAGATCCAAGACCAATTATTAGCATTCCATAATGTATCTCTAGCTCATTGCTAACCTACACAGAACAATCAAACAACCCACTAGGTACTTTTTCCCCCCTCTCTTTACGAATATCTCTTTTCGCATATGTTTACCTATATATTTCGAATTTATATGTGCTACATATTTTATGTAACATTACTTATAAGAATTTATTGCAGAATTGTTTTTTTATTTTATTTTATTTATTTATTTATTTATGTATTTATTTATTTTATTTATTTTTTTATTTTTTTTTTTTTTAACTGGTAGCCTTAAATTTTATTAGACTTATTTTTTGTATTCTATTTTTGTATTTTAAGCTAGAATTCTTTTAAATAATGTCCAAAATAATTTGATGTAATTTTGTTGGCTTGCAATGATAACCTAGTTATCGTTAGTTTTCTTTACCATATTTAAAAGAATAAATAAAGTCAAATTTCTGTTATATTGTAAAAGCCTACATTTTTTAAACCATACTTTCTACTAAGCTGTAAGTATTATAAAAACCGAAATTATTCTCAAATTATTAATTTTTCATTCTCTCTCTCTCTCTCTCTCTCTCTCTCTCTTTTTTTTTTTTTTTTTAAGAATATTAAAAATATTTTCTGTAAATTCTGGTGAAAACTATACATTTAATTTAGTATACTTATTATTCAAACATTTTATGTCTTGAGAAAAAAGTATTATTTTCTTTCTGCATATTTATTTTTATTTATATGTAATTATTTTAAGTCAAAGAATCATATTCATTTACTAAAAAATAAATAAATAAATGCAAAATTTATTAAGTAAATATACCTTTGGTGTAATTAAATTTAAATAATTTATTACTCTTTTGTTTAATGATAAAGAAAATGGCAATTGTTTCAAGTTTTATTGTTTTAAACAATTAATTAACGTTTAGAATTTTATTATAATTTTTTTTTCTCTGAAATTGTTTAATGAATGGTTTGAGTGTAATTAAAATAAAAATCATAATATATATATATATATATATATATATATATATATATAAATTACCTTCACAATGATTTCTTTTTCTTGGGGGGAGGGGGGGAGTAAATGTAAAATTTATTAGTGTAAACACTTTAACTTTAGAAATGAAAAATAATGATAATCATTTTTGGAAATTGATCCAAATTATCTTACATATTATATTACGGTCGAAACTTCAACTGTAAAGATTAATAACTGTTAAAAGTTAATTTGTCTAGTTTTTAGGGATTATTATTTATAAAAAATTACCTATGTAACAAATAATTTTGAATAAATAATATAAACTTTTGTTACTTAAATTTAGTTCATTAAAACAGGACAAAAAAATAATTATAAAAAAGGATTTTTTAATGACCTTTTACAATTTTTACATCACCAAAACTTATTTCAATCTGTTTTTCGTAAAATCCAAACGTTACATCGCTAGTTTTTTCTTCACTTATGAACAATTTTTTTACAATGAATACCAAAATTAATATCTCAAAAAAAATTATTTTAATTATTTTATATCAACCACGAAAGTATAAAGTGTATTAAATTTTATAACAATTCATTAATTTTAAAAAACAAGTAAGTTAAACATATTTTTTTTTTCCATACTTCAAGCACATTTAAGAATAAACATCAAGATAATCAGTCAAGATAATCAACATCAAGATAAACATCAAGTATTGATAATTTAAATTTACAGTATTTGTAAATTAAAACTTTCAATAGCTGTCTGTTTATGGTACGAACAGAGTTATACAAATTATTGTTTTTTTTAGATTTAATATATCTGCCATTAGACCGCAAAAAGATATAAATGAAACATCCATATTTTCCCACATTCAAGGAGGACTTTATTCTCTACCTGTTGAATATCAACAAAATTTGAGGATTAAATAATAAATATTTAGTAAATAAAAAATAAATAAATAAATAAATAAATAATAATAAAACAACTTTTAGAAATAAATGGAGTATTAGCTATCTAACCTCCAAGCAGGATTATTTCTTTATTTTTTTATCTCATCTTATACTATTAAGTGAGCAATATTTGTATATTTCACTGTTCTCGAAAATGGTAGCTCGGACAGTCACGAGATTCAACACAAAGTTGCCCCCCGAAGGGTCAGTGTGCACATCGAAGTCAGATTTTCGAATTTTTGATTAGTTTTTTCTTAATTAATTAAAATGTGAAAATAATAACCTTCTAATTTCTGATAAATAAGCCATTTAAATTTTAACATTTTATCCATAATTTAATTGTTGCCAATTTTTTTTTTTTCGACAAAATAATAATAATAATAAAAAAACGTACATTTATTTAAAATGAGGAAAATAAATCAGAAAGATTAGAAAATAAATTAGAAAGTTTAATATAGCAACAGCCATTTTAATCTAATAAGCGCATCAAATATATAAAAACATAAATGGTTTATTTTTACACAAAATTTACAGAAAAAATGCAGTTTTAAACATAGGAAATTTATTTCAACAAGCACTATTTTAAACCTAAAAACCATTAAAAATATAAGCAGAATATGAAGGATTCTTATGTATAAACAAAAAAGAGTCTGATAAAATTATTAGCAAAACAGTCTTCCTCTTTGGAGTGACAAAATAAAATTGTGTAGCACGCTAATGTTTACCTATTTATTTATTTTATTTATGTAATAATCACTATGCTAAATTATCATACAAACAAATGAGCCTCTTAGTGTTACTGCACTTGCACGCTGTCGAACAGAAATATTTAAAAAATTCAAATTAATATTTAAATAAAGTAGTGGATCTGCAGATCAGGAGCCTCAACGTCCTATTTATATCAGACAATATTCAATAGGTCATTTTTATTTATTCCTTATTATATAATCGTATATATTGATTCGATCGACTTGTTACCATAATCAGATACATTTCTGAGGGGGGCTGCCCCCCTCAACCCCCCGCTGTATCTATATTTGTATATCTTATAAAGTGGTACGGAATTGCAAATAATTGCATTTATTTTGTATAAATTCTTTCAAAGAGGTTTAGTAAAGTTAATAAAATGCTAACTTTGTGCATTTCTAGTCGTTTAGCGTTAAAATAGCCAAATTGTCCCTTAAAAACACTTAATAAAACTCCAATAAGGGAAGAAATGGATTTGGCGCCAAATTTGGCGACTGTTTCCCTCCTTGGCGATTTTTTTGGAGACCTTGGCGAGAAAATCCTTATTAGGGATATACCAAATATGGAAGCTCTAATCTTATTATGAGATACGAGAATTTTCCAAAACAGCCTGTGTTCGATAGAAAAGTATAAAAGGAGCATTTTTTCGCCAAGGCGATCCGTGTCAGATCTGTGTCAGTTTTGTCAAATGCTTGCTTTGCTTTGAGCTCTTTGGATGAGACTTTCTTTATGTGTTATTGCTAAACAGTTTGTACTGTTGTTTTGCTGTTAACGGCTGTGGTTTAAGCTGTGTTTACTGGTTGAATTGAAGCTGATACTTGGTTTATAGACCTGTATTTCTGGAAATTTCTGTGAATACATCACTGAATTTTTGCAAGTTTCTCCTTTCATTCTCAGACAACTTACGGGCCCCAAAGTACGCAACAATATGCATTCTTAATAAACGACGGTCTTGTATTATTTCCCTGAAATTCATAAATACCAATTTTCATACATACTAATTTTCATACAAAAGAAATTACATAGCATATCGGAAATATTTTGCGTAACCTTTAAACTAATTTCCAATTCTATGCCCACAACAATCAACAGGAAAACATGCTTTTAAAATTCTAATAAAATTTCATTATTTTTGATGGGATGTAACCATGTTAAAATAAACATATAAGATATATCGACTATAGACCCTAATAGTACGAAATTATTTTATGTATTCCGGAAAAGTATCCACAGTCATTATAAACGCCAGTAATAAGAATAAACTTAACTAATTATAACCCATTAATTTTTCAAACTAATTTGACATCATTTGGATAATTACAGTACATACTCGGAATTATTTTGTGTGGTCAAATAAATTATTTAGTCTATACATAACCATTTTTAAGAGTAAACATAATTTTAAGCATCTTTATAATGTATGTTAATTTTATTAGTTCAATTCAGCATAAACGCATTAAAGAGCGCGCTTAAGTAAAAGTTTGTCCATAGGCTCTAATGTTGCGAAATTCTTTCCTGTGTCTCTGTAAACAAACCATAAACATTGTATACACCAGTAAAAACTATTCGGCTTATTTTGCGTTTAAAATTAATAATTGTTCCAAATTTAACATCGTTTGGGTGACTACATGACATTGTCAGAACACTTTTGTAAGGTCCTGTATATTAAATAGAAAGTTTAAGAGCACATATTTTCTTCAAACCACATGAGTTTAAGCATCTTACTTACGTACGCTAGTTTCATTTTCTTCATTTCAAAGTAATGATATTAAAATGCGTTTAAAAGAAATTCACCCCTTAATCCGTAATGTTAAGAATTTTTTCGTGTCCATATACACAGTTTATAAACAATATAGCAATAAAAATTATACAGCTACTTATATGCAAAGCTGGAACATGTGCGCCAATTTGCAAGTCAATCGAAGGATTTCGCGGCCGCTATTGCCGTACATACAGATTCTTCCCATAGGCCGTAATGATAAAAAAAAACTTTGGCGTGTCCCCTGTACACGATCTACAAATGGAATGCACACCCAAAACTATACAGATAATTTCGTGGGGATCATGAACATGTGTACCAAATTTCAAGTCAATAGCGTGACATTTGCGGCCGCTATCGCCCGACAGACAGACAAACAGACGAACAGACGGAACACAAAATACTTTTGAGTCTCAACAGAGGGCCTCCACTGACATTTCGCAAAAATTGGAAGTCAATAGTTTGATTTTTGCAGTGGCTATCGCGGTACATACAGATTCTTCCCATAGGCCGTAATGATAGAAAAACTTTGGCGTATCCCTGTACACGAACTACAAATGGAATACACACCTAAAACTATACAGCTAATTTCGTTGGGCTCATGAACATGTGTACCAAATTTCAAGTCAATAGCGCTATTTTTGCGGCCGCTACCGCGATACATACAAATTCCTCCCATAGGCCGTAATGATAAGAAAAACTTTGGCGTGTCCCTGTATACGAACTACAAATGGAATACATACCAAAAACTATACAGCTGATTTCGTGGGGATCATGAACATGTGTACCAAATTTCAAGTGAATAGCGTGATATTTGCGGCCGCTATCGCACGACAGACAGACAGACAGACGAACAGACGGAACACAGAATCCTTTTGAGTCTCAACAAAGGGCCTCCACTGTCGTTTCGGCGAAAATTGGAAGTCAATAGCTTGATTTTTGCAGTGGCTATCGCGGTACATACAGATTCTTCCCATAGGCCGTAATGATAGAAAAACTTTGGCGTATCCCTGTACACGAACTACAAATGGAATACACACCTAAATCTATACAGCTAATTTCGTTGGGCGCAATGAAAATGTGTACCAAATTGCAAGTCAATAGCGTGATTTTTGTGGCCGCTATCGCAATACATACATATTCCTCCCTTAGGCCGTAATGATAAGAAAAACGTTGACGTGTCTCTGTATACGAACTATAAATGGAACACATACCAAAAACTATACAGCTGATTTCGTAGGGCTCATGAACATGTGTACCAGATTTCAAGTCAATAGCGCTATTTTTGCGGCCGCTATCGCGCGACAGACAGACAGACAGAAAGACACACAGACACAGCCCAAAACCGTTTTGAGTCTCAACAGAAGGCCTCCACTGACGTTTCGGCAATAAATAAAAATATGTTTAATGGGAAATATATATAACCATAAAAAATTTAGTTGTATAAAATACGGCAGAAATAGCGCTTATAGCATATTGTTACAAGGGATTAAGTCGTATTGTTACAATGGATTAAGTCTAAAATGGTGACAAAAATTCAAAAGCCGCCAAAGAGAGGCTGTATATTAAGGCTGTACTATCAGGTTAACAACCCATGAATTACATATAAACACAAAATATTAATTGTCTCATGCGACAGACGTAGCCGGTCACAGCATATTTTAATATTTAGCGTGAAATTGCTGTCATTTAATGGTTGATTTGATAAACAAAATAAACATATGAAATATCGTAAAAGCAAATATTATGTTGTCTAAACCCAGTTACATTTGAGTCCAGTCCGAGTTACATGTAACTGGGATTCAAATATAAAAGGGAAACTCCAATTTTTTCGATACTATCTATTTCGAAACTGTTATATAATAAGCACCTAAATGGGAGCTCATTGGTAAACTATTGTCGCAGGTAATAGGGACAAGCGCCCAAGTTGCAGTGGATGACCAAATCGCTGACGAATGCAGCAGGGACCTGGAGCGAGCTTTTGAACAATTTCAGTAATTTATTTTATTTTATTTTTATAAAGCTATATCGAAAAGAGTGTCCTTTAAATTTAGTGGCCAGCGAAGCGGGCAAAGCCTCCTAGTTCTTCTTAATTGAACATTTTGGCCTTGCATTCAGCTTAAAATTCGGTTCTCAATCTACGGTTCTTTTTTTTTTTTTTTTTAACACTGAGAACTATTAGTCTCAATCTGCGGATTTTTACGATAGCAGTTTTACGATAGTTGAACATTTATCGAAATCGAAAATTTATCGTAAATATAACTGAATAATTTGAAAGCGATGTTACAATTTGGGAAAAAAAAATAATAATAGTCTTCCGTACTAAATTAAATTCTGCTTTTGCCAGAATATCTTTTTTTTTTTTTTTTTTTTTTTTTAAGAAGAAGAAAAGAAAATTAATAGTAATCAGTTTCGAAACGGACAGTATCGAAAACGATTTTTTTTTTTTTTAATTTTGTATTAGGAAATAAAAAGCGCGCGTGCAAAATGAAGTACAAAATAACATAAGATTTATAAATAGGCAATATTTAAGCTCGAGGATTCAGTTCAATGATATAATAAGAAAAAATGACAAAATTAACTAATGAGATCAACTTTTTTTTTTTTATTTACCTTCCGAAAATAATAACTGAGATTATCTTTCTTTCTTTCTTTTATTATTATTGTTGTCATTGAAATTAAAATGTTTAACCATTCTTTTATATGTTTATTTAGTCTAAACAGATTTTTTAAAGGGTTAATTTACTTAAAATCTAAGTTATTACCCCTAACTAACCATAGTTGTACTGAATTTTAAAAGTAATAAATATCTCTGAACTTCTTTTCCCTGAAAGATCTTTTTTTTTCTTTTTTTTCCCATTTAGGCTCATTACACCAGAATCTATGGCTTAAGGTGGATTCCGAAGCAGTACGGTGAGCAGTTCTGCACTTACACTTGGTAGACGGAAGTGGGGAATTAGATCCCAAGTCGCGCTCATCGACCTAGCTTTGAATTTTCCTTGGCTTTCTCTAGAATTCCGGTGAATATGGGCTAAGATTCCTTTGAAAGACCCTCCATGGAGGGCATTCTCCTTAGACTCGTGTCCTAAGTGTTTACAGTTAGTATTAACCCGAGCACCAACACTAAGCATTACGAATACCCACGTCTTAACTGTGGTCTAAATACGTCATTTGGTTATTAAACGAGTGAGCGCTAGACATTTTACTGTTAGAACAATCTTTTTCTAATACATTCGCACTATATTATTCCACAAAGTTCAATTTTTGGTTTGAATTTACTAAAATAAATTAAAAACTTAAGATAATACTAATAAACTAATAAACTTTGATTTTCAAATTTCACCTATTTAAAATTATTCTAATTTAAAAATTAGAAATAACCACTTTGATATTAGTCAGAACTCATAACATGGAAATTTAAGAAAAATTTTAGAAATCATATTATTATATACGTGCACTGTTAGTCATCAAAATATCAACAATATCATCTTTAATTCTTTCGCGCCGACTGCCATGCATACGTGCCAGCAAGAAACACTTTCATTTCCCGGCCGGCACTCTGACGTGCCTGAGCGTTTTCTCTTTCACTCCGAGGCATAACACAACTGTACCAGTGTTCTGGAACGTTTCAAAAACTGTAATTTTTGTCACAAGATGACGTTATATGGTCATACGATTTGAGATACCGATGCATAGGATTTGAGCGCGTATTTGCGCCTCTCGTCGCGAAATGGTGAAATGCAGGTTAGCAAAGAAAGAGAACGTGTCCCGCCATTTCAATCTGATTTAAATTAAATTTACAAAAATACACTAATTGATATTTGAAATAAAATCATAAGACAAATGCATGTTTAAGCATAGACATATTTTTTAAATTACATAAAAATCAAAGATACACGGAGAAAAAAAATATACCGCCTTCATCTAGAATGAATAAGTGGCCATTTTCTAAATCCCTAAACTAGAAGTATAGATTTCCGAGCTATGGGCGTAAGACATACCAATAAACTGAATAGACTAGATAATCGAGAATTTCTAGTCTAGACATTTCTAAATGGTGAAACAATATTCTGAATATTCTGAATCTTTTGTATTGCGCTTGAAATTCTCGCTTGATTTTCTAGAATATGCTAATATACCAAGATTATAGTTGCTGAAACCTGACTCTTGTATTCTCACTTATTTGAAGAGATTTTTAAATAACCTTGCCCTCGATAATATAGACAAACTATCTGAAATTCTAATAAGGGTTTCTAGAACTCACTTTCAAAGGGGCGTAGAATTTAAAAGGATGACATGGAACTATTTTTTAGAGCCACAATTTAGATTCTAGATATCAGTTACAGAATATATTCTTCGTATAATGGCATAATTACTTTATACTCTTTAAAAGTCACGATATGTATTAAAATTAAGCCTTCACAAACTATTTAAGTATTGAAATTATAAAATGTTTGTAAACATTTTGAATAAAAGTAAGTGAAAGGAAATTTATTTGACATTATATTTATAATATTTTAAATTACTATAAATGCAAATAATATCTTTTGTGAAAATATTTTAAATGTGTTATTATAAAAATGCTTAAATTAATAAAATGAATACTTCAAGTTTATGTAAATTGTTTTACATAAAGTTATATTTAATAGATTTCAAAAATATTTTTCTTTAAATAATAAAATTAAACACAGCCTATAAATTATGATATATGGTTTGGTGTAGATAAACCATTTTGTTATTAATAATCATATTTATGTCTTATAATTTAAATAATTTTAAAAATGAAACAAATACTTTTTTTTAAATATTATAATGTAGTTAAATATTTTACAAATACACTGTTAAATATTTCAACAGAAAACTCTGTGTAATCTATTATTTTAAGTCTTACATAAAATTACAGAAAAAAAATAAATAGAGATGTTAAAAAACTTATTTTATACATTCATTTTAATAACTAATATTAATTTAATTAATTATTGGTGATAATATATTTCGGACTTAGAATGCTTTTTCTAAAGTAGAAACAGTCATTTTTAATTTTAATTAAAAAATTAAATAATAAAACTAGGTAAAAACACAGAATAAAGATTGAGAATCTCGATTATTCACTTTTAACTAAGAATTACTGTGAATTTACAGAGACTCTGGATAAATATTTGCATTAAATTTACAGAATTTTTTAACAGTGTATATAAATATTAAATATGTTATACTGTAACGCACATATTTTAATATACTATTATTTATCTGAAGTAATGTGAAACATAAAGCTTTTTTTTTTTTTTCAAGTGTAATCAATTATGAAAAATGGTTATACTTTGTAGAAATGTTATCAAAACAAAGATAATAATTATTGTTAAAATTTCACTTCAGAAATACATTTGGCACGTATACAGCCAAACCTAACGAGTGAAAGATCATTATCAATTCATAAACTAGAAACACCGTACCCCTGTCAAAAATGTGTTATTAATTGTACAAAATGAGCAAATCTGAAAGAGATTTATGCGTTAAATGAAGTAACAGATTAAAAAGAAAAATAGTTTTCGAGTAATGTTACATTCGTCGACATTATGAACGTTATGAAAGCTTTTAGAGTTATGAATCTAATATAAGTGAAAAGGCATTTCTACATTTTAATATTTTATTTTGTTCGTTAATTGAATACGAAATGGTTAAGTTTTATAACTCATAATGTTGCTTAGTAGCAAAAAGGAACAAACTCCCATTCGATAATTATTTAAAAAGAAGTAGAATACAATGAAGGATAATTTTTTCGATATTGAATTAGGTGAAATTATACCAACATTAAACTTCTAAAATTTAAGTTTATACACGTGCAATTAATCTTCTTACAAGGAACACTCATGGACTGTGACTCACGAATCATAGCCAGACTTTACAGGTACCGTAATTTAGTGTATATAAGCCGCACTGGTAGATAAGCCCCAAACTTATTAAAATGTTGTGAAAAGAAAAAGTGTTCTTAGATGAACCGCACCGGAAGGTAAGCTGCGGCTTATGCAAGCTTTGTTACGATGATGTGACAGATAAATAAGGGGGGAAAATGTATCAATCTTTTGACATCTACGCAAGTTAATAAAAATAATAAATTATTTAAAAAATAATTCGGTATAATGAAAATAAAATCAAACTATACCAGTAAGCAGATGTAATGCAACAAATATGAGAAACACAGGAACAAGATGGTGGACTCCGGGCATATATACAAAGTCATAAAAATAATTAATTATAAGTAAAAGTTATAAATTATTTTAAAAGGCGCTGTATATAAAAAAAATAAATAAATAAAATAAAGGCAGTATACAAATACGATGCAAAAAATCAAAAAGAAGGGAACAAGATGGCAAACTCCAGACGCATATGCAAATTAATCTAAATAAGAGATTATTAGTTAATAAATAAGAGATTATAAGCGTGAATCAGTGCTCGAGAAACTGGAATACTAAACTTCCGTTTTCGCGGCAGACCGACTGTTACAAGAAGTATGGACGATAGAATTCGGCATTAGTAGATAACCCGCACTGTAGATAAGCTGCAGTCCCCAAAAATCAATGTTTTTTTAAAGATAGCCCGTGGCTTATCTTCACTAAAATAACTTAATAACTTATTAGTTAAAGGAAACAATGGTTTATACTCCTACCAATTTATATCGGCAAACGTTAATTTAGAACAGAGGTATTGGCGTTCGAAGTTAGAAAAAAAAAATTCCAATATTGTGACATCTATCAATTTATAATTTATCTCTCTATTTGACTTTTCTATTTTCTTCCCTCCGAATATATGCTGTTCATTTATTTATTTAAAATGTATTTCAGATTGCTTGCAAGAAAGAATGTAGACGTATATATTTGTTACATTTTACAGAAACAGACCCGAAAATCCACTCGCCATGTATTATCAAGTGCTTGGTATTCTCCAAACTACCATGTTATATAATAAAAAAAGAATTAAATAAACTATTAAAAATTCTAATTGAAATATCTTTTATAAAATATATATATATATATACAATGTTATTTTTCAAATCTTAACAAACAAACAAAAAAAAAAAAAAAGAATTAAAACATAAGAAAAATATTCACGTGCAGACCCTTAAAAAAACAATTTAAATAAAGAAATCAACAGCACGTGATTGGTGGGAAAAAGTAGAAAAGTCACATAGATAAATTGAATGGCATCATAATATTCTCAAAAAGCAATTCCGAATTCGAACACCAATATTCTAAATTAACGTTTGACGATATAAACTGGTAGGAATGTACATCTTTGTACCATTTAACTATATTTAAAGTTTGATCACTATCGGTATGTCCCAGTTCGAGAGTGTTCCTTGTTAGTAAAAGAAGCCCAAGTTTCCCGGAACTAACAGCTTAAACTAACGTCATAACTACAAGAATGTATGAAAATAAAGATTTTTTTTTTTTTTTTTATTCTTGGTTTGTTGGAATATATAAAATAATGGGAAGGATAATTTAGCAGAAAAAATAACGTCCCAATTGCAATAACCTATTGAGAAAAAATAAAGTTTGTGCGGGATTTGAAAAAAAAATAAAGCAAGACTGAAACGTAATTGAAAAAAATAGATGTAATCTTATGTAAGGACTGTTACTTCGAGATCTGGCAGTTTTCTTGCTCTGCCCCCGCTAAAACAAACGCCAAAATATGGTCAAAACATTAAGCTAAATTATAGTGGTGGAGGTTGGGGGGGGGACGAGAAAATATATTTAAAAAGATTATAATAAATAATAATTAAAAAAAAATCAAAGATATTTGTAAATATCGAACACAAGCCGGGTGACGGAATATTACATTATTATATATTGTTTAAATTTATGTGAAAGATACACCATTAATTGTAGAAAAATATAGAGATATGTTATTTGGGACGGATTTTAAATATACTTCATTTTAGTATTACACATGTTTCTCTACATATAGCAGGGAGTGTTATAATTTATTTATTTTCAAAAACTGAAATTTAATCATTGTTATTTTCTTCGATAATCATTTAGATGGAACTGAACAAATAATAAATTTCAAGAATGTAATTTATACACATCTATTTAATTATTTTAGATTTCTCAAATTATTATTAAAAATATTTTTTGAATGATAGAGATATACGAAAATGTTTATATATTTTAAAGCCATGAAACAGAGAGAAATAACAATTTAAACTATTGTTACATATATTAAATATACTTTTCTGTACATAGCATGGAGTTTATATATATATTTGATTTGTTGTTGTTGGCGGCGGTAGTGATAATGGTGGTGGTACAATTGAATGTGAATTTTTATTCTGTAAGCGGATACATTGTTCAACAATTTCATTTCATATAAAATTTTTTAGGTATGTAAATATTTTTTGAAAACAGAAATATGATCTAAGGACATCGAGATCCATTGTATTGAGTTCCAAAACCGAAAAAAGCAATTGATATCAAGATAATAAAATGTAAGTTTTTGTTTTAAAACTGCACAACTATCAAGAAACTTGATTCAAGAGGTTATTTAAAGATGTTATTTAATTTCAATAGATGAAATAAGATGAATAAAAAAAATTAGAGCTAGAATTTTTTTTTATATGTCTACCATAATTTAGAATTCAAAGAAGAAAAATGAAGTAAATAATGGAATTAGAAAAATGCATAAGAATTAAAAACAATAACTTGACCTAATATATTGTAGTGGCGCATGAGGAAAACTGCATTTGTTACAGGGATCTTAGGATCAGAAATCATAGATCATAGTTCTGGGAAAAAGGTCAACCCATTGTTCATCGCTATGCTCTGATCTATCGAAGAAATGGCGTCTATGACGTTGTTACAGTATAACTATTCCCATTGAATACTACATCTTACCTGCGATATTACGGTGTGCACGGTAGCAGTTACTAAATTGTGCTGTAAGTTGGCCGAGTATAAAACTTCGTTGCAAAAACTTCGTTGCAAAAACTTTGTGTTGTGAATGATTTGCAAACTCAGCTGTTGGGAAAGTCTCTAGTTCTGTTATCGGTTGTCATAGAGTGAAGATGGTAATTGGTTGCGCACTTCATCGGAGCGTCCAGGTCACTAATTTTAGCGACGTGTGCTTAACACTCGATTTGATCCAGGAAACTTAAGATCAGTAATCAAAGACATAACTCTGAACAAATGTCAACCCATTGTTCCTCGCTGATCCCTGATAATCTGTCAGAGAAACGGCGTCTTTATAATATTTTAAAATACAACAATAAGTACTGCACGCATGATATGAAAGTGAATATTTTATACTGCCTGAAAGGGATTAAATATTAGACTGCACTTAAAAAACTTCAGTCGCTGAGAGAGAACATGGGCAAGTCCGCCGCTCTATCAGACCAAGCAGCTGCAAATGTTAGGTGACAGTTTCAATAACTGAAGGATGTGAAATATCATATGAAAATTTCGTGTTTCTTGTGGTGATAAAAAATCATAAATAAAAAGGAACGTATTAGATGATGAATGCATATATTATTCAACGAACTCAAAACGATCCAATAAAATTATTATATTTACCACTAAAATAAAGAAAACTGTATCATACGTACTGAAGAACAGGAAAATTGCTCCTTCAGAAACAGTAATGGAATCTTGTCGCGCAATCTATCGGTGGCAACATCTATCTCAGCATCTGAACACAACTGGCTCGTAAGTGAATGTCTTATTTTATAATCTTGCGAATGGTTTAGTGCGACAATGCTATAGACCATTCTTTCAAATCCCAGTAAGTCCTACTTTAATTCAGATAAAACTTTAAAAATTGCGCAACCCCAGTCAACCATGTTTCGCCAAACTTTGTCGCCAAGTCACAAATAAGTTCTTCTCCAACTCCAATCATTGTAGATGTTAATACGTTACTTTTATAATCTTCTTGTTCTTGCATATCTATATTAAAAAATATAGCTCTTCTCAGAGAATTATTATTATGATTTTAGTTTATGATTTCACGCTTTCAGCAAATTCTTCTTCTTCTTCTTTTTTTTTTTTTTTTTTTTAATGAACCGATCTAAATTTTATTACGTGTTATGCGTGAATCCTTAACAGTTAGTATCAAGTATTACTCAATTACGTATAAAACATTATGCATTTGAATTGCTGCTAAGAGCTACGTCAAACGTTCAAGACGGTGCTTGCGAGTGTATCACAAAAGCAGCAACAATATCATTAACCCTGTGCTCCTTACCCCTTTTATTTTCGAATGTACATATATCTGACATATCATTTTCTTTTCAAGTATAAATCTAGAATTTAGTTTATACATATGAATAAATAATAATAATAATAATAAAATGACCACGCTTCTATGAATATGAATCAATTAATCTTTTGCCATTAGAGTTTGTATGTTATTAATGTTATTAAGCCATAACTAGAGGGTATAAAGGCTAATCAGTGCAAGTAATATATATATATATGAAATATTGTTTTATGTCTTGTGAACGATAGAGAATTGCATGTTCTTTCATAGACAGAAACTGGTAAGTGAATTTCATTATTATCTGAAAGATGGTATTACTATCAATATCTACTGAACTACTGAGTTTGCATCATTATGCTATAATAAAACTCTCATTTTCTCACTTTCAATTTTTTGACATACACTGGTTGACTTCTGAACCATTCAGTTCTGAAAGAAAAGGGTAAAAAGTACTTACGTTTGATTGGCAACATACATTAAAATGAAGCGAACTTTTACCCTACAAATATTTGATCTATAATTTCAAGTAATCACTCCCGCGTAGAGTACACCATCCAGACACTGTTCTTTAGTGTAAACAGTTGGCCTTAATCTATACAGCATTATAACTAGATAATTCTGTCAGATAATGAGCAGCTGTGCTAGTCTGAAAGTTTTGTTAGAAAATGGACGTTGTAGATACTCCTATAACATTATTTGTTCGTTTCTTCCCATATTTTTCTTTGTTAAATCATCATTTCTATTCTCTACCTCGACATCAAATTTAAACTGTCAATACTGAATCACCGTCTACACATAATATATGTAATACACAGTAGGCATTTATAATATTGATTAAATATTTAGAAAGCGCAAAATATTAATTTTCAAAGCATTTAAGTTAAACTGTAATTTTTATGTTACATATATGTTATTGAAATCTTGAATATGCATGTGGTTTCGACATACATTTTTAAAGTATTGTATGCAAAAATGAGCATTCAAATGTTAGTAACATTACTAACATTAACTAAGCATGTAATTATTCATCTTTATTCATTTTATTCATTCAATACAGTCACAAATATATCTGTGGAATAAGATTCTAATAATGAGGGAATACAAAAGTTCAAATATATATTTGGTGTAACAATTTCTTTCCAACTGTAAGTCTAGAATTCAGCTATTACAGGTATGAAAAAATACAAAAAGAATCTGCTGATCACACTTCTAGAAAAATAAATCAGTTTATCTTTTGTCATAAGAGCCTGTAGATTATATAGACACAATCGTGAAAGCGAAGGATTTATTCACGCTTGATTGCCAAACATAAGTTAAAACAAAGAGAAATACTACGCATGGTGCATTTGGCCTGAAGCTTCGCAGCATTACTCCTGAAGCGGCATTCTTAGCTAATAGAATTCATGAAGTGTACAAAAAGTCAATTCGTTCAAGGAAAGAATGATTTTCTTCTGTATTATGCTTCGGTTGGATTATTAGTCATTGAATTGAAATTCATACGTTTTGATGACAGCATATTTGAAGTGGATGTTGTGTGAAAAAAAAAAAAATCATACATAATTACTTTAAATTCTTGAAAATTATGTTATTTCATAGAGCTGAAACTTAGTATATATGAACTTTAAATGTAAAAGCCTATAGTATGTACATATTTAAAAATTATTCATATTTTACATTTATAAAATACGATACATTATTGGAGTAAAATGCACCGAAATATTGATATTAAATGACAATGACTAAAAAGCTCGTTGGTTGGTTGGGTTTTACGTCGCACTAGTGCTGCGAAGATGGGCAATTGGCGACCTAAAAAGCTCGTAAGTGAAAAAAATGAATTTAACACTGAATTTTAAAAATACCTTACAATGTTAAAAAAAAATTGAAAGCTACATTGAACCAAAATTTTCTGCAACAGAAGTTACAACATGCTAGGTTAAACCAAAATTTAGTACTACAGTATCTGAAACCACAAGATGGTAAAAACCTTTTATAAAGATTTAGCGTTTATTGTTAATACATATTTGAAAATACATTTTTTTTTTTTTTTTACATTTACAAATAATGATATATATTTAGAATAAAATGTACCGAAATACTGGCATTAAATGAGAAGTTATTACACATAGTATATGCATTTTTTGGAATTAATGTGATCAGAAGACATAAAATTGATCTAACGAAGTAGAAACCTAAAATTTTTCCAGTAAAAGGAGCTTGATACACGTGTAAAGACGTATAAAACAAAGTTTACATACCGAGTTAAAAAGTAAGGAAAAAAAAAATGGTACAGTTATTTTTGGAAACACCAATTTCCGATATCTAAAACTGGCTTACCTAAGCAAGATGACTTAATTTTCCTGTAATAACCACGTAATACATGAGAAAAGGTATCTAAAATGGATTTATGTAATAATTTTCAAGAAAATCATTAGAGCCTTTTTGAAATACCAACTTCTACCAAAACTTGGCATACTCAATTGTTGACCGGAAAACAATAATTACATATAAAAGGTTATTTAAAACGTGTTTAATATAGCGAGTTTGAAAAAATCCGTTCCGCCGTTTTTAAAGGAACGCACTTGCGAGACCTGAAATTGAGCTATTTATGCAGAACGGCTATCAATTTTCTTGAACTAACCAACTATATCATTCGAAAGGACATCTAATAGAGTGTTTATATAGCAACAATGAATTAAACCGTTAGAGCCGTATTTGAGATACATACTTACGGTCCCCCTTCCGGTTTCCGATGTCCCACTTTCGGTTTTCCATTTTTCTTCAAAATTTGGAAAATACATCTGTACACCAGACCTGTCTCAATTCTGAAGCTTCATAGTTCTATCTTTATTAGTTTCGGAGATATGATAGACAGAAAATCCCCCCACACACACAGAGAGAGAGAAAGAGAGAGAGAATTGCCAAAAACTACTTTTTTGGACTTAGGACACCTTAAGACGTGTAAATTATGTCATAACTCGATATCGTATCTTTTGACCGAATATAATACTTCCATTACCTACGGTAGTAGAGTAATAAAAGTAAAAATAATTTTTAACCATGATTTGAAAAATACCTTAAACTGTTGAAAATTAGGGTGTTAGGTTGAAGCAAAATTTACTACAACAGTAGCTATAACGTGTTATGCTGTACACACTTAGTACTACAGAACTGAATATATAATATAATAAAACCTTTTACAATGGTTTGATGTTTATTGTTAAAACATCAAATCATGGTGAAAAGTTTGACAATATGATTATTACAGCTACTGTGGTAACAAGATTAGGTTCAACTAAGTAACAGATTAAGTATTAAGTTTTATCATTTTTATTTTCTAACTTTTGTATAAGTTATATATTTTATTATCTAGTTATTATATATTATTATTATATATATATTATAATTATGTATTATATAAATGAGGATTCCCAATCCTCATTCGCTCAAAATCGCGCTGTGATTGTAAACTGTAAGTTGTCCATAGAGTTGAAAGTGAGGTGCTCCTTCGAGTTTCGTTTCGTTGGCGTTGGTTTCGGAAGAAATGAAAATTATCCTTGGAGATTTCAGTTCGTTGAAAGATAGATGTACATTCGAGTTTTTTTTAGTTGGCGTTGTATCGACGAATGTGTGTAGAGTATTTGGAATGCATATATATTTATAGATGTGTGTGTGTATACTGTTAAAAGTTTGTCCTAGGTTGAATCAAAACATGGTATAACTGTAGCTGCAATCATGCGAAGATGAAACCTTTTACCATTATTTGGTGCTTCATTAAACCAAGGCTCGGTACTGCAATATCTACATCCTTAATGTGGAGAAATCTTTCACCCTAATTTGATGCTGTTTTGCAACAAGAAATACCAAAACGTTGACTTAACGTTTTGTATTATTATTATCATATTTCCGTATTAAATTTTACATAACATTTCGTATTATTTTCAACAATTTTTCACTGTAAAATTTTGTGTGGATATTACAAACATTTTTTTCTTTATAAAGTAATGTGTAAAATAATTTTAAATTTAATATCGGCAAATGTTTCAATAAATGAATGTAAGTAAGTAAAAAAAAGCAAGTCATACACAATATTGATTGTTTCTAATGGTAATGTATAGATAATGATTGTGGTTAAAAACTATCCAAAAATATTATTTTCTTACACATAAATAAAACGCTTTAAGCAAATATTTGAATCATTTTAATTTTTTCCTGATAAAAAATAGTAATATTCGATAATTAAAATAATCTAAATATACATTATAAATGAAATTTACATACACATGTAAAAATAATCATACATTAGATCCTATTAAAACAAATTTTCAATAAGCAACAAACGAGTCACTCGCTGATAAATTTATTGAAACAATTAAAAGCAGTACACAAATACTTACTATGAAGTTTATTTAACGATTGATGCTTATATAATTAAAATTTTCTATGTCTATTTCAAATTATATAGAGAGATATATCAGCTAATTTATAAATATACATATAGCTAACAATTTACATATAATGCACTACATTTTGCATTTTCCGTTTAAAGTTTTCAATTTCCTGAGCACTATTGTAAGCTGTTCAGTTTCTGCTTATATTTTAGGATCTATAAACTTCTGTAAACGCAGAATAAAAGTTCTAAATACCATCTGCTATGATACAGTACATAGCCATGCATCTAGAAAGTCTACGTAGCAGGGAATTCCATTCAAAACCTTGCTAGTATACTCAAAGAGAATCAGACAATAGCTAAGTGATATACCAGGAATTAAGGAAAATTGGTTCTAGATTAACGATTAACATTATTTATTTATTTAAAATATAAAATGCTAAAATCAGGATTTCAGAATTTCAAACTCAAATTAAATGCAAAACACAACAAATATTTGTGTGTTTTAGTGTATGTTTTTTCTCTTCAATATTAAACTAAAAGCAACATTTGTTAATGCAAAAGTGGACATTTAATGATATTAAATGTTTTTAGAAATATACTAAAAAATATAAGCATCGTAATAAATTTAAAATATTTGACTGTACAAGTTCTATATATCGATTTACATCATTTTTTCCACATTTCTAAAATATTAATTATAGCTGACTATTACTATCTCTGCTTCCTAAAGTGTATTTATTTACTTTTCTTTTAGCTTTTCATTAAATATTTTCATTAGAATGTCTACATATATGAGCCAATTTTATTTTTCTCTTCCATAAAATTTATTTCTAGAATTTATTGTCATATCACAAACTTTGTTTAATTTAATACGATAATATAACAGCGATTATATTAATTATTTTCTTTTTTTCTATATTTTATATCATTATCATTAACTTTAAGCAATTTCATATGTTTCTTATTTTCCTTTTACTTCCATTACCGACTACCGTAAGTAATGAAATAATTGTATTCTGTTCAAAAATTTGATGTCGAGTTTTTACCCGATTTATGCGTTTTAAGGTCTCCTGAGTCAAAAAGAGTTGTTCTTAGCAATTGGTCAGTATGTATGTGTGTATGTACGTGAGGAATCTTCTGACTATAAGATCTCCGAAACTAATAAAATTAGGTAGGTCTAGAAAACTTCCGAATTGAGACAGAACTGGCGTATAGATGAACTTTCCAATTTTTGGAAAAAATTGGAAAATCGGAAGTGGGACTGTAAGTCTGTATCTGAAAAACGGCTGTAACGGCTTTCTTCAAATTTCCTATATAAACACTCTATTAGATGTCCTTTCGAATGATATAGTTAGTTAGTTCAGGAAAATTGATAGGCGCCCTGTATAAATAGCTAAATTCCAGGTTTCGCAACGACTGTACGATTTTTTTTCAAACTCGCCAGATTAACTCCATTTTAAATAGCCTTTTGTATGTAATTAAAGTTTAAGTTTACCGGTCAATAATTGAGTATGCCAAGATTTTGTAAAAGTTGGTATCTCAAAAACGATTCTAACGATTTTCTTGAAAATTTTTACATAAATCCATTTTAGATATCCTTTCTCATGTACTACGTGGTTATTACATGAAAATTAACAGTCATCCTGATTAGGTCGGTCAGTTTTAGGTGTTTCAAAAAATACCTCAACTTTTTTTTTTTTTAACTCACTATGCAAACTCTCTTTAACTTGTCTTATATATGTATTCATATATATTTATATATATATTAACTTCAACATAAATGATAAAAATTATTAATTTGTATAAAATACGCACTAAAGCAACACTAAATTTGTATACAAAAATAAAACTATGAATTTAAATTATGATAAGTGAAGATATGAAAGTGGAATGTAAAAACAACAGTAATAACTTTAACAATGATAATAAACAAGAAAATAAATTAAACTTCAAGTTATAACTTCAAGTTTTTTCTTTACTATTTTGTTTGAAATATATTCTGGAGTATGCTAGCTTGACATATCTTCTGAAACCTGCTAGTACTACATACTTCTTTTAATAGCTGTATTTCCACCTGCTGACGAAGGAAACACAGCATAAATTGAAAACTTTTAGCTTGAATAGTGCTAAATTTAACTTATTTTCTTGTTTATTAACATTGTTAAAGTTATTATTGTGGTTTTTACATTCCACTTTCATATCTTCTCTTATCATAATTTAAATTCATAGTTATATATATATATATATATATATATCATCAGTTTTCTCTTATAGGAAATTTTTCAGGGGTCTACTTTGCGAGGTCTATTTTATGTCTTGTGTTGACATTATTTCTAAAAAAATAGTATATAATACGTGTAATAGTGAATAATGGAAGTCGTGTGGTTGTTTCACACCAGATATTTTATATAGTGTTTCAATTAATTTTAAATAAGAGGGCTTTCTCCTGCAAAAAATTATTGTATTAGAAGTTATTAATTAGACTGCTGTTCCCATTTGTTTAACGTATTAAATGGATTTTTAGCGATTAAAATTAAAACCTATATTCTCTATTTTTTCTCAATATAATGAATAAAAATTTTATTCAAACATTTCGGTATATATAGGACATTTATGTTAACATTTAAAAACGACCTTTTTAATACTATTGTTATTAAAAATATGTTTGATATTATGAATAAACTTTTTGTTGAAATAAACATTTTAGTTTCTAAATCTAAATAATAACATAACTCCTTCAGCTTTTAAAACTCTGACTAGGTTTATCCTATATCATAACTATATTTTTATTAATAATTCTTTATATAAACAACGTCTAGGGTTGCCACAAGGTGGCATTGCATCTAGTATGTTATCTGATCTATATTTATATTATTATGAGTGTGACATTAAATGTACTAATTTTAGATTACTAACAAGGAGACATTCAAAAGGTGTCGCCTTCAAAAAATATTGAAAAAAATATATGTGATTCTACTCTTCATAAAACACCAGAAAGTGAAAAAAAAAAAAAAAAAATATCGGCTGAAATGAATTACAGCGACCACAAAAAATTATCAAAATTAAGCATTTTGGGGGATTTAGCGCTGTTAGGCGGTAAGTTTGCTAGCACCGAGATTGTTGTGTGCGAACAGAACCGTATTTTGCTTTTCCGCCAAGTACTCAAAATCAATCGCGTAGCAGTGTGAAATCGCCAATTATGTTTAATTTTGATATTTTTTTGTGGTCGCTGTAATTCATTTCAGCCAATAATTTTTTCACTTTCTGGTGTTTTATGAAGAGTAGAATCACATATATATCTTTTTTCAATATTAATTGAAGACGACACCTTTTGAATGTTTCCTTGTAAGATATATTGATGATATAATTATATTATATTTGGATAAACAATACACCAATCAAGATTTCCCTGTTGATTATCCTAAAAATCTATCTCTTAGTAGCACTTATTTGGATTCTAATGTTATTAATTTCTTAGTTTTAAAAATTATTCTTAATCATAATAGCGAATTGGAATTTGACTTGCATGATATGCGCAAAAAATTCCCTCTTAAAGTAATTTTTTTTTTTTTTTTTTTTTTTTTGCTAAATTTAAAACATGTTTACATAAATCTGTTTTTGTTATTATTCTTAATTTTAATCTACGAATAAAACATTTAGTGTCTGATAATTATAAAAATGCACAATTTCGATTTTTTAAAAATTTAGCATTTATTAATGGTTATCCCAAACATTTAATTTAAAAAAAAAAAAATTAATGAATTTTTATTCCAAAATAAACTGTATTTTAGAACTAGAAATTAAAATACTTCATTTTAAATCAGGTGTTGTCATAATGTTGGTTTAGTATGATTATGCCTATGGTCTTTAAACATTCTTTCAATATTTTAGAAATGCGTTGCAAATTACAGCCGCAGATGGCAGCACTATTCAAGTATCTATTCTGGAAATCTGAATCTTAAACTGAGGAATTTTAATTTGCATGGGTTTGGGACATCTCTATATTTACTCCATGATTACTTCCCATTAATATACTGACATTAACTTTTTTTTCATTTTTATTATTATTATTATTATTTTATTTATTTATCTATTTTTTACATTCTTTTCATATTAAAAATTGAGGATTTAACTTGAATCTGTTTGTGATATCTCTATTTTTACTCCATGATTCTTTGCCATTATTGTACTGACATTAACTCTACTTTTAATGGCTATCTGGTTATTAAATTTTACATGTGACACACATTTCATACATTTTTATATTGTTTATTTCTTGATTATTTTATTTGTGATTATTGCATAATTACAAATTTTATTGGTATTTTATCTCTCATAATTTTTTTAATAATTTATTGGTTTCTCATATGTTGTAGTGAGTTTAATTTGATATACGTTTTTTCTTATTTTATTTCCAATTGATGTTTCAGGCCGGTGCACAAAGAAATACTTAGCTTTTGCTATATTTCTGACAGAAAAACATTCATTTATTTAGCATGTTTGCATTCTACCAGGCCCTTAATAACTTTAGAATGCAAGTAATGCTGTTTTTTTATTCAAACTTGCTTTAATTCATTTAGATTTGACTTTAATTATTTTTTGGTTATTTAAGTGGTCTTTCTTTTTGATCATATTAATTGTTTGAATACTGATATTAAACCATCTTCAAGTTCCAACTGATATTATCATACACACACACACTGGCCAATGAATTAGAAACCTGTAAGAGTTTCTACAAATGTTCGCTGGCGGCGAAGGTACCCAACAAACACACGAGAGTCGGACCTATTACGGAAGGCGTACGGCATGCCGAACACTGATTATGGCCCACATACCACCTTCAGTATCGGTTCCATAAAGTTTTTGTCCTCTCCGCCGCAACGTCGCCAAATGGCATCGGTCCATATTTGGATCAGTATCGGCGAAGTATATCTTATCAGCGTAACGATAGTCTATGTGTTTAAAACATTTAGTAAGGTTTTTGGCCCACAAGCGTATTTCCGATCACAAAACAGTCATCGGTTTGCCGACACTGTTACGATTCCGGACCGATTTAATTTTAATGAATAGATCGGCATGCCGTAATTGCCGATGCTGGACCGTACAGCTACCGACAATTCTGTTTTTGTTGGGTATGCAAACTGTTACAAACATTTGGTGAATGTTCTGCTTGTATGAAAGCTGTCCCTGGTGTTACTTGAGGATAATAAAAAAGCCATGCAACACCTGAACATATTGATAGTTTAACCCCTTAACGCGCGCTGTCCTCGCTGTGAGGACGCAAAATTTAAGATCAAGCTGCTAAAATTCATCCCGGAAAATTTAAATTTACTTCTATAACATAGCAGAAAAGGCCGTTTTTTTTTTAACCTTAAAATTTAAAATTTCTTTTAGTTTAGTTTAGTTCATGAATTCCGGTGGCAGTATAATTTAAATGATCCGAATCGTCTTGCGCCGCAAAGGGTTAAGTGCTTTCCTAAACGTTACACTTTTGCTCTGAAATTAACGGATACTTTGTGCTCGATAATGCAACCATACATCGTGACAGAATCATTTCGTTCAGTGAACATCAATCTGACTTTTAACAATTTCCCTAGATGCCACAAAGCCCTGATCTTAATCCGTTAGAAAATGTTTCGGACGTGTTGGAAAGGAGTATCCGTCAGCAATCTCCTCTTCCATCAAATTTACAGGATTTAAAAGTTTGTGTAACCAATGTATGCAACCCATAAATGCAACCCAGAAGCTTGTAGAATCGCTGCCTACACGAACAATGGCTGTTATTCATGCAAAAAGAGATCCAACGTGCAATAGAAGGTCCAATAAAATATTTATTTAAAGGTTTCTAATTAATAGGCCAGTGTGTGTATAAGCATATAACAGAATCTTTATGAGTAAATTATGCTATTGCTGATAGTGATTCTGTAATAATTAAATATATATATATATACTTAATTATTACATGAATATATACGTATATATATATATATATATATATATATATATTCATGAAATCTTGAATTTCTAAAATAGTATAATTGATTAAAATCTTACTTTATACATTTTTAAAATATCTGATGTATAACTATATTCGTTTAATTATTTATTTTTATTTTTGGTTTTGCTTGTTGATTGTCTCTGTAAAACCTCCACTTATATGTCTAAAAATGTATTTTTCTTCTACCACAAAATCTGCTGATAGTTTTACTGTTGCATCATATATTTGCATTATTTATTACGGTAATTTATCAGTGATTATAACTATAATTTCATTTCTTCTTTTTTTTTTTCCTTCAATTTTATTTTGTGCTGATTAACTATTATTAGTTTTACAAACATAAATAAATAAATCCATTTTGTTTTAATAGAGGGTTTTTCGTTTTGTTTTTTTCTCCCAAGGTTTGCTTCTTTAGGAGTTATTACGTAGGGTTATGTTTCTATTTGGTTTAATCTCTCATTTTGTATATTTAAAAGAAATACGATCTGCGAAAGATATTTAGTTTCTAATAATAAGTTCGCAACATATTTCATTTGATGAAATTCGAGAAAATTTAAAATTGCGTTAAATTCAACCATTATTCGTGAAATCTGAAAATAAAAGCCTGAATACGCTAGAAATTTAAAATAATCATGTGTAATTTTAAAACTTCTAATACTTATGTTACATCGGCAATTTCAAAATATTTGTGTTAGTTATATTTACAGATAATTTCTTAATACAAAATAAAAAATATACAAGAAAGAATACGCCTAAATTTATTTTAAAAATACGAATTGTTATTATTATTATTAATATTTTAATGAAGTCAAAATGCATTGCATATTTTTGTAGTGACTATTTTGCAGGTTTCTGATAATTAAAAAAAAATGTTTGTTATTAAATTTTAATGGAATATTGGTTCAATACACTAGCTAAATATTTTATACTAAACAAAAACTCTCAGATAAAATAAATAAATAAATAAACTAAATGAATATTTTTGAAATTAAAATCAATTTATTTTTTAAAAGAAAAAAAAATATATATCAGCTTATACAAATTTCGCCTAAGTTTATTATATCTTAACAATTCCTAATAAAAATGAAAAATAAATAAAATGTTCGCGTTCGCACTAAATGAGTCGAAAAGAAGCAGGACATTTTATGCTGAAAACTGTTTGAGTAGTTTTCTACATGACAATCTTTCGGTGTAAAAGTGAAAATCCGTTATATGTTATAAGGGATCTTAAAACTATTCAATTTGCTGTCTGTCATACAGAAATATATGTGTTAGATGAAGCCAACATAATTTATATATTTAACAAACATTTCTTATGGTATAGCAAGTACTTTTCAGTGAATTGTATTTTTTCACAATGATGACGGATTATCTTGGCATAGGTTTGTCTTCAAAAATGTCCTCAACCAAAAGTCATATATTTTCAGATTGGGTGATTTTGAAGTCCATGCATGTGAGAAATATTGATTGTTAAGAGAAACCTTCCATGATGCAGACAAAACAAACGTTTAAATAGCATAGTGATATGCGACGATGCTCCATCTTACATGAAGGTGATTATGCGGAGTGCGTGTCGCGCTTGCTGTTTCTGAATTATATTTATTTTTAGCAAAGCTGGATAACATTCATCGAGTGCGTGTTCCGATTATAATATCTGTATAATGTTTTTTTGTAAAAATGCTGCATAGCACTCACTAGTAACATAAATTGTTTTAAACCCTACCTTGTTATTTGCTAGAAAAGAAATGGAACGATTCATAAATATGCCGTTTAGCCATATCCGATGGTCACTTTTGGCTGAGGCACGCTTTCTTAAATAAGTACAAGAGCATTTTGTGTGCTACAGTGACAACAATTGTGGGTGTATACGCTGTCAGATAGTATAAAATAATATTCTTCCGTCAAAAGCTGTACAAATTCAATCACTAGGCTAATCCATTTTACAAAATACAAATGTTACAAAATTTTGATTTAAATTATGTTGTTGTGTTGTAAAAAGAAGATTCAGATGCTTTTAATCATATGTTAGTTATGCGCTAGAACTTCTTTGTGTGTCCCTTTTAGGAGCTCCACATAACTATAAAAGCAGGTTGATAAATTACTTTTTGGTCTTTCAATACTTTTTTTTTTTTTTTTTAATTTTTCTGACTTACATTAATAGCATACATATATTCCAAAATTTACACTTTAAAAATAAAAATATTAATCAGTAATATTGAAATATTTTAGAATGCAAGAGAAAGAGAAATTAGTATGTGCACAACACTAGATTATTTAAGATTATCTTTTACCGTGTCGAAGCCTTAATGGCGAGTTTATTATTATTATTATTATTATCATTATTATTATTAAATAGAATCTACAATTATCATTATTGGAAGCAGTAAATTAATTCGTTACATAAACCATGTTTGTTTTAAAATACAATGTTACAAAAGTTACAAATATTTTTAATATTTAAAAATACTCTAAAGAGAGATTAAATTGTTTAAGAGAGGAAATTACTATTTTAAATATAATATTTTTATTTTTGCTTTCAAAATTGTTTTTATGGAGTTTAAAATAATTACTCGAGGATACATGTTTCTAAGATCAAGTCTTTACTGACTAAAGACTTTGGTCAGTAGAGCTCTTTAGCTATACAGTAATTAGACACTTTTTAAATTGGAAATTAAAAACATACTTCGGGATTTAATTACCAATTACCCTCTTAGCTGGTTAAACTGAAATTAACACGAAAAAATTATCCGCTTACCCTGTTTTTCTTTCCTCTTACAATATCCCACTTTTTCAATTGCAAACGAATAATTCTCTAACTCTTAAAAAAAACTTATATTTTTATGCTTTATTTTGATTTTCTTTCAAAACGTGTTGCTAAATTTATTCAACCTTATAATATTTATACTGCTTTCCGTCCGATTAAACAACTAAAAAACATTCTTCTTACCTTTAAACTAAAACTTCTTCTTTGGATCTAATTGGTGTATTATATCTAATTCCCTACAAAGATTCTAATTATGTTTCGATTGAAGAAATTGGCCATGCAGCTAAAATAAGAGTGCACGAACGCAGACGATCGCATAGGAACTGTGACCAACCTTCTAGAATTGTAATTCATTCAAATGAAACCAGCCATATCACTTATTTTGGTAATATAAAACTTTTAAACACTCTATGTAAAAATTATAAGTTTCATATTTACCTTGAGGGTTGGTATTCTGCCAGCTATCTCTACACTATCAATAAAGCATGAGCATTGGCACTTCAAAGTTTTATTGTTTCATAATAAAGAAGTTTTTATTTTTAACAAATATATTTTTTACTTCAATATTTATTTCTTTTGAAACGAAGAAATATTTCTGGAAATTTAGTAGATAGTGTTGCTTAAATGTCATGTTTTTACTATTGTACATTGATCTATATTTTAATTAAAAATGAGTAAAATTATATTTTAGCTTTAATTCTGCAGAAATAAATGCTACATTTAAACTTTTATTATTATTAGTATTTCGTACACTATGTTCAGAATTTCACAGTTATCATGCAACTATGACAATATGTTCATTGCTTAAGATGCAGCTGGTCTGTATTCCTAATTTTTAATTTTTTGGTACTCTATACGATATAGTCTTTATGTTAGTTCCTATCATACTATAGGCATGGGGAACTTAAGTAATCGTGAAAAATTTCGACCCCGCTTTTTTGACTTTTTTATACGTTTTCAGGTGTGAGGAATCAGAAAATGACAAACTTTGTATGGTGTCTCTTAGTGTGTTAGTGTGTTAGTCCGTTAGTTTGTTAGTCTGTTTACACGATATCTCACGAACAAATAATCGCAGAGAGGTCAGATCAGTTTTAAAATATTACTTACGATCCTGGCAAGAACCCTATTTATTTGCAACATTCGAATTAAAAACTTCAGCAGTTATTCGAAATTTAAGATTTTCTTAACATGGGAGAATAGGAGAAAAATTCACTTAAACGTGCATTAAATGGAAACTTTTTACTTTAAAAATGTCAGACCAGTTTTAAAATATCAATTTCGATGCTGGAATGAACATCAGTAACTATAAATATGCTACTTTGAAAATTTCGCAAATTATTGGAAATTTACGAATTTCTTAACATGGCAGTATGGGGCAAAATTTCACATAAACGTCAATTTGGAGAGATATTTTCATCGTAAAGATGTCAGACTACTTTTGAAATATTATATAGGACACTGGCATGAATATTAAAGACTATGAATTTTCCAATATAAAAATTTCGTAAGTTATTGGAAATTTACGAATTTCTTAACATGGCAGAATAGAGCAAAATTTCACATAAACGTCAATCTTGAGGGATATTTTCATCGTGCAAATGTCAAACCACTTTCGAAATATTATTTAGGATACTGGTATGAATATAATAGACTATGATTTTTCCAATTAAAAAAATTCGTAAGTTATTTGGAATTTATGATTTACCTAACATGTCAGAATAAGGCAAAATTGAGCATAAACTTCCATTTTGAGGATCATAAATACATTAGACAACTTCAAAAGTACATTTATGATGTTTGTTTGAACATGATTGAATACAAGTATTCTAACAGGAAAATTTCGTATATTATTCCTAATTTACGATTTGATGAACATAGCGAAATTGTAAATTTTTTATATAAATATGAATTTTGAGGATTATTGCATTGGAAATAGTAGCATGAAAAACTGAACAACGGAATTGACCCTGATAAAATAAATTGATTGATTTGAATAAGATAAATATATCGAAGTGAACGGTGGATAGCCTATTAGGCGGGGATTTCATTCTGTCACTGTATCAAGCTTTAGTCAAATTCATTTCTGTTAACATGATTATAATATGTCTCGCACTAGAAATTTATGAGAGCACAAAACTGAGCAGAGTCCACCTATACCGAATTGTTTTGGTTTATCTATCAAGCCTCATCCTTCCTTTCAATATTAAAAATAATTATTTAATAATCTAACTACAGAAATATGTTTAAAAATGATACATTTCATAATACACGCTTTTATTAAAACTGGATAAAATATTGCAATAGAACGAAGCAAAACAGATTATGTTAAAGAATTATTGAAACAAGGGAGGATAAGTATGTTTCATTAAGAAATTATATTAATGGGGAAAACCTTTCGAAACAGACTAAATAACAGAAAAAAATAGCATGCATAACACAAAGAGCTGCAGATATTTTCATATTACTTAATTAAGATTTTGAATTTTTCTGTAAGATCATATTAATTGATTCAAAATATTTACAATTAAACATAAAACAATTACATAAGTCGCTTAAACAAAGTATTCTCGTTAATTCAATGCTTAAAGCAAATTATAATTATTGTAATACTAAGTATCCTTTGAATATGAATTTTTATTCATATATATTTACTATCACAGTATAATAAGTTAAATGCTATCACATATGAAAGCAAAAATTTAACATTAATTTATTAATGAAATTTACTGCATGCAAAAGAAGTATTACACATTTTCAAAAATAAAAATAAGTATAATATACAGGGTGATTAGTTTAAAAGTGTACCCGTTGGTTTTTCTTATTATCCTTAAATGTGATGGATGTGGCAACTATTCTAACACTGAAGTATAATTGTTTGAGTGTAGGAGACAATTTCTAACACTGTTGGACTGTTACAACTTTATTTGTAAAGTTTAACAGAAATGGAGACGAACAGAGTTACTTAATCCTGTGATAATTTTATTTTTGAAAAACATTATTTAATTCATTTTTTTCTTTGCATTATCATTCCTTACAGAAAATGTTGAAAATGTTCGCTACCATTTTGAATGCAAACATGAACACGTCGAACCTAGTTTTTGACACACTTCTCAGCATTGTTGGTGTTATTGACGAGATTTCTTAAGTTATGATCTGTTTTAATTCATCTATGTTTGCAGGACTTCTCCGGAAAACTTTACGGAATGATAATGTAAATGTAATGTAGAAATAATAACGTAAATAATTTGAATTAAATTTTGTTTTTCATAATTAAAATTATCACGGGATTAAATAACATTGTGCGTCTCCATTTCTGTTTTACCTCATGAATAAATTTGTAACGGTCCAACAATGTTGGACACTCACCGCCGCCGGAAGCAGAAGCTAATGTTATTCTATGGGAAATTTTTCTTTACAAATAACTTATTAAATAATACATATTTTAAAATTCTGTTTTCACATTCAGAAAATTCCCAAATGTTAAATGGACGGACCTTTTTTAAAAAATTATTTTTTTAATCTTTTATATTTTATTTTGAAGCTGCAAAATACGAATTTTCAATATGTGATTTTTTTTCATTTTGCAATTTCAAAATATAATATTAAAAATTAAAAAAAATACATTTTTAAAAAAGTCTGTCAATTTAACAGTTGGGAATTTTTTGAATGTGAAAACAGAATTTAAAAATATGTATTAGTTAATAAGTTATTTGTAAAGAAAATTTACCCATAGAATAACATTGTCTCGGGCTTCCGACGACGGTAAGTGAAGAGGGCCGTTAAACAAGGTTCATACTATTATACTTCACTTTTAGAATAGTTGCCACACCCGCTATATTTAAGAGTAATAAGAAAAACTAACGGGTACTCTTTTAAATTGATCACCCTGTATAATGCAGTTTGCGTGTTGCAATGTTTATCGTTGTTTGCCAGGTTAAATAAGAATTTTATGTTCATACGTTGCATCCATTTACTTACTTCTTTTTTATGAGAAATTTACATTGAGCTCACAAAAAGTGCCAAAACATGATTATTTATCACAGTACTTTCAAGTCACTTAAAATTACATTTTTTAATAAAAATGAGCTCCGCTTGTAGGCGTTAATCTACAATAATGCTTTATTTAAAAAAGGATTTTGTGTATTCGTGTTAAACGCTTTGTGTGTCAGCGCCGTTTGTATACACTAGTTGCATTTACCATTGATAGGGTTGGTTGGTTGGTTGGTTTGGTTTTACGTCGCACTAGTGCTGCGCAACGAACAATTAGCGACGGTCTGGGACTCACCCCCAGAGATGGTCCGGAGACATGCCATCACAATTTTGATTCTCCACTCGTTTGATGGGGAAAAAATTCAATTGATCAAATTACAAATATGTGCAATCATTCCACCTGATCAATAAGCTGTCTGGAAGTAACGTTTTTTCATCGGTAATCAGTGTCAACTTCTCTCAGTCTGTGCTTAGAAACACACACACACACATAGCATAACTTTAAAGCTTATTAATCTCGAGATTAATATATATATATATACATCCTCTCTTCCATTGAGGTTCATGACTTTTTTCAGGATTTCGCTAGAATAGGAAATCTTTTCTCAGCGAGTTAAGGTTCCTATACCTAGTTAAATTTGGTTATGCTTCTCAGTGGTTTCTTCCTGTTCCTATTCCTGTTAGTTAATGTAACGTTTTAGAGATACTCCAAAAGTCGAGGTTTCCTGCTGAAAATAGAAAAATAGGAACGACAATGTGTTCATAAATAGGAATTTAGAAAAAAATTAATAACTGCTAAAAATTAATCGAGATAGAAGCTTAATTTTTATTTGTTATTCATAAAATTATTTATCATTATGATTTATCATTGCTGTCATCATTTCTTATATTTTCGAAGGCGTTATTATACTAGAACTTAGCAGACTGGCGCGAAAATGTGATTACTTTAATCTGCGATTTCTTGAAATCAAACAAATCAATATTAAATAATGTTTTTTTTTTTAAACATTATCTACATAAATATATATTTTATCTAGATATTTGCTCTCAAAGGAAGTAGACGTGAGATGCCGGGATCGAACCTAGTTCTCGCTCTTAGGCCTAGCCTTAAGACTTTTCTCCAAAACTAACATAAATACCTGTTAAGACACCCTTAAAAAACCTCTTACGAAAAACATTCCCCTATATTCCCCCTAGGAACTTATAGCAGTCAATTGACCTTAACCCTAACGCCAAAACCTACCTAGATATCTCGGTTATTATTCAGTATTGATTAAAATGACTATGTCGCCTTCTTTCGTGAGAGGATGCGATAGATGTGGATTTCTTGAATATGTACAGCTTCCATGAATGATAACTCTTGTGGATCATCTTATGGTTATAGAACCGCAGTGTTAATATTTGGTTCTATGAAGCATAAAGTAAATTTGATTGTGCATAGAATATAAGAAAAATAAAGTGTACTAATTAGATTTTGAAATGCACTGCTCTGCATGAAAATAGGCCCCAACACTATTTTTGCAGATTCTTATGTAAAATGATCTCCTAAATTCGAATATGACGCCCTCTTAGCCATATCACCCACCGCTTTGAGGAGGCATTCCCCTGTTCTTATCACTTTTCTGTAATTTTATAGCTATAAATTTCATTTGCATGTGAGGAAAGGATTATTCAACTGTTAAATATCTTCTGTGGGGCTACACAATTGAAAAATTCTAAAACAATAACATTTGCAGCAAGGGGAAAATTTAGGGAGGGGTTCCAATGAAATATTAAATTACATTTAATATATTTTTTTTAATCAATTATTACAATTATTTATTATACATCATATTTTTTTCTGTTTTTAAGTGCTAAAATAACTGTTTCGCAATCTCCAAATAAAATTCATTGCCGTAAAATTAGAGAAATGTGATAAAAATTGGGAGAGGGCTGGCGTACCGAGAAAATGGTGAGTGATTGGGCGAAATGGGTGTCATATTTTGATTCAGGAGATCATTTTCCATAAGAATGAGCAAGAATGGGATAAGGGCTCGATTTTATTTTAAAGAGCAGTCATATTATAGAATTTAATAATAGAAACGTAATGTTATATCTAATTCGCCAGTAAAATTGTATCTGTATGTTTTTACATGATTTTTGAAAATATTAGTGACTTTACTATGCCTTTCAAAAAAAATTGTATGGCCGAAAAAACATTGATTTAGTTATAAATAAAATTACTATGTCGCCTTCTTTCGTGAGAGGTTGCGATAGAAGTGGATTTCTTCAATATGTATAGCTTCCATGAATGATAACTCTTGTGGATAATGTAATGATTATAAAACCGAAGTATTAATACTTGGTTCTATGAAGCATAAAGTAAATTTGATTGTGCATAGATTATAAGAAAACAAAAACCTGTATTAATTATAATTAGATTGTGAAATATTATAGAATTTAATAATCGAAACAAAATGTTACGTCCAATCGTCCCGTAAAATTTTATCTGCATGTTTTTACAGGATTTTTGAGAATATTAGTGACTTTACTATAAAAGGCTTTCAAAAAATAGTATGACCGAAAAAGCAATGACAAATTTAGGCCTGCATTCATTTTTCATCTACATACCATACAGTCAGAAATAGTGTATTTCGCCCTAACATCTTTCTTAATTTAAAAAAAAGAAAGATATATAAAGAAAGAAAATACTAGACTCATTTTACTTCATCCGAATAAGATTTATGTATGACATAATATTTTTTAAAGATATTAATTACGTTAAAACGCGCATATCGGTTTATTTTAAACATAAGAATTTAAATATAATTTTTATTTTACTGTATATTTTTTTATGTTTCAAAAGTTGCTTGTTCTACTTAAGATGCTTCGAGTTGTAAGATTTTTTTTTAAACTAAATTAAAATAAATAAATAAATATATATATAACTGTTCTGTTTCTTAATTTAATCCTTTAAATTGAGAAATTAAAATTTCGCAATATCTTATTCATAGCAAAATAAAATTCACAAACAAACGAAAAATTTTTTAAATACTCCAACAGATTGCATTCTGTAAAAAATAATTTTATGATGCCTGAAGAAACTTTTAGTCATGTAAAATTTAAAATTTGTCACATGTATTTTCATATAGTAGAATAATTTATTTGCAGTATAATTTTCTTTTTCTTTTCAGCATAATTCTAAATAATTAAATAAGAAACGAAATTCATTCACATTATTGAATTCTTTTTATTACTTTCTTATATCTGGATTTTCTTTAATAACTGTACTATATAAGAACCTTTTGAAACGGGCAATTATAAGCATAATTGCACTTTTTTTTTTTTTTTTTTTAATAAAACGTTTTAAATTTGCTGTAAACATTCATAAAACATTTAGATCTTTAGTTCTAATACTTATGTTGAAATTTATGCTAATATTCATTAGCATGGTCATAATTAATATTCTTCAGATGAAAATTATTTATTTGTAAATAAATGTTTAAAAAATTCTCTTCGAATACGTTATTCAATAAGTATAAACAATTTTAGTTAAAATTAAAAACATATTTTCAATATAAAAAATTATTTAAGATTATTATATAAATATATTGACTAGGTATCATTTTTCCACTCCTTTAATTTGTAAGATTTAGCATGACATGTTTCCTGATACTGTCTAAAACTTTCGTTTAAAAATATCATAGCTATATAATTGCTCATTGAAAGAGCAGAGAAGAAAGAGCAGAGTCTTCGGTTTTTCCCTCAGAAAGTGAAAAAGAATGTCTTCTGGCGAAAAACTTCTCAAAAAGATGAAACAGAAGAATCTTGGGTTTTTCTTCCGGAGGGTGAAAGAAAGCGTCTCGCGGCGGAAAACTTTGCAAAAAACCTCGACAGATATTCATATTTTAATTAATAATTATTTTTTTAATTCGGATCCGAGATGCCCACGGAGACTTTTCAGACTATAGATGTACCAAATCTCACGTCTGTAAGTGTGGAAGATTTTTTTAGAGACAGCTGATCGTGCAAAAAATAAATGCCATTTCGCTTTTATTAATAAGATGTTAACCTGTTTTGTAATACCAAAGATTAGTAACGCGGTATTTTCAATATTATGATTTTTACGCAGGACGAGACTTCATTTCATGTTGGCAAATATATCAAACAATTAAGCAATATTTCAAGAATGTCTGGATTATATGCAGTCACTTCTCCATTTCTTTGTCACACTGGCCTCTAAATCTTAAATCCATATGATTTCTGCATATCCGATGAGTGGAAAAGTCACTTTTTTGATAATAATATGAATAGTTTGGTGGCATTTCTATGTACAGTGACATTCCTTATTATGTGCTATGAGTTACTGTTAAGAACTCAGTGATGATTTAAAACTTGTTTTCAAAAACTGGTAGATGGTACATTGAACATGCTTTGAAGCACGATTTAGAAACTATTAGAAAATTTCAAAGCTCATGTTTTCATTCTTATTTCTGTTAGTAATAATGCATACAGCACTGCCTCTCATTGGCATATTCATTTTCATTGCGTATCAAATTCATTATTTCTTGTAAATTATTACTGAAATTGATAACATTTGGTTAATAATTTTTTTTTTTTTTTTGATAACCCTTTTAATTCGAATTTTTAATTTAAAAAGTAATTAGTTTCCAAATATTAATCAGTTAAACTGGAACGTTAATTAAAAAAAAATTGATTTCTTTTTTTATTCTATAAATAACTACATATGTAATATCCATAACTACTATTATATTATCTCGAATAAAAAAAGATATTTGAACATTTTTGAACTAAATATGAATAATCAGAAAAATCGTTAAAAAGCAGTTAAATACATTTAGATGGTCAATTAAAAATTTAATAATTGCAAAATTTGCTTTTATGTGTTACACGTGTTTGCTCCAACAGTACCAATAGTCGTTGATGAAATTAAGTTACGAATATCTTCAGCAATTCATTGTGTCGCACCTGATATGTTGAAAAAATTGTGAGGCGTGTTATCTTACCGCCTCGTCATCTTTTGTGCTCTGGAGGATTTTTCTCTTTCGTTTAAAGATATCTGGAAATATTCAAAATCAATAATATGTTTTAACATGTCGAAGTTTTATTACACGCACAAAAATAAATAAATACTATACATAAAAGAGAAACGAAATTACCTTTTCCCTTGTGAGAAACGCATTTAAGAAAATAATATTTTTACGAAAAAATATGTTGGATAATTTTGCAGGGATTAGTATAATTAGTTTGTTTAAAAGATCACCACCTATATAAAAGAATCTAATAAAGCTGGATAGTAAGTTATTAACATTTTCGAAAATGTAATTTAAAATTTCTCAAATTAGCTATTTTAGAAAAGTATTTTTTTTCCACAAAGCATTGAGTAAGTTGGTAAATTGGTTAATTAAGGGTAACAGAAGAAAGCATTACTTATAAAAAGACTCATTTAATTAATACCCGATGCTTGCATGTATGATAAAATTTAACAAATAAAACTTTGAAACATCATACGGATTAAACTAATTTCAGCAATTATTAACTTTCTTATCCGATAATTTATCTTAAATGTCTTTAGCTTGGAAAAAATAAAAGGTATTTAGGAAAATCTCAGGTTTAAAAAAGTGTACTCTTCCCGAAAAAAATTAATCATATTATTGGAATTTTTTGTAATATTTCCTTTACTTCGCAAATGTAAATTTTATAAATTTATTTCTTATCCAAATGTAAAAGAATATTTTCATTAATTGAAACAAAATATTGGAATTTACAAAAGATTGTCATACCTAATATACATGGTGTATAGAAATGAATATTCAAATTGTCTAAAGCTATTAAAAGAAAAAAAAAAAAAAGAAAAGAAAGAAAGAAAAACTTTAGTGCTCATCGAAAATTAAAAAGGAACAGAATTAAACTTAAATTTCAAGACAGATTGTTCGCCTAACTCGCCAAGACCTTGCTCCTCCTCATTGAAATTCTCACAGTCGAGATATAACTCAGTGAGATTTTTTTTTCTATGGGCTACATCAAAGATCACGTGTTTGCTCCAACAGTACCAATAGTCGTTGATGAAATTAAGTTACGAATATCTTCAGCAATTCATTGTGTCGCACCTGATATGTTGAAAAAATTGTGAGGCGTGTTATCTTACCGCCTCGTCATCTTTTGTGCTCTGGAGGGCCTTGTATTGGCCGCCTATCACCGTATTGAATTTAAACTTCCAAATACAATTTTTTATTTCCATTAAACAACAGAATTGTACGATTTTGTATTATTTTAAAAGTCCTGGCAATGTGAGATGTTTATTTACATACGCATTATATCTTATATATATATATATTTTTTTACTTTCTCTTACCCATAAGGTAGAGAAGTATTGTTTTAGGTTCAAATTTTCGAACGTGAGTTTTTGTTATATTTACACGTTTTGAGGACCCTGAATCCGAAAATCATGTTTTTAGAGGTTGGTCTGTCTGTGTGTGTGTGTCTGTGTGTCTATCTGTGTGTGTGTATGTGTGTTATCAGCATATCTCAAGAACAATAAGTAGAAGAAATTTCAAACTCGGTATTCTATATGTGTATCATGTAGGGATGCTACACTAAGCGTTTCGTGGAGATGAAACAAATGGTTCATGTACAGAGATACTCAAAAGTATTCAAATATATTACGTCTATGGAGGAAATTGCAGGTAAGTAGAGTTCAACATCTATAGACTGCACCAAACCAAATGAAACGAATATATATTTTTTATATGCATAAAAACATGCCTCATGTAGAATTGGCAGGGAAATCATTTATTGTTCATTTACAGGGCTACACAAAAGAACTAGATTATAGTACGACAATAACTGAAAATTGATGGAAGTGTATTTCAGGTTGTGCTGCATATTATTACTATAAGATTGTATTTATTTGTATTATGTGGTTTGTACATATTCTTCAAAAGATATACAGGGCTGCAAATATCTAAGAGATAATTTTTTTTTTTATATTATTCGTGGAAGTGTTTTACTATAATATTTTATTATGTCCAGTAAAGCTGCTCATGAATGGAAGTAAAATCTTCATAGGTATATAATAAATAATGTATGTTTTTAAACTATATAGTCATCACTTGTTTTTTGTGTATTTACACGTTCGTTTGTGTATTTACACGTTTACCAAAGTCAAGTTTTTTAAAGTTTGATTATTATCTGTGTCTCTTAGACTAACTTGAAAACGAATAATTCAGGAGATTCAAAAGTTGTATTTTCAAATTTATAAAAGTTTGTTCCTGGAAAAGTTTGATCAAGACTCATAAGTTTCAAGGAATGTTCCATGTGAAAGTTGTCTGAATAATTTTAAGTGAACTTTTAATTTTAATAACAGATGTAAATTCTATATAAATGTAGGTGCAGTAATAAAACGAGGGGTTGAGGGGGCGCTAGCTCTCCTCACACAGAACTATGTATCATATAAAACTCTTCCGAAGCCTAATTTGAATCATTTTAACATAGGTTTACATAACAGTACTTACCTCTTAATTTCCAACCTGTATTTATAGTATTAAATTTCAGCGTAAGAGTAAGTCGTGTGAGTGACACACCAGATTATTTTTTAAATAAACTACAACAAATTTTACTACTTAAATTACATTTTTAGATAATAATTAAATCAACATATATATTTGCTAGTTTTAAATTACTTTTTCTTTTTTTCACAAAATTATATATTCTACAATAATGATTAACTGAACAATTCCTTGTCATATACAGTGGCGGACAGAAGAACTGATTCACCTAAAAATATACATTTTTTTAAAGTTATGCATTATTTTGTTTATATAAAATTATCTTATTTTCTTCAAAGCAAGATATGACGTAATTCCACATTCATATTGCATCATAAAACTCTTCGGAAGTATTACATCATCCTATAAATAACATGCAAAAATGGGGCAATATTTATCTATCTGATTTTACAAGTGATGAAAGGATGGCTCTTTATGTTCAATTGACGAAAGAGAAAAAATGTGCACTTGCTTTAGCTGAAGAAGGATATTCGACACGCGTGATCGCTAAAAAAAAAATGGCTGCAATCAATCGACAGTCTTGAGAGTGATTAAGTTGGAGCATGAAACTCGTAATGTTGACGGGATGTCCGATCAGGTCGTAAGAGGATAACCACAAAATCTGACGATCGACATCTGAAGTGTATGACTCACCGTAATCGTCATGCAAGTGCTTCTTATTTAAAATTCAGATTTGAGAAAGAATGTGGTGTCAATTTAAGTGCACTAACTGTGCAAAGACGCCTTGTGAAATACGGTCTACATGCGTATCTCCCGAAGAAAAAGCCGTTACTTAAAAAAACAATTATGCAGAAAAGACTTTTTCGGACAAAAGACCATGTTTCATGGTCAAAAGCTCAGTGGGACTCAGTATTTTTTTTCGGATGAATCTAAATTCAACACTACATGGGTCGGACGGTAAGCGGTATACAGCAAAGGGGTTGGACGCCTGAAACTTATTACTGGAACTGTAAATGCTTTAGTTTACGCCCACGTCTTGGAGGAGTGTTTAAAGCCAGTTATTCAGAAGGTGCTGGAAATTGTATTTTTCAAAAGGACTCTACACCCTGTCATACAGCGAAATCGGTAAGTACGATCTAACTTATACATGCATGATTTTTTTTTACCTTATTTACAGGTTTTTATCTCCACAACATATAGGATATTAAAAAAGTGATTTCCCCCTATTTACCCCTTAAGATGAAGGCCTATCTGACAAAATCTGGAATCAAAATTTTGAACTGGTCTAGGAATACTCCCGATCTGAATCCCACTGAAAATTTTTGCCACATAATGATGAAATTATGTGAGGCTATGAGTTCAAAGATACCTCTATTTTATTATTTTAAATATATTAGCATAATATATATTCTTTATTTTAAAAGTCAATTGTCAAATATTTAAGAAAGTTTGACTTACCTGGGTCAACACAGGTAATCAGCATTCTGTTTTATTGAAGAAAAATCTGGTCACTTTATCAGCAGAATGGATGCTTGACATATGTAACTGAATGAAGGTTGGATATATTACTTTTCAAATACTTCTGTTTTAGAAAACAAAACTATTCTTTTCTGTAAAGTAATGTAGATTAATATATAATCTTACGCAATATACTATATGTTATTTTCGTATAGAAATAATAATGTCTAGACTCTTATTTCATTTTAAAACTTTATCTTAGACATAAAAAAAAATAATGATAATGTAGGACTCAAATTATATACGTCTTTCTTATACGGAAAATATTACATGATTAAAAAAGAATTACAGTAGTAGTAGAGTGACGCGACATATCGTCACGTGATAAAGCAGGTGCATGAAAAAATCAGTTGGCGGGAAGAAATAGTTTCGGAACATAAAAAAGAGTTATTAAGTTTGTTCTGAGGTTAGATATTACAACACATAATGGGTACGAAAATTGCTGCTAAGAAGCCTGTTACTAAGATAGAACTGCAAGAAAGCATTATTAGGGTTAGGTTCCATCATATTGGCCAGGATTACATTCAGAAGTTAATATATTATATGCCAGACCGCGGGCTGCGGTAGCCCAGTCGGTAGAGCGCCGGCCTCGTAATTGGAAGATTGCGGGTTCGGTACTCGAGCCGGCCAAAGACCGTCGTGTACACTAATGGTGGCTGGTGCACGTAAAATCTGTCGTGGCCGCAATGTCCTCCATGTTCCCATCAAAAATTATACTTGTGGGGGTCACCGTAGCGGGAGAGCCATCCCTTCCGTGTAGGATCAAAATTGAGATGGCATGTCTCCGGACCACCTCTAGGGTTGTGTCCCAGACCGTTGCCAATTGCCCATCTGCGCAGCATTAGTGCGACGTAAAACCCAACCAACCAACCATCTATGCCAGACCGCTGCAAGGCTGTCAATGCAGCTCGTGGAGGATCCACTAAATATTGAAGTGATCCTTATTCCTATATACACATGTAAATAAAGATAATATGACTACAGTTATGTAGAATTTATATTAACTACAAAATTTGTATATCAATTTCTTTGTTGTACGTTTTATTAAATATTACATTTTTCTAAGTAATTAAGTGAAAATAATTCATTAAGTCTAGTAAAACTTGATTAAGATTAATCCTACAACTTCATTTTATCCTAACAGTGTGATTTTTACATAAAACATACACGTGAAACACATTATTTGCACGTTTTTCCATTTTTTCGCAGGTGATGCAGTTTTTTTCTCCGCCACTGTATATTCATTTTTATTTATTTATTTATTTATTTATTTTTATAAAAAATGAGGATTATATGAAGTCTATATTTTTTAAAGTAATATCAATTCTCTATTTCAAAGTTTGTCATAAAAGTGTTAAAATATATCATTAAAATCCTTAAGCATTAGAAATCTTTTTACATGATCATTTCTAAATTATTATTTTTTGTACTCTTAATGTCAAAAGAAGTTTCTTTGATTTCATCACAGCTACGTTAGACTGTGGTACTATAGAAAAATAATAAAACAAAACTGATACAAATTAGCCCAATTAGCCTAAAATCTAATTTCCAGAATGTTGACAAAATTTAGTCGTCAGTGTTATCCAAAACCATGTCGCTTTCCAAATTTCATTACGAATATAGCAAGATCAGCATAGTTGTGTTTTAGAACATCATCTTTCTCTTGTGAATTTCACAGAAATTATTTTAATGTTTTTGCAAATTGCAGCCATGTGTGACATTATATTGAATTCTAACGTAAACAAGTCCTTCCAACTCATTTGGAAGGGTAGGTTGATTTCTTTTTTCTTATGAAGTATTCGCCATCGTAAAACAAAATTATGGCTGCCAATCCTTATAGGACTTGGTAGAAATATTGATTTCGGCTATGTACAGTCGGGGAAAAAAAAAACGCAACACCCGCTGTAATTTCGTTACTAATTGACGTAAGAACATCTAATAGACATCATTCAACAGGAAATTAAAAGCACTTTCTGAATATGTCCTCAAATTTTGAATTAGGGGTCATCTACATATTGAAATGAGCGCCAACTTTGATTTTTTCAATAGCAACACCCAATTTTGACTTCATTTTCGAATTTCTGAGAGTCTGGCACTGCGGAAAAGTATACTGTTTGTATACTTTATCTTTAGTATTTATAGAGTTATAATCAAAAATGTGTTAGGGGGTTATCTATAAATGTAGTAAAATAAAATTAAGATCCCATAAGAAATACAGAAAATTGTAATGTTTCACACCGGAAATCTTTCAGGAAAAAAATAATTATAGAAATTAACAAAATGTTGCCTAATTTTTCCAGTTTCTTAATTATCCTGAATTCAGTTTTTTCAGAATTGTATATACTTCAGTACTTTTTTAGATTATTTTAGGTCTGTTTAAATACATTACACTTCCGATTAGTCCATACAGTACTTTTTGAAAAAAGTGCAATATTTTTCAAGTAAATGTGTCTATTATGGCTGTAATGATCACAAATAAAGCTTAAATTTTGTTTCGTAGGTGTAACATAATATACGAAATGAAATAATATAGATATATATGTATACAACAATGCTAAATCTTTTCGGATAAATTATTGTAAGGGTTCATGAAGTAAATATTAAACAATTTTAATCGCACTTACCAGTTTTGTATCAGTTGAACTCTTTGGAACTGTACGATTCTTTTTATAATTCCTATGAAAATATAATTTCTTAATTAACCCTTTCGCGACTGTTTACGTAGATTCACGACATTTGAAAATCTGTAACTCTGTCAGTGGGCGTTTCTTCGTAATTTGTGTGTTACATATTTCTTAAGTGTGTACCCAGTGTTCATATTTTTGCAATAAAATATACTATGTATAGAAATATATTGATTAGAAAGAATATAATTATAATGTATATCCATTTGTAATACAATTGTGAATACAGAAAATTTGTTCTGAAATATTTTATTTTGAGAGTATAACGCCTGTAGGCGGGTCTTACTGTCAAAAGACAAAATCCTGCAGTCGCAAAAAGTGTTAAAATACATTTATAAAAGTTAAAGTATGTTTTTAAAAATGTATAAAGTTAAAATATATTAATAAAATTTTAAAGACTAAAGTGTCCTTAAAATAATAATCGTCCTCCTACAATATAAGTAAATAAATAAAATAAAATAAAGCATTATATGAAGCAAATGATAAAGTCTTTTTTTAACTATGACGGTAGTTAAGAAACGATTTTACAAGCCTGTCTTGCATTCCAATTCCATTAGTTTTTTATATTTGACAATTTCACATTAAACATATTTTTCTATTTAAAATAGTAAACCCCGCCTATTTAGTTATTTTTTTTTCTTCTAGTGTTTGTTTAAAAGATTCAAAATTTATCACCAATTAATCGATGAGGTAAATACCACTTGTGCATATTTTTGTCAACATAAAATAAGGGGTTTAACACGAATACTCAATGTCACATTTACTTTACTTTTGTGTATTGTTTTGTTTTGAAGAACGATGAAGGCGGGGCTTGTCTTCTATAGAAAACAGGAATTTTTTATGCTAACACTAATGTCTAAAAATCATCATTTTTGTTTCATTTCTTTGCATTTGACGTTGTTGTTATATAATTTGACCAGTAAATAAAAAATAAAATATTTTGTTTAATTTTCTTTGTTATTTTTTTAGATTTCATTCGTTATCTCATGAAAAACTTTATAAGAGACGGCCCCCTAAACCACTTCAAAAGAAATATTTATTTATATCTCGAAAACTAATAACTGGAATGAGCTGCAAATTTGTACACCCATATTTTTCAGCATTAGGATTCATTTTATGTAAAAATTAATATAGGTCATAATTCATAATTTTTATGAATATGAATTTATTAATAATTTTCATAATTATATATATTTTTCAGAATCAAAAGGAATGATGGATTATGTTTGGGTTTCTTCACTGTATCTCGTAAAAAAAAAATATATCGATCAAATTATTTTTTGTGAAGATATTAATAAAAGTTTGAAATATGAATTTAACATTAGCACCTTCAAACTTTGAACGCTTATAACTCTGTGAAAAAATAAGTAAAATATACAACCAATATACTTTTTCGCGTTGTCGCGATCCCAGGAATTCAAATATAAAATAAAAATAGGGTGTTACCATTAAAAAAATCAAAGTTGGTTCGCGTTTTAATATGTAGACGACCCCCAATTCAAAATTTCAGTTCATTTTCTGAAACTACTCACAATTCCCTGTCGAATGATACCTATTACATTTTTCTACATCGATTAGCAACGAAGTTACGTTGAGTGTTGCGTTTTTTTTTTCCCCGACTGTACATATAGAGTTTTAAGCAAATCGGTTAACAAATACTATTTATGTGAATTTGAAGTTTTCTAGTGACTGGCACTTGAAAACAAGATATTGGACCCCGTTCACAAACAAATACATCAAATGCATTTGTGAGGTAAGCCTAATATAAAAATTTAGTTCGAATTGATTCAGAATTTAAAAGTTATCGTGTTAAAAATTAAGTGGCCGCCACATGGATCAGAAACGCGAAGCAAGTTGTTCAGCAAACTAATTCAAGATATTTGTAAGATACGTCCACTGTCCAACTTTGGTTCGAATAAATGAAGTATTTCAAGGTTATCGCGATAACGAATTCTCAAGTGGTAGCGTTCAAGTAGCCGCAATTTCGAAACAAATGTGTGGAGAATCTTGCCAACCGAAATCATAGATATTTGACTGATGAATCCATTTGTGGTAGCCTGATTTCAAGTGTCCCGTTCATTTTAAGATATCCACAACTTTGTTAAAAATGGCGGATAAAGTAGATTAATAAACTTAGTTGAAACCTTTATGTATGGTTTACGTATACATAAATATTCAAACAAAGTCGGAATACGCTTTTTACAATATGAATTTGAAAATTTCAAGTGTTCTCCACTTCAAAACAAAATGGCGGAGCAACTTCGTTAACGAACACATCCAAGATATTTATAAAATAAGTTCATTTTCTAAATTTAGTTCGATTTGGAGTATTATTTCGGAAGTTATCGTGATTTTAAATTTTCAAGTGTAGCCTGATTTCAGGTAGCCCCAGTTAATTAAAGACATCCGCCACTTTATTAAAAATGGCAGATAACGTTCATTAAGAAACTTGTTTTTAGACCTTTAGGTGGTTTATATTTAAATCAAATTCAAGCAAATCCAGCCTTAAATACGCCTTTAAAATGTGCATTTAAAATTTTCAAGTTGCTGCCACTTCGTTAACGAACTTCTCCAATATATTTATAAGATAATTTCGCTATCCAAATTTGGTTTGATTTGGATTATTTTTTCGGGAGTTATCGTGATGACAAAATATTCATTATAGATAGATAGAAATAGAAAAACGAAGTGATTGCAATAGGTCGATTTCTAAAGAAATCAACCTAATATATATATATAATATATAATATAATATATAATATAATATATATAATATATATAATATATATAATAATAATATATATATATATATATAAGCTTGCAAACCTTTTTACAAGTTCTCTTGTAAATTATTATTTTTTATACTCTTAATGTAAAAAGAAGTTTCTTTAGTTTAATAGCAGTTACTTTAAATTTTGATACCATAGAAAAATAATTTAAAAACTGACACAAGTTAGCTGAATTTGCCTAAAATTTAATTTCCCGAATGTTTGAAAAAGTACTTGGATAAAATTTAGTCGTCAATATCACTCAGAATCATGAATTTTACAAAATTTCGTTACGAATATAGCAAGATTAGCATAATTGTTTTTTAGAACATCATCTTTATAAATTGAATTTCGCAGAAATTATTTTAACATTTTTGTAAACTGCAGTTATTATGTAACATTATATTGAATTCTAACTAAAAAAAAATGCCATTTTTATCATCAAAACCGAAATGAAATTCTATTTAATTCCAGAAAATTTATAGTATTACTAAAAATAGCTTCAGATGTCACAAATATAGTATTTTTCAATTTTTTTCAAAAGGTCTTGTAAAACCACTACTGATACAGTGTGACTAACTATAGTGCTTAACATTTTAATAACGTAATTAAACACAAAGAAACGCATTTATATTTATGTTTGTGTGTGTGAACGGTAATTGAGATGAATGGAATAAAGAACCAAATACTGAAAATTGATGTCTCGCGAAAAGGCTGGAAGTTAACATTTGAATTCTTATCAGTGGTGTATTTTATGATTTTCACACTGAGAAAAAATTCTGTAACTGACATCTAGAATCTAAATTGTGGCTCTAGAAAAAATAGTTCCATGTCATCCTTATAAATTCTAGTCCCCTTTGAGAGCGAGTTCTAGAAGCCCCAATTAGAATTCTAGAGCGTTTGCCTATATTCTCGAGGGCAGAGTTATTTAAAAATCTCTGCAAATAAATGAGATTGCAAGATGCGGGTTTCTGCAACTATAATCTTGGTTTATTACCCATTTCTAGAAAATCAAGCGATAATTTCTCGCAATATAAATGATTCAGAATATTTAGAGTATTCAGAATATTGTTTCATAATCTAGAAATGGGTACACTATAAATTCTCGATAATTTCATCTATTCAATTTATTGGAGTACCTTATGCGCATAGCTCGGAAATCTATATTTCTAGTTAAGGGATTTGGAAAATGGTCACATGCATTCTAGAGAAAGACGGTATATCTTTTTCTCAGTACACCAAGAGCGTGAATTGCGTGATCGTATCGCAACTGTCTCAAGTCAAACAAGAAAAATAAAATACAATGAAGAAAATTTGAATGGATGCTTTAAGAAGTGGACATAAGAAAAAATTTAGCTGAAATAGTATTTCTATGAGAAAGACTCCTTGTAGGAAGTCACAACAGATGTGTTAACTGTGTGTTGTCTTCGAGTAGGAAGCAATTGTACTCGAAGGGAAGTTATTGTCTGATTAAGTCCTTTATATCTTTTGCCTTTTGTATCTGAGGTTGAGCATCTTAATGATTTATTTCATAGGCAACCGAGACTGACAACTTAGCCCATACTTTTAAACACTAACAGTATCCTCCCACCATATAACTATATATGCGTATGTGTGTAGCGAGAATAGTCTGCTTTAATGTTAAAGTATACACTGTTAAAAATAAATCCGTGAATTAACGGTGAAACGACTGGCAGCAAAGTTGCCTGACTTTTTCCGTTCCGTTAGTACATTTTCCGTTTTGTAAGATAAAAAAGGAAAAATTCCGTTTGAGTAAGCGGCAACTTTCCGTTATGAAACTGGTATTTCTCCGTTAATTCCTACCGTTATTTTCCGTTAATTAACGGCCATTTTCCATTCGTTAATATGGCAAAAAGGGTATATTTCCGATTTTTATCAGGTCACTATCCGTTAATTTAATACAATAAGAAGGGTATATTTCCGTTTTTGATCAGCTTTTCTCTAGTCACAATCCGTTATTAACATTTTTTATTTAGAAATGATAATTTTTCAAACATATTTGAAAAGTAACCATTTCTAAATTGATTCCATCATTTTAATAAGAGTATACGCTCTCATCAAAACAATAAAAATATAATAAATGACAACTATAGATAATTGCATTTTTTCTGAAAATAAAACTATACCTTTTTTAGAAAAAATACCACTACTAAAGATTCCTATAAGTCAAAGTTTTTAATGTATAAAAAGACTACACTTTCTTCAGTTTCAACCCATTAGGCGCCAATACTTCCATTTTGGGAACATTAACTTTTAATTATTTTTTTTCAAACTAACTATTCAAATCATAATTACAAGGTCAATTATATTTGAATTTAGAATAAATGCAACATATTGTGTAATTTTTCAATAAAACTTCTGTTAAAATTTGCATTTTTTACAGAAATTTAAAATATGTTAATTTTTACCTTTTCATTAAATTCAATATCTATGCTTGTATTTTTAGAAAATATAATAATGAAAACTTTTTTATTGGTTTAAATTTTCTTAGAACCTATTGTAACAAACAACGTTGATTAAAACTGAAAATCTACATCAACTCGTTCTCAACAGAAGAATAAACAGCCTTTTCCCATTTTGGGAACATTGGCGCCTTCTTTGGTTTTTGAAACCAATCAGATTTCTGTGCATATAACTGACAAAATGGCTAAGGTATGTCCTATTTATTGATATTTTGCAAAAAAGTTTCATCAGTTTAGGGTGTTTTCAGAATTTTTGTGCATCTATAAAGAAATGATACTTTAAACAGGCTATCATTGTGTAAAAATGCACTTGTGATAAATTTTGTAACCATAAAATTCATGTTAAAAATTTGGATTACTACACTTTCATAAAAATATCATTTTAATTTACAAGTGCAATTTACATTGGCAAAGAGTTTACAGACACCTTGGTATTTGAGTAGAAGTAGTAGTGATAAAGTAGAAGTAGCTGTGATTAATGTCACAATGAGCTACGGAATGGGCTATTGGAGAGGATCTGGGATCCACCCTAAGGTTGTTCCATACAGATCAGGGTTGTCAGATTTGCTGCCCGGAAAGATACCCATTTTCCCCACTGGGGTTTTTTTGAGAAAATAGTTTTTTTTTTTTTTTTTTTTTTTTAAATAAGACAAAATTTTGTTAAGTAATTTTTAAAAGCAATAATATTCAGTAAAATATTTTTTAGATGTAAACTTTATGTGCATGATTATTATACCATGTTTTATTGAATTTCATTAAGGAAAGAAAAGACCCTTTCGAAACCAAACATTATACATTTTGAGATAGTTTTTTTTTTTTTTTTTTTTTTTATTCAGCATAATCAGAAAACTTTTGCTCATTTACAGATGAAATTTTTACTATTATTGCAACATTGTACTAGGTTTAAAATTCTAACCTGTTTTTGGAATAAAATAAATATAATTTTTTTAATAACATAAAATATATGCACATAATTAAAAAAAAAATAAACTGTCTTACCTCTTGTTTCTTGCAAGATAACTTTTTAAAAATATACAACAAAACCTATACTCTTGTATCAAATTAAAGCTAAACACTGCCTTTATTCTGTAAACTTCAAAATTTAAACTATTCTAAAATATTACTATTTTTAAAAATTAAAATTACGTACAATTTTGAAATTATTAAAATTTTTGTGATATATCAAGATGTAAAATAAAATATTTTTGACCCACTATCAGAACTGAGGTTGAAAATAAAGATCCATATGTACAATACATATGAAAAATTTCAAAGCTTTTTTGACATACAAACATATATTTTAACTTTACACAAATTGAAAAATTAAAAAAAATGTTCATTTCCTACTTGATCGATCAAAATACTCTAGATTATCATAGCAACACAGCACATTTTGAAGTAACTTTCTTATTTAATCCATAAGAATCTCACAGAATTAAAATATTAAAGTTTCCGTGTTTTTTGCCAGTTACCAAGAGGTGGAAAAACTCAGCATTTACTTACTTTAAAAAGACATTGGTATGGCTAAAACTTCTTAACATTTCTTAAACACATATTTCAATTACTCTCCATTACATAAAGGGCAAAATTAACGGTCGCCACCGGCCACGTGGCGACTAAATAAAAAAAGATGGCGATTAAAAATTATGCATTGATCGCCACTAAAGTCGCCACTTTTTATTATCATTAAAATAATCTAAAAATCGAGCGACGATAGGCAATCGAAGCCTTGTGATTTCCAATCTTTTTCCATCCATGGCATAAATGTCAGTGTTCATTTTTAACTTGCTTTATTGTATTCTACAACCTATAAAGAAGTAGAATTGTTTAATATGTCTCACTCATATAATTTTTTGGACCCCCCGCCCCTTCCTTTCCCTCCCCCTAACGATCTGTGATCACACAGTTTATAGAAAGCTTTATAATTTCTAATCATTCTCCATTTGCTGCAAAAATATAAATATATATTTTAAACTTACTTTTATTAGATTCTAGAACCTGTAAAGAAGTAGAATTGTTTAATATCTCTTACTCATAATTATTGAACCCCCCCCCCCCTCCAACGATTGGCAATCACATGCTCCACTGAAGACTTGTGGTTTACAATCTTTCTCTATCCATAACATAAATGTAAATATTCATTTTAAACTTTCTTGATTAGATTCTAGAACCTATAAAGAAGAATATAGATGTACCCTCCCCCCCCCACACACACACATGTGAGCTCCATTTCCACAAGCAGTTAATGATCAAATGTCCTGCAAAGCACAATCTTTTTCCATTAATATCTCCATAGTATTTACTGTATATTTAACCCATTTAAGATAGTTGAAAAATGTGTGTATCAAAATTTGATTTGACTTAAATGTGTATTTTTTAAAAATTTTTGTATTTGCTTTCTTTTGTGTAGAAATCTCCCTATTTTTAAAGCTACAAATTTGGTAGCTAAGTAAATTATTTTTAATGAAGCAGCTAAGTTTCCATATCTATACTTTTTAAGAGAAAGTATTTTAACTCTATTGAAATAAAATCATTTAAAAAAGTGTGTCTTTAGAAATAAGAAAAAATAATAAAACTGCTAACTGTATTTACACATGACCATGTAAAAGGTTGTGATGATGATGAATCAGCTGATTCATTTACTAGGAAATATCAATGTGAACTATGAATGATAGCAGCTTATTTCACTTAAATAAATTGAAAAAAAAAAGTACTACTGAATTATCTGAAAGATAATAACTTTTGCTGTTATTATTACAGCCCTAAGCAGATTTTAATTTAGGATGTGCAATTTAGGATTTTTAAAAAGAGCGTAATTACAAATTACAATTTCAGTGTCCCTGTGTTAATTTTATTATTATATGTATTTCTTATTTTCATATTTTTCTTGTGGTAATTATACCGCAAAATGGTGACAATGCCTTTTGCAGTCTGAAAGCAATAGTCTTATCATGTGAAAAGTGGCCACTAACTTAAAAAAGTGGCTACTAATGAAACTGACAGTACCGGCCACTGGCCACTAATGAATTTTCCCAGCTTTGCCCTTTACCATTACACTAATATATACAAATACATACAAATATATTAGTCAGTATTTAACTGTTTTAAAATTTTACAAACCTTAGAGCAAGTTGACCTTGAAAACCTTGTGGGGCCCCAGATTTTCTTGAACTTGGGGACCCTCAAAGTTTTTTTTTTCAAATCAGGCTCATCACCTCCTAAGGCCAGCCCTGTATATACCATAAATTATCAACTTAATGAGAAAAAAATTCCCTTTTCCCCAAAAAACCCACCTTTCTACCCAAATAACAGAAGTTTTTAAATAAAGCCCACCTGGGCTAGGTTTTTGTACAAAATCCGGGATTTTTACAACCCTGATAAGGATGCTATTACAATTTGGATTTTCAACAGAAAAACTTTGGAATCCCAACGTAGCAAAGTAGGCTGCCGAGCTCTTAACGGTGGCACAGTTGAGGACGACACACTGTTATATCTTCAGTCTCTTCACAGACCAGTTGAGAGGAATTCCCCCCCCCCCACATGAAATTTTCCACATGAAATTTTTATTTCTTTAAATTAATGTGCACACAAAGGAAATTGCATGTAGCAACCCTATAAGAATAACTCTCATTTATGTTTGTTATATAAAACTTATTATAAAACTTAATTTCTGCAAATTGCAGTCAAAAATTTGGCTGAAGACATTAAAAAAACTAAAAATTTTGTATTACAACCCTAAAATTGTATAACAAAGTTACTGTTATCACATGGGAGTAAAAAAAGTAAAATTTTCTATAAGTATTTTTTGTTTCTAATTAATCTCACAAAACTTTGAACAGAATTAAAACTATACACAAGCATATAATAGCATATAAAATCAATTTTATTACATAGTATACATATAATCATTTACAATATTGCAATAATACAATTTTTTTATATGTTAAACAAACTTCCAAATGATTTCAGCTCATTGACAAGTTTCAGAACTTTGGGAGATACAGAATACTGTTTACTATTTTTTTTCTTAGGAGCTTTTGACCCGCGCTCCGGATTTATATTGGCATAGCACCTATATAAAGAAAGAAAAAAAAAACACTTTTTAATAAGGGTAGTCAGATTTGCTCCCCGGGCAGACACATATTTTCACCTTGGGGAGAATTTTTTTGCCCTAAGAAACTTGTAATTTTAAGGACAAAGAAAAATGTAACATTAAAATGTTGATTTACAAGTATAAATCATACTCACAGGGCTGCCAAGAGGTGTCAGAGGGCCAGGGACAAACATTTAAAATGGGGCCTTTTTAGAACTTCACAACCACACCTTTTTTGGCCTCTGGGGTCCCCCAAGAATTGGGGACCCAGAGCAAAGTGTCTCAGTTACCCCCTCTATCGGCAGCCCTGCTTACTCATATGATGATAATCATACCTGTCATGCAATGATATTTACCTCTTTTATTATTTTGTATATAGTGTGATTTTTTAATGCAGTTACAAACTTCTGGGAGGGGTAGGGTAGACCTAAACAATTTGAAATTACATAGGTACTTGGGGTCTCAAAATGTCATCTAAATCCGCTAGAGACATTTAACATAATATGCAAAACTAATGAAGCAAACAAAAATAATTTTCCAAACATCTAATTTACACTTTTTCCAAATATCTAATTTATACTTTTTTACACACATTCGAACAATATCTCTACAGAATATGTTCAAATTAGTTAGGAAATACACTGAGACACATGTAACATGGCATTCACATCCATCAGTGGATGCGGTGATGCAGCACCGCATGTTTCGAGTCTCTCTCTCTTCATCTGGCAAAACTTTTGTGCTTATTCTGTAGAGCTATTGTTGGCATATGTGTAAAATGTGATGAAAAAATCATAAATTAAATCTTGTATAATCATTCTTGTTTGTCGTTTTTGTATCACTTATTATCTTAAACACCCCAGTGGCTTCGAACGTAGCAGTTTGCGACTCCATGCTTCTAATTTGAAACAGCACCTTTGACCTTATACAGTTGATAAATTACTTTTGTGGATTTTGATTGAATAATAAATTGCATATATTCTCATATGTGGAGCACTTTCCTTTCTTGTATTTTTTGCATACACTACCGCATAAACAAATCACCTTCACCAAACCACTACTGCAGTGTGGCTTTGAGTCATCTAGGTGTGCCCTATCCGTCCTAGAAATTTGAAATCCTATTACTAATACAATTCTTGTTTACTGTTCCTGTACAAAACACTTTAAAATCAAAGAGAATATTATAAAAGAGCATGTTTTATTGAATCTCTTGATGTAAAAAATATCTATAAAGATATTAGTTGTTGTTAAATTATAACTTAAACAGAACCTTATTTGTAAAAAGCATTTTACACCTCAATTATTGAATTGAAAATTAAGATTAACTTATAAAAAGGAATGTTTATAGGCATAGATTTATTTTTTATATATAGCATAACCACATCAATGGCACCCATTAACAAATGATGTGCTGGATTCGTGTGAATAACGCTGACATCTGACACACTTAATCCAATCACTGGTTTTTTTATCGGTTTTTGAGTAATCTTCTTCGCATCCAATGCACTTTTCCACTTCTTCAAGAAGTCCGTTACTTGAGTCATCCTTGTACTGAACTTCATTTAACGAGTCTGAACTGTCTGCATTTTCTTTACGCTTCTTGATCCGAACATTTTTCAGGAGTTTTTTTTTTTTTTTTTTTCTTTTTCATAAAATTTCAATTTTAACATGTTAATATTTTCTTTTGATGGCAAGTTTCTAGCTTTAAGTTCTCTACGTTTGTTTGTTTGATTGATTTTGGATCTGGCTAGGATAGGTGAAATATTGCTGAAAATTTTGGAAGGTGTCAATTGGGTCATTTCATTTTAAATCATAGGCCAAATAGCATCTGGTCTTGTAGAAGGTCTTATTACAGGTGACAATGCTCTTCTTTAAGAGGATTTTTGGCCACATTTGTTTGCTGAAGTAAAGTCGATGAATCTGGTAGTGGATTTCAGCAAGGGAAACGAGGTTCTTAAGGGGTAGATTCCCATTGCATTGAACCAGATATTTTTTTCCTCAGAAATAGGGAATCAGGATTTTCTTATGAATCCCGGGAATTCCCGTGACAGAATTCTAGGGTACAACCACTAGTCAAAATGTCATATAGAACATGTTTATGGGATGGCCATCTATCCCGATGATTTGGTGGACGTCTCTCCCGATTGACCATGATAGACGACCATAGCGCGTCATTAAACATGGTGGACGCCAACTCAAAGAAAACCTACCTACTGGCATGCAGTTAGGCCTAAACAACTACGAAACTAAAGTTTATCACACAACTCACAGTGAAACTTATATTTAAATCAAAAGGGTATGACATGCTATATAATTTCAAGGGATATCGGAAACTAAAATCATGAAAATTACTTATTTTTAGTTAAAATTCAAAGACATCCAGAAATAGCAACATTCACTCATGTTCCTAACTACCCACATAACACATACGTCCATATTATGTTCATATTTCATCTATCGCGTCCGAGTTACATCTATAGACGAGTTCTGAACATAGATCTCCAGCTCCAGTATGTTCAGAATATGTGAAATTCCGAACATAGACGTATCTACGAAAAACGTACAAAATATGGACGTCAGTCTAGGCACATAAATTGAATGAAAATTGAACTAATCCAGTTTACGTAAATACTTGAGCTAAAACTGCACCTGTATGCCGCCATTTTATTAATGTGGATGTTGTAATCAAATATAAGAAAGTTTTATCTTCTACAAAATTTTGCGACTGAAATTAAATTAACTATTTCTTTTTTTATCTCATTTATTGTTCAGACTGCTGCTCTCTCAACTTTCTCTAGCTGCTTCTGCCTATTATTTACGTTTGTATCGCTTTTTCGTCTGTATTTGTGTTGCGTGGTTGTTTCTGTAATTCTTTCTAATAATCTGAAAAGATTTTAATTTCATTGAAGTCTATCTATGAAAAACTAATTAAATATATATATATATACTTCGTGACAAAATAACTTACTTTTGCTGTATTAATATCTTTTTTCTGTATTTGTGAAAATGTTAGTCCTTGAAATAATAAGTAAAAATTTTTAAATAAACACTATAATATTAAGCCTTTATTCTTAGATTAAAATAAAAAGTAGATTGTTTTCAAATGTATTAAATACTAATAAAAACATGTTTACTTCTGATTTGATCGTTATTATGTTTTTGTTTTTCCTTTATTAATAAGTTATAAACTGTATTTACACATATATCTGTTTGACAAATGCTTGTTTTTCTTTTATTTTTTCGCCCGCTGAGTAATTGTAATAAGTGTTGGAAAGATAAAAATGCATCAAACATCTTGTAATTTAACTTTTTTAAAAGTTGTCAGTTGAGAAAATTATATTGTTTTTGTATAGTTTAACAGTTAACTAAAAAATCCTATTTACATTCCCATATGCATTGTAAATTTTAGCCTAATACATTCATAAATTTTATCAAATTGACTGTGTCACTTTAAATACAGATATTTCAAAATTCTGCATGAATATATGGGGATAAATTGAGTTTTTAAAATGTGGTTTAAATACGAGTTTCTTTATTTTTGAACTTATTACAGAACTTGTAATATGTATAATTATAAAAATACTAAGTTTAGACCTTTTTTTATTGTTGTTATTTTAGAATTATTTTAACAGGGCTGAAACAATCCTGCAATAATACTCAGGATTTTTTAAATAGTATCACTATTCCCCCTGCAATTGTATCTAGCTATCTTTTTCTTTCCATTATCATCAGTATTCTTTATCATTTTAAAAACAAACTCAACATTTTCTTTCAGTTTAAATTAACTAACATTTCTCTTAAAAATCAGCAAATACATTATAAATGAAAAAGGTCTATCTAAATAAAATATTTTATGGCAAATGCATATCATATTGCGTTTGTTTTTCTGTTTTTTTTTTTTTTTTTTTTTTTTCACTTTTATAAAAGTCTCAAATGTTTTTAACTTTTCTTTATAGTTTGTCGCTTTCTTCTTTTTGCTCTATATATAGCAATATCACTTTATACACAAATACAGATCCGACTAGCTAGATATTTGAAACTTTCAGAAAACGATGACAATGCATTTTTTTAAAATACTTTTACTTAGTCAACTGTTTTGGGTCCCCGCTGCGTTCGATAACGTTTATCTGATTCAACATAAAGTTTATTTAACTATCTTCCCGGCTAGCTAGACATTTGAAACTTTTAGAATAGCTCAAAACACGATAACAATGCATTTTTTAAATACTCTTGGCTAATTATTGTTTCGGGTCCCCGCTGCCTTCAGTATCGTTCGTGTGATTCAACAGCAAATTTAAAATTATGGTATATAAAAAGTTTTTATCTTGCAATTATTTAAGATGAGTCTATCCTGCTAATTGATTTTGTATTAAGTGCAGTCGAACCTTATTAATATGAATCTCAAGGGGATAAAATATTTGTTTGTGCTATTAGTAACTCAGAAACTAATTTTCCTTTTCACAGGGATTGTGGAAACAGTTCATGTTAAAAGTAATTCACATTAATGAGGTTCGACTGTAATAAGTACAATACTTTGGATAAATACCATAAAATGCAAGAAAACAAACTCGCAAGTTTCTAGCATTTTATGGTGTTTATCCAAAGTTTTGATCTTATTATTTCAAAACACTAGTTCTGTGGTATTATTTATTAATGAGGTTCAAATGTATTTCAAAAGTTATTGTATTGACAAATTTTGAAGTGTCGCCACTTGGAAACAAAATAGCAGGAGCAAGTTGCTCACTAAATTAATTCAAGATGTTTGTAAAATAAGAAGTTTACTGATTGACTTTGATTCAAATAAATTCAATATTTCAAAACTTATTGTTAGAGTTGAACTGAATAGTGATTTTTGCCAAATAACGAATACCAAATATTTGGTATTCGGCCGAATACTTAAATTTCAGTGTAAATTATTTTTTATACCCAGAATAGCTTAATTATTTTAAACATTTATTGCATGTACAAAGAAATAATAAGGACATTAAAAAGTATCAACATAAAATCTAAGTATTTAGCATTAAAAGATAAATTTTATAGTCAAAATAGAAATAAAATGTATATTTTAAATCATTGATTTTTTTTTTTTTTTTTAATCATGTAAAATTTTGAATTTCATTAAAATAATTAGATTAAAAAGAGCCAAATACATTTTTTAAGAACAAATAAACTTTTCCTTTTTTTGAATTTTCAAAAAATAATCTTATTTTGCGTGTAGGCTGTATACGCATAAAACATTATAATGAGTAAACATCAGGAAAGAAGACTTCAATAATATACATATATATAATAAGAAAGCACCACAGAACTGGTGTTTTAAAGTAATAAGTACAAAACTTTGAATAAACACCATAAAATGCAATAAACTCGCAACAATTATTTCAGGTTGAATAAAAACACTACCCTACGTCAGGAGAACAAAGTAATCAAAGTTGCATATATGTACACACAAAGTAAATGTAGTTTTATATGCTGTCACAATTTCCCCTTCATTAAACTATAATAAGAGACTATTTTGAAATATACAGACATGTTACTTTTCAGCCTTTTTAAGCTTGAAAATTTTATTATTATTGGGATCAATGCAAATCCGCATTAAAACTTTTTGGACATGTGTAAGGGTAGGGGGGGGGGGGTCAGCCTGAATTTGTGCAATATATTAGCAATTTCTATGTGATTGGCTTTCAAGAAATGTTAAATTCGAACTTGGCGAAAATGAAAAAGAAATAGCACTTTAACTGCATTTTCCTAATGAACCTGAACTACATTATTTTGTTAATCAATTGCCCCAGCAAGCAATGCTTCTATAGAGTAAACTTATTTTCAAGTATATGTGATAATTTTGTCTGTTTTTTAAGCACTTACAACTATTTTAATTATAATTAATATGATATTTAATGTAAGATTTATTGTTCTGATTTTGTTTATTATTGTGTGTACATGTATGCAATCAGGTATAACATTATTTTTATTATTGAAAAATTTATACTCTGTTAGTTGCATGATACCACTTTTGAGAGGGAAGGGGGGGGGGTCGTGAAAAGTTCAGCCTTTTTTTCTGTAAGCTTGTATCATGTCTGAATATATTACATTTTAATGCAGACTACTTTTTATTTAGATTAGAAATTTTATTAGACTGGCATTTTTTACTTATTTAATATCATAATATTGATGAATAATAATTAAAGAAAAAAAAAAAAAAAAGGAAAACAGTTTAATTTTATATGATAAATATTTTTACCAATTTCAATATTCTAATTTAATTTAAAATTTAACTCGACCTCAACTATTCGGTTGTCGAATATCAAGATATTCGCTCGAACCGAATATTCGGTGCAACTCTAGTTATTGTCATAACAAATTTTCAACTAGCAGCCTGACTTTAAGTGGCCTTTACCTGGAAATAAAATGACAGAGCGAGTTGCTCACTTTATTAATCCAAAATAAAATCACTGTCCAACTTTTGTGCAAAACAGTTCAGTATTTCCAAATTTGTTTTGATGAAAAATTTTCAGGTAGAAGTCTTAAAGTACACCTAATACCTTTGTTAAATAAATCCTTGTCGAGTCATGTTCATAGTGACTGAGAAAATGACTCGGCAAGGATTCGTTTAACAAAACAGTATTAAGTGTACTTTTTTACATATGAATTATTGCTAGCGCTTTAAAAATTTTGCTGCCGATTGTAAGTTCACTGTCCAACTTTGGTTCGAATTGATTCAGTGTTTCAAAAATTATCTAGATAATAAATTTTCAAGTGGTAGCCTGATTTCAAGTGGCCCCGCTACAGTCAGCAGCAAAATTATTGAAGCACACATCCACATTTTTTATTTATATTTTTTAGTTTGATCGCTAATTTTTATCATCAACTTACTTTTTTATAAGCAGCATAAGACTAAGATCATGACTCGACAAATATTTACGTAACAAAACAGTATTAAGTGCTTATCTTTTAAATAGGAATTATTGCTAGTGCTTCAATAATTTTGCTGCCGACTATATGGATTGGAATTTATAAATAAACATATATATATTGTTGGATAATTTCTGTGAAATTGTAACTCTCTCACTACGATATACTGAAAAAGAGTTTATTCATTTAACTGTTGATTTCTGTACAAAACACTTTCAAGAAATTATTGTGGCTGTTAAATGGCAGTCTTTTATACTTGAAAATGCAATAACTGGTCATGAATAATTTATTAAAACTTTGGTTGGTAATAAGAAGTAAGAATAATTTGCTTGGCTTTTACTGGAATAAAATAAATTAATGCACTATATAAGAATGAATGCAAGAATAAGCTTAAATTCATGCATTTATCTTCATTCTATAAAAAATGAGATATGCAATATTTTTAAACAGATTGTTAAAACTCTTGGTATAAATTAAAAAGTAAGATAAAGGCAACAATACAAGACTTTATACAAAACCTATTCATGCAGTGATGCACTATTATTTATTTTCTGATTTTGAATAAGTACATGTTTATTAAAAATGAAAAATCTGGAGTGACTCTGCTGTACTTTTAAAACATTATGTAATTAACGGTTGTGTAGATAAAATAAGAAATGTCGTTAAATAATAAAACAAAAAATAATAGGGTGTTCAAGTAATTATATACACTATACAAAAGGTACTATACACTATACAAAGTACTATATACAAAAAGATATAGTTCTATTTAATTTCAAGATACTTTATAAAACAATGAAGATTTTTCCTGCCAGGTTAATTCAAACAAATTTGATTAAAATATTTTATTTGGATTTACTTATGAAGTTCAAGAAATTATTTTACAGCTTTAAGCTTGCTTTTTTCATATATCAAGAGAGAATTAATGTCTCAAAAAAATAAAAAAATATATTTTATTTTAAATATTTATGCATGAAAGATTAATATAGGGACTCTGAAAAGAATTTGAATACAGTGTGGTTTAAAGCATATTTTAATATATTTCCATACTGTACAATACAATGAAAGTAACATTATTTAGATGCAAAAAAACGTATTGCTTATGATTGGTTTGCAGAGCGCAAAAAAATTTTCAGGTACGTTGTGGAATGAAAATAGAAGGTTAAATGATGATTTTTTTTTTTTTTTTTTTTTTCAGTAAAATGTAATTGTTTATTCATTCACATAGATTAAATATATGTACAGAAAACTCTTAATTGGAATATGAATTAATACATATAAACTAGCAAGCGTTTCGCATTTTCCCATGAAAAAGCTGTGGAACATATTAAATGTAGAAAATTAAAAAAGTGCCTCATGTACTTTGTTAAAAGAATATTACAAAGCGTAAATTTTTTAAAAAACATTTTTAAAGGAAAAGCCTCATTAATTTTTACAAAAATGACCTGGCCTGTGTTCAAACCAGAGCTTTAAAAAAAAAAAAAAAGCTAATGCTCTACCATCTGTTCTGTTAACTTCATTATTAAAAATTAAGTAATGAATAATTTCATATGTAACTTATGTCGATTTTTGCTGAACAAGAGTAAAAAGTGAGCAGGCCAGTATTAAAGCTTGGGGCACAAGCACAACTTCATCTAGTTATTTTTCATTCTTGTAAAAATTTGTTTGGTCTTTATTTAATTATTGTGTAAAGTATATAAACAAAGTTATGACTCAAGGGATCACAGACCGTCAAGGTCACCCAAAGCCCCTGTTATTCTATGGGTAAAATTGTTTATAGAATTGCACATTACCTAATTATTATTTCTAAATTCCATTTTCACATTCTAAAAATACACAACCATTAAATTAGTACTCCCTTTCTAAAAATTTACTTTTTTAAAATTTGAATTTTGAGTTCAAAAATGCGTTTCACTAAATACATTTTCCTCATTTTTTAGCCGTAAAATAAAACTTTAAAATTTTAAAAAATCAATTTTGGGGAACGAGTATTGATTTAACAGTTGTGGATTTTCTGAATGTGAAAACAAAATTTAAAAATTTCAATTTGGTAAAAAATAATTCTATAAACAAATTTCGTCATAACTTGCATGGGATTTGGTGACTAGAGATGGGAAAATCACAAAAGGAGTGAACAACTTTAAACTTTTCTATACCATCATAATGTGATTATATTTTTAAAAAAAAGATCACTTGTAATTCTGCATCTATTCACATAAAGAAAATATGAAATCTATTTCATAGGAGTATGAAGGCAAGTCAAATATTGAATGAGGACATCACTTAGTGGAATAATAGTTCATTGGGCCAAAGGACCTAAGTTTGAAAGCTAGATTCCATAAAAAACTGATTTACATACATGGGTGCTGGCAATGAATGAAATTTAAAAATATAAAATATTTTGTGTGAAAAAATAAATCACAGGGGAAGTTTTTTTTTCTCTTTGTGCCGTACTCCAGATAACTTTAAAAATATTTTAAAGCTTTTTAATTATTGAATTATAATCTACAGTTTTAAAATAATTTTTTGAACTCTTTCTGTGGATTTCACAAAAAACCCTTTATGTAGATTTGATTTTGCTTAGACGGACATATGACACTAGTATTAAGTTAAAAAAAAAAAAAAAAAAAAAAAAAAAAAACATTGCACTCACTAAGGATTTCATTCTGCCAGCATCTATGTTTGCATAAATCTAAAAATAACATGGGTAATTTGTGGATGTAATGTGAATGAAAATGGACATGTTTATATTATGTTCACATATGTCCATTTTACGTTATTTTGTTCAGCTAAAAGACGTATTTATTACGTAAAAGGTGGGGACATTTCAACATAATATCTACAAAATCTGATGAAATATAGACTGAATCTGGCTGTAATATGGACATGTCTATATTATGTTCACTATACATCTATTTTATGTTATTTTTTTCAGCTAAAAGACGTACTTATGACGTAACAGGTGAGGACATTTTTACTTAATATCTACAAAATCTGATGAAATATAGACTGAATCTGGCTGTAATATGGACATGTCTATACATCCAGATTACGTATTTTGACTTAATCTGGACGAATTTGTGTTGTCTGGGTAACTACCAACTGACTGGCAGCGCCGTACAGCGTGTCGTGGGAAAAACTATAAGCGTTGGCCATCTATCCCAGGTTTACCCTAAAATATGTGCATGTAATTTCCTAACTATTCCATTTTTTTTTCAAATTTCTTCCCTGTATATACTCACAGAAAAACTATTTGTAGGTTAAAAAGTAAATTAATGTGATTTTTTTCACCATGGAAATGTTAGCCAAATTTGGGTATTAAATCCGTCCATTTTCACAAGAAATTAATGTTGATAAAGAAACAAAAGAAAAAAATACTGTTACATATATTTTCTTTTCTAAATTCAAGATTAAAATAGTTATAACTGTTCAGTAGTTTTATTACTTAAGGGGAAGGGGAGTGGAGGTGGGTTGAATACAAGAAAAAGAATTAAATTAAAAATGAACTGAGATATTTCAAATCCAAATGGGAAAATTATCAACTAGTACTGAATAATCTATAACTGTTTAAATAAAAATGCTAAAAATATCTAACCTTTGAATAAATTCCATAGTGTGCCTTGTCCCCTCATGGTATTCAATGTCGTAAACATAATAGGACACGAAAAGGCAAGTGAGTGCTGACATAAAATTCTGAGTAAAGACAGTCGGAATTCCATCAATTATTATCGAGAATTCAACAGCTTCATAAATTGTTGTACCTAGAAATTAAATTTAATAAAATGTTATCAGAAATCTTTTACAAATATTACATTAGTCAATTATAGTTATAAATTAAAATACAGATATTTGAATGTTTTCATTTTTTATTATGCGCAGGATACAAACATGGCTAAAGTTTATTGCATTTCGTTTCGAAAAAAAATTGAAAAACAAGGCATCTTATTGTTACACCTTGTTTACAACATAGAATTAATTGTAATTTCAGAACTCTTGAATTTTGGTTTTAAGTTATTTCTTGGAAGGAATTTATGCAGTCATAAATTCCAGTTTAAAAATCTGCTTCTAAGGAAAATCTAGAGCCCAGACATAAACCATGCTGATAAAAGCTTTTAAAATACAAAATCCTCTATTTATATTTGTGTTTGCTTTTTTCTTTTGCATACTTAAAATTAGTTTATTGTACACAATTATGCAAAACATGTCAATTTTTTTTAAATTATTATATTTAATGTCTTCAATGAGTTTTATTTTAAGCATAAATTTCATTGCTTACATTTCACAGTCAACTGCAGATTCGACAGAATATGCTGTTTGTATATTATATAATTTGTTTAAATACTGGCAGATAATGCATTGAACACTAAGTTTTAATATTTATCAATAAAGTTAAATACGATTAATGATTTATTATTGAAACAAGATCATAATGTTGGATAATTTGAACGCCTACTTACCAAACGTTTTTATATATGGTGTAAGAATACTCTCCTCAGCTGAATCCTACAGAAAATAAAATATTTACTTACTAATTTTTAAAATATAAGTTGTTAATATAGAATATCACATCATATGCATGTGGACATTCATATATAGATATGGTTGCAGTTAATTTTTTTCATTTTAAATTTTATTCTGAATTTTAAAATGTTAATTAAAAAAGGCCATTCCTCGATTTTTCAAAATATTACTGATTACAGGAATAGGCCATAATATGCTCAGATAATAGGATATATATATAATGATTTCAATGGTATCTTTTATAAGGTAACACATAAGGTAAATTACATTGAGAAAAAAAAATCATTAAATTTTAATTGAAATGTTCATCACAAGAAAAATCTTTAAAAATAATTACATTAAAAAGCATTAAAATCACAGTGAAAACTTTTTTTTTTAAACTCATTTTAAGCAATATTTTAAAAAGCCCTTTTTAGAGATAGATGGCTGTATTTTATCCTAGTGTATCATATGAGCATAACTTAAGCCTTAAAATATCATTTAAAATTATCAACTTAACTTATCCTTGCCTTCAAAAGTATCTTGTATTACCATATAAAATAAAAGTATGCTTTAAAAGCTTAAAATGTTTTATGAGGATAATATTAGAAATAAAATCTTACCGAATTCTCTGCAAAAAGCAAAGCTTGCTCTTCATTAAAATAGGCCATCACCAAGGGAATAGCTCCAATAACTTCTGGGGTTTGGTTTTTAACTATAATCTTAGCTTTTGAAATGCAGTCCAAACAATTCCTAACCGATTTCATGCTTTTTGTCTGCATAAAATCAAAGATTTTCTTCCCTTTTTCAGGAACTGCTGCAAAAAAAAGTTCTTTTATATCCATTTCCAACAATGTGTTCGAGTGATATAACAAATGGTTTTCTTCAAATAAAAATGGCCAGTTCTCTTTAACTGACATTATTGATGTCTTCAAGTTGTTGATGAAATAACGTTGGGACGCATATGTAATTTTCATTTTGTTTTCTACTTCTTCTTCTTCTCTTTTTGATTTTGTAAATTCAGAAATAAGCCACTCTTTATGTTGCATCTGAGATTCTTTAGTTTCGCCATCTGGTAATTCTGAAGGCTGCCAAAATAAACAGCCATAACTGTCTCTTGTGGTTTTTCTTTTAATTACAGATCCAAAATTAGTTTCAAATGATATGTTTTTTCGTTTTCTGTTATCCATACAATTTTCCAACTTCTTTACCAATGTTTCACAGCCATTACCAATAACTTTTTCTCCGCACATATCTAGGAAAAGGTTAGGGTATTTGCCGACTATTTTAGCTGCAATTATTCTGAAATCTTTTCTTCCAAGATTTTTTTTTACGTTTGTAAGTTGAATCAGCAAAATTCGAATCATTTCATTTATGTGCTTCTTTAACGGAAGAGCTTCTTATCATGCGCTTCTTATCATGAGCTTCCTTAATTTCTTTTGGAAACATATTCCAATCAATCTGGAAATTATGCACCCATGATGACATTGACAATTCTGTTAATGGAGAAGCAGAACTTCTATCACTTGAAATTTCGTCAACATCAGAATTTTCAACGGATATAGATAGGCTTGTTCCTGAAGAATTGTTATGGTCGATTGTTTCAACTGAAGAAGCTGGTATTGTTTGATGGCAGAACTGCAAAAATTTTTTAAACTGAATGGGTTTCAAAATGTTATTGATTTGCTGCTCTTCAACATATTGGAGATCTTCTAATGAAATAACTCCAATTTCATCTAATTTTGAAACTAGACTTGATATGGTTTGGTCATCAACTCCTGGTAGAGCTGATCTTAATAAATCTTCGATTTCCTATAGAAAGAATAAAAATAAAATATCCATTATTAAAAGTACTTAATATGTATTAACACAGAGACACTATACTCAAGAAAAGTTTCTTGTCTGTGCATATTGGAAATAGTATCTCTTCATTTTTCAAATGCATAAATTTATAGTAGAAAGCATGAATACTGAATTAAATTAATATATATCTTGAAAATATGGAATGTTGATTGTTAAAATAAATGCTTTATAGTTTTAATTTTATCTTATTTTTTATTCAACAAATATCTCTTGCTTGCATATGACATATATACAATACAGCAGACGATTTCAATCCTAGCCAATCAGAGTGTACCAAAGTAGTTAGACTAAATCACTTCTTCATGGCTTTCATAATATAATGTAGTAAAATAAGCTTGTCTTTAAGCACAGATTTGCATTTCAAATAAAATTCTCATAACTATTTGAGATATAGACAGAGTAGTCATTAATAAATTTATTTTTATTTAAAAAATTGAGCTCTTAGAGGCAGATAATAACATTTCAATTAACAGAGTCAGCTAGCATAGACGAACACACGAACATCGTTCGCAGAAAGTTTGCCAAGTTTACAGAAATTTTTTAGTTACTAGATAAAATAATCCTTTTTTTTTGTAGTCGAAGACACGAGTGAAAAAATGTGTTATGTTAGTTTATTTATTTTGTTTGTTTGCAGTAACCTATCATTGGGTAAAACAAAAGCAAAAAATCTAATATTTTGACAAAAAGAGGAAATATAGAACAACAGAAATTGGACATTTATATGCAACAAAAACATTTAATTTCAAATTACACAATATTTAATTATGTTGCATAACACCAACTTCCACTGGTGTCTTCTATGTTACTATACATATAACAAAAGCAATGTTTCTTTTAGTTTTTAAATCTGGCAAGCAAAAGATTATTATTATTTTTTTAAATTTATCATTCATAAATCTTGCAAGAGAGTATTGCGAGATCTTTGCAGTAAATTTTCAAGTAATTATTTGTGTTCACAGACAGTTTTTAATTTTATATTATTCTGTCAATTAATAACTTGTAAGAAAAAAAAAGTTTTACAATTGCAAGAAAATCTGACAATTTGCTAATATGAAAATCATTTATATGAGATAATTCACTGGAAATGATCTATAATACTATGCTTGAGTACAATTAAATATTCCATTTCATGTTTATATACAGTTAATGGATAATAATCTAACAGGTCTGTAATTTCTGAACATTTAAAAAACAGTTCTTTTTCTTTTATGTACAAATTTGTTTTATTACAATAGCTTGAATTAAACACATTCATGACAAGAAAAATTTTACTCTCAAGATTCAATATTAACAATATTTCTCCAAAATAAAGATACTTTTCTTTCCTGGATACCGTCACATGCAAGCCCTTTTTATATGTTATACCACGAAATGTAATTCTGTCCGATACATATGCTTTTGAGTGATTTTCTTGCAAAGTGAATAAAACTGAATCTTGTATTTGTTTGTTGTACAAAAATATGCAAAAAGGAACAGCTGATTCACAAAAAAAATCATTAAATCTATCACCTACTCCAAGATAAGCCTGAAGTAACTGATGGCGTTCCGATAATGTTTTTGTCACATTTATAAAATTCTGGCAAGAATGGATACATTTTTTGAAATATGAGTGTTTAGACTCAAAGCGCATTGTCCATAATTTAATTAATGGTCCAAACTTTAAAATTAAATTTGGGTAATGCAACATAAAATGATGCTTTGCTCTTAAAGGGACATGTGAGAAGGCATCTTGCCTTAATTCCAAATATTCCGGTATAAGATTTTGAAGATAAGACACTTGTTCTATGGTTATTTATGGAGTGCATATAAGCTCAACCACTTCATGTAAAAGAACAATTAATTTATAAGTTACTTTATCACAGTTTTTAAAGTCATAAAAAATGACAGGGAAAAACCGCAAAAAATTCCAGTTTTGTATGGCATGGCCTGACAATCTGTTTCCTTTTATGTTTATACTAATTGGTTTATCTCTGTTTTCACAAACACCATAAGAAAATTTATTGATTCTATCATTTACAATGTCAATTGTAAAGACATTGTCTTTTATAAGATCTTTCACATAAAGAAAAACATCATATGCAACAACACCTTCTAAAATATCATGACCGATGCAAGGAGGGAGACCCGGCTGGCACACATGAAAATATGTCAGTTCATTAAAAACTGAATTAAATTTAACCCCTTTATAATCATTTAAATCTGTGTGTTCAATATGGTTAAGACAGTCTTTGTAGTTTTCAATAGTTCGCATCTCATCAAACACATAATAAAAAGTTTCTTGGAACATTCTTTCTTTTGTAACTAGGCAGTACCTGCAATGGTATACCGATGTGGAGAAATTCTCGACAAATCCTCCAACTCCATGACTACCAAGATTGTCTCCAATAATTGAAAATACTGCGCCTCGCTGAATTTTACTTCCTTCAATAACTACCCCTTTTTCCAGCAATTTTAAATCATCAACTAATCGCTTAAAAACTGATTGCCCAAAGTAATCAAAATGCTTTTGTTTGCACAGTATCACTAATTGCATATTATCTATTTTTGATCGATTCCAAGGGTACAGGTTTCCTAAAGTGTAATATACTGCAAGAATTTTATGTTTTTTTTTAGCAGATCCAAGAGGATTTACTGTTTCAAAGGAATCTTGATAAAGAAAAATTTTTAAGAAATTTGATTCGCTAAAAATATCATGTAATTTAAAGACAGTTCCATCAGAATAATCAGTTAATAGACTGTTGTCGTAATTTTTAATGGGATTTTCAACTTAGAACTTGACTGAATTATTCTGTATTAGAGCTTTTAAACTTTTTAGTATAGGAACATAATGATAAAAACATTTCTTATTTAATCTGTCTCGACCTAAAAAATGCCAACTGGTTCAACATAATTGAAATTTTTTTTGAAGTAAGCATTTCTTAAATAATTAGATTTTAAACAGCTTTTGTCTGAATTAATAACAGATAACAAATTATTACTCTCTATAGACTTTAATATATTATTTCTTGCAAGTTCATTTATGTCAATTTTAATCAGTTCTTTACTTATACACTCTTTTACACTTTGCATGTTTAGTTCATGGAGACTTACTATTTCAGTAATTATTAAGTCTATAACAGAAGATGACAGCTGAAATTTTGATAGCAATCTCAGGCAAAATAATGCTAATGAGTTATTTACAGATTGTGGAGAGATTTTAGAATTTTCGAGCAAATTATTAGAAACTTCACTATCTTCAAAGTTCTCAAATGGACTTCCAGCAACACAATTTGATTCTTTGTAAGGTTTCAATTTTAAAGATGGGTGTTTCCTAGATAAATGGGCAGAAAATGAAGATCTTTTGTGAAATTCTATATTACAATTAAATAATGGACATTTTATTTTTTCATTATTTTTGATATGCTTTTGGAGATGCGCAATCATAGTTGATTCATCACAACAACCTTGCTGGCAAGTTTCAATCCCACATTTTAAAAATATACTATTGGAGTAATTTTCAGTTTTCTGCCTTTTATGATCTCGAGAAATATGAGCTTTGAAGGATGAATATTTAGTGTATGTTCTCGGACAACCTGAGACACTACAACTAAAATTAAAGTTCTTTACATGTTTATGTAGTTGTAGATGGCTAGCACATGATTTTAAATTAAGGAATTCTACTTTACACAGTTTACAAACAAAGTTTTTATCAGCACTCATTTTTGTTAAAAAAGCATGTATTCAAATTATGATTCATTGCATTTTCTAAGTTGATTCATGTTACTTGATCATGATATTTCAGTGATAACATACTAAGAGCAAAAATGTTTCTATTCCATTTGGTTTAGGAATTCGCGCTCTCTACAAGTGCGGGAAGCCAGAACCGTTATAATTGGGTAAAACAAAAACATATTTTGCATGATAAAAGGTCAAAATCAAGAATTAAAGACACTACAATCAAAATTATTTTTAAAATATCGCTTATATTCAAATCAAATAATAAATATCAGGCACTTACTTCTAATCTAGTAGAATGAAACGCCATTGTTTTGAGTAAACAAACGAATCACCCCAGGCTTCACGTCACGGCTCACGACGACGACGAGGCGGTCCTTCCCTTCCATGCCGGCAGAGGGCGGCAGTTGATAAAAACAAAATGATAACGGAATATTTCCGATGTCCCAAATAAGGCTCCTATAGTTCCAATGTTTCCAGGAAATATGACGAAATTTTGTGTTTTTTAACGGAAAATGCCGGTTTGTCGTGAAAATGGATTTTTTCTGTGAAATTCAGGATAAAAATATCCGTGAATTTCAGATTATTTTTAACAGTGTAGTTATAAATAAGCCATCTCCCTAATAATGTAAACTTATATAGTCTTATAAATATGCGGATCGATTAGTAATAACGTCTAGTTTATAATAGAATACTTAGATTTTTCGCTTAGGGGGAGGTCTACAAATTAAAACTTGTACAGTTTAATATTTTTCTTGAATTTAAATAGAATTATAAAATGCTAAAGACTGAGGATGCTAATATTAAATGAATGTAACAAAATTAATTCATATTTTCACAAAAAAATGTTAAATTCAAACTTCGTTTTTTAATCAAATGAAAAATAAATAAATCATATTCCATCCGTACTTCTGATTAAAAAACATTCTTAAACATAAAAATTATTAATAAATTCATATTAAAAATTTAAGAACTATCACCTGATCTTAATGTCTTACGAATAGAATAGGCATCTACAAAAATATGGGTTTCAAACTTACAGTTCATTTATATAATTATTTTTCGAGTTATAATGATATTTCATTTTTTATTGGCATTAGGGACCAAAACGTGTTATTATTTCTGTTATCTGTAACATTGTGTATTTAGGAATTAAAATAGTTATTCAACTAAGTTTAGATGCAAATAATTTCTTAATTAGCAGTACTTTAGTTTATTTTATATTTAAAACTACCAGACTTTTTTTCCGGTTATTACCTGAATGATTATAATACTTTTCTGGGCAAATTCTTAATTTATATACATTTTTAAATTATTACTGAACACCTGATACATTTTTGTCTGTTACTCTCTTAAGAACTAATTAAAATTGTATAAATTATACCTTTATACGAACTGCTTTGATTTCAAAAATCCTAATAGTAAGTCAATTTACCATTTGAAAAAATAAAGATGATTTGAATGATTTGAAAGATGGAAGGAAGCCGTTCACCACTATGCAACAGTTTTGACGCTTTTAACCTTCAGAGAGGGGCTCTGATGACAGTTGGAATTTGAAAGAGTCCATCTCTAATGATTAAGCCTCCCCCGTTGCTTATCTTTTAAACATACAAATATATATATATACAAATTCTGCCGGATAAAAATCCCATTCGGCAAAGGGCAGTTGGAAGTTAGTCATTTGTTTTTGGCATTTCGTATTACTGTTTCTTTATTAATTTTGCGGTTTAAGTCTCTGGACTTGTAAATGCTGCTGCGTCGGGAAAAGACCCCTCGCGACGATGGGCCTTGATGTTAAGCCTATAGCAGAGTCATCCAAACGAATGACAATGTTGGATTTATTTTAGGAATTTGTTACTATGATGGTGGATGGTGGATTGGAGGAAAAAAGGGTTAATAGGATTAGCCTGACCATTACGCTCTGTGGAAGTTTGAAGGAGAAAAGCATTTGCTATAAAAAAAGATTAAGTTATTTATTTAAGTCTGTTTTTTGATAATATGGTCTATTAGTTAGTGTATTTTGAGATTTTTTGCAGTAAATCCTAAATTTTTGACAATTTTCCTCTAAGAAAAAGGCGTGTTAGTATATTCTCTAGCCATTTATTGGGTCTTGGTTGAGGATTTCGTAGGGGCCATGGGGAAGTTAATTAGCAGAAGTAATAGGAATGTGTAGAGGTTCCCTATTCACCACAGAGACACAGGGGTGACCGTTTGCAGCGAAAAAAGTAAACATGATAAAAATTTTAATATATAGGCGAACCCTAAGCAAAATTTAACCATAATATTAATATCTAGACATTATTATCAATCGTTCAGCAGCAGCCGCATATTTATATAACTTACGGCAAAATTAAACAGGAAGTGGCTTTTTCTGTTTCTGGCTGTACATGAATTAGTATAAAATGCAATGAAAATGAATTGAAAATTTCTTGCACTCTGCATGGAACATTACAATTTATTTCAGCTGAAAATTGTATTACATATGTATATATACATATATTTTAATTACTTATATTTAATAAATAGAAATGCGTCATTTATGAACAGAAAATTCTTGTGTGATCCTCAACAGAAATATGTAAATATATCAGGCCACATTTGTCCGTGCCAAGAAAATTTTACACTAAATATTCAGCGATAAAATTCGTTATGTTCATTTTAAAAACAGATTATAAAAGCTCAATTATTTACTATATATTTCATGATTTTCCAAGAAGTTCATGTTTCGAATTTAAAAATCCAACTGGAAATTGCAAAATATAATGAGCTTTGGTCTTCTTTTGTAATTATCTTCATTAACTAAAAAGCCCTGCGTACTTCGTTGAATTTTTATTAATATTGATGCTGTGACTTCAGATCTTCAGATTTTGTTTTTTCTTATGAATAAAAACTTTAGAAATTTTCTTCTCAATATACAATTTAACGAGCTATTTATGACTAAATTCAATCATTTAATTTTATATTTCGTAAAATAAATTTAACTTTAAGTTATGTTATAATGAACTTAAAATTATGCATAAATCTCGTACTAGTCGAAGAAGATTTAGAAATTGTAATTGAATCGAATTTAATCGAGGTAAATTAATCAAAAACTTATATATTTTTAGTTTTTTAATACAATGGTAAAATTCCCTACTTATGCAATCAAAAAACATCACTTTTCTTTACAATTTTTACATTTAAATCA